>CM046875.1:422630237-423969404 GCA_025667525.1 Glebionis coronaria
GCACCGGGAATATAATCAATACCAAATTCAACTTGCCTTAATGGCAAAAGTCTAGGTAGTTCACTAGCAAATACCTCAGAAAGTCTCCGAAAACAAGAACATCTTTTAATAAATCCACCTTAGGTTCTTTCTAGATTATAAGATCTAAGACTAGTTCACAACTATTGATGGTATAATTTCAAGCCTAAATGCAGGATACAGTCACCCAACGAGAATTAATTAGATCACTTTTGATAATCAACATCTTATCTTTTAGGGGAATTTTACTCGATTTCCCATCAATTAAGACAATCATATTATGTCATAATCAACCAATCCATTCTACTACTTTCTAGTTTAATTACCGTTGATAAGATGAGAACTTCTCAAAAGACTAAGAATATCTCGTAACCCTTCACAAATCAAGGATATCTGGAGACATAGCTAATATTATAAGAGTAAGGCCAGCGCATGATTTACGCGAGAGAATTTCAAATCAGATAAAGACGAAAATATTAACAAATATGGATCTATCCTATGTTTTCATGATTTGTTTACACATCCGGAAGCACCTCGGATAGTTACCCATGTCATTCAAAGGTAGTCTATTTTAAAAGACAATATATGAATGTTGAAACTCCAAGTCAGATATCAACAAACGATAATTGGATAAGTTTCCAAGGAATCTTACCATGTGAGAATTGAACCAGAAGGGGATGTCAATTGTCAATAAGACAATATCCATAGATGAGTAAATCCGATTCGAAAAAATAAATGGTACAGGCACATATGTAGGTGTCCCTAACAATATTTCCCTATTTTGCACTTCTTGCAGATCTCATAAAAATTCAATCTTTCACAATTACAAAGAAAAATGTAATGTTTATTAATAACTTCATGGTGACTACTAATCAGCATGCATGCATGGTTCCTTCCAAATTGTACGTAGGCGCGCAACTATGCACAATTAAGGATTAACGATGCAATACTCAATTCGTCAAAATTTTGTCATCATGTTTTAAATATATATTCGTGTTTAATTATGAAATAAAAATAAAAATGATTTTACCGAAATGTTCATCATTATGAAAGAAATTCCATTTACAAGATGTTTAATAAAAGCTTTATTTCGACAGTAACTTCTAATAGTACCGATTTAAATAACTCATATAAAAATAAGAATTTCATACTTTCCCCTAGATGGTATTGTATTACTTATAAAAACAATGAGTGATCTGCAAAAGGAGTGATGAAGAGTTGTTCACCGAGAACTAATTACAATATGATAGGAAATGAGCTTACCCAAATAACATGAGGTTCATGACGTCGATGGCACTCAGGAATACAAAGAGAAAAATCTACAACGCAACTCTATCCGAAATTAGTACTCGCTCAATGGTTGCATCACTAATGCGAACATTAGGAAGAAGTAAGAAAAGATAGATAACATCGATACATGTAGAATTTAGCAATCAAAGATAGTCTATTCATTAAGCACAAACAAGTCAAAAATTGTACCGTCACACATAACGTGTCGCCATGTCATACAATTCCAAGGACTCGTCCTACCAACTGATATCTCAGTTAAGTTAGTGATTTTAAAAGATACTACAATGAATACTAATCTACAAGAGTCATTAGGTGTTCCACATGTCCCGGAAGATCCATCGGTCCCAATTCAAAAGAAGATTTCTTCAATTCATTTCTTGGACACTGAGCATCCTCGTTATTGGACAATAGCCTAGGAACAACCCTTAACACGAACCAACAATCATTTAAAACCTTATAATTCAACCACAGGACTCAACGACTTCCTTTTAACAATCTCGTATTCCATATGAGTTAAATTTGACTTTATTCAAGTTTCAACCAACTTATACTCAATGCAACATTCTACCTCATTCTCCAATACTTTCAACCTTATTCTTAGACCTTGAAAGGGCAATAAAAGCTCGATATGAACAACACTTAATTTCCAATTCTATTGCTCTTATAACAATAATTATCAAATGAGTCATGAGTAGGAAATGACTCACACATTCAATTAGACTTCTCGGAAAGGTACTAGTGGCATGAGGCTTTTGGGTAATGGTTCCAATGATAGCCTCAAGTGCAACATTTATCTTTTCGATTTCAAATTTAAGAATTGGGTGACACCAAATCAGATGACGCATTTCTAGGTGGTGAGGTTTTGTCAAACTCCACTCTATAAGGAAAGATCGTCTTGACATCGATATCGGATTTAATCTTGACAATTCATCTTCAATATCACAATCAACTAATATCAACATTTATCCAAATATCAACCATTTTGTTGGGATCATAAACATCCATAACTTGGTTTAGATCTAGAATAGCTAGATTTCCTACAGGAATAACTTCGGTTGATTTTACTAGGGGAGTTAGGGTTCCTTGTGACAATCTACGTCGTATAAATATCTCGCATAAGTATTAGAATAATCATTAAACAATCATGTAATCAAATTACAACATATATATAATCCAAGTTATATATATATATATATATATATATATATATATATATATAGATATATATTAAAATAACACTTCTCAGTCTGGCCTTGTCGGTAACTCGGGAATTCTTCGGCACTGTTATAGTCAAAAGATTTTTAAACATTTTACCCAAAGTATTTATTTAAAATATTTATGGTTAAAAGGTTTTTGAAATGTTTTATTCAAAACCTTGGTTTTAAAAATCTTTCGTTACCTATAACGAGAGCTCTGATACCAAACTGTAACACCCCCAAATATTCATATTTCAGTTCAGCGGAAGAGTCGTTGGTGTTACGGGATAGCACATTACTCAAATCATAGACAACGCTTAAAAATCGCGTCGTTTAATAGTAAAGCATTTTCCATTCATAAATATCAAATTACATAGGTCCTTAGGTCAAAGTATGTCATACAAATTTACAAAACATTTGAATGGAAATTTTATTTGACTGCGGGCCATAAATTCTTGTCGTCTTCCCGAGAATTACCTTCAAGTACCTGAGATAAAACATATTAAAAGTCAGCGAAACGCTGAGCGAGTTCATAGAGCTTAATAACAACCATTAACATAAAACCGGTGTATAATCATTATCGAAAACATTTTTGTACAGTTCTTTGCCATAGACCATAATATAGGTCAAAAACATTTTATACGAATCATTGTCGTAAATCATAACATAGGCCTTAATCATTTGATACGAATCATTGTCGTAAATCATAACTTAGACCAAAAACATTTTATACGAATCATTGTCGTAACAACACCATTCAAACGTTTTATAACATTGTGTAGAAACTAGAAGGGGGGGTTGAATAGTTTCTTATAATTTACTTGTTAAAATATGGTTTCCAAAAATCCTTTTTCAAAAACTTAGGCTTGAGGAAATATGTGAAATCTTCTTATGCACAATATGAACAATGATAGTGTAGCTAAACTAATACTAACAAAAATATATCCACAAAGAATAAAGAATGATAGTGTAGCTAATCTAATACTAACACATGTATATGCAAAAAGAAAAAAGAATGTAAAGAGTTAAGGGTAAAGAAAGATCAAACCGAACACCAAGGATTTATAGTGGTTCGGCAACGAAGCTCACTCCTCGTTCCTACTCCACTCCTCGAGTACTCCATACTCGAGAGTTCACTACACAACAAGCTCCTTATGGTGGAGAAAACCGTACACGTCGCTTAACCAATTTCCGACTCTAAGCTAAAAGTCGAGCCCTAATTGTAGCTAGGACCAATCTACAGAACTATACTTAGTACATACACAACTTCCAAATAGACACAACTACTTGGATCTTCACAACTATGACACAACTACAAGTATATAAAATTTGATCTTCAATGGATCTTTGGTGGTGGACTCAACACTTCACTAGGATAGTGTTCTTCCTTTACACTTGGAGAGGAAGGGATGGAAGAACAAGATTCACTTCTTAAACAAGTAATAATAAAACAAATGATCAAAGAATTGAGTGATTAACGAAGGGGTTTGAATCTGGAAATAAATGTGCAAAAGAGGTGAGGTGAAAAGCTGAGAATGGTCCACTATTTAAAGGATAAAGGAGCCAACGACTATATTTGCCCGCGGTACCTTATCACAGCCCACGGTACCTTATCGATAAGGTACCGCCTAGGCGCTAAGGTACCGCCAGACTAGACTACGCTCCTTTTTGTCCTTTAGTGGTGGAGGTCTTATCTGGGTATAAAAAATATCCTGAAAGGATATTCTTAACAGAATAAGAATATGCCATTTTCAAATTTCAAATAATTAATTTAATAAAACATTTTCTTAAAAATAAAGTTTAATAAAAACTTGTCACATTTAGTAAAAAGTGAGTTTTAAGAAAATATTAAATCACTTGATCACTTGATTAAGGTTAGTACTTATTTATCCATACCTTAAGTGAAAATGGGTAAAATGAAAAATACTTGAACTCAAGAATTCGTTTTTCGTTGTTTTCGTAAATGCTTGTTTTTACATATTGTCGTAATCAAAACTAAGCGAGATCGAAAAATACAAGTAACGTTTTTAGTCATTATTGCATTAACAATCTCCCCCTTTTTGATTCCGACAATACATAAACTCAATCATACAAAAACAAGATTTTTGAAGACGAGTTTATTTATTTCTCCCCCTTTGTCGAAACAAAAAGGTTGCGTAAGCCGGTGTTGAAGAAACGGACTTTGCAAAGACTCCCCCTTGTTGCTTACTCCCCCTAGCTTGGGGCACCGGGGAATCGAGATATGGTGACAAGCTACATAGGAGGGTTAGTTGAACAAAAGAAACAACCAACAATATATAGCAATAGGTCACAAAAAGAAAATTAAAAGAGAAGAAAACACAAAGACAAAGATCCAAGATAGGTTACTAAAGGAACATCATACAAAGAAGTATGGAAAAAAAAGAAACAAGCCAAAAGCATAAATCTAATCCTAGTTATTCTAGAATTCTAAGATTTGCTTGAGTTTGATGTCTTGAGGATAAGCAATCAATGCTTATATGAAAGTCAAGGTAATAGCAGAGGGTGGTGGTGGTGGCTTGTTGGAGATCTCATAATCAAAGTCAAGAGGAGGCTTGATTAAGAGACTCTTGATGTAGCTCAACTCCTCATAGTTGTGTGCCATAGCAAGATGTTGATATTGACAACAATGACAATATGTTCCATGGTGCATGACATTATCATGAGAAGGAGGAAGAACACTAAAGGGTGGTGGTGGAAGAAAAGAAGTTCCACAATCAACATTCTTGGTAGGAGAAATGTGATTAAGAGTGTTCTTGGGTGGGTTTGGATTGAAAGCAATTGGAGAAAATGGAGGAGATTCAAGGCTTTCATTGGGAGAATAATACATTTTGGATGTGAAGTAATGCAAAATGCTTATGGTTTAAATAAGGAAGGCTTAGGGTATTTTTGGGTTGGTCAAAGGGTTTGAAACAAAGATTCTCAAAAAAGTTGGAGCAAATCTGGAGTTTCAGACAAAAACCTGAAAAAGGAAGGCTACTGTAGGCGGTTCCTTATCTATGGTGGTGGTACCTTATCAATAAGGTACCGCGGTTCACATATGGAACCGCCTGCAGAAGCAGGGTTTGGTGTTTGGAGAAATATTTTTCAGCAAATCTTATTTTTCTAGTCAAACTTATCATAGGGATGTGCTTAAAAGCAAAGATAGACAAAGAAAACATATGCAAACTTACCAAATAGAGATTTGACCAAAATACATGGATAAGAAAATCAATGTAGGAGGTGTGTAAGACAAGACCTTAAGTCATGACACAATTATCCTCCATGATTCAATCTTGTTCTTGCTATGTTTGAGAGAATCATACATATGAATTATGTAAGCTCTACATTAATAGCGAGAATCTATGAAAAATCGTTTTTAGATTGAATTAACAATGTCAAACGAATTTCTCAACCATTTTCGAAAGAGACTTTGAGAGTTTTGAAAAGGAGAGGAGAAGATTTTTCAAAAGGATTTTAAAAGACTCAAGGACTCAAAGTGGTAATAGAAGACACACAAGAAGAAAAGAATTTAAGGAAGATGTTCCATTAATCCTAGACGTAGACGCAAGTAATTAAAAGGTTCCCTCCTAAGTGGCTTAGTGAAGATATCGGCTAAGTTATCCTCGGAGGGCACCTTTTCAATAGTAATGTTCCCCTTTTGAACATTATCCCTAAGGAAATGGTGTCTAATTTCTATGTGTTTGGTTCGCGAATGTTGCACGGGATTATTGCTTAGGTCTATAGCTCCTTTATTATCGCACATGATGGGAACATCATCAAGAGAAATCCCGTAATCAACAAGCGCTTGCTTCATCCATAGAGCTTGTTGGCATGCTTTTCCGGCACTCACATACTCGGCTTCCGTGGTGGATATCGCAAGAGCGGTTTGTTTCTTGGAGAACCAAGAAGTTAAACAACAACCCATGAAGGTACAAACTCCACTAGTGCTTTTCCGGTCCACATAGTCTCCCGCATGATCCGAGTCCGCGTAGACAATGGTTTCTACGCCGGTCCCTTTAGGATACCATAATCCTAAATGTATAGTGCCTTTAATGTATCAGAAGATACGCTTAACCGCTTCAAGGTGAGAGGTTTTGGGAGCCTCTTGGAAGCGAGCACAAAGGCAAACACTAAACATGATATCCGGTCGACTTGTCGTTAGGTACAACAAACTACCAATCATACCTCTATATTTGGTGTTGTCTACCGACTCACAATCATCATCTACGGTGAGTTTAGTATCCGAGGCCATAGGGGTCTTCATTGGTCTAGATTCTTTTAATCCGAATTTCTTTAGCATTTCTTTAGCGTACTTAGATTGACTAAAGAAAATACCATCGTCCATTTGTTTAATTTGGAGTCCTAAAAAGAAGTTAAGTTCTCCCATCATACTCATTTCAAACTCATCATGCATGATTTTGGCAAATTCATCACACAATTCTTGACAAGTTGAACCAAATATAATGTCATCAACATATATTTGTACGATTATGAGGTGAGAACCTTTCTTCTTTGTAAAGAGTGTATTGTCTACCATTCCCATGGTATACTCATGTTTAACAAGAAACGCTTTAAGTCTATCATACCAAGCTTTGAGTGCTTCTTTGAGTCCATAAAGTGCTTTCTTAAGCTTGTAAACATGGTCCGGTTTCTCAAAATAAATGAAGCCGGGAGGTTGAGCCACATATACCTCCTCATTGATCAAACCGTTAAGAAATGCACTCTTTACATCCATTTGTTGAAGCTTAATATCTAAGGCACAAGCGTAGGCTAAAAGGATTCTAATAGATTCTAATCTAGCTACCGATGCATATGTCTCGTCATAATCAATCCCATCTTGTTGATTATAGCCTTGAGCTACAAGTCTATCCTTGTTACGAGACACAACACCATTCTCATCTAGCTTATTCCTAAATACCCATTTGGTTCCTATAATGGTAGAACTTCTAGGTGGAGGAACAAGTTCCCAAACATCATTGGCAACGAATTGATTCAATTCTTCTTGCATCGCAATGACCCAACTCTCATCCGTCAAAGCTTCTTTAACATTCTTTGGTTCAATCAAGGAGACAAAACAAAAGAAGTTGCTTTGGTTTTGGACTTGAGATCTTAGGGTCCTTTGATTTAAGTCACCAATGACATTATTGAGAGTATGATCCCTAGACTCCTTAATGTTTACTTCCTTTTCAACACTAAGGTCTTCAACTCCTATTTTTCTAACCTCTTTGGCTTTAACTACTTCTAATTCATCCAAGTCATCATCAACCAATGGTGGTGTCTTGGGTGAAGGAGGGGTTTCATCAAAGGTTACGTTGAGTGATTCTTCAATAACCCCTGAGGTTCTATTTAGGACTATGTAGGCCTTACTAGTTTGGGAATAACCTAAGAGGATACCTTCGTAAGACTTTGGGTCAAACTTGGTAAGGTAGTCTTTGGTGTTGAGGATAAAGCACTTGCTTTCAAACACCCTAAAGTATTCTAATGAGGGTTTCTTACCTTTAAGAATCTCATAGGGGGTCTTTCCTAGGAAAGGTCGAATAAGAATTCGGTTGAGAATATAAGTCGATGTATCCACGGCATTGCACCAAAACTTTTGAGGCAAGGATTGCTCGTTTAACATCGTCCTACTCATCTCTTGGAGAGTCCTATTCTTCCTTTCAACTACCCCATTTGATTGTGGAGTGCGAGGAGCCGAGAAGTTCTGGGTAATACCATGAGCTTCACAAAAAGCACCAAATTGAACTTCATTATCAAATTCCCTACCATGATCTGTCCTAATAGAAACAATTGAACATCCTAGTTGATTTTGAATTCTTAGACTAAAGATTTCAAAGTGATCGAAAGCTTCATTCTTAGATGCCAAAAATCTAGTCCAAGTGAATCTAGAATAGTCATCAACTATAACTAGGGTATAAAGGTTACCGCCATAACTCCGTATGGCAGAAGGTCCAAAGAGATCCATATGTAGGAGCTCTAAGCACCGAGAGGTCGAAACCAAATTCTTGGCTTTGTGACTTGAGTGAACTTTCTTTCCAACTTTGCAAGCATCACAAAAGTGACTATCAAACTTAATCTTGGGAAGGTGTCTTACCAACTCCTTAGAGACTAAAGATTGAATTAAACGCATATTAGCGTGACCTAATCTCCTATGCCAAAGAGTAGAACTATCATCTATAGTCGCAAGACATATGTTGTCTTTTGACTTCTTATTAACCTTCATGACATAAAGCCCATGCTTTCTAACACCTTTTCCAATGACTTTTCCATTTTTTATGATTTCAAAGTCATGTTCCAAAAAGATGACCTTACACTTATTATCACAAATTTGACCTATACTTAAAAGGTTAAAACCTAAGTTATCTACGTGCTCAACATTTTCAATGGTCATGGAGTCAAGAGAAACCGTACCTTTGCCAATGATATTACCACGTACACTACTAGCGAATGTGACGTTACCTCCATCATATGCTTTGTAATGCGAGAACAAACTTCGATTACCCGTCATGTGTTTAGAACATCCACTATCCTTAATCCACTCATCGGGCTCCAAATCAATTCCCAATCATATCTAGGTAACAACACACAAGATCAAACATTTGGTCCCCAATATCTCATGGGTCCAAAATTGTTAGTTCCAAACATCCCTTGCATTTGGTTGGGATGCATGAATGAGGAGGGGATTCCTCATGGAGAACAAAATGGAGGAGGGTAGTAATTCATGTAACCATTTTGTTGTTCATTACTTCTCCTAGGTGTGTTTGATCTAGGTTTAGGGTTATTATTATTCCTTCTAGGTGTTGGAGTTTTACTTCTAGGTTGTGAGTTGTTTTGATTATCTCTTGTAGGCGTTGTCGTTCTACTTCTAGGCTTAGACTCATTCCATACTCTAGGTGGAGTAGAAGATAGTCTAGATAAACTTATATTTCCCATGAGAGGTTTACTTAACGGCTTATAGAACTTACCAATAGCATTGTCGTCAAGTATGGGTAATTGAACCTTATTAACAGTAAGATGCTTTGGTTTTTCATTTAACTTAGATTTTTCAGAAAGTTCAGAATTTTCACAAAACTCAACTTCTGGCCGCGGTACCTTATCTATGGCCGCGGTTCCATAGTGATAAGGAACCGCGCCATACAATGTGGAACCGCGTCTAGAGAGTGTTTTCTGTGAAAACCTGACTTATTTTGGTTCATTAGTTGAGGCTTCATTTGAGTTAAAACCTAGACCAAGTTTTTCCTTAGATTGAACTTGTTTGTTTAACATATCATCAAGAGAACTAGTACCTTTCATGAAATTTTCCAATTTAATGGAGGTGCTCTTGAGATCATCATTCTCTAATCTAAGTTTCTCACAACTTAAGCAACCTAAATCAACCTCTTTGTTTTTCTCAAGTTTAGCCAATTTCTCCCTAAGTTCATTGATCTCATTTTCAAGCTTAGTTTTGGTTGATTTTAAGGTTTTATTCTTTTCTATGAATTTAAGACTAAGTTTGTGTAAGCTATCATATTTGCCTTCAAATTCAATATCATCTAAAGTGGAACTATCATTGCTATAATATTCGGTTTCGGAATGTACCTCTTTAGAAGTGTGAGCCATAAGACATTTCTCCTCTTTGGGGTTGTCATCATCATCTTCACCGCTATCGCTCTAAGCGCCACTAACGAATGCCGTGTGGTTTTTATCACGAGCGGGCTTTGGACAATCACCAATGAAGTGATTTGGATCACCACATCTAAAGCAACTCCTATCACCTTTTTCGTTCTTGACAAACCGATTCTTTGACAATGGTTTCTTGTCATAGTTTGGTTGCCTAACGTGTTGACCTCGTCTCTTGAAATCTCTCACCGCCAATGCATACTCCTCGTCATCACTTTCCGAGGAACTATCATGGTCACTTTGTGCCTTCTTGGCTTTAAATGCAAGAGATTTCCTTTCACTCTTGGTTTTTACTAATTCCGAGTCCTTTAAAATTATCATCTCATGAACCTTCAAGTTTCCTATGAGTTCATCGAGTGATAAAGTTGAGAGATCTTTCGACTCTTCAATAGCCGTGACTTTTGCTCTCCACTTTGGATGTGAGGCCCTTAGAAACTTCCTAACATAGTTCTTGCTAGAAAAACCTTCATCAAGTGCTTTTAGACTAGTAATAATGGTGTTAAACCTAGCAAATGCACTATCAATAGTTTCATCTTCTAAGATGACAAATTGTTCATATTGTTGGACAAGAAGATCGATTTTACTTTCTTTGACTTGGCTATTACCTTGGTGGGTTACTAAAAGAGTGTTCCAAATATCTTTAGCGGTTTCACACATAAAAATTCTTTCATACTCTTTCTTAGGTAAAGCATTATAAATCACCATTTTAGCCTCATTATTTTTTGAAAGTTTCTTTTTAGTATCATCATTAGCTTTGTCAAAAGTGACTAATTCTTTTGTTTTAGAAACTTCATTAAATTGAAAGGGTAAAAAATCACCATTGGTAATAACATGCCAAAGATCTAAATCTTTTGATTTCACATAAGTTTCAAATCTATTTTTCTAATAAATAAAACTATCGGTTTCAAAAAGTGGTGGTCTTTGCATAGATTGCCCTTCTAGGTACTTGTTGGAATCCATAGATCGATTCAAGTTTTAAAATACAATATACAGCAACCCGCTCTGATACCAATTGTAGAAACTAGAAGGGGGGGGGGGGGGTTGAATAGTTTCTTATAATTTACTTGTTAAAATATGGTTTCCAAAAATCCTTTTTCAAAACTTAGGCTTGAGGAAATATGTGAAATCTTCTTATGCACAATATGAACAATGATAATGTAGCTAAACTAATACTAACAAAAATATATCCACAAAGAATAAAGAATGATAGTGTAGCTAATCTAATACTAACACATGTATATGCAAAAAGAATAAGGAATGTAAAGAGTTAAGGGTAAAGAAAGATCAAACTGAACACCAAGGATTTATAGTGGTTCGGCAACGAAGCTCACTCCTCGTTCCTACTCCAATCCTCGAGTACTCCTTACTCAAGAGTTCACTACATAACAAGCTCCTTATGGTGGAGAAAACCGTACACGTCGCTTAACCAATTTCCGACTCTAAGCTAAAAGTCGAGCCCTAATTGTAGCTAGGACCAATCTACACAACTATACTTAGTACATACACAACTTCCAAATAAACACAACTACTTGGATCTTCACAACTCACAACTACAAGTATATAAAATTTGATCTTCAATGGATCTTTGGTGGTGGACTCAATACTTCACTAGGATAGTGTTCTTCTCTTTGCACTTGGAGAGGAAGGGATGGAAGAACAAGATTCACTTCTTAAACAAGTAATAATCAAACAAATGATCAAAGATTTGAGTGATTAAAGAAGGGGTTTGAATCTGGAAATAAATGTGCAAAAGAGGTGAGGTGAAAAGCTGAGAATGGTCCACTATTTAAAGGATAAAGGAGCCAGTGGCTATATCTGCCCGCGGTACCTTATCACAGTCCGCGGTACCTTATCGATAAGGTACCGCCTAGGCGCTAAGGTACCGCCGGACTAGACTACGCTCCTTTTTGTCCTTTAGTGGTGGAGGTCTTATCTGGGTATAAAAAATATCCTGAAAGGATATGCTTAACAGAATAAGAATATGCCATTTTCAAATTTCAAATAATTAATTTAATAAAACATTTTCTTAAAAATAAAGTTTAATAAAAACTTGTCACATTTAGTAAAAAGTGAGTTTTAAGAAAAGATTAAATCACTTGATCACTTGATTAAGGTTAGTACTTGTTTATCCATACCTTAAGTGAAAATGGGTAAAATGAAAAATACTTGAACTCAAGAATTCGTTTTTGGTTGTTTTCGTAAATGCTTGTTTTTACATATTGTCGTAATCAAAACTAAGCGAGACTGAAAAATGCATGTAACGTTTTTAGTCATTATTGCATTAACACGTTGTTTATAAAATAATAAAAACCGTTATATAAAATTGTTATGTAAAACCAGAACACGGGTATAATCATAAATAAGACCCAATATTGCTAGTCAGGCAATATATTACAATTCAAATCATATATCATACGCTATTCCTGAGACCGTAGCCTCAGGGTTATCATTATCATTATTATTATTATCGGATTATTATAAGTCGCATGACATTGTTACCTTTCTATAAAATATATCGGGTAGCTAGCCCAGATTTCATTTGCCCATATAAAACAGTGTGTCGTCACAATAATCACGCTAAATATATCCCTCTCATACATAAATTCGCTTACCACTTAATGTGGCACGACGGGGATCAACCGTCAAGGCGTGAACTGGGGTAATATTCCCCAAATATTACTATTATATGCATAAGCGTCTGCATTCTCCGTGTAGTTCACAATTCATGCTAATGGGACTTTTAGTGACTTAAGCTAAATATTAATAATCCATTACAATCATTCATTGGGTCATTCAATCAATCGGGTCCATATCAATAAGCATACAATCAGGACCACTTGTGTTCTATTTTTATTAGAACTAACATGTTATCTCCCTCGCGGGTTTACAAAACATTTCATAAAACATTAAAAAGAGTGCGAGGCTATGAACTCACTTTCGTGTGGGAAGGCGGGTTATCGGCAATTAGGATGTATGGTACGTGCCTCGATCACGGAAACCTAAACATATAATACTCGGTCTTAGACTATCGTCAAATAACTTTATAAAAGTTTTTATGTATATGTAATGATGTCATAACATGATGATCATGTGGGGTTTTAATTCCTTATACAACATTACTAGTTGTTATGTACTAGTTAACTTAGGCTTATCATGCTTGTTTCACTAGTTTTAGTCCATTTACATATTAAGGCCCAATAAGCCCATTTAAGAGTCCAATATCATTTTATTAGTCCATTTATCTTTTTAAGACCAGGACCATACTCATATGTTGGGCTCAAGTGGGTTAAGCCCATGAGTAAGTCCAATAATATTAAACC
This sequence comes from Glebionis coronaria, assembly GCA_025667525.1. NCBI lineage: Eukaryota > Viridiplantae > Streptophyta > Magnoliopsida > Asterales > Asteraceae > Glebionis > Glebionis coronaria. Next base: position 422,643,718 of record CM046875.1, read on the forward strand.
AAACTAGTTCGGCCTAGTGGTCCAACAAGGCTAATTTGGCCCATTATGGTCCATATGTTACAAAGCTCGGTTTTGTCGATTTTTACTTGTCAAATGTGTTTACATATCAGTATATGGTTCATAAAAATTTTACATTAGACGGGTCCGACCATCTAAGTTTTATTTGGCGAAAACGTTAATCTTTCGATTTTAGCCGAAAAGACGTAAAACTTATATATAGTTTGTAGTTTTAGAAAACATTTGAGTTTTACTTTTATAAAATGTAATGTTTATTTATTTTAGTATAAAAACTTATTTTATAATAGTTATTATTAGTTAGTGGCATATACATACTTATTTTATAATAGTATTTCACTTTGAGTGCTCTTTTTATATTATATAGTTTATTAAGAAATCTGATTTCTAGAGTCAAGTCCACAATTTTTGTCATATCTTGAGTTCTACAAGGAGATAGAACCTCAAATTTAACAGCATAAACTACATGATGTGTGCTAAAAATAACTCTTGTATAGCTACTTCTCAAACAGCATCTAAGTACTTTTAATAATTCGTCCAAAACAGACTAGACAGATTTGTACTACAAAAGTTTTTTGGCCATATCTTGCTCATTTTTAACATTCCATTGCATGGCCAATTCACCACTTATGTAAAAATCAATTATCTATCTGTATATTTAATAATCTTAGCCATTTAACCAAGTGAAGATATTGAAACTTACTGTTTTATACAGCCTATGTGACTAGTCATGATTTTAACATTTTTACTTGTAGATTTTAGCCTTTTTATCCTAATCTAGTAACACAAAATCCCCACACAATATGTTGATCATCATTTATCATCATATACATATATGTTTGAAGAAAATACATGATTACATTTACAAAACAATAAGGTGATGGAAAGAAATGATCTTGTACCAACCAATATGATGAAAGGTTAAGGTTTTTGATGAACTAGACTTGGTTTTTGGTAACCAAATCTTATGAGTTAGCAAGACCACTTTTGAGATTACCAAAAGTATGTATACTTCTTGAGAAATCAGCCCTAAACCTTTTGAAAACGCCTTTCTACTTGTTAAAATCACCTCCAATCTTCATTTCTTCAAAGGGTTATCAACATATGTATAGTGTGTATAAATTTTATGGTAAATTTTTTATAGAGGTGGTGTTGTGGTGGTGTATGTTGGACGGCAAAGAGAAGACAAGGGAGGAGAGTGGAGAAAAGTTTAGCTAGATTTGCATGTTATGAGAAAGTGGAAATGGTTTAGATGGTTTTGTTTAGTGGTTTAGGAAGTATGAGGACAAGTGTCCTTGTACTTGTAAAAAAGTGACACCAAAGGGGTGTTGGTGGCTTGTTTTGGCTGCCCATAGTGGGGGTGAGACAAGTGTAAACTTGTTTCATCCCCACTAATTTACGGGTACTCCTCGATTCTAGTTTCCTCGATTTGCGTGCCCTCGGGTCGACTTACGAGAAACGTTTTTACGAATTATGAATCTACGGTACAAAACGATTCTAATAAAAATTGTCTCATCAAAAACGGAGCACAAAAGCGTAAATACGTAAACCTAGGGTTCCCGGTTTAATCGTAAAAGACGTTAAATTATGCACGTAAGCCCTAATTTCATCCCGTAAATATGTGTTTTCATGAACCCACATAAAATAAAATTTCAAAAATAATATACGAGACTAAATTTATTATCTGAAAATGTCAGACTGTCACAAAAACGGAGTACGTAAACGTAAACACGTAACGTAGAGCTTTCCGATTTAAACGTAGACGATGCTACTTTAAGACGTAAACCCAGATTTCCTCCCAAATGTGAGTGAGTTCCTAAACTAACAATAGAACAATATTATAAATAATACTTGAGAATAAAATATCGACCTCAAATTGACGGATTGTCACACGATCTGTTATTCCGATCGTGATTCCGATCTGTTATTCCGATCTGTTATTCCGATCTGTTATTCCGATCTGTTATTCCGATCTGTTATTCCGATATGTTATTCCGATTTGTTATTCTGATCGTGTTATTCCGATATGTTATTCCAATTGTGTATTCTGAGCCAAGGTATTGCGATAGGCTGTCTACATTGCGATCGACCTTCCGATAAGGACTACAAAGATACTACGATCACATTGCGATAGGATTCTGATCAGTATTCCGATCAGCATTCCGACGGCTTGATTTTTAGCATTGCGGTAGAACTTTGAGATTTGACATTGCAATAGAATTAATTTGGGTATTGAGATAGAATTTGCACAACTTAGAGGATTTTTTTCGACATTACAACTTTCACAAAAACACACAACCTAAAGATAACAACATCTTGTTTAAACAACATTAAAACACTTAACCTTATTCCATTGCTCGATCATTTTGGTAATGTTTCTTCAAGGGATAAAAAATGAATGCACATTCATACATCCCAACAATGACATCGCTTACTGACCTTTCTATCATCTCAGGTACCGATACCCGTCCACCGTTGCTTATCAAAGAGCTATTTGAAGCATGGCAAGGTCGCATGATGTCTTATATTATGGGTAGACCCAGTGGAAGACTTATGGTTCAATCCATTGAGCAAGGTCCACTCGATTGGGGCGAAGTTACTGTAGACAATGTGTCTCGACCAAGGCTATTTCATGAATTAACGGTTGCCAACCAGATCATTGTTGGTGCAGATTAGAAGGCTGTTCAGACCATACTTCAATCTGTTCCACCCGATATTTATCGTATGGTAAGCAAACACAAGGTAGCAAAGGAGCTTTGGGATTGCTTAACGGTTTTGTTACAAGGGACTTCACTTTCCAAGCAGGAACGAGAGTGTCAACTCTATGACTTGTTCGATAGGTTCTCATACTTTCCAGGGGAAACACTTCATGACTACTACTGGCGCTTTACTACATTGATGAATGATTTGAATGTGTATAATCTCACGATTGCTCAGTTTCAACTCAACACCAAGTTCTTGAACACGTTACCCCCAGAGTAGAGCCAATATGTCACCGATGTTAAATTGATTCGGGATTTGCACAAATCAAAATTAGATCAACTCTATGCTTTCTTGAAGCAACACGATAAGCATGTGCTCCAGAAACGCATTTCTCAAGGATCCTGTTCTGAACCATTGGCATTAATTGCAAATCATCCAACATTGTTATATAACAACACTCCGTATGCTATGGGACAACAATCTTATCACAAGCCCATGTTTCAGACTCCAAGCTTTCCACAGTATTTGATCTTACCACAACCACCTACATCATATCACCAACAATATCAGCAACCAGCATTGTCATCACAACGTGACTCACATCAATCATCTTATGATCAACAACCATACTCTCCTTATCAACCACCAACAAATCTTGCCATCACTTACCAACAACATGAAGTTCCTCAACCCCATTACTCACAACATATCAGTACTCCTTCAAGTGTGTATGTTGCTCAACCAGCACTAGTTTTCTACTGCGATGATGAGGTTCCAGTTCTAGAGTTTAGACAAGGGGATAATCCTACTGATGTACTTGCACAAATGTCTGCTTACATAACTCAAACATTAAACAAAAGAGGTTAAAGAGGACCATCTCCAACAAACAATCAGTTGAGAAATTCTTCTAACTCTCATCAACAAGCAACAATCCAAGACGGTAGAGTTACTGTGCAACCACTTCAGGGGAGATCAAGTTCAACCAATACTAGTGCACGCCCATTTAACACTGAACCAAGAGGAAACAACACTGGCAAAGTAAAGATGATCATCTGCTATAACTGCAAAGGGGAAGGACACATGGCTCAGGAATGTAAGCAACCAAAGAGGAAGAGGGATGGTACATGGTTTCAGAAAAAGATTTACTTGGTTAATGCTCAAGCACAAGGTCGAGAGCTCTATGAGGAGGAGTTGGCATTTCTAGCAGATCCAGGAGTTGCGGACACTAAAGGACTCACAACAGCTTCAACTAACAATTCAGCATATCAATGTGATGATCTTGATGCATACGATTCAGACTGCGATGACCTCAGTACCGCCAAGGAAGCTCTCATGGCAAATCTTTCACTTTATGGGGCTGATCAAATCTCTGAGGTACCAAATACTGCAAACAATACAAGTATTGTACCTTATCAAGTTGAGCAAGTGTCTGACTATCCAGAACAGCCTCTGGTAGATAGTAATTCAAATGAGGAGACAAACAATGATAGCAATATCAGTGCAAGTCCCCAGAATTTGAGTGAAACACAACCGGGAGCTATTACGTCTAAAAATTCGTCTGCTCAACAAGATTTGGTTATGGTGTCGGCATCTATGCTTGGCCAAATGAATAATGCGGTCCTTGAAACCCTCGATGCTAATCAGACATTATCTGCCGAGCTTGCTTTGTATAAGGAAAAGGTTAAAAGAGACAGTCGTTAATAATTTTCAAAAACTGCAAACGGATTTCGAAATTCTCGAGTCTAAAAGGGTTGAAACGGAAATTAAGGCGTCTGAGAAAATTAAAAAGACTGAAGTTTTGCTTTTAAAATAATACTCCGCTTCACATCTAGTACACTTGTTGCATTCATCTTCTACGGAATTTACTCCTATCCCGTCTAACAGACCTGCCACTAACCCGGGTTATGCAAAGCAAGCTATTAACCACAACCCGCGTCTTTATGATGCAACAAAATTAGATTTGATTTTAGACCCGATTGGTAATTCGAATGATTCCGAGTATATATCATCAATTGACGAGAATCGGTCAAAACTGCTTTTGGAATATCCTTAGTATGATTATGATCAACTTAATCAAGAGTATGCAAAAACGGATTTTAGAACTCTCTTTTAAATACAAAGGGAATTTATCCATACACTAACTTCCATGTCTACTAGAGTAAACCCTAGTATATTTCCTACACTTGTCAATCCGAATGAACCTAAGGAAATTCCAAAGGGTCTTCCACTGGTAAGTACATTATTGCTAAGCTTGAAAGAGATTAGGCGATACCTTACCGGATTTAACAAGGTCATTAAGGAATGTACGACTTCAACGGCTCAAACCGCTGGAGAATGGGCTTTCGAACACATGAAAACGGTGTTTGAGAAAGAGATCGTTCCATTTGTAAACAATCTTAAAGAGGGTTTTCTAGATCTCGGGGACAGTCTTAATTTTGAAATGGCTAAAGTTCAAAAAGTTTTCCATGAAATGGATGATGCTTATGAGCAACATTTAATTGAGAAAGAAAAGATTTTGTCCGAATATGACCGATTCTTGGAACAAGTGGTGTCTACCTATGTAATGCAAGTTGGGACAATTGAATGTGCTATTAAGATTGCATCTGTTGTGAATAAATGTGATGATGTGCATGACACCTCTGTGAATATTGTTGAGCCTGTGAATAATGTAGATAATCATTCTTGTCACGAATCTAACGCTGAATTTTTAAAGCTTCAAGATTCTTATAACTCACTTTCAAAACGTTTTGATGAGCTTCAACAACATTGTATATCACTTGAAATTGAAAACCAATCTAAAAATGAAACTCTTTCAAAAACAAATGATTGTGAAAATAACGTTGAGACAAGTGACAAGATGATTCAGGTGGTTCAGGCATTAGAGGAAGAAATCATGAGACTTAAGAGAGAGTCATTAAAAGAGAAAGTGGAACTAGAGGCCGCATAGATTAAAACCCATGCCTTAGAAAATAGAATTACTTATATGCTAGAGGAGTCTTATAAAGTAAATCAGGGTTGTTCTCAAATTTATGGTTCATTAGAAGAACGCTTCGCGTTTAATGCGGCATAGCAAAAGTCACTTGTTGACCAACTAAACCAAATGTGTGAGGAAATTTCTGACTTAAATATTCAACTCATAGACAAAAACATGGTTATAGCTGAATTAATGGAGACACTTCAACTCAAAGGACAAGAAGTTGTTGATAATCCAGCTACAATCTCTGCCCCGACCTCTAGTGCTCCAAAAACCAAAAAGGTGGTGATCTATAAGAACCCGAACCATAAGAACAATCCTTTATCATATATGGTCTATATGCAACATGCAATTAAGCACGCGAATCTTACTAGGGATGTTGTAGATGATCTCTATGAGCTAGATCCCTCAAATAGTCACTATTACTCTGCTCATGCTTACATTGAGAAGGTACAACAATGCATAGAGTATTTGAATTACATAGGACAACCGGGTTCTGCACCACTCCAACAACCACCCATTGCCATTACTCCATTCAATAAGACTCCAGGAGCTAAACCTATTTTAAGTACACCTAACAAGGCTATATCAAAATATGTCACTAATGTTCCCTTGCCTTCTACAGGAGTAACTACGTCTACTAAGGCTAAAGGATCTCGAGTAAAGAAAGATAGGATCAAGCCTTTCACTAGTAGCACTCTGAAGAAGAAAGTAGAAGCTCACCCTAGGAATGTTATTTCAGATTTAAATAAAAAGAATCATGTAGCTAAGACAAAAGGTTCTGCCTCTATGCAGAAGCCTAAGCAAAATGTGAATTCTAATTTGAGATGTTGGAATTGTAATGAATGCATGTTTTCTCAGCGTCATGATTTATGCCTTGTTGACCATGTGAATGAATTGTATGCCATTAGGAACAATCTTAAATGGACTCCAACGGGGAAGAAATTCACCCAAGTTAGTTGGCAATGGAAACCCACTGGTAGGACCTTTACTGCAAATGGAACTAAGTGCCATTTAACTAGGATCACATCCACTAAAGTTAGGTCTCAGCGTCCTTTAAATAGGAACTCCAGCACTAAGAAATGGAAAAAGCGCAACCAACACCCTTAAGGTGTTTGGTGATTTTTATTTTCCTTTGATTCAATCCATGATCTTGTAAGTTTGAATAGTTCCTTTTGATTGTTTAAACCTTAATCTTTTAATACAAAGTTTCCTTTTAATCTTGTTCTTCCTTTTCTTATTGATTCTAAGTTCTAAGTTTTTATTTTGTTGATTTTGATTCCCAAAAACAAGTGGGTTTTGTGTTTTTGTTGATTTGGTTTGATGTTTATCATTAGTAGATGATTGGTGGTTAGTTTGGTTGAATCCTTAGATTTATCTTGGTTGATTTAGGTAAAAATTCGTGTTATTAAGTTCCCCTATTCTTCGCGTTTTTCAATTGCCCAGATTCCGAACCAAGGCTTTTGTTAAAATTATTGCGAACCAAGGGTTGTAGTGAAAACATTCTGAATGAGCTAGTTATTCCGGATGAGTATTTAGGTTTCATTATTCTAGATCAACCAGTTTATTCCGAATCAACCAAACATTCCACATGAGCAAGTTTCCGAGTGAACTATATATTCCGGATGAGCTAAGCATTCCGAACCAGTGTTTATTTCCAGTGAGCAAAATATTTCGGATAAACATTTATTCCGAATGAGCCATATATTCCGAGTGAATATATTATTCCGAATGAAGAATCTTTCCGGATCAAGCAGACATTCCGAATGAGCAAGTTTTCCGCATGAAGGGTTTATTCCGAATCAACAAATTATTCCGGATCAACCATTTTATTCCGAGTAAAGCTGATTATTCCGCATGAGCAATTTTATTCCGAGTGAACGTTTTTATTCCGAATAAAGGTTTATTCCGCATGAGCCTTATTATTCCGAATCAAGAGAATTTTCCGAATCAGTTGTTTTTCCAAGTAAAGGTATTTTACTGTTTAAGTTTAATTCAAGCTTTATTTTCATTAATTGCTTTTAGTTTATTCTTACTACTTCACGCACTTACCTTTTAAGTAGATATAGATCAAAAGCTCCCCCTTTTAGTCACCAATTACAACAATTCCACTTTGAACCGTGATCAATTCGAGAAGATACCGAGAACGAAACAACGACAAATAAAACAATTGGGTACGAGCAACACGACAAAAGATCTTGCAAAAAACCTGTTTTATTAACTAACCAAAATCTTTTATTAAAATGGCGCCGCTGCCGGCTCTTTTCGTAAGGATCAACGGTTTTTTGTGAGAAAAATTGGATTTTGGGATCCGTTCTTTTGGGAACGTTATTTTCAACACTCAAAAATTTTCAAAAACCCATAAAAAATATAAAATTTTCAAAAATACAAAAAAATTAAAAAAACCTATAAAAACCAAAAATGTTTTCTCTTGCATTTTCTTTTAGTGTATGCGTACTCGATCAACGTCTTATCCCGAGCCCGAGACTCTCGATAATTTAGACATGGCCGGTGTACACAACAATACTAATCCACCCCACCCCAACATGAATAATCTACCCCAACTCGACTTACGAACCATGGAGGAGCTATGCCAACCTACGATGAATGGACGTGGAGGACCGATTACGCCGATGCAAATCACTGGCTCAAGAGTTTTCGTTGAAGCATCACATGATCCAACAAGTGCAAACTAATCTATTTCGCGGAATACCGGATGATGATGCCAACAAACACCGCGACAAATTCATTACCATCACCCAAAGCATGAAGTTGCCTGGTGCTTCTATGGATGTACTTCGCCTTCAATTATTTTCCCACTCGCTTTCTCACAATCCCGAAAATGGTTTGACCGTCTCCCAAAGAATTCTATTCATACTTGAGACGAAATGACTCAACGATTTTTGTCGCGCTACTTTCCACCATCCATGGTCACGAGCCTTCGTAACCAAATTAGTGGATTCATGCAAGACAATGATGAATCGCTCTTCGATGCTTGGGAACACTACAATGATTTGATCGACCGTTGTCCAAATCATAACATGCTCCCCGTCACTCTTATTGATACTTTCTACAATGGTCTCACTTTTCGTGATCGTGATACGATTAATGCCGCCACCGGTGGTACTTTTATGAAAAGGAGACCGGAGGAGTGTAGAGAGTTGATAGAAAACATGACTACTCACCACAAGAATTGGGATTCATCCGCATCCTCAAGATCCAACCCGAGAGTCAATGTTTCTTCTACTACTTCCAATCCCGAGATAGCCGAACTTACCCGACAAGTCGCGGAGATGAACAAGAATTACATGACCATGTCTACAACCCACTTTCAACAAGCTAAAGCCGTTGCTAATTCTTGTGAAACATGTGGTGGTCCTCACTCCTACATTGATTGTCCTTCTACTTAAGGAAATTTTTGTGAAAACGTTAACGCGGCATACGGTACTTATCCCACGGGAGGCTATCAAGCTCGTCCTCAAGGAGACCGTAACTTGCTAAGTTATCGTTCAAACAACTATCTTTCACCACCCGGTTTTACTCCTCAAAACCAAAACCAACAACAAAGCTATAACCGAAATAACCAAACCCAACCTCGTGCTAACAATGAATATCAATCCCAAAGAAACCCATACCCACCTCAAGGAAATTCTGAAGCTTACCAAGCTCCACCTCTCAATCAACCAACGGCGTTGAATCAAGACATCTAGACGTTCATGAGGACTAATAGAGAGATGGTGACGAATCTTCAGAGTCAATTCATCAACTTGAAGGGAGACATGGCGAAACAAGGGAGCGATATTCGAGCCGAGCTAAGGAATGACATGGCAAAACAAAGCAATGATATTCGCGCAGACATGAGAGACTCTTTCAGCACTCAAGCGGATAATATACGTGATATGATCGGTTCGCTTTTCCAAGGTAATAAACCCTCTTCTTCGGGTACTCTTCTGAGTAACACCGTTGCTAATCCACGAGGGGAGATGAAAGCAATTACCACTCGTAGTGGAAAAGGTTATACGGAACCCGAGCTTCCTACACCTCCACCCGTGATTATGAACAAGGAAAAAGAACAACTTTCTTCACCTCCTTTACCTTCTTACCCCATTCCCCCACCACCCGCGGTTGTGAGTGATCCTACTCCCCTAAAGCCTTCCTCTTCATCCGATATGCCTTATCCTTCAAGGTTGAGGAAAGAGAAGCAAAAGAGCAAGGATGATATTCAAGTTTCAAACTTTCTTAAAATTTTTAAACAATTGAATTTTAACATCTCCTTTGCCGAGGATCTCGCTCACATGCCTAAATATGCGAAGATGTTTAAAGATCTTCTTAGTGACAAGGAAAAGCTTCTTGATATTGCTAATACCCAACTTAACGAGAATTGCTCTGCTGTTCTCCTAAGGAAATTGCCCACCAAACTTGGTGATCCGGGTCGCTTCTTGATTCCTTGCAACTTCCCGGGAGTAGAGAATTGCACGGCCCTAGCCGATCTAGGTGCTAGTATAAACTTAATGCCTTTAAGTGTTTGGAAGCAATTATCTCTCCCTGAGCTAGTCCCCACCAAAATGACTTTGGAATTAGAACGTCTTCGTTGGCGTTGACAAATTCACCTTCCCGGCCGATTTTGTTGTTGTTGACTACGAGATGGATCCTTGTGTTCCATTAATCGTTGGACGCCCCTTCTTGAGGACCGGTCGCACTCTCATTGATGTAGCCGCGGGCGAAATAATCATGAGAGTTGGCGACGACAAAATTGTCTTTAACATGGGTAAGATTTCTAAGCAACCTTATTCATATGAGAGTGTTAATGCTATTGATGTTCTTGATGAGGCTTGTGAAGAACACTTTAATGATGCTTGCAAAAGTAATCTTTCTTCTCTACCCAATGTTGAGACTGTTGCCTCAATTGCTCCGTCATTGACTCCATTTGGAGAAAGTGACTTTCTTTTGGATGATTTTGAAGCTAGCTTGGGTCCACTTGATCTTAAATATGATGATTCTCCCACCGATTGGGAAGAAGACATTCGTACAATTGAGAAACTTCTCAATGAAGACCCTTTCTCTCCTCCTTCTCCTAAAGAGGTGACTAATTATGATCCATCGTTAGTTACACCATCTATTGAGGATCCTCCCACTCTTGAGCTTAAGGACTTACCTCCTCATCTCGAGTATGTTTTCTTAGAAGGCATTGATCAACTCCCCGTTATCATTGCTAAAGACTTAAAAGCCGATGAGAAAACTCGTCTCATTGAAGTTCTCAAGAAACATAAAAGAGCTATCGCTTGGAAAATCTCCGATATTCGTGGAATTGATCCTCACTTTTGCACACATAAAATTCTCATGGAGGAAGACTTTAAGCCCACCATTCAAAGCCAACGAAGGGTGAATCCTAAAATCCATGACGTTATCAAAAAAGAGGTTATCAAACTTCTTGATGCGGGCATGATTTACCCTATCTCGGATTCACCATGGGTTAGTCCAGTCCATTGTGTGCCTAAGAAAGGCGGAATCACCGTTGTGCCCAATCAAAACAACGAGTTGATTCCTACACGTCTCGTTACTGGGTGGAGAGTTTGTGTAGACTATCGCAAACTCAATGATGCCACGAGAAAGGATCATTTTCCTCTTCCTTTTATGGACCAAATGCTTGAACGTTTAGCGGGTAATGAATATTACTGCTTTCTAGATGCTTTCTCGGGTTATTTCCAAATACCCATCGATCCCCAAGATCAAGAGAAGACAACATTCACTTGTCCCTATGTCACATTTGCCTACAAAAGAATGCCTTTTGGCTTATGCAATGCCCCGGGACTTTCCAAAGGTGCATGTTGGCTAGTTTCCATGACATGGTTGAGCAAACCATGGAAGTCTTCATGGATGATTTCTCGGTCTTTGGGGATTCATTCTCTTCTTGCCTTGCCAATTTAGAACGTATGTTTAAGCGGTGCGAAGACACTCCCCTTGTTCTAAATTGGGAAAAATGCCATTTTATGGTAAAAGAAGGTGCTAGGACACAAAATCTCAAAAGCCGGTCTTGAAGTGGACCGTGCTAAAGTGGATGTCATAGCCAAATTACCTCCACCTTCAACCACGAAGGGTGTGAGAAGTTTTCTTGGTCATGCGGGCTTCTATCGTCGAATTATCCAAGACTTTTCTAAAATCGCTCGCCCGATGACCCACCTCTTGGAAAAAGATACTCCTTTTATCTTTTCCAAAGAGTGTATTGAAGCCTTCAACCTTCTTAAGGATAAGCTCACTAAGGCACCGGTCTTGGTCACCCCTAATTGGGAGCTACCTTTCGAGTTGATGTGTGATGCTAGCGACTTTGCTATTGGAGCGGTTTTGGGCCAAAAGAGTGAATAAACACTTCCAACCAATCCATTATGCTAGCAAGACAATGACGGGGGCTCAATTGCATAATACGACAACCGAAAAAGAGCTTTTAGCTGTTGTCTATGCTTTTGAAAAATTTCGCCCCTATCTTGTTTTATCCACCACCATTGTATACACGGACCATTCCGCGTTGAAGTACTTGATGACTAAGCACGATTCTAAGCCAAGAATTCTTCGCTGGGTTTTACTCCTTCAAGAATTTAACATTGAAATTCGTGACAAGAAGGGAGTTGAAAACCTAACTGCGGATCATCTAAGTAGACTTGAGGATCCTTATCAAGGGGATCATCTGAACAAAGAGATCAATGACTCTTTTCCGCTTGAGACCTTAATGTCTACAAATTCCAATCTTGATGACACCCCGTGGTTTGCCGACATTGCAAACTACTTAGCGGGTGGTGTTCTCATCAAAGGGTTAACATCCCAACAAAAGAAAAAGTTCTTAAACGATGTTAAGACTTACTTTTGGGATGACCCTTTTCTCTTCAAACAATGCGCTGATTTGATTATTCGCTGATGTGTTGACGGACCGGCAGCTTTAGACATTCTCGAGGCTTGCCACATAGGACCCACCGGTGGTCACTTTGGTCCCAACTATACCGCGAAGAAAGTGTTTGACTCTGGATATTATTAGCTGACCATTTATCGTGACGCTCACGAGATGGTTAAGCATTGTGATGCTTGCCAACGCCAAGGCAAGATCACACATAAAGATGAGATGCCTCAAAATTTCATACAAGAATGTGAAATATTTGATGTATGGGGCATCGACTTTATGGGGCCATTTCCATCATCTAAAGAGAACAAGTACATCCTCGTAGCCGTTGACTATGTTTCTGAATGGGTTGAAGCCAAGGCACTCCCTACGAACGATGCGAGGGTGGTTGTGAACTTTTTGAAGCAACTTTTTGCTCGATTTGGTGTTCCTCGTTGATGAGATGGCATTTATACATGATCTCATCGTTCTTTTCGGGCTTTAAATGCATAAAAATGTCATAAAATACCATATATATGCTTGTGTTTGTTTACTTGTGTATTTTAGGTATGGATATCGTGAAAAAGACAAAAGATCACAAGAAACAAGGAAAAACGGACACGAGAAATGAAGCCGTACAAAGAACCGGGCCCTAGATCATGATTTATCCAACATTTACCCTTGAAGACTTGAAGATATGCAAGATTGATCCTCAATGAATGAAGAAATGACACTTAAAACCCTTGTGAATTCATAATTACAAGTTTGGTCCCTTAAGTTTGTCAAAATTACACAAAAGGTCCTTCAACTTTGAAGAATTGGCAAGATTAGTCCCTCAACTATGCTAATTTGTCAATTATGGTCCCTTATGGAGTTAAAGTTACATTGAAGACCTTTGAAGATCAACAATGTCCAAGATCAGTCCCTCAAGTATCCAAAAATGGCAAAAAAACAACCCTTGATATATTTTTACCAAAGTTTTGTGCCAAAAGTGTGAAAACCATAACTTGAATAACAAAGGAATGCGTTTTATGGGACTGAAAAACTTGTTATACATGTTTCGCCAAAGAACAAGGACTAATGTTGCGCAAGTGAAACATTTGAAACGAAATTGCGCCAAACACACAACTTTCCCCCAAAATCGGATCAAAAAGGTTACTGTTTACCTTTCTTCACCCCCAGAAATTACTTCACTTAAACAAAGGGTAATTTTCAATTACCCTGGCACATGTGTGATTCACACATGCAGAAACACATCCCACACCAAAAACCCTCACCCACACTCACCAAGAGGCCCCACCATTCAACACGTCAACCAATCAAAACACAACTTCCTCTCCAAGTAAGCTGACATGGCAAGATCAACAGCCCACACTCTTAGCTTCATTCCAAAGCTATTTTAAACGGTTTGGATCATTTTGGACAGCTCACAACCAAGAATCGTCTAGAAGACCTCAAGGACATATTTGGAATTTCACTTCTAGGGTTTATGAACAGTGTAGGCTTAGCATTTGTCTATAAAAGGAGACCTCAACATGTGAGAGTCCCTTTGTTCCAGTTTTAGGCTATCAATCTTTGTAATCCCTTTTTAAGTTAATAAAATTTGATTTTCAGAAAATTGTGAAATCTTGTTTATTAAAAGTTGGTGTTAGAATAGCCTAATTCTGAGTTCCATTTTAATGTTTGAAGGACTTTTGAGGCAGGGTTTTAAGTAATAAAACTTGGGTTTCAAAAATCAGAAAGTCTTGGTTATTTGATCTCACTTTATTGTTTGTTCATCTTAGCAGCATTGGAAGCTGGTACTTGTTTTGCTAGTACCTCGGCTCAAACAATCTAGGGCCTGGATGTAGGTCTTGGAGGTTTGCACCTTCTCCCTTTTCAATTTTCTCTCTTATTTTCTGAACTTTAGTGATTATGCATGATTGTTCTTGAATCTGTGTTTTTATGGTTGATTATTGTTTATCTGTTCTTGTTTGATGTTATTGAGTGGTTGTTAACTTGATTTGTGGGTTAAATCTGGATAAACCTTTGAAAATTTGTCAAAACAGGTTTTTAAGGGGTGTTTGGGTTAACTGCATAAGCAGGTTTTGAGGCTTGTTGAGTGGTTGTTTGTTGTTGCTATTTGTTGGTACTTGTTTATCTGATATACTTGGTCATTTGTATGCAAGTTTTGTGGATTGAAACACCTAGATTCATAAAAAGGCTATAAAATCTTGTTTACTTGATATTTTTGGCGGTGGTTTAAGGGAAACCTAGATCTAATCATAGACTAGGGTTAACAAGTGATTAAACTAGGTTAATAACATCAGGGAAAGAGATTTGAAGCATTGAAATTGGATTTAGTGTCAATTAGATCAGCAAAGTTTCTTCATATTCACTTTGTTTCTTATCAGTAACTGTATCTGCTTTGATCTTGTTATTTACTTTGATTCAGTGTTTGATTTAAGTTTGTTTGTGCTTATTCATAGTTTATATAGCTTGTGTATGCATCCTTTTGAATTTGGTTGGCTTATTCATGCTATATCTGCTTATTTGTGCATAATTGCTTATTTCACATGTCTGTGCAATATCTAGTGACTGTTTGATTATTTCTGGCTTATTGTGTGAACCAAATTGTGATTTTCTTATTGATATTGACTCCTTGTGATTCACTGATCACAAGGGTGCCCTTGTTTCCAATTGAATCCAACTAAATCTCTCTAAAAATCTTGGTCAAATAGTCAAAGCAGTGGGAACCAGTTCCTACAGAAAGTTCCCCCTGCTAGTGTTAATTGGGTTTCAGCTTATCAGTAAGCTATAATAGCTTATTTTAACTAGCAACAACTTAGATTTTGTAATAGGTGCTTATTATTTGACCCATTTGTTCATACTGGAGCATTTGGTGGGTTGACTTTAGGGTTTGACTAGAAAACCAACTTAATTGACTTTTTCATAAGTGCTTATTAGTTCATTCTGGCTTATTGGTGTTGCTTATCGGAATTTTGTTGATTGATTTGGCTTATTGAGTTCATTTGTGACATTTTGCAAGTTGAATCAAGTTCTAAGGTGCCCTATATCTCAAACCCGACTATTTTGTCTTTTAGTGACATTGTACTTTGCTTATTTCTGGCTTATTGAGTGTGCTTTTTCAAAATTTCTTTTTACAAATCTCTTAAGCATCCCAAAAGAAGGTTGTGTGTCAAATTAGAGCTTATGGCATTAGCTTATTACTTAATGGGCTAAAAAGCCCAATAAGGATAAGCTGTTTGCTTAATAAGCTGTGATAAGCTCACTTTCAGCTTTTGGGCCTTTAGAGTTTTGTGTTTAGAATCAAATTTTGAGTCAGATTAGGTTTTTCCAAGTCAATTGGGCCAAGTTTGACTTTTTGGGCTAAAAAGCCCATTAATGTTGATTGTTTTTTGGTTTTGGCCCATTTGAGGTCCCAATAGGGGTATTCTGGTCATTTCACTTTCATTTTCTGTTTATTTAGGTTAAAATAAACTAGTTTGCAAGTTTTTAGAATTTTTTACATTTTTTTGGGTTTTTAATATTATTTTAATATTATTTTAATATTATTTTAATATTATTTTATTATTATTATTCAAATTTCACATTTTTCAACTTTTTACATTTTTCTTAGCTTAAATACATTAAAATAGGATTTTTGCAACTTTTAGAATAATTTTATCACTTTTAGATTAATTTTTATAATTATTTTAAGTTTTTATAGTTTTTAAATCATTTTAAATAGTTTTTATTAGTTTAAAAATTTCTAAAAATAGTTTTTAATCTTTTTAGGTCATTTTAGAGGTTTACCAATTGAAAAATCTTTATTTGGGCTTTTTGATAAGTTATTTGATTTTTAGGGCTTTAATTAGCATTTAAAAATTGAACATTTAAATATTTAAAAGGTTTGAAAAAGTTTTGATCATTGGTAAACTCTTAGTTTATTTATTTTGATTTTTGGTAAATTTTTGGTAATTTTTAGAATTAATTTTTATTTTAGCTCATTTTACGGTTTTACGTTTTGTCGTCGTAGTAATTAATTTCACGTCTTCGTCATCCTCTTTTCTCATCCCCTTCTAAACCAATATTAATCTCAAATCTCGCTACATTTTAGTCACACACATATACCTCCTTGGGAAACGAACTTTTACGCTCCTTTTCCTAAAGGTCGCAGTTTACCACAATCATTTTGGCGCCGCTGCCGGGGAGGTGTGTCGTGATTAATTTGTCTTGTTGTTTTTAATATTAACCATAAATAGTATTTGTATTAGGAGAACTCTACTAATACGTATTATCGGTTTTCTTGGTTTTTCTTGTGAAATTATTATTTCTATATTGTATTAAGTATCACAATCAATACAAAATATCTCCAAAAGTGTGAAAACACAACCTTAATTGGGATTTGATCCCCTAATTATTGTATTCGAATCTCAAACAAAAACAAAAAGGCAAAAATAGATAAATACTTTCGTGAAGCTCGATTTTGAAATATACGAACTATAAAGTGGGTATAAGGCGGGTATTATAAAATATACCCTAAGGAAAAAGGCTCTTAAGTGCTTCGCGCCGCCTCGTTTCCCCGCTTTCTTGTGAGTATTTTTAGATTGAAGGCTAATCGAGGGTTTTGCCGCCCAAAGTATTATTACGTATAATATATTTGCTTGGTTTCTTTGTGATTAAACCCTCTTGAACAATTTGGTTTTCACCAAAGTTCTAAAGTCATTCGAAGGCGTTCACTCCACGTGATCGTTTTCATTCCTTTGAGGCTTCTTTAATCAAGAGTTTGACTCGAGGAGAGATTTGGTAGATTGTTGTCTACGAAGATACACCAAAATCTAAAAAAATTAAAAACAATAAAAAACACAAAAAAAATTGAAAATTCACAAAACACCCAAAAAGAATCTTTTTTGCTCACCTCCCATTCTTCGTGAAGTTTGTGATCACTCGTAATCAAGCAAAACGAGCTCGTAAACGTCTTCAAAAGCAAGCCAATCAAGAGACGTTGATTGAAGAACAACCTCCAATTGTTGAACCTATTGTAGAACAAGAAGTCGTCATGGCTAATCGTACTATGATGGAGTTGCTTCAAGCACCCACTGAGGGTTTTGGAGAGGCTATTGTGATTCCCGCTATCCTTGCGGAGAATTTCGAGATTAAGACGGGTTTAATGTCGATGTTGTAAGCTAATAAGTTTAGAGGTCATGAGAAATACAACCCGCATTACCACATAAGGAATTTTAACCGTCTCACCGCTACTATAAAGTTTAAGGATGATCCACATGACGCCATTAAGATGATGTTGTTTCCATACTCGTTAGATGAACCCGCAAAAAATTGGCTTGAGAAAGAACCGCCAAATTCAATTTTGACATGGGGTGATCTCGTTTCTAAGTTTGTGAACAAATATTTTCCACCATCTAAAACAACACATTTGAAAAATGAGATTTCAAGATTTGTTCAAAGAAATAATGAAAGTTTTTCAATGGCATGGGAACGCTTTAAAGAAATGTTACATGAATGTCCACACCATGATTTTTCGGAATTACATCAAATTGATACTTTTTATAATGGGCTTAATGATCATGAACGAGATTACTTGAATGCCGCCGCGGGTGGTAATTTTTTGTGCAAAACGACCGATGAAGCTTTAAAGATTATCGAGAATAGATCTAAGGTTTATAGCCCTCGTAACACACCGAGTGTTGCCAATTTGGGTTCGTCATCGTCTCGTAGCATTAATGCCTTACATAATGAAGCTAATGAGGAAAATCGGTTTTTCGATAGATTTGCTAATCTTATGTCTCATTGGAAAGCTCAAGAAGCTTCAAATTCCGCTTCGGTTAAAGCGGTTGCTAAGAGTTGTTTGTCTTGTGGTGGAGCTCATGATCTTTCCGAGTGCATTACCGCGGATGGTAACACTTCGAGTGCTTATGTAGCAACCGGAACTTATAACCAAAACGGCCAAGGTTCCCGCCCAAATCAAGCTCCACCAAATCAAAATGCTAATAACTATCGAAACAACAACCAAGGTGGTAATTACCAAGGAAATTCACGTAACTACAACAAGGGGAATTATCAAAGTGGGAATGGACAAGTGACTAATCAAAACCAAAACCATAATTTTCAAAACACTACACAAGGTTTTCAAAATGCTCACACTAAAAATCTTCAAGGAGAGTTTTTGGATTATGCTAAAGCAAATGATGCTAAGTTTGATAATATGCAACGTGAGATGATTAGCTTAAGATCCGAGTTGAAAAACGAGCTTAAAAACGAACTTGCTAATGAAATTAAAACTCATGCAAATAAAATGGAAGGAAATGTCCAACGTCTTCAACAAAATCAACAAAAGATGGAACAAGGACAACATGAGATTAAGCAAGAGTTGTTAAAAGCGGATGCTAGGCAATCAAAATTTGAGGACCGAATGGCTAAAATGTTTGAAGCAATCATGTGTAAACCCTCTTCCTCGGGCGGTCTTCCTAGTGATACCATTGCAAACCCGAAGGGAGAAATGAAGGTTATTACTACACGAAGTGGTAAAACTTTCAAGGAACCAATCTCTCGTCCAAGTACTTCTACGGAGAAGGAAATCGAGAAAAAACCCGACGTGATGGTCGAAAAGGAGCACATTACAATCCCACGAAGTACCGCTCAAACCACACCTACGGTTGAACCAATACCAATCATGGAACCCGAGATTCCAAGGCCGTTGCCTAAGGTCCAACCCACACCATCCTTACCTTACCCTTCGAGACGTGACAAGGAAAAGGCACAAGAACGAAATAATTATCAATTTGAGCTTTTTATGAAAATGTTTCGTGACATACATTTTAACATAAGTTTTGCTGACGCTCTTATCATGATGCCTCGATTCACCGCAAACTTCAAAAGTATGCTAAACAACAAAGAGAAGTTACAACAATCGTCTAGTTGTTCATCGGTTTTTCTTAGCCGCATACCACAGAAAGTCGGTGATCCCGGTAAATTTTTGATTCCGTGTGCAATTCAAGATATGGAGGAATGCTACGCCTTGGCCGATCTTGGTGCTAGTATTAATTTAATGCCTCTATAGATTTTCAAATCGCTTTCGCTTCTGGCTCTTACTCCTTCGAACATGTCTATCGAGATGGCCGATCATTCTACGATTTTAGCATTTGGAGTAGCCGAGGACGTTTTCGTTAAAGTCAGAAAGTTTTACTATCCCGTTGACTTTATCGTTGTAGACATTCCTATCGATTGAAAAGTTCCTCTCATTTTGGGTCGTTCATTTTTGGATACATCAAGAGCACTTATCGATGTTCATGCTCGAAAAATCACCCTTCGTTTCAATGAAGAAGAACTTGTCATCAATGCAACACAAAACTCCAACCTTTCTCATGTCTATTCTATTGCAACTTTAAACCATGGTAATTCAACCAATGTCGTTTGCAAAGAATTTTCACCAAGAGTTTTAGGAAATGTCGCCAAAAACAATTTACCATTTCCTCCGCCGGTGGAGGTTATGAGTGTAAAGCCTACAAAGAAGAAACTGTCAATACTTTAATCGAAAAATCCTTCGCCTCACCTCGAACATTCATTCTTGAAAAGTGTTGATAAGTTGCCGGTTTCTACGGAAGATCTTTCGGATGACGAATATGTAGACCCTGATGGGGAGGTTTTCTTTGTCGATAAACGTTTTGAGAACATACCACCACCAAAACTAAAACGGTTTTCAAATGTGAGAATTTTTAGTGTGACTAACATCGTCTTAGAAACACCAAATATTTTTGACATAATCAAAAAGGTTATTCATAAGGATAGTTTGAAAGGTAAAAAAGGAAAAGATTTTAAATGTGATTTAATTGATTTTTCTTGAAATCTAACTCCGTCATCACCACGTGTTTTGAGTGCTACAAGCTCGTCTTCTCCTTTTGACGATGCTTTGTGTGGACTTAGTGTGGGGGAAGCCCCTTATGTTCCCTCCCCTTTATCCACCAAGGACGAGATATTCGATCCCGAAATCTATTATAAAGGGAAATCTCGGTCTTCCACCGATGCAATAAATGGAAAATCTTTCTATTTGATTGGTGCGAGTCTACCTCGAGTAGCTCATGGTTTTTGTGACTTACCCATTGTCCCACCCTTCTATTTCTTCTCATCTATTTTCTTTAAACCCTTTGGGTTTGTGTTGACACATGATGAAGTGGCGTTGATTTGTTTTTCTAATGAAAAAGAGAACGAGAACGCCATCTTCGATCCCGGTATTTTGCACCATCAAAGGACCTAGTCCTTAATACCGGTTGTTTTTGGGCCTTGTTTATCATGTAAGCCCCACCAAAAATTGACCATACCATGATTATCCCTAAATGATCACATTTATGGGGGATCGAGTCGAGCTCATGACTTGGTAATCAAAAACGAGGTGCCTCGTGGGGGAGATCCCATGCTTATCCTTTTATGCTTACTATTCACTAATAAGGGGACTTGTACCCTTCCAAGTTGTCTCGTGGTTGTTTGTGATTGTGTTATCTAGATCATCATCATCATCTACGATTGAAGACTCTCGTGTTCGTTTACGTGAGCCTCCATCGTTTGCTTGAAGAAGTTTTTCACGAATCCATTGACATATCCTTTATTGTTCTAACAATTATCTTTTAGCATACTTAATAAACGACTTTAGATATATTGTTGATCACCCTTTCCATGCTAGATCCTAAGCATTTGATTCTTCGTCTCTAGTCTAGGGGTGCTCCACCCTTAGACTTGAAACATTGAGGACAATGTTTACTTTTAGTATGGGGGTGAATAGATACTTGCTTTGCTACGCCCTCACGTTTTCCAACTTTCAAAGTTTGTTTTTGTTGCTAATAAGGCTAAAAATGGCCAAATTTTAAATTTTTTTCATAGTTTTAATAAGTGTTTTTAAGACACGAATGTATATTTTCCGATGGGTAGAATAAGAGCTAATTTTTGACTTAATGGGCATTTGGAGCCATTTACATTCCTTAACCCCCTCAATTCAAGTTATGCTAGACTTTTATAAAGGGAGCTTTAAAACGCGAAAGTCTTAGCTCATACGGGTTAAGAACAAGAACTTTTCGGAAGTTCCTATAATTGATCCTAGAAAGTCACTTATCATGGGAACTATAAAATGCATTCTCTAAACTTGAAAAAGTCCAAGAAAGTGCAAGATCCTATAGGTGGCTTGAAAACCCAAAACTTTGATTTGATATAGTCTTAATGAAAGCTAATCCAAATTTGGCTTAATTTTGACTTGCATGGCTAAGTATTCACGAGTCTCCTTAATTAGAGGTCTTTATATAGTGAAGAACGAGAGATGATAGAGTTAGACAAGTGATCATGCTAAACGTAGAACATGAAAATGTTCTTTCAAAAACTCATATGTTTTTAATTGTGGCTTTTTCTTCCCATAAGATCAATGCATTAGGAATAAAAATAATTGCAATAAGTAAGGCCGTACGATTTGAAAGGTTACTTAGCCTCTAGCGCAAGATCGTTTAAAAGTTGCTCGGGGTTGAATAGAGTTCATAGCCAAGTCATAACTTATTGAAGCGGGACGCGAAGATTGGTGATGATCCAAAAAGGCCCTAACAAGGCATGAGGAGCTCTATTTTGTTGCTAAAGATCCAAGATGATGTGAAGTATCATTATTCCAAAATCAATATGAAGGATCGAGACACACGACGAAAAGCAATTACTCCCCTAAAGATCATGGAGAAAATCTATCCAAAAAGACCCTTACAAGGTATGAGGATAAATATATCCAAGTCCGAAAAGGAGGCGGATCGTTGTATATCAAAATCCAAAATAAATATTGAAGAAAAATGATGAAGTCGTGGTCCAAATATGAAGAATCTCTCAAAAACGTCAAGTGAAGAAATTCCAAATATATGAAGAGAAGACCATAATTTCAAGAACGTCTTCCCAAGATTTGAAGTATGAAGTACATGCCAAATATCGGTCCGAGAAAGGTCTCAAATCGTGAAACGAGTTATGTCAAGATATGAACTTAAGGAGATACACGAGAAGCCGTTTTAAAAGATTTTGTCCTTCGGCTAACTATCGATTAAATCGTGCTACTTTGCTTTCAGACTAATAACTACTCAAATAAGTCAATATGAATCACTTGTGATCCATGACAAATAGTTAAAAAATGCTAGTAACCCATTTCCTTTTATAATAACTAGGATTGCGGGGAGAAAAAGTATTACACAATTTGGACCTATGAGTAGTGTTAGCATTGTGACTTGTACCAACAATGATATCGTTTTTGCACTTAGCATGGAATGTATGACAATCAAGGATGACGAAATCTACTCTAAGGGACATTTACTTGTTTCTATTCTTTGACCCTAAAAGTCACATTCGTTATGAAAATCATACATTATGTCTTTACACATCTTCGTAGTATTATTGCAAGTATTTTACTCTTCAATAAAGGTTAAAAAAATTGAACTTTGGTGATGCTTAGACACATTATTCTAGCATTGCGTGAGGGCACGGCAATGGCTTAGTATAGGGGAGTGATGAGATGGCATTTATACATGATCTCATCGTTCTTTTCGGGCTTTAAATGCATAAAAATGTCATAAAATACCATATATATGCTTGTGTTTGTTTACTTGTGTATTTTAGGTATGGATATCGTGAAAAAGACAAAAGATCACAAGAAACAAGGAAAAACGTACACGAGAAACGAAGCCGTACAAAGAACCGGGCCCTAGATCATGATTTATCCAACATTTACCCTTGAAGACTTGAAGATATGCAAGATTGATCCTCAATGAATGAAGAAATGACACTTAAAACCCTTGTGAATTCATAATTACAAGTTTGGTTCCTTAAGTTTGTCAAAATTACACAAAAGGTCCTTCAACTTTGAAGAATTGGCAAGATTAGTCCCTGAACTATGCTAATTTGTCAATTATGGTCCCTTATGGAGTTAAAGTTACATTGAAGACCTTTGAAGATCAACAATGTCCAAGATCAGTCCCTCAAGTATCCAAAAATGGCAAAAAAACAACCCTTGATATATTTTTACCAAAGTTTTGTGCCAAAAGTGTGAAAACCATAACTTGAATAACAAAGGAATGCGTTTTATGGGACTGAAAAACTTGTTATACATATTTGGCCAAAGAACAAGGACTAATGTTGTGCAAGTAAAACATTTGAAATGAAATTGGGCCAAACACACAACTTTCCCCCAAAATCGGATCACAAAGGTTACTGTTTACCTTTCTTCACCCCCAGAAATTACTTCACTTAAACAAAGGGTAATTTTCAATTACCCTGGCACATGTGTGATTCACACATGCAGAAACACATCCCACACCAAAAACCCTCACCCCCACTCACCAAGAGGCCCCACCATTCAACACTTCAACAAATCAAAACACAACTTCCTCTCCAAGTAAGCTGACATAGCAAGATCAACAGCCCACACTCTTAGCTTCATCCCAAAGCTATTTTAAACTGTTTGGATCATTTTGGACAGCTCACAACCAAGAATCGTCTAGAAGACCTCAAGGACATATTTGGAATTTCACTTCTAGGGTTTGTGAACAGTGTAGGCTTAGCATTTGTCTATAAAAGGAGACCTCAATCTGTGAGAGTCCCTTTGTTCCAGTTTTAGGCTATCAGTCTTTGTAATCCCTTTTTAAGTTAATAAAATTTGATTTTAAGAAAATTGTGAAATCTTGTTTATAAAAAGTTGGTGTTAGAATAGCCTAATTCTGTGTTCCATTTTAATGTTTGACGGTTTTTGAGGCAAGGTTTTAAGTAATAAAACTTGGGTTTCAAAAATCAGAAAATCTTGGTTATTTGATCTCACTTTATTGTTTGTTCATCTTAGCAGCATTGGAAGCTGGTACTTGTTTTGCTAGTACCTCAGCTCAATCAATCCAGGGCCTGGATGTAGGTCTTGGAGGTTTGCACCTTCTCCCTTTTCAATTTTCTCTCTTATTCTCTGAATTTTGGTGATTATGCATGATTGTTCTTGAATCTGTGTTTTTATGGTTGATTATTGTTTATCTGTTCTTGTTTGATGTTATTGAGTGGTTGTTAACTTGATTTGTGGGTTAAATCTGGATAAACCTTTGGAAATTTGTCAAAACAAGTTTTTAAGGGGTGTTTGGGTTAACTGCGTAAGCAGGTTTTGAGGCTTGTTGAGTGGTTGTTTGTTGTTGCTATATGTTGGTACTTGTTTATCTGATATACTTGGTCATTTGTATGCATGTTTTGTGGATTGAAACACCTAGATTCATAAAAAGGCTATAAAATCTTGTTTACTTGATATTTTTGGCTGTGGTTTAAGGGACACCTAGATCTAATCATAGACTAGGGTTAACAAGTGATTAAACTAGGTTAATAACATCAGGGAAAGAGATTTAAAGCATTGAAATTGGATTTAGTGTCAATTAGATCAGCAAAGTTTTTGCATATTCACTTTGTTTCTTATCAGTAACTGTATCTGCTTTGATCTTGTTATTCACTTTGATTCATTGTTTGATTTAAGTTTGTTTGTGCTTATTCATAGTTTATATAGCTTGTGTATGCATCCTGTTGAATTTGGTTGGCTTATTCATGCTATATCTGCTTATTTGTGCATAACTGCTTATTTCACATGTCTGTGCAATATTTGGTGACTGTTTGATTATTTCTGGTTTATTGTGTGAACCAAATTGTGATTTTCTTGTTGATATTGACTCCTTGTGATTCACTGATCACAAGGGTGCCCTTGTTTCTAATTGAATCCAACTAAATCTCTCTAAAAAGCTTGGTCAAATAGTCAAAGCAGTGGGAACCAGTTCCTACTGAAAGTTCCCCCTGCTAGTGTTAATTGGGTTTCAGCTTATCAATAAGCTATAATAGCTTATTTTAACCAGCAACAACTTAGATTTTGTAATAGGTGCTTATTATTTGACCCATTTGTTCATACTAGAGCATTTGGTGGGTTGACTTTAGGGTTTGACTAGAAAACCAACTTAATTGACTTTTTCATAAGTGCTTATTGGTTCATTCTGGCTTATTGGTGTTGCTTATTGGAATTTTGTTTATTGATTTGGCTTATTGAGTTCATTTGTGACATTTTGCAAGTTGAAACAAGTTCTAAGGTGCCCTATATCTCAAACCCGACTATTTTGTCTTTTAGTGAAATTGTACTTTGCTTATTTCTGGCTTATTGAGTGTGCTTTTTCAAATTTTCTTTTTACAGATCTCTTAAGCATCCCAAAAGAAGGTTGTGTGTCAAATTAGAGCTTATGGCATTAGCTTATTGCTTAATGGGCTAAAAAGCCCAATAAGGATAAGCTGTTTGCTTAATAAGCTGTGATAAGCTCACTTTCAGCTTTTGGGCCTTTAGAGTTTTTTGTTTAGAATCAAATTTTGAGTCAGATTGGGTTTTTCCAAGTCAATTGGGCAAAGTTTGACTTTTTGGGCTAAAAAGCCCATTAGTGTTGACTGTTTTTGGTTTTGGCCCATTTGAGGGCCCAATAGGGGTATTCTGGTTATTTCACTTTCATTTTCTGTTTATTTAGGTTAAAATAAACTAGTTTGCAAGTTTTTAGAATTTTTTATATTTTTTTGGATTTTTAATATTATTTTAATATTATTTTATTATTATTTTTCAAATTTCACATTTTTCAACTTTTTACTTTTTCTTAGCTTAAATACATTAAAATAGGATTTTTACAACTTTTAGAATAATTTTATCACTTTTAGATTAATTTTTATAATTATTTTAAGTTTTTATAGTTTTTAAATCATTTTAAATAGTTTTTATTAGTTTAAAAATTTCTAAAAATAGTTTTTAATCTTTTTAGGTCATTTTAGAGGTTTACCAATTGAAAAATCTTTATTTGGGCTTTTTGATAATTTATCTGATTTTAGGGCTTTAATTAGCATTTAAAAATTGAATATTTAATTATTTAAAAGGTTTGAAAAGTTTGGATCACTGGTAAACTCTTAGTTTATTTTTTTTGATTTTTGGTGAATTTTTGGTAATTTTTAGAATTAATTTTTATTTTAGCTCATTTTACGGTTTTACGTTTTTCGTCGTAGTAATTAATTTCACGTCTTCGTCATCCTCTTTTCTCATCCCCTTCTAAACCCTATTAATCTCAAATCTTGCTACATTTTAGTCACACACATATGCCTCCTTGGGAAACGAACTTTCATATCATAAGGGTCATTAGTGCTTGATTTTCCTAAATCATCACTTAATACTTACCGCTTTTACGCTCCTTTTCCTAAAGGTTGTAGTTTACCACAATCACTCGTGCTATAATCAGTGACCGCGGGACTCATTTTTGCAATGACCAATTCGCAAGAGTCATGGCTAAGTACGGTATCAATCACCGTCTTTCCACCGCTTATCATCCCCAAACTAATGGGCAAGCCGATATATCCAACCGTGGATTGAAGCGAATTCTGGAACGTACTGTGGGAGAGCATCGTGCCTCGTGAGCCGATAAGTTAGATGATGCTTTGTGGGCTTTTCGTACCGCTTACAAGACCCCGATTGGTTGTACACCTTATCGTCTTGTGTACGGGAAAGCATGCCACCTCCCTATCGAGCTGGAACATACGGCATACTGGGCCTTGAAGTAGGCTAACTTCGACATCAACAAAGCCGGTGATCTTCGCAAGATTCAACTCAACAAGCTCAATGAACTGAGGAATGAAGCTTACGAGAACTCATTGATCTACAAGGAGAAGACCAAGATCATCCACGATGCTAGAATTAACAACCGAGAGTTCCACGTTGGTGATTAAGTCTTACTTTTTAACTCTAGGGTGAAGATCTTCTCGGGCAAGTTGAAGAGCTGCTGGTCTGGTCCATTCACCGTCGCCAAAGTCTTTCCATATGGCACCATTGAGCTTTCTCAGCCAAATGGGCCCAATTTTAAGGTGAATGGCCAGCGTTTGAAGTTGTACTTTAGAGAGGACATCTCTAATGAGATTCCATCCCTCTCCACCTTTCCCTTGAATTAGTTCGGGACCGAGTCAGGCTCGTGACTCGGTTAACAAAAACAAGCGCTCCTCGGGAGGTAACCCGGGTATCTATCCCCCCTTTTCCGTTTTTCATCCTAAGTGTAGTGGAGCTATATAGGTTGCTTGTGTTTGTATGGTGATGTGATTACAGGGATAAGTGCACTTTTGGAATCTTTGAAGAACCGTGCTCCCATGTTATCCGCAAATCCGGTTCTATCTCTCATCTATCGTGATTCAATTTTCTTGATACTCACATTTGAAATTGATCACTTTAGTTGTCTCCTCCTTAACTTGATTTAACCAACGCGCACAATGTCATAAGTGTAGGGGAGACTTTTCCCACATGCTTAAACATTGAGGACAATGTTTATATTAAGTGTAGGGGAGACTTCTATCGAAGTTTAAGTGGACTTCTCCATTAATTTTTCCTCATTTTAACCGGAAAATCAACTTTTTCGACATTTTTTAAATTTTTAATTAACTTTGGCCAAGTAGTAGTAATTTAAAAAATTTTATGTCTTTTTTTTCCTTCCTTTTATCGTTGCTTCCATATGTATATATCCCATAATAAACTCTAAAACAAAAGAAAAATCAAAAATATTAATAAAGTGGTGTAGCTAGTTTAGAAGTCTTTGAAATATTAGGCCCGTTGTGATTATTTTGACTCAACCCGAATAGACTTATCCAAGTTTATTCTAGCAAGTATCTGATGTTGGAGTTTTTGTACACCTTTAGGAAAAGGATGCACAAAGTAGGGCAAGTATGCACGACGATTTAAGAAAACCGTGTGTGAATGACCCTAAGTGAGTTCGTTCTCGAGGAGGCAAGTGCGTTGTGTTAAGAGTTGATTAATGTTTGTGATTATATGATTGAGAAAGAAATGGGATTAGAAGAGAAAGACGGTTACGAAAACGGATTAAACTATGACGAAAAAGGCGAAAACGTAAAACCGTAAATAGTGCCAAAATTAAAATTTTAACCTAAAAATTCCTAAAAATTACTAAAAATCCCCAATAATATTCTAAGAGTTTACAAAAAATCCAAACTTGCTAAAACCTTTTAATTAATTAGATAATGACTTTTTAATGCTAATTAAAGCCCTAAAAATCACTTTTAATTATTAAAAAGCCCTAAACAAGATTTTATAGTTTTAAAACCTCAAAAATATCCTAATTAAGCTAAAAACTATTTTTAAAAATTTTAAAACCAAATTAAATTATTTTTAAACACTTAAAAACTTTTAAAATCTATTAAATCTTAAATTAATTCTAGAAATTAATTGAAAAGTCTAAAAAATATTTGGAAAGTGAAAAATCTCCTAATTAAGTGTCCTTAACCTAGGAAAAATGTAAAAACAATAAAAAATAAAACTTCAATTTTTAATAATAAAATAATATTAAAATAATCCAAAAAATAAAAAGTTTGTAAATAAATTCTAAAAAATTACCAAAAATCCTAAATAATGTAACTAAAACAAAAATGCAATCCAAATTTTCAGAAACCTAATTAATAATTTTATATTAAATTTTAAAGTTGCTTAAAAACCCTAAAATCCTATAAAATTAAAAATAAGCTAAATTGAAAACCTAATTAGCTGTAAACCTAAAAAATATGATTAAAAACCTAAAAATTATTTTTCCAGATTTTTAAATTACTTTTTTCTATTTTTAATGACTTTTTAAAATTAAAACTTAAAATAATCCTAATAAATTAATAAATAATGGGAAAATTATACTTTTTGCTCAGAAAAATCAAAAACACTAATACAATCCTAGGAAAAATGCTAAACAGTTAAATCCTCAAAGAAATAAGCCAGAAACAGCTTATTTAAAAGCTGTTATCCAAATAAGCTATAAAATAAACACTACTTAAATAAGTAATGAAATGAAAGGTAAACGTAAAAAGCCATCTAGATCACTGGTTAACACGCTAGCCCTTGGAAAGCAAGGTCGCGTGTTCGAGCCCAGGCAAGGTGAGCTTTTTGCAATTTTTTTCTTTTTTTTTTCTTTTTAATACTTAATCCAGTAACTACTTAAGTCACAAAAACACAAACACAATTCAAAATTAACCAAGATTAAGCCAAATAGAACCAAAAACGTGCCCAGGTTAGCACAACTTTCTGATGAACACAAGTGAAGTTTCTTCACTTGTGCAAATGTTTGTCAAGAGGTATTGACTTGCTTTTGGTGATGTATTTGGTGGACAACAAGGCACCCTTATACTCTTTGGAGTATAAGGAGTCAGATTCAATGCAAAAATAAGCAAGTAGTAAACAAGATAAAACCAAATGCACAAGAACAAGTTACTGATATTGCATGTATGTGTCTAAGTGTATTTTGTTGATACACTTGGCACTCAAATGGATTTCAAAGCTCAACAACTTGCATACATTCTCATCAAATTGCATACAATAAACTCACACTCCTTTTTAAACCTTCTTTCTAACAAATTATCAAACTTAAAGCACCAATTTCACCAAAAACAAGCAGATAATTTATGTTGCTGATTTTTAGCTATATCTTCCAAATTTTATCATGCAAAGTGTTCAAAACTTGTTCAAACTGAAACTTAAGCACACTAAACACCTAATTACTAACTAATGAGTGTATTCTAACAGCTTTTAACACATAATCAACCAAGTAATCTTAATTAATTTGCAAATCCAAACACCCCTTTAAACTTCTGAAATCAAATTTTCAAAGCAAATCTTTTAAAAACCTATCCAAACTAAATCAAACCTAATCTAGCATGCATATATCAACAAGAAAACTCAATAACAAGCACAATAACAATCACTTAACAACTTTCATGTAATAATCACTTAAACACAAAATTTTCAGAAAAATGAAGATGGAAAAGGGAAAAAATGAGCTACCTTAAGGGTCCTACATCCAGGACCCTTAGTGGTTGAAAAACCACCTCCAAACAAGCCCGGGCTTGTGCTGAACTTTGATGAGATGTTGATGGAATTTTACTTAACAAAAAAGGATGAAATATGGTCCTTGTTTAGAACCTGCTAAGAAAGAAATCAAAATGGATTGTGTAAAGAGCTCAAGGCAGACCCCTAGCTTATGGAATAAGCTAGAAGTGGGCTTTTAGCTTATGAATGAGACTAAGATAAGCAAGGAAAATGACCAACTAATGGTTATTTCAAGCTTGGGTACCCACTACACCAGAACAAGCCATGGTGTTATGGACATACACAAGCTCAAATACCATCACACCAACACACTTAAACACCATTGTATCAGGTTTGTATGAAAATTTAAGATATAAGAAAGCTTTGAAAAACTAACAAAAACTTTGAAACTTAAAAACTTTTTGCTGAAAATCAAACCAAACTCAAACAATTATAACTTGAATCAACTGAAATGTAAAGGGAACTCAATATTTCTCATCAACAACACTTAAACCATTTATATTCCTTAATAAACTGGATTTACAAAGCTTGTGAAAAAGGAGAAAAAATCAAGAACAGGAAAAACTAAGTCCTATCATGCCTTTATATAGGCTTACACTTGTGATTCTAGAACTGATAAGAAGCTAAAACCCTAACACATGAACTTCCAAACTTGCCCTTGGAGAATATTTTGAATATGCCATGTTGATGCCATTTTTTGAATTCATCAAGAGATCATGTGATGATTCTTGGCTTGTAGCTGAGATGCCAGTGATGTAGAAACAATCTAGGACGTCCATTTTGCCTTTGGGAGCACGAAAAATGCTTGATTGGTTGTCATTTTTGTCTTGGAGCCAAAACGTGGGGCAGGGGAGGTTTGGAGAGTCACATGGGTGAGAGTGATGGGTAATTTGGGGGTTGGGTTTGGTTTTAGTGATGTTAAATTAGCAATCTGGAAAATCCTAGCTTAAAACCCTTTGATTAGCTCTTGATTGTGACTGGGAAAAATAGGGTTTATGGGTGATTAGGTTGTGATTTGTAAAACCCGCATGCTTTTACCATGAATAGTGCCCTTAAGATCGTACGTCCTAGATTAAAACTTACCTCATGTAGTATTGATCACATTCATGTGCTAATAATCAAGCAAGTGCATACGTGTATGACATGACAAGTATCGATTACGTACGAACCCATGATAAACAGTTAATAAATTATCACGTGAACATAATTAATTCATGATCACCATTTAAAATACTAATTATAATAATTACGTAAATACTCATAATATATTTACGAGCGTTAAGTTTACGATAAACGACACGTTAGATTAAACAGAAACACTTTAAACACGAGCACGTTTAACCACGAACGAACACGAAACATCGGGACACGAGAAAGGTACGGGTACCCCATGTGGGGCCCCCATACCCACGGCATACATCAAGAAATGGGCTTAGCCCATGGACTTTACAAGTTAAGGGGGGGTAAAGAGTAAAACATGTTTTCACTTTTCATTTTACAAGAAATAAACAAAAACCCTAAAAGAGTTTTTCTCCTCTCCTTTTCCTCCTCTTTGTGCCGCCACCTATACACCACCATAGGAGGGTGTTTGTTTGATTTTGATCTTAAAAACAAGTGTAGAATACGTGTTTGTTCATCCTTTTTCCAAGCTACATAGTGGTATACCTTTCTAACCCTTCTTTTTAATTCTTTTTAATTCTTTTAATCTTTGATTATTCTCATGAACATGTTATTATTTTTCTTATAAAAACAAGGTAATTAATCATTGATCTAACATGTTTTGGTATTAATTAAAATCAAAGAATGGTTTATAAGGGTGTTTGTTTTTGGCCGCCTAGCAAACAAACCCGAGGGGGGTTTGGTTTGCTATTGCCGCCACCACCAAGACCACAATTGGTCTTGGTTGGCTCATGTGGGACCCACGGCAGCAAGGGGACACGTGTGCCCCGGGTTTGGCCTGGGGTACGGTGTCGAATTCATGCCCGATTCATGGTTCGTTGGTTAAAATCATGATCTATGTTACATGTAATTTTTATGAATCATGAACTTAGGATATAATTAATTAATAACATGAAATATTAATTAAATCATGACTTAGGATATTTTAATTATTAGTTATCATGACATTAAATTAACCTAAGTATTTTATGTTATAAGTTATAATTAATTAATTATTAAAACATGCCTATAATTAATTAATTTAGACATGACTTAGGTTATATTATTATTAATAATAATACACATTTTAACCTAAGTATTTTCATTTCATTTTAATTAATACATGTTACACTTTAATTAAAATGCTTAACCTATAGTTTAATTAAAATACATGAAATAATAATTAAACTATACACTATATCGTATGACTTAAGAATAAGCTTATAACACTTAGACTTATATGTTAGCTTATGTAATCAGCTTAATTCTAATTATGGA
Organism: Glebionis coronaria; assembly: GCA_025667525.1. Taxonomy (NCBI): domain Eukaryota; kingdom Viridiplantae; phylum Streptophyta; class Magnoliopsida; order Asterales; family Asteraceae; genus Glebionis; species Glebionis coronaria. The sequence continues at coordinate 422,676,613 of CM046875.1, forward strand.
AACTTCTATTTATAGAAACTTAATTAAATAAGGCAACTAATCTAATTATGGAAACCTTCTATATATGGAAATCAATCTATTTCAGGCAGCTAATCTAATTATGGAAACCTTCTATATATGGAAACTTATTTAATTAAGGCAGCTGATCTATTTTTGGAAACTTTCTATTTTTAGAAACTAATCTATTTTAAGCAGTAAATTCTATTTTTGGAAACTTTCTATTTTTGGAAACTTTCTATTTTTGGAAACTTTCTATTTTTGGAAACTTTCTATTTTTGGTAACTTTCTATTTTTGGAAACTTTCTATTTTTGGAAACTTTCTATTTTTGGAAACCTGCTATTTTTGGAAAGTTACTTATTATTATACAGTAAGTATATTAATACATGAAACACCAGTAATACTTAATCAGATAAACCAGAATACAAGATAAACACAGTTTAAGGCTTTAAACAGTGAACCATGACCTAAAACATACCAAATCAGCTATAATGAGACACAAAACCCAGTACGTAATCAGTGAATCGATACTTATACACGTGTGTATTCATGTAGCGTTAGTGATCCAGAAGTAGGAGTCTTTCTTCCGTTCATTCACTGGACTTGAGGTACGGATTCCCGTCCTTTCAGTATGGACATTCCTTCCTTATTAGGATTTCCCCGTATGCAGCCAACTGTTTTCCCCAGCATTTGTTTTATTGTTTTGAACTGCTTATGTTAATTTAGCATAAACTATAGCCATATACAAGCATGACCAGTTTCACCTAGTTATGGAGGTACCATAACCATAGCATTGGAGGCACCGATGTTATGACTTCCCCACGGCGGAGTGATTGCTCGTGGCGTCCCTTTTCAGTTTGGCCATATTATTATATCAGGTGGGGCGTATGGGTGCATCCTAGTTACATGTTTTATTCAGTTTATCATGGTGAATGTGGTGTGTGCCTTGCACCCTTCACAAGGAGTTGATCCCTCCTACCCAAATCAGTATATTGATTAGAGGCATCCCCTCTAATCTGCATGATGAGGTCACCCCTCCAAGTATTCATGCACGTGACCTTTTCATGACCTATATGGGCTATGGTATATATATGTTAAAACAGTTTTCACAGGTTAAACATAAGGCTTTTCAAACTATAAAACCAGTTTTCTTGTTACTTAATCAGTTTATTCAGTACTTAGTCTTCCGTTGTTATATGTTACATGCTTATCCTATTCCATGCTATATTGTACATCCGTGCACTGAGCGTCTTGCTCAGCCGTTTTCCTTTTCATGTTCCCAAAACGGCAGGTACTCAGGGACGCTCGTAGATCTCAAACGTAGGTGCATATGGACTGGAAGCTTTACTGTCTTTCTTTACTTTATGCATTTCCTTTACTTTGATACAGTTGCTTTGGACATTGTTTCGTCCTTCCTTTTACAGTATTTATGTTTGTGTGTGATGAGCTTTACTTTGGGATACCGATGTTTGATTCCGGTATTTCCTTTTATGGTTGAAAAATGCTTAGACATTTATCCTTGTATGCTTTGATGACACGCCATGATATGCGTAATATTCCATTTCCAAAATGGGGTGTTACAATTATGGTATCAGAGCCAAGGCTTCGACCTGTAGGCTCTCAAATATGACCTGTGATTAGTGGGTAGTCACTACGGTCTTCCTAGAACTGACAGTTGTTTTCATGCATTCATCATTTTTAAGCATACATATACATGTCATTGTTACAGGGTTTTTGACTAAGTAATGGTTGGTACAGGACTGGCCCTATTTAGTCGCATGTGTTTTATCGAAACTTTTAGATTTGGGACCGACCCATAGGCGTCCCCTCGATATGTCTTTTATTTTGAGTGAACTGACCGAAGGCGTTCACTCTCGAGCATCAAAAGTTTTCATAAAACTGCATCATGCATTCGTACAAAGATTTTCTTGCATAAAATTTTTCTCGTGAAATTTTTGGCATAAATTTTTTTTTTATATTTTATGTTTGAACTGTTAATCATATGTTTTATGTTATACTGTCAGATGGTTCTCACACGCGAGCAAGAGCAGCTCAATGCTGCAATTCAGGCTGCCATGCAAGCCTTACTTCCTCAACTGAGGAATGACATTCGTGCTGAAGTCCAAGCTGCCAATAATCAGCAGCCGCAGAATCAGGCACCTCCTCCTTCTCCTCCCCCAGTGACTCTAACGGTATGGTTGGAAAGATTTAACAAGATCCGTCCTAGAGCTTTTGAAAAGACTGATAGCCCCAGCGATGCTGAGAGCTGGCTGACTCACATTGAGAAAATCTTCAATGCTATGGGATGTGACCCTTCCTTCAAGGCAAGATTGGCATGCTACAGGTTTGAAGGCGATGTACTCAACTGGTGGCTAGCTTTGACGCAGTCAGAAGGAGGTGATGAATGGGTCGCTGGTTTGACATGGGCCCAATTCAAGGAGAGAGTGATGGAACAGTTCTTTCCTAAAGCAGAGCAGGACAAACTCAAGCGTGAATACCACGAGATACGTCAGAGACAGGGCGAGAATAGCAACGAATTCATGCAGCGCTTTCTTCGCCTTGATGGTTTTCTAGGAGCAGCGGCTGGTACTCCTGAGGAGCAGGCACACCATTTTAGGTGGGCACTTCGCACCTCGGTTGCGAACAATCTAGTATGTGCTACGTTCAATACAGTAGCACAAGTGGCCGACGCAGCAAGGAAGCTTGAGATGTTGCAGGAACGCGATGAGTTCGGGGAAGCTGAAAGACCCGACAAGAGGTAAAACATTTCATGTTCTAGCGTTAACCAGACCGCATCCTATCGTTATATGTTCTATAATCATCTCTTAAACTGTATCTTCCAGGCAGAAAACTGGGGACCGGTCTCAGCCGGCTACTCAGCAGCAGCCCAATCAGCCCAAAGGAAACGGTCACTCTAACGACCGTTCTGTTGTGGAAAGGCGCAGCGGTAATGACAATTACCGTAACAATGCGGGACAATCCAACAACAGCAGGTCCTACTATTTACGCATCTTCTTATGATTTCATGTTATATCTCTCATGCTGACACTATATTAATCTCTACCAGGAACCACGGTAACGGAAGGGACCAGAACCACAGGGGTTCTCAGCCCAACCGTTCAGCTAACACTGGTAAACATCTTATGACGCTTACGTCCTATACTCGTGCATATACTTTATTCTTAACACGTTCTGTCATCAGCAGGCCCTCAGCAAGCAAGGACTCCTGCTGTAGGATTCACTCATCCTCTTTGCAACACCTGCCATCGCAGACACCCTGGCCCATGTCGTCGTGACTCCGACGCGTGCTACAAGTGCGGCCTCCCTGGCCATCGTATGAGAGATTGCCGTAAGGGTGAAATGGAGGGTACTTCGGGTCATGCTGATACTAAACCGCCTCCTACCACTGGGCGTGTCTACACGACATCGCGCGATCAGGCAAACAAATCTACAGGTACCATTACTAGAATTTTGTATATGTACGGCCAGGCTGCATGTGTTCTTTTCGACACGGGTGCCACTCATTCAGTTGTTTCCACTACTTATGCTAAGAACATCAGAACACTTCCCTTGCCATTAGAAACTAAGCTTACCATTTCCACGCCTCTGAGGGACTCTGTAGTAATAACTCATGTATACAAGAGTCTTCCTCTAGAGTTTGACGATAAAGTTCGTGCAGTAGATGCACTTCCTCTAGACATGATTGAGTTCGATATGATTCTCGGCATGGATTGGCTATCCAAGCACCATGCTACCATAGACTGCCACTCATATCGGGTGATCTTCGGCGACATCAATGCACCAGAGTACATTCATAACGGGTTCATACCCGGACGGTCTGTACAAGTCATATCTACCTTGCAAGCACGTGCATTACTGTCACATGGCTGCGAAGGTTATCTCGCTACGGTTCATGACATGGATGCTGAATCCCCATCGATTCAGGATCAACCAGTAGTTTCGGAATTTCAAGACGTCTTCCCAGATGAACTTCCAGGCATACCACCTGCAAGAGAAGTGGAGTTCAACATCGACCTTGTTCCAGGAGCTGAGCCAATCTCTAAGGCTCCGTATCGTATGGCTCCCATAGAGCTAAAAGAACTGAAGGACCAACTGCAGGAACTTCTTGAACGAGGGTTCATTAGACCAAGCGCATCTCCATGGGGTGCACCGGTCTTGTTCGTTAAGAAGAAGGACGGCAGCATGCGACTTTGCATTGACTACCGTGAACTTAATAAGATTACCATCCGCAACAGATATCCACTGCCACGTATAGACGATCTGTTTGACCAACTTCAAGGAGCCAAACACTTCTCAAAGATCGATCTAAGGTCAGGCTACCATCAGCTAAGGGTTAAAGAGCAGGATATTGCCAAGACTGCTTTTCGTACCCGCTATGGCCATTATGAGTTTGTAGTCATGCCATTCGGCCTGACTAACGCTCCAGCAGTATTCATGGATCTGATGAACAGAATCTTTCATGAATTCCTTGATAAATTTGTCATTGTATTCATCGATGACATCTTGATATTCTCAAAGTCCACGGAGGAACACGAAGATCATCTCCGTACTGTACTACAGATTCTTCGTCAGAAGCAGCTGTATGCGAAATTCTCCAAGTGTGAGTTCTGGTTAAACAAGGTGGCATTCTTAGGTCACATTGTATCAGCAGAAGGGATCACTATGGACCCAGCGAAGGTTGAGGCTATCACTAAATGGCCAAGACCAACATCAGCAACAGAAGTTCGTAGTTTCTTAGGCTTAGCTGGATATTATCGAAGATTCGTGGAGAACTTTTCCCGCCTGGCATTGCCTCTCACCAAACTGATGCGAAAAGGAGAGAAATTCGTCTGGACGGAAGAACGAGAGAAGAGCTTCGAAGACCTAAAGCAGAAGTTAGTATCTGCACCTATTCTTACTCTCCCATCTGGTACAGGTGGATTTCAGATCTATAGCGATGCATCGGGGAAGGGACTGGGTTGTGTTCTCATGCAACATGGGAAAGTGATCGCGTATGCTTCACGACAGCTTAAGCCCTATGAAGAAAACTACCCTACGCATGACCTGGAACTTGCTGCAGTGGTGTTCGCATTAAAGATATGGAGGCATTACTTATACGGAGAATCATGCGACATTTTCACGGATCACAAGAGCTTGAAGTATATCTTCACACAGCGAGAATTGAACATGAGACAAAGGAAATGGTTGGAACTGTTGAAGGGTTATGATATTAACCTACAGTATCATCCCGGGAAAGCTAATGTAGTAGCAGATGCACTCAGCAGAATGTCCGGAATGATAAACGGCATTGAGATCAAGGAACAAAACATAAGGGACTTGGAGCGGCTTGACATCGAAATCATGGTACGTGGGAAGCACGGATACTGGGCGAATCTTACAGTAGAACCTGAGTTACTGACTAGGATCAAGGAAGCGCAGAAGGATGACGGAGAGATTTGGGCGATAATTCAGAATTTGGAGAAGCAGACAGAATTCAGAATGGACGCAGACGGTATCATTTGGCAGGGCACGAGACTTTGTGTTCCTGACAATCAAGAACTCCGGGAAGCATTGTTAGCTGAAGCTCACAGCTCCCCATTTTCTATACATCCTGGGTCGACAAAAATGTACCATGACATCAGACAGCACTTTTGGTGGAGTGGTATGAAGCAGGATGTAGCCACGTATGTCTCCAAATGTCTTACCTGTCAGCAGGTTAAGATTGAACATCAGCGATCTGGCGGTCTCCTTCAACCGTTGGATATTCCAGAGTGGAAGTGGGACAAAATCACCATGGATTTTGTTACCGGTCTTCCGCCTACCAAGAAGAAGCACGATGCTATTTGGGTCATTGTTGATCGACTCACCAAATCAGCTCATTTCTTACCGATACGCAAGGAAGATCCGGTAAGTAAACTCGCAGATACGTACAGAAGGGAGATCATGAGACTCCACGGCACTCCCTCCAGCATCGTCTCAGACAGAGATCCTCGTTTCACGTCGCGATTCTGGAAAGGTCTGCAAAAAGCTTGGGGTACACAACTTAAGCTGAGCACAGCCTTTCATCCTTAAACGGACGGACAATCGGAGCGAACAATTCAGACATTGGAAGATATGTTAAGGTCGTGTGCGTTGGAATGGACAGGTGATTGGGACGATTACATCTGTTTAGTCGAGTTTGCATACAACAACAGCTGGCACGCAAGTATCAAATGTGCTCCTTCCGAAATGTTGTATGGCAGAAAGTGTCGCGCTCCAACTTGCTGGGATCAAGTGGGAGAGCGAACACTCGAAGGATCAGAGATTATAGAAATGACCAATGAGAAGATTGAGGTAGCTAAACAGAAGCTGCAGGAAGCGCGTTCACGTCAGAAGAGTTACGCTGATAAGCATCGTAGGGACATACATTTTAATGTGGGAGATCACGTCTTCCTCAAGGTTTCGCCGGCACGTGGTGTTAAACGCTTCGGGATCAAAGGAAAACTCAGTCCTCGGTTCATCGGACCATTTGATATCGTTGAACGAATCGGCGAAGTATCTTACCGATTGGCGTTACCTCCTCAGCTTTCGCACGTGCATAACGTGTTCCATGTGTCCTTACTCAGAGGGTACAATTGTCATCCCCTTCACATGGTTCAGTATCCACTGGAACAGATACGTGAAGATCTCACGTTTATAGAAGAACCCGAACGAGTACTCGACAGGCAAGAACGAGTCATGAGAAGGAAGACGATTCCTTTCGTCAAAATCCTTTGGAGGGACCATACCGAGCGGGAAGCCACTTGGGAAACAGAGGAGTCTATCCGGGCTTCTTACCCTCACTTCATATTTTGAGTTCGGGTATGTCACTTCTTTTCAGCTTACTTTATCTATAATTCGGGGACGAATTATTCTTTTTAGGGGAGAAGAATTGTAAAACCCGCATGCTTTTACCATGAATAGTGCCCTTAAGATCGTACGTCCTAGATTAAAACTTACCTCATGTAGTATTGATCACATTCATGTGCTAATAATCAAGCAAGTGCATACGTGTATGACATGACAAGTATCGATTACGTACGAACCCATGATAAACAGTTAATAAATTATCACGTGAACATAATTAATTCATGATCACCATTTAAAATACTAATTATAATAATTACGTAAATACTCATAATATATTTACGAGCGTTAAGTTTACGATAAACGACACGTTAGATTAAACAGAAACACTTTAAACACGAGCACGTTTAACCACGAACGAACACGAAACATCGGGACACGAGAAAGGTACGGGTACCCCATGTGGGGCCCCCATACCCACGGCATACATCAAGAAATGGGCTTAGCCCATGGACTTTACAAGTTAAGGGGGGGTAAAGAGTAAAACATGTTTTCACTTTTCATTTTACAAGAAATAAACAAAAACCCTAAAAGAGTTTTTCTCCTCTCCTTTTCCTCCTCTTTGTGCCGCCACCTATACACCACCATAGGAGGGTGTTTGTTTGATTTTGATCTTAAAAACAAGTGTAGAATACGTGTTTGTTCATCCTTTTTCCAAGCTACATAGTGGTATACCTTTCTAACCCTTCTTTTTAATTCTTTTTAATTCTTTTAATCTTTGATTATTCTCATGAACATGTTATTATTTTTCTTATAAAAACAAGGTAATTAATCATTGATCTAACATGTTTTGGTATTAATTAAAATCAAAGAATGGTTTATAAGGGTGTTTGTTTTTGGCCGCCTAGCAAACAAACCCGAGGGGGGGTTTGGTTTGCTATTGCCGCCACCACCAAGACCACAATTGGTCTTGGTTGGCTCATGTGGGACCCACGGCAGCAAGGGGACACGTGTGCCCCGGGTTTGGCCCGGGGTACGGTGTCGAATTCATGCCCGATTCATGGTTCGTTGGTTAAAATCATGATCTATGTTACATGTAATTTTTATGAATCATGAACTTAGGATATAATTAATTAATAACATGAAATATTAATTAAATCATGACTTAGGTTATTTTAATTATTAGTTATCATGACATTAAATTAACCTAAGTATTTTATGTTATAAGTTATAATTAATTAATTATTAAAACATGCCTATAATTAATTAATTTAGACATGACTTAGGTTATATTATTATTAATAATAATACACATTTTAACCTAAGTATTTTCATTTCATTTTAATTAATACATGTTACACTTTAATTAAAATGCTTAACCTATAGTTTAATTAAAATACATGAAATAATAATTAAACTATACACTATATCGTATGACTTAAGAATAAGCTTATAACACTTAGACTTATATGTTAGCTTATGTAATCAACTTAATTCTAATTATGGAAACTTCTATTTATAGAAACTTAATTAAATAAGGCAACTAATCTAATTATGGAAACCTTCTATATATGGAAATCAATCTATATCAGGCAGCTAATCTAATTATGGAAACCTTCTATATATGGAAACTTATTTAATTAAGGCAGCTGATCTATTTTTGGAAACTTTCTATTTTTAGAAACTAATCTATTTTAAGCAGTAAATTCTATTTTTGGAAACTTTCTATTTTTGGAAACTTTCTATTTTTGGAAACTTTCTATTTTTGGAAACTTTCTATTTTTGGTAACTTTATATTTTTGGAAACTTTCTATTTTTGGAAACTTTCTATTTTTGGAAACCTGCTATTTTTGGAAAGTTACTTATTATTATACAGTAAGTATATTAATACATGAAACACCAGTAATACTTAATCAGATAAACCAGAATACAAGATAAACACAGTTTAAGGCTTTAAACAGTGAACCATGACCTAAAACATACCAAATCAGCTATAATGAGACACAAAACCCAGTACGTAATCAGTGAATCGATACTTATACACGTGTGTATTCATGTAGCGTTAGTGATCCAGAAGTAGGAGTCTTTCTTCCGTTCATTCACTGGACTTGAGGTACGGATTCCCGTCCTTTCAGTATGGACATTCCTTCCTTATTAGGATTTCCCCGTATGCAGCCAACTGTTTTCCCCAGCATTTGTTTTATTGTTTTGAACTGCTTATGTTAATTTAGCATAAACTATAGCCATATACAAGCATGACCAGTTTCACCTAGTTATGGAGGTACCATAACCATAGCATTGGAGGCACCGTTGTTATGACTTCCCCACGGCGGAGTGATTGCTCGTGGCGTCCCTTTTCAGTTTGGCCATATTATTATATTAGGTGGGGCGTATGGGTGCATCCTAGTTACATGTTTTATTCAGTTTATCATGGTGAATGTGGTGTGTGCCTTGCACCCTTCACAAGGAGTTGATCCCTCCTATCCAAATCAGTATATTGATTAGAGGCATCCCCTCTAATCTGCATGATGAGGTCACCCCTCCAAGTATTCATGCACGTGACCTTTTCATGACCTATATGGGCTATGGTATATATATGTTAAAACAGTTTTCACAGGTTAAACATAAGGCTTTTCAAACTATAAAACCAGTTTTCTTGTTACTTAATCAGTTTATTCAGTACTTAGTCTTCCGCTGTTATATGTTACATGCTTATCCTATTCCATGCTATATTGTACATCTGTGCACTGAGCGTCTTGCTCAGCCGTTTTCCTTTTCATGTTCCCAAAACGGCAGGTACTCAGGGACGCTCGTAGATCTCAAACGTAGGTGCATATGGACTGGAAGCTTTACTGTCTTTCTTTACTTTATGCATTTCCTTTACTTTGATACAGTTGCTTTGGACATTGTTTCGTCCTTCCTTTTACAGTATTTATGTTTGTGTGTGATGAGCTTTACTTTGGGATACCGATGTTTGATTCCGGTATTTCCTTTTATGGTTGAAAAATGCTTAGACATTTATCCTTGTATGCTTTGATGACACGCCATGATATGCGTAATATTCCATTTCCAAAATGGGATGTTACATGATTAATCTAGATTTGGGTGAGGTTAATTTAAAAAATGTGTTTGGGAGGGAATTTTAAGTATTTAATTAATCTGGTTTTGAAAAGTGAGTGGAGAGGTGACGTGGAGAAAAGGAGGTGTCTGATTGGTTAATGGGTGTGAGTGGGTGATGTGGCAGTAGCTGGTTGGGTGTGAGGAGTTTGGCTGTCTGGCAGGTTTGCCCCCTTACTTTTCAAACTTTGTTCATGTTGTTATAAATGGCTATCAACGCCAAAATAACACATATCATCTTTTGGACTTTGGCAATTTTGGCACAACAAGTTTTGAAACTTGTTTTAAGGACTATAAGTGTAATTTTGGTAATCTTCAAGGGCTGTTTTTGACATGTCTTGATACTTCAAGGCCTTGACTTGTTTGTTGACTTCTTGGAGGACCATTATTGACAATTTAGTTTTGTTGAGGGACTAAATTTGCCAATTCTTCAAAGTTAAGGGTCCTTTTTATAATTTTGACAAACTTTAGGGACCAAACTTGTAATTATTAAGATACAAGGGTATAAAGTGTCAATTCTTCAAACTTGGAGGACCCATCTTCATAATTCGTCAAATCTTCAAGGGTTTTCTTTGGAAAATTCTTCATTAGGGCTTGGTTCATCGTGCGGCTTCGTTTCCCGTGTTCGTTTTTGCATGATGCTTGTGATCTTTTGTCATTTTCTCAATATCCGTACCTAAAATACACAAGCAACAAACACAAGCATATATTTGGGTATTTTGATGATATTTAATGCATTTTAAGCCCAATTTGGACGATGAGACTATGTATAAAAGCAGTCTCATCACTCCCCCATACTAAACCATTGTCGTGCCCTCACGCAATGCTAGAATAAAGTATCATAGCACCTCCAAATTCATTTTTATTCACTTTATTGAACGATAAACTAGCTACACTACTACTACTACTTGTGTTATAGACATAATGTATGATTTTCATCGCAAAATGGGACGTTTAGGTTCATAGAATAAGAACACGTGAATGCTTCGTTAGAAATAATTTCATCGTCCTCGATTTTCACTCCAATTCCATGCCAAGCGTGCAACGAGATCATTGTCATTATAAGTTAGTAATGCTAACACTACTCATATGCCCTAATCACGTACTTATCCTCCCATTATTCCTAAGTTATATCTCTTTTATTTTATTCTGTCTTGAATGTTTCACGAGGATACATCGTTTGACTTATGCGATAATAGAGATTTAGGTCTAAAAATAGAGTCCTAACGGTGTAACTAAGATCATCAAATCAATAACCCCTCCTAATAGACAACGATGTTAAAAAATTAAGTTGACAAGAAGAATCGATAAACACGGTTTTATAACGGTTTTTAACATGAGACTTATTACCAAGAATTTTATACGCCCCCTAACGGAAGGGCCTTATTATCTTTGGTTTACCTCCATCTTTTATTCAATTTCGCCATGAAGCTTTATTATGACTTCGGTCTTGCCTTGCCTTTTATTATCCGCCTCATCGGTGGTTTTATTAGCCAAAGACGTATATCCTCATGCTAAAGCGAATTTTGGATCTTTAAAGCTTCGAAGATTAAGGCTTGATTCACTTTTAATTTTTGCATAGATTTTTCGGCCTTGTGGGGCTTCAAATTGTTTGCTAGATTTAGGTGAGCACTTGAAATCTTATTATTGGGTGAAGCTTTCGATTATTTGGGTGCCAATACTTCAAAACCGTGACGCTGGCGATACCTTAATGTCTTCCTAATTTAATTACACGGAAGCTACTAGAAAAGACTAGAAACCCAACAATCCTAACTAAACCGCTAAGTCAATATTTATTAAGCAAAAAATATTTACATGCGAAGGGAGAATAAGCAAACAACGAGAGCACATGAGTTTTTGAAAGAATACGAGTATTCTACGTTTAGCATAGTAACTTATAATTAACTCTATCATTTCTCGTCCTCATTTAAGAGACTTAGCCTAATGTGTAGTTAAGGAATCAAAGCTAAGTGCTCAACACGCACGGTCGAGTCAAAAATTACTCTTATTCTCGCCATCGGAAAATCTACATTCGTGTCTTCAAACACTTGTAAAACATGAGAAAAATTTTAAAATTTGGCCATTTTTAGCCTTATTTTGCAACAAAACGATAAACAAAAAGATAAACTTTGGAAAGCGTGAAGGTTTGGCAAGGCAAGTATCTATTCACCCCCCCATACTAAAGTTAAACATTGTCCTCAATGTTTCGAGTCTAGGGGTGCAAACACCCCCATACTAGAGACGTAGTCGAATGCCTAATCTAGCATGAAAAGGGTGTAACCATTAAATTTAAAGCCGTTTATGAAGTGTGCTAAAAACCTAAGGTTAGAACATCAAAAGGATATATCATGGATATTGAGAAATGTCTCCAAAGCAAACGATCGAGTGCTCCCATAAAACGAACACGAGAGGCTCCAATCGTGAAGATCATTATCTAAAAACCACAATTCACAAACAGCCACGGAACAAAGGTTGGAAGGGCACAAATCCCCACACGTAAGCTACATTAGAAAGCGATAATATGTACATAGGATAAGCATGGGACTCCCCCACGAGGCACCTCGTTTTTGATTACCGAGTCATGAGCTCGACTCGATCCCCTCAATACTAATTATCATTGGGGAAGGTGACTTGGTCGAGGTAGTTCAAGGATGGAACTTCCCCGCCAAAGTAGTGCTTCAACCTATGTCCATTCACCTTGAAGTTAGGACCATCATCTTGAGCTAGCTCGATGGTCCCATACGGAAACACTTGAGTCACGGTGAATGGACCGGACCAACGGGATTTCAATTTACCGGAAAAGATTTTTAATCTTGAATTAAAAAGCAAAACTTGATCCCCAATGTTAAAAACCCGGTTTTTAATTTTAGAATCATGCAACTTTTTAGTTTTCTCTTTATAAATCAATGAATTTTCATAAGCAATATCCCTTAATTCATCCAATTCATTTAATTGCATTTTCCGGTGTTTTCCCACGGTCTCCATATCATCATTACAATGCTTTAGGGCCCAATAAGCCTTGTGTTCTAACTCGATAGGCAAATGACAATTCTTTCCATACACAAGCTTATAGGGAGTGCACCCAATGGGTGTCTTATGAGCGGTCCTAAAGGCCCATAAAGCATCGTCCAACTTATCCGACCAAGATTGTCGGTTTTCTCCTACGGATCTCTCCAAAATCCTCTTCAAAGCTCGGTTTGAAACCTCGACTTGCCCACTCGTTTGTGGGTGATAAGCCGTAGAAAGACGATGTGTAACCCCATATTTCCTTAGAACCCTTTCAAATTGGTCATTACAAAAATGGGTTCCACGATCGCTTATGATAGCACGAGGGGTTCCAAACCGAGAGAACAATTGCTTCAAAAACTTGACTACCACACGAGCATCATTAGTGGGCAAGGCCTTTGCCTCCACCCACTTAGAAAGGTAGTCAACCGCAACGAGAATGTACATATTACCACGAGATGATGGGAACGGCCCCATAAAGTCTATGCCCCAAACGTCAAAGATCTCACATACTTGAATGATATTTTGTGGCATTTCATCTTTTTGTGAGGCTTTTCCTGGTCGTTGGCATGCATCACACGACTTCACAAGATCTTGTGCATCTCGGTAAATAGTAGGCCAAAAGAAGCCGACATCAAACACTTTCTTAGCTATGAGATTAGCATCGTGGTGACCACCCGTGGGTCCCTCATGGCAAGCTCTAAGGATGTTAGAAGCTTCGGTGCCAAATACACAACGTCGGATGATTTGATCTGCACAAGTTCGAAACAAGTAAGGGTCGTTCCAAAAGTAGAACTTGACGTCACGAAAGAATTTTCGTTTTTGTTGAGTCGTCATACCCTTAATGATGAAGTTACCCGCATGGTAATTTGCAAAATCCGCAAACCATGGGGTAGAAGAGTCAAGCTTAGAATTCACTACACCAAGTGTTTCAAGCGGAAATGTTTCGGTGATTTCCTTAGGCTCGTAAACACTTTGGTGAGGATCTTCCAAACGAGAGAGATGATCGGCCGCTAGATTCTCGGCTCCTTTTTTGTCAACAATGGTGTGATCAAATTCTTGAAGGAGGAGAATCCAACGAAGTAATCTAGGCTTAGCATCTTGCTTTGCCATAAGATACTTGATAGCCGAATGGTCCGTATACACTATTCATTTCGTCAAGACCAGGTAAGGTCGGAAATTCTCAAATGCATACACCACGGCAAGGAACTCCTTTTTCGTTGTAGTGTATTTAAGTTGAGCCTCGGTCATCGTCTTGCTAGCATAGTGAATAGGCAAGAAGTGCTTATCATGACGTTGCCCCAAAACGGCCCCAATAGCGTAATCACTTGCATCACACATAAGTTCAAAGGGGAGGTTCCAATTGGGAGCAACAAGAATGGGAGCTTCGGTAAGTTTCCTCTTAAGGATCTCAAAGGCTCGTACACAATCTTCGTCAAAGACAAAACGTGCTTCTTTTTCAAGAAGATGTGTAATGGGTCGGGAAATCTTCGAGAAATCCTTGATGAATCGACGATAAAAGCCCGCGTGGCCAAGGAAACTCCTAACTCCCTTGACGGTTTTGGGATGAGGTAATTTGGCGATGACGTCTACCTTAGCTTGATCAACCTCAATCCCCGCTTTCGAGACCTTGTGCCCTAAGACGATTCCACTCTTAACCATAAAATGACACTTTTCCCAATTGAGCACAAGGTTGGTTTCCTCACAACGTTTTAACATTCTCTCTAGGTTCGACAAACACGAAGTGAAAGAATCACCAAACACGGAAAAGTCATCCATGAAGACTTCCATCGTCTTCTCGATCATATCATGAAAAATAGCCATCATGCATCGTTGAAAAGTTCCCGGTGCATTACAAAGTCCGAATGGCATTCTACGATAGGCAAACGTTCCATATGGACACGTAAACGTAGTTTTTTCTTGATCACGAGGATCGATGGGAATTTGGAAGTAACCGGAAAAACCATCTAAAAAGCAATAGAAATCGTTTCCCACAAGACGCTCCAACATTTGGTCCATGAAGGGCAAGGGAAAATGGTCTTTTCGAGTGGCTTCATTCAACTTACGATAGTCAATGCACACTCTCCATCCGGTCACGAGTCTAGTGGGAATCAACTCGTTGGCATCGTTTGGCACAACGGTCATCCCTCCCTTTTTAGGGACACAATGAATAGGACTCACCCAAGGGCTATCGAAAATAGGGTAAATCATTCCCGCGTCAAGGAGTTTAAGGACCTCCTTTTTGATGACGTCGTGAATTTTGGGGTTCACCCTCCTTTCACTTTAGATTGTTGGCTTGAAATCCTCCTCCATTAATATTTTTTGGGTACAAAACTTGGGATCGATTCCCTTAATGTCGGATAACTTCCACGCAATCGCCCCTTTGTGATCCTTAAGAACATCGACAAGTGCGGTTTTTTCATCATTCGAAAGATCCTTCGCAATAATAACCGGCAACTTGTCGTCCTCCTCCAAATAGACATATTCAAGGTGAGGAGGTAAATCTTTCAACTCGAGAATAGGTGGTTCCTCAAGTAAAGATTTGGGCTCGATACTCATAACCTCCTCCGGTGGAGGAAATGGGAAATCGTTGAGAAAATCCTTGAGAATCGAGAAGTCCTCATCGTTGTCGAGGTCTTCGTCACAAGTACGTGGAACATCGAATTCTTCCAACGTAAAACCACCACCTTCAAAAGGAGTGAAGGTTGGTGTCGAATTATCAAGAATTGGATCTAACATAGTGGGATTGCCACTAGTTTCTTCATCACCAAACCCTAAAACTTCTTGTGAAAATTCCTCGCAAACCACGTCGATCATATCAACGAGGTTTATGGTAGCAACGGAATAAACATGAGAAAGTTGAGAATTTTGAGTTGCGTTTATAACAAGTTCCTCGTCGTTGAAACGTAAGGTGATCTTTCCAGCATGCACATCAATTAAAGCCATAGACGTATCTAAAAACGATCGACCTAAAATAAGAGGAACTTGAGGATCCGTGGGGATATCAACAACGATAAAGTCTACGGGATAGTAGAACTTCCCCACTTTCACAAAAACGTCTTCCGCCAAACCACATGCAAGAATCATGGAATGGTCGGCCAACTCAATAGACATTCGTGAAGGAGTAAGATTAGGAAGATTGAGCAACTTGAAGATTACAAGTGGCATCAAGTTAATGCTAGCACCAAGATCGGCCAAGGCATAGCATTCTTCCATATCTTGAATTGCACAAGGGATCAAAAATTTACCGGGATCACCGACTTTTTGAGGTATGCGATTAAGATAAACCGACGAACAACTAGACAATTGATGCAATTTCTCCTTGTTGTTCAACATACTCTTAAAATTAACGGCAAATCGAGGCATCATGACCAAAGCATCGGCGAAACTCACATTAAGGTGCAACTCACAAAACATTTTCATAAAAAGATCAAATTGGTAGTTGTCGCGCTCTTGGCGTTTCTCCTTCCTAAGTCTCGATGGGTAAGGCAAGGGTGGTGTGGGTTGGGGCATAGGCATAGCCTTTGGAATCTCGGGTTCCAATATGGGTGATGGGTCAACCGTAGGTGTGGCATGAGCGGTACTTTGTGGGATTGAAATATGCTCCTTTTCGACCACCACCTCGGGTTCTTCCTCAATTTCCTCCACCGTTGGAGTAATTGGTTGAGGAGTCGGTTCTTTAAGTGTCTTACCACTTCGTGTGGTAATCACTTTCATCTCTCCCTTCGGGTTTGAAACGGTGTTACTAGGTAGACCACTCGAAGTAGAGGCTTTGTTTCCCATGACGGCTTCTAAAATTACATTAAGCTTAGCATCGTGACTATTAAACTTCAAATCTTGACTAGCGGCTTTTTGGTCAATTTTTTGTTCAAGCCTAGCATGACTTTGCTCTATCTAGTTGTTTTGACCTCGAATTTGATTAGCAAAATCATTTTTCAATTCATTTCTCATGTTAAGATTTTCTTTCACAAAGTTAGCCAATTCCTTAGTGTTTTTAGCCGTGTCCCTAGCTTGACTAGCCAATTGCTCTTGTATATTTTCCAAAATCTTATCATTTGCCGTGGCGTAATTCAAAAAGTCCATTGGAAGTTCTTTTGTGTAAACATTTTGAAGACCTTGACTTGTGTTTTGAAAATTACGGTTTTGATTTTGATTTTGCAATTGGCTACTAGTCCCTTGATTCCCGTAGTTGTTATTACCCTTAAAATTGTTCCTTTGATTGCTTTGGTAACCAACTTGATTGTTTCGATAATTGTTAGCATTTTGATTTGGTGGAAAACCCGGTGGAGTCAATTGATTAGTGCGAGGAACTTGACCGTTTTGGTTATAAGTTCCCGCGGCCGCAAAAGCACTCGAAGTGTTACCACCGTTGGTAATGCACTCGGAATAATCGTGAGCTCCACAGCAATACATACAAGAAACCTCAACCGCTTTAATCGTAGCGGGAGCGGGTTGTTCACCAACTTTAAACTCAATTAACAATCCTTTCAACTTATCAAAAATTTTGTTCTCCAAATTAGCCTCGATTTGGCAAGCATCAACGGTGTGTGACAATGAAGGCGAAGACGAAGTCTTACGAACACTCGACGTGCTACGAGGACTATACACCTTAGACCTTTTCTCAATGATTAACAATGCTTCCTCGACCGTCTTACAAAAAAAATTACCACCCGCGGCGGCATTAAGATAATCACGCTCATGATCGTTCAAGCCATTGTAAAACGTGTCAATTTGGTGCAAGTCGGAAAAACCATGATGAGGACATTCGTGCAACATTTCCTTAAACCTATTCCAAGCCGTTGAAAAACTCTCATTATACTCTTGTGAAAACTTTGAAATCTCGTTTTTCAAGTGCGTAGTCTTAGAGGGCGGAAAAAATTGGTTCACAAATTTTGAAACGAGATCCTTCCACGTCAATATAGAATTGGGTAGCTCTTTCTCTAACCAAATCTTTGCGGGCCCCGCTAAGGAATATGGAAAAAGCATCATCTTAATCGAGTCGTTTGAGACGTCCTTAAACTTGCAAGTGGCGGTAAGACGATTAAATTGGCGAATGTGGTTATGAGGGTTGTCCTTTTCGTCACCTCGAAACTTGTTGTTTTGAATCATGGACAACAAACCCGTCTTAACCTCAAAATTCTCCGCAAGGATAGCGGGAATCACAATCGCTTCTCCATAACCCTCGGTGGGTGCTTGAAGCAACTCCATCATAGTTCGATTAGCCATGGGTGCTTCTTTCACTACAATGGGTTCGTCAATAGGAGACTCCTCACTAGTAGGAGTGATTGATTTGTTTCTTCGTTTACGAGCACGTCTTGCTTTGGAGCGAGTTTGCATAAACGTCACATATAACGAGAAGGCGAGCAAAGAAGATTCTTTTTGGTGTTTTTACTTTTTCAATTTTTTTGTGGTTTTTGATTGTTTTTACCTTTTTTGGATTTTTGGAATGTATTAAGTAGACACAAATCTACAAATCTCCTCCTTAATCAAATCTCTCGATTAAAGAAGCCTCAAGGAATGAAAACGATCACGTGAAGTGAACGCCTTCGATGACTTTAGAACGATGGTGGAACACCAAATCGTTCAAGAGGGTTTAATCAATAGAAACCAAGAAAATATATATGATACTTAAGTAATACTTTGGGCGGCAAAACCCTCGATTAGCTTTCAAAATCAAAATACGCACAAGCAAGCGGAGGAAACGAGGCGGCGCGAAGCACTTAAGAGCCTTTTTTCCTTTAGGTCGTGAAATACAACCGCCTTATACCCACCTTATAGTTTGTATTTCTCAAAATCGAGCTTCACGAAAGTATTTATCTATTTTTGCCTTTTTCTTTGGTTTGAGATTCGAATATAATGATTGGGTAATGACCTCCCAAGTCAAGGTTGTGATTTCTCACGTATTTGGAGTACTTGTAAATTTATTGTTCTACGTATACAATATAGTAATAGTATTCACAAAAAACGAAAAACCGATAATACGTATTAGTAGAGTGCTACTAATACAATTAGCTATTTATGGCTATATAAAAACAACAATTGTTCAACCAAAACACAACACGCCTCCCCGGCAGCGGCGCCAAAATGATGTTGGACTTTTTGTACACCTTTAGGAAAAGGATGCACAAAGTAGGGCAAGTATGCACGACGATTTAGGAAAAACGTGTGTGAATGACCCTAAGTGAGTTCGTTCTCGAGGAGGCAAGTGCGTTGTGTTAAGAGTTGATTAATGTTTGTGATTATATGATTGAGAAAGAAATGGGATTAGAAGAGAAAGACGGTTACGAAAACGGATTAAACTATGACGAAAAAGGCGAAAACGTAAAACCGTAAATAGTGCCAAAATTAAAATTTTAACCTAAAAATTCCTAAAAATTACTAAAAATCCCCAATAATATTCTAAGAGTTTGCAAAAAAATCCAAACTTGCTAAAACCTTTTAATTAATTAGATAATGACTTTTTAATGCTAATTAAAGCCCTAAAAATCACTTTTAATTATTAAAAAGCCCTAAACAAGATTTTATAGTTTGTAAACCTCAAAAATATCCTAATTAAGCTAAAAACTATTTTTAAAAATTTTAAAACCAAATTAAATTATTTTTAAACACTTAAAAACTATTAAAATCTATTAAATCTTAAATTAATTCTAGAAATTAATTAAAAAGTCTAAAAAAATTTGGAAAGTGACAAATCTCCTAATTAAGTGTCCTTGACCTAGGAAAAATGTAAAAACAATAAAAAATAAAACTTCAATTTTTAATAATAAAATAATGTTAAAATAATCCAAAAAATAAAAAGTTTGTAAATAAATTCTAAAAAATTACCAAAAATCCTAAATAATGTAACTAAAACAAAAATGCAATCCAAATTTTCAGAAACCTATTTAATAATTTTATATTAAATTTTAAAATTTGCTTAAAAACCCTAAAATCCTATAAAATTAAAAATAAGCTAAATTGAAAACCTAATTAGCTGTAAACCTCAAAAATATGATTAAAAACCTAAAAACTATTTTTCCAGATTTTTAAATTACTTTTTTCTATTTTTTAATGACTTTTTAAAATTAAAACTTAAAATAATCCTAATAAATTAGTAAATAATGGGAAAATTATACTTTTTGCTCAGAAAAATCAAAAACACTAATACAATCCTAGGAAAAATGCTAAACAGTCAAATCCTCAAAGAAACAAGCCAGAAACAGCTTATTTAAAAGCTGTTTTCCAAATAAGCTATAAAATAAACACTACTTAAATAAGTAATGAAATGAAAGGTAAACGTAAAAAGCCATCTAGATCACTGGTTAACACGCTAGCCCTTGGAAAGCAAGGTCGCGTGTTCGAGCCCAGGAAAGGTGAGCTTTTTGCAATTTTTTTCTTTTTTTTTCTTTTTAATACTTAATCCAGTAACTACTTAAGTCACAAAAACACAAACACAATTCAAAATTAACCAAGATTAAGCCAAATAGAACCAAAAACGTGCCCAGGTTAGCACAACTTTCTGATGAACACAAGTGAAGTTTCTTCACTTGTGCAAATGTTTGTCAAGAGGTCTTGACTTGCTTTTGGTGATGTATTTGGTGGACAACAAGGCACCCTTATACTCTTTGGAGTATAAGGAGTCAGATTCAATGCAAAAATAAGCAAGTAGTAAACAAGATTAAACCAAATGCACAAGAACAAGTTACTGATATTGCATGTATGTGTCTAAGTGTATTTTGCTGATACACTTGGCACTCAAATGGATTTCAAAGCTCAACAACTTGCATACATTCTCATCAAATGACATACAATCAACTTACACTCCTTCTTAAACCTTCTTTCTAACAAATTATCAAACTTAAAGCACCAATTTCACCAAAAACAAGCAGAGAATTTAAGTTGCTGATTTTTAGCTATATCTTCCAAATTTTATCATGCAAAGTGTTCAAAACTTGTTCAAACTGAAACTTAAGCACACTAAACACCTAATTACTAACTAATGAGTGTATTCTAACAGCTTTTAACACATAATCAACCAAGTAATCTTAATTAATTTGCAAATCCAAACACCCCTTTAAACCTCTGAAATCAAATTTTCAAAGCAAATCTTTTAAAAACCTATCCAAACTAAATCAAACCTAATCTAGTATGCATATATCAACAAGAAAACTCAATAACAAGCACAATAACAATCACTTAACAGCTTTCATGCAATAATCACTTAAACACAAAATTTTCAGAAAAATGAAGATGGAAAATGGAAACAATGAGCTACCTTAAGGGTCCTACATCCAGGACCCTTAGTGGTTGAAAAACCACCTCCAAACAAGCCCGGGCTTGTGCTGAACTTGGATGAGATGTTGATGGAATTTTACTTAACAAAAAAGGATGAAATATGGTCCTTGTTTAGAACCTGCTAAGAAAGAAATCAAAAGGGATTGTGTAAAGAGCTCAAGGCAGACCACTAGCTTATGGAATAAGCTAGAAGTGGGCTTTTAGCTTATGAATGAGACTAAGATAAGCAAGGAAAATGACCAACTAATGGCTATTTCAAGCTTGGGTACCCACTACACCAGAACAAGCCATGGTGTTATGGACATACACAAGCTCAAATACCATCACACCAACACACTTAAACACCATTGTATCAGGTTTGTATGAAAATTTAAGATATAAGAAAGCTTTGAAAAACTAACAGAAACTTTGAAACTTAAATTTTTTTTGCTGAAAATCAAACCAAACTCAAACAATTATAACTTGAATCAACTGAAATGTAAAGGGAACTCAATATTTCTCATCAACAACACTTAAACCATTTATATTCCTTAATAAACTAGATTTACAAAGCTTGTGAAAAAGGAGAAAAAATCAAGAACAGGAAAAACTAAGTCCTATCATGCCTTTATATAGGCTTACACTTGTGATTCTAGAACTGATAAGAAGCTAAAACCCTAACACATGAACTTCCAAACTTGCCCTTGGAGAATATTTTGAAGATGCCATGTTGATGCCATTTTTTGAATTCGTCAAGAGATCATGTGATGATTCTTGGCTGGTAGCTGAGATGCCAGTGATGTAGAAACAATCTAGGACGTCCATTTTGCCTTTGGGAGCACGAAAAATGCTTGATTGGTTGTCATCTTTGTCTTGGAGCCAAAACGTGGGGTCAGGGGAGGGTTGGAGAGTCACATGGGTGAGAGTGATGGGTAATTTGGGGGTTAGGTTTGGTTTTAGTGATGTTAAATTAGCAATCTGGAAAATCCTAGCTTAAAACCCTTTGATTAGCTCTTGATTGTGACTGGGAAAAATAGGGTTTATGGGTGATTAGGTTGTGATTAATCCAGATTTGGGTGAGGTTAATTTAAAAAATGTGTTTGGGAGGGAATTTTAAGTATTTAATTAATCTGGTTTTGATAAGTGAGTGGAGAGGTGACGTGGAGAAAAGGAGGTGTCTGATTGGTTAATGGGTGTGAGTGGGTGATGTGGCAGTAGTTGGTTGGGTGTGAGGAGTTTGGCTGTCTGGCAGGTTTGCCCCCTTACTTTCAAACTTTGTTCATGTTGTTATAAATGGCTATCAACGCCAAAATAACACATATCAACTTTTGGACTTTGGCAATTTTGGCACAACAAGTTTTGAAACTTGTTTTAAGGACTATAAGTGTAATTTTGGCAATCTTCAAGGGCTGTTTTTGACATGTCTTGATACTTCAACGCCTTGACTTGTTTGTTGACTTCTTGGAGGACCATTATTGACAATTTAGTTTTGTTGAGGGACTAAATTTGCCAATTCTTCAAAGTTAAGGGTCCTTTTTGTAATTTTGACAAACTTTAGGGACAAAACTTGTAATTATCAAGATACAAGGGTATAAAGTGTCAGTTCTTCAAACTTGGAGGACCCATCTTCATAATTCTTCAAATCTTCAAGGGTTTTCTTTGGAAAATTCTTCATTAGGGCTTGGTTCATCGTGCGGCTTCGTTTCCCGTGTTCGTTTTTGCATGATGCTTGTGATCTTTTGTCATTTTCTCAATATCCGTACCTAAAATACACAAGCAACAAACACAAGCATATATTTGGGTATTTTGATGATATTTAATGCATTTTAAGCCCAATTTGGACGATGAGACTATGTATAAAAGCAGTCTCATCAGTATCCTTAACCATGTAGACCTTAATTGGTTTATTAGGCTAACCATCCACGAGTCTCATTACTTGAGATTTTAAATTGTTGAGAACGAGAAATGATAGAGTCAATTATAAGTCGGTAATCTTGCATAAGCACACTTGGTGTAATTATTAGCTTTTCCTTCCATCACTTGTAAATAAATAATTGCAATAATTAAGGTCGTACGGTCTGAAAAATTACTTAGCTTCTAGCCCAAGATCGTTTAAAAGTTGCTCGGTATTAATTAGAGTTCATAGCCAAGGAATAAATATTGAAACGGGACACGAAGATTGGCGAGTCCGAAAAGGCCCTAACAAGGCATGAGGATTCCATTTTGTTGCTAAAGATCCAAGATGATGTGAAGTATCATTATTCCAGATTCAATATGAAGGACCAAGACACACGACGAAAAGCAATTACTCCCATAAAGATCATGGAGAAATATATCCGAAAAGACCCTAACAAGGTATGAGGATAAATAGATCCAAGTCCGAAAAGGAGGCGGATCGTTGTATATCAAAGTCCCAAATAAGGATTGAAGAAATAATGAAGAAGTCGTGGTCAACATTTGAAGAAAATATCTCAACTACTCCAAGTGAAGATATACTCTATATATGAAGAGAAGACCATAATTTCAAGAACGTCTTCTCAAGATTTGAAGTATGAAGTAAATGCCAAATATCGGTCCGAGAAAGGTCTCAAATCGTGAAGCGAGTTATGCCAAGATATGAACTTTATGAGGTCTCGAGAAGCAGTTTTAAATGATTTGGTCATTTAGCTAACTATGGATTAGATCGTCCTGCTTTATTTTCAGCCTAAATAAACTATCAAAATAAGTCAAACAATGCATGCTCGTGATCATTCAAGACAACAATAAAATATAAGAGATACACCTAGGAATAAGGGAGTTTAAGCGTATAATTAAGCCATGTGCGTAAGTGTTTGTTTTGCTAACTTATAATAACCATGATCTCGTTTTTAAGCTTAGTGTGGGGAACGTGAAACTTGAGGGTGATAAATCTTCGCAGCACCAAAGACCTAATGTAACTCTTAGATCTCTTGGAGAGTTATTTCCATATAGCTATTTCCTAGTAAAAATAGTTTTCTATCCCTTTTGTTTCATTCAAGCTTTTATTTCTCTTTAGTAGTAGTAGTAGTTTTCGTTAATAAGGCCAAGGTTGATTGATTATGAGAAAAGTGTAAATTTGCTTTGTCACTAAGCATTGCATGAGGGCATGGCAATGGTTAAGTGTAGGGGATTTGATAGGTGTGAAAACACCCATCCTTTTACCACTTATTCCTAGCTAAAACGAGACCAAAACGCGTATTTAATATCATTTGTTTGGAATTATGCGTGTTTTGTGTGTTTGTTGTGTTTTCAGAGCCAACCGGATAAATATTGAAGAAAACATGGGACTGCACGGGTTTTATCGAAGAAAAAGACGAAAAGACGAAGTCTATAATCCAAGAGATGCAAAAGATTTGAAGTCAATGGGCCTATTTGAAGATTTATCGAAGAAAAGGACCAAAGATGGAAGATTTACATATGTCGAAGAACTCAAGTCTATTAAACGAAGAAATTAAAAGACGAGTTGAATTTATTCATCGGCAAATCCCGAATCAGAATCAAAAACGTCAACTTTACTAAAAAGACGAGAAGACAAAAAGAAAGGGAGAAATCCCACTCACCAACCAACTCAAGGCCTATAAATAGGAGACCTCCTTCACAACTTAAAAACTAGTCTTCATTTTCTTTTATTTTTTTCTTCCTGTTTCGTAGGGAAAACCAACACCCTTAAGGTGTTTGGTGATTTTTATTTTCCTTTGATTCAATCCATGATCTTGTAAGTTTTAATACTTACTTTTGATTGTTTAAACCTTAATCTTTCAATACAAAGTTTCCTTTTAATCTTGTTCTTCCTTTTCTTATTGATTCTAAGTTCTACGTTTTTATTTTGTTGATTTTGATTCCCAAAAACAAGTAGGTTTTGTGTTTTTGTTGATTTGGTTTGATGTTTATCATTAGTAGATGATTGATGGTTAGTTTGGTTGAATCCTTAGATTTATCTTGGTTGATTTAGGTAAAAATTCGTGTTATTAAGTTCCCCTGTTCTTCGCGTCTTTCAATTACCCAGATTCCGAACCAAGGCTTTTGTTAAAATTATTCCGAACCAAGGGTTATAGTGAAAACATTCCGAATGAGCTAGTTAGTCCGGATGAGTATTTAGGTTTTATTATTCCGGATCAACCAGTTTATTCCGAATCAACCAAACATTCCGCATGAGCAAGTTTTCTGAGTGAACCATATACTCCGGATGAGCTAAGTATTCCGAACCAGTGTTTATTCCGAGTGACCAAAATATTCCGGATAAACATTTATTCCGAATGAGCCATATATTCCGAGTGAATATATTATTCCGAATGAAGAATCTTTCCGGATGAAGCAGACATTCCGAATGAGCAAGTTTTCCGCATGAAGGGTTTATTCCGAATCAACAAATTATTCCGGATCAACCATTTTATTCCGAGTAAAGTTGATTATTCAGCATGAGCAATTTTATTCCGAGTGAACGTTTTTATTCCGAATAAAGGTTTATTCCGCATGAGCCTTATTATTCCGAATCAAGAGAATTTTCCGAATCATTTGTTTTTCCAAGTAAAGGTATTTTACTGTTTAAGTCTAATTCAAGCTTTATTTTCATTAATTGCTTTTAGTTTATTCTTACTACTTCACGCACTTACCTTTTAAGTAGATATAGATCAAAAGCTCCCCCTTTTAGTCACCAATTACAACAATTCCACTTTGAACCGTGATCAATTCAATAAGATACCGAGAACGAAACAACGACAAATAAAACAATTGGGTACGAGCAACACGACAAAAGATCTTGCAACAAACCTGTTTTATTAACTAACCAAAAATTTTGTTATTACCCTTTAACTAGGTCTGCGTCCACTATTGTGCCTCCCAGTGAAGAAGTACCTCAGGATATTAGACAACTAAAATCTAAGCCAGCATCTAGGAAGAAAATTTGGAAGCCTAAGAATTCTTCTGATAGAAAATCTAAGATAAATATATGTGTACCTGCTAACACAGAGGAAGAATTCGATTCCGATACATTGTCTTCGTCTGGTGATATTTTCAAGTGGTCCAAATCATCCTCTGGTACTTGGACTTGGATGCTCCAAGCATATGACCGGAGACCGCTCGATGCTCAGAAGTTTTGTCAGCAAGTTTCTAGGAACGGTGAAATTTGGCAACGACCATATTGCAAAGATCAAGGGTTATGGTAAATATCAAATTGGGAATGTTACGATTTCAAGGGTATATTACGTGGAGGGACTTGGTCACAACTTATTCTCAGTGGGACAATTTTGCGATTCAAACCTTAAGGTTTCTTTTCGACAACATACTTGCTTCATTCGTGATCTTGCAGGAAATGACTTGTTAAAAGGTTCTCGAGGGGATAATCTTTATACACTGTCCATTCAAAATATGATGGCCGCCTCTCCAGTATGCCTTCTCTCCAAAGCATCTAAGAACAAGTCATGGTTGTGGCATCGACGGTTATCTCATCTTAATTTTGATGCTATTAACCATTTGGCTAAAAACGAGCTTGTTCGTGGTCTTCCAAAACTCAAGTTCGACAAGGACCATTAGTGTTCCGCGTGTTCATTGGGTAAAAGAACCAAGAAATCCTACAACCCAAAGCTAAAGACACCAACCTAGAACCACTATATCTTTTGTACATGGATCTTTGCGGGCCACTGCGTACGGCTAGTGTGAGTGGTTGAAAATACATCCTCGTTATGGTGGATGATTTTTCAAGATTTACATGGTTTAAGTTCTTAGTAACCAAGGATCAAGCACCAACATATATTATTACTTTTCTTAAGATATCCAGGTGCGTCTTAATGCTACTGTTCGCCGCATTTGAACTGATAATGGAACTGAGTTTGTTAATCAGACTCTACGAGACTATTATGAAGAGGTCTGTATTTCACATGAAACTTCAGTTGCTCGTACTCCACAACAAAATGGTTTCGTGGAAAGATATAACTGTACACTTATGGAGGGTGCTAAAACTATGTTGATTTATGAGAATGCTCCTTTATTCTTATGGGCTGAAGCAGTAGCAACCGCATCTAATACCCAAAACCGCTCCATCATTCATAAGCGCCATGGAAAAACTCCATATGAGCTTCTTCATGGACACAAACCCGATATTAACTTTCTTTATGTGTTTGGTACACTGTGTTATCCAAATACTAATAGTCAGAATTTGGGCAAACTTCAACCGAAGGCTGATATTGGAATTTTCATTGGTTACTCACCCGCAAAGAAAGCTTACCCGATTTATAACCGTCGTCTTGGCAAGATAGTAGAAACCTTGGATGCTGATTTTGACGAGCTGACAGCGATGGCTTCTGAGCAATGCAACTCTGAACCCGCACTTCATGAGATGGGAACCGGTACTATCAGTTCCGGATTATCTCCCAACAATCCTTCTTCTTCATCATTTACACCACCTACAAGGCCCGAGTGGGATGAGTTATTTCAACCTATGTTTGATGAATTCTTTGATCCTCCAAGTGATGATTCTCCAGCACCTGCAGCAGTAGCTCCGATTCCCGAAGTTGTTGCTCAAGATAATGGAAATCAGTCCGATGCATCTACTGTCACTATTGAACCAGATGCACCATCCCTTAACAATTCTCAAACGACACCCGAATCAACAGACCCACTTGTTCCTAATGATGTTGAAGAAGATTACTATGATCACGATATGGAAATTGCTCACCTACAAGAGCTTCCATTCTTTGGTTCACAAATACCCGAAAATCCTAACGGTGCGTCAACCTCAGAGGAAGCTCCTCAATCGTTTACTACAAACCACCACGGATTGAAAATCACAACACCAACTGGACAAAGGATCACCCAATCCGCAATATTATTGGTGACATCTATCGACCAGTCTTGACACGTCATCAACTACAAGAGCACGCATTATATTGCTTTTTTGATGCGTTTCTCTGCGATAAGGAACCTACATCTTGGCAACAAGCCATGACACAATCATCTTAGATTAAAGCCATGCAAGAGGAACTTAATGAATTTCAACGCCTTGAATTATGGGAATTAGTTCCTCTCCCCGACAACGTCGACATCCTTACATTGTTGTGGGTATATAAGGTTAAACTCGATGAGTTGGGTGGCGTGTTAAAGAACAAAGCTCGATTGGTTTCTCGAGGTTACAAACAAGCTTTGGGTATTGACTTTGAAGAATCCTTTGCTCCTGTTGCACGATTAGAGGCGATTAGACTATTCCTTGCTTATGCTGCTCACATGAATATGATCGTCTACCAAATGGATGTTAAGACGACATTTCTCAATGCTGAATTAAGGGAAGATGTCTACGTCAGCCAGCCGAATGGATTCGCCAACTCGGAGTATCCTAATCATGTGTACAAGCTCAAGAAGTCTCTTTATGGGTTGAAACAAGCTCCACGCGCGTGGTACGATCTCCTATCGTCTTATCTCATCTCGAAAGGCTTATCCAAAGGCAAAGTGGACCCAACATTGTTCATTCTCAAGGAGGACAACGACATGATACTGGTACATATTTATGTTGACGATAATATTTGCTGCCACTACTCAAAGACTGCCTGACCATTTTGAGAAAATCATGTCCACACGCTTTAAGATGTCGATGATGGGAAAATTTTCATTTTTCTTAGAGTTGCAAATTTCTCAAAATCCCAGAGGCATCTTCATTAATCAATCCAAATATGCTCTTGAATCGTTGAAAAAGTATCATTTTGAAAACTGTGACCCCGTGGATACTCCAATGGTGGAGAGATTCAAGTTAGATGAGGATAGGGATGGGATTGCTGTCGATCCTAAAATTTACCGTGCAATGATCGGCACCCTTCTCTATCTGACTGCTAGCAGGCCTGATTTGCAATTTGCTATATGCATGTGTGCCCGGTATCAGACTCGACCTACCGAAAAGCACTTACATGTTGTGAAAAGGATCTTTCGGTATCTTAAAATAACACCTCACCGTGGTCTGTGGTATCCGAAGGATTCCTCTATTGCACTAATATCATATGCAGATGCGGATTATGCTGGGTGTAAAGATACTAGACGTAGCACTTCTGGAAGTGTGCAACTTCTTGGAGATAGACTGATTAGTTGGGAATCCAAAAGGCAGAAAAGCACTGCGATATCAAGTACAGAGGCTGAATACATTGCCATGTCCTGTTTTTGTGCTCAATTTCTAAGGATGAGATCACAATTAACTAACTACAGTCTTAGATTCAATAAAATTCCGATGTACTGTGATAACAAAACGCCACTGCTCTTTGCTACAACTACATTCAACACTCCCGGGCGAAGCATATTGACATTCGCGACCATTTTATCAAAGAGCAAGTGGAAATGGAGTAATCGAGCTGTATTTTGTCAACACTGAGTATCAGCTGCGGATATATTCACAAAGGCCTTAGATCGAGGACGTATCGAGTTTTTGATCGAAAAGCTGGGCATGAAATCATTTTCACCGGCGACTCTTAAGGAGTTGGCAGAAGAATCTGCAGAATTTTGGTGTTAAACTATTCTAGAGTATCTTTTTTATCGTGATCGTGTATATTATCATAAATATATAAACCACCAAAAGAAAAATACAAAAATATAAAACATACAAAAACCATAAAAAAATATAAAATCAAGAAAATCCAAAAATATTTTTCATTTTAAATCTGGTATGTCTTTTGGTACGATAATATTTACGGCCTTAAAATGTCGATTAAAATTGACACGGCGCCATAAATAGAGTCCGTATGAAAGTTGTACATATTTTTAAAACATGCCCAAATGGCTTGTAGTTATTTCTGACTGCAACCCGCTATTCGCATTAAATTCACGTATTTCTTTAAAAAATGTTGGCTCACAACGGGAATTAATTTTCTCAGGCAAGGTTTACTTTAAAACCTTGTAAGGGACCAAGTTTACTTTATAACTTGCTCTAACACAAATTTGTGTACGCCTCAGTGCACTTATTTTGTTAAAATAAGAGAAATCTTATTTCCACCATAATCGTTTCATAAAATCACTAAACGGAAAATGTCTTCATGGATATTTTTCTCTTTCAAACAATGACTACAATCTTTAAATAGAAAACGGGCTAGTGTTTAAGGGGGAGCAAATATCAAATCATTTTGGAATTGAATTGGTCTCCAAACAGTATTTTCGGAAAAATGCAAAACGATATATGTCATCATTAAGTGTGTTGTGATCTAAGTGATATTAGGGTATGTTGTTTGTGTGTCAAGTTTGCCTTAATTACTTGTTATTTATGATCACTAGTTAACGATCGTTAAGGATACTATGTTTAAGTTCTAGACTAAGGAAAAGATAAGAAGATAAACTTGGAGGGGGTTTTGTGTGACTTTGTTAAAGTCATTTGACTTGGTCAAACAACCCCACCCCCGTTCTTCATTATTTCTCTCTTTCTTTTTCGACTCAAAACTCACACAACACAACTCTCCTTGCCGCCATTGTTACACGATCTCTAAGATTTGTTTGTGTGCTAAATCTGATACATAATCTAGGTACTCATCACATACATGTTGCTTCTCTGATTATCACTTGCTTATCATTACAAACGATACCCAGGTCTCGGTTATATTCAGATTAGGGTTTCGATTTGTGTTTTGCTTAGAAGTTTAAATTGATGAAGGGGAATTGCTTCTCGAGCATGGATAAACATAGGTCTTGAACAGTTTTGGTCCAAACAAAGCCTAAGTCCCGTAAATCGAACGAACAAAAGTTACTTCGTAATACTCGCCCCAGATTACGATGCATATTCCGATCGGTCTTTGCGATGGCCATACTGCGGTGATCATTCTGATGGCTCATTGCGACGGGTTATTGCGATGGGTCATTCCGATGGCTCATTGCGATGGCTCATTACGATGCATTTATTGCGATGGCATATTCCGATGGAACATTGCGATGCATATTCTGATGGAACATTGCGATGTATATTCTGATGGAACATTGCGATGCATATTCGGATGGAACATTGCGATGCATATTCGGATGGAACATTGCGATGCATATTCTGATGGAACATAGCTATGCATATTCTGATGGACATTGCGATGTATATTCCGATGGAACATTGCGATGCATATTCCGATGGAACATTGTGATGCATATTCCGATGGACTTTAGGATTGCGATGGACTTAGTATTCTGATGGACCTTAAGATTGCGACGGTTTCTTAATATTGCGATAGGTGGAACTTATAGACACATTGCTAGATTAAGAGTTGTGAAACATAAAAAATGCTAAGTGTAGGTTCTTCTCAATGTGTTACGATAACAAATACAGCACTAATGCATTCGACTTAGATAACAATCAGGGTTCTTAGGCATTAAGAAAATTAGGGCCATTAAAATGAAACCGAGCTTTATTGGATATAATTAATTTTTTCTCATAAGAATACTTATACGGTTTCTTATTACAAAAATTCATCTTATTTTATAAGTTGATATTTCTGTAATCAAAAGAGATAAAATTACTTATTCCATGTCTTGTGTTTTGCATTCAGGCCATGGAAGACACAACCTCATATTTGTCTAACCCTAAGTTCAAACCCACTGTGGTTTTGGTTATCCCAACACCTACTGAGGTTGAGGTTTTTCCAACACCTACTGAGGTTGAGGTTTTTCCAACATCTACTGAGGTTGATTTTTGCCTACACCTACTAAGGTCTTAGTTATACCAGCAGCTACTGAGGTAGAAGCTATACCCAGGCCTACTGAGGTGGTGGTTGAATTTCATCGTCATTTTTCCACTAGTTCTCCCACAGAAGTAGTGGTAATGACTACAAGAAAACCCAAATCCTCAAGGTACTAAAGCTAGGTCGTTATGTCATTCGTATAAAATGTTTGTGGTATACTGTCATGTATTTAGGTGATAATATGAATGTCTGATTGTATTTACTATGAACTATGTCTGTGATATTGTGTCACATTTAATAATAAGTGGTGACATTTGTTGTGTTACATGGATTATGAGATATATATGTGCGTATATATCAATTGTGTTTGTGCTATCTAAGCAGGAAAATGTCGATCACCGAAGAACAAAACTACAACTTGATCTTGCACTTGTTCTGCTCAGTGCCCGGCTGCCACCTGCAGAGAACAATTCTCGTCTGAAAGACGACTTTGATCCATCTCTTACAGCCTTCAAAGTCGCAATGGATATCCTGGACATGTCACCGATAAAGGATGCCTTATGAGCTACAGCATCAGTTCCTGAAGTCTATATGCATGAGTTTTGGGCAACAACGTCAATCTCACATGACATACAACTATCAAAGAAGAATATCACCTTCATGCTCAACAATAAGAAACTGATGCTTGATTTTAGTCAATTTAGGAAATTGTTCAAGTTCCCTAGGTTAGCAAAAGGAGAAAAGTATGTGCCTAACCCAGAGACAACTGAAATCCTTAGAGTAATTCGTGATCTGAACTATGAGGGTGAAATTCTTAATTTATCTCAGTTTACCACGTCACACATCGGGCAACCGTGGAAAGCAATTTTCACTATCATCATCAAGTGCCTCACTTCAAAGGCTCGTGGATCAGACACAATGAGACCCCCTCAGGCTCATGTATTTTGGGGACTCTACACAAGAGCTAAAGTGGATTACGCACAACTACTTTGGGAAGAATTATGCTATCAAGTTATTGGCACAAAGAAGAAGTCTTCGCATCTTCCATTTCTATGGTTCACAAAGCTCATAATCAATCATTTCATGAAGAGTGACCCAGCCATTGATACTCGTGGGAATTTTTTCTACCATACCCAAGATAGAGACTATGTGATGGAACATATGACTACTGATAATCAATTTACAAAGTACTCACTACGTCCATCTCTCGTGCCCGATGTATTGATCAATGAAGGGATTATGGAGAGTGAACCATACAAAAGGATGCTCGGGGACATTGAAGCACAAATGAAAAGAGAAAACGTTGTTCCTTCTGATTAGCAAACCGTTAAACGGAAGAAACGGACAGCCAAGCGTCAAAAGACTTCTTCATCCAAAGTTAAAAGCAAAGGGAAAAAGCAACTCTATGATGAAGATGACGAAGAAGAAGATGAGATGATCAGAACTGATGAAGAAGAGAAAGAGCCTAGAAAAAAGGCAAAGAAGCCAAAGAATGCCAAAGCTAAAGAAAAACGTGTTGATGAAGATGAACCAGTTCAAGAAACTATCTTTCAAGACAAACAGGTGCGTCTCACCCTTAGGCAGAGCAGATAAGAGGCTTTCGCGAAATCCAAGGGTTCAGGCTCCACACCAGCTGATGACTTAGATGAATTTGGCAACCCTGATGAAGACACTAACCTTGATGAAGACCTTAATGATGAAGAAGTTGGTACATTCAACTTTGAAAGTCTTGAGCAGAGTGAGGAGGGTGGTGGCAGTGACAACACAGAAATAGAAGCATTGTACCATGATGTTAATATCAACACATCATTACTGGCAGCAACTTGCACTTTGATTTCAAAAGATGCTTATACGACTCCCATTCCAGCAACTCAAATCCAAAGTAAGTCCACTTCTGGTTCTGATGATGTAATGAAATATCTTAATGTTGAAGGGGAAGGCGTTGAAGTGACGAATATTGATCCCTCGACGAATGAGAATATGGTGGACGTTCCTATAACCTCAATTACAACAACTACCATTCCACCATTTACCCCCCCCCCCCCGGGTAATTACCAATGTCATCACACCAACTCCCACACCTGAAATCGTTGAACAATCAGTACCACTTACCGCCTAAATGATTGTTCCTACACCGCCACCGATCATCCCACAACAAGTAGCAACCACCGCCCAAGTGACTATACCAACACCGCCACCAATCCTCGAACAACTTGTATCATCCACAACCCCTCTAACACTTGTGGTTACACCTCCTCCATCAACTAATACAACAAGTACCATCCACCTCCAATCTATTTCTTTCGGTCAATGATCCACTAATTCAGCACCTCCAAAAACAATTGGAGGATCAGGCAAAACCGATTGAAATGCTGAATGGAAGGATAACTAATCCTACACAAGCCATCAGAGAACAGCAACGTGACGACTCTAAACTCAAGGAAATATCCGACACCGTCTCAAAACATAAAAGACAGCATAAAAAGTTTCTTAAAGAAAAGGACGCATGTGACAAAGAAAATGATGTTTTTATCAATTCCATTAATGAACACATGACCAACATCATTCAACGTGAAGTGAAGTCATATGTCGATCAAGAGGTACCAACTCTATTCACCACATGTTTATCTGATCTTCAATTAATGCAATTGTTGGAAACTCGATTTAACAATATGGACAACGAAGACAAAACACAAACTTATGCATTATCTTAAAAAGGCTATCATTAAAGATACACCTGAAGATGATGAAGAGTCTGAGAATGAAGATGTAGACGATGTCGAGAATGCAGACAATGAGCGTAACGGTAATGAGGATAAAGATGGAGATGATGGTAAAATGATGATAATGAGGATAAAAATGAGGATGATGGGGATGAGGATGATGATGATAATAGTGATGGGAATCGTATTGGAAAGGGTGATAAGGGCGAGAATACAGGTAAAACTGGCGAAGAGTCAAAGCAGGGTGAAGATGATAAGGAATCCAAGAAAGGTGATGAGGAAGAAGAAGAAAGTGTTACTAGAACCAAAGCAAAGGATGTGGATGCAGAACCAACGGAGAGTGAACAAGAAGAAAATGAAAGAGATGATGAAACCACTAACAACAGCAAGGAGGATTCACCATGCATATCACTAACCAGTGGTTATGGCAATAGAGAAAATCGTCAACAGAACCTCCATGGTACCTTCATCTCCAAAGAATCTCAAACAAGGTATGTCCACTGAACCAGTTACTACTACTATTTTTCATATAGAAGATGTAGAACCTATGCATGAAGACAAACCTATAGTGGCTATGCATGAAGACGAACCCACAGTGTCTATGTATGAAGATGATAATACTATACATCACTCTCCACCTCCAACAACAGATCAGCATTACTCTGACATGGAAGTCGAATACCTTAATATACCAGAACCGACCTTTGCTGAATCTCTTGTCATAGACGAGAGTGTATAGGAGCAACAATGGATTACCAATGCAGCACCACAACATCCTTTCTCTACGGCAACAGATATCGAGCTTACTCAATTCCTCAACAATCCAATCGACTTTTCGGCTTTCCTTATGTATACTCACGGGAAACCCACTATGACTCCAGATCTTCTCACAACGTCAGTCGCAAATGTGGATTTCTTTGACACCATGAAGATCAGCAATAATGAGGCTGAATATCACATCAATGAGATTGCGAAGGCCATGAAAGCGACGACTTCTGGATTTCAAACTCCAGTATTACAGCCTCTCACACCCATTGTCATTGTCGGTTCTACAACTATTTCAATGTAATATTTTGTCTGTCATGATCTCGAGTATCTAGAAAATGGCGCGAAAAAATATGCTACATCACTCACCATGGTCAAGGCAATAAACCTGGAGAATGTACCTTGGATTGAAGACAAAGTACCTGATGCTTTATGGCAAAGAAAGTTGCTCAAATTTTACGACCCCTTCGCAGAGCTTGGAATTTCTCATTGGAATCCAAAGAAGAGATTAGCTTGCAGCCACTTCAATCGTAAGAAATCCGGTTCTCTTATTCTCTCTATTATAGAGTTTGGCACTCAAGGCATCTGTCTACGGGCAACAGGCTGAAGGAAGTATCGTCGTATTAAAAGCATACAAGGAGCTACCACTTTAACGGTATTTGGTTATTATTACTTGAATTTAATCCTGATCAAACGCACAAAAGAAAAAGAATACAGAATCGGTGAAAGTGACCTCCAGTACCTTAGTCTTGAAGACATTGAAGATCTTCCACTGATAGTGGCTCAAGAAAAGGTCACTCATTTACTTCCTGAAATCGCCATTGCATTGAGTTCAAACATTCGTCAATTTACTCGAAAGGTCGTCATCAAAAGTCGAGTTGAAGACTTCCAACTTGGTGTGGAGAGTTACCAACCGAAGCTAAACTTGCAACGTTCTCACACAACTCCGCTCAGTCAATATCACAAAAACAAATTGCCATACATGGGGACTAAGCAATCAGAAGCAGGAATATTCTATCAGAACAAAACAGGAGTCATGCAATTCATGATATTTCCCGAACTGCATAAATTTAGTGAAAACACACTCAAACATGTTCGTGATGATCTGCTTGTTCTCAATGCCGGACAACGACTTCTAGAAGTAACGTACACATGGACAGACCAATGCAAGAAAAGTGCTAAGCACACGATTAAGAAGATCGAGGAAACGTTACGGAAGCGCCGATTGATAAGAAGTTTGGAACGATTCGTAGGTGGAAGACCATATGGAGCTCACCACAAGCAAACAAAACGATTTATTTAATATGGATCGTCTTCTCTCAGGTCAACTCCATATGTATTTTATTGTGAATATGTTAATATATGTATAATAGGCTTTTGTGTCATAGTGTAGTGCAAGAGTATGAAATTTTTCAAGAATTTCTCACGAGATTCCAAATCTTTCAAACATATCATACTTAAGCACTACAACTAACCCTCACTGATTTGAGGGGGAGCATTAATATGTTCTAGGGCCATCATACGATTTCATTTTTAACCCAAAGACCGGTTAATCCATTAATATCCAAAAGATTAATGGTTAACATTTTCGATAAGGGGAGAAAATAGGATTAAGGAGACTTGTAAAACATATGTGCCTAAAAATGAAAAAGGGTTGAATAGAAAATCCAACTTGACATGTGCTACGTATATGTTAAGGGGAATCATGTTGTTGTCAAAACGCTGAAGGTACAAAAACTCTTGATATTTATATCACAAGTACCTCAGTGATTTTAAGGAATTTTTCATGAAGACGAATACTTACCCAAAACACACTTAACTCACTATGAATGTGGTGACAAAAGGGTGGTAGGATTAGGTACTAGTCCAATGATTCCTCCAAAACCGGAGGAATCTTCCCAAGGACAATTCCATAGTTAGAAAATAGAAGTCCTTAGGAAAGATGGGGAATAGATTGTGAACGAAGCTGAATGCCGAATAAGTACTGATGCTAGCACTGGAACAATCACAACAAGGTGCTAGTGATGATGTACTAGTAAGCATTGAAGGGGTTGAAGAATGAAAAAGAAATGTAAAGATAAAGGGTGTAAAGAAAGAAGCCCTCCTTACAACTTAGGCAGAAACCGGGTCAACTCATCTTGAAGACGAAAGTATCATGGACCCAGTGATGCGATGCACAACCCCTCCCACCCAACTCAAATATCTCTCAAAAGATATTTGTTTAAACATCACGAAGCTCAACACGTTATCTATTGGTTTATTCACTCCGAATAAATTGATATGAAAAGGTGGCAATCCTCTCCAGCCTCCGATCACCAAAACAAAATGCACTATTGAATCTAGAGCCACGAGATCATCAAAAGTCACATTAGGACACAATTTTAAAACAAGAAAGAATTTTACGAGTCCTACGCAGTATTCTTGCAATATTTCTAGAACATTTGAGTGATACGAAAGTATTACAATGAAGATGGAAATCCTGCTTGAGCCAACATCAAACAAGATGGTAGGTGACACGTCGGTTCTTTAAGAACTAATCTTGTGATAACTGGAAAGAAACAATAGTTTAACTCTTATTTGAGATTAAACTTGTTCTAGGGCCTCTACGCATTATCCAAGTGATCTTGCCAGAACTCTCAGAGTGGCACTCTTTAGTGTCCACAGTGACAAGTAGAAATCCTTCCAGTGTCAACATTAAACAACACTGCGGTAGGTGACTAGCAAGATTCTATGAGAATCTAGCTCGTGACAACTAGAAAGCAACGATGGTGAAAATCTTAATTGAAATTCACTTGTTCCAGGTTCATGAACCGATGGCTTCAATCATGCGGATTTTATAATCCAAATGATTCACTCTTTATGTTCGCAGTCAGCTTTGGACGGTCGAATAAAGAGAACGGGTTTACCCGTGAAATCTTGTCAAGTAGATCTTTAAATAGAGCTACCTGTCACAAGTATGATATTTATTATCGTCCAACGGTCTTCACCGACTGGAGGTAAAATGCTACCGGATCAGAATAAAATGTCAAAGCCATTTTATTCGTGTCTTATTATGTTGCTGCATTTGAAGACGATGGCGTTGCGGTGTACCAACTGAAGTCGTCCTCACATACTTATTCCTTCGGGATCAAACATTTCAACAAATTCAAGAAAGTATGACCTAAAAGTCTTCTGCTGTATCAACTCTGAAACTTTCAAGAATTCAACAAAGGTTAGGTATATGGGACATGAAGTCACGAAGAGGCGAACATCACAAGAAGGCAAAGACTGCATGTGAAAGGTCAAAAGGAACATGTTCTAAGCCAAAGCTTGATGGTAATTAACACATATTCACAAGAATGAAGTAAAGAAAAAGAAGTAAAGAGAAAGTGGACTACGAGCACGAGAACAAAGATCTAACATGCTAGATTAGGACTTTGTAATTTGGAGTGACCTCCCTTTGTGGGAAATTATTAGAAATACGTTTTTCGTATTTAGAAAGTCCCGGTCACTCCAACAATATAGTTAAGGGATAGTAGTATAGTTTAATTAAAGTTTATGTTAGCCCGAACCATGAGCATGTTCATGGGCCGGAGGCCCAAGTCCACTAAGGGACTTGGGTATATAAACCCCTTTCCACCATGGAAAGGGGTGTTGTTTATTTTCATTTCATACATAATACATTTACATTTTATCTCATCTCTCTCTCTACTTTCTCTCTCTAGAAACAACAACCCTCTTGATAGATCATAGATTACCATCATTTTACAACTCTATTTTTGGATCTTAATCTCTATTCACGCATAAGTCAAAAACGTATCTTCATAATCATTCAAGACAAAAATAAAATATAAAAGATACCAATTAGGAATAAGGGAGTCTAAGTACGTGATCAAGGAATATGGGTAGTGTTAGCATTACTAACTTATAATGATAATGATCTCGTTTCACGCTTAGCATGGAATTGGATGAAAATCGAGGATGACGAACTTATCTCTATGAGGCATTCACTTCTTTTTATTCTTTGACCCTAAAAGTCACATTCTCGTGATGAAAATCATACATTATATTTAAAACGCATGTAGAAGTTAAGTTAAGTTTAAATTTCTATAAATGTCGAATCAAAATGAACTTTGAAAATGCTACGATACTTAATTATAGCATTGCGTGAGAGCACGGCAATGGTTTAGCATGGGGGAGTGATGAGTCCTCAAGTATACATAGTCTCATCATCTAAATCGGGCTTAAAATGCATAAAAATATAATAAATAACTTGCAAAATACTTGTGTTTGTTCATTGTGTTATTTTAGGTACGGATATCGTGAAAAGAACAAAAGATCACAAGAAACAAGAAAAAATAAACACGAGAAACGAAGCCGCACAATGAACCAGACCCGGATGATAAACTTTCAAGAAAAGTCCTTGAAGATTTGAAGATGTACAAGAATGGTCCCTCAACTTTGAGAAATGACACTTTATACCCTTGTAATTCTTAAAAATACAAGTTTGCTCCTTAAAGTTTGTTCATTATACAAGAATGACCCTTAAAGTTCAAGTGAATTGCATTTCAAGTCCTTAATACATTTATTAAACAACACAAGAACTAAAATTGCCAAATGCCAAAAGATATTATCAAAGGAAAACTACCTTAAAATGATTAGAGAGTTTAGGAGCCTAATTTGCAATATTCTGAAATGACAAGGGGTGTATTCTGCAAATAAATAAACTCGTACCTACTAAATACCCACCTAAGCCCAAACCATACCCAGCCCCTCAACCCACCGCACACTAACCCGTTTCATTTAATAATACTAATTTCAAATTAGGATTATTAAACTAAAACACGCACCTAACACCCATTAAACCCCCAATCAAGATCAAACATGCTAATATTCATCAAATAAACCCTAATTACCCAATTTAATTAAATCAAAGGTTTAATTCCTTTTCCAGATTAACGATTTAACAACTTTTAACCAAATCCTCACCCTCAAACATCCTCCATGTCAACTCACATGATCCCCACGGATCCCCCTTGCATGACATACTTCACAGGTTGGCTCAATTGGTAGAAAAAGAATGGTTTAGATCACAAAACGTGTTTGCCACATCAAAAGCACGGGCTCAGATCATACCTATAGGTGCTTAATAATTAATAACATGTTAAATATAATCAAAACGCGGTGGAGTAAGCACCTATTGACGGATCCAAAGAGTCATATGATTAATCAATAAAATGGAGATAAAAGTATACCTTTGTAGCGTGATCGGTAGAATCGAATGATGACTATCACCAAGAACACGAACCACCTATGAAACCAAGTGATCAATGGAGATCACCTCTATGATGTATCCACACTACACTTCCTTGTATACCAATTAGATGCTAGTCTAATAACCCGTAACCATTTTATAAGATTTGCCTACTTTAAACAAATACTTAAAAACTACAAAAGTAGAAGACATCATATGTCTTTTTCATTTTGTTTTCTTGCCGTGTAATGATACCACAATGGAATAAAAACACATAGAAAACTTATAATGGTTATCATCTCATTTATGGTCATACAATCAACCTTAATAAACTTGATGGTTACCATGTACTCATTAACTATAATGAACGTTTCTATAGTTATGCCTTTGACTACATTATAGCCGGTTACAAAAGGATTAAAAATGGGCTTGCCAAAAGTTAATCGCATGTTACATAAGTTATATATATCGTAAATACAGTAGACACGATATATTAAGCGGTACCTCTGTGTATATGTGTGTGACCCCATAGGCTCACATGTATCTAGTCATATAATTATTTATTATGACACGAGCATACTCCAACAGCTCCCACTTGCGCACGTCATAATAATCAAGTAGTTATACAAGCAAAAGTTAGTGTCTAGCAACACGCCAATGCCCCCAGAAACATATGAAGATAGTTTCTTGAACATCTCATTTAAAATGGTTTACATATCAGTCATCCTTTTGTTTCAGATACTCTATTAAACTTTAGACATGGATCAAAAGTCATTCTTAAGTTTAACTATTCTGTTTCTCGATATAGATATTGAACTAGATTACCAAATTAATCAAGAATCATCTTAATTACATTTGGGTGTGGCCACACATACATCTATACAATTCATCGAGGGGCCCAGCAGTATCTAACTCCAATACATGTGGAGGAACAAATCCTCTTTTGACTGCACGTGTTGTTCATGGGTTTCACATCGCTCCTGAAAATGGTCTTTATAGCAGCCTTGTTCAGGACAACGTTGAACCATATCAAAGATTGACATTCCACACATACAAAACCTACTTGCATCTCAAGTCTAAGGATGAGAGATTCAACCACTTGTGAGATTCACTTTTGACGCCGATCCATGTAGTGAATTCTCGTTGGTTAGGTCAATCCAATGTTCATCCAATGAACACATATGAGTTTGGCGGCATCATCAATTAATATTCATTCCAAATGAATATGACCAACTCACATTTGTCTTAACTTGACAATACTCCCATATTATCAAC
The DNA here is from genome assembly GCA_025667525.1 of Glebionis coronaria. Taxonomy (NCBI): domain Eukaryota; kingdom Viridiplantae; phylum Streptophyta; class Magnoliopsida; order Asterales; family Asteraceae; genus Glebionis; species Glebionis coronaria. The sequence goes on from CM046875.1 coordinate 422,718,448, forward strand.
CGACAATGGATAATTTAGAATAGTAAGATTACTCTTGGATTTAAACATGCAAATATAGGACACAGTTGATATAAAGTGAAAACGATCATACCTCATATATCAATTCATTATATAATAAAAACTGTTTTACATCCCAATTATTCAAATACTAACATACACAAATCTACATGAAACTACCAGCTGGTCTAAGTCCAATGCTCCTAGCATGCTCAACATGTTTGGTACAAGACATTGGTTTAGTAAACGGATCAGCTAAGTTGTTATCTGTGTGAACTTTAAGAATACGAATATCACCTTCTTGAATTACTTCTCGAATGTAGTGATATTTTCTTCGAAAATGTTTGGCACCCTTTTGAACTCCAGGTTCATCGGCTATAGTAATTGCACCCGTATTATCGCAGTACATTTCCATAGGTCTATCATTACTGGGAACAACGCCAAGCCCAGAAATGAATTTACGTATCCAAATTGCTTCCATTGCAGCTTCAGAAGCAGCTATGTATTCAGCTTCTGTAGAAGACATCGCAGTAGTGCTTTGTTTAGAACTCTTCCAATCAAAAACGCCTCCGTTCATCACGAAGACATATCCGGTTTGAGATCTAAGATCATCCCGATCTGTCTCCCAACTAGCATCAGTGTAGCAAGTAACACCAAGCTCAGTTGTTGAATCACCTCCATAAACAAGAAACATATCTTTAGTATTTCGAAGATACTTTAATATGTTCTTTACAGCAGTCCAGTGACATTTACCTGGATTCTGTTGGTATCTACTTGTAAGGTTCTGAGAGAACGCTACATCATGTCTAGTGCACCTCACAGCATACATGATGGATCCTACAGCCGAAGCATAAGGTACTCCTTTCATTCGCTTCACCTTATTAGGTGTGGAGGGACCTTGAGTCTTACTCAATTCTACATTGGATTGCATTGGGAGACTCCCACGTTTGGAGGCATCCATCCTAAACCGCTTTAAGATTTTGTCAATGTATGCACTTTGACTTAAACCGATTAATCGCCTTGATCTATCTCTATAGATCTTGATTCCTAGAATGAACGCCGCTTCACCCAAGTCTTTCATGGCAAAACATTTTCCAAGCCAGGATTTTACATTTTGTAGCATTGGAATATTGTTTCCCATGAGTAATATGTCATCTACATATAAGACTAGGAAAACGACAATACTTCCACTAGCTCTTTAATATACACATGGGTCATCGGGATTTTGAGTGAAACCAAACTTTTTGATCTCCTCATCAAATCTCTTGTTCCAGGTCCTAGATGCTTGCTTTAACCCATAAATGGATCTTTGAAGCTTGCATACCCGTCTGGGATGTTTAGGATTCACGAACCCTTCAGGTTGCACCATATAAACGTCTTCGTTCAAATGGCCATTCAAGAAGGCGGTCTTGACATCCATTTGCCAAATCTCGTAGTCATAGAACGCTGATATGGCTATAAGAATCCTAATAGCTTTAATATCTGCAACAGGCGAGAAGTTTTCTTCATAGTCAACCCCGTAGGTTTGAGTGAAACCTTTTGCTACAAGACGAGCTTTAAAGGTGTGTACAATGCCATCCATATCGGTCTTCTTCTTGAAGAGCCATTTACTCGCAACAGTCTTACAGTTGGGAGGGAGGTCAACTAAGATCCAAACTTCGTTATTCCTCATGGATTGCATTTCCGCATTCATAGCTTCAAGCCACTTATCAGATTCAGGATCCGACAATGCAGCTTTATAGTTAACGGGTTCATCATGATCCCCTAACTCATGTTCCTCAGCATCGATATAGAAACCATATCGGTCAGGTGCGTGAGACATCCTTGCGGATCTACGAATGGGAATAACATCACTTTGAGATTCAACATTTTCATGTTCAACCTCTTGGTGATGTTCACTAGTGTTCTCAGAAGGTTGTGCATCTTGACTTTGAATTTCATCAAAGTCTATGGTGCTCCCACTTGCTTCTTGTGATATGAGACTACTCTCAAGAAACTCAGCATACCGAGCAACAAATATTTTGTTCTCGGGTGGGTAGTAGAAGTAGTAACCCATTGTTTCCTTTGGGTATCCTACAAAGATACACTTGATAGATCTGGGCTCAAGTTTGTTTGGTGTTTCTCGTTTAACGAGAGCCTCACAACCCCAGACTTTAAAATAAGACAAGTTCGGGACTTTCCCGTGCCATATTTCATATGGAGTCTTATCAACCTTCTTAGTTGGAACCATATTGAGTATGCGTGCAACAGACTCTAGAGCGTAGCCCCAAAAGGACATTGGCAAAGTGGTTGGACTCATCATTGATCGAACCATGTCAAGCAAGGTTCGATTTCTCCTCTCTGACACCCCATTATGTTGTGGTGTATAGGGAGGAGTAAGTTGTGAGACAATCCCACGACTCTTAAGATGATCTAAAAACTCAAGGCTTAAATACTCGCCTCCTCGATCAGATCGAAGTGCTTTGATTGTCTTACCGAGTTGATTTTCTACCTCGTTTTGGAAGGTTTTGAACGTTTCAAAAACTTCATGTTTATGTTTAATCAAGTAAACATAACCATATCTACTGAAGTCGTCAGTAAATGTAACGTAGTAGTTAGCTCCTTCTCTAGACGTAGTTCTAAATGGACCACATACATCACTATGTATGAGTCCAAGAAGATCATTAGCTCTTTCACTTGCATGAGTAAAAGGCTTTCTTGCCATCTTTCCAGATATACAAGATACACATATATCAAATGATTCATCATCATTTGACTTTAAAAGCCCATCATGCTGCAGCTTCGCAATGCGTTTCTTGTTTATATGGCCAAGTCGGCAATGCCATAGAAAAGTAGAATCCAAGTTGTGCTTGGACTTCTTTTTGCTACAAGTATAAATAGAACCCTCATTTGATACATGATTATGCATATCAATTTCAAAAATTCCATCACGAGGAATAGCATTAAAATAAAATACATTATCCTTGGAAACTTGAATAGTACCATAATCAGTAAATTTATGTGAAAAACCATTATCCCATAAACGTGAAAGAGAAATAATTCCTCTAGTAATAGAGGGTGAAAAATGACAATTGTCTAGTACAAGAATCATTCCACTAGGGAGGATAAGATCATAGCTCCCTATGGCTTCGACAGCTGCACGGTTGCCATTGCCCACGTGCAAGTCCAAAGCGCCTTTATTTAACTTTCTGATCCCTCTAAGCCCCTGAATAGTATTACAAATGTGAGTACCACAACCAGTGTCATATATCCAGGTATTAGTTTTAGGGAATGAGTAGAGTTCTATCATGAAGATACCTGATGTGCCGGACGTGCCGGCTTTGTTCTTCTTTTTGTCCACTTCTGCCAGGTAGTAAGGACAATTCCTTCTCCAGTGTCCAATCTCATGACAATGATGACACTCTACATCCTTAGCAGGATGCTCCTTTTTGCCAGGTGGGGGGAACTTGCGTTTAGGGTCATGAACCATAGTGGCTTTTCCCTTGAACTTCTTACCCTTGCCTCCTTTAGCTTGTGGCTTCGGTTTTTGGATATGACCTTTCTTGATAGCAAGAACAGAGGGAGCTTTCTTGGGCATACCCTTCTCTACAAGCTTCAGCATGGCATGCAGTTCAGGTATAGTCTTCCCCATGCCATGCATATGATAGTTCTGAACAAACTGATCATAGTCTTTGGAAAGTGAAGTGAGTATCAAGTTCACTCCTAAGACTTGAGGCATAGGGTAGCCAAGTCGGTCCATCTGATCAAGGTATCCTTTCATTCTCAACACATAAGTGCTGACAGATTGGCCCTCCTCCTGCTTGAAGTTATGGAACGCTTTGACCGTTTCAAAGAGTTCTTGTTCTGCTTGTTGTTGGAACATCGTCTTGAGTTCCTCAATCATGTCATATGCAGTAAAGTCTTCCAAATGTTTTTGGATTTCAGGGACCATACTACATAACATTAAGCCAGCCACTTCTTGTTGTTCAGCAACCCTTTTAGTATGGGCATTGCGAACAGCAGCGGTGGCAGTAGCAGGAGGTGCTTCAGGTAAGGCCTCTTCCAAGTGGTGCAACTTTCCTTCTGATCTGAGGACAATCCTCAGATTTCGAAACCAGTCAAGGAAGTTTGTACCACTCAATTTCTCCTTATCGAGAATTGATCTGATTTGATTGTTAATGGATTGATTCGTTTCCATCTACAAAATAAACAAAGTTCAAAGTTTTAGTACTTTCAATAATTAATCCTTTAAAAATTAACTACCCAAGTTTATATAAAAACAATTAATTTTACGAAAAGGCTAAGATCCTCATTGAGGTTCTACCATCACATCAGTTGATCTGCTAGCAATGATAGATTCAATAGGTAGATGACGTTCATCAATTGAAAATCATGTGCAATTCTTAGATCTTTATGGGACTCATGACATATGTGAATGATTCACAAAATATCAAACATGGCATGTTTAGTCCCATCCTTGCCTCGGTCAAGGTCTCACCACTTAACCGATTAAGTCATCCAATTTGAGAACATGCGAGAATAAGTCTAGGTCTCACGCATAGATAATAATCACCTTGGGTTACAATTTGCATCCGTCTCACAAGATGCAAAAAGTAATTGCAAGTGATCTCAAACGATTGGACGGCATGACTTAAATTTTAGACGGGTATAAAAGTTTGATTTACAAATCAAAAGTGTGTACGAGGAAGCATGCATTCATCCATCGTAGCACAAGTTAAAAAACATTTTTAACTTAAGTCTAATCTTGTTTTAATTTATGTGTGTCAAGTTGTCCATGTTAAATACTAATATAAAACCTAAATGGATTTAATATTAGATTTAGACAATACAAAAAAATAAAAAATAATAACATCATAACACGTTAAGAGTTATTATGAGAAACAAGATTTTAGTTTTAAATCATATTTAAACTTTAAACTAAATCAAGGATTTAGTTTTATAAATGGTTTGTGATTGGTTTCAAGTTTTTATAAAAACATTTGCAAGTAATATCAAGATATCAAGCAAACAAGCAACCACACAACCACAAGTATGCAAAGCCTCAAACCGATGAAAAACCTATTCTTGATCTCGTGAGCCATCACGAGGACCAAGAAGTCAACTAAGAGTAAGTCAACATAACCACAAAGTGGGCTCCCACTTGCTCCAAGACCATCAAGAGCAAGTAGAACCCAAAATGAACATGAGGCCCAAATCTGCCTAAATATTTCAGTCGACTTCTAGGGCCCAAAACCCATAGAAGGAATCTTCCCTAGCCTGAGCTCCAGTTGGGACTTTTGAAGGCCTATGAGTTGTGAATTAGCACACCAAATTTGGGCTTCTATCTCCTTATAGAACTCCGGGAAATCACATTTTAGTGCAGGTCACTCAGCAGCTCCGAATTTCACAATATGTCTTTAATTCTTTAGCCATTCCCATCCAAGCATCGGTTACAAATGATTTATGACTAAAAACATTTAACCTATCATTAACCTACTGTAAAATGCCCAAACAATGGCTATAACCAACATCAAAAACATATTAATGAAGCCGAAACAATGGCAAATCCCCAAAACTGAAATTAAATGCAAATCAACACACACCATGTCACATTTGGTCTAGGTTTTCATCGGCTTTGCATAAGAAACATAATAATACCATAAGATTATGAATATAACAAGGTGTTGGCTAACTCCATGGCCAAACATGCATGTATTTGCCATGGAAATAAAATTAAACAACAACAAACACTTGTTAGCCAACGAAATCGAAAGAATAATCAACAATTAATTAAACCCCCGATTGGTGCGTGTAACCAATGACCTTAGGACCTTAATAACACATTTTAGAAACCTTGTAATTATCATATATTTACAGAAAATATGGTCATAGGGGCTGTTTAAAACCCGCTTCATGAATCGTTTCAAAAAAACGCGTTTTAGGTCATTTTACACGTACCCGGTAACAAACCCATTAAAGTATGCGTAACCCGTGGCTATGAGATCATTAAAAACAGAATATAAGACCTTCTAAATATCTGTTATAAGTCGAAAATAAGTCCATATGGGCTGTTTTAAAATTGGTTTAACAAAACCATCAAAAACACTTATTTTTAGCCATTTTTACGCATACCCGATAATCATATGACATCATATGATGGCTCGTGATACCACTATAGGTGCTTAATAATTAATAACATGTTAAATATAATCAAAACGCAGCGGAGTAAGCACCTATTGACGGATCCAAAGAGTCATATGATTAATCAATAAAATGGAGATAAAAGTATACCTTTGTAGCGTGATCGGTAGAATCGAATGATGACTATCACCAAGAACACGAACCACCTATGAAACCAAGTGATCAATGGAGATCACCTCTATGATGTATCCACACTACACTTCCTTGTATACCAATTAGATGCTAGTCTAATAACCCGTAACCGTTTTATAAGATTTGCATACTTTAAACAAATACTTAAAAACTACAAAAGTAGAAGACATCATATGTCTTTTTCATTTTGTTTTCTTGCCGTGTAATGATACCACAAAGGAATAAAAACACATAGAAAACTTATAATGGTTATCATCTCATTTATGGTCATACAATCAACCTTAATAAACTTGATGGTTACCATGTACTCATTAACTATAATGAACGTTTCTATAGTTATGCCTTTGACTACATTATAGCCGGTTACAAAAGGATTAAAATGGGCTTGCCAAAAGTTAATCGCATGTTACATAAGTTATATATATCGTAAATACAGTAGACACGATATATTAAGCGGTACCTCTGTGTATATGTGTGTGACCCCATAGGCTCACATGTATCTAGCCATATAATTATTTATTATGACACGAGCATACTCCAACAATACCAACACCCTGGCAACATCACATTATTTCTGCAACATCACATGAGGCACTTTGACAATTTCAAAATTGTTAAAAATGCCTAGATTATCTGAATCTTCCAAGGGTAGAATTAGGACTTCACCATTTAGGGTTTTGAGTTTCTATTCAATTCTAGAATCACATGTAACCACTATATAAGGCACCTTAGGATTTATTTTAGTTTTTTGTTCTAGATTTTGTAATTCCTTTTTTCAAAAGTTTAATGAAAAAGTTGGTGAAAATATGTTTTCCATTTAATTTTATGCAAGTTGTTTGAATTGGTTTACCTTATAAGTTTATTGCAAGTTTGAGTTGGTTTTACTTGAAGTTTTAGTCAAAGTTTTGTTATGAAAATCTTGGACCCATAACCTTGTGTACCGATAATAAGAGTGTGATTATTTTTTTGAGAATCAAACTCTAGTGAGGTGCATAAGGGTGTGTTAAGTTTGTCATAGTGTCACTTGTTTACTTGATCCAAAAACATTGTAAAAAAATTGTTTTACCTTTGTTCTTTGGTACTAACCCTCACTGTCTCAAAAATCCATTTCATAAGCTATTCATACTTAGCTTTTGGGTGGCTTTTTAAAGGCTTGAATTTTGTTTTTTTTATTGTGATTCAAACAGCCACTCATTTAATCTTATTTCATTATTTGGTTCAGTTGTGGAACCACCATCAGACAATCATTTCAAGACAGCCCTAGGGCCTCTTAGCTATGATTGAGCACCTAGGTGAGCTTTTCTGACCCCTTGCTTGGACTGTGAGTGGGGGGTGCTCAACTCTTTTTTGTTGGGTCGAATTATTGAGTTGATGTGTCAAAACTAAAAGACAAGGACTAAATTTGACAAAAGAAGATTCTACAAGCTGGTGGACAAACTTGTAGAAAATATATTAAGATATATTTAGAAGATTTGGTTTTATCTAGTTTCCTTTATAAAAGTATGGACATTCTATTATATAAAGAACGCTAGACCGTAGGTTTTATAATAATAATTCATTCACAATGTAAACCTACAAGCAATTCGTGTGTCTAGACGTGGGATTCAATGTATACACGTGTAGATGTTATTTGTGTTTAATAATACAAGTAACGTTTGGGAAAATTCATCTTGTTCACAACACCTTGTTCATGATTATTGTTCTAACTCTGCTATGTTAAATCATATGAATGATAATCATGCCTAGCAGCTTAAAGATCCGAATATATAGGATTCATCAAGTGGTAGCAGAGCTTGTTGAGGAACTTTGATCTAGAAGAACACAAAACCCTAAAAACCCTAATTTTTCAAGAAACACTAAAAACCAGACAAGATGTCTACTCCAGAGATGACTTCCTCCTCTAGTCACAATCTTAAAATCCCCATGCTAGACCCTGACAACTTTGAGATATGGAAGTTCAATTTTGAGCAGTGTCTTCAAATTCATGATCACATTCTATGGGAAATTATTGAATATGGAAACACATTCGATAAGGCTGCTAGGATTACTGCTGCTATTGCTGCAAGATCAATTCAGGGCTCAACTAAAGAAGATCGAAAAGAAAGACCTTCAGATGGAAGAGTTGTCTCAAATGAGGACATTGAAAAGAGAAGGAATGACATGAAAACTCTAAGCATTCTCAAACTTTCTTTGGGACCAGCAAATCAGCACAAGTATAGAGGTTTTGAGTCTGCCAAAGAGCTTTAGGCAGCCCTTCAAGTCAATTATGGTGGTAATGATGATACTGCCTTAGAGAAGAAGAAGCACCTCTTGCATGAGTATGTTGTGTTCAAAGCTCTTCCCAATGAAAAGCTAAGTGGGGTGAGAAGCAGACTTCTTGACATCACAAGCAAATTGTCCTTTATAGGAACAGTGTATGATGATGCTGATATCATTACCACTTTCCTTAAAAGTCTTGGTGATGCATGGAAGATTGAAGCAAGGTCTATTATTACTACCAATGCTCACAAAAGTTCCATTTTTGATGACGTCTACAATAAACTGAAGATTGTAGAGAATGAAATCCTTTTGGATCAAGGAAGCAAATCTACCTCTAGAAACATGGCTTTCTTCTCACATAGTGAAGATCAATTTGATCAAAGGGAGTCATACGTGCACCCCGTTACTGGATCACCTTGTGTCAACGTTGGATCAAGCTTTGTTAGCGCCCCATATTCAGACGCTGACACATACAATGTTGACTCACCAAGGATTAAACCTGTTGGTATTGATCTAGATATAGTGTGTGCATACATTACTGCATTGCCCAATGGTTCAGTGATTACATATGAGGATCTTGAGCAAATCAGTGATGAGAATTTGGAGGATATGGACATAAATTGGAATATGGCACTTGCAAGCATAAGGTCCAATAGATGGAATAGGAGATTCAAGAAGAATATGACATTTAATGCTAAAGACACTGCTAGATTTGATAAATCCAAGGTTGAGTGTTACTATTGCCATAGAATGGGTCACTTTATGAGAGAATGCAGATCTCCAAGAAGTTCGGATGCTGGAAAACCTTCAAGCCAAATCATCAAGGTTGAAGACACAAAGGCTATGGTTTCCATGCAAGAAATTGATGGTATTGGTTGGGACTGGAGCTTTATAGCCAAAGAGGTGGAAGAGAACAAAGCTTTGATTGAAGAAAAGGAAGAAGAAGAGCATGTTCACTATGCTCTCATGGCACATTCTTAATCTGCATCAAATAATGAGGTATATGATGATGCTTTCTGTAGTAAAGGTTGTCGTTTAAACACTGGAAATCTTAACAAAGAAACTTTAAAGTTAAAATCAGATGTTTTTGATGAAAAATGCAAGTTATCAAATTATCAACTTGCACTTGCTCAAACTGAAAAGACCGTGGCTGAATATAAGACAATGGAGCTTGACCTAAAAGATCAAATTAACGTTTTGTCTAATGACCTTAAAGTTAGTGTTGACCTTAGGGATATTTTGGAGAGATCCAAAGGTGTCATACAAGCTAAGTTAGATGAGGCCATTAAAAACAAAGATAATGTAGAGCTTAAAATTCAAAGATTTGATAAAGCTTCTCAAACCCTAGAAAAATGTGTTAGTGAACAAAGAGACTCTAGGGATATGACTGGGATTGGAATGAAAGAGTATGCTGATGTTCCACCACCTACTGGGAACTTTTATAGTGTCCTTAGAAAGTATTTGTCTTGGACTGGTATATCAAAACTCCAAGAAAAGGAATTCATTCCTCCACCAAGAGTTCTTACTCCAGTAGAGGAATATAAGCAGAAATTGGCTGACTTGGAACAATGGAAGAAACCCAATCCTACTTTGTTTGTTAAAGGTGGCATGCTTAGTGAAAGCCCAAATGAGTCTACCCTCATAATTGTGACTAACCCTTCTACTGGAAGACTGTTGACTTTGGTTCATCTAGTGATAGAAAACCTAGTATTAAATATGCAAAAATGTATAGAAAACCTAGGTCACCAAAAAGTCAAGTTTGTGATAATGGGACAGGTTTCTTTTCATCTAGACCTAGAGTTATGTCTAGAAAAGCTTGTTATAGTTGTGGGAGTTTTTCACATTTGGCGTATAAGTGTGTCAGTGCTTCAAAAGTCAACGCTGACAAAGAGTCAACCATGGTCAAACCCAGACCTTTTGTCAAGCAAAGTTCACAAGTTACTAGACCAGCTCCATTTTTCACTAAAGGGTCTAGTACGTATGGACAAAGGCCGTTTCAAAAGACTAATACATGGTCTAACAGACAATGGGTTCCTGTAGCAAACCCTATTTTTGTCGCTGATAAGGGTAATTTCAGCGCTGTCAAGAACAATTTTAACGTTGACAGGAATGTTTCCAACGCTGTTAGACCAAGTAAAAACAAATACTTGCAGCCAAAGGGAAAGGGGTCTAAAGCTTCATCTAGCTTAACATGGAGACCCAAACAAAACCAAAACCCTAATTCAGATGGGATTTCTATGACCTGTAACAGATTTCATTATATTTCAAAGGTCATAACTAAACCAATTGGGGTTAACTGGGTGTTCAGTCCAAAAAGGGATGAACAAGGGGTTGTTATAAGGACTAAATATGTTCTTGTTGAACAACCAAATGAATCCAAGTCTGCTCAGGCTTGGGTTCCCAAAGAAAACTAATTTTTTTTCTTTATGTGCAGGGCATTCAAAAGCAGGTAAATGATTATGGCTATTGGGATAGTGGATTCTCTAGGCACATGACGGGGAAGGAAGATTATTTGACCAACTTTACCCCCATTAAAGATGGTGACAAAGTGTACTTTGGAGGAGGATATGGAACTATTACTGGCAAAGGCACTCTTATCACCAACAATTTGTGTTTTGAAAACGTATTTCTGGTAAAAGAACATGATTATAATCTGTTTAGTGTATCACAAGTTTGTGATAACAAAAATAAAGTTCTTTTTACTGATACTGAATGCTTGGTGTTAAGCCAAGACTTTAAAATACCTGATGAGAAGTTTATTGACTATAGAACACCTAGGCATAAGGACATTTATAATGTGAATCTTAATGGAATTAGGATGAATAATAATTTGTCATGTCTATATGTGATTGTAGTGTTTTAATACTCTTTAAGAAACGAGCGTAAATAGGGAAAGTATTAAATACGACGATTTAGGAAAACCGTGTACTAATGACCCAATAAGGTGAAAGTTCGTTTCCCAAGGAGGTATATGTGTCTGATTAAAATGTAAAGATATTTGAGAGTAATATTGAGAAAGAAGGGTTGAGAAAATAGAATGACGGATACGTGAAAATATTACCACGACGACTAAATTAAAAACTGTAAAAAGTGAAAAAATGAAAATTAATTCTAAAAATTCCCAAAAAATTACCAAAAATCAATAAAAACTAACTAAGAGTTTACAAATGATCAAAACTTTTTTAAACCTTTTAATTAATGAAATATTAATTTTTAAATGCTAATTAAAGCCCTAAAAATCCAATTAACTATTAAAAAGCCCAAATAAATATTTTTCACCTTGTAAACCTCTTAAATGACTTAAAAAGACTACAAACTATTTTTATAAATTTTTAAACTAAGGAAAACTATTTTTAAATGATTAAAAACTATTAAATATTAAAATAATTCTAGAAATTAAGAAAATGATGCTAAAATTAATCTAAGAGTTTTAAAAATCCTATTTTAATGTATTTGACCTAAGAAAAATATAAAAGTTGCAAAAAAAATGAAAAATGAAATTTAATAATGAAATAATATTAAAATATTATTAAAAATCCAAAAATTATAAAAAATTCTAAAAACTTACAAACTAGTTTATTTTAACCTAAATAAACAGAAAATGAAAGTGAAATTACCAAAATACCCCTAATGGGCCCCTAAATGGGCTAAAACAAAAAAACAGCCAAGTGAAATGGGCTTTTGGGCCCAATAAAATGAAACTTAACCAAATAAGCTGAAAATCACTAGTCCAGCTTAAAATTCAATTCTAAACACGAAAGTCTGAAGGCCCAAAAGCTGAAAGTGACCTTATCACAGTTTATTAGAACAACAGCTTATTCTTAATGGGGCTTTTTGGCCCATTAAGCTATAAGCCAATGCCATAAGCTCATATTTGACACACAACCTTCTTTTGAGATGCCTAAGAGATATGTGAAAAGAAATTTCAAATAAGCTCAACCAATAAATCAGAAATAAGCAAAGTAAGTTTTCACTAAAAGAAAAAATAGTCGACTTGGAGTTCTAGACTACCTCAAACCTTGAAATAAGTTGCAAAAGACTCTAAATGACTTAAGACAAATAAACAAAGAAAAGTTCAATAAGCCAAGCCAAATAAGCTGAATAAGCTGATAAGCACTTATGTAAAAGTCAAAGTTATTGGTTTTCTAGTCAAAGCTCAAAGTTATTGGTTTTCTAGTCAAAGCTCAAAGTCAACCCTTCAAATGCTCCAGTATGAACAAATGGGTCAAATGATGAACACCTATTACCAATTTGAAGTTGTTGCAGGTTTAAATAAGCTAGAACAGCTTATTGATAAGCTATCCTAAAAATAACACTAGTAGTGGCTAGCAGCAGGGGAAAGGAGTTCCCACTACTTTGACTATTTGACTTGAAAATTCTGAGGGATCCAGTTGGATTCAATGGAAAATAAAGGCACCCTTGTAATCAGTGGATCACAAGGAGTCAATATCAATCAAGAAATCACAATTTGGTTCAGCCAATAAGCACAGAATAAGCAAACAGTCACCATATATGATACAGACTTTCAAATAAGCAGTTATGAACTAAAAAGCAGTTTTAGCATGAATAAGCCAACCAAATTGAACCATATGCATACACAAGCTATAATAAAGTCGAATAAGAACAATCAAACTTGTCTCAAACACTGGATCAAAGATTAGAAGCGAGATTCAAGCTTATGCAGTTACTGATGAACAAAGGCACTTTTCAAAATCCTTTTTGTTGATCTAATTGACCACCAATCTAATTTTAAACCCTTAGGAGGTATATGTGTCTAATTAAAATGTAAAGATATTTGAGAGTAATATTGAGAAAGAAGGGTTGAGAAAATAGAATGACGGATACGTGAAAATTATTACCACGACGACTAAATTAAAAACTGTAAAAAGTGGAAAAATAAAAATTAATTCTAAAAATTCCCAAAAAATTACCAAAAATCAATCAAAACTAATAAGAGTTTACAAATGATCAAAACTTTTTTAAACCTTTTAATTAATTAAATATTAATTTTTAAATGCTAATTAAAGCCCTAAAAATCCAATTAACTATTAAAAAGCCCAAATAAATATTTTTCACCTTGTAAACCTCTTAAATGACTTAAAAAGACTACAAACTATTTTTATAAATTTTTAAACTAAGGAAAACTATTTTTAAATGATTAAAAACTATTAAAATATTAAAATAATTCTAGAAATTAAGAAAATGATGCTAAAATTAATCTAAGAGTTTTAAAAATCTTATTTTAATGTATTTAACCTAAGAAAAATATAAAAGTTGCAAAAAAATGAAAAATGAAATTTAATAATGAAATAATATTAAAATATTATTAAAAATCCAAAAACTATAAAAAATTCTAAAAACTTGCAAACTAGTTTATTTTAACATAAATAAATAGAAAATGAAAGTGAAATTACCAAAATACCCCTAATGGGCCCCCAAATGGGCTAAAACCAAAAACAACCAAGTGAAATGGGCTTTTGGGCCCAATAAAATGAAACTTAACCAAATAAGCTGAAAATCACTAGTCCAGCTTAAAATTCAATTCTAAACACAAAAGTCCGAAGGCCCAAAAGCTGAAAGTGAGCTTATCACAGCTTATTAGAACAACAGCTTATTCTTAATGGGGCTTTTTGGCCCATTAAGCTATAATCCAATGCCATAAGCTCAGATTTGAAACACAACCTCCTTTTGAGATTCCTAAGATATCTGTGAAAAGAAATTTCAAATAAGCTCAACCAATATGTCAGAAATAAGCAAAGTAAGTTTTCACTAAAAGACAAAATAGTCGACTTGGAGTTCTAGACCACCTCACACCTTGAAATAAGTTGCAAAAGACTCTAAATGAATTAATTAACAGAAATCAACAAAGAAAAGTTCAATAAGCCAATCCAAATAAGCTGAATAAGCTGATAAGCACTTACGTAAAAGTCAAAGTTATTTGTTTTCTAGTCAAAGCTCAAACTCAATCCCTCAAATGCTCTAGTATGAACAAATGGGTCAAACGATGAACACCTATTACCAATTTGAAGTTGTTGCAGGTTTAAATAAGCTAGAACAGCTTACTGATAAGCTATCCTGAAAATAACACTAGTAGTGGCTAGCAGCAGGGGAAAGGAGTTCCCACTACTTTGACTATTTGACTTGAAAATTCTGAGGGATCCAGTTGGATTCAATGGAAAATAAAGGCACCCTTGTAATCAGTGGATCACAAGGAGTCAATATCAATCAAGAAATCACAATTTGGTTCAGCCAATAAGCACAGAATAAGCAAACAGTCACCATATATGATACAGACTTTCAAATAAGCAGTTATGAACTAAAAAGCAGTTTTAGCATGAATAAGCCAACCAAATTGAACCATATGCATACACAAGCTAAAATAAAGTCGAATAAGCACAATCAAACTTGTTTCAAACACTGGATCAAAGATTAGAAGCAGATTCAAGCTTATGCAGTTACTGATGAACAAAGGCACTTTTCAAAATCCTTTTTGCTGATTAAATTGACCACCAATCTAATTTTAAACCCTAAAATCCCTTTCCCTGGTTATGTTAACTAAAACTTAGCACTTGTTAACCCTAGTCTACCCTTAGATCTAGGTGTCCTCAAAATTTTAGCCAATTTTACCAAGTTAAACAGATTTTTAAGCCTTTTGTTGGATTTAGGTGTTAAGACCCTCAAAACTTGCAGATAAATGACCACTTACACCAGATAAACAATGACCAAAACAAAGCAACAACATACAACCACACAAGTTGCCTTAAACCTTGGTAGATCAGTTAACCCAAACACCCCTTTGGAAACTGATTTCTCAAGTTTTCAAAGGATTGTTATGATTTAGCCCTTAAACCAATATCTAATCAACCCTAATAACAACAATCAAACCTCAGAAACACAAATCAACCACAATAACACACTTTCAAAACAAATATCCAAAATCACCACAAATCATGCAATAATACAGAAAATATAAAAAGGAATAGAGATGCAAACCTCCAAGACTCACATCCAAAACTTGGATTGTTTGAGGTGAGGTGCTAGCAAGAACAAGAACCAGCTTCCGGTAGCTGCTAAGAACAACAAACACAAGGGTTAACAAAAACAGGATATGACTTGATTTTTAAAAACAGTTGTTTTAAACCTTAAAACATTTCCTCAAAATCAATCAAACATATAAATGGAACTCAGATTTCAGCTAATCAAACACCAAACTTTCATAAAACACAAAAGGGAATTAAAAATTTTCAGAAAACCAAACTTTTTATTTATAAAAAGGAATTAAAAAGCATTAGCCAAAATCTGGAACAAAGGGGCTCTCACATGTTGAGGCCTCCTTATATAGACGACTAAGATGATTCTAGAAGGGAAAAATACATCAAAACCCTAACTATGAAGTCTCCAAAATACCCTTGAGTGCTTGATGGCGTGTTGAGGTTGTGAGTTGTCCAATTCAATCCTGAATGTTCATTTTAGCTTTGGGGCCAAGTAATGAGTGTGAGACGTTGATTTGGCCACGTATCTTTGCTTGGAGAGGAGGGTGAGTTTTCATTGGTGGATGGGTTTGAGTGTGGGGGCCAGAGGGTGAGTGGGTGTGTAAGTTTAGGTATGGTATTGGTTCGTGTGAGGGTGAATTGCGTTTTAGTTAAGGTAATTGTAAAAACCGCTTTGCTGGTGAAAAGTAAATACTGGGTTTCATACGTGTGAATAGTGACACGTTTGATCCGATATTATGGGAGGATTTGTGTTTAGCGCGTGTTTGTTTGCTTTAAACTTTGGGAAATGGCAATATGAGTCCTTGTTCTTTGGGAAAAGTGGTATAATAAGAATATCAGACTTGTAAACTTGTTTCCTTTGTTAAATAACTTTCATTTTTCCCACTTTGGCCACGAAAAGTTTTCAAAACAGATTCTAGGGCTTATTCCACTTTGGCATAATTACAACTTTAGTCCTTTTGATGTTTAATCCATTTTTAAAGGACTAGAAGTGTAATATTCTTGAACTTCAAGGGCTTCTTTGGATCTTGAACTTTATGAAGGACCATCTTTGACATTTTGAATTTGTTAAAGGGCTAATCTTGCCAATTCTTTAAACTTGGAGGACCTTTTTGTAGTTTTGACAAACTTAAGGGACCAAACTTGTAATTATGAATATACAAGGGTATTAAGTGTCATTTCTTCATAAATGAGGGCTCAATTTTGTACATCTTCAAGTCTTCAAGGGTTTTTCTTTGATAATTCACAAACTAGGGCCCGGTTCATTGTGCGGCTTCATTTTTCGTGTTCGTTTTTCCTTGTTTCTTGTGATCTTTTGTCTTTTTCACGATATCCATACCTAAAATACACAAGTAAACAAACATAAGCAAATATATGGTATTTTATGACATTTTTATGCATTTAAAGCCCGAAAAGAACGATGAGATCATGTATAAATGCCATCTCATTACTCCCCCATACTAAACCATTGTCGTTCCCTCACGCAATGCTAGAATAAAGTATCTAAGCATCTCCAAAATTCAATTTTATTTACCCTTTATTGAAAAGTAAAAGACTTGCAACAATACTTACAAAGATGTGTAAAGACATCATGTATGATTTTCATCACGTGTGTGACTTTTAGGGTCAATGAATAGAAACAAGTGAATGTATCACAGAGTAAAGTTCGTCATCCTTGATTGTCATACATTCCATGCTAAGTGCAAAAACGAGATCATTGCTGGTACAAGTCACAATGCTAACACTACTCACACGTCCAAGTTGTGTAATACTTTTTCCCCCCGCAATCCTAGTTATTATGAAAAGAAATGGATTTCTAGAATTTTTTAACTATTTGTCATGGATCACAAGTGATTCATATTGACTTATTTGAGTATTTATTAGTCCGAAAATAAAGTAGCACGATTTAATTGATAGTTAGCCGAAGGACAAAATCTTTTAAAATGGCTTCTCGAGTATCTCCTTAAGTTCATATCTTGACATAACTCATTTCACGATTTGAGACCTTTCTCGGACCGATATTTGGCATGTACTTCATACTTCAAATCTTGGGAATACGTTCTTGAAATTATGGTCTTCTCTTCATATTTTGGAACTTCTTCACTTGACGTTTTTGAGAGATTCTTCATACTTGGACCACGACTTCATCATTTTTCTTCAATATTTATTTTGGATTTTGATATACAACGATCCGCCTCCTTTTAGGACTTGGATATATTTATCCTCATACCTTGTTAGGGTCTTTTTGGATAGACTTTCTCCATGATCTTTAGGGGAGTAATTGCTTTTCGTCGTGTGTCTCGATCCTTCATATTGATTTTGGAATAATGATACTTCACATCATCTTGGATCTTTAGCAACAAAATAGAGCTCCTCATGCCATGTTAGGGCCTTTTTGGATCTTCACCAATCTTCGCATCCCGCTTCAATAAGTTATGCCTTGGCTATGAACTCTATTGAACCCCGAGCAACTTTTAAACGATTGTGTGCTAGAAGCTATGTAACCTTTCAAATCGTACGACCTTACTTATTGCAATTATTTATATTCCTAATGCATTGATCTTATGGGAGAAAAAGCCATAATTAAAAACATATGAGTTTTTGAAAGAACATTTTCATGTTCTACGTTTAACATGATCACTTGTCTAACTCTATCATTTCTCGTTCTTCACTATTTAAAGACCTCTAATTAAAGAGACTCGTGAATACTTAGCCATGAAAGTCAAAATTAAGCAAATTTGGATTAGCTTTCATTAAGACTATATCAAATCGAAGTTTTAGGTTTTCAAGCCACCTATAGGATCTTGCACTTTCTTGGATTTTTTTTCAAGTTTAGAGAATGCATTTTATAGTTCCCTTGATAAGTGAATTTCTAGGATCAATTATAGGAACTTGCGAAAAGTTTTGTTCTTAACCAGAATGAGCTAAGACTTTCGCGTTTTAAAGTCCCCTATATAAAAGTCAAGCAAAACTTGATTCGAGCGGGTTAAGGAATGTAAAGGGCTCCAAATGCCCATCAAGTCAAAAATTAGCTCTTATTCTACCCATAGGAAAATATACATTCGTGTCTTAAAACACTTATGAAAACTAAGAAAATTTTTAAAATTGGGCCATTTTTAGCCTTATTAGCAACAAAACAAAACGTTGAAAGTTGGAAAACGTGAGGGCGTAGCAAGGCAAGTAGTTATTCACCTCAAAATGATTTTAGTGTTTTACTACTCTTTAGGAAAAGAGTGTAAATAGGGAAAGTATTAAATACGACGATTTAGGAAAACCGTGTACTAATGACCCAATGAGGTGAAAGTTCGTTTCCCAAGGAGGTATATGTGTGTAATTAAAATGTAAAGATATTTGAGATTAATATTGAGAAAGAAGGGATGAGAAAATAGAACGACGGATACGTGAAAATTATTACCACGACGACTAAATTAAAAACCGTAAAAAGTGGAAAAATAAAAATTAATTATAAAAATTCCCAAAAAATACCAAAATTCAATAAAAACATACTAAGAGTTTACAAATGATCAAAACTTTTTCAAACCTTTTAATTAATTAAATATTAATTTTTAAATGCTAATTAAAGCCCTAAAAATCAAATTAATTATTAAAAAGCCCAAATAAAGTTTTTTCACCTTGTAAACCTCTTAAATGACTTAAAAAGACTAAAAACTATTTTTATAAATTTTTAAACTAAGGAAAACTATTTTTAAATGATTAAAAACTATAAAAATAATAAAATAATTCTAGAGATTAAGAAAATGATGCTAAAATTAATCTAAGAGTTTTAAAAATCCTATTTTAATGTATTTGACCTAAGAAAAATATAAAAGTTGCAAAAAAATGAAAAAATGAAATTTAATAATGAAATATTGTTAAAATATTATTAAAAATCCAAAAATTATAAAAAAATCTAAAAACTTGCAAACTAGTCTATTTTAACCTAAATAAATAGAAAATGAAAGTGAAATTACCAAAATACCCCTAATGGGACCCCAAATGGGCTAAAACCAAAAACAGCCAAGTGAAATGGGCTTTTGGGCCCAATAAATGAAACTTAACCAAATAAGATGAAAATCACTATTCTAGCTTAAAATTCAATTCTAAACACAAAAGTCTGAAGGCCCAAAAGCTGAAAGTGAGCTTATCACAGCTTATTAGAACAACAGCTTATTCTTAATGGGGCTTTTTGGCCCATTAAGCTATAAGCCAATGCCATAAGCTCAGATTTGACACACAACCTTCTTTTGATATGCCTAAGAGATCTTTGAAAAGAAATTTCAAATAAGCTCAACCAATAAGTCAGAAATAAGCAAAGTAAGTTTTCACTAAAAGACAAAATAGTCGACTTGGAGTTCTAGACCACCTCAGACCTTGAAATAAGTTGCAAAAGACTCTAAATGACTTAATTAAGACAAATCAACAAAGAAAAGTTCAATAAGCCAAGCCAAATAAGTTGAATAAGCTGATAAGAACTTAAGTAAAAGTCAAAGTTATTGGTTTTCTAGTCAAAGCTCAAAGTCAACCCCTCAAATGCTCCAGTATGAACAAATGGGTCAAACGATGAACACCTATTACCAATTTGAAGTTGTTATAGTTTTAAATAATCTAGCACAGCTTATTGATAAGCTATCCTGAAAATAACACTAGTAGTGGCTAGCAGCAGGGAAAGGAGTTCCCACTACTTTGACAATTTGACTTGCTAATTCTGAGAAATCCAGTTGGATTCAATGGAAACAAAGGCACCCTTGTAATCAGTGGATCACAAGGATTCAATATCAATCAAGAAATCACAATTTGGTTCAGCCAATAAGCACAGAATAAGCAAACAGTCACCAGATATGATACAAACTTGCAAATAAGTAGTTATGAACTAAAAAGCAGTTTTAGCATGAATAAGCCAACCAAATTGAATCATATGCATACCCAAGCTATAATAAAGTCCAATAAGCACAATCAAACTTGTTTCAAACACTGGATCAAAGATTAGAAGCAGATTCAAGCTTATGCAGTTACTGATGAACAAAGGCACTTTTCAAAATCCTTTTTGTTGATCTACTTGACCACCAATCCAATTTTAAACCCTTAAATCCCTTTCCCTGGTTATGTTAACTAAAACTTAGCACTTGTTAACCCTAGTCCACCCTTAGATATAGGTGTCCCCAATATTTTAGCCAATTTTACCAAGTTAAACAGATTTTTAAGCCCTTTGTTGGATTTAGGTGTTAAGACCCTCAAAACTTGCAGATAAATGACCACTTACACCAGATAAACAATAACCAAAACAAAGCAACAACATACAACCACACAAGTTGCCTTAAACCTAGGTAGATCAATTAACCCAAACACCCCTTTGGAAACTAATTTCTCAAGTTTTCAAAGGATTGTTATGATTTAGCCCTTAGACCAAGATCTAATCAACCCTAATAACAACAATCAAACCTTAGAAACACAAATCAACCACAATAACACACTTTCACAAACAAATATCCAAAATCACCACAAATCATGCAATAATTCAGAAAATATAAAAAGGAATAGAGATGCAAACCTCCAAGACTCACATCCAAGCCTTCGAATGTTTGAGCTTCTATGCTAGCAAGAACAAGCACCAACTTCCAATAGCTGCTAAGAACAACAAACACAAGGGTTAACCAAAACTAGATATGACTTGATTTTTGAAAACAAGTGTTTCAGCTAATCAAACGCCAAAATTTCATAAAACACAAAAGGGAATTCAAAATTTTCAGAAAACCAAACTTTTTATTTATAAAAAGGAATTACAAAGCATTAGCAAAAATCTGGAACAAAGGGGCTCTCACATGTTGAGGCATCGTTATATAGACGACTAAGATGATTCTAGAAGGGAAAAATACAACAAAACCCTAGCTATGAAGTCTCCAAAATACCCTTGAGTGCTTGATGGCGTGTTGAGGTTGTGAGCTGTCCAATTCAATCCTGAATGTTCATTTTAGATTTGGGGCCAAGTAATGAGTGTGAGACGTTGATTTGGCCACATGTCTTTGCTTGGAGAGGAGGGTGAGTTTTCATTGGTGGATAGGTTTGAGTGTGGGGGCCATAGGGTGAGTGGGTGTGTGAGTTTAGGCATGGGATTGATTCGTGTGAGGGTGAATTGTGTTTTAGTTAAGGTGATTGTAAAAACCCCTTTGCTGGTGAAAAGTAGTTACTGGGTTTAATACGTGTGAATTGTGACACGTTTGATCCGATATTAGGGGAGGATTTGTGTTTGGCGCGTGTTTGTTTGGTTTAAACTTTGGAAAATGGTAATATGAGTCCTTGTTCTTTGGGAAAAGTGGTATAATAAGAATTTCAGACTTGTAAACTTGTTTCCTTTGTTAAATAACTTTCATTTTTCCCACTTTGGCATAATTATAGATTCTAGGGCTTATTCCACTTTGGCATAATTACAACTTTAGTCCTTTTGATGTTTAATCCATTTTTAAAGGAATAGAAGTGTAATATTCTTGAACTTCAAGGGCTTCTTTGGATCTTTTACTTTATGAAGGACCATCTTTGACATTTTGAATTTGTTGAAGGGCTTATCTTGCCAATTCTTCAAACTTGGAGGACCTTTTTGTAATTTTGACAAACTTAAGGGACCAAAATTGTAATTATGAATATACAAGGGTATTAAGTGTCATTTATTCATAAACGAGGGATCAATCTTGTACATCTTCAAGTCTTCAAGGGTTTTTCTTTGATAATTCACAAACTAGGGCCCGGTTCATTGTGCGTCTTCGTTTCTCGTGTTCATTTTTCCTTGTTTCTTGTGATCTTTTGTCTTTTTCATGATACCCATACCTAAAATACACAAGTAAATAAACACAAGCATATATATATGGTATTTTATGACATTTTTATGCATTTAAAGCCCGAAAAGAACGATGAGATCATGTATAAATTCCATCTCATCACTCCCCCATACTAAACCATTGTCTTGCCCTCACGCAATGATAGAATAAAGTATCTAAGCATCTCCAAAATTCAATTTTATTTACCCTTTATTGAAAAGTAAAAGACTTGCAATAATACTTACAAAGATGTGTAAAGACATCATGTATGATTTTCATCACGTGTGTGACTTTTAGGGTCAATGAATAGAAACAAGTGAATGTCTCATAGAATAAAGTTACTCATCTTTGATTGTCTTACATTCCATGCTAAGTGAAAAAACGAGATCATTGTTGGTACAAGTCACAATTCTAACACTACTCATACGTCCAAATTGTGTAATACTTTTTCTCCCCGCAATCCTAGTTACTATGAAAAGAAATGGGTTTCTAGAATTTTTTTAACTATTTGTCATGGATCACAAGTGATTCATATTGACTTATTTGAGTATTTATTAGTCCGAAAATGAAGTAGCACGATTCAATTGATAGTTAGCCAAAGGGCAAAATCTTTTAAAACGACTTCTCGAGTATCTCCTTAAGTTCATTTCTTGACATAACTTGTTTCACGATTTGAGACCATTCTCGGACCGATATTTGGCATGTACTTCATACTTCAAATCTTGGGAAGACGTTCTTGAAATTATGGTCTTCTCTTCATAGTTTGGAATTTCTTCACTTGACGTTTTTGAGAGATTATTCATACTTGGACTACGACTTCATCATTTTTCTTCAATCGTTATTTTGGATTTTGATATACAACGATCCGCCTCCATTTAGGACTTGGATATATTTATCCTCATACCTTGTTAGGGTCTTTTTGGATAGACTTTCTCCATGATCTTTAGGGGAGTAATTGCTTTTCGTCGTGTGTCTCGATCCTTCATATTGATTTTGGAATAATGATACTTCACGTCATCTTGGATCTTTAGAAACAAAATAGAGCTCCTCATGCCTTGTTAGGGCCTTTTTGGATCTTCACCAATCTTCGCATCCCGCTTCAATAAGTTATGCCTTGGCTATGAACTCTATTCAACCCCGAGCAACTTTTAAACGATCGTGTGCTAGAAGGTATGTAACCTTTCAAATCGTACGACCTTACTTATTGTAATTATTTTTATTCCTAATGCATTGACCTTATGGGAGAAAAAGCCACAATTAAAAACATATGAGTTTTTGAAAGAACATTTTCATGTTCTACGTTTAGCTTGATCACTTGTCTAACTCTTTCATTTCTCGTTCTTCACTATTTAAAGACCTCTAATTAAAGAGACTCGTGAATACTTAGCCATGCAAGTAAAAATTAAGCCAAATTTGGATTAGATCTTATTCTACCCATCAGAAAATATACATTCGTGTCTTAAAACACTTATAAAAACTAACAAAATTTTTAAAATTGGGCCATTTTTAGCCTTATTAGCAACAAAACAAAACGTTGAAAGTTGGAAAACATGAGGGCGTATCAAGGCAAGTAGCTATTCACCCCCCATACTAAAATTAAACATTGTCCTCAATGTTTCGAGTCTAAAGGTGGAGAACCCCCATACTCGAGACGAAGAGTCGAATGCTTAGGATATAGCATGGAAAGGGTGATCAACAATATATCTGAAGCCGTTTATGAATTATGCTAAAAGATAATTGTTAGAAAAATAAAGGATATGTCATGGATTCGTGAAAAAATATTCAAGCAAACGATCGAGGCTCATGTAAACGAACACGAGAGTCTTCAATCGTGGCGATGATGATGATCTAGCTAACACATTCACAAACAACCACGAGACAACGAGTTGGAAGGGCACAAATCCCCTCTCATTATTCTAATAGAAAGCATTAAAAGGATAAGCATGGGATCTCCCCCACGAGGCACCTCGCTTTTGATTACCGAGTCATGAGCTCGACTAGATCCACTCAATGCTAATTATCATTGGGGAAGGTGATTTGGTCAAGGTCGTCCAACGAATGGAGTTCCCCACCAAAGTAGTGCTTAAGCCTATGTCCATTCACCTTGAAATTAGGACCATCATTTTGAGCTAGCTCGGTGGTCCCATAAGGAAACACTTGTGTTATGGTGAAAGGACCCGACCAACGAGATTTCAACTTCCTGGAAAATATCTTTAATCGAGAGTTAAAAAGTAACACTTGATCACCAACGTTAAAAACCCGGTTTTTAATATTTGCATCATGAAACTTTTTAGTATTTTCTTTAAAAATTAATGAATTTTCATAAGCATTGTCTCTTAATTCATCTAATTCATTCAATTGTATTTTCTGGTGATCTCTCGCGGTCTTCAAATCATAATTTTCATGCTTAAGGGCACAATATGCCTTATGCTCCAATTCAATAGGCAAATGACAATTCTTTCCATAAACCAACTTATATGGAGTACAACCGATAGGTGTCTTATAAGCGGTCTGAAAGGCCCATAAAGCGTCATCGAGTTTGTCGGACCATGAAGCACGGTTTTCTCCAATCGACCTTTCCAAAATCCTCTTCAAATCTCGGTTTGAAACCTCGACTTGCCCACTTGTTTGCGGGTGATAAGCCGTAGAAAGACGATGAGTAACTCCATATTTCTTTAAGACCTTCTCAAATTGGTCATTACAAAAATGGGTTCCACGATCGCTTATAATAGCCCGAGGGGTTCCAAACCCAGAGAATAGTTGCTTCAAAAACTTCACTACCACACGAGCATCATTAGTAGGTAAAGCCTTAGCTTCCACCCACTTTGAAAGGTAGTCGACGGCGACGAGGATATATTAGTTACCATGAGACGATGGGAACGGCTCCATAAAGTCTATGCCCCAACTGTCGAAAATCTCACATAGTTGAATTATATTTTGCGGAATTTCATCACGTTGAGACGATTTTCCTTGACGTTGGCATGAATCACACGACTTCACAAGTGCGTGTGCATCACGATAGATCGTAGGCCAAAAGAAGCCGGCATCGAACACTTTCTTAGCCTTGAGATTAACACCGTGGTGACCACCCGTGGGTCCCTCGTGACAAGCTTTAAGGATGTTAGAAGCTTCGGTACCAAAAACACAACGTCGAACGAGTTGATCCACACAAACCGAAAGAGATAAGGGTCGTCCCAAAAATAGAACTTGGCGTCACGAAATAATTTTCTCTTTTTTTGGTTCGTCATACCCTGGATTATGAAGTTCCCCGCATGGTAATTTTCAATGTCGGCAAACCATGGGGTGGTGTCTTTAGAATTCACTACAGCGAGAGTCTCAAGAGGAAATGTTTCGGTAATTTACTTATTCTCGAAAATATCTTTGTGAGGATCTTCTAGACGAGAGAGATGATCGACCGCTAGATTCTCGACTCCTTTTTTTTCAAGCACGATGACATCAAATTCTTAGAGGAGGAGCATCCAACGAAGCAATATCGGCTTAGCATCTTGCTTAGCTAAGAGATACTTGATAGCCGAATGGTCCGTATACACGATGCTTTTAGTCAAGACGAGATAAGGTCGGAATTTCTCAAAAGCATAAACCATGGCAAGGAATTCCTTTTCTGTTGTGGTGTACTTTAATTGAGCCTCGGTCATCGTTTTACTAGCATAATGGATAGGACGGAAGTGCTTTTCATAACATTGCCCTAAGACGGCCTCTATAGCATAATCACTTGCATCGCACATGATTTCAAAGGGTAATTCCCAATTAGGAGCAATAAGAATGGGAGCTTCGGTAAGTTTCCTTTAAAGACTTTCGAAAGCTCTAACACAAACCTCATTGAAATTAAAAGGTGCATCCTTCTCGAGAAGGTGTGTCATTGGTCGAGAGATTTTCGAAAAGTCTTTGATGAAACGACGATAAAAGCCCGCGTGGCTTAGGAAAATCCTAACTCCCTAGACGGTTTTGGGATGAGGTAACTTGACGATGACGTCTACCTTAGCTTTATCGACCTCAATCCTCGCTTTCGAGACTTTGTGCCCTAAGACGATTCCTTGTCTACACATAAAATGAAATTTTTCCCAATTAAGCACAAGGTTGGTTTCTTCACAACGTTTTAACATTTGATCGAGATTAGATAAACACGACGTGAACGAATTGCCAAACACTGAAAAGTCATCCATAAACACTTCCATCGACTTCTCGATCATATCATGAAAAATAGCCATCACACATCGTTGAAACGTACCCGGTGCATTGCAAATTCCGAAAGGCATTCTACGATAAGCAAACGTTCCAAAAGGATACGTAAACATAGTTTTCTCTTGATCACGAGGGTCGATAGGGATTTGAAAGTAACCGTAAAAACCATCTAAAAAGCAATAGAATTCATATCTCGCGAGTCGCTCCAACATTTGATCCATAAAGGGCAAAGGAAAGTGGTCTTTACAAGTGGCGTCATTTAACTTTCGGTAGTCAATACACACCCTCCAACCAGTCACAACACGAGTGGGAATTAACTCGTTGTTTTCATTGGTCACAACGGTCATTCCTCCCTTTTTAGGGACACAATGGATTGGGCTCACCCATGGGCTATCGGAGATAGGATAAATCATTCCCGCTTCAAGGAGTTTTAAGACGTCCTTTTTGATGACATCGTGAATTTTAGGGTTTACCCTTCTTTGACTTTGAATTTTGGGTTTGTAGTCCTCCTCCATTAAAATCTTGTGAGTATAAAATTTGGGTCAATGGCCTTAATGTCGGAAATTTTCCACGCAATTGCCCCTTTATGAGCTTTAAGAACTTTCAAAAGTGCGGTTTTTTCATCATTAGCAAGATCTTTTGCAATAATAACTGGAAACTTGTCATCACCTTCCAAGAATGCATATTCAAAGTGAGATGGAAGATCTTTCAATTCAAGGATAGGCGGTTCCTCGATCAAAGGTTTTTGCTCAACACTCATAACTTCCATCGGCGGAAGAAATGGTGGAATAGGAGTATCATTACCAATAATCACCTCATCTTCATTTTCGATTTCATTTGAAGTAAAATCGCCTCCTTGGAATGGAGTGAGATTTGTGTAGAATTAGCAAGAATCGGATCCAAAATAGTGGGATTGCCACTTGACGAGCTATCAGAAAAACCTAACACTTCTTGTGAAAACTCATCAAAAACCACATCAACTAAGTTGATGTGATTGATGGTATCGATTGCATAAATATGAGAAGGTGTCGATTTTTTAGTAGCGTTTATAACAAGTTCCTCTTCGTTGAATCTCAAAGTAATAGTTCTTGCATGAACGTCGATAAGCGATCTCGAGGTGTCTAAAAATGGACGACCTAAAATTAGAGGAACTTGAGGATCCGCGGGGATGTCAACTAATATAAAATCAACGGGATAGTACAACTTCCCCACTTTCACAAAAACATCGTCGGCTACTCCACATGCTAAAATCGTAGAATGATCGGCCATCTCGATAGACATGTTCGAAGGAGTAAGAGCCGGAAGCGAAAGCGATTTCCAAATGGAGAATGGCATCAAATTAAGGCTCGCACAAGATCGGCCAAGGCGAGGCATTCTTTCATATCTTGTATGTCACAAGAAATGAGAAACTTCCCGGGGTCACCAACTTTTTCCGGTATGCGGTTAAGATAAACCGAAGAACAATTAGCAAGATTTGAAAGCTTTTCCTTATCGTTCATCATACTTTTAAAAGTGGAAGCGAAAGGCACATATAAAAACGCGTCGGCTAAACTTACATCAAAATGAACTTGTTGAAGCATTTTTATAAAAAGATCGATTTGTTGTTTGTTACGTTCTTGCAATTTCTCTTTGTTTCGTCTCGAAGGGTAAGGTAAGGGTGGTGTGGGTTGTACATTAGGCAACGGCCTTGGAATCTCGGGTTCCATAATAGGTATTGGTTCAACCGTAGGTGTGGTATGAGCGGTACTTCGTGGGCTTGTGATATGCTCCTTTTCGACCATCACCTCGGCCTCTTTCTCGATTTCCTTCTCCGTAGAAGTACCTGGACGAGAGATCGGTTCCTTGAAAGTTTTACCACTACGAGTAGTAATAACCTTCATTTCTCCCTTTGGGTTTGCAATGGTATCACTAGGAAGACCACCCGAGGAAGAAGGTTTACACATGATTGCTTCAAACATTTTTGCCATTCGGTCTTCAAATTTTGATTGCCTAGCATCCGCTTTTAACAACTCTTGGTTAATCTCATGTTGTCCTTGTTCCATCTTTTGTTGATTTTGTTGAAGACGTTGAACGTTTCCTTCCATTTTATTAGCATGAGTCTTAAGTTCATTAGCAAGTTCGATTTTAAGCACGTTTTTCAACTCGGATCTTAAGCTAATCATCCCATGTTGCATATTATCAAACTTAGCATCGTTTGCTTTTGCATAATCCAAAAATTCTCCATTAAGATTTTTAGTGTGAGCATTTTGAAAACCTTGTGTAGTGTTTTTAAAAATCACGGTTTTTGTTTTGATTTGAAACTTTTCCATTCCCACTTTGATAATTCCCTTTGTTGTAATTACGTGAATTGCCTTGATAACCACCATTTTGATTGTTGTTTCGATAGTTGTTAGCATTTTGATTTGGTGGAGCTTGACTTGGGCGGGAACCTTGACCGTTTGGTTGTAAGTTCCCGTTGCTACATAAGCACTCGAAGTGTTACCACCGGCGGTTCTTTCTCAAGCCAAATTTTTGCGGGTCCATCCAACGAGTATGGAAACAACATCATCTTAATGGCGTCATGCGGAACATCCTTAAACTTTCTTGTTGCGATAAGACGATTAAAATTCCGTATGTGATAATGCGGGTTGTCTTTCTCATGACCTCTAAACTTATATGCTTGTAACATCGACATTAAACCCGTCTTAATCTCGAAATTCTCCGCAAGGATAGCGGGAATCACAATAGCTTCTCCAAAACCCTCGGTGGGTGCTTGAAGTAACTCCATCATAGTACGATTAGCCATGGCGACTATTGGTTCTACAACGGGTTCGACAATTGAAGTTTGTTCTTCAATCAAAGGATCTTGATTTCCTTGACTTTGACGACGTTTACGAGCTCGTTTTGCTTGATTACGAGTTAGCATAAACTTGACAAAGAATGGGAGGTGAGCAAAGAAGATTCTTTTTGGGTGTTTTGTGGATTTTCAATTTTTTTGTGTTTTTGATAGTTTTTAATTTTTTTGGATTTTGTGTATTCGTAGACAACAATCTACCGAATCTCTCCTCGAATCAAACTCTAGATTAAAGAAGCCTCAAAATAATGAAAACAATCACGTGGAGTGAACGCCTTCGAATGACTTTAGAACTTTGGTGAAAACCCAATTGTTCAAGAGGGTTTAATCACAAAGAAACCAAGCAAATATATATGATACGTAATAATACTTTGGGCGGCAAAACCCTCAATTAGCTTTCAATCTCAAAATACACACAAGCAAGCGGAGAAACGAGGCGGCGTGAAGCACTTAAGAGCCTTTTTCTTTAGGGTATATTTTATAATACCCGCCTTATACCCACCTTATAGTTTGTATTTTTCAAAATCGAGCTTCACGAAAGTATTTATCGATTTTTGCCTTTTTCTTTTTGTTTGAAATTCGAATACAAGAATTAGGAGATCAAATCCCAATTAAGGTTGTGTTTGCACACTTTTGAAGATATTTTGAATTTGTTGTGATACTTAATACAAATAGTAATAATAATTTCACAAGATCAACGAAAAAACCGATAATACGTATTAGTAAAGTTCTACTAATACAATTACTATTTATGGTTAATATTAAAAACAAAATGACAAATTAATCACGACACTCCTCCCCGGCAGCGGCGCCAAAATAATTGTAGTGTTTTACTACTCTTTAGGAAAAGAGCGTAAATAGGGAAAGTATTAAATACGACGATTTAGGAAACCGTGTACTAATGACCCAATGAGGTGAAAGTTCGTTTTTGAAGGAGGTATATGTGTGTGATTAAAATGTAAAGATATTTGAGATTAATATTGAGAAAGAAGGGATGAGAAAATAGAATGCCCGATACGTGAAAATTATTACCACGACGACTAAATTAAAAACCGTAAAAAGTGGAAACATAAAAATTAATTCTAAAAATTCTCAAAAATTATCAAAATTCAATAAACATAAACTAAGAGTTTACAAATGATCAAAACATTTTCAAAACTTTTAATTAATTAAATATTAATTTTTAAATGGTAATTAAAGCCCTGAAAATCCAGTTAATTATTAAAAATCCCAAATAAAGATTTTTCACCTTGTAAACCTCTTAAATGACTTAAAAAGACTAAAAACTATTTTTATAAATATTTAAACTAAGAAAACTATTTTTAAATGATTAAAAACTATTAACATATTAAAATAATTCTAGAAATTAAGAAAATGATGCTAAAATTAATCTAAGAGTTTTAAAAATCCTATTTTAATGTACTTGACCTAAGAAAAATATAAAAGTTGCAAAAAAAATGAAAAATGAAATTTAATAATGAAATAATATTAAAATATTATTAAAAATTCCAAAATTACAAAAAATTCTAAAAACTTGCAAACTAGTTTATTTTAACCTAAATAAACACAAAATGAAAGTGAAATTACCAAAATACCCCTAATGGGCCCCCAAATGGGCTAAAACCAAAAACAGCCAAGTGAAATGGGCTTTTGGGCCAAATAAAATGAAACTTAACCAAATAAGCTGAAAATCACTAGTCCAGCTTAAAATTTATTTCTAAACACAAAAGTCTGAAGGGCTAAAAGCTGAAAGTGAGCTTATCACAGCTTATTAGAACAACAACTTATTCTTAATGGGGCTTTTTGGCCCATTAAGCTATAAGCCAATGCCATAAACTCATATTTGACACACAACCTTCTTTTGAGATGCCTAAGAGATCTGTGAAAATAAATTTCACATAAGCTCAACCAATAAGTTAGAAATAAGCAAAGTAAGTTTTCACTAAAAGACAAAATAGTCGACTTGGAGTTCTAGACCACCTCAGACCTTGAAATAAGTTGCAAAAGACTCTAAATGACTTAATTAAGACAAATCAACAAAAAAAAAGTTCAATAAGCCAAGCCAAATAAGCTGAATAAGCTGATAAGCACTTATGTAAAAGTCAAAGTTATTGGTTTTCTAGTCAAAGCTCAAAGTCAACCCCTCAAATGCTCTAGTATGAACAAATAGGTCAAATGATGAACACCTATTACCAATTTGAAGTTGTTGCACGTTTAAATAAGCTAGAACAGCTTATTGATAAGCTATCCTAAAAATAACACTAGTAGTGGCTAGTAGCAAGGGAAAGGAGTTCCCACTGCTTTGACTATTTGATTTGCAAATTCTGAGTGATCCAAATGGATTCAATGGAAAACAAAGGCACCCTTGTAATCAGTGGATCACAAGGAGTCAATATCAATCAAGAAATCAGAATTAGTTCAGCCAATAAGCACAGAATAAGCAAACAGTCACCAGATATGATACAGACTTGCAAATAAGCAATTATGAACTAAAAAGCAGTTTTAGCATGAATAAGCCAACCTAATTGAACCATATGCATACACAAGCTATAATAAAGTCCAATAAGCACAATAAAACTTGTTTGAAACACTGGATCAAAGATTAGAAGCAGATTCAAGCTTATGTAGTTACTGATGAACAAAGGCACTTTTCAAAATCCTTTTTGCTGATCTAATTGACCACCAATCCAATTTTAAACCCTTAAATCCATTTCCCTGGTTATGTTAACTAAAACTTAGCACTTGTTAACCCTAGTCTACCTTTAGATCTAGGTGTCCCAAAAATTTTAGCCAATTTTACCAAGTTAAACATATTTTTAAGCCTTTTGTTGGATTTAGGTGTTAAGACCCTCCAAACTTGTAGATAAATGACCACTTACACCAGATAAACAATAACCAAAACAAAGAAACAACATACAACCACACAAGTTGCCTTAAACCTTGGTAGATCAGTTAACCCAAACACCCCTTTGGAAACTGATTTCTCAAGTTTTTAAAGGATTGTGATGATTTAGCCCTTAAACCAAGATCTAATCAACCCTAATAACAACAATCAAACCTCAAAAACACAAATCAACCACAATAACACACTTTCACAGACAAATATCTAAAATCACCACAAATCATGCAATAATTCAGAAAATATAAAAAGGAATAGAGATGCAAACCTCCAAGACTCACATCCAATCCTTGGAATGTTTGAGCTGAGGTGCTAGCAAGAACAAACACCAGCTTCCAATAGCTGCTAAGAACAACAAACACAAGGGTTAACCAAAACAGGATATGACTTGATTTTTGAAAACAAGTGTTTTAGACCTTAAAACCTTTCCTCAAAATCAATCAAACATATAAATGGAACTCAGATTTCAGCTAATCAAACACCAAACTTTCATAAAACACAAAAGGAAACTCAAAATTTTCAGAAAACCAAACTTTTTATTTATAAAAAGGAATTACAAAGCATTAGCCAAAATCTTGAACAAAGGGGCTCTCACATGTTGAGGCCTCCTTATATAGATGACTAAGATGATTCTAGAAGGGAAAAATACATCAAAGCCCTAGCTATGAAGTCTCCAAAATACCCTTGAGTGCTTGATGGTGTGTGGAGGTTGTGAGTTGTCCAATTCAATCCTGAATGTTCATTTTAGCTTTGGGGCCAAGTAATGAGTGTGAGATGTTGATTTGGCCTCATGTCTTTGCTTGGAGAGGAGGGTGAGTTTTCATTGGTGGACGGGTTTGAGTGTGGGGGCCATAGGCAGAGTAGGTGTGTGAGTTTAGGCATGGGATTGGTTCATGTGAGGGTGAATTGTGTTTTAGTTAAGGTAATTGTAAAAACCCCTTTGCTGGTGAAAAGTAAATTCTGGGTTTCATACGTGTGAATAGTGACACGTTTGAACCGATATTAGGGGAGGATTTGTATTTAGCGCGTGTTTGTTTGGTTTAAACTTTGGGAAATGGCAATATGAGTCCTTGTTCTTTGGGAAAAGTGGTATATTAAGAATTTCAGACTTGTAAACTTGTTTCCTTTGTTAAATAACTTTCATTTTTTCCACTTTGGCCACGAAAAGTTTTCAAAACAGATTCTAGGGCTTATTCCACTTTAGCATAATTACAACTTTAGTCCTTTTGATGTCTAATCCATTTTTAAAGGACTAGAAGTGTAATATTCTTGAACTTTAAGGGCTTCTTTGGATCTTGGACTTTATGAAGGACCATCTTTGACATTTTGAATTTGTTGAAGGGCTAATATTTCCAATTCTTCAAACTTGGAGGACGTTTTTTGTAATTTTGACAAACTTAAGGGACCAAACTTGTAATTATCAATATACAAGGGTATTAAGTGTCATTTCTTCATAAATGAGGGCTCAATCTTGTACATCTTCAAGTCTTCAAGGGTTTTTCTTTGATAATTCACAAACTAGGGCCCGGTTCATTGTGCGGTTTCGTTTCTCGTGTTCGTTTTTCCTTGTTTCTTGTGATCTTTTGTCTTTTTCATGATATCCATACCTAAAATACACAAGTAAACAAACACAAGCATATATATGGTATTTTATGACAATTTTATGCATTTAAAGCCCGAAAAGAACGATGAGATCATGTATAAATGCCATCTCATCACTCCCCCATACTAAATCATTGTCGTGCCCTCACGCAATGCTAGAATAAAGTATCTAAGCCTCTCTAAGATTCAATTTTATTTATCCTTTATTGAAAAGTAAAAGACTTGTAACAATACTTACAAAGATGTGTAAAGACATCATGTATTATTTTCATCACGTGTGTGACTTTTAGGGTCAATGAATAAAAACAAGTGAATGTCTCATAGAGTAAAGTTCGTCATCATTGATTGTCATACATTCCATGCTAAGTGCAAAAACGAGATCATTGTTGGTACAAGTCACAAAGCTAACACTACTCATACGTCCAAATTGTGTAATACTTTTTCTCCCCGCAATCCTAGTTATTATGAAAAGAAATGGGTTTCTAGAATTTTTTATCTATTTGTCATGGATCACAAGTGATTCATATTGACTTATTGAGTATTTATTAGTTCGAAAATAAAGTAGCACGATTTAATTGATAGTTAGCCGAAGGACAAAATCTTTTAAAACGGCTTCTCGAGTATCTCCTTAAGTTCATATCTTGACATAACTCATTTCACGATTTGAGACCTTTCTTGGACCGATATTTGGTATGTACCTCATACTTCAAATCTTGGGAAGACGTTCTTGAAATAATGGTCTTCTCTTCATATTTTGGAATTTCTTCACTTGACGTTTTTTAGAGATTCTTCATACTTGGACCACGACTTCATCATTTTTATTCAATCTTTATTTTGGATTTCGATATACAACGATCCACCTCCTTTTATTGGTTTTGGAATAATGATACTTCACATCATATTGGATCTTTAGCAACAAAATAGAGCTCCTCATGCCTTGTTAGGGCCTTTTTGGATCTTCACCAATCTTCGCATCCCGCTTCAATAAGTTATGCCTTGACTATGAACTCTATTCAACCCCGAGCAACTTTTAAGCGATCGTGTGCTAGAAGCTATGTAGCCTTTCAAATCTTACAACCTTACTTATTGCAATTATTTTTATTCCTAATGCATTGATCTTATGGGAGAAAAAGCCACAATTAAAATCATATGAGTTTTTGAAAGAACATTTTCATGTTCTACGTTTAGCATGATCACTTGTCTAACTCTATCATTTCTCGTTCTTCACTATTTAAAGACCTCTAATTAAAGAAACTCGTGAATACTTAGCCATGCAAGTCAAAATTAACCCAAATTTGGATTACCTTTCATTAAGACTATATCAAATCGAAGTTTTGGTTTTTCAAGCCACCTATAGGATCTTGCACTTTGTTAGACTTTTTTTCAAGTTTAGAGAATGTATTTTATTGTTCCCTTGATAAGTGGATTTCTAGGATCAATTATAGGAACTTGTGAAAAGTTCTTGTTCTTAACCCGAATGAGCTAAGACTATCGCGTTTTAAACTCCCCTATATAAAAGTCGAGCAAAACTTGATTCGAGCGGGTTAAGGAATGTAAAGGGCTCCAAATGCCCATCAAGTAAAAAATTAGCTCTTATTCTACCCATCGGAAAATATACATTCGTGTCTTAAAACATTTATGAAAACTAAGAAAAAATTTAAAATTGGTCCATTTTTAGCCTTATTAGCAACAAAACAAAACGTTGAAAGTTAGAAAACGTGAGGGCGTAGCAAGGCAAGTAGCTATTCACCTCAAAATGATTGTAGTGTTTTACTACTCTTTAGGAAAAGAGCATAAAAAGGGAAAGTATTAAATACGACGATTTAGGAAAACCGTGTACTAATGACCCAATGAGGTGAAAGTTTGTTTCCCAAGGAGGTATATGTGTGTGATTAAAATGTAAAGATATTTTGAGATTAATATTGAGAAAGAAGGGGTGATAAAATAGAATGACGGATACGTGAAAATTATTACCACGACGACTAAATTAAAAACCGTAAAAAGTGGAAAAATAATAATTAATTCTAAAATTCACAAAAATACCAAAATTCAATAAAAACAAACTAAGAGTTTACAAATGATCAAAATTTTTTCAAACCTTTTAATTAATTAAATATTAATTTTTAAATGCAAATTAAAGCCCTAAAAATCCAATTTATTATTAAAAAGCTGAAATAAAGATTTTTCATCTTGTAAACCTCTTAAATGACTTAAAAAGATTAAAAACTCTTTTTATAAATTTTTAAACTAAGGAAAAACTGTTTTTAAATGATTAAAAACTATTAAAATATTAAAATAATTCTAGAAATAAAGAAAATGATGCTAAAATTAATATAAGAGTTTTAAAAATCCTATTTTAATGTATTTGACCTAAGAAAAATATAAAAGTTGCAATAAAACGAAAAATGAAATTTAATAATGAAATAATATTAAAATATTATTAAAAATCCAAAAATTATAAAAAATTCTAAAAACTTGCGAACTAGTTTATTTTCACCTAAATAAACAGAAAATGAAAGTGAAATTACAAAAATACCTCTAATGGGCCCCCAAATGGGCTAAAACCAAAAACAGCCAAGTGAAATAGGCTTTTGGGCCCAATAAATTAAAACTTAACCAAATAAGCTGAAAATCACTAGTCAAGCTTAAAATTCAATTCTAAACACAAAAGTCTGAAGGCCCAAAAGCTAAAATTGAGCTTATCACAGCTTATTAGAACAACAGCTTATTCTTAATGGGGCTTTTTGGCCCATTAAGCTATAAGCCAATGCCATAAGCTCAGATTTGACACACAACCTTCTTTTGAGATGCCTAAGAGATATGTGAAAAGAAATTTCAAATTAGCTCAACCAATAAATCAGAAATAAGCAAAGTAAGTTTTAACTAAAAGAAAAAATAGTCGACTTGGAGTTCTAGACTTACCTCAGACCTTGAAATAAGTTGCAAAAGACTCTAAATGACTTAATTAAGACAAATAAACAAAGAAAAGTTCAATAAGCCAAGCCAAATAAGCTGAATAAGCTGATAAGCACTTATGTAAAAGTCAAAGTTATTGGTTTTCTAGTCAAAGCTCAAAGTCAACCCTTCAAATGCTCCAGTATGAACAAATGGGTTAAATGATGAACACCTATTACCAATTTGAAGTTGTTGCAGGTTTAAATAAGCTAGAACAGCTTATTGATAAGCTATCCTAAAAATAACACTAGTAGTGGCTAGCAGAAAGGGAAGGAGTTCACACTGCTTTGACTATTTGACTTGCAACTTTTAAGAGATCCAGTTGGATTCAATGGAAAACAAAGGCACCCGTTTAATCAGTGATCACAAGGAGTCAATATCAGTCAAGAAATCACAATTTGGTTTAGCCAATAGGCACAGAATAAGAAAACAGTCACCAGATATGATACAGACTTGCAAATAAGCAGTTATGAACTAAAAAGCAGTTTAACATGAATAAGCCAACCAAATTGAACCATATGGATCCACAAGCTATAATAAAGTCCAATAAGCATAATCAAACTTGTTTCAAACACTGGATCATAGATTAGAAGCAGATTCAAGCTTATGTAGTTACTGATGAACAAAGGCACTTTTCAAAATCCTTTTTGCTGATCTAATTGACCACCAATCCAATTTTAAACCCTTGAATCCCTTTCCCTGGTTATGTTAACTAAAACTTTGCACTTGTTAACCCTAGTCTACCCTTAGATCTAGGTGTCCCCAAACGTTTAGCCAATCTTACCAAGTTAAATAGATTTTTAAGCCCTTTGTTGGATTTAGGTGTTAAGACCCTCAAAACTTGCAGATAAATGACCACTTACACCAGATAAACAATAACCAAAACAAAGCAACAACATACAACCACACAAGTTGCCTTAAACCTTGGTAGATCAGTTAACCCGAAAACCCCTTTGGAAACTGATTTCTCAAGTTTTCAAAGAATTGTTATGATTTAGCCCTTAAACCAAGATCTAATCAACCCTAATAACAAAAATCAAACCTCAGAAACACAAATAAACCACAATAACACACTTTCATAGACAAATATCCAAAATCACCACAAATCATGAAATAATTCAGAAAATATAAAAAGGAATAGAGATGCAAACCTCCAAGACTCACATCTAAGCCTTGGAATGTTTGAGATGAGGTGCTAGTAAGAACAAGTACCAGCTTCCAATAGCTGCTAAGAACAACAAACACAAGGGTTAACCAAAATAGGATATGACTTGATTTTTGAAAACATATAAATGTAACTCAGATTTCAGCTAATCAAACACCAGACTTTCATAAAACACAAAAGGAAATTCAAAATTTTCAGAAAACCAAACTTTTTATTTATAAAAAGGAATTACAAAGCATTAGCCAAAATCTAGAACAAAGGGGATCTCACATGTTGAGGCCTCCTTATATAGACGACTAAGATGATTCTAGAAGGGAAAAATACATCAAAACCCTAGCTATGAAGTCTCCAAAATACCCTTGAGTGCTTGATGGCGTGTTGAGGTTGTGAGTTGTCCAATTCAATCCTGAATGTTCATTTTAGCTTTGGGGCCAAGTAATGAGTGTGAGACGTTGATTTGGCCACGTGTCTTTGCTTGGAGAGGAGGGTGAGTTTTCATTGGTGGATGGGTTTAAGTGTGGGGGCCATAGGGTGAGTGGGTGTGTGAGTTTAGGCATGGGATTGGTTCGTGTGAGGGTGAATTGTTTTTTAGTTAAGGTAATTGTAAAAACCCCTTTGCTGGTTAAAGTAAATACTGGGTTTCATACGTGTGTGTAAATCCCGCATGCTTTTACCATGCATAGTACCCTTAGGATCGTACGTACTAGATTAAAACTTTCCTAATATAGCATGATTACGATTACGTGTTAGGAGTTTACGTATTACGTACGTGTTAGAACACGATAAGTATTTGATATGCACGATCACGTAATAATTATTTAGCAATAATTAATCACGAAATTACGATCACGAAATCACGAGCGTAATTAAAACACGAGCTATTATTAATTACGTATATATATTTAATACGAGCGTAATTAAATATATAAGAGTATGGTATTTACGTAACGAGAACATTTAAAACACGAACATAATTAAACATAAACGAGTATTAAATAACAAGACACGAAACGAGGTACGGGAACCCCATGGGGGGGTCCCTACCCGCGGCCAAACAAGGGTAATGGGCCAAGCCCATTACCAATTTTACTAATAGGGGGTTAAATAGATTTTTACTACTCAAAAATCACTTTTACAGAAGATTTCAAGAAAAACCTAAAATCTCTCTTCTTCCTCCTCTTTGTGCCGCCAACTATAGATCACCATACAAGGTGATTCATTGATCTTGGATCTTGAAGTTTTATTGTTTGTTCGTGTTTGTTCTTCACCCTCTTGATCCACGAATACGGTAAAACCTTTTTAAACCTTTTCTTTTTAATTAATCTTTTATTAATTATGAACACGTGATGTTTTTTTATAAAAACATATTAATTAAACATAGATCTAAAATGTTTTGATCATTAATTAAATCAGGGGGTCGATTAAGGGGTGTTTGTTTTTGGGCCGCAAGGTGCAACCGACCCCAAGGGGGGTTCGGTTTGTTTTAGCCGACCACCACCAAGACCTTTTGGTCTTGGTTGGTGCGTGTGGGTCCCACGACAGTAAGGGGTACCCCGATTTGGGTCGGGGTACGGTGTCGATTCATGTCCGGTTCATGTTTTTAAGCTTAGATCCGGATCATGGTTATGTTAGTTTTGTTTATGTTATAAACTTATGTTAAAATTAAATTAATAATGATGTAATTAATTTAATAACATGACTTAGGTTAATTAATTATAAATGATCATGAAATTATTTTAACCTAAGTATTTATATTATTAAGACTTATAATTAATTAATTATTTAAAAACCATGGATATAATTAATTAATTAACATGACTTAGGTTATATTATTAATATTTAATAATACATATTTTAACCTAAGTATTTAATATATTTATATAAAAACATGTCATACTTTAATTAAATATTATAAACTATAGTTTAATTAGATTACATGAAATAATTATTAAACTATATAATATATCATATGACTTAGAAAATAATCATGAAAACACTTAGGCTTATTTACTTAGCTTATTTAACCAACTTATTTCTAATTATGGAAACTTTATATTTTAGAAACTTATTTAATTAAGGCAGCTAATCTATTTATGGAAACTTTCTATTTTTAGAAACTTATCTATTTTAAGCAGTAAATCTATTTTTAGAAACTTTCTATTTTTGGAAACTTTCTATTTTTGGAAACTTTCTATTTTTGGAAACTTTCTATTTTTGGTAACTTTCTATTTTAGGAAACCTGCTATTTTTGGAAAGTTACTTATTATTACACAGTAAGTATAATAACACATGAAATATAAGAAATACTTAATCAGAATGAACAGAATATAAGATTTAACACAGTTTAAGTATTTAAACAATAAAACATAGTAAGAACATATAAAATAAGCTAAGACATGACATAAAACTAGCTATGTATTTAGTAAGCATATACTTATTTCATGTACGTATTTATGTAGCACTAGTGTTTCGGAAGTAGAATTCTCGCAGTTCATCGTTCTCGTTCACTGGACATAAGGTACGGATTCCCGTCCTTTTAGTATGGACATTCTTTTCTTATTAGGATTTCCCCGTATGCAGCCAACTGTTTTCCCGTAGTATAAGTATGTGTTTGATTGCTTATGTTTAAATATGATTACCTATAGCCATATACATGCATGACCAGTTTCACCTAGTTATGGAGGTACCATAACCATAACATTAGAGGCACTGATGTTATGACTTCACCACGGCGGAGTGATTGCTCGTGGCGTCCCTTCAGCTTTTGGCCATATATTTATATTTATCATGTGGGGCGTATGGGTGCATCCTAGTTACATGTTTTATTCAGGATTACATGGTGAATGTGGTGTGTGCCTTGCATCCTTCACAAGGAGTTGATCCCTCCTACCCAAAAACCAGTATATTAAATTAGAGGCAGCCCCTCTAATTTGCATGATGAGGTCACCCCTCCAAGTATTCATGCACGGTGGATTTTCATGACCTATATTGGCTAATGGTAAAATATGTTAAACAGTTTTCATAAGATAAACATAAGGCTTTTCAAACTATAAAACCAGTTTTATGAACATGTTCCAGGTTTTCTAGGACTTATACATTTCCGCTGCTATTAAGTCTCTATTATGTTTTAGTCACTTATACTATGTCTATATCCGTGCACTGAGCGTTTTGCTCAGACGTTACTTTCCTTTCCATGTCCCAAAACGGCATGTACCCTAGGAAAGACTCGAGCATTTGGAGGACGTGCATAGGATGGAAGCTGCTAGAGACTACTTTTCCTTTTTGCCTTCATATACTTATGCTTGTTTAGTCTTTCATTCATTTCTTTTGCTTTATTATGTTTTGGGCTTATGTTTGGGAACCGATGTTTGATTCCGGTTATCCCTATGGTCATGTAATGTTTTATACATTTATCCTTGTATGCTTTGATGACACGCCATAATTACGCGTGACATTCCATTATCAAAATGGGGTGTTACAATTATGATATCAGAGCCAAGGCTTCGACCTGTAGGCTCTAAAACTCGACCTGTGACTAGTGGGTAGTCACCAGGAGCTTCCTAAGCCAACGTCTGTTATTCTACGTATTGATGTTTTCAGCGCATTGTTGTTTTAACCATGATGTTTTCAGCACCTTGAGTTTTTAACCTTGATGTTTTCATCGATATTGTTTTACTAATATGGATGGACAACCGTCATTCATATTTAGTTATGTGTCATTGTTTCATGCATAATGTTCCTCGTGAACTGTGACTATGTGGACTGAACCCCAGTAGTTCATAATTAGTCACATAAAAAAATTTTCTGATAAGTTTTGACAAACGAGTTTCATTCATTTATGTTTCATGTATCATTGTTGCAGGGATTATGACTAAGTAATGGTTGGTACAGGACTGGCCCTATTTAGTCGCATGTGCTTTTATCGAAACTTTTAACTTTGGGACCGACCCATAGGCGTCCCCTCGCCATGTCTTTTGTTTTGGAACCGACCCATAGGCGTTCCCTCACACATATAAAGGTTTTATAAACTACATTACGCATTCATGCACTGTTTTTTTATGCATAAATTTTTTCTCATGATTTAAATTGGCATAAATTTTTTTCATGTCCCCTCATAAGTTATTATGTTTTTATGTCAAGTATGTTTTCATACTCTCATGGTTAACTTCAGTTTCATGCTGATTATGTTATACACTTCTTCGTGATAGATGGTTTCATGTTTTTTCATGATAATTCTGTCTTCATGTTGATTATTGTTTTACGCCTCTTTTGTTATTTACGTTGTCCTGCAAGACATTGTTGGATTCCATTGAATTTTGCTTTCATGATAGTCATGGTTGGTTTTCATTGATCATGCTGTCAGGCAAATCATCGTTGAATTTTATGTAACCACACTTTAGCGTTTCTCTATGCAACCAGAATAAGGTATATATTGGCATTGCCAGGTTATCATGATGGTTTTCCTAACCGTTTAAATGATATACTTTCTTTAGATCATGATAAATGATCGAACCCATACCGATCATTTCATGTGCATTCAACGTGTACTCCATGTACCGTATTCCATGTGTATTACACGTACCTAAATCCATGTGTATTTCACTTGAAATACTGCACGAGTATTCGCTATTCGATTTTGAATCACCTCAGGCGTATTTTCAATTGCTGATGTTCTACAAGATTGGTGATGCCGCTCATAACTGGGAGATGTTACTAAAGGTTGATGCTGCTGACGTTCGGAGACGCTACGAGATGCGGATGCTGTTCACAACCTGGAGATCCTACAAGACGAAGACAAAGGCGTCGGAGCAAAGCAATTGGACGAGAAGATGCTTCACCATCAGACGATTTCCATCAATCATTGTCCCTAATTCTTAGTTACATGTCATACGTCATTCAGCTATCATTTCAGCCATATGAGTGCAAACCGGTACCATCCGGCCACTCAGCTGAATAGTTACATGAATCACGGTCATGAGAATGACCTTCATGGAACTAACAGACAGGACGATAGTAACCACTACTATGACAGAAACTATCCTAGAAATCGCAACCGAGGCTCCGGCCGCGGACGTGATCAGACATACAAATGATCAGTAGTCCAACCGATCCGCCAATTCTGGCATAATAACCTTATATTGTGGTTATATTTGTTTCACATCTCGAGACACATGTCAAGACATCAGTCAAGACACATATCTCACGTATACTTTCTGAAGACACATGTCAAGACACCAGTCAAGACATATGTCATGCTTATAGTTCCAAGACACGAGTCAAGACACATGACTCACGTCCAACTATGGGACATTTCTAAGAAATTCAGGGTACCCTCCAAGGGTATATCCATTTTGTTGTGCCATGTATTAATCAGGCCACAAGAATTTCAATACCATTATCGGCACATCAGTGAGAACTGTCACGTTGCCGATGTCAGTTTCATTTCTTTCACCATGGTTCATATATTCATGACCATGAAGGACGCCTTTCGTATTCCAACGTACACGAAGGTTTTCCTTCAACTTAATGATGAGATCCAAGCTTCTAACGCATTCCCTCGGACAGACACGAGATGAATTTTATCCTAATTATGTACTATGAACAGCACACCATGCTACGATTCATAATTATGTACAGTAATGTTCAGGCTCCTGAATACTTTCAGCTTGATTTTCCATCGGGAAAATCGGTACATATTATCTATGCTTACAAGCATGTAAGTTGTTAGCCATGGTCGCTAAAATTTACTAGCTGTCAGTAAGGCACGACCACTTAAGTCTTCTACGCATAGCCAGTTGACTATTCCAAAATCTTCCCATACATTCCAAGAGAACCTACAAGGAGAGGGATGGTACCATGAGATTATGTGTTGACTACCGTCGACTTAAACAAATCACCATTCATGACCGTTATTCTCCTCCACATATTGACAACATGTCCAATCAACCGTATGGTGTTAATCACTTTTCCAAGATCGAACTCATGATCATGCTGCAAACAGTGACGAATGAAACAGCAGGACATGTCCATGACTGCTATTCGTACACGACTCGGTCATGCTAGATTTATAATTTTGAATTAGTCTCATCAATGCTCCAACGGAATTATAAGAATGAGTTTCCATGAACTCATAGCAAATTCATCAGTGTTTTCATTGAGGATAACCTGATTTCCTTTAAGCCTAGAAGAAGAACAGGAAGACCATATCTGCACTATGTTGCAAATTCAATAACAAGAGAAATTTCACCCTGGAAATTTTTCCAATATCAATTTTGTTTGATTACAGTGACACACTGAATCACATGGGTTTCTATGGTTAATCTAACCATGACTTAGATTATGCATAAAGGAGAGAACCCTACACTACATTAGGTGTTCTAGAAAATTCTACGCTAGGAGAAGTCTAGATTCAGAGACTCAGAGTTTCGCAAACTCCTATGTATCAAGTTCTACGAAGCAAGATACAGTTACGTTCATATCTAGGTACCTGACATACCAACAGGTTAAGATAGGACACCAACAAACTGGGATGATTTTCATCATCTGAAATGGTGAATTGAAATGGGACAAGATCTCCACAGATTTTGGCTACCAGTTTAACGCAAACTACG
The DNA here is from genome assembly GCA_025667525.1 of Glebionis coronaria. NCBI lineage: Eukaryota > Viridiplantae > Streptophyta > Magnoliopsida > Asterales > Asteraceae > Glebionis > Glebionis coronaria. The sequence continues at coordinate 422,763,085 of CM046875.1, forward strand.
AAGAAGAATGATGCTATCTGGTTTATTGTCAATAGTTTGATCAAGTCTGCAGAATCCTTACATCAGTACGGATTTCAGAACCAACAGATTGATCGGACATGTTCCAGCCAAGGCTTATCTGATCACTTGGCAATCCCTCAGTTATCGGGTCAGACAAATATTCACAATTGTACTCCTAAATTACTTCACGTCTTAATTCTGGTTCCACGACTTGCTTTCGCGTTCGCGTTCATGAACTATTCACGTTCATGATCGTATTTTAGGTTACGATTTTACGTTCATTTCTTTTCTCATTATGGGTAGTTTCAAGAACTTGAGAGATCAGACCCAAGTTTAGTATAACTCCCTATCCTTAGATAGGCGTTTCTTGTCATAATCTATGTCTCACCTTCTAGCGTTTGTCGTTACCCGCCATTATATTCTATGATCACGATATGTTTCACATGTCATGTTCATTCCACGTTCCTCATATCATGATCAAGATATGTTACACGTATCATGGATCACGATATGTTTACTCATACTACACTCGCCATATCTCCACGTAGCACGTTCAAAATTTTTCACGTATAACGTTCAAAATTTTTCACGTACTACGTTTCTTTATGTCTCGCGCATCGTTTCTAGTTAACAGTTAAGTCAGATTGTCTTTCATCGTAACGTTTCAGTTACTCTTACACGATTAATTCTTATTCCCTCGATCGAATTTAGGGGATCTACCTTACGTTGATAACCAAGAACTTCTTCGTATTCCAAGTCAAGGTCAGGAGGACCAAGACTTATCATTCGTGTCAAGATCTTATGAAGAAACCGTTCCAAGAGGGAAGCCACTTGGAAACGGACAAGTTCATCCCAACTTTTATCCGTTTTCTCTTATCAACTAGATATGTCCTTTCAGTCACGTCACGTTCCATGTCCTTTCAAGACATGTCACGTTCCGCGTTCCTTCTGCCAGGAAACCTGTACGTTCATTAATCTTACATACCCTCTCAGTTTGATTCGGGTATGTTTCTCTTTCAATTACGTTATCTATAATTCGGGGACGAATTATTCTTTTTAGGGGGGAAGAGTTGTAAAACCCGCATGCTTATACCATGCATAGTACCCTTAGGATCGTACGTACTAGATTAAAACTTTCCTAATATAGCATGATTACGATTACGTGTTAGGAGTTTACGTATTACGTACGTGTTAGAACACGATAAGTATTTGATATGCACGATCACGTAATAATTATTTAGCAATAATTAATTACGAACTTATGATCACGAAATCACGAGCGTAATTAAAACACGAGCTATTATTAATTACGTATATATATTTAATACGAGCGTAATTAAATATATAAGAGTATGGTATTTACGTAACGAGAACATTTAAAACACGAACATAATTAAACATAAACGAGTATTAAATAACAAGACACGAAACGAGGTACGGGAACCCCATGGGGGGGTCCCTACCCGCGGCAAACAAGGGTAATGGGCCAAGCCCATTACCAATTTTACTAATAGGGGGTTAAATAAATTTTTACTACTCAAAAATCACTTTTACAGAAGATTTCCAGAAAACCTAAAATCTCTCTTCTTCCTCCTCTTTGTGCCGCCACCTATAGATCACCATACAAGGTGATTCATGATCTTGGATCTTGAAGTTTAATTGTTTGTTCGTGTTTGTTCTTCACCCTCTTGATCCACGAATACGGTAAAATCTTTTTAAACCTTTTCTTTTTAATTAATCTTTTATTAATTATGAACACGTGATGTTTTTTTTATAAAAACACATTAATTAAACATAGATCTAACATGTTTTGATCATTAATTAAATCAGAGGGTCGATTAAGGGGTGTTTGTTTTTGGGCCGCAAGGTGCAACCGACCCCAAGGGGGGTTCGGTTTGTTTTAGCCGACTACCACCAAGACCTTTTGGTCTTGGTTGGTGCGTGTGGGTCCCACGGCAGCAAGGGGTACCCCGATTTGGGTCGGGGTACGGTGTCGATTCATGTCCGGTTCATGTTTATAAGCTTAGATCCGGATCATGGTTATGTTAGTTTTGTTTATGTTATAAACTTATGTTAAAATTAAATTAATAATGATGTAATTAATTTAATAACATGAATTAGGTTAATTAATTATAAATGATCATGAAATTATTTTAACCTAAGTATTTATATTATTAAGACTTATAATTAATTAATTATTTAAAACCATGGATATAATTAATTAATTAACATGACTTAGGTTATATTATTAATATTTAATAATACATATTTTAACCTAAGTATTTAATATATTTAATTAAAAACATGTCATACTTTAATTAAATATTATAACCTATAGTTTAATTAGATTACATGAAATAATTATTAAACTATATAATATATCATATGACTTAGAAAATAATCATGAAAACACTTAGGCTTATTTACTTAGCTTATTTAACCAACTTATTTCTAATTATGGAAACTTTCTATTTTTAGAAACTTATTTAATTAAGGCAGCTAATCTATTTATGGAAACTTTCTATTTTTAGAAACTTATCTATTTTAAGCAGTAAATCTATTTTTAGAAACTTTCTATTTTTGGAAACTTTCTATTTTTGGAAACTTTCTATTTTTGGAAACTTTCTATTTTTGGTAACTTTCTATTTTAGGAAACCTGCTATTTTTGGAAAGTTACTTATTAATACACAGTAAGTATAATAACACATGAAATATCAGAAATACTTAATCAGAATGAACAGAATATAAGATTTAACATAGTTTAAGTATTTAAACAATAAAACATAGTAAGAACATATAAAATAAGCTAAGACATGACATAAAACTAGCTATGTATTTAGTAAGCATATACTTTTTTCATGTACGTATTTATGTAGCACTAGTGTTTCGGAAGTAGGATTCTCGCAGTTCATCGTTCTCGTTCACTGGACATAAGGTACGGATTCCCGTCCTTTCAGTATGGACATTCTTTCCTTATTAGGATTTCCCCGTATGCAGCCAACTGTTTTCCCATAGTATAAGTATGTGTTTCATTGCTTATGTTTAAATATGATTACCTATAGCCATATACATGCATGACCAGTTTCACCTAGTTATGGAGGTACCATAACCATAACATTAGAGGCACTGATGTTATGACTTCACCACGGCGGAGTGATTGCTCGTGGCGTCCCTTCAGCTTTTGGCCATATATTTATATTTATCATGTGGGGCGTATGGGTGCATCCTAGTTACATGTTTTATTCAGGATTACATGGTGAATGTGGTGTGTGCCTTGCATCCTTCACAAGGAGCTGATCCCTCCTACCCAAAAACCAGTATATTAAATTAGAGGCAGCCCCTCTAATTTGCATGATGAGGTTAACCCTCCAAGTATTCATGCACGGTAGATTTTCATGACCTATATTGGATAATGGTAAAATATGTTAAACAGTTTTCATAAGATAAACATAAGGCTTTTCAAACTATAAAACCAGTTTTATGAACATGATCCAGGTTTTCCAGGACTTATAAATTTCCGCTGCTATTAAGTCTCTATTATGTTTTAGTCACTTATACTATGTCTATATCCGTGCACTGAGCGTTTTGATCAGCCGTTACTTTCCTTTCCATGTCCCAAAACGGCAGGTACCCTAGGAAAGACTCGAGCATTTGGAGGACGTGCATAGGATGGAAGCTGCTAGAGACTTATTTTCCTTTTTGCCTTCATATACTTATGCTTGTCTAGTCTTTCATTCATTTCTTTTGCTTTATTATGTTTTGGGCTTATGTTTGGGAACCGATGTTTGTTTCCGGTTATCCCTATGGTCATGTAATATTTTATACATTTATCCTTGTATGCTTTGATGACACGCCATAATTACGCGTGACATTCCATTATCAAAATGGGGTGTTACAATGTGAATAGTGACACGTTTGATCCGATATTAGGAGAGGATTTGTGTTTGGCGCGTGTTTGTTTGGTTTAAACTTTGGGAAATGGCAATATGAGTCCTTGTTCTTTGGGAAAAGTGGTATAATAAGAATTTCAGACTTGTAAACTTGTTTCCTTTGTTAAATAACTTTCATTTTTCCAACTTTGGCCACAAAAAGTTTTCAAAACAGATTCTAGGGCTTATTCCACTTAGGCATAATTACAACTTTAGTCCTTTTGATGTTTAATCCATTTTTAAAGGACTAGAAGTGTAATATTCTTGAACTTCAAGGGCTTCTTTGGATCTTGGACTTTATGAAGGACCATCTTTGACACTTTGAATTTGTTGAAGGGCTAATCTTGCCAATTCTTTAAACTTGGAGGACCTTTTTGTAATTTTGACAAACTTAAGGGACCAAACTTGTAACTATGAATATACAAGGGTATTAAGTGTCATTTCTTCATAAATGAGGGCTCAATCTTGTACATCTTCATGTCTTCAAGGGTTTTTCTTTGATAATTCACAAACTAGGGCCCGGTTCATTGTGCGGCTTCGTTTCTCGTGTTCGTTTTTCCTTGTTTCTTGTGATCTTTTGTCTTTTTCACGATATCCATACCTAAAATACACAAGTAAACAAACACAAGCATATATATATGGTATTTTATGACATTTTTATGCATTTAAAGCCCGAAAAGAACGATGAGATCATGTATAAATGCCATCTCATCACTCCCCTATACTAAACCATTGCCGAGCCCTCACGCAACGCTAGAATAAAGTATCTAAGCATCTCCAAAATTTAATTTTATTTACCCTTTATTGAAAAGTAAAAGACTTGCAACAATACTTAGAAAGATGTGTAAAGACATCATGTATGATTTTCATCACGTGTGTGACTTTTAGGGTCAATGAATAGAAAAAAGTGAATGTCTCATAGAGTAAAGTTCGTCATCCTTGATTGTCATACATTCCATGCTAAGAGCAATAACGAGATCATTGTTGGTACAAGTCACAATGCTAACACTACTCATACATCCAAATTGTGTAATACTTTTTCTCCCCGCAATCCTAGTTATTATGAAAAGAAATGGGCTTCTAGAATTTTTTAACTATTTGTCATGGATCACAAGTGATTCATATTGACTTATTTGAGTATTTATTAGTCCGAAAATAAAGTAGCACGATTTAATTGATAGTTAGCCGAAGGATAAAATCTTTTCAAATGGCTTCTCGAGTATCTCCTTAAGTTCATATCTTGACATAACTCATTTCACGATTTGAGACCTTTCTTGACCGATATTTGGCATGTACTTTATACTTCAAATCTTGGGAAGACGTTCTTGAAATTATGGTCTTCTCTTCATATGTAGGAATTTCTTCACTTGACGTTTTTGAGAGATTCTTCATATTTGGACCATGACTTCATCATTTTTCTTCAATCTTTATTTTGGATTTTGATATACAACGATCCGCCTCCTTTTAGGACTTGGATATATTTATCCTCATACCTTGTTAGGGTCTTTTTGGATAGACTTTCTCCATGATCTTTGGGGGAGTAATTGCTTTTCATCGTGTGTCTCGATCCTTCATATTGATTTTGGAATAATGATACTTCATATCATCTTCGATCTTTAGCAACAAAATAGAGCTCCTCATGCCTTGTTAGGGCCTTTTTAGATCTTCACCAATCTTCGCATCCCGCTTCAATAAGTTATGCCTTGGCTATGAAATCTATACAACACCGAGCAACTTTTAAATGATCGTGTGCTAGAAGCTATGTAACCTTTCAAATCGTACGACCTTACTTATTGCAATTATTTTATTCCTAATGCATTGATCTTATGGGAGAAAAGGCCACAATTAAAAACATATGTGTTTTTGAAAGAACATTTTCATGTTCTACGTTTAGCATGATCACTTGTCTAACTCTATCATTTCTCGTTCTTCACTATTTAAAGACCTCTAATTAAAGAGACTCGTGAATACTTAGCCATGCAAGTCAAAATTAACCCAAATTTGGATTAGCTTTCATTTAGACTATATCAAATCGAAGTTTTGGGTTTTCAAGCCACCTATAGGATCTTGCACTTTCTTGGATTTTTTTTCAAGTTTAGAGAATGCATTTTATAGTTCCCTTGATAAGTGAATTTCTAGGATCAATTATAGAAACTTGCGAAAAGTTCTTGTTCTTAACCCGAATGAGCTAAGACTTTCGCTTTTTAAAGTCCCCTATATAAAAGTCTAGCAAAACTTGATTCGAGCGGGTTAAGGAATGTAAAGGGCTCCAAATGCCCATCAAGTCAAAAATTAGCTCTTATTCTACCCATCGGAAAATATACATTCGTGTCTTAAAACACTTATGAAAACAAAGAAAATTTTTAAAATTGGGCCATTTTTAGCCTTATTAGGAACAAAACAAAACGTTGAAAGTTGGAAAACGTGAGGGGGTAGCAAGGAAAGTAGCTATTCACCGCCATACTAAAATTAAACATGGTCCTCAATGTTTCGAGTCTAAAGGTGGAGCACCCCCATACTAGAGACAGAGAGTCGAATGCTTAGGATCTAGCATGGAAAGGGTGATCAACAATATATCTAAAGCCGTTTATGAATTATGCTAAAAGATAATTGTTAGAACAATAAAGGATATGTCATGGATTCGTGAAAAACTCTTCAAGCAAACGATCGAGGCTCACGTAAACGAACACGATAGTCTTTAATCGTGGCGATGATGATGATCTAGATAACACATTCACAAACAACCACGAGACAACGAGTTGGAAGGGCACAAATCCCCTCTCATTATTCTATTAGAAAGCATTAAAAGGATAAGCATGGGATCTCCCCCACGAGGCACCTCGTTTTTTATTACCGAGTCATGAGCTCGACTCGATCCCCTCAATTCTAATTATCATTAGGGAAGGTGATTTGGTCAAGGTCGTCCAACGAAGGGACTTCCCCACCAAAGTAGTGCTTAAGCCTATGTCCATTAACCTTGAAATTAGGACCATCATTTTGAGCTAGCTCGATGTTCCCATAAGGAAACACTTGTGTTATGGTGAACGGACCCGACCAACGAGATTTCAACTTCCCAGAAAATATCTTTAATCGAGAGTTAAAAAGTAACACTTGATCACCAACGTTAAAAACCCAGATTTTTTATCTTTGCATCATGAAACTTTTTAGTCTTTTCTTTAAAAATGAATGAACTTTCATAAGCATTGTATCTTAATTCATCCAATTCATTCAATTGTATTTTCTGGTGATCTCCCGTGGTCTTCAAATCATAATTTGCATGCTTAAGGGCCCAATATGCCTTATGCTCCAATTTAATGGGCAAATGACAATTCTTTCCATAAACCAACTTATATGGAGTACAACCGATAGGTGTCTTATAAGTGGTCCGAAAGGCCCATAAAGCGTCATCGAGTTTGTCGGACCATGAAGCACGGTTTTCTCCAATCGACCTTTCCAAAATCCTCTTCAAAGCTCGGTTTGAAACCTCGACTTGCCCACTCGTTTGCGGGTGAGAAGCCGTAGAAAGACGATGAGTAACTCCATATTTCTTTAAGACCTTCTCGAATTGGTCATTACAAAAATGGGTTCCACGATCGCTTATAACCGCACGAGGGGTTCCAAACCGAGAGAATAGTTGCTTCAAAAACTTCACTACCACACGAGCATCATTAGTAGGTAAAGCCTTAGCTTCCACCCACTTTTAAAGGTAGTCGACGGCGACGAGGATATATTTGTTACCATGAGACGATGGGAACGGCCCCATAAAGTCTATGCCCCAAATGTCGAAAATCTCACACACTTGAATTATATTTTGCGTCATTTCATCACGTTGAGACGATTTTCCTTGACGCTGGAAAGAATCACAAGACTTCACAAGTGTGTGTGCATCACGATAGATCGTAGGCCAAAAGAAGCCGGCATCAAACACTTTCTTAGCCGTGAGATTAGCACCGTGGTGACCACCCGTGGGTCCCTCGTGACAAGCTCTAAGGATGTTAGAAGCGTCGGTACCAAAAAGACAACGTCGAACGAGTTGATCCGCACAAACCCGAAAGAGATAAGGGTCGTCCCAAAAATAGAACTTGACGTCACGAAAGAATTTTCTCTTTTGTTGTGTCGTCATACCCTTGATTATGAAGTTCCCCGCATGGTAATTTGAAATGTCGGCAAACCATGAGGTGGTGTCTTTAGAATTCACTACACCAAGAGTCTCAATAGGAAATGTTTCGGTAATTTCCTTATTCTCGAGAACATCTTTGTGAGGATCTTCTAGACGAGAGAGATGATCGGCCGTTAGATTCTCGGCTCCTTTTTTGTCAAGCACGGTGACATCAAATTCTTGGAGGAGGAGCATCCAACGAAGCAATCTCGGCTTAGCATCTTTCTTAGCTAAGAGATACTTGATAGCCGAATGGTCTGTAACACGATGCTTTTTGTCAAGACGAGATAAGGTTGAAATTTCTCAAAAGCATAAACCACGGCAAGGAATTACTTTTCCGTTGTGGTGTACTTTAATTGAGCCTCGGTCATCGTTTTACTAGCATAATGGATATGACGGAAGTGATTTTCATAATGTTGCCCTAAGACGGCCCCTATAGCATAATCACTTGCATCGCACATGATTTCAAAGGGTAATTACCAATTAGGAACAACAATAATGGGAGCTTCGGTAAGTTTCCTTTTAAGAGTTTCGAAAGCTCTAACACAATCCTTATTGAAATTAAAAGGAGCATCCTTCTCGAGAAGGTGTGTCATTGGTCGAGAGATTTTTGAAAAGTATTTGATGAAACGACGATAAAAGCCCGCGTGGACTAGGAAACTCCTAACTCCCTTGACGGTTTTGGGATGAGGTAACTTGGCGATGACGTCTACCTTAGCTTTATCAACCTCAATCCCCGCTTTCGAGACCTTGTGCCCTAAGACGATTCCTTGTTTACACATAAAATGACATTTTCCCAATTAAGCACAAGGTTGGTTTCTTCACAACGTTTTAACATTTGCTCGAGATTATATAAACACGACGTGAACGAATTGCCAAACACCAAAAAGTCATCCATAAACACTTCCATCGACTTCTGGATCATATCATGAAAAATAGCCATCATACACCGTTGAAACGTACCCGGTGCATTGCAAAGTCCGAAAGGTATTCTACGATAAGCAAACGTTCCATAAGGACACGTAAACGTAGTTTTCTCTTGATCACGAGGGTTGATAGGGATTTGAAAGTAACCGGAAAAACCATCTAAAAATCAATAGAATTCATTTCCCGTGAGTCGCTCCAACATTTGATCCATGAAGGGCAAACAAAGTGGTCTTTACGAGTGGCGTCATTTAACTTTCGGTAGTCAATACACACCCTCCAACCGGTCACGACACGAGTGAGAATTAACTCGTTGTTTTCATTGGGCACAACGGTCATTCCTCCCTTTTTAGGGATACAATGGATTGGGCTCACCCATGGGATATCGGAGATAGGATAAATCATTCCCGCGTCAAGGAGTTTCAAGACTTCCTTTTTGATGACATCGTGAATTTTGGGGTTTACCCTTCTTTGACTTTGAATTGCGGGTTTGTAGTACACCTCCATTAAAATCTTGTGAGTACATAATTTTGGTTCAATGCCCTTAATGTCGAAAATTTTCCACGCAATTGCCCCTGTATGAGCTTTAAGAACTTTCAAAAGTGCGGTTTTTTCATCATTAGCAAGATCTTTTGCAATAATAACCGGCAACTTGTCATCACCTTCCAAGAATGCGTATTCAAGGTGAGATGGAAGATCTTTCAATTCAAGGATAGGCGGTTCCTTGATCGAAGACTTTTGATCAACACTCATAACTTCCATCGGCGGAAGAAATGGTGGAATAGAAGTATCATTACCAATAATCACCTCATCTTCATTGTCGATTTCATTTGAATTAAAATCGCCTTTTTGGAATGGAGTGAGATTTGGTGTAGAATTAGCAAGAATCGGATCCAAAATAGTGGGATTGCCACTTGACGAGCTATCGGAAAAACCTAACACTTCTTGTGAAAACTCATCACAAACCACATCAACTAAGTCGATGTGATTGATTGTAGCGATTTCATAAACATGAGAAGGTGTAGAGTTTTGAGTAGCATTTATAACAAGTTCCTCTTCGTTGAATCTCAAAGTAATAGTTCTTGCATGAACGTCGATAAGCGATCTCGAGGTGTCTAAAAATGGACGACCTAAAATTAGAGGAACTTGAGGATCCGCAGGGATATCAACTACTATAAAATCAACGGGATAGTAGAACTTCCCCACTTTCACGAAAACATCCTCGGCTACTCCACATGCTAAAATCTTAGAATGATCGGCCATCTCGATAGACATGTTCGAAGGAGTAAGAGCCGGAAGCGAAAGCGATTTCCAAATGGAGAATGGCATCAAATTAATGCTCGCACAAAGATCGGCCAAGGCGAGGAATTCTTTCATATCTTGTATGTCACAAGGAATGAGAAACTTCCGGGGGTCACCAACTTTTTCCGGTATGCGGTTAAGATAAACCGAAGAACAATTAGCAAGCTTTGAAAGCTTTTCCTTATCGTTCATCATACTTATAAAAGTGGAAGCGAAACGAGGCATATATAACAACGCGTCGGCTAAACTTACATCAAAATGAACTTGTTGAAACATTTTTATAAAAAGCTCGATTTGTTGTTTGTTAAGTTCTTGCAATTTCTCTTTGTTTCGTCTCGAAGGGTAAGGTAAGGGTGGTGTGGGTTGGACATTAGGCAACGGCCTTGGAATCTCGGGTTCCATAATAGGTATTGGTTCAACCGTAGGTTTGGTATGAGTGGTACTTCGTGGGCTTGTGATATGCTCCTTTTCGACCATCACCTCGGCCTCTTTCTCGATTTCCTTCTCCGTAGAAGTACTTGGATGAGAGATCGGTTCCTTGAAAGTTTTACCACTACGAGTAGTAATAACCTTCATTTCTCCCTTCGGGTTTGCAATGGTATCACTAGGAAGACCACCCGAGGAAGAAGGTTTACACATGATTGCTTCAAACATTTTTCCATTCGGTCTTCAAATTTTGATTGCCTAGCATCTGCTTTTAACAACTATTGCTTAATCTCATGTTGGCCTTGTTCCATCTTTTGTTGATTTTGTTGAAGACGTTGAACGTTTCCTTCCATTTTATTAGCATGAGTCTTAAGTTCATTAGCAAGTTCGTTTTTAAGCTCGTTTTTCAACTCGGATCTTAAGCTAATCATCTCACGTTGCATATTATCAAACTTAGCATCGTTTGCTTTTGCATAATCCAAAAATTCTCCATTAAGATTTTTAGTGTGAGCATTTTTGAAAACCTTGTGTAGTGTTTTGAAAATCACGGTTTTGGTTTTGGTTTGAAACTTGTCCATTCCCACTTTGATAATTCCCTTTGTTGTAATTACGTGAATTGCCTTTATAACCACCATTTTGATTTTTGTTTCGATATTTGTTAGCATTTTGATTTGATGGAGCTTGACTTGGGCGGGAACTTTGACCGTTTTGGTTGTAAGTTCCCGTTGCTACATAAGCACTCGAAGTGTTACCACCGGCGGAAATGCACTGGGAAAGATCATGAGCTCCACCACAAGATAAACAACTCTTTTCAACCTCTTTAACCGATGCTGAATTGAAAGCATCTTGTGCTTTCCAATGTGTCATAAGCGTCGAAAATCTGTCGAAAAACCGATTTTTCTCATTAGCTTCATCATGTAAGGCATTAATGTTACGAGACGATGACGACAATGACGAACCCATATTGGAAACACTCGGTATGTTACGAGGGTTATAAACCTTAGATCTGTTCTCGATAATCTTTAAAGCCTCATCGGTTGTTTTGCACAAAAAATTACCACCCGCGGTGGCATTCAATTAATCTCGTTTATGATCATTAAGCCCATTGTAAAAAGTATCTATTTTATGCAATTCCGAAAAATCATGGTGTGGACATTCATGTAACATTTCCTTAAATCGTTCCCATGCCATTGAAACACTTTCATTATTATGTTGTGTAAAACTTGAAATCTCATTTTTCAAATGTGTTGATTTAGATGGTGGAAAAAATTGGTTCACAAACTTAGAAACGAGATCACCCCATGTCAAAATTGAATTTGGCGGTTCTTTCTCAAGCCAAATTTTTGTCGGTCCATCCAACAAGTATGGAAATAACATCATATTAATGGCGTCATGCGGAACATCCTTAAACTTGCTTGTTGCGGTAAGACGATTATAATTCTGTATGTGATAATGTGGGTTGTCTTTCTCATGACCTCTAAACTTATTTCCTTGTAACATCGACATAAAACCCGTCTTAATCTCGAAATTCTCCGCAAGGATGGCGGGAATCACAATAGCTTCTCCAAAACCCTCGGTGGGTGCTTTAAGTAACTCCATCATAGTACGATTAGCCATGGCGACTATTGGTTCTACAACGGGTTCGACAATTGGAGTTTGTTCTTCAATCAAAGGCTCTTGATTTCCTTGACTTTGACGACGTTTACGAGCTCGTTTTGCTTGATTACGAGTTAGCATAAACTTGACGAAGAATGGGAGGTGAGCAAAGAAGATTCTTTTTGGGTGTTTTGTGTGTATACGTAGACAACAATCTACCAAATCTCTCCTCGCATCAAACTCTAGATTAAAGAATCCTCAAAAGAATGAAAACAATCACGTGGAGTGAACGCCTTCGAATGACTTTAGAACTTTGGTGAAAACCAAATTGTTCAAGAGGTTTTAACCACAAAGAAACCAAGCAAATATATATGATACGTGATAATACTTTGGGCGGCAAAACCCTCGATTAGCTTTCAATCTCAAAATACTCACAAGCAAGCGGAGAAACGAGGCGGCGCGAAGCACTTTAGAGCATTTTTCTTTAGGGTATATTTTTTAATACCCCCCTTATAACCACCTTATAGTTTATATTTTTCAAAATCGAGCTTCACGATAGTATTTATCTATTTTTGCCTTTTTCTTTTTGTTTGAGATTCGAATACAATAATTAGGAGATCAAATCCCAATTAAGGTTGTGTTTGCACACTTTTGGAGATATTTTGATTTTGTTGTGATACTTAATATAATATAGTAATAATAATTTCACAAGAAAAACGAAAAAAACCGATAATACGTATTAGTAAAGTTCTACTAATACAAATACTATTTATGGTTAATATTAAAAACAAAATGACAAATTAATCACGACACTCCTCCCGGCAGCGGCGCCAAAATGATTGTAGTGTTTTACTACTCTTTAGGAAAATAGCGTAAATAGGGAAAGTATTAAATACGAGGATTTAGGAAAACCGTGTACTAATGACCCAATGAGGTGAAAGTTCGTTTCCCAAGGAGGTATATGTGTGTGATTAAATTGTAAAGATATTTGATATTAATATTGAGAAAGAAGGGATGAGAAAATAGAATGACAGATACGTGAAAATTATTACCACGACGACTAAATTAAAAAAGCGTAAAAAGTGGAAAAATAAAAGTTAATTCTAAAAATTCCCAAAAAATTACCAAAATTCAATAAAAAAAACTAAGAGTTTACAAGTGATCAAAACTTTTTCAAACCTTTTAATTAATTAAATATTAATTTTTAAATGCTAATTAAAGCCCTAAAAATCCAATTAATTATTAAAAAGCCCAAATAAAGATTTTTCAGCTTGTAAACCTCTTAAATGACTTAAAAAGACTAAAAACTATTTTTATAAATTTTTAAACTAAGGAAAACTATTTTTAAATGATTAAAAACTATTAAAATATTAAAACAATTCTAGAAATTAAGAAAATGATGCTAAAATTAATCTAAGAGTTTTAAAAATCCTATTTTAATGTATTTGACCTAAGAAAAATATAAAAGTTGCAAAAAAATGAAAAAAGAAATTTAATAACGAAATAATATTAAAATATTATTAAAAATCCAAAAATTATAAAAAAATTCTAAAAAGTTGCAAACTAGTTTATTTTAACCTAAATAAACAGAAAATGAAAGTGAAATTAGCAACATACCCCTAATGGGCCCCCAAATGGGCTAAAACCAAAAACAGCCAAGTGAAATGGGCTTTTGGGCCCAATAAAATGAAACTTAACCAAATAAGCTGAAAATCACTAGTCCAGCTTAAAATTCAATTCTAAACACAAAAGTCTGAAGGCCCAAAAGCTGAAAGTGAGCTTATCACAGCTTATTAGAAAAACAACTTATTCTTAATGGGGCTTTTTGGCCCATTAAGCTATAAGCCATTGCCATAAGCTCAGATTTGACATACAACCTTCTTTTGAGATGCCTAAGAGATCTGTGAAAAGAAATTTCAAATAATCTCAACCAATAAGTCAGAAATAAGCAAAGTAAGTTTTCACTAAAAGACAAAATAGTCGACTTGGAGTTCTAGACCACCTCAGACCTTGAAATAAGTTGCAAAAGACTCTAAATGACTTAATTAAGACAAATCAACAAAGAAAAGTTCAATAATACAAGCCGAATAAGCTGATAAGCACTTATGTAAAAGTCAAAGTTATTGGTTTTCTAGTCAAAGCTCAAAGTTAATCCCTCAAATGCTCTAGTATGAACAAATGGGTCAAATGATGAAGACCTATTACCAATTTGAAGTTGTTGCAGGTTTAAATAAGATAGAACAGCTTATTGATAAGCTATCCAGTAAATAACCCTAGTAGTGGCTAGCAGCAGGGGAAAGGAGTTCCCACTGCTTTGACTATTTGACTTGCAAATTCTGAGAGATCAAGTTGGATTCAATGGAAAACAAAGGCACCCTTGTAATCAGCGGATCACAAGGATCAATATCAATCAAGAAATCACAATTTGATTCAGCTAATAAGCACAGAATTAGCAAACAATCACCAAATATGATACAGACTTGCAAATAAGCAGTTATGAACTAAAAAGCAGTTTTAGCATGAATAAGTCAACCAAACTGAAACATATGCATACACAAGCTATAATAAAGTCCAATAAGCACAATCAAACTTGTTTCAAACACTGGATCAAAGATTAGAAACAGATTCAAGCTTATGTAGTTACTGATGAACAAAGGCACTTTTCAAAATCCTTTTTGCTGATATAATTGACCAACAAATCCAATTTTAAACCCTTAAATCCCTTTCCCTGGTTATGTTAACTAAAACTTAGCACTTGTTAACCCTAGTCTACCCTTAGATCTAGGTTTCCCCAAAATTTTAGCGAATTTTACCAAGTTAAACATATTTTTAAGCCCTTTGTTGGATGTAGGTGTTAAGACCCTCAAAACTTGCAGATAAATGACCACTTACACCAGATAAACAATAACCAAAACAAAGCAACAACATACAACCACACAAGTTGCCTTAAACCTTGGTAGATCAGTTAACCCAAACACGCCTTTTGAAACTGATTTCTCAGGTTTTCAAAGGATTGTTATGATTTAGCCCTTAAACCAAGATCTAATCAACCCTAATAACAACAATCAAACCTCAGAAACACAAATCAACCACAATAACACACTTTCACAGAAAAATATCCAAAATCACCACAAATCATGCAATAATTCAGAAAATATAAAAAGGAATAGAGATGCAAACCTTCAAGACTCACATCCAAGCCTTGGAATGTTTGAGCTGAGGTGCTAGCAAGAACAAGCACCAGCTTCTAATAGCTGCTAAGAACAACAAACACAAGGGTTAACCAAAACAGGATATGACTTGATTTTTGAAAACAAGTGTTTTAAACCATAAAACCTTTCCTAAAATCAATCAAACATATAAATGAAACTCAGATTTCAGCTAATCAAACACCAAACTTTCATAAAACACAAAAGGGAATTCAAAATTTTCAGAAAACCAAACTTTTTTATTTATAAAAAGGAATTACAAAGCATTAGCCAAAATCTGGAACAAAGGGGCTCTCACATGTTGAGGCATCCTTATATAGACGACTAAGATGATTCTAGAAGGGAAAAATACAACAAAAACCTAGCTATGAAGTCTCCAAAATACCCTTGAGTGCTTGATGGCGTGTTGAGGTTGTGAGCTGTCCAATTCAATCCTGAATGTTCATTTTAGATTTGGGGCCAAGTAATGAGTGTGAGACGTTGATTTGGCCACATGTCTTTGCTTGGAGAGGAGGGTGAGTTTTCATTGGTGGATAGGTTTGAGTGTGGGGGCCATAGGGTGAGTGGGTGTGTGAGTTTAGGCATGGGATTGGTTCGTGTGAGGGTGAATTGTGTTTTAGTTAAGGTAATTGTAACAACCCCTTTGCTGGTGAAAAGTAAATATTGGGTTTCATACGTGTGAATAGTGACACGTTCGATCCGATATTATGGGAGGATTTGTGTTTGGCACGTGTTTGTTTGGTTTAAACTTTGGGAAATGGCAATATGAGTCCTTGTTCTTTGGGAAAGTGGTATAATAAGAATTTCAGATTTGTAAACTTGTTTCCTTTGTTAAATAACTTTCATTTTTCCCACTTTGGCCACGAAAAGTTTTCATAATAGATTCTAGGGCTTATTCCACTTTGGCATAATTACAACTTTAGTCCTTTTGATGTCTAATCCATTTTTAAAGAACTAGAAGTGTAATATTCTTGCACTTCAAGGGCTTCTTTGGATCTTGGACTTTATGAAGGACCATCTTTGACATTTTGAATTTGTTGAAGGGCTAATCTTGCCAATTCTTCAAACTTGGAGGACCTTTTTGTAATTTTGACAAACTTAAGGGACCAAACTTGTAATTATGAATATACAAGGGTATTAAGTGTCATTTCTTCATAAATGTGGGCTCAATCTTGTACATCTTCAAGCCTTCAAGGGTTTTTATTTGATAATTCACAAACTAGGGCCCGGTTCATTGTGCGGCTTCGTTTCTCGTGTTCGTTTTTCCTTGTTTCTTGTGATCTTTTGTCTTTTTTCACGATATACATACCTAACATACACAAGTAAACAAACACAAGCATATATATATGGTATTTTATGACATTTTTATGCATTTAAAGCCCGAAAAGAACGATGAGATCATGTATAAATGCCATCTTATCAATATGCTAAGGCTTCGGTTGATGAAAGTAATCTTTGGCACAGAAGGTTAGGGCACATAAATTTTAAGAACATAAACAGACTTATGAGACATGGTTTAGTTGATGGTTTGCCTGAAAAAGCTTTCCACAATGATTACTCTTATGTTGCATGCCTTAAAGGCAAACAACACAAAGTCTCCTTTAAGTCTAAATTTGTGCACTCTAGTTCTAAACAACTTCACTTGCTGCATATGGACTTGTTTGGTACAACTAATATAGAAAGGTTAAATGGTAAATCTTTTTGTTGTCATGACTGATAATTTTTCTAGATTTACTTGGACTTTCTTTTTGGCTTTGAAAAGTGAAACTGCCACTGTTATGATTAATTTTATTAATCAGATTGAGAAAAAGACTGGGAATGAGGTTAAAATTCTTAGAAGTGATAATGGTGGTGAGTTTAGAAATAAGTTATTAGATGACTTCTGTGTCAATAAAGGGATTACTAGGCAGTTTAGTGTAGCTAGAACCCCACAAAAAAATAGGGTGACTGAAAGGAAGAATAGAACACTCATAGAAGCAGCTAGGACAATGTTTATTGATGTTCATTTTCCCATTGCTTTTGGGCTGAGGCTGTGAATACAGCCTGATATGTTCAGAATAGGGCATTGATCAACAAAATCCACAATAAGACACCTTATGAGCTATTTTGGAATAGAAAACCTAATATTGGTTTTCTTAAACCCTTTGGATGTCATGTAGTTGTACTTGATACTAGTGATGCCTTAGGAAAGTTTAGTGCTAAAGGTGATGAAGGCTATTTTATGGTATATTCAGTGCAGAGTAAAGGGTATAGGGTTTACATTAAGAAAGAAAAACGTATACTTGAAAAGGTACATGTTAAATTTTTAGAAAGTAAAACTAGTGATCCTGAGAGTGGACCAAATTGGTTCTTTGAATTAGAACCTTTATCTAGAACCTTGAATTATATGCTTGTTACTAATCCAAACATTGTGAAAGTGGATTCAAATGTTGTGGAAGAACCAGTTGTTGAAATTTCAGGTAAACAGGTTGATAAGGAAATAGAAACACATGTAGTCAAATCAGCTCTCATACTTGAGTATGTCACCATTCCTACTTGGAAAGATGGGTATGCTCCTACTGCTGCTGCTGGAAAGGAAAAAGATGGTCCACAAGAGAAACCAATTCATGAAAACATGCATGAATCTTCAAGCGCTGAAAAAGGCAAATCCGGCGCTGACAGGCCAAATTCAGGCATTGATGGCTCAAACGTTGACAGACCTAGTTCAGGCGTTGACAACCCTTTTGACCATTTATTCTCTTCTAATGTTTTTGAACAAGGTGAACCTTCAACAGTGCATGAATAGGTTCATTCAGGTGATGATGGAGGAGAATTTGAAGATG
The DNA here is from genome assembly GCA_025667525.1 of Glebionis coronaria. Lineage (NCBI taxonomy): Eukaryota > Viridiplantae > Streptophyta > Magnoliopsida > Asterales > Asteraceae > Glebionis > Glebionis coronaria. Next base: position 422,781,452 of record CM046875.1, read on the forward strand.
ATATTGGCAACATGGAGACTGAAATTAAAGACAACACTATTCTTGAAAGAGGAATACTTACATCTACTATCAAAAATCATCCTCCTTCTCTATTTATTGGTGATGTGTTGTCTCCTGTTCAAACAAGAAGGTCTCATCAGAATCAAGGAGGTTTTATTGCCAATATCCATAAGAAGGTTGATACCCCTCTTGTTCAGGCATGTTTGTTTGCTTTTTTTCTGTCACAACAAGAACCCAAGAAGATATTTGATGCTCTCAAAGAACCAAGTTGGGTGGAAGCAATGCAGGATGAACTTCACCAATTTGCTATTCAAGATGTTTGGGAGTTAGTAGAGTGTCCCAGATATGTCAGACCTATAGGGACAAGATGGGTTTTTAGAAACAAAAAGGATGAAAGAGGAATTGTGGTTAGAAATAAGGCAAGTTTAGTTGCTCAAGGCTATACACAAGAGGAAGGGATAGATTATGAAGAGGTTTTTGCACTTGTTGCAAGGATTGAAGCAATAAGGATTTTCCTAGCCTATGTTTCTTGCATGGGCTTCACAGTTTATCAAATGGATATGAAGAGTGCTTTTCTTTATGGCACAATTGCAGAGGAGGTTTATGTAATGCAGCCTCCTGGTTTTGAGGATTCAGAACATCCAGACAAGGTGTATAGGGTGAAGAAAGAAATGTGTGAACTTCACAAGCCCGAAGAGCATGGTATGGCACATTGTCCACCTATCTGGTGGAAAATGGATTTAAGAGGGGCACCATAGATCAGACTTTGTTTACCAAGAAGATTGGTAAGGACTTTTTACTTGTTCAGGTCTATGTGGATGATATCATCTTTGGCTCTTCAAGTCCAAAGATGAGTGAAGACTTTCCAAGCTCATGACAAACAAACTCAAGATGAGTGCAATGGGAGATATGAACTTCTTTCTAGGTTTACAAGTTCAACAGAAAGAAGATGGTATCTTCATCTCTCAAGACAAATATGTAGCAGAAATCTTGAAGAAGTTTGGCTTTTCTCCACATGAAAAATGGGCTAGCACACCGATAGATAGGGAACACCCTTGGGGAAAGATTGGAGATGGAAAATACATGGATGCCAGGCATTATAGGTCAAATATTGGATCATTGATGTATCTTACAACTTCTAGACCTGACATTATGTTTGTTGTGTGTGCATGTGCACGCCATCAGGTGACTCCCAAAGAGTGTCATCTTCATGCTGTCAAGAGGATTTTTAGATACCGTAGGTGCTATCCCACCTTGGGATTATGGTATACAAAGGATTCTCCATTTGAGCTTATAGGTTATTATGGCAGTGATTATGGAGGTGACAAGTTTGATAGAAAATCCACAACTGGTAGATGCCAATTTCTTAGGAGCAGGTTAATATCTTGGCAATGCAAGAAACAAACAGTGGTGGACAACTCTACGACTGAAGCAGAATATGTAGCTGCAGCTGCTTGTTGTGGACAAGTATTATGGGTTCAGAACCAACTTTTGGATTATGGGTATAATTTTATGCATACCAAGATTTTTGTAGGCAATAATAGTACTTTATGCATTATTAAGAAGCCTGTAAATCATTCTAAAACAAAATATATAGAAATTAACATCATTTGATAAGAGATTGTTTTGAAAAAGGTTTAATACAACCAGATAGGGTTGACACAGAAGAAAATGTGGCAGATTTATTAACTAAACCTTTTGATGCTGGGAGATTTCAATACTTGGTAACAAGTATGGGAATGATAAATCTTACCTAAAATTTATTTTTGAGCTTATTGTAAAAGTATGTACAGGATATGCACTGTTATTGGTCTTTGTACAAAATTAGGTTTTCCACTTTATTTTTCTAACGCTGACAAAGGTTATTTTAACGCTGTTAAAAGTTAAAATGAACGTTGACAGCAACATGTTAGTTTTGTGGTTTTTTATCTAATTATGCATGCGTTATGAGCATTGTACAAATGGATACAGAGTTTCTTATGGATCTTTGGAGCTCACTTGGAGTGTGTTCAAGTTTATGGATGATGGTTGGAATGTTTACATTCCTATCTTGACATAAATTTTTATTACATATTTTATGTTTGGCAACTTGTATATCATATTTTAATGGGAGGTTTAGGAAACCTTTAAGACTTTTTGGGTATTCATATAATACTCTTATCACAATTCTAGATTGTGTCCACTGGTGAGTACGAGTTAGCTTACTAAATCGTGAGGCACTGTGCATGTAAAGTTGATATACTTTACACGCTGCCAAGACTTTCTGAATTGGATGTGGTCGGTTGGGAGACTTGCGTATGATTTTTATTGGGCTTACCTGGGAAGTTACAAAGGATTTTATGAGATAACTTCATTGTTAAAAACTTTGGTTAGCAAGGGACACTTGAGGACAATTATGTCTATCTTGCTTAAGCAAGTGTGCATGATTGGACAGTGCTTGTCACCCTATAGTAATTTTCAGTCTGTAAGTTATCTTCACTAGGATAAATTACTTTGTTAAGGTCCTTTTTCTTTTTAATTATTTTTTATTTTTGGACGCTGACAGGTTTCTTTCTAAACGCTGTTAAGAAAAATTTTGACGTTGGTATGGCAAAATCCAACGTTGACAAGAATATAGCCGTTAGGCGCTGATAAGTTATTTTTGACCGTTGATAGACATTAGGCCCTACCCAATTGTTATTTTTGACGAAAATATGGGCCGTAATTTTAGGAGTTGGTAACTTTTTATTAATGCTAGAGATAAGTTATATATTTTCAAGATTTTCATGATTATATTTTGAATATAACTGCCTCATGTTTTGACCAATCACATGTTTTCACCTCTCCTATATATTTGGCTCATTTCTTTGAAACAAGGTAACTACTTATTCTTGTCTAACTAAATTTTCTCAAACCTTCACCTTTCTTAACTTTTATCACAGCTTTCTACATCAATGGCGCCTAAGTTTAAACCTAGAGATTTGGAATTAGGGTTCAGGAATCAACATAACATGGTAGCTTATTTACAAGCTGATAATGCTCTGTTTCCCCAATATACTCAGATGGTTGAGTATTTGAATGCATCCTCTTTAAGGTATGCACTTTCTCATACTCCTCTTATCCTTGTCACACACATTAAACAGTTTTGGAATATTGTCACTTCCTCAACAGTTAATAATGTGACTACATTGACTGCTATTGTCCATGGGGTTCCATGGGTGGTTACTGAAGCTCTGGTTCACCAAGCTTTGCATCTTAATGATGCAGATGGTATAACCACCCTACCCATTGCAGATCTAGAACAAGGACTCCAAGCTTTGGGTTATCCTTTTCCTGAAGAAGGCCATTTAAATAAATATACAAAACAAGAATTTCCCCCAGCTTGGAAGTACTTGATACATGTAATTCTTCAATGTTTGAGTCCCAAATGTACTGCACACAATGAAATCAACCGATCTATTGGGAGTGCCATTGTGTGTATTGCTACTGGGCAAAAATATAATTTTTCAACAATGATTTTTGATGGCATGTGTCATAACAAGGGTAGCAAGATGACTCTTGCTTACCCAAGGTTTTTACAAATGGTGTTTGATTTACAAATATACTGCAATAGGGATCAAAATGATTTTTATACGATCCCTGTTCAAAAGAAAGAAATTTTTGGGAAGATGAATTATGATCCTTTTAGAGACTTACCCCTTACCTAAGCCATGCTTGTTGTTATTGCAGTAGCCCAACCACAATAAGACCCACAACCACAACCAGACCCATTGCCAGCACAACCACCATCACCCTAGCAAATGGACGTTGACACACCAAATCCAAACGTTGACACTTTAAATGTTGGCATTGACACACCAAATCCAAATGCTGACACCCTTTTACCACAAACCCAAACACCCCTTAACCTTCAAACAGACTCTCCATCCACTACATCTTCTACACCCCCTGAATTTAGGTTGGTAAAATGCCAAAGGACTGCTGGAGTGTTCTCCACTAATGGTCTTAGCCATGTTGCAGAGAAAACCACCACCACAAGTGTGGTTGGTGACATGGGTGGGGCTGGGACTATTGGTTCTAGCTTAGATGCAGATCAAGCCAGTCCTAACATCATTAAGACCCCGTCCATGCCCCCATGAATCTACTTTGGGAGGTCAAATTCCCATTATAGAGGAGGGTAGATTGGAACCTTACACTCTTTTGGAATTGACGCCTGTCTGTATTAGCTTGCAAAAGCAAAATGCAGACCTTGTACATACTATCAACTCACAAGGCCTTGAACTCAAGAAACTGAGGGAGAGGATTGATATTTTGTAGGGTGCTAACTCTAGGCAGAGAGAGGAGGATTCTTCCAAAGGGGAGGATGAGCAGGTACATGTGAGTGATAAAGGCTCACATGAAGGTGAATCTTTGGGTATAGCTGAGGCTCTAACATATTTGAAGAGGCAACCAGGTTTTGATGCTTCATTGGTTACCCCTAGAAATTTAAATGTGTCTTTTACTGAGATGTTGGAGCAGTTCACAAAGCCAAGCGCTGATAAGAGTAAGTTAAGCGTTGACATTCAGGTTTTGGACGCTGATAAACCTGCAGGTGTGGTTGATGTATCCTAGTCATCAGCTATCATCAAGGATGTGTCTACATAGGTACCATCAACTTCTTTACCCACTATTGATGTATTGGATAAAGGTAAAGGGATTGTGGTGGAAGTTGAGAAGCCAAAGAAGAATGAATCCCAGATTAAGTTTGATCAAGCTTTGGCTGCACAACTACAAGCAAAGGATTGGGCTACTACTACAGAGATAGAAAAAGTTGGTAGTGATGATGAAAGCTTAGATTCTAGTGTTATGATCATTGAAGATCTAGAGAGGCTGGAATATGGAGATGAGTTGGCTAAGGAGAGGCTTGAGGAATTGAAAGATCAGGTAGATTATGAGATCCCTGAAGTAGCCCAGATGTACTTTGCATAGGAGAATAAGGTAATAGAGAATCCAGACATGACAACTTCAGATCAAATTTGGGGTTTGGAGATTCTCTTAAGAGTTCAAAGGGATTGCAAGGTAATTTTGAAATATAGGGCTAGCAAGGTTCTTTCACATTCTAAGAAGGATAGAAGGGAGCTCTACTATATGCTTCTTAGATGTCATCAAGGGGGTTGGACTTTCCAGAAGTTGCAGGGTTTGTCCTTTGATGAATTGGAGTTTCGTGCTTATCCTATATGGGCAAGTGTTCAAGAGCAGAATACTATCAGACTTCTTTCAGATGAAAGAAAGGAAGAACTTGTAGAAGAGATGCAGATCCAAAAGGCTTTAATTGCACCAAGGCCTTTGAAGAAGGGACTTCCTAATGAGTTCCCAAAGAATTTGGAGAGAGTGAATCCTAGTGAAGCAGTTATTAGAAGGAGTATTAAGCTCTCACCTTTGGAAGCTTCACATATGGTAGAGGTATTACCTTATGATTCCAGAAACCCTAGTTCATTATGAAGAAGATGCAAGTGGGTTTTGGATGATTGGCAGATATGGAAAAGAGGTACATACTTTTACTACGCTTATCTCTTTGTTTGCAAGCCTGGATAGGGAAGACTTGGTAGATCTTTGGGGATTGATGAAGACCAAGTATGAGGCTGAAGCACCTACTTCAGTCAATGGAATAAATATTTGGTCCACATTCAAGAGAATGTGTGAGCCAAATGATGAAGATCCAATATGGTTGGATCTGGATGATATCAGTAGACTTCAATGGCGTCTACATTCAGCAGTTGGTGTTTATCATTTGAGTACTACAAAGTTTTCTAAATATCTTCTTGTGGATGCTAAATATCCCATGTTCAAGGAAGTTTTGAAGAAAATGGTGTCAACACGGCTGGAGATGGATAACATAAGTGACATTGGCAAAGATTTAGTTAGGTTTATTTATTTCCTAATTAACAAGTGATTTGTATTTGTAATAATCCTCCTTGTACTTAGTTTTTATTCAGAAACTTGATTACTAGAGTAGATATCAAGTTTAGGGGAGGATTGTTGGGAATAAAATGAGCCAAGATACTTAGACGCTGACAAGAGTTAATTGGGCGTTGATAGGAAGAAATCAAGCATTGTCAGATCAAGCGTTGACAAGAAGAAATCAAGGGCTGATGAGAAGAAGTCCAAGCACTGATAGAATACTTAGTCTACACGTTTTGTATTTCTAGTAAAGATATGTTCGACATTGTATTTTCTAAATTTATCTTTACCTAGAATAGCTGATAGTTAGACTCTTGTGCAAGGCTCCTTAATCTATAAAAGGAGGCCTTTAGGTTTTAGTTTAATATACGTTTTACACTTTCATTGTACACAAGTTCGATTATCAATCAAAGTGAAAGTTTGATTTATTTGTTTTGTTTGTTCTTCATTCAAGTATTAATTTCGCATAGTACTTGAATTGTTTACACAACAAAGTTTCTCTAAGTGTTTAACTTGATTTAATCTCGTTTACACAAAAGCTAAATCGATCTAAGTTTGGGATCAACAAGTGGTATCAGAGCGGGTGGCTCTCGATGCTAGGCTCAACAAGGTGTTCGTTCGTAATGAAAAAGAAGAAAAACCGGTATTAGGGTTTTTATGTAGTTTTGTGTGCGCAGAAGTGTTCATAAGGGTATATCTACTTCGTTAACCGTTGGATTGTTGTGAAATTCGAACTGTAGGTTCTTGACACATGTGTCTTGGATCTCACCAGAGGGATCTTCGATCTGAGCTCTTTTGTAGGAGTTATTGGTGAACGAATTTGGCTGCAGAGATAGATTTCATTTTTAGGGTTTGGTTCATAAACCCTAGAATACTTGTTCATTGTTGCTGATTCAAGATAATATGTTGCTAGCTTTGGGGAGTTGATTCATCATGGATCAATGATAAACCCTAGCAAACATGTTATGATTCTTAATAACAACAAGTCGTGGTATATGGAGATGTAGCGTAGGGATCATGGTTTGGCATATTAGGGATTTTGTGATAAACCCTAAATCGATCTATGTTCTTGAAAGTGATTACTTGATGGCGTCATGATTTTCAGTCATGGATGAATCCAAAAGAAGGTTTGTAGCAGCAGGTTGATTTGCACTTTAGGGTTTCAAAACCCTCGCTATGATCATGTACAGCAGATCTATGTTGCTGTTGTGAATTTTTGTTGCTATCAGTATGAATCAAGGTTTCGTTTTGTTGTTGTTGTGGTCCCTATAAATGATGTTGCGATAGAACAAGGACGTGAGTATCATGCTGCTGTTAACGCACATGTTGCATACTGTGCCTTGTTTATATTAGTACCAAGGATTCTCATGATATAAGTTAACATGGATATGTGCCTATTGTTCACGTGAAGGATGCATTAAAAGAAAAGGGACCAATGTAAAAGTGACATGAGCAGATAGTGTGTTCACACGAATAAAGCAAAGAAGAAAAAGACGTCTGATGTGTGATGTTGTTTTACAAAAGTGGGTCCCGAGGTAATAAAAGATGTATTCCTTTTGATTATTCTTCATAATGTTGTTCGTCACGTGAGTTTCAAAGTAAATGGTATGGCCCAAGGATAACAGAAAAGGACGGCAGATTATATGGTGGAGATTTATATTGAATTGCCATCACATGAAGTTTTTGATAAAGTCAACATATGTGGAGCAGTTAATTGACGTGGAGGGGATTGTTTACCAAATTTGTAGCAGATTTATAGGGATTGTGTTTCATTCCTTATAAGTTTCTATATTTTTGGGACACAGTTTACTCATATGCAGTATATATGAATGGGTTCCTATGTTTTAGGGATTATTATTTATTTCACATATTTATTTTGCATGATCAAGTATTGGTGATACGTTCTGACATAAGGAAATATGAGAACATGTTTGTTGCTCATTAAAAGAAGTATCACATGAGGATGGATGCAGTGACCCACGACGTTTGTTCAAATCTTATAAAGAAGTGGTCGTGTGATCTACACAGCGAGGTAATGTTTTTAGCCACTGACATTGTTTGACGCTGACAAAGCATATATGAGACGTTGACAAAGCATAAGTTAGACGCTGACAGAATGCTTTGTTATCCGAGATATTTGGTTTTTGTCCGCTGACAAGTATTGTCCAATATTGGACAATACATATTGTAAGGTTATTGGATAGTGAAGGATCTCGGATAAAAGAGGAAATGCTGTTGTTTGAATAATTGATTAGGTTTTGGCACACAAAACGAGGAGGTATTTACACATGAAGGGACATGGAATCTCTCGTTTTATTCAGCATATCGTTATGATATTTATGGCTCAGATATTTTTCGAAGACGTATATGATTAAGGGGAAGAATTCTTATGGTAAATTTGATGCTTGAAGTAGATCTTCGCGAGTTTATGTTTTATCATATCTTTAAATCGTGTGGATAGCACCCCATTGGTTTGAAGGTAACTTGTTGGTGCTTTAATGGTTAGTGACGAAGACTTGTCAAATCTAGCAACTAGATACCTTGCTATCACTTGAAAGAGTTATATTATCGTGCTCAGTATCTCACAAAAGGATGAGGATTTTGAAAATGGGATCGAGGTGTACTTATATTTCCCTATTAATATAAGTTCAACATCACGTGGATAATACAAGACATGGAATATAGGTTTGGGTTATTCTACTTCTACATAAAGAATATTATAGTTATTTTTCTTCAAAGATCATTACATAGAGCTACTTTTGGAGAATCTTCAAGATTGCATACTTTCACATATTCCCTATTGATGTGTCAAAAAGGGGAAGAATATGTGCTATACTTAAGGGGAATCTTCTTAGAGATCATGTACTACATACAAAGGATTCACGCTTAAGTGGAAGTGTTTTGACATCATCAACTAGGGAAGATTGTTGGGTCGAATTATTGAGTTGATGTGTCAAACTAAAAGACAAGGACTAAATTTGACAAAAGAAGATTCTACAAGCTGGTAGACAAACTTGTAGAAAATATATTAAGATATATTTATAAGATTTGGTTTTATCTAGTTTCCTTTGTAAAAGTCTGGACATTCTATTATATAAAGAATGCCAGACCGTAGGTTTTATAATAACAATTCATTCACAATGTAAACCTACAAGAAATTCGCGTGTCTAGACGTGGGATTCAATGTATACACGTCTAGATGTTATTGTGTTTAATAATACAAGTAACGTTTGGGAAAATTCATCTTGTTCACAACACCTTGTTCATGATTATTGTTCTAATTCCGCTATGTTAAATCCTATGAATGATAATCATGCCTAGCAGCTTAAAGATCCGAATCTATAGGATTCATCATTTTTCTCTCTTTTTAATTATTATGCAAATATTGTGGTAAGTGTTTTTGCGATTCATGCTATGTGATTGCACTTTTTAAGTTTTAATCTGCTATTAAGTTGAGATTAGACTTATATCAGTTATAATCTTGGTTATTAGAGGTCTTGAACTCACTATGCATTTGTTAAAATTTGATATCAGTTTCAAAAGGGTTGTTTGGTTTAATCTGTAAAAGGGTTTGGGTGAGCATATATCTTGAAGCAACTTACTGCACATGCTCTTTTAGACTAGGGCAACTGGTTTTGGTGGAAAAAGCGTAGGGTTTAGTTTTAAAATTGGGTTTTGCAAGGTGTTTGAAAATCTGTTACTTTTCCAAGCTTTGTTTGACTTTCTTTGATTGGATCTGACTCATGGCATGAATGTTGATGTGATGTCTGTTTGGTATGTTTGATGTGTTGTTCAAGCTAAGAAGTTGAAGTAACTATGGAATCTATTTTAAAAACATTTGCCTAAAAATAGTCACATTGCATCAGATAGCTTTTTGAATAGGTAGATATTGATTTAGGAGCTCATGTTAGCTAAGCAGTTAAGTTTAGGGTTTGTTTAGGTTTGCTACTAGCTAGTTTTAAGCTTAAGAGCTTATTACAGCTTATAGCTTAAAATAAAATTCACCAAGTAGTTTGTATTTGCATATGTCTAATATGACATTTCTCTTTGCTGTCTGATATCTGACAAAGCTAGTCACTAGCATGTCAAATATCAGAAATAGGGTACATATCTGGCCTTTTTGGATTGTTGATCTGTGTGATTTTGTGGCTTATTGGTGCTTATTCCTTGCTTGTTTCTGCTTATTATTGAATCCTCATAAGTAGAACGCTTGTGGGGGTGCCTTTGTCCAAAAACAAAATCGGAAAAAAATAAAAGAACAAAAAGAACTTGGCCTTGCTCGAACCCCATACCCCCCCCCCCCCCCCCCCCCCCCCCGTGTGGGACTTTCAGCTTTTACCAGTGCACCAAGCTTCCTCTTGGTATACTCTTTGCAATTTCATTTATTTAACACCTTTTTTATTCCATAGCTTATTAGTAAGCCGTGACATTTCAGCTTATTTCTAGGTTATTTTGAGTATATTTTTCGTCTTTCTTATTTTTCCTAGTTAGTGTTAGGCATTTAAGATTTTTTGAAAAAGTTTCGAATTTTTCCCAATTTTTTTTTAATATTTTTTATTCACTTTTCATTTTCTGTTTTTATAAAAGTCATAAAAAATATTAATTTTGTTTATAACTATGAAAAATACTTTTTAGCATTAGATTAATATTTTAAGGTTTACAATTAATAAAATCTTTATTTGGACTTCTTCTTTGTTATTTTTAATTTTACGTCTTTTATTAGACTTTAAAATTAATTAATAATTAAATAGAAAGTTTTAAACAGATTTTATTGATTTTTCAATCTTAATTACATTACTTAGGATTTATTTGAAATTTTTTTGATTTTTTAGAATAACTTTATTTTTTGCCTCGATTTGCGTGAAAACGCGTTTCGTCTTAGTTTTTATTTTTAGCGTAATCCGTCTTTTTCTTTCATCATTTTCTCTTTCAAGCAATATTAAATCAAAAACAATTAATTTTGACACAATACTCATACCTCCATCGTGAACGAACTCACTTGGGTCACTTGTGTGCGTAAACGTGCATTGAATACTTGTGACTTTTTGATACATCAATTTTTGGCGCCGCTGCCAGGGAGGTGTGTTGTGTTGAATTTTGAGAGTTTGTTTTATTATTAGCCATAAGTATTATTTGTGTAATTATAACTCTAATTACACGTATTATCGTTTATTATTCGTTTTTTATTGTGAATAATATTATTACTATATTGTATTACGTATCAGAAATAAACACAAAGTATATCCAAACAAGCGTGAAAACGCACCCCAATTGTTAGTGTTCCGGTAATTATTGGGTGTATCAAATTCAAAAAAAAAGAAAGGCAAAATAGATAAATACTTTTAAGAAGCTTAATCTCGATTTGTACAAACTATAAGGTCAGTATATGGCGGTTGTATTTCACGACCTAAAGGAAAAAGACTCTTAAGTCGTTCGTTCCGTCTCGTTTCCTCCACTTGCTTGTGCGTACTTTGAAGGTGAGGGCTAATTAAAGGTTTGTCACCCAAAGTATTATTACGTATAATATATTTTTTATTTTTAAATTAGTGAACCCTTGAAACTTTTGGTGTTCCACAAACGTTTCAAAAGTCGAACGAAAATTTTCTCTTTGCGTGATTACCTTCACTCCCTTCGGTTTCTCTAATATAGAGTTTGATTCGAGGAGAGATTTTTGTAGATTTGTAATCTATGTAATTCACGAGAAAATTCTAAAAAGAAATTAAAAACAATCAAAAACACAAAAAATTGAAAATTAAAAAAAAAACCCAAAAGAATCTTATTTGCTACCCCAAATTTCTACATTAAGTTTATGCTAACTCGTTTACAAGTAAAACATAATCGTAGACTTCGACAACGAAGAGAAGGAACCCCAATTCCTAGCATCGTTGAAAATCCTCCAGTTGTAGAACCCGTCTTAGAACCATGGCTAATCGTACTAAGAAGGAGTTACTTCAAGCACTCACCGAGGGTTATGGAGAAGCGACTGTTATTCCCGCTATCCTTGCGGAGAATTTCGAGATTAAGACGGGTTTGTTACCGACGCTTCAAGCTAACAAGCTTCGTGGTGACCAAAGAGATAACCCGCATAATCACATTCGTAATTTCAATCGACTTACCCCGCGACAAGCAAGTTTAAGGATGTTCCTCACGATGCTATTAAGATAATGCTTTTTCCGTATTCCTTAGAGGGACTGTGACAATCCGTCAATTTATGATTGATATTTTATTCTCAAGATTTATTTGAAAATACTATTTTTAATGTTATAATATGAACTCACTTATTTTTGGGAAGAAATTTGGATTTACGTCTTGAAGTAGCATCGACTACGTTTAAACCGGACGATTCTACGTTACGTGCTTACGTTTACATACACCGTCTTTGGTGACAGTCCGACATTTCAGAAAATAAATTTATCCGTGAATATTGTTTTGGAGTTTTAAATTTGTGTTGGTTCATAAACTCACAAATTTACGAGAAGAGATTAGGACTTACGATTTTATTTTAACGTCCTTTACGACTAAACCGGAAACCCTAGGATTACGTATTTACGTTTTCGAACTCCGTTTTTGATGAAACAATTTTTATTGGATTCGTTTTGTGACGTTGATTCATAATTTATAAAAACGGTTTTCGTAAAATGACGCGAGGGCACGCAAATCGAGGAAACTAGAATCAAGGAGTACCCGTAAATAAATGGGGATGAGACAAGTGGGACACTTGCCCCACCCCCATCAAAACCGGCCACATTAAGTTACTTACACCATAAGGTGTCACAACCTCATAAACAAGTAAACACTTGTTACATTAGCTTCATTTTGAAGCTTATTCACCTCAAAACAACTAGCTCTCAAACCACTCTCCCATTTTCATCCATGCAAACACTCTCATCTCTCTCTCTTGGCTCTCATCTTGCCGTGCCATATCCACCCCAAAAACACCATCATTGATCAATTTTAAACCACAAAATCATGTGTTATTTACACATATGTTGAAGCCCCTTTGAAACCCTATTGATTGGTGGTGCTTATAACATCCAAGGAGGAGTTTCCATGGAGTATTAGGGCTGATTTTCTACAAGGTGTTCATGAAGCATGGTGGTCTTGAAGATGGTCTTGGTGCATCACAAGTTTCTCCATCCAAATCCATGTCAAACTCATAACCTACATCAACTTGGTGGTATAAAGATTGTCCTCCTCATCCTCTTGTTATTTTTGATTATGTAATCTTGTATTTATTTTACTTATGTATATGTATATGATGATGAATGATGATTAAAAATGTTATGTGGGGATTTGTTGTTGATAAACATGATTAAAAGGTGAAAAACTATAAAGAACAAGGTTAAAATCTTGGTTAAATTTGTTGGCTGTATAAAACAGTAAAGAATCAAGTGGTGAACTGATAAAAATGGTATAGATTAATGGATTTACAGTAAGCTATGGGTCTTGTACACATGTGAGAGTTGGCCATGCAATGGAATCATTATAATGAGTGAGATATGATCAAAACAAGTTTAGTGTATGAATCTGAGTTTACTGTTTTGGACGATTTTTAGAAAATACTTAGAAGATGATTCAACAGTAGCTATAAAAGAGTCAAATGGAACACATATCATGTAGTTTATTTGATAAATATTTGAGCTTCTATCTCCATATAGAACTCTAGATATGGCAGTTTTGGTGAAAGTGAAGATAATAATCAGATTTTGGAAATTAAAAGTATAATACTATTATATAAGCACTCAAAATTATATTGTATAAAATGTAAAGTTAAAACCCACTAACTCATGAATTTTATTTATATAAATATGTACAATGATAAATAAGTGGACATTTTATAAAAATGGTAACTTGTTATGTTTTATAAGTTATAAAACTATAAACATGATTTTTACGACTTTTTCGGCTAATACCGTAAAATTAACGTTTTTGTTAAATAAAACTTAGATGGTTGGACCCGTCTAATGTAAACTTTTATAAACACATATACTGATATATAAACATATATATAAAGTAAAAACCGATAAAACCCGAACTATAAGACATACGGACATTAACGAGCTAAGTAAACATATTGGACTAATAATTGGACTAAATAAGTTAAACCCTTATAAAAAGAACTTATTGGACTTAACCCATTTGGGCCCAACTTGAAAGTTAAAATACTGATAATATAAGTATGAAATGGATTAATACAAGTTAATAACTTATAATAAGCTTATTGGACTTAAAACGTGTAAGTAGGTAAAACTAGTAAGCTAGTATAAAAGTTACCGACATATAACACTAAAATGAGTAAACGAGAATATGTAAACCCACTTGATCATCATATATATATAATCATCATATGTATACATAATTGTTATTTTTATAAAGTCATTGGACATGAGTCTAAGACGAGTATTATTTGTCTTGGTTTCCGTGATTGAAGCACGTACCGTACGTCCGAATTGCCGGTAACCCGCCTTCCCACATCAATGTGAGTTCATAGCCTCGCACTCTTTTAAATGTTTTTATAAATGTTTTATAAACCCGCGAGGGAGATAACATGTTAGTTTTTATAAAATAGGACACCATTTGTCCCGATTGTTTGTTTATTGATTTGGACCCGAATGATTGAATGACCCGATTGTATGACCCGATAAATGATTAAAGGACCCGATAGATGAAATTAAATGGATTATTAAAGTTAGGTTATGTCACTAAAAGTCCCATTAGCATGAATTGTGAACTACCGGGATTTGGTAGACGCTTATGCATTTAATACTACTATTTGGGGACGATCACCCCAGTTCGCGCCTTGACGGTTGATCCCCGTCGTGCCACATTGATTGGTAAGCGAATTTATGTATGAGAAGATTTCCATTGCGTGACCTTTGTGACGACACGCTACTTTAGATGGGCAAATTGAGTATCGGGTTAGCTACCCTTTGTTGGTTTAGTAAGGTAACAATGTCATGCGACTTATAATAATCCAAAACTAACGAAATACTACTAGACGCTCCGAATTACGATGTATTGCCTGACTAGCAATACTAGGTCATACTATTGATATTATGTTTGTGTTTTGGTTTTCATAACCATATTCATATAACGGTTTTTATTTTCATACAACGTCATAAGACGTATTGTATGACGTTTTTACGACATTGGCTCGTATAATGATTTTTAAGGCAAACACCTATATTATGATTTTGATAAAGATTTGTATAAAATGATTTTGGCTATTTTAAGGCCTATTACAATGATTTGTACGAAATGATTTTTGGTACTAATTTTATACCAAAGTTATATTGATGGAATTTATTAAACTCTATGAATTCACTCGGCGTTATCGCTGACCTTTTCTTTTAACATGATTTATCTCAGGTACTTGAAGGTAATTCTCGGGAAGACGACAAGAATTCATGGCCCGCACTTAAACAATATTTTCCATTCAAATACTTTGTAAACCATTGTATGAAATAATATGACTTGGGACCTATGTAACTTTGATATTTATGAATGGAAATGCTTTTATTATTAAACGACGCGATTTTTATGCGTTGTCTATGATGTGAGTAATGTGCTACCCCGTAACACCAACGAGTCTTCTGCTGTATTGAATTGTGTAAATTTGGGGGTGTTACAGTTTGGTACCAGAGCTCTCGTTATAGAGAACGAAAGATTTTTAAAACCAAGGTTTTGAATAAAACATTTCAAAATCTTTTAACTATAAACATTTTTCTAAAAATGTCTAAAAATCGTTTGACTATAACGGTGCCGAAGATTCCCGAGTTACCGACAAGGCCAAGACTGAGAAGTGTTATTTTAATATATATATATATATAACTTGGATTATATATATATGATGTAATTTGATTGCATGATTGTTTGATGATTATTTTGATATTTATACGAGGTATTTATACGACGTCGATTGTCACAAGAAACCCTAAATCCCCTAGTAAATTAATCGAAGCTATTCTCATAGGAATTCTAGTTATCCTAGATCTAAACCAAGTTGTGGATATTTATGATCCCAACAAATGGTTGATATTCGTAGAAATGTAGATATTAGTTGATTGTGATATTGAAAGAAGAATTGGCGAGATTAAATCTGATATCGATGTCATGACGATCTTTCCTTATAGAGTGGAGTTTGACAAAACGTTACCACCTAGAAAGATGTCATCTGATTCGTTGTCACCTAATTCTTAAATTGAAATCGAAAGGGTGAATGTTGCACTTGAGGCTGTCATTGGAACCATTACCCAAAAGCCTCATGCCACTAATACCTTTCCGAGAAGTCTAATTGAATGTATGAGTCATCTCATACTAAGTGACTTATTTGATAACTATTGATGAAGGAGATATAGGATTGGAAATTAAGTATTGATCATATCGAGCTTTTGTTGCCCTTTTAAGGTTTATGAATAAGGTTGGAAGTATTAAAGAATGAGGTAGGATATCGCATTGAGTATAAGTTGATTAAAACTTGAATAAAATAAAATTTAACCTGTATGGAATATGAGATTGTTAATATAAGTCGTTAAGTTTTGTGATTGAAATATAAGGTTTTAATTGATTGTTGATTCGTGTTAAGGGTTGTTCCTAGGCCATTGTCCACTGACGAGGATGCCTAGTGTCCAATAAATAAATTGAAGAAATCTTCTTCTGAATTGGGACCGATGGATCTTTCGGGACATATGGAACACCTAATAACTCTTGTAGATTAGTATTCATTGAGGTATCTTTTAAAAATAATCCCTAACTTAACTGAGACATCAGTTGGTAGGATGAGATATTGGAATTGTATGACATAGTGACACATAATGTGTTACGGTACAATTTGACTTGTTTGTGATTAATAAAAAGACTACCTTTGATTACTAAATTCTACATGTATCGATGTTATCTATCTTTTCTTGTTTCATCCTAATGTTCGCATTAGTGATGCAACCATTGAACAAGTACTCATCTTGAATTGAGTTACGTTGTGGATTATTCTTTTTGAGTGCCATCGAGATCATGAACCTCATGATTATTTGGCTAAGCTCATCTTCCATCATATTGTAGTTAGTTCTTGGTGAACAAGCTTTCATCACTCTTTTGCAGATCACACATTGTTTTTATAAAGTTAAAACGGTATCCTTTGAAAAAATTTAATTTTCATCACAATAAGGATTATTCAAAGTGAGATTTATAAGTGATTTTTATCGAAATGAAGTTGTTTATAAAACACCTTGGGAAAACTTAATTGTTTTCATAACAAATAAAATCTTTGTAAATTTATTTTTGATTCTTATTTAAGAATTAAGCATGAAAATGTTTTTGTAAATATGATGATAAAGTTTTGACGAACTGAGTGTTGCATCGTTAATCTTGAAATTGTATATAGTTGCGTGCCTACATACAATTTGGAATGGACCATGCAAGGCTGATTAGTAGTCACCATAAAACTGATTAATAAACACTAAATTTTCTTTGAAGATTATGAAAGATTAAAATTTATGAGATCTGTAAGAAGTGAAAAATAAGGACATAGTGTTAGGGACACCTACATATGTGCCTGTAGCATCTATTCTTCTGAGTCGAATTTACTCATCTGTGGAAATTGTCTTATTTGACAATTGACAATTCTTTATTGTCCAATTCTCCCGTAGTGAGATTCTTAGGGAAAGTATCTGATTATCGAGTGTTGATACCCGACTGGATGTATTGACGTTCTTATCATTTCTTATGATCTGATTTCATTTGAATGACATGGGTAACGATCCGAGGAGCTTTCGAATGCGTACTCAAATTATGAAAACATGGGATATATTCATATTCATTAAATGTTTTTGTCTGTACCTGATTTGAAATTCTCTCGTGTAGATTATGCGTTGACCTTACTCTTTTAATGGTAGTTGTGTCTCCATATATCCTTGAATTTGTGAAGGATTATGAGTTATTATTAGTCTTTTGAGAAGTTCACATCTTATCGACGGCAATAAAACTGAAAAGTTGATAGTGCTAGTAGAATGGATTGATTGATTATGACATGACGACATTTTCTTAGATTGATGGGAACTCGAGTAGAATTCCCCTAAAAGATAAGATGTTGATTATCAAAAGTGATCTAAATAATTCTTGATGGATGACCATATCCTGCATGTAGACTTGAAATTTTACCATGAATGGTTGTGAATTAGTCATAGATACTTTAATCTAGAAAGAACTTAAAGTAAATATATTAAAAGATGTTTATGTTATTTGAAACTTTAGGAGGTATTTATTGATGAATTACCTAGACTTTCGCCATTCTGGCAAATTGAATTTGGTATTGATTATATTTCCGGTGCTGCACTTGTGGCTTGTGCACTGTACGTCAGCACCATCTGAATTAAAGGAATTACCGTACAACTGAGAGAGTTGTCGGAAAAAGATTTTATTCTACCGAGCTCGTCATCATGAAGAGCTATGGTGTTATCATTCCTTATATTTATAGATTACTATAAACTGAGTAAATTGACAATCGAAAGCGATATCCATAAATCGAAATGGAAGATTTGTTCGATCATTTACAAGGTTTTAGCGTATGTTTTAAAGATTTGATCCACGACATGATTATCGTCAACTTCGCGTCCGCGAAAAAGATTATGTATTTCAATCACTACATCCGGTACTTGTAATGAACATTATGAGTTTCACGTGATGTCATTTGGATTGACTAATACACATGTAGTATTCATAAATTTGGTGAATCACGGGTGTAGGCTGTAATTTGATAAATTCATGCTCGTGATCATTAAGGACCATTTGTTTGTTTATAAGTATAAAAAGGAGTTAGTAATTAATTATAGATTGCCCTGAACTGGCCGAACAATAAAAACCGGTACCCTAAATATTTAACATGTGATTAAAGACTAAATCCTTTACATTATTTGACCGTGAGATTAAAAGATAATGAAATATATATTGACTCTTTAAAAATTAAGAGCCCTTTTAAGACTTTTGGCTTTACCAAAAAGAAAATGGAAATATGTTTTGACAAATGTTTTAACAAAGGATTTTAAGGGATCATTCCCTTATACCCAGAACATTTAACTAAACTCCTGTTTAGGGGTAAATGTTCGTGTATATTGCTAGACAACCTAAGAAGAATTGAGGAAACTATATAACTTATTACTTGAAATTTGAAACGATAATTTACGCTTTTCAAACTAAGAAAATTTTGACCACAGTATAACCAAAAGATTTTTCAAACATTTACGAATTCTATTAATTATTTTCGATAAATCAACAAAAATCGTGTTAATTAAATTCAAATTTATTTTTGAACATTTTATATAATTGGTAGAACTAAGAAATTTAAAACTGTTACGTTTACGCTTCATAAAAATTAACTAATAATTATTTAATTAATTATAATAATTATCGACGCTTTAGACGTCGGATTGAGTAAAACAGATAAAGATAATAGTAAAGACGAAACTAAAACATAGAAGATATGAAGAAAGAATTTTGAATAAATACGGTTATGATATTTATTTCATCAGGAAAGTGAACGTAATTACTGACACATTATGTATAAAAGATAAAGAATCAATTAGGACATGTTCCTTAATAATGAAGGTGCAAAATAAATTGCCGAACAGTTTAAAATATAGCCGATGCTTATAAAAAGGATAATATAGATAACAAAAAGAGGTTCGCGGCTAATGTGAACCATTAGTTTTGAGAAACCGATGGCGTTAATTGTATAAAAGGCCACTTGTGGTTGCCTAAATATAGAGATTTTGAGACGTAGTCATCTCGTAAGTATAAGTATTATATGTATGTCATGTTTGACTAAAAGTATCTTTGTCTAAAGAAGTTGTACTAATGACAAATTATGAAGGCAGACATCGCCTCATACATTGGTAAACGTCTAGCTATTGCAAGGGTCATCATCTGAATTTGATTCGATTTGGGTCATCGTCGACAGATTGACCAAATCTGCTAATATCATTCCCGTTAATGATAAATGCAAAAGAGTTATGTAAACATAGTGTGCCTGTATCGAACATCTTTATCAAGATCCTCGCTTCGCATTGAATTTCTAGAGATTGGCTCAGAAGTCATTAAAAACGAATCTTGATGAGAGTACTGTGTACCACCCCAATCGAAGGGACGAGGTAAAGTAACGATACAAAATACTATAAGCATTATTTTATGATTTAATGATTGACCTTTGGTGATAGACTGTAAAATCGCTTTCCTTTGGAAGGATTATCATTGATAATCATCGTATTAGGATCGAGATCGAATCTTGTTAGGATCTAAATAATAGAGCATCTGTAAGCAAGAGTTAAGATGAAGACACCCGACATACACCCATTGTGAGTTGGACATGTCTTTTAGGTTTAAGGTTTCCTATGATGGCAAACCTAACCTTACAAAATACTCGACCCGCGAGACCTGAAATGATTGTTGAAATTAGGATCTGAATATTGACTGCCGGTAGTAGGTAGGAGGTTATGTGAATATAAAGTGTAGATCTTGAAGTGCCAGATGGGTAGCGAAGTTATGCCAAAAATTTTAACCTTGGAAAAATGATTTAATGATCTGACAAATCATGGGATATAAGTCCCCGTTGTATGGGACCATTGAGATGATGTAAAATATTTGGTTTGAAAGGCATATAAGCTGGATCTACCCAAGGACTTCAAGAGATGCATGAATTATGTTTCGTATATCGAACTTGATGGAATATCTATCAAGTGAAAATCTGAATTCTTCTTAATAAAGCTTAGATCGGCGAAAAGTTGCATTCATCAGAAACCCGTAAACATCATGGATAGAGAAAGTAAGTCAATATTTAGCCTGATCTTATTCCCGTAGTTATGTTTGATGAAACTCGCGTATTGTAATGAATTACACTTGTGAGAAAAGACCGAATATGGAGGAAATACCCACATGGCTTTAACTCTATAAAAAGCGAGTAGTAAGGTAAGATGATCTTTGAGGACAAAGATCCTGTTTAGGGGTAAATGCTGTGAAAATTCGTCAATTTATGATTGATATTTTATTCTCAAGATTTATTTGAAAATATTATTTTTAATGTTATAATATGAACTCACTTATTTTTGGGAAGAAATTTGGATTTACGTCTTGAAGTAGCATCGACTACGTTTAAACCGGAGGATTCTACGTTACGTACTTACGTTTACATACACCGTCTTTGGTGACAGTCCGACATTTCAGAAAATAAATTTATCCGTGAATATTGTTTAGGAGTTTTAAATTTGTGTTGGTTCATAAACTCACAAATTTACGAGAAGAGATTAGGACTTACGATTTTATTTTAACGTCCTTTACGACTAAACCGGAAACCCTAGGATTACGTATTTACGTTTTCGAACTCCGTTTTTGATGAAACAATTTTTATTGGATTCGTTTTGTGACGTTGATTCATAATTTATAAAAACGGTTTTCGTAAAATGACCCGAGGGCACGCAAATCGAGGAAAATAGAATCGAGGAGTACCCGTAAATAAATGGGGATGAGACAAGTGGGACACTTGCCCCACCCCCATCAAAACCGGCCACTTTAAGTTACTTACACCATGAGGTGTCACAACCTCATAAACAAGTAAACACTTGTTACATTAGCTTCATTTTGAAGCTTATTCACCTCAAAACAACTAGCTCTCAAACCACTCTCCCATTTTCATCCATGCAAACACTCTCATCTCTCTCTCTTGGCTCTCATCTTGCCGTACCATATCCACCCCAAAAACACCATCATTGATCAATTTTAAACCACAAAATCATGTGTTATTTACACATATGTTGAAGCCCCTTTGAAACCCTATTGATTGGTGGTGCTTATAACATCCAAGGAGGAGTTTCCATGGAGTATTAGGGCTGATTTTCTACAAGGTGTTCATGAAGCATGGTGGTCTTGAAGATGGTCTTGGTGCATCACAAGTTTCTCCATCCAAATCCATGTCAAACTCATAACCTACATCAACTTGGTGGTATAAAGATTGACCTCCTCATCCTCTTGTTATTTTTGATTATGTAATCTTGTATTTATTTTACTTATGTATATGTATATGATGATGAATGATGATTAAAAATGTTATGTGGGGATTTGTTGTTGATAAACATGATTAAAAAGGTGAAAAACTATAAAGAACAAGGTTAAAATCTTGGTTAAATTTGTTGGCTGTATAAAACAGTAAAGAATCAAGTGGTGAACTGATAAAAATGGCATAGATTAATGGATTTACAGTAAGCTATGGGTCTTGTACACATGTGAGAGTTGGCCATGCAATGGAATAATTGTAATGAGTGAGATATGATCAAAACAAGTTTAGGGTATGAATATGAGTTTACTGTTTTGGACGATTTTTAGAAAATACTTATAAGATGATTCAACAGTAGCTATAAAAGAGTCAAATGGAGCACATATCATTTAGTTTACGTGATAAACATTTGAGCTTCTATCTCCATATAGAACTCTAGATATGGCAGTTTTGGTGAAAGTGAAGATAAAAATCAGATTTTGGAAATTAAAAGTATAATACTATTATATAAGCACTCAAAATTATATTGTATAAAATGTAAAGTTAAAATCCACTAACTCATGAATTTTATTTATATAAATATGTACAATGATAAATAAGTGGACATTTTATAAAAATGGTAACTTGTTATGTTTTATAAGTTATAAAACTATAAACATGATTTTTACGACTTTTTCGGCTAATACCGTAAAATTAACGTTTTTGTTAAATAAAACTTAGATGGTTGGACCCGTCTAATGTAAACTTTTATAAACACATATACTGATATATAAACATATATATAAAGTAAAAACCGATAAAACCCGAACTATAGGACATACGGACATTAACGAGCTAAGTAAACATATTGGACTAATAATTGGACTAAATAAGTTAAACCCTTATAAAAAGAACTTATTGGACTTAACCCATTTGGGCCCAACTTGAAAGTTTAAATACTGATAATATAAGTATGAAATGGATTAATACAAGTTAATAACTTATAATAAGCTTATTGGACTTAAAACGTGTAAATAGGTAAAACTAGTAAGCTAGTATAAAAGTTACCGACATATAACACTAAAATGAGTAAACGAGAATATGTAAACCCACTTGATCATCATATATATATAATCATCATATGTATACATAATTGTTATTTTTATAAAGTCATTGGACATGAGTCTAAGACGAGTATTATTTGTCTAGGTTTCCATGATTGAAGCACGTACCGTACGTCCGAATTGCCGGTAACCCGCCTTCCCACATCAATGTGAGTTCATAGCCTCGCACTCTTTTAAATGTTTTTATAAATGTTTTATAAACCCGCGAGGGAGATAACATGTTAGTTTTTATAAAATAGGACACCATTTGTCCCGATTGTTTGTTTATTGATTTGGACCCGAATGATTGAATGACCCGATTGTATGACCCGATAAATGATTAAAGGACCCGATAGATGAAATTAAATGGATTATTAAAGTTAGGTTATGTCACTAAAAGTCCCATTAGCATGAATTGTGAACTACCGGGATTTGTTAGACGCTTATGCATTTAATACTACTATTTGGGGACGATCACCCCAGTTCGCGCCTTGACGGTTGATCCCCGTCGTGCCACATTGATTGGTAAGCGAATTTATGTATGAGAAGATTTCCATAGCGTGACCTTTATGACGACACGCTACTTTAGATGGGCAAATTGAGTATCGGGTTAGCTACCCGTTGTTGGTTTAGTAAGGTAACAATGTCATGCGGGTTATAATAATCCGAAACTAACGAAATACTACTAGACGCTCCGAATTACGATGTATTGCCTCACTAGCAATACTGGGTCATACTATTGATATTATGTTTGTGTTTTGGTTTTCATAACCATATTCATATAACGGTTTTTATTTTCATACAACGTCATAAGACGTATTGTATGACGTTTTTACGACATTGGCTCGTATAATGATTTTTAAGGCAAACGCCTATATTATGATTTTGATAAAGATTTGTATAAAATGATTTTGTCTATTTTATGGCCTATTACAATGATTTGTACGAAATGATTTTTGGTACTAATTTTATACCAAAGTTATATTGATGGAATTTATTAAACTCTATGAATTCACTCGGCGTTATCGCTGACCTTTTCTTTTAACATGATTTATCTCAGGTACTTGAAGGTAATTCTCGGGAAGACGACAAGAATTCATGGCCCGCACTTAAACAATATTTTCCATTCAAATACTTTGTAAAACTTTGTATGAAATAATATGACTTGGTACCTATGTAACTTTGATATTTATGAATGGAAATGCTTTTATTATTAAACGACGCGATTTTTATGCGTTGTCTATGATGTGAGTAATGTGCTACCCCGTAACACCAACGAGTCTTCCGCTGTATTGAATTGTGTAAATTTGGGGGTGTTACAGGGACCCACTAAAATTTGGCTTGAGAAAGAACCACCCAATTTCATATTGACGTGAAAGGATCTCGTCTCTAAATTTGTGAATCATTTTTGTGCTCCCTTTAAGACTGCACATTTAAAAAATGAAATTTCAAGGTTTATACAAAAATCTCATGAGAGTTTTTCAACGGCTTGGGAACGTTTTAAAGAAATGCTTCAGGATTGTCCTCACCATGGTTTTTCCGAATTGCATCAAATTGATACGTTTTAAAACGGTTTGAATGATCATGAACGAGATTATTTTAATGCCACCACGGGTCGTAATTTTTTGTGTAATGATAACTGATTTTTGCTAGTTGAAAAGTTCGTTTCTCGGTGTCTTAACGAATTGATTTCCGGTTCAAAATGCGACTCAATTGTTTTTGGTGAAAAAGAATATTTTTGGTTGTTTTAAAATAAATGTGCAAGACGTAAATGAAAATGACGTTAATTTAAATCTAACTCTAATTTAAAATAAAAGACGAGAAATTAAAAGCGTGACGAAAATTAAAAGGCACTAAGAGTAAATAACGCAAACTTAAAACTATCTAAGGCAAACTTAAAACGCAACTAAAACTTAAACTAAGGCAAGGCTAAAATAAATCTAAGGCAAGTAATCTTAAAGTGCAACTAAGGAAAAAGGCGGGAAAAGTAAAGCTTAAAAATAAAAACTTAAAAACTGAAACTAAAAAGGACCTGAAAACAGCTCATTCGGAATAATACCCTCATTCGGAATAAACGTTCATCCGGAATGTCACCTTCGTTCGGAATGTTCTTCTTTCCTCGGAATATTTACCAAAAACCTTGATTCGGAATATATTCCGAATGAATACCCCTTGATCCGGAATATTGAATATTCCGGATGACCAAAACTTTGATTAGGAAATTTTGCTTGGTTCGGAACTTTGATTCGGAACTTTGCTTGATTCGGAACTTTGATTCGGAACTTTGATTCGGAACTTTACTTGGTTCGGAACTTTGATTCGGAACTTTGCTTGATTCGGAACTTTGCTTGGTTTGGAACTTTGATTCGGAACTTTGCTTGATTCGGAACTTTGATTCGGAACTTTGATTCGAAACTTTGCTGATTCGGAACTTTGGTTCGGAACTTTGATTCGGAACTTTGCTGATTCGGAACTTTGATTCGAAACTTTGATTCGGAACTTTGATTCGGAACTTTGCTTGGTTCGGAACTTTGATTCGGAACTTTGCTTGATTCGGAACTTTGCTTGGTTCGGAACTTTGATTCGGAACATTGCTTGATTCGGAACTTTGATTCGGAACTTTGATTCGGAACTTTGATTCGGAACTTTGATTCGGAACTTTGATTCGGAACTTTGATTCGGAACTTTGATTCGGAACTTTGATTCGGAACTTTGCTGATTCGGAACTTTGATTCGGAACTTTGATTCAGAACTTCCTTGATTCGGAACTTCCTTGATTCAGAACTTCATTGATTCAGAACTTCCTTGATTCAGAACTTCCTTGATTCAGAACTTCCTTGATTCAGAATACCTGGGGAAACAGAAACCACGAAGAACACGGGATACAAAAACAACACGAATCTAGATAAAATTAATCAAAATAAACCAAAAGATTAAACAAGACTAATCCAATAACATCTACTAATCATAAACAAACAATCCAAAACAATCAAACTAACAATAATAATCAAAATAATCAAAACCCACTTTAATCAAATCAAATAAACATAAAAAACATAAACATGAACAATAAAGCATAAAGATTAAACATAAACCAATAAAGGAAGATAGGAGATTGACAAGAAAAGTAAAGATTGACAATAATTAAAAGGAAACTTACTTGAAATTAAATGAATTTAAGGTGCAAGACAATGTATTTAAATTGACATGTAATTAAATTGCAATTAAAGTAAATGGTGGAAGACTAATTGTCACACTTAACCAACAAGAACAAATGAAAGGAAATGAAAACTATTTATAGGAGGATTAGGGAGGTGCTTAGGAAGCTTCCTCCCCTCTTTCTTCTTTCTTTAATTGCATCATTAAGTCCTTAATCTTCTTAATTCTTTGACTTTAATGACTTTGTCTCGGGATTTCTTTAAACTCGTCTTGTAATTCTTCAATAAATTAGACTTCAGTTCTTCGGCTTTAAGTAAACTTCCGTCTTTTGACTTTTTCTTCGATAAATCTTCAGAATTGGTCTTGGACTTCCGTTCTTTTTGCACTCTTGATTTCTTAACTTCGTCTTTTGTCTTTTTCTTTGATAAAAGCCCGTGAATGCCGTGTTTTCTTCCCTTTTAACATTTTAAACCTAAAATCACAACAAAAACACAAACCACGCATAATTCCGACATAAATGACATAAAATACACGTTTTGGCTTGGTTATTATTGTAGTTAAGTGGTAAAAAGGATGGGTGTTTACACACCTATCAAATCCCCTACACTTGACCATTGCAATGTCCTCATGCAATGCATTAGTTACAAAGCACGCTTACACTTTTCATCACAATCAATCCACCTTGGCCTTTATTAAAGAGATAGAAAATTATAAACATTCAAATAAAAGAAATCAAAAACATACCTTCGGGTTTTGGAAATGTCATGAATAATCATCATCCTCAAGTTTTCACATTCTCCAAACCAAGCTTAAAAACGAGATCATTGTTATTATAAGTTAGCAAACTAACACGAACTCATGTGGGCCAATTATTCACTTAGACTCCCTTATTCCTAGGTGTATCTCTTATATTTTATTGTTGTCTTGAATGATCACGAGGATGCATTGTTGACTTATTTCGATAGTTATTTAGGCTGAAAATAAAGTGGGACGATTTAATCAATAGTTAGCTAAAGGACAAAATCTTTTAAAACTGCTTCTCAGGACCTCATAAAGTTCATATCTTGGCATAACTCGCTTCGCGATTTGAGACCTTTCTCGGACCGATATTTGGCAGCGACTTCATACTTCAAATCTTTGAGAGACGTTCATGAAATAATGGTCTTCTCTTCATAATAGGAATTTCTTCACTTGAAGTTTTGAGAGATTCTTCATACTTGGACCACGACTTCTTTATTTTTCTCCAATCTTTATTTGGGATTTTGATATACAACGATCCGCCTCCTTTTAGGACTTTGATCTATTTATCCTCATACCTTGCTAGGGTCTTTTCGGATAGACTTCTCCATGATCTTTACGGGAGTACCTGCTTTTCATCGTGTGTCTCGATCATTCATATTGATCTTTGATAAATGATTCTTCACATCACTTTTGGATCTTTAGCAACAAAATGTAGCCCTCATGCCTTGTTAGGGCCTTTTCGGACTCGCCAATCTTCGCATCCCGCTTCAATAAGTTATGCCTTGGCTATGAACTCTAATCCATACCGAGCAACTTTTAAACGATCTTGGGCTAGAAGCTAAGTAACTTTTCAAATCGTACAACCTTATTTATTGCAGATAAATTTATTAGCAAGCGATGGGAGAATAGGCTCATAATTAACTCACATAAATTCACGAAAGAATACCAAACTTATAATTGACTCTATCATCTCTCGTTCTCCACAGTTTAAAACCTCAAGGAATGAGACTAAATCAAAGTTTTGGGTTTTCGAGTCGTCTATAGGATCTTGCAAACTCTTAGACTCTTTCAAGTTTAGAAATCGCATTTTAAAGTTCCCTTGATAAACAACTCTCTAGGATCAATTATAGGAACTTGCGAAAAGTTCTTGTTCTTATCCCGTGAGAGTTAAGACTTTCGCGTTTTAAAGCTCCCTATATAAAAGCCTAGCAAAACTTGACTTAAACATGTTAAGGATACTAGCTAGAGTAAACTTAGATAAGTAAACTCGGGTTGAGTCAAAAGATTCACAACGTTTAAAAATTAAAACCACATTATTCAAAATTTATTCTAGCAAAGAAAGAAAATATCTATACTAGTAGGCCAAAATAGATCAAAAAAATTTTGAAAAATGTCGAAAAATTGATTTTCCAGTTAAAATGAGGACAAATACAAGGAAAAGGCCACTTAACTTCGATAGAAGTCCCCCCTACACTTGATATAAACATTGTCCTCAATGTTTAAGCATGTGGGAGTAAACTCCCCTACACTTAGGACAATGTGCACTTTGTTTAAATCTCGCTAAGGAAAAGACAACTAAAGAGATTCCTATTTTAATATTGGAAATTATAAAATAGTGAATCGAAAAGAGTTTAGCATAGAACCGGGAAGACGGGAACACGGAATCACGGGTCGTCAAAAGTCATCAAGAGTGTGTCTTTGAAGCTCTAATCTCTGCACATGATAAGAAAGAAAACAAGAAACACCAACGGGGCTCCCCCTACACTTATGGTGAAAATAGGTAAAGATAGATAGATAATTGGGTTGCCTCCCAAAAAGCGCTTGTTTATATTAACCGAGTCACGAGCCTGACTCGTCCCCGAATTAAATGGTCCCCGGCAGCGGCGCCAATTGATAACTGATTTTTGCTAGTTGAAAAGTTCGTTTCTCGGTGTCTTAACGAATTGATTTCCGGTTCAAAATGCGACTCAATTGTTTTTGGTGAAAAAGAATATTTTTGGTTGTTTTAAAATAAATGTGCAAGACGTAAATGAAAATGACGTTAATTTAAATCTAACTCTAATTTAAAATAAAAGACAAGAAATTAAAAGCGTGACGAAAATTAAAAGGCACTAAGAGTAAATAACGCAAACTTAAAACTATCTAAGGCAAACTTAAAACGCAACTAAAACTTAAACTAAGGCAAGGCTAAAATAAATCTAAGGCAAGTAATCTTAAAGTGTGACTAAGGAAAAAGGCGGGAAAAGTAAAGCTTAAAAATAAAAACTTAAAAACTGAAACTAAAAAGGACCTGAAAACAGCTCATTCGGAATAATACCCTCATTCGGAATAAACATTCATCCGGAATGTCACCTTCGTTCGGAATATTCTTCTTTACTCGGAATATTCACCAAAAACCTTGATTCGGAATATATTCCGAATGAATACCCCTTGATCCGGAATATTGAATATTCCAGATTAACAAAACTTTGATTCGGAACTTTTGCTTGGTTCGGAACTTTGATTCGGAACTTTGCTTGATTCGGAACTTTGATTCGGAACTTTGATTCGGAACTTTGATTCGGAACTTTGCTTGGTTCGGAACTTTGATTCGGAACTTTGCTTGATTCGGAACTTTGCTTGGTTCGGAACTTTGATTCGGAACTTTGCTTGATTCGGAACTTTGATTCGGAACTTTGATTCGGAACTTTGCTGATTCGGAACTTTGATTCGGAACTTTGCTGATTCGGAACTTTGATTCGGAACTTTGATTCGGAACTTTGATTCGGAACTTTGCTTGGTTCGGAACTTTGATTCGGAACTTTGCTTGATTCGGAACTTTGCTTGGTTCGGAACTTTGATTCGGAACTTTGCTTGATTCGGAACTTTGATTCAGAACTTTGATTCGGAACTTTGATTCGGAACTTTGATTCGGAACTTTGCTGATTCGGAACTTTGATTCGGAACTTTGATTCAGAACTTCCTTGATTCGGAACTTCCTTGATTCAGAACTTCTTTGATTCAGAACTTCCTTGATTCAGAACTTCCTTGATTCAGAACTTCCTTGATTCATAACTTCCTTGATTCGGATTACCTGGGGAAACAGAAACCACGAAGAACACGGGATACAAAAACAACACGAATCTAGATAAAATTAATCAAAATAAACCAAAAGATTAAACAATACTAATCCAATAACATCTACTAATCATAAACAAACAATCCAAAACAATCAAACTAACAATAATAATCAAAATAATCAAAACCCACTTTAATCAAATCAAATAAACATCAAAAACATAAACATGAACAATAAAGCATAAAGATTAAACATAAACCAAGAAAGGAAGATAGGAGATTGACAAGAAAAGTAAAGATTGACAATAATTAAAAGGAAACTTACTTGAAATTAAATGAATTTAAGGTGCAAGACAATGTATTTAAATTGACATGTAATTAAATTGCAATTAAAGTAAATGGTGGAAGACTAATTGTCACACTTAGCCAACAAGAACAAATGAAAGGAAATGAAAACTATTTATAGGAGGATTAGGGAGGTGCTTAGGAAGCTGCCTCCCCTCTTTCTACTTTCTTTAATTGCATCATTAAGTCCTTAATCTTCTTAATTATTTGACTTTAATGACTTTGTTTCGGGATTTCTTTAAACTCGTCTTGTAATTCTTCAATAAATTAGACTTGAGTTCTTCGGCTTTAAGTAAACTTCCGTCCTTTGACTTTTTCTTCGATAAATCTTCAGAATTGGTCTTAGACTTCCGTTCTTTTTGCACTCTTGATTTCTTGACTTCGTCTTTTGTCATTTTCTTCGATAAAAGCCCGTAATGTCGTGTTTTCTTCCCTTTTTAACATTTTGAACCTAAAATCACAACAAAAACACAAACCACGCATAATTCCGACATAAATGACATAAAATACACGTTTTGGCTTGGTTATTATTGTAGTTAACTGGTAAAAAGGATGGGTGTTTACACACCTATCATGTAAAACGACCGATGAAGCATTAACGATTATTGAAAATAGGTGTGAGGTTTATAGCCCTTTTAACACACCGAGCGTAGCCAATCTGTGTTCGTCTTCATCTTCACCTATTATCGATGTGAATCAAATAGAATCTCGTTTGGAAAAAAAATTGTTTGATAAATTTTCATCTTTGCTAAACGATTGGAAAGCAAGAGAGAATCTCGCTCCCGCTACGGTTAAGGCGGTTGAGAAATCGTGTTTGTATTGTGGTGGAGGTCATGATTACTCCAAGGGCATTACCACAAGTGGTACCACTTCGAGTGCCTACACGGACACGGGAACTTATAACCAAAACGGTCAAGTTACCCGTCAAAATCAATCGACTCCACCGGGTTTTCCACCCGCTCAAAAATGTCAAAGTAACAACAGTGGAAACCAAGGAAACTATAACAAAGGAAATTACAACAATGGGAATCAAGGGAATCCAGGAAGTAATAGTCAACTCCAAAATCAAAATCAAAACCGTAATTTTCAAAGTACGAATCAATGTTTTCAAAATCAATATACTAACGAGCTTCAAGGTTAATTTATGAATTACGAAAAGGCAAATGATGTTATTCTTGATAACATACAAAGGGAAATGGTGTCCATGACAACCGAGTTGAAAAAAGATTTGCAAATAAAATTAAGGGTCAAAATAACAAGATTGAACAAGTCACACTAGACTTGAGCAAACGATAGCTAAGAATGAAGAAACTCGAGTTAAGTTTGAAAAAAAGCTAACATCTATGTATGAGGCCCTTATGTGTAAGCCTTTTACGTCAGGTGGTCTTCCATGTGATACCATTGCAAACCCGAAGGAAGAAATGAATACCATTACCACCCGAAGTGGTAAGACTTTCAAAGAGCCAATCTCTCAACCATGTACCTCTACAGAGAGGGAAATTGAGAATGAACCAAGGTGGTGGTTGAAAAGCAGCATGTTTCAGGCCCACAAAGTACCACTCAAACCACACCAACGGTCGACCCTTTGCAAATTCTGGAATCCGAGATTCCGAGACCTTTACCTTACCCACACCACTCTTACCTTACCCATTGAGACGTAACAAAGAGAAATTGCATGAGCGTAACAATCAACAAGTTGATCTTTTCATTAAGATGTTTTGTCAAACGTATTTCAACATAAGTTTCGCCGATGCTTTGCTCTACATGCCGAGATTCGCCTCTACTTTTAAGAGTTTGATGAATGATAAGGAGAAGTTATTAGAACTATCTAACTGTTCATCGATTTTTCTTAACCAAATACCGGAAAAAGTAGGCGACCCCGGTAAGTTCTTAATTCCGTGCGATATTCAAGAAATAAAAGGTGCATCGCCTTGACCGATCTTGGCACGAGAATTAACTTGATGCCTTTTTCTATGTGGAAATCGCTATCACTTCTGGATCTTTCTCCTTCGAAAATGTCCATCGAGCTAGCCGATCATTCCACAATGATCGCGCGTGGAATGGTCGAAGAAGTTTTCGTAAAAGTTGGAAAATTCTATTATCCGATTGACTTTATCGTGGTAGATATTCCGATGGATCCTCAAGTTTCTCTAATTTTAGGTCGTCCATTTTTAGACACCTCGAGAGCTATAATCGATGTTCATGCAGGAAAATTTATGATTCAACAAAGAGGAACTTGTTATTAACACCACTAAAAATTCAAAACTTTCTCATGTTTATTCAATCGCGACTATAAACCATGTTGATCTAATCGATGTCGTTTACAATGAATTTTCACAAGAAGTATTAGGCTTTTCCGATAGTTCTAATAGAGGCAATCCCACTATTTCGGATCCAATTCTCGCTATCTTCACCTTCTCTCACTCCATTCGAAGGAGGTGGTTTCACCTTGGAAGAAGTCGATGTACCTCGTACTAATTTCGATGAAATCGACAATGAAGAGGACTTGAAAATTATCGAGGATTTTCTCAATTCAATTCCACCTTATTCTCCGACGATGAACATTGTGAGTGTTGAACCAAAATATTCAATCAAGGAACCACCAATTCTCGAATTGAAAGATCTTCCACCGCATCTCGAATATGCTTTCTTGGAAGGAAAATATAAGTTCCCGGTTATTATTGCGAAAAATCTTTTAAATGATGAGAAAACCGCACTTATCAAAATTCTCAAAGCTCACAAAGGGGCAATTGCGTGGAAACTTTCCGACATTAAGGATATTGACACAAGATTTTGTACTCACAAAGTTTTAATGGAGGAGGAGTACAAACCTGCAATCCAATGTCAAAGGAGGGCATTCACGATGCCATCAAAAAAGAGTTCGTTAAACTTCTTGATGCATGAATGATATACCAACTTCCCGATAGCCCTTGGGTATGCCCAATCCATTGTGTCCCTAAGAAGGGGGAATGACCATTGTCCCCAACGATGATAACGAGTTAAATCTAACTCGACTCGTAACCGGTTGGTGGGTGTGCATTGACTATCGAAAGATCAATGATGCCACTCGAAAAGACCACTTTCCCTTGCCCTTCATGGATCAAATGTTGGAGCGATTAGCAAGAAACGAATTCCATTGCTTTTTAGTTGGTTTTTCTGGTTACTTTTAAATTCCCATTTACCCTCGTGATCAAGAAAAGACTATGTTTACTTGTCCATATGGGACATTTGCTTATCGTAGAATGCCATTCGGACTTTGTAATGCACAAGGAACCTTTCAAAGGTGCATGATGGCTATTTTTCATGACATGACCGAGAAAACAATGGAGGTTTTCATGGAATACTTTTTAGTGTTTGGTGAATCATTCACCTCATGTTTAAGCAACTTAGAAAAAATGTTAAAACGATGTGAAGAAACAAACCTTGTGTTTAATTGGGAAAATTTTCATTTTATGTGTCGATAAGGAATCGTATTAGGTCACAAAGTTTCGAACGCGAGGATTGAGTTAGACAAAGCTAAAATTAACGTCATCACCAAATTACCTCATCCCAAAACCGTCAAAGGAGTTCGGAGTTTCTTGGGCAACACGGGATTTAATCGTCGATTCATCAAAGATTTTTCCAAGATCTCTCGACCTATGACACATATTTTCGAAAAAGATGCCCCTTCTGTCTTTTCAGAAGATTGTGTTCGAGCCTTTGAAACTCTTAAGAAGAAACTTACCGAAGCTCCTATTCTTGTTGCACCAAACTTGGAACTACCATTCGAGATCATGTATGATGCAAGTGATTTTGGTATAGGAGTCGTTTTGGGGCAACGTTATAATCGTCACGTTTTGCCTATACACTATGCTTGTAAGACTATGATTGAGGCTCAAATCAAGTACACCACAACGGAAAAAGAATTACTTGCCGTGGTGTACGCATTTGAGAAATTCCGACCTTATCTTGTCTTGACTAAAAGCATAATGTATACGGATCATATGGCTCTCAAGTACATCTTTGCTAAAGTTGATGCTAAGCCGAGATTGCTTCGTTAGATTCTACTCCAATAAGAATTTGATGTCAAAATCCTTGACAAAAAAGGAGCCGAGAATCTCGCGGCCAATCATCTCATTTTTAGAGGACCCTCACCAATGTGAGCTCGAGAACAAGGATATAACTAAAACATTTCCTCTCGAGACACTTGATGTGGTTAACTCTAAGGAAGACTCATCTACCCCATGGTTTGTGGACATTGTAAATTACCATGCGGACAATTTCATCATTAAGGGTATTGACGACTCAACAAAAAAGGAAATTCTTTTGAGACGTCAAGTTCTATTTTTGGGATGACCCTTATCTCTTTTGAGTTTGTGCGGATCAACTAGTTCGACGTTGTGTGTTTGGAACCAAATCTTCTAATATCCTTAGAGCTTGTCACAAAGGCCCTATAGGAGGTCATCATGGTGCTAATATCATGGCTAATAAGTTGTTTGATGCTGGGTTCTTTTGTCCTACCATTTACCGAGATGTACATGCACTTATCAAGTCATGTGACTCGTGAAAATGTCAAGGAAAAATCTCACAAAAGGATGAAATACAACAAAATGTAAGCCAAGTTTGTGAGGTATTTGACGTTTAGGGCATTGATTATATGGGTCCTTTCCCATCATCTCGTGGTAACAAATATATCCTTGTTACCGTTGACTACCTTTCTAAGTAGGTGGATGCCAAGGCTTTGCCCACTAATGATGCTCGTGTGGTAGTTAAGTTCTTGAAGAAATTGTTCGCTCAATTCGGAACTCCTCGTGCTATTATAAGCGATCTTGGAACCCATTTTTATAATGATCCATTCGAAAAGGTCTTAAAGAAATATGGTGTTACTCATCGGCTTTCGACGGCTTATCACCCACAAACGAGTGGGCAAGTGGAGGATTATAACCGTGCTTTAAAGAGGATTTTGGAAAGGTCAATTAGAGAGAACCACGCGTCTTGGTCCGACAAACCTGAAGATGCTTTATGGGCCTTTCGTACCGCTCATAAGACACCTACGGTGTGCACTCCTTATAAGCTTGTGTATGGGAAGAATTGCCATCTACCAATCGAACTTGAACACAAGGCTTATTGGGCCCTAAAGCATTATAAACTTGACTTGAAAACCGCGAGGGATCACCGAAAAAATAAAATTAAACGAATTGGATGAATTAAATGATCTTGAATATGAAAATTCTTTGATTTATAAGGAAACTAAAAAGTTTCACGATGCAAAAATTAAAAACCGAGTTTTTAACATTGGTGATCAAGTGCTTCTTTTTAACTCACTTTTGAAGATATTTTCTGGAAGGTTGAAATCCTGCTGGTTGGGGCCATTCACTATTACCCAAATGTTTCCATATGGGACCGTTGAGCTAGCTCAAAAAGACGGTCCTAATTTCAAGGTGAATGGTCATAGGCTTAAGCACTAATTTGGTGGGAAAATTCCTTCATTGGTCGACCTCGACCAAGACACCTTCCCCAATGATAATTAGATTGAGGGGATCGTGTCGAGCCCATGACTCGGTAATCAAAAACAAGGTGTCTCGTGGGGGAGCTGCCATGCTTATCCATGTACATATTATCGCTTTCTAAGTAGTTAATGTGAGGGGATTTGTGCCCTTCCAACCTTTGTTTCGTGGTTGTTTGTGAATTATGGATAACTAGGATCATCGTCATGATTGAAGCCTCTCGTGTTCGTTTTACGTGAGCTTCGATCGTTTGCTTTAAAGATTTCTGATATCTGATGATATATCCTTTTGCGTTCTAACGATTATGTTTATGCGCACTTCATAAACGGCTTAAGATTAATTGTTATATCCTTTCCATGCTAGATGAAGCAATCCACTTTTTGTCTCTAGTATGGGGGTATTTTACCCTTAGGCTAGAAACATTGAGGGTAATGTTTAATTTATTATGGGGGGAGTGAATAGGTACTTTACTTTTTTAAGCCATCATGCTTTCTAACTTTTATCTTATTGTTATCGCTTTGTTGCAAATAAGCCTAAAAATTGCCAAATTTTAAAAATTTCTTGTTTGTCATAAGTGTTTAAGACATAAATGTAGGTTTTCTGATGGTGAGAATAAGAGTAATTTTTTACTCGACCGTGCGTGTTGAGCACTTATCTTTGTTCCTTAACTATTTTTAGGCTAAGTCTCTTAATTGAGGACGAGAAATGATAGAGTTAATTATAAGTTACTATTTTAAAAGTAGAGTACTTGTATTCTTTCCAAAACTCATGTGTTTTAATTATTTGCTTCTTCTCTCGACGCTTGTATATATTAATTGTTAATAAATATTGACTTAGCGGTTTAATCTTAATTATTGGTTTTTAACTAATTCTAACAGTTTTCATGTAAACTAATTAGGAAAACACTTACGATTCGCCAGCGTCGTGGTTTTGAAGTATTGGCAAACTGAATAATCGAAAGCTTCCCCAATAATAATTTTTAAGCACCTCTTCACCTAAATCAAGTAAAAATTTGAAGCTCACAAGGCCAAAAAATCTATGCAAAATTGAGACTGAATGTCTTAAAACCGTGAAGCTTTAAAGATCCAAAATTACGTTTAATGTTGAGGGTATACTTTTTTGCCATAATAAACACCTCATGGCGAGGTTAAATAAAAGGCAAGGCAAGAGCGAACTCATAATAAAAGCTCCTTTGCGAAGTGGAATAAAAGATAGAGGTAAACCAAAGATAATAAAGCCCATCTGGTTAGGGGGGCTTATAAAAGTCTTGGTAATAAGTCAAATGTTCAAAACCGTTATAGAACTGTGTTTATCAAATCTTATTCCTTGACATAATTTTTTGACATCATTATCTATTAGGAAAGGTTATTAATTCGATGATTTTGGTTACACCGTTATGGCTCTATTTTTGGACTTTAATCTCAATTCACGCCTAAGTAAAAAATGTATCTTCATGATCAGTCAAGACAAAAATAAAATATAAGAGATATCAATTAGCAATAAGGGAGTCTAAGTACGTGATTAAGGCATATGAGTAGTGTTAGCATTATTAACTTATAATGAAAATGATATCGTTTCACTCTTATCATGTAATTGGGTGAAAATCGAGGAAGACGAACTATGAGGGCATTCACTTGTTCTTATTCTTTTGACCCTAAA
This sequence comes from Glebionis coronaria, assembly GCA_025667525.1. NCBI lineage: Eukaryota > Viridiplantae > Streptophyta > Magnoliopsida > Asterales > Asteraceae > Glebionis > Glebionis coronaria. The sequence continues at coordinate 422,818,936 of CM046875.1, forward strand.
AGTCACATTCTCATGCTGAAAATCATACATTATGTCTAAAATGCATGTAGTAGTTAAGTTAAGGTTAAATTTCAATAAATATCGAATCAAAATGAATTTTAGAAATGCTACGATACTTAATTCTAGCATTGCGTGAGGGCACGACAATGGTTTAGTATGGGGGAGTGATGAGACCTCAATTATACATAGTTTAATCGTCTAAATCGGGCTTAAAATGCCTAAAAATATCATAAATACCTTGCAAAATACTTGTGTTTGTTCATTGTGTTATTTTAGGTACGGATATCATGAAAATACCAAAAGATCACAAGAAACAAGAAAAAAAATATGAGAAACGAAGCCGCACAAAGAACCAGACCCGGATGATGAATTTTCAAGAAAAGTCCTTGAAGATTTGAAGATGTACAAGAATGGTCCCTCAACTTTGAGAAATGACACTTTATACCTTTGTAATTCATAAAAATACAAGTTTGGTCCCTAAGTTGGTTCATTATACAAGAATGACCCTTGAATTTTAAGAGAATTGTAATTCAATCCTTGATCCATTTATTAAACAACACAAGGACTGAAATTGCCAAATGCTAAAAGATATTATTAAAGGAAAACTGCCTTAAAATGATGGGTAAAAGTCATATAATACCATCGTACTTATCAAACTGTACCGATTTTAAACACTTACAATTTAATCGTCACACATTACCAACGAACTTGTTTGTTTTGTAACAATCACCATTATGACCGTTTACATTTACACGTAATTAAAATATTTATTTTAAAAATGAATTTTTTTTATTAATTCCACCATGGATAGACTTAGTATTTATTATGTGGGTACCATTTATGTTAATAAATGCCATGAGCAAGAACAACTACAAAGTATATAATCCTATATACAAATACAGTACCTACTCAAAAATCAAACAAAGTATATAGTCATGAGCAAGATTGAACAAAACCTTCTCCACACCATCAACTGTCTTCCTCTGATTAATAAACCCATCTAAGACCCTCTTAATCCACGCTGAAAACACCCCAGTACTCTCATGAATCGACCCATCAACCAACTGAAACAAAAACTCACTCTCAAGCTCCTCCTTACACTCCCCGTCCACACCCTTCCACCCTCTAAACACAATCTCTCGAACATCTAGTTCCTCCCAAATCTGACTCCTAACCATCGCCAACAACTCCTTCCCCAACTGCCTCGACAACCCAAACAAAAACGCTAAAAACTTTCATCCCTCATCCATTTTCAAAAATAACGCACTTATCAAACACCGTATCAACAACAGCTTCAAATACTCAATACTCTCGTCCTCAAAATCAAACAACGCAAATGCCTCCCTTATCCCATAAATCCTCTTCACATCCACATTCTTTTTCATAATCAAAGCTTTAGACAATAAAAAGGCAACATTTGCGAAATCAGCCCGTCTTTCCCTACCACTCATCCTTGTTGTGATCCACGCATCGTAGTAGATATTCTCGTTATGATCATCGTCTTCTGAAGAAGAAACATCAATTTTATTATGGAAATCATGATCATGGTCAGAATTCTAGATGATATTCATCATAGGTGTTGACTTAATTTGAAAAGTTAACACAATCGATGTTAAAGATTTTTTATAGTGTTCACAATATAAATAAAAACAAATAATACCAAATGTTATCACAATTAATGAGTTGTAATGGATTAATTTTTTGTTGAGATCTGGTGTAAAGGTTTTGGTTTGAAGAGAGAGAGAGAGAGATTATGATGGTGAAGTATTCTGGGGTTCTTTTTTATATTAATGAAAGTGCCTGTTAATGGAAATCATTCATGGAAATAATAAAATGAAATAAATTAATTATATGGATATTACTGTGCCAGCGTGTCGGTAACAAGTTACCAAATTGGTAAATACGAAACAATTTAGAAAGTTCGTTGGCAATGTGTGATGATTAAATTGTAACTGTTTAAATTCGGTACATTTTGATAAGTATGATGGTATTTTATGAATTTTACCTTAAAATGATTAGAAAGTTCGGTACATTTTGAGAAGTACGATGGTATTCTACAAAGACAAGGGGTGTATTCTTCCCATAAATAAACCCATACCCACTAAATACCCACCCAAGCCCAAAAAATACCCGACCCCTCAACCCACCACCCACTAACTCGGTTCATTTAATAATACTAATTCAAACTAAAAGACGCGCTTAACACCCATTAAGCCCCCAATCAAGATCAAACAAGCTACTATTCATCAGATAAACCCTAATTACCCAATTTATTTAAATCAAAGGTTTAATCTAATTCCTTTTCCAGATTAACAATTTAACAACTTTTAACCAAATCCTCACCCTCAAACATCCTCCATGTCAGCTCACATGATCCCCATGGATCCCCCTTGCCCCACATACTTCACAGGTTGGCTCAATTGGCAGTAAAAGAATGTTTTTGATCACAAAACGTATTCCCCACATCAAAAGCAAGGGCTCAGATCATACCAACACCCTGGTAACATCACATTACTTCTGCAACATCACATGAAGCACTTTGACAATTTCAAAATTATGAAAGATGACTAGATTATCTTAATCTTCCAAGGGTAGAATTGGGACTTCACCATTTAGGGTTTTAAGTTTCTATTCAGTTCTAGAATCAAATGTAGCCACTATATAAGGCACCTTAGGATTTATCTTAGTTTTTTGTTCCAAATTTCGTAATTCCTTTTTTCAAAAGTTTAATGAAAAAGTTGGTGAAAATCTATTTTCCATTTAATTATATGCAAGTTGTTTGAATTGGTTTACCTTATATGTTTATTACAAGTTTGAGTTGGTTTTACTTGAAGTTTTAGTCAAAGTCTTGTTTTGAAAAATCTTGGACCCATAACCTAAAGTACTGATCATAAGAGTGTGATTATCTTTTTGAGAATCAAACTCTAGTGAGGTGCATAAGGGTGTGTTAAGTTTGTCTTAGTGTCACTTGGTTACTTGATCCAAAAAGATTGTGAAAAAAATTGTTTTACCTTTGTTCTTCATACTTAGATTTTGGGTAGCTTTTAGAAGGCTTGAATTTTGTTGTTTTACGATTGTGATTCAAACAGCCAATCATTTAATCTTATTTTATTATTTGGTTCAGTTGTTGAACCACCATCAGATAATCATTTCAAGACACCCCTAGGGCCTCTTAGCTATGATTAAGCACCTACGGGAGCTTTGTTGACCCCTTACATAGACTGTGAGTGGGGGGAGGTGCTCAACTTATTTTCTCCCTTTTTAATTTTTATGCAAAAATTGTGCTAAGTGTTTTTGTGATTCATGCAATATGATTGCACTTTTTGGGTTTTAATCTGCTATTAAGTTGATATTAGAGTTATATCAGCTGTAATCTTGATTATAGAGGTCATGAAATCACTGTGGCTTTCTTAAATATTGATATCAGTTTCAAAAAGGGTGTTTGGTTTAATCTGTTAAAGTGTTTGGGTGACCATATATCTTGAACCAACTTGCCCGCACATGCCCTTTTAGACTAGGACAACTGGTTTTTAAGGAAAAATCTTGTGGGTTTAGTTTAAAAATTGTTTTTTGCGAGGTGTATGAAAATCTGTTACTTTTCCAAGCTTTGTTTGACTTTCTTTGATTGAATTTGACTCATGGCATGAATGTTGATGTGTTTTCTGTTTGGTATGTTTGTTGTGTTGTTCAAGCTAATAAGTTGAAGTAAATGTGTAATCAATTTGCTAAACATGTGCGTAACAACAGTCACATTGCATCATATAGCTTTTTGAATAGTTAGATATTGATTTTGGTGCTCAAATTTGGTAAGCAGTTAGGTTTAGGGTTTGTTTAGGTCTGCTAATAGCTAGTTTTAAGTTTAAGAGCTTATTACAGCTTATAGCTTAAAATAAAATTCAACAAATAGTTTGTATTTGCATATGTCTGATAACATTTCACTTTGTTGTCTGATATTTGACTACTCACTAGCCTGTCAGATATTAGATATAGGGTATATATCTGGGCTTTTTGGATTGCTGATCTGTGTGATTTTGTGGCTTATTGATGCTCATTCCTTGCTTGTTTCTCCTTATTATTGACTCCCCATAAGCAGAACGCTTGTGGGGTGCCTTTGTCCAAAAAGAAAATCGAAAAAAATAAAAGAACCAAAAGCACTTGGCCTAGCTCGAACCCCATACCCCTCGTGTGGGACTTTAAGGTTTTACCAGTGTACCAAGCTTCCTCGGGTATACTCTTTGCAACTTCATTTATTTAACACCTTTTTCATTCCATAGCTTATTAGTAAGCCGTGATATTCTAGCTTATTTATGGGTTATTTTGATTAGATTTTTCGTCTTTCTTATTTTTCTTAGTTAGTGTTAGGCATTTAAGGTTTTCTGAAAAAGTTTCGGATTTTTTCCAGTTTTTTTAATATTTTTTATTCATTTTTCATCTTTTGTGTTTATAAAAGTCATAAAAAATAGTAATTTTGTTTTTAAAATTTTTTATACTTTTTAGCATTAGATTAATATTTTTTAAGTTTACAATTAATAAAATCTTTATTTGGACTTTTTCTTTGTTATTTTTATTTTTGGTCTTGTATTAGACTTTAAAATTAAATAATAATTCAATAAAAAGTGTTAAAAGATTTTATTGATTTTCAATCTTAATTACATTATTTAGGATTTATTTGAAATTTTTTGGAATTTTTTAGAATAACTTTTATTTTTTGCCTCGATTTGCATGAAAACGCGTTTCGTCTTAGTTTTTAATTTTTAGCGTAATCCGTCTTTTTCTTTTATTATTTTCTCTTTCCAAGCAATATTAAATCAAAAACTATTAATTTGACACAATACTCATACCTCCACCGTGGAACTCACTTGGGTCACTTGTGTGCGTTTTCCTAAACGCGCATTGAATACTTGTGTCCTTTTTGCTACATTAATTTTTGGCCCCGCTGCCGGGGAGGTGTGTTGTGTTGAATTTTAAGAGTTTGTTTTATTAATAGCCATAAATAATATTTGAGTAATTAGAAATCTAGTTACATGTATTATCGTGTGTTAATTGTTTTTTGTTGTGAATAATATTATTACTATATTGTATTACGTATCAGATATAAACACAATGTATATCCAAACAAGCGTGAAAACGCACGTCAATAGTTAGCGTTCCGGTAATTATTAGGTGTATCAAATTCAAACAAAAAGAAAGGCAAAATAGATAAATACTTTTAAGAAGCTTAATCTCGATTTGTACTAACTATAAGGTGGGTATAAGGCGGTTGTATTTCACGGCCTAAAGGAAAAAAAGGCTCTTATGTGCTTCGCGCTGCCTCGTTTCCTCCGCTTGCTTGTGCGTACTTTCTAGGTGATGTCTAATTAAAGGTTTGCCACCAAAAGTGTTATTACGTATAATTACATTATTTAGGATTTATGTGAAATTTTTAGGAATTTCTTAGAATAACTTTTAACTTTGGCCTCGACTTGCGTGAAAACATGTTTCGTCTTATTTTTAATTTTTAGCGTAACCTGTCTTTTTCTTTCATCCTTTTTGTCTTTCCAAGAAATATTAAATCAAAAAAATTTAATTTTACACAATACTCATACCTCCCCGTGAACGAACTCACTTGGGTCATTTGTGTACGTTTTCCTAAACGTGCATTGAATACTTGTGACTTTTTGCTACATCAAAGATCAAAGGGAGATGAGTCTTCTACAAGTGTAAATGACTCACAACAACCACTTCATAATCAAATTAATGATTAGTCTTCATGAGTACTGACACAAAAGAAAGATACAAACTAGTAGATACATTTCAAGAGTAAATCTACAATACGTAAAAGCTACTAATAAAATCATAATCAAGATGAGTTGATATAGATTGAATTTTAAGGTCCATTATTAAAGAAAAATATTTTGACCACAAAGGAAACTTTAGAGCAACCAACCCTTCTAGGTAGTAGAGACAATAGATCGATCCAAGCTTTAAAGCAAACTATACTTCAAAGATATTGTGTGACCATCGCTCTAATACCAATTGTAGAAACTAGAGGGGAGGGGGTCCCTAATTAAAATTATGTTCCTTGTTAGAAATGACTATTACTTGAAAACTTGTTTCATAATGGTTAGTTCAATTTACAATGTTTCAAAACATTTGCTATATCAAGTTATTATGATGATGGAATGCTAAGTGCAATGATAATTATAAGTAAAGAGTAAGGAAAGAAACAACCTAAAGAACGACACCAAAGATTTATAGTGGTTCGGCAACGAAGCTCTCTCTTCGTTCCTACTCCACTCATCGAGCCCACCTTACTCGAGATTTCCTCTAAATCCACAAGCTCCCTTCTTGGCAGAGAAAACTTTACAGCATTGCTTACAATGTTTTCCGACACTAAGCTAAATGTTGAGTTCTAATCCTAGCTAGAGCCAATCTTCGTCGCCCATCTTTTTTTCCGACACAAGGCTAGATGTTGAGTTCTAATAGTAGCTAGAACCAATCTTCTTCGCCCATCTTCTTTTCTGACACAAGGCTAGATGTCGAGTTCTAATCATAGCTAGAACCAATCTTCACTCACATCACCTTCTAGTTAAGTGAGAACTCAAACACTCATACTCACAATTACACCACTTTGTAGGTTAGTGAGAACTATCACACAAGACACTAACAACTACATCACTTTAGAGTTTAGTGAGAACTTACACAAGACACGTCCAAGTATATACATATACCTTGGATCTACACAAGACTAATCCAAGTATACACATATACCTTGGATCTACAAAAGAGTAATCCAAGTATAAGCAAATACCTTGTATCTACACAAGACACAAATAAACAGTATGCTGAACATGACTAGATCTAAGATAGGATGATCTTCATCAAGCCTTCATCTTTGATCACATCAATGTTGGGAATAAATGTATAAGTCTGAAGTTCCCCCTGCTGGTTGGTCAAAGTTCCCCCTGCTAGAGTAAGTTCCCCATACTGATTAATGACGACAGTGGGATTGGTCCCATTGCTAGAAATCAAAGACCCTGCTGCATGGATAAACTAGGAAGATATATTGACGTGTTTCTGTTACTACTCTAGAATACTTTCCTAGTTTGTTAGTAGCTATCTTGTACATGAGTCCTTGTGCTATAAAAGGACTCATTAGGTTTTGGTTTCTATATATCTTTCTGTCATTTCATTTCACGCTTTAAGGTTGTAAGACCCTAATACCATCTATGGGTATTCGTATATCATCAATATATTAAAGCTTAACGTTTGGTTCTATACTTGTTCTTGTGCTAAACATTACTTTCCGCATCTTGTTTAGTTACTTTGTGTTTTGCAAAGTTTCTCTAGTAGTAGTTTGAATTCTTTCTTTCTACTACAACCCTTAAAAAAGCTAAGGTTTAAGATCTGAGTTTGGGATCAACAAGTGGTATCAGAGCATGTTGAGAAACATTGATTAAACCAAGAACAACACAAACCTCACATCCATTACCAATCATGTCTACTGACTCTCTTTCATCATTAAATAACAATGCACTCAAACTTCCAATATTGGATCCTAAAAACTTTGAAATATGGGAATTCAGGATTCAATGATGAGATGGCATTTATACATGATCTCATCATTCTTTTCGGGCTTTAAATGCATAAAAATGTCATAAAATACCATATATATGCTTGTGTTTGTTTACTTGTGTATTTTAGGTATGGATATCGTGAAAAAAGACAAAAGATCACAAGAAACAAGGAAAAACGAACACGAGAAACAAAGCCGCACAATGAGCCGGGCCCTAGATTGTGAATTATCAAAGAAAAACCCTAGTTGATTTGAAGATGTACAAGATTGAGCCCTCATTTATGAAGAAAATACACTTAATATCCTTTTATATTCATAATTACAAGTTTGGTCCCTTAAGATTGTAAAAATTACAAAAAGGTCCTTCAAGTTTGAAGAATTGGCAAATTTAGTCCCTCAACAATACTAAATTGTCAATAATGGTCCTTCATAAAGTCCAACATCCAAAGAAACCTTTGAAGTTCAAACATATTGCACTTCTAGTCCTTTTAAAATGGATAAAACATCATAAGGACTGAAAGTATAATTAGACTAAAGTTTAAAAAGCCCTAATTCCCTTTTTCAAAACTTTTTGTGGCCAATGTAGGAATTCAGAAACTTGAATAACAAAGGAAACGAGTTTACGAATCTGAAATTCTTATTATACATTCTTTCCCAAAGAACAAGGACCATACTTGCCATTTCATAAGTTTAAATAAACAAACACGCGCCAAACACTTTTTCCCCACTTTTTCGGATCAAAACTTGTTACTGTTTACCATATGAACCCAGAATTACCTCCACTTAAAACATAGGGTAAAAACTAATTACCTATACCCACGCTTAATTCACACGCCCAGAAACTCATCCCACACCAAAAACCCCCAATCCCACTCACCATGTGACCCCCACCATTCAACCCATTACCCAATCATTTTACAACTTCCTCTCCAAGCAATCTGACGTGGCAAGATTAACGATTTACACTCATTCCATGGTCAGAAAGCTAAAATGGACGAATAGGATGCATTTGGACAGCTCAACAACTCAATGCACTCAAGGGCAATTCAGAGATTTCTTAGCTAGGGTTTTGATGTATTTCATGTTCTAGAATCATCGCTTGTACTCTATAAAAGGACCCCCAACCTGTGGCGAGGCCTTTGTTCCAGTTTTACTCTTTAAACATTGTAATCCCTTTTTAAATTTATAAAATTTTGGTATTTTTAAGTAAATTGTAATTCCTTTTTATGTTTTTAAAAGTTGGTGTTGTTTAAGAGTGATTCTGAGTTCCATTTGATGTTATAAAGGTGCTTTGATCTTTTGGTTAAAGCACGTTTATGTTTGGTAAGGTTTTCAAGTTTGAAATAAGCTTGAAATCAGTCATCTGTTTTACTATTTTACTTGTACTAACCCTTAACCATAAGCCCTAAGCTCTTACAAGCTTTTTGACACCAAGCTTGTGAAGGGATTTGAGCCTTTGGTTAGGCTGTTTGTTGCCTTGTGTTGAAGATCATACATATCAAGGTCTGGTTCTACTTTGAACCATCAGCAGACCTTGATCCTTCTATTTTCAAGGACCTTAGTCACTCTCTAGCTGGTGCGAGTGGTCCAAGGAGCATAGCTAATCTCCCTAGGAAGTTCTGGGGGATAGGTATAAGCTCTATTTTAGTTTCCTCTAAAAAATATGATGTTCATGTCTGTTATGAGTTTTGCCATGAGATTTGGTGTTCTTGTGTTTGTGCTTTATGTTTTATTGTTTGTTTCTGTTAGTTGTCACCTAGGAAAGATATTTGAATCATAAAATCAGTAGGTTGTGTGTTGGAATCAAAAGTTTGTTTGAAAAGGGGCTAAAACAAGGTTGTTTGGTTTTTGGGATCATAAGGCCTTGTGGCCTTGTGCCCTTTGTTCTTAGGGTTTGGATAGTCTAAACAATTCATTTGTCACTAGTTTTGGTCCTTAGTTAAGTCTCAAGAGGTTTGGAAAAGGACTTCAAAGTTTTGGAAAAATCTGAAATTATTGGTTTGAAATTGGTCAAACACATCAGATCCAATAAATTCTTTGTTTGTTGGATCTAGGGTCTGAAATTTGGTTTGGGAAGAGTTTAGGTGATAAGCTATCTGTGCAATATATGTTTGTTGATTTTGGTGGCTTATTGTGGGTGCTAGAGCTTATCAATGTTGGCTGAAGTGGTCATTTGCATCAGCAAAGTGACCACCTCAATTTAGGCTTGCATTTGCTATTCTAGTGTATGCCTTGTTGTTTAACTGCTTGAATCTTGTTATTGTGCTGCTTGTGAGTGCTTCTTGCTATTTGGTTTTCTTATTTGCTGGCTTATAATCTAACTGGCTTATTGGCTTGATTTTGCCAAAATCTGTCAAGGTTTGGTCAACTGACCACTTGATTCACAAGGGCTCAACCTTGAGTTCTTCACAAAAGTTGCTTAAAACAAGCTTATAATCAATCCCTGATCATTTGGTAACATTTGGTGGACTTTTGGTCAAATAAGCACAATTTGGCTTATTTTTTAGAACTGCTTATTGGTACATGCAACAACTTGGTTTTTGTGATAGGTGTTATTTTCTCATCTTAATATCATATTTGAGAAGTTACAAGTCTTTTGGTTAAGCTTTTGCTAGGAAACTAGCTTATTTTGCTTTTTCAGCCAGCTTATTGGCTTCCATAGCTTATTCTACTTGGCCTTTTGTGATTTTTCTTATTGATTATTCTTAGTTAAGCTATTTGTGAGCTTTTGCAAAAAGAATCAACTTTTGAAACCCTCTAGAACTCAAACCCGATTATTTTCTCGTTTAGTGAAAAAGTTCTTTTCAATGTTCTGGCTTATTACTTGAGCTTTTTCAAAATTTCTTTTTACAAATTGGTTTAGAATCCCAATAAGATAATGTGTGTTCAATTAGAGCTTATGGCATTGGCTTATAGTTTAATGGGCCAAAAAACCCATTAAGAATAAGTTGTTGACTTATTAAGCTGTGATAAGCCCATTTTCAGCTTTTGGGCCTTTAAACTTTTGTGCTTACAATCAACTTTTGAGTCAGACTTGTGATTTTCAGCTTATTTGGTTGAGTTTGATCTTATTGGGCCAAAAAGCCCATTTAAGTGCACTGTTTTTTATATTAGCCCATTTGGGGGCCCATTAGGGGTATTTTGGTAATTTCACTTTCATTTTCTGTTTACTTAGGTTAAAATAAACTAGTTTGCAAGTTTTTTGAAATTTTTTTATAATTTTAGGATTTTTAATAATATTTTAATATTATTTTATTATTATTTTATTATTAAATTTCATTTTTTAAATTTTTGCAATTTTTATATTTTTCTTAGGTCTAATACATTAAAATAGGATTTTTGCAACTCTTAGATTAATTTTATCATCATTTTCTTAATTTATAGAATTATTTTAAGGATTTAAGAGTTTTTAATCATTTTAAATAGTTTTAATTAGTATTAAAATTCATAAAAATAGTTTTTAATCTAGTTAAGTCATTTTTGAGGTTTACAAATTGAAAAATCTTTATTTGGGCTTTTTAATAATTATTTTGATTTTTAGGGCTTTAATTAGCATTTAAAAATTAATATTTAATTAATTAAAAGGTTTGAAAAAGTTTTGATCATTTGTAAACTCTTAGTTTATTTAATTTGATTTTTGTTAATTTTTGGTAATTTTTAGAATTAATTTTTATTTTAGCACTTTTTACGGTTTTTAATTTAGTCGTCGTAGTAATAATTTTCACGTATCCGTCATTCTATTTTCTCATCCCTTCTTTCTCAATATTAATCTCAAATATCTTTACATTTTAATCACACACATATACCTCCTTGGGAAACGAACTTAATTGGGTCATTAGTGTTTGATTTTCCTAAATTATCACTTAATACTTTCCGCTCATTTACGCTCTTTTGTTTTCCTAAACAAGAGGTGTAATTTACATACAATCATTTTGGCGCCGCTGCCGGGGAGGTGTGTCGTGATTAATTTGTCATTTTATTTTTAATATTAACCATAAATAGTATTTGTAGTAGTAGAACTCTACCAATACGTATTATCGGTTTTTTTTGTTTTTCTTGTGAAATTATTATTACTATATTGTATAAGTATCACAACAAATACAAAATATCTCTAAAAGTGTGAAAACACAACCTTAATTGGGATTTGATCTCCGAATTATTGTATTCGAATCTCAAACAAATAGAAAAAGGCAAAAATAGATAAATACTTTCGTGAAGCTCGATTTTTAAAAATACAAACTATAAGGTGGGTATAAGGCGGGTATTATAAAATATACCCTAAAGAAAAAGGCTCTTAAGTGCTTCGCGCCGCCTCGTTTCTCCGTTTGCGTGTGATTATTTTGAGATTGAAAGCTAATCGAGGGTTTTGCCACCCAAAGTATTATTACGTATCATATATATTTGCTTGGTTTCTTTGTGATTAAACCCTCTTGAACAATTTGGTTTTCACCAAAGTTCTAAAATCATTTGAAGGTGTTCACTCCACGTGATCGTTTTTATTCTTTTGAGGCTTCTTTAATCAAGAGTTTGATTCGAGGAGAGATTTGGTAGATTGTTGTCAACGAATACACACAAAATCAGAAAAAAAAACAATCAAAAACACAAAAAAAATTGAAAATTCACATAACACCCAAAAAGAATCTTCTTTGCTCACCTCCCATTCTTCGTCAAGTTTATGCTAACTCGTAATCAAGAAAAAAGAGCTCGTAAACGTCGTCAAAGTCAAGGAAATCAATGTCCCTTGATTGAACAACAAACTCCAATTGTCGAACCCGTTGTAGAACCAATAGTCGCCATGGCTAATCGTACTATGATGGAGTTACTTAAAGCACCCACCGAGGGTTTTGGAGAAGCTATTGTGATTCCCGCCATCCTTGCGGAGAATTTCGAGATTAAGACGGGTTTAATGTCGATGTTACAAGGAAATAAGTTTAGAGGTCATGAGAAAGACAACCCACATTATCACATACAGAATTATAATCGTCTTACCGCAACAAGCAAGTTTAAGGATGTTCCGCATGACGCCATTAATATGATGTTATTTCCATACTCGTTGGATGGACCCGCTAAAATTTGGCTCGAGAAAGAACCGCCAAATTCAATTTTGACATGGGGTGATCTCGTTTCTAAGTTTGTGAACCAATTTTTTCCACCATCTAAAACAACACATTTGAAAAATGAGATTTCAAGTTTACACAACATAATAATGAAAGTGTTTCAATGGCATGGGAACGATTTAAGGAAATGTTACATGAATGTTCACACCATGATTTTTCGGAATTGCATCAAATAGATACTTTTTATAATGGGCTTAATAATCATGAACGAGATTATTTGAATGCCGCCGCGGGTGGTAATTTTTTGTGCAAAACGACCGATGAGGCTTTAAAGATTATCGATAATAGATCTAAGGTTTATAATCCTCGTAACACACCGAGTGTTGCAAATATGGGTTCGTCATCATCTCGTAGCATTAATGCCTTACATGATGAAGCAAATGAGGAAAAGCGGTTTTTCGATAGGTTTTCGATGCTTATGACACATTGGAAAGCACAAGATACTTTGAATTCCGCATCGGTTGAAAAGAGTTGTTTATCATGTGGTGGAGCTCATGATCTTTCCGAGTGCATTACCGCTGGTGGTAACACTTCGAGTGCTTATGTAGGAACGGGAACTTACAACCAAAACGGCCAAGGTTCCCGCCCAAATCAATCTCCATCAAATCAAAATGCTAACAACTATCGAAACAACAATCAAAATGGTGGTTATCAAGGCAATTCACGTAATTATAACAAAGGGAAATATCAAAGTGGGAATGGACAAGTTTCAAATGAAAACCAAAACCGTGATTTTCAAAAGACTACACAAGGTTTTCAAAATGCTCACACTAAAAATCTAAATGGAGAATTTTTGGAGTATGTAAAAGCAAACGATGCTAAGTTTGATAATATGCAACGTGAGATGATTAGCTTAAGATCAGAGTTAAAAAACGAGCTCAAAAACGAACTTGCTAATGAACTTAAGACTCATTCTAATAAAATGGAAGGAATGTTCAACGTCTTCAACAAAATCAACAAAAGATAGAACAAGGACAACATGAGATTAAGCAAGAATTGTTAAAAGCGGATGCTAGGCAATCAAAATTTGAAGACCGAATGGCAAAAATGTTTGAAGCAATCATGTGTAAACCCTCTTCCTCGGGTGGTCTTCCTAGTGAAACCATTGCAAACCCAAAGGGAGAAATGAAGGTTATTACTACTGGTAGTGGTAAAACTTTCAAGGAACCAATCTCTCGTCCAAGTACTTCTACGGTGAAGGAAATCGAGAAAGAGCCCGAGGTGATGATCGAAAAGGAGCATATCACAAGCCCACAAAGTACCGCACCACACCTACGGTTGAACCAATACCTATTATGGAACCCGAGATTCCAAGGCCGTACCTAATGTCCAACCCACACCACCCTTACCTTACCCTTCGAGACGAAACAAGGAAAAAGCACAAGAACGGAATAATTATCAATTTGAGCTTTTTATGAAAATGTTTCGTGATATACATTTTATCATAAGTTTTGCAGACGCTTTAATCATGATGCCTCGATTTGCCACAAACTTCAAGAGTATGTTGAATAATAGAGCGAAGTTACAACAATCGTCTAGTTGTTTATTGGTTTTTCTTAGCCGCATACCAAAAAAAGTCGGTGATCCCGGTAAATTTTTGATCCCGTGTGTAATTCAAGATATGGAGGAATGCTACGCCTTGGCCGATCTTGGTGCTAGTATTAATTTAATGCCTCTTGAGATTTTCAAATCGCTTTCGCTTCCGGCTCTTACTCCTTCGAACATGTCTATCGAGATGGCCGATCATTCTACGATTTTAGCATGTGGAGTAGCCGAGGACGTCTTCATCAAAGTTTGAAAGTTTTACTATCTCGTTGACTTTATCATTGTAGACAATCCTATAGATCTAAAAGTTCCTCTCATTTTGGGTCGTTCATTTTTGGATACATCGAGAGCACTTATTGATGTTCATGCTAGAAAAATCACCTTTCGTGTCAATGAGGAAGAACTTGTCATCAATGCAACACAAAACTCCAAGATTTATCATGTCTATTCTATTGCAACTTTAAACCATGGTGATTCAACCAATCTCGTTTGCAAAGAATTTTCACCAAGAGTTTAGGAAGTGTCAACAAGAACGATTTACCATTTCCTCCGCCAGTGGAGGTTATGAGTGTTAAACCTACAATTCCAATCAAGAAACCGTCAATACTTGAATCAAAAAAAAAATTCACCTCAACATTCATTCTTGAAAAGTGTTGATAAGTTGCCGGTTCTTACGGAAGATTCTTCGAATGAAGAATATGTTGACCCCGATGGGGAGGTTTTCTTCGTCAGTAAACGTTTTGAGAACTTACCACCACCAAAACGATTTTCAAATGTGAGAATTTTTAGTGTGCCTAACATCATTTTAGAAACACCAAATATTTTTGACATAATCAAAACGGGTTTTCATAAGGAGAATTTAAAAGATAAAAAAGGAAAAGATTTTAAAGTTGATTTAAAAGATTTTTCTACCAATCTAACTCCGTCATCACCATGTGTTTTGAGTACTACAAGCTCGTCTACTCCTTTTGACGATGATTTGTGTGGTTTGAGTATGGGGGAAGCCCCTTATGTTCCCTCATCTTTGTCCACCGAGGACGAGGTATTCGATCCTGGAATTGCTTATAAAGGGAAATCTCGGTCTTCCACCGATGCAATAAATGGAAACTATATCTATTTGCTTGGTGCGAGTCTCTCTCGAGTAGCTCAAAAAGTTGTCTTACCAATTGTCCCACCCTTCTACTTCTCATCTATTTTCTTCAAACTCTTTGAGTTTATGGCACGTTTTGAAGTGGCGTTGATTTGTTTATCCAATGAAAACGAGGACGCCATCTTCGATCCTGGCATTTTGCATCATCAAAGGACTTAGTCCTTAATACCGGTTTCTTTTTGGGCCTTGTTTATCAAGTAAGACCCATTAAAATAACCATACCAAGTTTTTCCCTAAATGTTCACATTTTGAGGGGATCGAGTCGAGCTCATGACTCGGTAATCAAAAATGAGGTGCCTCGTGGGGGATATCACATGCTTATCCTTTTTATGCTTTCTAATAGAATAATGAGAGGGGATTTTTGCCCTTCCAACTCGTTGTCTCGTGGTTGTTTGTGAATGTGTTATCTAGATCATCATCATCACTACGATTGAAAACTCTCGTGTTCGTTTACGTGAGCCTCGATCGTTTGCTTGAAGAGTTTTTCACGAATCCATGACATATCCTTTATTGTTCTAACAATTATCTTTTAGCATAATTCATAAACGGCTTTAGATATATTGTTGATCACCCTTTCCATGCTAGATCCTAAGCATTCGACTCTTCGTATCTAGTATGGGGGTGCTCCACCTTTGGACTTGAAACATTGAGGACAATATTAATTTTAGTATATGGGGGGATGAATAGATACTTGCTTTGTTTTGCCCTCACGTTCTCCAACTTTCAACATTTTGTTTTGTTGCTAATAAGGCTAAAAATGGCCAAATTTTAAAAAAAATTCTTAGTTTTCATAAGTGTTTTTAAGACACGAATGTATATTTTCCGATGGGTAGAATAAGAGCTAATTTTTGACTTGATGGGCATTTGGAGCCATATACATTCCTTAACGCGCTTGAATCAAGTTTTGCTAGACTTTTATATAGGGAACTTTAAAACACGAAAGTCTTAGCTCATTCGGGTTAAGAACAAGAACTTTTCGCAAGTTCCTATAATTGATCCTAGAAAGTCACTTATCAAGGGAACTATAAAATGCATTCTCTGAACTTGAAAAAGTCCAAGAAAGTGCAAGATCCTATAGGTGGCTTGAAAACCCAAAACTTCGATTTGATATAGTCTTAATTAAAGCAAATCCAAATTTGACTTAATTTTGACTTGCATGGCTAAGTATTCACGAGTCTCTTTAATTAGAGGTCTCTAAATAGTGAAGAACGAGAAATGATAGAGTTAGACAAGTGATCATGCTAAACATAGAACATGAAAATCTTCTTTCAAAAACTGATATGTTTTTAATTGTGGCTTTTTCTCCCATAAGATCAATGCATTAGGAATAAAAATAATTGTAATAAGTAAGGTCGTACGATTTGAAAGGTTACTTAGCTTCTAGCACAAGATCGTTTAAAAGTTGCTCGGGGTTGAATAGAGTTCATAGCCAAGGCATAACTTATTGAAGCGAGATGCGAAGATTGGTGAAGATCCAAAAGGCCCTAACAAGGAATGAGGAGCTCTATTTTGTTGCTAAAGATCCAAGATGATGTGAAGTATCATTATTTCTAAATCAATATGAAGGATCGAGACACACGACGAAAAGCAATTACTCCCCTAAAGATAATGGAGAAAGACTATCCAAAAAGACCCTAACAAGGTATGAGGATAAATATATCCAAGTCCGAAAAGGAGGCGGATTGTTGTATATTAAAATCCAAAATAAAGATTGAAGAAAAATGATGAAGTGGTGGTCCAAGTATGAAGAACCTCTTAAAAACGTCAAGTGAAGAAATTCCAAAATATGAAGAGAAGACCATAATTTCAAGAACGTCTTCCCAAGATTTGAAGTATCAAGTACGTGCCAAATATCGGTCCGAGAAAGGTCTCAAATCGTGAAACGAGTTATGCCAAGATATGAACTTAAGGAGATGCACGAGAAGTCGTTTTAAAAGATTTTGTCCTTCGGCTAACTATCAATAAAATCATGCTACTTTATTTTCGGACTAATAAATACTCAAATAAGTCAATATGAATCACTTGTGATCCATGAAAAATAGTTAAAAAATTCTAGAAACCCATTTCTTTTCATAATAACTAGGATTGTGGGGAGAAAAAGTATTACACAATTTGAACGTATGAGTAGTGTTAGCATTGTGCCAACAATGATCTCGTTTTGCACTTAGCATGGAATGTATGACAATCAAGAACGAACTTTACTCTATGGGACATTCACTTGTTTCTATTCACTGACCCTAAAAGTCACACACGTGATGAAAATCATACATTATGTCTTTACACATCTTTATAGTATTGTTGCAAGTCTTTTACTTTTCAATAAAGGGTAATAAAATTGAATTTTGGAGAAGCTTAGATACTTTATTCTAGCAATGCGTGAGGGCACGGCAATGGTTTAGTATGGGGGAGTGATGAGATGGCATTTATACATGATCTCATCATTCTTATCGGGATTTAAATGCATAAAATGTCATAAAATACCATATATATGCTTGTGTTTGTTTACTTGTGTATTTTAGGTATGGATATCGTGAAAAAGAAAAAATATCACAAGAAACAAGGAAAAACAAACACGAGAAACGAAGCCGCACAATGAACCGGGCCTTAGTTTGTGAATTATCAAAGAAAAACCCTAGGAGATTTGAAGATGTACAAGATTGAGCCCTCATTTATGAAGAAATGACACTTAATAGCCTTGTATATTCATAATTACAAGTTTGGTCCCTTAAGATTGTCAAAATTACAAAAAGGTCCTTCAAATTTGAAGAATTGGCAAATTTAGTCCTTCAACAATACTAAATTGTCAATAATGGTCCTTCATAAAGTCCAAGATCTAAAGAAGCCCTTTAAGTTCAAAAATATTCCACTTCTAGTCCTTTTAAAATGGATAAAACATCATAAGGACTGAAAGTATAATTAGACTAAAGTTTAAAAGCCCTAATTCCCTTTTTCAAAACTTTTTGTGGCCAATGTAGGAATTGAGAAACTTGAATAACAAAGGAAACGAGTTTACAAGTCTGAAATTCTTATTATACATACTTTCCCAAAGAACAAGGACCATAGTTGCCATTTCAGAAGTTCAAATAAACAAACACGCGCCAAACACTTCTTCCCCATTTTTTTCAGATCAAAACTTGTTACTGTTTACCGTATGAACCAAGAATTACCTCCACTTAAAACATAGGGTAAAAACCAATTACCCATACCCACGCTTAATTCACACGCCCAGAAACTCATCCCACACCAAAACCCCCCAATCCCACTCACCATGTGACCCCACCATTCAACCCGTTACCCAATCATATTACAACTTCCTCTCCAAGCAATCTGACGTGGCAAGATCAACGATTTACACTCATTCCTTGGTCACAAAGCTAAAATGGACGAATAGGATGCATTTGGAGATCTCAACAACTCAATGCACTCAAGGGTAATTCAGAGATTTCTTAGTTAGGGTTTTGATGTATTTCATGTTCTAGAATCATCACTTGTACTCTATAAAAGGATCCCCAACATGTGGTGAGGACTTTGTTCCAGTTTTACTCTTTAAATATTGTAATCCATTTTTAAATTTATAAAAGTTTGGTATTTTTAAGAAAATTGTAATTCCTTTTTATGTTTTTAAAAGTTGGTGTTGTTTAAGAGTGATTCTGATTTCCATTTGATGTTATAAAGGTGTTTTGATCTTTTGGTTAAAGCACGTTTATGTTTGGTAAGGTTTTCAATTTTGAAACAAGCTTGAAATCAGTCATCTGTTTTACTATTTTACTTATACTAACCCTTAACCATAAGCCCTAAGCTCTTACAAGCTTGTTGACACCAAGCTTGTGAAGGGATTTGAGCCTTTGGTTAGGCTGTTTGTTTCCTTGTGTTGAAGATCATACATATCAAGGTCTGGTTCTACTTTGAACCATCAGCAGACCTTGATCCTTCTTGTTTCAAGGACCTTGGTCACTCTCTAGCTGTTGAGAGTGGTCCAAGGAGCATAGTTGATCTCCCTAGGAAGTTGTGGGGGATAGGTATAAGCTCTATTAAAGTTTCCTCTAAAAAATATCATGTTCATGTATGTTATGAGTTTTGCCATGTGATTTGGTGTTCTTGTGTTTGTGCTTTGTGTTTTATTGTTTGTTTCTGTTAGTTGTCACCTAGGTAAGATATTTGAATCACAAAATCAGTAGGTTGTATGTTGGAATCAAAAGTTTGTTTAAAAAGGGGCTAAAACAAGGTTGTTTGGTTTTTGGGATCATAAGGCCTTGTGGCCTTGTGGCCTTATGCCCTTGGTTCTTAGGGTTTGGATACTCTAAACAAGTCATTTGTCACTAGTTTTGGTCCTTGGTTAAGTCTCAAGAGGTTTAGAAAAGGATTTCAAAGTTTTGGAAAAATCTGAAATTATTGGTTTGAAATTGGTCAAGCACATCAGATCCAATAAATTTTTTGTTTATTGGATCTAGGGTCTAAAATTTAATTTGGGAAGAGTTTAGGTGATAAGCTATATGTGCAATATTTGTTTGTTGATTTTGGTTGCTTATTGTGGGTGCTAGAGCTTATTAAAGTTGGCTGAAGTGGTCATTTGCATCAGCAAAGTGACCACCTCAATTTAGGCTTGCATTTGCTATTCTAGTGTATGCCTTGTTGTTTAACTGCTTGAATCTTGTTATTGTGCTGCTTGTGAGTGCTTCTTGCTATCTGGTTTGCTTATTTTCTGGCTTATAAGCTAACTGGCTTATTGGCTTGATTTTGCCAAAATCTGTTAAGGTTTGGTCAACTGACCACTTGATTCACAAGAGCTCAACCTTGAGTTCTTCACAAAAGTTTCTTAAAACAAGCTTATAATCAATCCTTGATCATTTGGTAACATTTGGTGGACTTTTACTTTTGGTCAAATAAGCACAATATGGCTTATTTTTCTGAACTGCTTATTGGTACAATCAACAACTTGGTTTTTGTGATAGGTGTTATTTTTCTCAGCTTAATATCATATTTGAGAAGTTACAAGTCTTTTGGTTAAGCTTTTGCTAGGAAACTAGCTTATTTTGCTTTTTCAGCCAGCTTATTGGCTTCCATAGCTTATTCTACTTGGCCTTTTGTGATTTTTCTTATTGATTATTCATAGTTAAGCTATTTGTGAGCTTTTGCAAAAAGAATCAGCTTTTGAAACCCTCTAGAACTCAAACCCGACTATTTTGTCGTTTAGTGAAAAAGTTCTTTTCAAAGTTCTGGCTTATTACTTGAGCTTTTTCAAAATTTCTTTTTGCAGATTGGTTTAGAATCTCAATAAGATGATGTGTGTTCATTTAGAGCTTATGGCATTGGCTTATAGTTTAATGGGCCAAAAATCCCATTAAGAATAAGCTGTTGACTTATTAAGCTATGATAAGCACATTTTCAGCTTTTGGACCTTTAGACTTTTGTGCTTAAAATCAAATTTTAAGTCAGACTGGTGATTTTCAGCTTATTTGGTTGAGTTTGATCTTATTGGGCCAAAAAGCCATTTAAGTGTATTGTTTTTTATTTTAGCCCATTTGGGGGCCCATTAGGGGTATTTTGGTAATTTCACTTTCATTTTCTGTGTACTTAGGTTAAAATAAACTAGTTTGCAAGTTTTTAGAAATTCTTATAATTTTAGGATTTTTAATAATATTTTAATATTATTTTATTCTTAAATTTCATTTTTTAAATTTTTGCAATTTTTATATTTCTCTTAGGTCTAATACATTAAAATAGGATTTTTGCAACTCTTAGACTAATTTTATCATCATTTTCCTAATTTCTAGAATTATTTTAAGGTTTTAATAGTTTTTAATTATTTTAAATAGTTTTAATTAGTTTTAAAATTCATAAAAATAGTTTTTATTCTAGTTAAGTCATTTTTGAGGTTTACAAATTGAAAAATCTTTATTTGGGCTTTTTAATAATTATTTTGATTTTTAGGGCTTTAATTAGCATTTAAAAATTAATATTTAATTAATTAAAAGGTTTGAAAAAGTTTTGATCATTTGTAAACTCTTAGTTTAATTAATTTGATTTTTGGTAATTTTTTGGTAATTTTTAGAATTAATTTTTATTTTAGCACTTTTTACGGTTTTTAGTTTAGTCGTTGTAGTAATAATTTTCACGTATCCGTCATTCTATTTTCTCATCCCTTCTTTCTCAATATTAATCTCAAATATCTTTACATTTTAATCACACACATATACCTCCTTGCGAAACGGACTTAATTGGGTCATTAGTGTTTGATTTTCCTAAATCATCACTTAATACTTTCCGCTCATTTACGCTCTTTTGTTTTCCTAAACAAGAGGTGTAATTTACATACAATCATTCAACAATATCTCAAGATGGAACACTGTGCCCTATGGGAGGTCATAGAGTTTGGCGATCAGTTCACCAAAACAGTAGCAGTTGAAGATAAGAACAAAGATAAGGTAGAGGGTGAAGGCTCCAAAGACGGGGGTAAGAAAAGCAAGTCTGCTTCTGTTTCAGACAAAGAGATCCAAGCAAAAAGGCACGATGTCAGAGCTCACAGTTCTTTGCTGTTAGCTCTACCTGATAGACATCATCTAAGGTTTAGGAAGCATAAGACGGCTAAGGAACTTTGGGAAGACATTGGGAAAACATTTGGAGGAAATGAAGCTACCAAGAATAAAAATAAAAATCAGATGATAGACAAATTTTCTTTTTTTATAGAAAAATGTGATGAATTAATTGGTTCCATCTATAATAGGCTTCAAGACCTTGTGGCACAACTGGAGTTCTTTGACATAGAAGTGTCAAGAGAACAGGTCAATGCAAGATTCCTCAATAGCCTTCAGAAAGAATGGTTTGTTTACAAATCCATTTGGCAAAACAGAGATGACATTGATGATAAAAACATTGATGACATCTACAACAACCTAAACGTTTTTGAGCCTTTTGTCAATGAAATGAAGACTTCAGGGACCATTCCCACAAATTCAAGTGGAACTACTAATCCACCTGCTAATATGGCCTTTATTTCCCAAAACAGTGGAAACTCTAAAGGCAGTGGGATTGAAGTTTCTTCTAATACATATTCCACTATTTCAAATCCAGGTTCATCAAATGGAGAAGAAAGGCCTGCAACATCTAGCCTTGATGCTGCTTGTGCCTTTATTACATCACAAGGATCTCATGGTTCCACTATGCTACATGAAGATTTAACCAAACCAGTAAGCAAGGATTGGAGGAAATGGACATCAAGTGGAATATGGCTCTACTCAGCATGAGAGCCAACAGATTCTATAAGAAATATGGGAAAAAGATTTCCATTAATCCTTCTGATGTAGCTGGATTTGATAAATCAAAGGTAGAATGCTACAACTGTGGGAAGAAAGGTCACTTTGCTAGGGAATGCAGGGGGCGAAAGAATGGTAGCAGCTATATGAAGGAGAGCATGGATGAGGATTCTGAGACTAAGGCTATGGTATCCATGCATGGAATAGATCGAGTTGGATGGGACTGGAGCTCCATGACAGAAGGTGTTGAAAGGAATCAAGCTCTAGTTGCTGAGGAGACAGAGGAAGAATTTGTTCTTATGGCTATGTCAACATCTAGCTTAGACAATGAGGTATATGATGACTCCTATTGTACCAAAGCATGTAGGAAAAATACTGAGTCATTAAATGACCAAATCAGAAATCTAAATGTTAATTACATAAATTTTAAGAATAATTTAGACAACTACAAACGTGCTTTAGAACAACTAGAGTCTAGCATTGGAGAATATAAGCAAAGAGAGAACCAATATAGAGATCACATTGGTATTCTAGAAAGAGATGCTAGAGAAAAAGAAGATTTCATTAAGGAATTAACTACTAAAGTTGAAATCTTTAGAGCTAATAAAAAGTTAGATGAACAAACAGTTGAAAAGTTTGCAAAAGCCTCTAAAGATCTTACTAAGGCTGTTGAAATAGGACAATCTACAAGAGATAAAACTGGTTTTGGTGTTAAAGATGAAAATGTTGCTTTTCCACCACCACCTGCTATCATACATGGAGCCACTCCTATCAAAGATCTTTCTTGGACTGGTCTTCCTTGTTTTGTTAAGTAGGCATATATTGATTTTGACTTAAATGCTTATGTGTCAAACAATAATGAACAACAGGAACCCCTAGTAAAAACCAGTGAGGTTAGGGACTTTGAAAAGGAACAAGCTGCATTAAAGCAATGGAAAATAGATAACCCTGTCCTTTTCTCTAGAGAAGGTTTGTTTGGTAGTGACACTAGTTCCAAAAGTACTTCATCTAGAACTAGTAGTGAATCAGGAGCTGAAACTAAAACCACTAGTCCAAAACCTTACAAAACCACCACTGAATATGCAGAGATGTATAGACCTAGATACAATAGAAATATGGATAGAGGAAATCAAAGAAACTGGAATAATCAAAAGTCTATTTAACTTGGAAAGGACTTTGTGAAAAACACCAAACCTTGTTTCACTTGTGACAGTTTTGATCACATATACTAAGACTGTAAAGCAACCAAGGGAATGATGGCTGTAAATCCTTTAAAGGAAATGAAACCACAAGCTATGTTGTTGAATGCAGGGGAGAAATCTTTTTCCCCTACTAAGTACATTCCCCTTGCTTTGAGAAATAAGGCAACTGATAAGTATGTTGTGCATGCTTTAAGAAAGATAAGTGAAGCATACCCCAAATCTATCTCTAATGTGACCAAACCAACATCTCAAAATACATTTGCATCTGGCTATAGACCTTACCACCGCACCTATAAAGGCCAGAACAAGCAATGGGTTCCCTCTGCTAAGCATAGGGATTCCCCTGCTAAGCATAGGGATTCCCTGCTAAGCCCAGGGTTTCCCCTGCTAGCAAAGTTATGGCCTCTAGAAACATAGGTAGATGGGGAAAAGCTGTGAAAGCCTTAGCTCGTTGGGTTTGGGCTCCCAAAAGGGGTACTCAACCCAATGGTGTATCTTTATCCTTTGACAAATTATCTTACATTGATACACGACGTAGATCTAAGTCAGTAATGGCTTGGGTCCCTAAGAAAAACTAATTTGTTTTTCTTTTTGCATGTAACAAAGCAGACTAAGAATGACAAAGCATACTGGGATAGTGGCTGCTCAATAAGCATGATTGGTCACAAAGCATATCTGTCAAACTTTGTTCCCCTGCATGATAATGATGTTGTCTCATTTGGAGATGGGCATGGGACAATCACAGGTAAAGGGACCATTGTCACTAATGGAATGAGATTTGATAATGTCTATCTGGTGAAAGAACTGAAGTACAACCTTTTTAGTGTGCCTCAGATGATTGACAACAAGAACTTTGTTCTTTTCACTGATACTAAGTGCCTGGTGTTGGGAAAGGAGTTTGTTTTAGCACCCAATACTCCTATAGTACTAAGAAAACCAAGGCAGAAGAACGTGTACACCATTGACTTAAAAGATATCTCTCTTCAAGACAATGAGAACTGTTTTATTACCAAAGCCTCAGTGGACGAATGCAAGAAATGGCACAGAAGACTTGGTCATTTAAACTTCAAAAATATGAACAAATTGGTTAAGTTCAATCTTGTTCATGGTCTACCTTCTAGGACCTTCACCAGTGATCATACTTGTGTTACTTGTTTGAAAGGAAAGCAACATAGAGCTTCTTGCAAATCAAAAATTGCTCTTTCTACCACTAAACTATTGGAGTTACTTCACATGGATCTTTTTGGTCCTACATCTGTGGCAAGCATGAAAAAGAAGTGGTACTGTCTAGTGGTAACTGATGACTTTTCAAGGTTCACATGGACCTTCTTCTTGTTTGAAAAGAGTGACACAGCAAGAGTACTCAAAGACTTCGTCACTCGAATTGAACTTCAAAAGAGTATGAAGGTGGTGATAATTAGTTCTGATAATGGTGGAGAGTTTAGGAATAAATAGCTGGACATTTTCTGTACCAACAAAGGGATCAAAAGGGAATACAGTATAGCCAGGACAGCTCAACAAAATGGAATTGTAGAGAGGAGAAACAGAACTAGTAAATTAAAGCTGCAAGGACCATGCTATCTGATTCCAAGCTTCCAGTTATATTTTGGGCTGAAGCTGTTGCCACTGCTTGCTATGTTCAGAACAGGGCATTGGTGGTTAAGGCTCACAACAAGACCCCTTATCAACTATTCAATGGAAGACCTCCTTTAATTGAATTTTTCAGACCATTTGGGTGTCATGTAGAGATACTCAACACAAGTGATCATTTGGGGAAGTTCAATGAAAAAAGGGATGATGGATACTTTGTTGGCATTCACTGACAAGTAAGGTATATAGGGTTTTCAACAAGAAAACAAGCAAGGTGACAGAGAACTTACATGTGAATTTTTTGTAGGATAAGCCTGAAGACACACAAATAGGTCCCAAATGGTTCTTTGATATTGAAGTACTTTCTGAATTTATGAATTATGTGCCTTTTGCTTTGGAAAATACTAATATTTCAGGTACACAAGAACCAACTGCTATGGAGAGTCCACCTTTGAGGTACATGATTGTACCTTCATTATTCCCTGCTGATGATGATGCCAAAGTGATAGCTGAAGAAGAAGACCTCTCTCAAAAGGATGCACAGCTAGTCTCTTCCCCTGCTAAGCCAACCCATGAAAGTAGTAGAATGTCTGAAAGTAGTGGAATCATGGATTCCCCTACTGGTCCAAATGTTTCCCCTGCCTTTGAAGAAACAGTTTTGGATGATGTTAATGATGCAGAAAGAGAATCACCACTCATTTTTACATCTTCTCCAATCACTATGTCAAGCAGTGGAAATATAATCATTAGGCATGGAGGTCCAAGCTATTCAGAGCTGCACACAGCTCACCAGCATCCATCTCTCAGCCATGCAATATCATTTGGAAGATCCTTTGATTAGTTCTTTTCCAATCAAGATTGTAACACCCCACTTAGATAAGTGGACCGTTACGTGCATTTATGACGTGTCATCAAAGCATACAAGGCAATGTATTAAACATTAACTGACCATAACAGAATTACCGGAATCAAACATCAATAATCCAAACATAAGCTCAAATATAAAGATTAAGTACTTAAAGAAAAAGGATCAAACAGTGTCCAAACAACCAAAGTAATGTATGAGTGTATAAAGCAAAGGAGTCTGGATAGCTCCCATCCAATGCGCGTACTCTCTTAGAAGTCCTAAGATCGTCCCTGTGAACCTGCCGTTTGGAAACATGAAAGGAAACTACGGTTGAGCATAACACTTAGTAAACGGATATGAAGCATGATATTAATATACGGGAATGGAACTGATAACAAATACTGAACTAAAATTTTTATGACAATTTGGAGCAAACTGTGTAAAATCTGATATATATGATTTATAATATAAAACTGACTTATTAACTGTTAAATCTGAAAACATGCATTTGCTGTATTTTCATTGCCAGAGCTTATATAGGTCATGTGTTGTAACAATTGTGCATGAATAACTGGAGGGGTGTCCTCGTCATGCTGTAGAGGGGTGACCTCTAAATAATGTGTTGGGTAGAGGGATCAGCTCCAATGTGAAGGATGTAGAGCACACACCACATTCACCTGATAATTGTAAACTGATAAGCCTAGGATGCATCCATACGCCCCACTAATAATACTGATAAAATGGCCAAGCTGAACTGAGTGGAACGTTGCGGGATATCACTCTCCCACAGGTGAGTCATAACATCGATGCCTCAAGTTCATGGTTACGGTACCTCCGTAACTAGTACTACTGACTGGTCATGCTTGTATATAAGGCTCAGGCAATATCTTAATTATTAAAACACTTTCAGATTATTTATAACATGTACTAGGGAAAAACATTTGGCTGCAGACGGGAAAACCTAATCATGCATAGAAGGAAAGTCCTTACTAAAAGGACGGAAAATCCGTACCTCGTGTCCGGTAACCGGCCGAGATCAATTGACAGAAAGTCTACTTTGATTTCACGCGAGCTACATAAATAAAGGACACGAATAAGTGATCTGATCTTTATTTAATTTACTGACTTTTTTATTAGCTTCTTATTTATTTACTTCTGAAATTTTGTACCTATATTAACTGATAAATCTGAACTTATAATAATTATTTCTAATATATATTACGACCTACTAATAATTATGATACTACGTGTTCTGACGTTATTTAATACTATTAAAATTAACTCGTTAAAACATAAGGTTTCTAATTAGAAAGTTTCTAAAACAATTTAATTCATATAATAAAATTATACCCTTTTAAAATTTAAAACTATTTTAATTTAGTTTATCTAAAAATACAACTTAAAACACTTATAAAACAAGTAATAAAAGGTATAATATAAAAATCTTCCTTTTTGTTTTTATAACAATGCCCCGAGCCTACCGAGATACCCCTTCTTGGTCGCACTAAAAAATTAAATAATATCTATTAACATCTGTCTATTTACATTAGGACATAAATCTGAGTCACGAAAAAGTGTCACTAAAACTGGATTTCAAAAACTGTCTAGAAAGGGTAATTCTGCGACAGAATAGTGTCACGAAAACTGTCGCTAATCTTTAAATAAAACTCCTTATTTCTGTCTACTTTTCCCACTGCTGAATCCTATCGTTCCCACTGTTTTCTTTGTTTTATTCGCACTGTTTTCACAGTCCCAAACACCCCTTTAGCAGTTTCATAGTCCGAGTGGTTTTGATAGCTTTGGGTCGAAAATACCGCCCTAGCCGCCCCTGTGTGGATCACGGCTGGGCAGGGTTGGAGTCACCGAGACCTTAGGGTCTCGGTTAATATAAACCAAACACCCTCGATCATCGATAGCTAAACAACCACGTCCCGTTTGGGATTTTTCTGCCCTAGGTCGACCAAAACAACAACCACCGAGACTCTAAGTCTCGGTTGGTTCAATCAACACCAAACGAACCCTTTATATATGTAGCTACGGGGTTGGCTGGGCAAAAGAAAGACACACCGAGCCTATTTCTCGGTTCTATATAAGAAAATAGAAACGACTTACAAGAAAAGAATGAACGATTTATATGCTTACAAGATTTAGGAATAGGATGGTATATCAGATCACGAACCACCAGAACACAAGAACCCTTCTTTTTTTTAAACTCTCGGCGGCCACAAGAAACCCTAGTTTCTTCTCTCTCTTTTTTTGTCGACTGTGTGGGAGAAAGGGGTTAAAGTCCCGTATATTTTTTTACAATGGGCTTAGGCCCATGTTTTCCTTTTCTTTTACAATAAACCAACCGACTATGGCCTTTTTTTCTTTTTTTCTTTCTTTTATATATATATAACCGGCCCCCTTGCTAACCATATATATTTTTCATTTTTTTAAAAACGTAATCGCATGCTTGTATTTAATTCTCGTGTTTTGTTTCTGTTTAAAATAGTATATTAGATTAAACCGTGAATTTAATCTTCTGATTTAAAAATATGGGTTTTACAATTTTTCTCCTCTAAAAAGAATAATTCGTCCCCGAATTAAAGATACGACCATACTGGGTTTTATAATTCTTCCCCTCTAAAAAGGAGAATTCTTCCTCAAATTACAAGGTATCTAAACTGATAGGGATAAAGCTGAAAATGCTAATAAGCTGAGAGACGTAGAAGCTAAAAATACATACCTGAATCAAAACTGAAAGTGAGGATAAGAAGTCCGTATAGACTCCTCTGTTTCCCAAGTGGCTTTCCGCTCAAAATGGTTCCTCCACTTGATCTTGACAAAAGGAATAGTCTTCCTTCTCATAACTCGATCCTGGCGTTCTAACACTGCTTCGGGTTCTTCAACATAAGATAGGTCCTCCCGAATCTGATCGATTGGATAATTCACTTTGTGAAGCTCATGATAGTTGTACCCTATGAGTAGTGATACATGGAACACGTTGTGAACGTGTGAAAGCTGAGGCGATAATGCCAACCTATATGATACTTCACCAACACGTTCAAGGATTTCGAAGGGTCTGATGTAGCGAGGGTTGAGCTTGCCTTTGAGGCCAAAACGTCTGACGCCGCATGCGAGTGATACTTTGAGGAACACACGATCCCCAGTCTGAAATGATAGATCTCTACGACGCTTGCCGGCGTAACTCTTCTGGCGAGTACGCGCTTCTTGCAGCTTTGCCCTAGCAATGGCGACCTTTTCATTGGTCCGCTCTATTAATTCTGGACCCTCAATCAAACGTTCTCCAACATGATCCCAACAAATAGGAGCACGACATTTCCTACCGTATAACATCTCGAAGGGAGCACGCTTGATATTGGCATGCCAACTGTTGTTGTAGGAAAACTCGACCAAGCAAATATAGTCATCCCAGTGTCATGTCCATTCTAATGCACAGGCGCGTAGCATGTCTTCCAAAGTCTGTATAGTACGCTCTGACTGACCGTCCGTCTGCGGATGGAAAGTTGTGCTGAGCTTGAGCCTAGTTCCCCAAGCTTTATGCAAACCTCCCCAGAAGTGAGAAGTGAAACGTAGATCCCTATCGGATATAATTTCTGAAGGTGTACCGTGTAATCGTACAACCTCCTTGGTGAATAGTTCTGCTAATTTACTGACTGTGAAATCTTTACGGATAGGAATGAAATGTGCTGACTTGGTCAAACGATCGACAATAACCCAGATTGCATCATGTCTCCGCTGAGTCTGTGGTAATCCGGTGAAAAAATCCATAGAGATCTTGTCCCATTTCCACATTGGAATATCTAATGGCTGGAGAAGTCCGCTGGTACGCTGATGTTCTATCTTAACCTGCTGGCAGGTTAGACATTTAGAAACAAAGGTGGCGACATCCTGTTTCATGCCGCTCCACCAGAAATGCTGCTTAAGATCGTGGTACATCTTAGTGGAACCTGGATGGATAGAAAACGGAGAGCTATGAGCCTCGGTCATTAAGGCTTCTCTGAGAGCAGGGTCTTCTGGAACGCAGAGTTTGGTACCCTCCCATACGATACCATCGTCACACGACTCGCCGTATAAATAATGCCTCCAGATTTTAAGGGCGAAAAGGACTACTGCGAGCTCTAGGTCATGTGTAGGATAATTTTTCTCATACGGCTTTAGCTGACGCGAAGCATAGGCAATGACTTTCCCATGCTGCATAAGTACACAGCCTAAACCCTTTCCTGAAGCGTCACTGTAAATCTGATAACCACCTGTACCAGATGGGAGAGTAAGGATCGGTGCTGAAATTAAACGATGCTTGAGTTCCTCGAAACTCTTTTCACTCTCCTCAGTCCATATAAACTTTTCCCCTTTACGCATAAGTTTGGTCAACGGTAATGCCAAACGTGAGAAATTTTCTACAAATCTGCGGTAATATCCCGCTAACCCAAGAAAACTGCGGATTTCCGTAACAGATGCCAATCTCGGCCATTTAGTGATAGCCTCTACCTTTGTAGGATCCATGCTGATCCCCTCTGCAGAAACAATATGGCCTAAAAATGCCACTTTATTCAACCAAAACTCGCACTTAGGAAATTTAGCATAAAGCTTCTCTCGTCGGAGAATCTGCAAAACTGTACGGAGATGATCCTCGTGTTCCTCTCTAGATTTGGAGAAAATAAGGATATCATCGATGAATACAATTACAAACTTGTCTAAGAATTCGTGGAAGACTCGATTCATCAAGTTCATAAATACTGCAGGTGCATTCGTGAGACCGAATGGCATAACAACAAATTCATAATGACCGTACCTCGTGCGAAAAGCAGTTTTGGATATATCCTGCTCTTTTACACGTAACTGATGGTAGCCTGACCGTAGATCGATTTTTGAGAAGTGCTTGACACCCTGAAGCTGATCAAATAAATCGTCAATACGAGGAAGTAGATAACGATTACGAATAGTGAGCTTATTCAGCTCACGGTAGTCAATACACAGTCGCATACTACCATCCTTCTTTTTGACAAACAAAACTGGGGCGCCCCGAGGTGACACGCTTGGACGAATGAAACCCTTTTCTAGAAGTTCCTGAAGCTGGTCTTTCAGTTCCTTAAGCTCTACAGGATCCATACGGTAAGGAGCTTTAGATACTGGTTCTACACCTGGAATGAAATTGATGCTAAACTCTACCTCTCGCATGGGAGGTAAGCCTGGGAGTTCCTCTGGAAAATCTGACACGACTGGTTGATCATGAAGTGAAAGTGTCTCAGAAGTAGTGTCATGAACTGTAGCTAGAAAACCCTTACAACCATGGTATAATAGAGTACGGGCCTGTAAAGCTGAAATGACCTGAACATGTTTTCCTGGCAGAAAACCACGGTGGATAAACTCTGGTGCTTAGACTTCACCGAATATGACCCGGTGTGCATGACAATCTATGGTGGCACGATGAACTAACAACAAATCCATACCCTGAATAATATCGAACTCGCACATATCTAGAGGAAGGGCACTGACTGGACAGATTATATCATCAAACTCAAGAGGGAGATCCTTATACACCTGGGTAATGAGTACAGAGTCTCGCAAAGGGGTAGATATACTAAGTACATTGTCTAGTGGCGTAGGGGTCATGTTTATTTTAACAGCATATGAAGTAGATATAACTGAGTGTGTGGCGCCTGTATCGAAAAGCACGCAGGCAGCCTGCCCGTGTATAAACAAAATGCCGGTAATGGTACCTGTGGTCTTATTTGCTTGCTCACGGGTAGTAGTGTAGACGCGACTAGTGGTTGGTGGTAGTGGTGGTGGTGGAGGTAAAATTTGAGGAATCTGGCCTAAGGTACCGACAACATCCTCGCTCTTGCAATCCCTCTTCATATGGCTCGGTTGATCACACTTGTAACAACCACTCGAACCACGACGGTAAGGCCCCGAGTGTTTCTTCCCACATGTGATGCAAGTGGGATAAGAATACCCGGTAGAAGCAGCTCTGGTTTGTTGAGAACCTGATTTACGAAGATAAACACGTGTCACGATTCTGATAACATAAATGAAATAAGGCTGCTTGGCTGAAGTTTAAAATTACCAGAATTTGCCGGTCGGGCAGACTGTTGACCTCTGTTGTTTTGGTCACGCCTCTGTCCAGCATCTATGTTGGAATAAAAAAAAATTAGAATCTGTTTTACACGATAATTTAGTGTTTTTGGAGCTTAAAGAATCACATGTAGTTGCCAGATGAGTTTGAGCTGCCGCGGTAGTTATCACCACCGCTCCTCTTATCTGATCGATTGCGGTCATAAGACTGACCGTGGTTTCTGTAGTTCTGTTGTGGAGTAGCTGATTGGGATCAGTCTCCTCCTTTGTGTCTGCAAAATTATAATTGAATAAGGCATGACATATAAGTTGACAAGTAATAATCGGAGTTAAATTGTGTAAGTTTATCGAATGAGATATACCTCTTCTCAGGACGCTCTACATTCTCGAGCTCATCCCTCTCGAAAAGCAACTCAATATCACGAGCTGCATTAGCTACTTGTGACACGTTAGTGAACGTGGCACTCATCAGCCTATCCGCAGTCCTAGAGTGAAGAGCCCAGTGAAATTTTTTCGCTTGCTCCTCGGCGGTACCCGCAGCCTTTCCTAAGAATCCAGCCATCCTGAGATATCGGTGCATGAACTCTATACTATTCTCGCCATGATTCTGACGAATGACGTGAAAGTCCCTCTTCAGTTTAGCTTGTTCAGTATGCGTGAAAAACTGGTCATAGAACATTGTCTTAAATTGTGCCCAGGTC
Source organism: Glebionis coronaria (assembly GCA_025667525.1). Taxonomy (NCBI): domain Eukaryota; kingdom Viridiplantae; phylum Streptophyta; class Magnoliopsida; order Asterales; family Asteraceae; genus Glebionis; species Glebionis coronaria. The sequence continues at coordinate 422,851,977 of CM046875.1, forward strand.
AATGTAAGCACACACGCATCTCCCTCATTTGACAACTTCTGAGACCTCCACCAATGTAGAGCATGACCCTCCAGTTTGTAAACTGCAAGCCTGACCTTGAAAGCATCACTACAACCCATAGCCCCAAAAAATTTCTCTACATGATAGATCCAGTTTTCTGCGTCTGTTGGAGCTACAGTCTGTTCAAAAGGTCGGGTTTCTGTTTGTTAAACAAATCTAGCCAGGTGGCTAACGTGGCAGGTGGTGGAGCAGGAGGGTTGTTATTCTGCTGAGGTCCGTTTTGGTATTCGGCTCGAATATCATCACGAATTTGGGGTAACATGGCTTGTATAGCTGCCTAAACAACAGCAATAATATCAGTTGCGTTGGCATCATTCTCATTTTCGCGTCTGGGTGGCATCTAAAATGAAAGAGTATAAGTGGATGAATCTGTCAGAACCTGGAGTACTAAAATTTGGATATGCATAGTGTAGTTCATGAAGGCATAGCCAACAAAAGATGACATGAACACTGGTGAACACCTATGGTCAGTTCACAAAATGACAATTTACTAAAATCCTTTACTTTATGCCTCATACATTACTTTGGTTGTTTGGACACTGTTTCGTCCTTTTTCTTTCAGTACTTAATCTTTATATTTGAGCTTATGTTTGGATTGCCGATGTTTGATTCCGGTAATTCTGTTATGGTCAGTTAATGTTTAATACATTGCCTTGCATGCTTTGATGACACGCCATAAATGCACGTAACGGTCCACTTATCTAAGTGGGGTGTTACAATTATGGTATCAGAGCCTGGTTCGACCTGTAGGCTCTAAAACTTGACCTGTGACTAGTGGGTAGTCACCAAGAACTTCCTGTATTTAGGCATCGTTGTCTTCCATGCTACTCATGTATTTTATCAGTCGGGTTTTCAAAAGTTTGACTAAGTAGACGGTTGGTAAAGGACTGGCCATACTTAGTCGCATGTGCTTTTCAGCGAACTTTTCGTTTTGGTGAACTGACCATAGGCGTTCACCCTTGCCCGCTTAGATTTTGTATAGATGAACTGACCATAGGCGTTCATCCTTACTCATGTTAGATTTAGCTCCCATCCAATGCACGTACTCTCTTAGAAGTCCTAAGATCGTCCCTGTGAACCTGTCGTTTGGAAACATGAAAGGAAACTACGGCTGAGCATAACGCTCAGTGAACGGATATGAAGCATGATATTAATATACGGGAATGGAACTGATAACAAATACTAAACTAAAACTGTTATGACAATTTGGATCAAACTGTGTAAAATCTGATATATCCGATTTATAATATAAAACTGACTTATTAACTGTTAAATCTGAAAACATGCATTTACTGTATTTTAACTGCCAGAGCTTATATAGGTCATGTGTTGTAACAATTGTGCATGAATAACTGGAGGGGTGACCTCGTCATGCTGTAGAGGGGTGACCTCTAAATAATGTGTTGGGTGGAGGGCTCAGCTCCAAAGTGAAGGATGTAGAGCACACACCACATTCACCTGACAACTGTAAATTGATAAGCCTAGGATGCATCCATACGCCCCACTAATAATACTGATAAAATGGCCAAGCTGAATTGAGTGGAACGCTGCGGGATATCACTCTCCCACGGGTGAGTCATAACACCGGTGCCTCAAGTGTCATGGTTACGGTACCTCCGTAACTAATACTACTGACTGGTCATGCTTGTATATAAGGCTCAGGCAATATCTTAATTATTAAAACACTTTCAGATTAATTATAACATGTACTGGGGAAAAACATTTGGCTGCAGACGGGAAAACTTAATCATGCATAGAAGGAAAGTACTTACTGAAAGGATGAAAAATCCGTACCTCGTGTCCAGTAACCGACCGAGATCAATTGACAGAAAGTATACTCTGATTTCACGCGAGCTACATAAATAAAGGACGCGAATAAGTGATCTGATCTTTATTTAATTTACTGATTTTTTATTAGCTTCTTATTTGTTTACTTCTGAAATTCTGTACGTATATTAACTGATAAATCGGAACTTACAATAATTCTTTCTAATATATATTACGACCTACTAATAATTATGATACAACGTGTTCTGACGTTATTTAATACTATAAAAATTAGCTCGTTAAAACATAAGGTTTCTAATTAGAAAGTTTCATAAACAATTTAATTCATATAACAAAATTATACCCTTTTAAAATATTAAAACTATTTTAATTTAGTTTATCTAAAAATACAACTTAAAACATTTATAAAACAAGTAATAAAAGGTATAATATAAAAATATTCCTTTTTATTTTTATAACAATGCCCCGAGCCTACTGAGATACCCCTTCTCGGTCGCACTAAAAAATTAAATAATATCTATTAAAATCTGTCTATTTAAATTAGTGACAGAAATCTGAGTCACTAAAAAGTGTCACTAAAACTGGATTTCAAAAACTGTCTAGAAAAGGTAATTCTGCGACAGAATAGTGTCACGAAAACTGTCGCTAATCTTTAAATAAAACTCCTTATTTTTGTCTACTTTTCCCACTGTTGAATCCTATCGTTCCCACTGTTTTCTTTGTTTTATTCCCACTGTTTTCACAGTCCCAAACACCCCTTTAGCAGTTTCACTGTCCGAGTGGTTTTGACAGGTTTAGGTCGAAAATACAGCCCTAGCCGCCCATGTGTGGGTCACGGCTGGGCTGGGCTGGAATCACCGAGACCTTAGGGTCTCGGTTAATATAAACCAAACACCCCCGATCATCAATAGCTAAACAACCACGTCCCGTTTGGGGTTTTTCTGCCCTAGGTCGACCAAAACAGCAACCACCGAGACTCTAAGTCTCGGTTGGTTCAATCAACACCAAACGAACCCTTTATATCTGTAGCTACGGGGTTGGCTGGGCAAAAGAAAGACACACCGAGCCTATTTCTCGGTTCTATATAAGAAAATAGAAATGACTTACAAGAAAAGAAAGAACGATTTGTATGCTTACAAGATTTAGGAATAGGATGGTATATTAGATTACGAACCACAAGAACACAAGAACCCTTCTTCTTTTTAAACTCTCGGTGGTCACAAGAAACCCTAGTTTCTTCTATTTTTTTGTCGACTATGTGGGAGAAAGGGGTTAAAGTCCCGTATATTTTTTTACAATGGGCTTAGGCCCATGTTTTCCTTTCATTTTTACAATAAACCAACCGACCATGGCCTTTTTTCTTTCTTTTATATATATATAACCGGCCCCCTTGCTAACCATATATGATGACGTATAGTCCCCAGCCGGGTCATGAACCCGGTCCACGGGTACTACTCGCATCCGGCCTGTTACTAATGGGTTGGATTAATGTTATTTAAAGCTTACGGGCTTCGAATGAACAGTGGCCGCGTACATGTGTGCGGCCCACGGCCAGTCACTGCCGATAGAGGGTTAGACAGAATCATAATCTTATTATGATTGGGATTTACCCCAAAGTGGAGGAGATACACTCACCATAATTAGAAGATAACAATCAAACTAATTATGGCACTTATCCTTTGCTTGGGGTCGAATCATCGGTGACAGCCCACTAGGGTTTCACCGCCTATATAAGGAACCCCCAAGGGTTCCACAAAGGTATTACATTCTCCAAACTCACATACGATTCTTAAACCATAACCAATTCGCCGGAGTCTAATCTTGGGATACATTCCCACGATAAGCCTAACGCGTGTTGCTTTAGTGTGCAGGATCTCAGCAAGATAATTCACTTGGTGGAAGAGCCGGAGCCCATCCACCCTAAATTAAGCCTAATTCGGGTCTAGCAAGGATCATCCAACTTTTGTATCAATAAGTTGGCGCCATCCGTGGGACCAATATACTAAGCTAGAGCAAATCTCATCTCGATCTCTTCCAATGACGAAAGGACATCCGCAAGGAAATCCCAGGAACACGAATCCTGCGAGTCGGAAGTCCACATGGGACGGGATACTCATCCCCACTCAGTCCCCTAGCAACCAAACCGGTGGACCGAATAACCGGAGTGTTTTTCAGTCCATGGGTGGGATAGGTACGTCCGCTAATACCCCACCACCAACCTCAACCATGGACAAAACTGATCCATGGAGTGCGCCTAAGGCCCCTAATAAGGAGCCACGCAGCCATCGACGGGAGAAGAAGTGGAAGTCGAACCACTTAGTGACGAAGACCTCGCTCCTGTTCTCCGGCGGAACTTTGAGAGGATCGTCCCAGGTATAGCGTCAAGGTTAAACCTAGGTAGGAACCTCTAATCTAGGCTCAACTTTGGCAGGGCCATGTCCGGCATCTCTCCTCAGACTCAAAAGAAGAAGAGGGCACGACCCCAGGAACGAAACCTCTTTGAGGAAACCCCTCAACATTGGAATGTGTTCGAACGCATAGGGGATCGTGTTATGAAGGAACTTCTACAATCTCGTAAAGAAGGAGATAGATTCGATGACTCAGTCGAACGGCCGGATTTGGAATAAACCAGGAACAATCGCCGCACAAGCGTGTGGGATAAGGTGAACACCGGGAAGAAGGCTCCTAGCTCTTCTCACAGAAGTGATCCTCTACCAAGAGGTGGGGCACCGCCCCTTTCCCCCGGTCCATTAGGAGAAGATTCGGATGACCACCCACCCAAGCGTCGTCGACCTAAGCGTACTCCTCCACCACCATCGGACGATGAGGGGTACTACGGTGGTCCTTACTATGATGAGGTGGAATGGAGTAATCCTTCCGCCCATGGTGTGACCCTAATCTCACCCGTCTATGGTGTGATCCTAGTGAAGATCCTTTTACACTCCGCATACGGAATTACTCCGAGGATAAGAAGCGTCGCATGCCAGCGTGCGTCAAAACTTATGATGGGTCGGGTGATCCGGATGATCACCTAAAGATATTTGACACACAGGCAAAAATCGAACGATGGCCCATGCCTATATGGTGCCAGATGTTTAACTCGGCCTTGATTGGCAACGCCCGTGATTGGTTTGAGGGACTCCCTCCTCGAAGCATCGATAGCTTCACTGAACTGCGCACTGCGTTCAAAAACAATTATACTCAGCGAAAGAAGTATAATAGGGATCCGGTCTCATTGGAAACCGTCAAGAAACGGCCTGGAGAATCTACGGAGGACTTCACGGCATGTTTCAATGACGAGTGCACACGCACAAAAACGATGCCGGAGCTCCTAAAAATTTTTGATTACATGCATGCCATAACAGACAAGGAATTAATTAGGCGCCTCAATGACAAACGACCGGAGAACTATGACGACCTCATGGAAAGGGTCAGGAACTTTATAGAAGGAGAAACCGCGGTAGCCGCGGCCTATCCTACAAAGGGAAACCACAACTATCGATCGAGCGACCAGTCCAGGAGACAGTCGAGTGGACAAAGCAACCAAGGTAGTGGAAGGAGCTCAGACTACAAGAGCCAAAACAAAGGACGGCGGTCGGAGGACAAATTTACCCCCCTAAAGATGTCTTACCGGGAGATCTTGTTGACAGAAGGGGCGAACTTCCCGAGACCTCCCCCAATGACGACTCCGGTGGACCGTCGTCAAGGAAATCGCTTTTGCGAATTCCAAAACGACAAGGGCCACGGCACGGAGGAATGCATCCAGCTCAAGAAGCACATTGAGTCACTGATCAAGTCAGGCAAACTCAAACATCTGGTCAAGGATTGGAAGGACGGAAAGGATAACAAGAAGCACGATAAGAAGGATCCCCAAAAGAACAAACCTTCGACTATATACATGATCCAATCCTGGCAGCGCCGCACAAAGCAGAAAATTAGTCAAAAATTTTCACGCGGCAAAGAAATCTCATTCCCTCCCATCACGGCAAGTGACGTAGTCGATGCACCTCTCACGATTGAGGTAAGCATTGGAACACACAACGTTCACCGTATGTATGTGGATGGAGGGTCATCGGCAGAAGAACTGTACGAACACTGTTTCGTACAGTTACGACCAGAAATAAGAAGCCAATTGGTACCAGCCACGTCGCCGCTCATTGGCTTTACTGGAGAAACTATCTGGCCAATAGGACAACTGCGTCTGCTAGTAACCATTGGGAATGAAGAGCATTCCACCATGGCGTGGATGAACTTTATGGTGATACGCTCACACTCTCCATACAATGGGATCATAGGAAGACCAGTCATCCTGGCCATACGGGCAGTACCCTCCACAGCTCACGGAATGATTAAATTCCCACAATCTATAACTCAATCATACCAGCATCCGAATGCCACGATGTGGCAACACCAGTCCTAACTGTTCCTGTCAAGGAAGGATCACCACCCCCCAACTGGAAGGTGGCAATCCATCCCGATTATCCGGAACAAGAGGTGTCCATAGGGGGAACGCTCTCGGATAACGGAAAGAGGGCCATGTGCCCTCTTCTGAAAGCAAACCTGGATGTATTCGCATGGGAGCCCAAGCATATGACAGGTGTGTCGCGTGTGATAGCAGAACATAAACTTCAAATCTGCCAGGGATATTCTCCTGTTAAGCAAAAGAAGCGTGGTCAAGCACCAGAACGCAGCCAAGTAATACTGGATGAAGTACGGAAATTAGTGGACGCATGAATTATGCGCGAGGTATACTACCACGAGTGGTTATCCAACCCGGTCATGGTCAAGAAGCATGACGGGAGCTGGCGCATGTGCGTGGACTTCACGGACCTGAACAAGGCTTGTCCGCAGGACTGCTATCCGTTACCAGAGATTGACTGGAAGGTGGAATCCCTATGTGGGTATCCCTTCAAGTGCTTCTTAGACGCATACAAAGGGTACCACAAGATCCAGATGGTGGAAGAGGATGAGGAGAAGACGGCGTTTCATACTAGTCAGGACGTATACTGTTATACAAAAATGCCATTCGGACTAAAGAACGCCGGGGCAACATATCAGCGACTTGTTGATAAAGCGTTCGACTCACAGATAGGCTGCAACCTTGAGGTATACGTTGATGATCTAGTCATTAAAAGTCATACGGAGGAGGCACTTCTTCGTGACGTCCAAGAGACGTTTGACACATTGAGGAGAATTAATATGAAACTGAATCCAAAAAATGCACGTTTGGGGATACTGAAGGGATGTTCCTTGGATACATGATCGATCCAAACAGAATTAAGCCTTGCCCGGAAAAGACAGACGCGGTGATACAGTTACCATCTCCTCAGACGCGAAAAGAGGTACATTCATTAAATGGAAAGCTGGCCGGTCTAAACAGGTTCTTGTCAAAGTCCGTGGAGAAATCACTACCTCTATTCAAAACACTCGAGAAGTGCATCAAGAAGGGAGATTTCCGTTGGACAAAGGAAGCTGAGGAAGCTTTTAGTCAGCTTAAACAACATCTCGCAGCTCTTCCCATGCTAGTGGCTCCCCGACCTAAGGAAGAGCTCATCATGTATCTGTCGGCTAAACACGGAGCAATAAGTGCAGTACTTATGACGGATAGGGACACAGTCCAGACTCCGGTCTACTTCATAAGTAGAACATTACAAGGGCCGGAGTTGAATTATTCCTCTATGGAGAAGTTGGTTTTAGCATTAGTATTCGCCACAAAACGGTTACGTCGGTACTTTCAGGCGCACCCAATTGTGGTTATTACTGATCAACCAATAAAACAAATCATCTCCAAACCAGACGTGGCCGGTAGGCTACAGAAGTGGAGCACTCTGCTAGGAGAGCATAACATCTCCTATAGACCAAGGACAGCGGTCAAAGGCCAAATCTTGGCAGATTTCTTAATTGAGAAGCCAGATGAAGACGGACCGGTAATACAGCGAGAGGAAACTCCAGTGGAACCATGGGTCTTGTTCACTGACGATTCTCGTGCATGGACGGGTCAGGAGCTGGCCTCATACTTACGAACCCGAAAGGAATGGAGTTTACCTACGCCCTGCATTTTAAATTCACAACCACTAATAATGAGGCAGGATATGAAGCGTTGATTGTGGGTTTAAAAATCGCTGCTAGAATGGGAGTCCGCAACCTTGAGGCTTACGTGGACTCACGGCTTGTCGCGAACCACATTCTAGGATGTTACATAGCCAAGGAGGATAACATGGTTCGATACTTGGAGAAAGTCAAGTCACTCATCGCTACTTTCAGCAAGTTTTCTATCAAACAGGTACCAAGAGGTGAAAATAAGAAGGCGGATGCTCTTAGCAAGATTGCATCTACAAGTTTCGCCCACTTATCCAAGCAAGTCTTGGTAGAAATATGTTAAAGGAAAAGTCTATAACGGAAGGGGAAATCGCAGCTACAGTTGAGGAAGATGGACCTACATGGATGACCCCGATCATCAGCTATTTAATTGATGAAACCCTTCTGGATGATGAAAAGGTGGCACGGCGTATCAGAAGGAAGTCGCAGCACTTTGAGCTTCGAGAAGGTATTCTGTACAAGCGATCCTTCTTACAGCCGTGGTTGCGGTGTGTCGGGCCACACCAGGCTACCTATGTGATCAGTGAGATACATGAAGGGCCATGCGGTATGCACGCAGGTCCCCGATCCGTAGTGGCACGAGCTCTACGCACAGGATACTATTGACCTACTATGCATAGGGATGCACGTGACATGATTCGTAAATGCAGTGATTGCCAAGTGCACAGGCCAGTACCGCGACATCCGTAGCAAGAACTGACACCCATCACATCCCCATGGTCGTTCTATAAGTGGGGGATTGACATTGCAGGACCTTTTCCCGTAGCTGCAGGGGGAGTTAAGTTCTTGATCGTTTTAATGGACTACTTTACACGATGGATAGAAGCTAAAGCAGTTAAATCCATTACGGGTAAGCAGGTTAAAAAGTTTGTCTGGGAAAACATTGTGTGCCGTTTTGGTTTGCTAGGAGAAATCATCTCGGACAACGGGAAGCAGTTCGCGGATAACCCATTCAAGGACTGGTGTGCGGCATTGAATATCACGCGGCGCTTCGCATCTGTTAAGCACCCGCAGACCAATGGTCTTGTGGAACGAGCAAATAGAAGCTTAGGTGAAGGCATCAAGGCACGCTTGGATGAACGAAGTGCCAAGTGGGTAGATGAGTTGCTACATGTTCTATGGGCGCATAGGACTATGATTAAAACAGCCAATGGGGACACTCCACTTCCGCTCGCCTACGGGACTGAGGCTGTTATACCAGCAGAAATTGGAATGCCGACCATCCGCACGGCGGAGGTTAATGTCGTCACGAACGATGAGCAAATCGGATTAATCTGGACTTGTTGGAGGAAAAAAGAGAAATAGAGGCTATCAATGAGGCCAAGTCCAAGGCATGGATGAAGGCTTATTACGATGCCAAGGTTAAAGGTGTTTCCTTTCGACCGGGAGATTTTGTTTATCGTGCCAACGAGGCAAGTCGAGCGGAGAATACAGGAAAGCTGGGCCCCAAGTGGGAAGGGCCGTATGAGGTTACGAAAGCCTTAGGACGGGGCGCGTACAAGTTGCGTGACATGGATGGCCGTGACCTGGAACGCACATGGAGTATCTCCAATCTTAAAAGATGCTATCTTTGAAAGGCTACGGCTTCCGCATGGACACTTTGCTATAGTTGGCTTCAATGAAGATCCATGTATTCTCTTTTGTTTTGTTTTCATGCTTTCTAGGTTCTATTTGTTTTAGGATTTTTCATTCTTGTCAAAAAAAATCGTAAACGTTCTAATAAAATGTCGTGGTGCCTAGCTAGCTCCACGGCTCGTTCTTGTGCAAATTATTGTCATGTCTTTTAGATTCCTTGTGCAAATTATTTTCTTATAGATTTAGTTATTATGTGCTATCTCTTAATCATATACATTCATTCAAAAACCGTAAATGTACTATTCGCCTCCAGGCGGGGTAAGAGGATTAAGTGAACCTAATAATTCAACTTGTCACATAAGAGGGATGCAACCCCAGTGAAGCGGATCACGTATCCTTACTAGACACCTTATTCACAAGACGTTGTAATAAGTTTCCACATGCCGCACTTACATAGTGCTATACATGGTAAAGACGCACGTCGCACGTCTAGTAAAATATAGACTTATTTTTATTCTAGGTAAGACGTGACACGTCATGCGACGCGGATATATATAATATCTACAAGAATATAAGTAAGTTTCCAACTATCAAAATTGTCGTGACCACCACGGACTCATAAATATTATTTTAAATGTTCAGATAAGGTTACAAAATATAAAATGTCGTGGACATCCACGGACGAATGTTTTGTTACAAACCAATTCAGTAATTACATCAATAAAGGAACGCCCTACATTGGGGGAGAAACTTATCTATCTCCCGCTGCTCTTCGGCTACTCAAGGCAATACTTCATCATGCTCTTTTCTGTCCAAAGCCAGAGCCGCGTTCACTTCCAGTACTTCACTTAATAGCTGCTCACCAACTACGATCCTGGTGACGTCCTCATAAATGGGAAGAGTGAGTTGGCTGGGGGAGGGAGTGAAGTGAGTCCGGGAGTGTCCCTCGTCCTGCGAGAAGGCACCAAGGCTTAGCTTCTCCATGATCTCCTTGTTGGACGCATCCTTTGTAGCCTCAAGCTCAGCCAAGAAGGGGTAATCAAGATCCCGCATAGCAGCCATGGATGCGGTCATCTTCTCTGCAGCTTTAGTGTTAAAATAAGCATGTTTTGTAAAATTTTGCTTCTTACTTGTTAACTGTGCGGCCATAACCGTTCCCTCATGACGGCCGTGGTCGATGCCATCCAATACAAGATCTACAAATTGTTGCACGAATTGAGGAGCCTCTAACACTTCTGTGACAGCCAGTCGCATCCCATGGCCCACCATCCACCTGCGTCGGCAATGGCTGCTAGTAGTTGGGGGTACAATACTTCATCACGCTCTGTGGTAAGGGCATTCAGCAACATATCTTTTTGTGTGGAAGCCTCCATCAACTGTTCCGCCACGGCCCTTTCATGATCAAGCTCCTCTTTCAGTATCTCTTCACCCTGGATCAATACATGTGCGTCTTCAAGCTTCTTTGTAAGGGTGGACACTTGGTCAGAGGAGGACTTTGCCAAGGCTTCTGCCGCGGTCACCTATGTGTGATACCTTAAGTATTATAGTGTAGAATAATGTAGCGTCGGTATGATGTTGTACGGATACATACCTTAGCTGTTGCAGTCTCAAGTTGAGTTTCAAGCTCGGCTACACGTTGATCATGGGTATTGGCATGCGCGGCTTGTTCTTTGATGGTGGCCTCAACAGTAGCAAGTTGGGACTTGAGGGCGGCTATCTTGGATTCATTGTGTTCAATCATCTTTTCCCTCCGGCCAACTTTTCTCTTCAGGGAATCAACATGCTCTAAGGCGGCCTCAAATCTTACCCGCATGGAAGTACCCATAGCCATCCGATGAACCAAGGCACCATTATATTCATCCACCAAGTCTACATGACAGAGAATTTATATCCTTTACCAGGCCGGGAGGAAAGCAGTTGTTCAGATAGTCATGGCATTCTTCAGCTTGCCTCATTCTCGAAGCGATTATCTTCCAGTCAGGGTTGAATTGTGTATGGGGGCCGGACACCGGTATCTCTTGTGAAGCCGTGGGGGTACCTTCCTCAAAGGCTGGGCCAGATTTGGTCGCTACAGCATGCAGGACAGGTTCCTTCTCCTTCCGTGCCTCTTGGACAGGTGCGGCACCAGCTTGTTCATCCCTGCAACAAAAATTGGAATATGTATTAAATATTGTTTAGGGAGAACGTACCTTTTAATTGGACGAGAGAAATGATGACAAACATATGCGGTAGACTTACATGTTGGTTTTCTCCAGTTCTGATGCAGTGGGGGGTACTTGAGTAACTGACTCGACATCTGGTAACGGGACGTCTGGATCTACGGGGGCAGCCTGCGCCGTCCCTGAGGCTTGATTGGTGCTCTCACCAGATTGGTAGAGGGGGTGATCCTCGCGCAGTCTCTTTACGGGGGCATTTTGTTCCCAATCACGGCTTGGGCGACTCTTCTTACCCGCTTGTTCTTTCTACGGGTACGCTTGGGGGCGGGCTGGTCTTCTTCCTCCTCCTCTTCTTCTACTTGTTTCACTTCCTCCTTGTCATCACCCAGCATTTGACGGAGGCTGGAGGTAGTCCTTTCTATATTATCACCCTGCTCCTCCTCGTGGGCAGGGGTGGCAGTCTTGGGCGGAGAGGAGAGCCCGGCTTCATCCTCCAACATCAGATTGTCCCCATACTCGTTGTCAAAATCCACGGGGGTCCTCATGATTATTTTGTCATCCTCGTCAGATTGGTGGTCCGGTACGGCTGCTAAGGCGATTGTCACGTTTCGGGTATGCTCGAGAAGGGGTAGCTCATTCTCTCGTCTAGGGCGGGCTCCCTCTGGTATAAGTTTTGGATCACCCTGGCTTAGGATTTCAAAGAAGTTCATTTCTATTAAGAAAACAAAGTATGTTAGTTACGGACAACAGGTTTATGTATGTTTTGAAGTACGTATATTATACCTACCTTCACCACGCCTCCTCCAAAATACAGGATATCTCTTGGACGGGCCAAAGTAGTTACGGCTAATTCCTAGCAGACAAAGGAACAACTCGGGTAGATTCCTATGAAACCCTGTTCTATTCCTATCTATTTCTTGGGAATGTTGGGCGTTATATGTACCAGCTCGTGGAGGTGGGTCAGGAGATACTCTATGTTTAAAAACAAAATCGGTCGGCCACACTATTGAGTCGATAAAAAAGTAATGGTCGTACCAATTTTTCAGTGAGTCCATAGCTTTATTGTGGGCTGTGGGGTTGTTTGGGGATCATTTCTTGAAGGAAAGCCACCCATTCACTAAGTTTCGGGTATAAAACAGTCTAAAAAACTCTACGGTAGGGGGGATGCTTCTTGCACGACAAAGGATTTCAAACTGGCTAATCTTACATGCGCCTATACAGTGTAATTGGGTGATATGTACATCATAATAACCTAGGAGATCTACGAGGAATAGAGTAAACGGAATGCGGTAATTGGCCGCGTCAAAGAGACGAGTGTATAGGCCAATCTTTCCCTGGGGTGCCTCAGTTATGAGGTCCCCTGCACCAGGGAGAGAGGGATGAAGGTTGCTAGGAATGAAGAAATCAGAGCAAAAGTGCCCTAATTTCTCCTCCGTCATTACGTTTAGCAAGGATCCAATAGAAGGGTTGTTTCTTTGAGCCATTATTAATTAAAGAAATATGAGGGCATGGTATTCTAACCTGTGTAAGAAAGGATCCGTGGGAAAGAAGGTGGTGATAAGGAAGAAAGCGCTAATGGCAGAAACGAAGAAAAAGACTGTGTGTCACACACAGCCGTATGGGCGACCTATTTATAGGGTTTCCTTGTTGGTCATGGTTTGTTAGATTCATGACACGTGTCTTCCACTCACCAAAATCGTGTGGTTGGGAAGCAAGGGGCAAGTGAAAAGTCAGGTGGGGCCCACGGGTCACTTCTGACTCAGTAGGTTGCGCTGCTCGAGGTTCTGACTATTTGTACTTTGTCAGTCAAATGGAAGATGAACAGTCAATTGTGTCGGGATATGTGGTCATACGTAAGACCATATTCAATGTTTCATTTAATTTGTCTCGGTCGTCATGTGCGGCCGGGGTACCATAGGAATAAATTCCTAACAAGGTTGCCACGTGCGGCCGATACATAGTTTTCAAAATAAAGCATTTCATAATGTTCTTTCTTGGTACGTCCGGAGAGCATCTTGTTAGTCTAGATATTCCGCCTACGGCTATAACAACTAGACTCGGGGGACATGATGACGTATAGTCCCAAGCCGGGTCATGAACCTGGCCCACGGGTACTACCCGCATCTGGCGTGTTACTAATGGGTTGGATTAATGTTATTTAAAGCTTATGGGCTTCGAATGAACAGTGGCCGCGTACATGTGTGTGGCCCACGGCCCGTCACGGCCGATACAGGGTTAGACAGAATCATAATCTTATTATGATTGGGATTTACCCCAAAGTGGAGGATATACACTCACCATAATTAGAAGATAACAATCAAACTAGTTATGGCACTTATCCTTTGCTTGGGGCCGAAGCATCGGTGACAGCCCACTAGGGTTTCACCGCCTATATAAGGAACGCCCAAGGGTTCCACAAAGGTATTACATTCTCCAAACTCACATACGATTATTAAACCCTAACCGATTACTTACTCTCACGCCGGAGTCTAATCATGGGATACATTCCCACGGTAAGCCTAACGCGTGTTGCTTTAGTGTGCAGGATCTCAACAAGATAATTCACTTGGTGCAAGAGCCGGAGCCCAGCCAACCCGAATTAGGCCTAATTCGGGTCTAGCAAAGATAATCCAACTTTTGTATCAACAATATATATTTTTCATTTTTTTTATTTTTTTTAAAACGTAATCGCATGCTTGTATTTAATTCCCGCGTTTTGTTTCTGTTTAAAATAGTATATTAGATTAAATCGCGTATTTAATCTTCTAATTTAAAAATACGGGTTTTACAAAGATAGTCCCATAGAACCTGATTTGGGAAATGATGAAACTGAAGTCCTTATGAATATACAGCCTACCTACATAATCAATAAAGATCACCCTCAATCACAAATCATAGGTGATATTGATACTCCCAGACAAACAAGGTATCAAGCAAAGTAACATAGCTTTATTGTCAACATAACTATGAAAGTCAATCATGACAATATGCAATGTTGCCTATTTGCTTCCTTTTTGTCACAAGAAGAGCCTAAGAAGATCTTTCAAGCATTGAATGATCCAAGCTGGGTAGAAGCTATGTAAGAAGAGTTATTGCAGTTTGATATTCAAGAGGTTTGGATTCTTGTTGACTGTCCAAGATGGGCAAGACCCATTGGGACAAAATGGGTTCTCAGAAAAAAGAAGGACGAGAGAGGTATAGTGGTCAGAAACAAAGCCAGGCTAGTAGCACAAGGATACACGCAGGAGGAAGGCATTGACTGTGATGAGGTCTTTGCACCAGTTTCCATAACTAAAGCCATCAGACTGTTTTTGGCATATGCTTCTTTCATGGACTTTATTGTGTACCAGATGGATGTTAAGAGTGTGTTTTTGTATGGAACCATTGATGAGGAGGTGTATGTCATGCAGCCTCCGGGTTTTGAAGATCCAGAACATCCAGACAAGGTTTACAAGGTGAAGAAGGCAATGTATGGGCTTCATCAAGCTCCTAGGGCGTGGTATGGGACTCTATCCAAGTATCTCTTGGATAATGGCTTCAACAGGGGAAAGATTGATCAGAACCTGAATAAAGAAACAAAAAAGTGACTTTCTGTTAGTGCAAGTATATGTAGATGATATCATTTTTGGATCCACAAACTCAATGCTTAGCAAGGAGTTTGCCAAATTGATGCAAGACAAATTCCAAATGAGTGCAATGGGAGAGCTCAACTTTTTCTTGGAGTTACAAGTTCAGTAGAGGAAAGATGGGAAATTTATTTCCCAAGACAAATATGTTGCTAAAATTGTGAAAAAGTTTGGATTATGTGAAAGAAAGAAAGTCTCCACTCCTATGGACAAAGAGCATCCCTGGGGAAAACAGGGCCAAGGAAAACCTGTTGATGTCAGAAAATATAGATCCATGATTGGATCTCTCATGTACCTTACAGCTTTAAGACCTAACATCATGTTTGCTGTGTGTTTGTGTGCAAGACACCAAGTGACACCTATGGAGTGCCACCTATTTGTTGTGAAGAGAATCTTTAGATATCTCAAGTGTTACCCTACTTTAGGACTTTGGTACCCTAAAGAGTCACCCTTTGAGCTGATAGCCTATTCAGATAGTGACTATGGTGGTGACAACAATGATAGAAAGTCTACAAGAGGTGGATGTCAATTTTTGGGGAGCAGGCTTATATCTTGGCAGTGTAAAAAGCAAACTATTCTGGCAACTTCCACCACTGAAGCTGAATATGTGGCTGTTGCATGCTGTGGACAAGTCCTTTGGATTCAGAATCAGTTGCTTGATTATGGGTACAATTTTCTTAAAACCAAGATATTTATTGACAATAACATCACAATTTTCATAATTAAGAATCCTGTTTTCACACCAAAACTAAACACATTGAAATCAAACATCATTTTATTAGAGACTGTTTTGAAAAATGATTAATTGTCCCTGAGACAATTGAAACAGAACTTAATGTTGCTAATCTTTTGACAAAACCTTTTGATATAGGGAGATTCCAGTACTTGGTAGCCAGTATTGGGATGGTCAATCCCTGAACACATGTCTATAGCTTTGTGTGTATATTCAGGATTGTATTATTGTCTGTTGTTGTAGAATTGCTAGTCACTTTTTCCATCATTTTTAATGCCACTATTTTTGAACAAAGTTTCCCCTTATAGAGGACTTTCCCCGGCTTGGGTTAATTCCCCTGCTAGGGTACTTTCTCCTGCTTAGGGTTTGTTCTTTTTATAAGTGGTTACATGTGGTTTTAGACTAACAATGCATGGATCATTGTGGAGTATGGAGTACCCTATGGATAAATCTGGTATGTACTCTATATTTCAGGGGAGGTTAGGTCACACCTTTAGGATTCATGGTATCCTTACGATACTCATGTATGATTCTAGATCATATCCACTAGTGAGTAGGGGCTTGGGACAATGAAAACTTGTTGCAAAGCTTGTTGGAGTTTTGAGACCTTGAGGCACTATGATGTGTAGTCCAAAACTCTTGCTTGGGCAGCTTGCTGCAAAAATGGAGCTTTTGGGTACATGTTTCCAAGACCACTTGACCATATGAAGGGAATGGTAGGGTTGGAGACCTGGGTATGAGTATTTCATTGGGTTGACCAGGTGCAGGGTTACTTATGTGTTGGATTTTATTTTTGGGACTTTGTTGAATGGAGGAGTCTAGAGATTATGTGTATCTAGCTTGCTTATGCAAGTTTGTGCATTAGGACAGAGCTGTTTAGCATTGGACTATTCAAGTTAACCTAATACCCTTAGGAAAGTTTCCTCTGCTTTTGATTTTCATTCCCCTGCTAGTATGACTTTCCCCTGCTTTGCAAAACATTCTCCTGTTTGACCGTTCACCGACAATACCGTTACACTGTTTATATCCATTGGGCCTGCTTGTTAAAATTTTTGGTTAGGGAATATTTTATTATTTTCAAAAGATATTTAAGGCGCTTTCTTCGCGGATTGGTAACCTCATTATTATTTCAAATAAATTACTTTCTAAGCAAGATTTATTTCTGATTTTTATGCCAATTGATAATTTGGTCCAATCACAGGTCTTCAATTTGCCTATATAACTCAATTCTCTTAACCAACAGACATAACTCCTTCTCTCGATCATATCCCACTTCATTTTGCAAAATATAAACCTTTATTTCTTAAAAAACTTTCAATGGCTCTCAAAATCTCTCCTAACCATAACCAGATTGCAATTCTTTCTGGTGAAACAGCTGAATTCTCTGATGCAGTGGCTTTCCTAAAGTCTAGTTATTTCAGGTTAGCTCTTGTGATCAGTCCAAGAATTTATACTTCACACATCCAACAGTTTTGGTCGAATGCTACGACTAAAAAAGTAGATGGAGAGGTTACACTTAAAAGTCTGGTTGACGGCCACTCCAAAGTGATTACACTTGCCTCCATTCGAGACAAGTTAGTCTTGGATGATGAGGATGGGGTGGTTACCCTGCCTGAGGCTGAAATTTTTGAGGGTTTAACAAACTTGGGGTACAACATTTTTTAGAATTAAAAATGTAAATTTCCTAAAGGTCAATTTGCAACCCATTGGAAATACTTAATTCATACTATTTTGCAATTCTTGTCTTCAAAAACTACTGCTTTTAATGAATTTAGGAGTCAATCTGCTCTGGTGTGCTTGGCAACAGGGCGAAAATATTGTTTTTCTCAAATGATTATTGAAGGTATGGTTAAAAATGTTAAAAGTAGTTCAAAATTTTGTATGTATCCAAGGTTATAGAACTTTTGTTGGATATGATTCAACATGGACCCATTCGACACAAGAATCACTTCACAGCCAATCCCCACACCACTAAACTATTCACCACTCTTGCAACAACCACCCCACAATTTTCTAGCAGAGCAATGCCCCTAACTCAAACCATGATGAACCAGATCAGACGTGAAGCTGCTTCACAACCTAGAGCAGCCCAAACCACACTTGTTGATACCCCTGCTTCATCTGATGATGCCCCTGTTAGTAATCTACCCCCTGCCAACCCACAACAAGAAAGAAGGAGCAAAACCAGGTTTGTTGGGTCTCCCTTGCCTAGTGACCCCTCACCAAAAGCAGAGAGGAGTGTGTCCATGGGTTTGGAGCACACTGGGGATTTTGCTGCCACTACTGTTTCATCCTCAAGGGGTGAGCAGGATAGTGACACCATAAGTAAGTCCACTTCCTCACTCAGTGATACCCAAAGAGGAGAGCAATCTCCTACTAGGGTTGAGAGCAGACTGAAACCACTATCCTTATTGGAATTGACGAATATGTGCATGAGCTTGAAAAAGCAAAATACACAACTGGTACAAACAGTCACACAACAAGGTATGATAATTACTAGCTTGGAGATCAGACTTGCTACACTTGAGGGGAGGAGAAGACCAAGCTGGTTATATCCACAGATGAGGATGCTTCCAAAGGGGAGGAAGTACCTCACACAGATAAGTCTACTCAATGGTATGTCTTTCCTAGTGAACAAGAACTTGGTAAAGAAAAAGTGGTTAGTGACGAGAAGGGTAGTGATAAGGGGAGTGCAACAAAGGATGTAGCTCAGACATTGCTGAATATGGTTCATCAAGAAGAAGCCCCTGCTACAACAAAGGTTTCCCCTGCTAGCATTAATCCCACTGCTGTTAGTATTCCCCTTGTTATTACTATTACACCAACAAGAGCAGCTTTCTCTCAAACCTTTGCTAGAAAAAGGAGGCAGACAGCTCAAAAGAGGATACAAATTGGAGAGACTGCTCCCAACAATGGATCCAAAAGACAAAGGGAAAGGGAAAATGGTTGAACAGTCCAAGAAGAAATACAAGCACAAAACACCAGAAGAGATAAGGGCTCAGACTGAACATGATGAACTTGTAGCTCAAAGAATGCAAGAAGAAGAGCTACATATGCAAGAGGAGAGAATACAAAAGAGGAGAAAGGAGGCAAAACTAGATGTCTCCAAATTAGATCTCTCATAACAAGAGAAGGTACGAATGCAGCCAAGAGAGATGCTCAAACAGATAGAGATTATGCATAGAGAGCTGGATGAAAGGGTACCTAATGTTACAGAATTCTTGGAACAATGGGAGAAAGAACTGGTTAATGCTCCTTTGGAGGAAATGTATGAATTGACTCTTCTAATCTTCAACTTTCAAAAGGACTTTTTAGAAAGGAGAGTAATGCAGCTTTAAAAGGAAAAATATCTGAAGTCTGAAAAAGGGAGGTTGGAGCATTACAAGGTCATACTTAGGAGGTTTAAAAAGTATACTGATGCATACTTCAGAAAGATGACCTTTGATGAGATAGAGAAAGCAACCATTCCAGTGATGGGAGCCAATAGTGTTGAAAATTTTATTAGTATAGGCACTACAGAAGAGGCTGAGTACATTAGAAAGCAGAATGAGATGATGAAGAAGGCCAGGGAGGCTAAGAAAAGAAAGGCAGAAGGAGAAGCAGGTGAAACTACTAAAGCAATGGAAACTACACAAGCAGGTGCAACTTCTCAAACAAGTGGATCTTCATTAGCAGGTGAAAGATCTGCTCTTAACTCACAAAGATCAGCCAAGAAATTGAAGAGGATGGAGAAGATTGGCGTAGTAACTAGGGAAGATCAACATCCCTCCAATGAGGAAATTGATCAACATTTGATCTTGGAAGAATCTGATGAAATTGTACCAGATGACATGGGAAAGAAGTACTCCATAGTGAAGTATGAGGTATATCAGTATAAAGGCATGTCTTGGTGGAAGCTTGACACAGCTCAGACATTCCAAAGATTAGGTCTTACGTTTCAAACTTTGGATAGAAAAGACTTAGATGACTTATGGAGGATCTTAAAAGGAATGTTTGCAGCAAATCCTCCTACTATGAAAGATGTTGAGAAGGATTGGTTGATCTAGGATAGCATACATAGGATGTATGAAACTGATTTGAATGACCCTGTTTTTTATGCACAGAATGGAGCCAAAATGCTATATTGGAAGCTGTTCACAAATTCAGGAGTCTATGAGTTGGCCATGGAAGGAGTAAGTGTCTATCTGCTCAACAATCGTTACTATTCTCTTTCACAAGAGACAATGAAGAAGATGGTGCATGCTGACTAGATAGTGGATTGCAAGAATCATGTTCCCTATAATCTTGTCTGGTTTATCCACATTCAGATTTGGCCAGGGAGTTTGTAAGCATCCTCATCAACCAGCATTTATTCAGAAACTTGTCATTTTGGTGAAAGCACAAGTTTAGGGGAGGATTGTTGGGAATAAATGTATAAGTATGAAGTTCCCCCTGCTGGTTGGTCAAAGTTCCCCCTGCTAGAATAATTTCCCCCTGCTGATTAATGAAGACAGTGGGATTGCTCCTACTGCAAGAAATCAAAGACCATACTGCATGGATAAACTAGGAAGAGATATTGACGCGTTTCTGTTACTACTCCATAATACTTTCCTAGTTTGTTAGTAGCTATCTTGTACATGAGTCTTTGTGCTATAAAAGGACTCATTAGGTTTTGGTTTCTATATATCTTTCTGTCATTTCATTTCACGCTTTAAGGTTGTAAAACCCTAATACCATCTTTGGGTATTCGTATATCATCAATATATTAAAGCTTAACGTTTGGTTCTATACTTGTTCTTGTGGTAAACATTACTTTTCGCATCTTGTTTAGTTGTGTATTGCAAAGTTTCTCTAGTAGTAGTTTGAATTCTTTCTTTCTACTACAACCCTTAAACAAGCTAAGGTTTAAGATCTGAGTTTGGGATCAACAATCAAACATGTGTGAGTGATCTTCTCTTTGGACATATAAAGAAGGGGATCAAGAGGATAATCATAAGTAAACATACTTAACACATTAAGGATCATTTACTAATGATTGGAATATAGAAAGGAGATAAGAAGAAGAAAATTATCCAAAAAGTTCATTGGAAAATGGAGAAATGATCCACTATTTATTGGAGACAAGCTCCAACAGCTATTTGAGCGTGGATTATCAAATTCTCATGTAGTTCCATATCGCTAAGGAACCGCAAGGGCCTATAATGATCCGCGAGCTTTAGAGTCCGCTCCTTTTTGTCTTCTAGTGGGGAAATTCCATCTGGTGAAAATCATACCTAAAAAGGATATTCTTAGGCCATTTGGAATATGCCAAATTCAAATTTCCATTTTCCTTTTTAATAAAACATTTTTTTAAAAAGAAAGTTTATTAAAATATTTTGTTAATAAATGTGAGTTTTAAGGTTAATCACTTTTAATGATCACTAACCATGTATAAGATATGTTTGTGTAAGACTGATTATTACCTTAATGATAATGTTTGTTAAATAACTTGTCTTAAGGTTATCTTTGACTATAAATGTTTTTACACTTTGTCATGATCAAAACCAAGAAAGACTAGTTATTACAAATAATATTTTTGAGCATCGATTGCATTAACAAATAGTAAACGTATATCTTCTTATATTTGAAATTACTTGAGGACAAGTTGTTGGGATTTTGAAACTAGTTAAACTATTAACTACGAGTACGCAGCGGAATGAATCTATTATAGCACACATAATTAATCATATAAATAAAACAATTAAAACCCGCCTTTATTAATTAAATAAATCAATTAATGGAGCTTGAACTTGATCTTGAACTTTAACTGTAAAATAACTGTCTCTATCATTTGCTCACATGACACGTCAAACGAACAATCACTATTATGCTAGTAGTAACTTCACTTAAAACAAACTAGTGTATGTATCTTGTAACTAGAAACCGTAGATCCAAAACAATAATTGGGATTACGTATGGATCAGTTTATAGATGTTACAAGACACTTGAGAAAAATCAGTCGAAACTTTAATTAGGGTTTAGGATGTGTCGAACCACCAAGGGAAGCAAGAAAAAACCAAAACCTTGACACGAGGATCAAGGGTTTTGTATTAGGCTTAGAAACTTCACAAGGGAGTATGATGCGTGTCTGTCTTGTGATGGATTTGATTGAAACAAGTTTTAAATTTATAAACACGAATTACCGGAATGACTAAAAACGCACGGGCAAGTATGACCCTTTCCTTTGTGTATAGCTTTTATGTGGTAGTACCAAGATTGTTCACTGGGATTTAGAAAACCTATGATCATTCAAAAATCTACTATAATATTTTGATTGTAGCAAATTGTAAACAAATAAATAACAAGTAATTTGATGAGATTAACAATAACATTAAAGGAAACACTTGGTAAATACTAGTTTGGGCATCCTTTATGGTATGATTGTGAGGACATGATAACAAATATGATTATGATAATTAGATGGTTAATCCAATCTATTGTTTTCAAAAGCTTCAATCTTCGTCAAGACTTTGGTTAAGGAAAACAAGCATTAGACTCAATCACTCAATTCAAGACTTAATCCAATTTCAAATCATTCGATTCACGGTCATTTCACGAATTTTTTAACACTTATAATTATGTTTCTTGATAATCAAACTTCTTAAGAAATGGTCAATACAAAAGATAGCCAATCATAGACAAACCGGCTATGACTTGTTGATAGAAAATAACCCTTTCGACCTATGAAATCTTTATCAACAAACTAAGTTTTGACAACAAATGTCACATGAAACATAAGTACCAATGGTTCAAAGAAAAGCTTGAAATTGAAATAAAACATAAATCACAATCACAACCACTACTTCATACCACAAACATCATCCTACGAAGTGTAGAAGGAGATTTAGCTACTCATAATGAACAATGAAATAAACTCAAAAATAATAGTCTTATAAGTCATAATCAAGAGCATTACAAGGTAGAAATATAGTGTTAATGGTTAGGATAATGATTTCTAAGAGTTTGGTGATGTTAACTTTGCTTTTCGGACTCCAAAAGTGACTTTTTGCACCTCCTTGCTCAAATCCAGGAATGGTTTTTTGGACAAGGTTGAGAGAGTTTATTAACTTGCAATAACACACACAAGTATGTTATGAAATGGGATATATGATGAGATGTGGCCCCATGGGTCTTATCTATTGACAAATTAAAGGCTAGGAGTAAATGCATGGCTTGTTGGCAAAGTCATTTGCTTGGAGCCAAAGAGAGTCTAGACTCTTCTATAGAAGGTTCTTGTTCCTTCTTTAGATGCTTCAAGAATGGTAGCTTCTAGTAAAAATCTGCCAACATGAAAGTAGAGGGTGGCGACTTAGATTTCGCTAGTGGCAAAACTGCATGCTGATGGAAGAATTACTGGTGGCAACTTTCAGAATGTTGGTGGCTACTTTCATGTTGAGTGACTTTTACACTTCTTGAAAACACTTGTTCTTGCACCCGAAATAGATCTTCAAAGGCTTGTAACTCGTACACGGGTCTTGAACTTTGACTAGGATTCTTCGTACTCGTACTAATCTTCACATTTGCATTGCTTTATACTTTATTCCTGCAATTGGCTACATAAAGACTTGCAAACACATTTTGGCACAAATATGCATAAAAGTATTATAGAAATAACCAATATGCATGTACAATAGTACGGATAACGCTCCCAAAAACATGTTGGATTTGGGCGTTATCAGAGTACCAAAAGGTAGTCGATCTTGCAAAGGTTTACACTTTAGGTCATTTAAGGGTTGTGGGGATTTTTGGCCGAATAAAATCGGCTGGGAGAGGGAGTATGTGACGAAACCTATGAAGGGGGTGTAAGGGTTTAAATAGCCTTCCACCTCCTTAGTTTTCTTGATCCCTACTCTAAGTTTTAGGCCCAATCAATATTTAGTTTCCTTTTAAGCTAACCAAAAAATATTCTAGTCCCTCTTGATGAATAATCGACCGACCAAGGGTAACAAGAAGGATCTAGAACCAGTTTTTATCCCACAATTAGTTAAACATGTTATTTAAAATAATTAAACATGTAAGTGTAACCAATTTAAATACCGTTAATTAAACATTAAAGTGAAGTTTTTTATTAAACGTTTAATATAAATAATAAACGTATAATAAAAGTGAGTTTTTCGTGTTGTGTGTGTGCCCCTGATAGGCTCAGTCATTCCCGATAGCTAAACGGTCGCATATCTCGACAACTCCCACCTGTGAGAGATTAGACATAGTACGTCCATAATAAAGCATCTAGCAATACTTTATTTATTACCGCAAATGACTAAGGTATAGTTTTAAGAATAATATCTCAAAAGTAATAATTGTTTAAGATTATGTGGCTTGCTATAATCATCCCTTTGTTTCTAGTACCTGTTAAACATAGGATACGGATCATGACTCATTCCATATAGTTTAACATTTATTTCTCGTCAACGAATTAAATTCAGATATACCAAATGTAAACAAGAATCATCTTGCATTACCCTTTGGGTATGGTCATACAATTACCTGATTAATTCTAGAGAGAATCCAGTGGTACTAAACTGCAGTATATCAAGTGGAGGAACAAATTCTATATTGACTGCAAGTGTCGTGGATCGCTGCTTCACAACACTTCCAACTATATCCTTTATAACTAACTCTTGCGAGAATAATGTTTAACTTAAATGATATCCACACATGCACAAACTTGTTTTCATCTCAAGTCTAAGGATAACTTAATCACCATATTCGAAAAACTACTCATGACAAGTATCCAAAAGTAATATTCGGAAATTCGGGGTGTCTAATACGCATCCTTTATTAATAACATATGAGTTTGGCGGGAACCCAATCCATAATATTCAAAGAATATAACCATACTTACAATTGTCTTAATGTAGACAATATTCCCATATTGCAAATCAACAATGGACATATTTAGAATAGTCAAATATTCAAATATTTAAACATACAAATATAGAGTAATTATATGAATGAAACAAACATCAAGTATCTTTATTCATCAAAAATATAAGTGTCTTACAATCCCAATTATCCAAATACTAACATAACATAGATTTACATGAGACTACTAGCTGGAAGTAACCCAATGCTTGTAGTAAGCATTGAATGCTTTTTATAATATAAAGCCTTCGTAAAAGGGTCAGCTACGTTTTCATATGTGTGAACTTTTTCCAGGGTAATGTCACCCAGTTCAATCACTTCTCGGAGGTAGTGAACTTTAGCACGATAATGTTTCACACCCTTAGCGGTTCCTTGTCCATTAGCTATATAATGGCTTCGGTATTGTCACAATACATCTTCATAGGTTCATTATTTGTGGGAGCAACACCAAGCCCGGAAATAAACTTCCTAATCCAAACTGCTTCTTTTGTAGCTTTCGAAGCGGCTATATACTCATCCTCTATAGATGATATGGCATGGATTGTCTGCTTCGTGCTTTTCCAACTAATAATACCTTCATTCAAAATGAAAACATATCCAGTTTGAGACTTTGTGTCATCAACATTTGTCAGATATCCAGCATCAGTGTAGCAAGCAACTTTGAGCTCCTATTTCATATCTCCTCCATAAACAAGAACATATCTTTAGTATTCCTAAGATACTTCAGAATGCTCTTAACAGCAGTCCAGTGTTCTTCACCCGGATTCTGCTGAAATCGGTTGGTCATGTTCTGAGAGAACGCGACATCACGCTTAATACATCTTACATCATACATGATTGATCCTACTTCCAAAGCATAAGGAACTCTCTGTATGCGTTTCAACTCTGCAGGTGTAGAAGCACCTTGTGACTCAGATAATTTTGGTTTATCTTGCATGGGATAATTCCAAGTTTGGAATTCTCCATGTTATACTTCTTCAAAAAATTTATCAATCTAAGCACTTTGATATAAACCAATTAACCGTCTTGATCTGTCTCTATAGATCTTGATTCCAAGAATATATGCAGCATCACTCAATTCTTTCATAGCAAAACACCTTCCAGGGTAAGCATTAACACTTTTAAATATTGGAATGTCTTTTCCCATAAGTA
This sequence comes from Glebionis coronaria, assembly GCA_025667525.1. Classification (NCBI taxonomy): domain Eukaryota; kingdom Viridiplantae; phylum Streptophyta; class Magnoliopsida; order Asterales; family Asteraceae; genus Glebionis; species Glebionis coronaria. Next base: position 422,878,049 of record CM046875.1, read on the forward strand.
ATATATCATCAACATACAAGATCAGGAAAACCACATTAATCCCACTAGATTTTATATATACACATGGCTCATCAGGATTTTGAGTGAAACTGAAGTTCTTGATTTCATCCTCAGATCTCTTATTCCATTGCCTAGATGCTTACTTTAGTCCATAGATAGACCTTTGAAGCTTGTGTAGAAACTAGAAAGGGGGGGTGAATAGTTTCCTTATTTAAAATTATGTTCGTCATTAGAAGTGACTAGTACTTGAAAACTTGTTTCATAACAGTTAGGCCAATTTCTTATGTTTAAAAACATTTGCTATATCAAGTGATTGTGATGATGGAATGCTAAATGCAATGACAAGTATAAGTAAAGAGTGTGGAAAGAAAAAACCTAAGGAACGACACCAAAGATTTATAGTGGTTCGACAACGAAGCTCTCTCTTTGTTCCCTACTCCACTCCTCGAGTACACCTTACTCGAGATTTCTACTATATCCACAAGCTCCCTTCTTGGCAGAGAAAATCATATAACGTTTCTTACAATGTTTTCCGACACTAAGCTAAATGTCGAGTTCTAATCCTAGCTAGAACCAATCTTCGTCGTCCATCTTCTTTTCCGACACAAGGCTAGATATAGAGTTCTAATCATAGCTAGAACCAATCTTCGTCTCCCATCTTCTATTCCGACAGTAGCCTAGATCTCGAGTTCTAATCATAGCTAGAACCAATCTTCGTCGCCCATCTTCTTTTCTGACACGAGGCTAGATGTCGAGTTCTAATCAAAGCTAGAACCAATCTATACTCACATCACTTTCTAGTTAAGTGAGAACTCAAACACTCATACTCACAGTTACATCCCTTTGTAGTTTAGTGAGAACTATCACACAAGACACTAACAACTACATCACTTTAGAGTTTAGTGAGAACTAACACAAGACACATCCAAGTATACACATATACCTTGGATCTACACAAGACTAATATAAGTATACACAAATACCTTGGATCTACACAAGACTCAAATAAACAATATGATGAATATGGCTAGATCTATGAAAGGATGATCTTCATCAAGGCTTCATCTTTTATCACATCACAAATGTGTGAGTGATCTTCTCTTTTGACATATAAAGAAGTGGGCCAAGGGGATAATCATAAGTAAACATACTTAACAAATTAAGTGATCATTTACCAATGATTGGAATAAAGAAAGGAGATTAGAAGCAAAAAGCTATCTAAAAAGGTTGATAGATGATAGTTTAGGGGGTATATAAAGACCGTTCACGTTTTAGGAAAAACGCGAATGCATTTAAAGACCGATGAGTTCGTTGTACGACGCGAGGTACGGTGTATCAAAACCTTTTTGGATTAGTTACAAGTTTGGGAAAATAAGGTTTTAAATTAAAAAACGAAACTACACTAAGACGGCTGAAAACTAAATTGAATTACGTGGGCACGTAAAACGAGAATAAAATAATATCAAAATCATAAAATATTAAAAAAATTTAAAACTTCAAAACTAATTAAAAAATTTCTAAATAAAATAAAAATGATATTAAAAATAATTAAAAACCCTTAAATGGGCCCTAAAACAGGCCCAAACCAAAAATAGTCCAAAACTAATGGGCTTTTTACCCAAAAATAAAACTTTAGAAAACTAAAAATCTAAAAGGATACTCAAACTAAAAACATAATTTCAAACACTTTTTCCTAAAGGTCCAAAACCTTGCCATAAGTAAGCTATAAGCTAGCTTATTGGGCTTAATAAGCTCAATACTCAAGCTTATAAGCTGATTTTTTACAAACCTTGATAAATTAGGATAAATAAGAAACTGCAAAAAGAAATTTTAGAAAGGCTCTTGAAATAAGCTCAAACCAAATGGTTTATATTTTTCACTAAATGACAAAATAGTCTATTTAGTGATTTACTTAACCATTTGACTTGAAATTGATCTCAAAACGTTTGAATGGAAAAATAAGCACTAAGAAACTTACAAACTTGCAATAAGATAAACATAAAAGCTAAAAAATGAGAATAAACACTTAAATTATATAAGCTATAAGTCGTATTCTAGAAAAACCTAAACCAAATGAAACTAGTAAATAATCTATAAAAAGTGAGTTTGAGTAAAAAAATAAAGTTGTTGCTTATGGGAATAAGAAAAAACGAGTAATGAGCTCAAAATGGCTTATTTTGGCCAATTTTGTACTTATATTATAAAAGAAACACACCCCACCCTTTGAAAAGAAAAGTCCTAAGGGCAGGATGGTTAGGAGTGTGTTGTGTGAAGGAGAGGTCAAGGGTTCGAACCCCTTGCCTTTCTTTTTGCTTCTGTTTGACTTTTTGGACTTTTTATTTGGACATAATAAGTAGAATAAGCTAGTTGGGCTTATTCCCTTTTTAAAGAGAACCAACAAGTACAAAAGATCACACAACAAACCACACAAGCAGCAATCAAGCTAAATATCAAATTAATCCTACTCTACTTCTATGCTACAGTGGCAGAACAAATAAAGGAAAAATACTAAATTTTAAGTTGAATTAAAAGCTACTAAAAAGGTGAAATCATCAGGTTTGACTACAAATAGATTAAATTATCAACCTAAACTACAAGCAAACTAGATATCAAGATATAAAGACTAAAATTAAAGCCACACTTTGATCTGATGTATATGAAAGTGTAATAAGCCTAAATTGTTCAAGTTTACTACTCAATATTCAAGCATACAAACTCATACTCTTTTATGACCTATCTGACATGTTCAGGTATGACCACAACATCTCAGCAACACATAATTCAATTTCATCAGATAATATCAATGGTTATCAGATAACTAAGACAAAGAATTGAAAACACATACAAACTTGTATTTTTACTCAATTCTACCAACTACATGTGACTGGAAAGGATTAACCAACAAGGATGCGTTGAGCTTAGGTCTTCCGCTAATCCCAAACACCTTTTCAAGTAAGACAGCTGGAAATTTAACAAATGAACAAAGAGATACAAGGCATAAACTAGCAAGTATTAAGCATGAACATCAAAAATGGCAACAAATAAGCAAGATTAAACAAGAAAAACAGTTAACTAAGAAGAAAAATAAGCAAACCACATAAATCTCAAATAAGAACAGATCGAGTAAGGAAGTGAGTTCTGATGAGACTTTAATTATACATAGTCTCATCGCCTAAATCGGGCTTAAAATAAGGAAAAATATAATAAAACCTTGCAAAAACCCTTTGTTTTATTCATTGTGTGAATGTAGGTTCGGATATCATGAAATCACCAAAAGATCACAAGAAACAAGCAAAAACGAACATGGAAAACGAATTCGTACAAAAAAACCAAAGTCGGATGTGAATTTACCCTTTTGCATTTGAAGATTGAAAAAATTACAAGAATGGTCCCTCAAGTCTCACAAGTTTACGCTTTATACCCTTAGAATATTAAAAACTACATAATGGTCCCTGAAGTATGAAGATATACAACTATATCCCCTTGAAGTTTGAAGATATTGCATAGATAGTCTTCATTCCAAACAATACCAACCACATTAGCGTAAGGACCATAAATGCCAAACTTCAAAGTTATTTGTAAACGGGAGTTGTTGGAATCATTTTTATACAAGTTGAGGGGCCAAATGTGTTAAGTTGGAAAGTTCAAACTATATTATAATATCAGACATGGGAAACAACTAATAAATCCCATTTAGGATTAATCATCCTCTAATTACATGAACTAACCTTAATCCACCAGCGGTCACAATCAACCTCATCACAAAGGGTTTTAACAAATTAAATTAAGGGTTTTACTCACACTATCAACTATGTAAAGTGACTTACATAACAACTATATCAACATTGCTTTCAAGAAACTATTATAATATAATAAGTCTGTTTTAAAATCAAAGTTTTATAATATGTTAATTATTTAACATATCATTTATAATGTTTATGATGAAATAAATATATTACATCAACTTTTACCTCAAAGCCCTAATTTCATGAAATATTATTATTCAAAACACATGTACAAGCTTACAAAGCATGTGTATAAAATAAAATAGTATATACTTGGATATTTTCCCTCTAAATTCATATAACAACTCTTTAAAGGTTAAGGTACAACTCATTCATGCATACTATATTCAATATCAACCCTTTCCCACCAAAATCATGTATCTCTATTTAAACAAAGAGTACAAACTCACATAACATAACATTTAATATATATTTTCATCTTAAATCATGTGGTACACCACTCCTAGATCTGTGGTACATGTTATTAATGCACAAATACTCAAATTTGCCACTTTCCCTCCAAAACCATTTCAAACTTGTACAACCTTATTGACCAACTTTACAAACACCTAATACCTAATGTCTAAACACTAAACTCACCCTATATTAACACTAAACACTAATTACAAACCCTGATACAATATTCAAACCCTAATTCCCTTGAAAATCCTAATCCGGCAATAAAACACTTCCAAAACCAATTTTTAAACCTTAGCCCCATTTTTCTTATTCTTCTTGTCGTGGCACCCTAAACCCCCATACAACATTCCTACCTAGTTTTAGCTCTCAATACTCACTCCTAGGCTTCGTAAGTCATCACTCTATATCTCAGCCACCTTGCTAACCTATCCCTTAGCCTCCAAGTTTATTTCATATACTATAAATAGCCGAACGCCCAACCAACTGGCTTAGCTCAATTTGCCACTAAAGTTCCACTAAGTGGTTTCATTATGGGAGGGTTCCTGGAGGTCTTGGGTCCAAGACCTGCTAAGGGCCTTTCAGGCGAAGCGGATAAGGAGTCTAACATAACTAAACGACGGTTCGAAGAAGACATTCTTCTGCTTGGATGTTATTGCACGACTCGACACACTAACCACTAACATTTGTCATTTTAAAAAAATAGTCGAACACCCCTAACCATTCTCATTCATCTCACACATTCTTTTCTACATTCAATTTCTGTTCTAAGGCATCCGTGATGTCTAAGAATGTTAATAAGCTCATTAATAAGCTCAAGAAAAGTTTCCATAAGCCCTTGAAGTGTTTACAAGCCATATGATCCAAACCGAGCCCTAAATACCTATTTTGAAGTTTGTAAGCCCTCTCCTTTTTCTATAAGCTATTTCTTGTTTTCATATGATCTGTAATAAGCCATAAGGGTGGAAGATTTATGAAAATGTAGTATTTATAAATAAAGAAAAAGAGGATTTTTTTTATTAAAAAAAATTAAACTAGGTCGCTTTGTAGTGTTAAATAGATCATTGTAGGTCGTCAAAGAGAGAAAGCTGATATGACAGAAAAATTAAGGTCGCACTAGGTCACTGCTGTGAGTAGCCTTAAAGATGTAAAATATAATATTTATTTATAAATTATAAAATTACATTTAATAATATAATATTAAATTATATAAAAATAATTATATAACTTATTTTTACATAACTTATCATCTACCAGCATTTGAAGAAACCTAAACTATTAACATATCGCGTTACTAGGGAATTTTATATGACCGGATTTCATTTGGTTAAATATTTTGACGAATTTACTGGATTTACGATTTAAAATGTCTTACCTCCCTAAATGTTTACCAATAGGGTAATTATATGAACTTCTGATGTAGAGAAACACCTGAGTAAAACTTGTAATATGTGATATGAAAACTCCAATCCTAAAGACCAATGTTTTGAAAACCAATTTTTAAATTGATCAGATCGAGCCATTGGGTCACCGGATTACCGGTTCAACCCGATTTTACAATATAATAAAATCTTCCTTATGAACATATAAACTATTTACAAACAAATATAGTATGTAAATATATAAAAATATATTACGTCGCAAATACGCATAATTTACATGCTTTATTCGAAAAAAAGAAACACGAAAAAAGAAACCCGGTCGGTTCTCGAGAACCGGGTTGCTCGGGTCTAACTAGGTTTCGAAAATATAAAATCCGGTTTAGCATGTCATTTTTTCGACCGAGCCGGGTCCAATTGACCCGGCCAGGTCAAACCGGGTTTCAAAATATTGATTAAGACTTTAAAATTGCGAACATAATTCCTTTTGGTATACCTTATGGGGATGGCTTTTTCACGTGCAACCATAAAATTTTCATCGATTTGAGTTTTTGTTGGAGGGATATACACTTACCACAACTCTAGAGTAGGGCTGAGCATCGGTCCGGGACCAGACGAGACCGACCAAGACTGGACCGGCCGAGGACCGAAATGGTCTGAAACCCCGGACCGAGACCTGACCGAAATGGTCCGGTCCCATGCGGGTTGGTCCGGTCCAGTTCAGTCCTCGATCCGGTCCTATTATGCATAATCGACGAGATTTTGGTAAGACCAAACTGGACCGGACCGACTAGACCGAAGACCGAATTGGTCCGAAACCCCGGACCGAGGACCAGACTAAAATTATTTGGTCCGGTTCAATTTTCTGATCCAGATCGATTTTAGGTCTGCCGTGCTCAGCCCTACCGTAGAGCATAGAATTTAAACTTGTCTCCATAGGCAACGTAATGCAAATACCATCTAATTATTGAATCTATTGAAACCGTAACCACAAAGAGTTGTTATCATCGGTGTGATGATAGTTCAGACAACATTATCATATATTATTCAAGTTGCTCAACTGCAAAAGGTTGATCAAAACGGCCGAAAGTAGACGTCTTCCATGAACTAAACCTTTACAACGAGACGGTAAACTTCTTTTTTTTTTTTTTTGAAAGGATAATACAATAAAAGGCTCCAAGAAGGAGACCACAAGGGAACAAACAGACGAGGTTCACAAGAACAAAACAAACAAGACCAATCAAGTCCGGAAAAAAAAGCTACAGCCAAGGAAACAAAAACAAACAAGAGCAACCATTAACTGGAAAAAAATGTCCAAAGGCTTCGAGATCCAAGCATTCCAGTTTGCGCCATAGGACTTAGAACTGTTAGCTGGCTGCTGCAATATTTGCTTTGATGCATACCTGCAAACAGTGACGGACGCAGAAAATCGAATAGTGGGGGGCAAAAATTTTTTTTTGACAATAACAAAGTAAAAAAAATTAAAATCCGAATAAAAAACCGAATATTTTAATAAAAATAGAGGATTTTTACGCTTTAGAGTGTCAAAAGTCGGATTTTAATATATGAGTGGGGGGCAATTCGTGTTTGGAATGGGGGGCATTTGAAAAAAACTGTCAAAATCAAAGAAAAATTACACTGTAATCGCGTCGTTTTGATCAAGCTATGGGGGGCGCCGCCACCCCGGACCTAACAAATAGGTCCGCCCCTGCCTGCAAATCGAATCATATATAGGGAAAATATAACAAAAAGTAAACCAAATCGAATCGGTAATGTACATGATAATCGAATCATCTCAATTAAATTTTAGATGATATAAAACAAACTCTTAACCAGATAAGAAGTAACGAAGTAACAAGTTACAGAGCGTCGCCGAAAATGGAAATGGTGCTTTTGACGGAGAAGTGGAGGTTCTTATCATAAAGACCATGATGGGTATCCATGTCATGTGTTTCACTAAAAATCGTAAATTTAGAAGAGATTATCAAGACATGATTATTCAGAATATATTTCAAAATTTCGTCGAGCTATTCCAGGAAACTTTATATTTAATTGAATGTATAAATGATTTCAAGTCTTTTTCGAATTGTGTTTTAGAAGACGTTTTAAGTTGTTCCACATTTTATGTTCTGGGGTGTTTGTTTTAGCTTATATAATGGGCTTAAATAAGCCATTTATGGCTTATATAAGCCTATGTTTAATAAGCTTATAAGCCCTGGCTTATATAAGCTTAAGTTAACATGAGGGTAAAATGGTAAATATGTTATATAAGCCCAAACCTTCATAAAAAGCCACATTTTTAGGGCTTATCAAAACACCCATATATAAGTTTATAAGCCCACTTATATAAGCTTAACCAAACACTTGGTTTGGGCTTATAAGCTTATATAAGCTAATAAGCCCATTACATAAGCTAAAACAAGACCCCCTAAACTAACTTAATATTCAAAATGGCAAAGAAATTCAAACGTTATTAATTATGGCTTGTTTCCAAGTTTAAACAGAGTAGCAGTTTTTTTTTTTTTTTTTTTTTTTTGAACTAGTGTAGCAGTTTAACCAGTGTAGCAGTTCAAACGGGTATTTTATACAAAAGTTCAAATAAACATTTCATGAATGTTATGCATTTTTAAAGTAATTAAATGCATTGGTTTGCATAGATGTTTTCTATGGATGTTAAAGTCAGAGCAAATCATAGTTTCGTTAGCATAGGTACTAAACTTTCTTTGTTTATGTTGCTAAAACTAAAAGGTTGACCACTGTTTCAAAAACTATTTTAAAACCTTGATTCAGTCCACGTGTCAGCGTGAGAGCAAAAGTTATTTTAGTAAAAACTTTATTAGGGTGCTTAAAAAAAGTGTGTTTAATTAGTTAATAAAATTAATAAAATAGAGTATATTAAATATTTTTTATATACCAATATACAAGTCTAGACCTGGGGAGTAATGCCAGATTTTGGCCAGGTTACAAAAGGCCAATAAGTTTAAACAACAGGGAAAATGGAAACGGGTTGGAACATTGTCCAAAGTTATGCATAAAACCTAATGAATTCCTAACTTATTAGTTGTACAAGTGTGGCATATTGGGTTGCAATTTTAGACGGGGTCGGTTAGCGGCGCAAACAGCTCAACCTGAACTCAGCATGTTCAGGTCACCCATTTACAGATAACTTTAGAACGGCTTATCTAACCCGTTTGTCTAAATGGGTTGGGGGTTACAAGAGCTGAATAGGTGATGGATTACCAAATCTACCATTTTAACGCCATTTAACCATTTTTCCAAACAAGCCTAACCCTGCTTGTTTAGACCTTGTCTAACCAAGAATCCTAGTTTCGCGATGCTTGTTTAGACCCAACCTAACCCATTTATGTATAAAACATTAAAACCTAATGAATTCCTAACTTATAAGTTGTACAAGTGTGCATATTGGGTTGAAATTCTAGACGGGGTCGTTTAGCGGCTCAAAGAACTCAACCTGAACTCAGCATGTTTAGGTCAGCCATTTACAGATAACTTTAAAACGGCTTATCTAACCCGTTCGTCTAAATGGGTTGGGGGTTACAAGAGCTGAATAGGTGATTGGTTACCAAATCTACCATTTTAACCCCATTTAACCATTTATCCAAACAAGCCTAACCCTGCTTCTTTAGACCTTGTCTAACCAAAAATCCTAGTTTCGCCATGCTTGTTTAGATCCAACCTAACCCATTTATGTATAAAACCTAATGAATTCCTAACTTATTAGTTGTACAAGTGTGCATATTGGGTTGCAATTCTAGACGGGTCGGTTAGCTGCTCAAAGAAGTCAACCTGAACTCAGCATGTTCAGGTCAGCCATTTACAGATAACTGTAAAACGGCCTATCTAACCCGTTTGTCTAACAGGGTTGGGGGTTACAAAAGCTGAATAGGTGATGGGTTACCAAATCTACCATTTTAACCCCATTTAACCATATATCCAAATAAGCCTAACCTTGCTTGTTTAAACCTTGTCTAACCAAGAATCCTAGTTTCGCCATGCTTGTTTAGACCGAACCTAACCCATTTATGTATAAAACCTAACGAATTCCTAACTTATTAGTTGTACACGTGTGGCATATTGGGTTGCAATTCTAGACGGGGTCGGTTAGCGGCTCAAAGAACTCAACCTGAACTCAGCATGTTCAGGTCTCAGCCATTTACAGATAACTTTAAAACGGCTTATCTAACCCGTTTGTCTAAATGGGTTGGGGGTTACAAGAGCTGAATAGGTGATTGGTTACCAAATCCACCATTTTAACCCCATTTAACCATTTATCCAAACAAGCCTAACCCTGCTTGTTTACACCTTGTCTGTCTAACCAAGAATCCTAGTTTCGCCATGCCTGTTTAGACCCAACATAACCCATTTATATATGTCGGTTTTGGGTGTGTCATGAATTCCAGCGCTAGTTGCCCAATTTATAAATATAAAGATTTAGCAATTTCGACCAGGTTACAAACTGCCAATAAGTAACATTAAACATGGAAAATGAAAACGGGTTAGAGCATCGTCCAAAGTTATGCATAAAACCTAATGACTTCCTAACTTATTGGTTGTACAAGTGTGGCATATTGGGTTGTAGTTCTAGACGGGGTCGGTTAGCGGCTCAAAGAACTCAGCATGTTCAGGTCACCCATTTACAGATAACTTCAAATCGGCTTATCTAACCCGTTTGTCGGGTTGGGGGTTACAAGAGCTGAAAAGGTGATGGGTTACCAAATCTACCCTTTTAACACATTTAACCATTTATCCAAACAAGCCTAACCCTGCTTGATTAGACCTTGTCAACCAAGAATCCTAGTTTCGCCATGATTGTTTAGACCCAGCCTAAACCATTTATATATATGTCGGTCTTGGGGCGTTTCATCAATTGCCAGCCCTAGTTGCCCAAATATAAAGACTAGGTAAATAAATAAATGAAAGAGGAAGTAAACCTTTCAAAAAAAATAAAAAAATGAAGTATACCTAAAGCAGGCGAACGACCGCATCGAGTATCTCCCCTCTCTCATACTGTAAACACAGCCCCTTAGTGAAGAATAAATTCTAAAAGATAAAATTGAAGTTGAGGGTTTGAGCAAAAAGCAAAAGTTACCTGTGCAACTCCCATAGCGATTAGGTCCTCATCAGTTAAGTCCAAAATACGTGCCTCGCTAAACTGAAAATATATATATATATATATATATATATATATATATATATATATATATATATATATATATATATATATATATATATATATATATATATATATATATATATATATATATATATATATATATATAAACAGATGTTTACCTCATAAGAATTATTAAAAGCCATGCTTATTACAAGAGTATTAATATAAAAATTCAAACCTGCTCTCGTCTAAACTTAACGGATAACGATCTTCTCACTTGCACCGTGACACGAAGCTTGTCTAGAAAGTCCTCAACCCGGTCATTCTACACGAGGATACAAATATAATATTAGATAACAAATTAAAGCCTTTATAAACCTAGATGCGCAAATCATATACAACAAAAAAGGATCTTCAACCCGGCCCTTTTCTAAGGTAAACCCATACTCATTATGACGTTTTACCAAATGCATCAACCAGTATGACAACCGTGAAGTTCAGTTTATCCTTCAGATAGTTGGTTCAAAGGTATAATTAGTATTTCTTACTTAATTTGACCTATCTGCCATTTTGATTAAATATATAATCCTGATAGATTCCTATTAAAATGTTTTGCGATAGATAATAGAAGTTACTAAGCCTGCAGGTCAGCAAATTGGGCAACACATCGAGATACGTTTGGTTCAAATTGGGTAATTTTGTAGACTGGGCCGACGGGTTGGGTTAATAAAACAGTTTAGGTAGTTGTAAGCACTTCAGTATGTTTTTAGGAGACTTCCAGAACGTGTGACCCGTTTTGGTTTTGGCAGGTTTATTTAATAAGTGGGGAGTACATACCTTCAGGAACTGCTTAAGCGCCCTCTTGACACGAAGAGCTAACGCAAATTTCCCCCTCCGAACACAGAAACCTATAAGGTAAACACGGTAAATGTCTCAGCAATGTGTTACATCCCAAACCCAGATATTTCTTAGTTAAAGTCTTCCAATCTTAAAATTAATATATTAGCAATTAATGTGAGTATACATAGTTTATGTGATTGATGGGTCAAAACTAGTTAGGTTAGCTAGTCTCGAAGTAAGTCAAATACCAATATTTAAACAAAGTATGCATTTTGGATAATAGGTGACTGGTTATATAAGGCGAGGGATTTAAGTGTGGATCTTATTTTTCCCCATCAGAACTAGTAAAGTAGGAAATTTCTTATTCTTACCCAAAACTAGAAATGTGCAAGTGTTTGTTATGTGTGGCGGTTCAATGAAAAGAAAGACAAGAGGAGCACAATCTTGAATGATTTGATAATAAGCTTCACCAAGTAATTACCACAAGTAAAATCCAAGGCAGCTGATGTACTTACCAGATCTTTGCTTTGATTCATTCTTAAAAGCTTCAGTAGACCAGAACGATGCCATTCCCTTGGACAGAGCATAATCTTTTTCCCCCTTGAGAGCATAATAAGTTAGCATTCCCTCCTCACCCTTTATCTTGAGAGCAAATGACCTAAAGGCTTTACATTTCCTGAAACGAAGATAATCAATCCAACGGCGAGGAAGCTTCCTCTGAGGGACCTCAGGTCGATGGGAAAAGGGAGGCAATAATGGCACTGTCATATCCTGTCCAAGTTGGAAAAAATGAAACTGAGCAAAATGGCATAATAACATGTAATACAATGCAAAAATAAAGCTGAGCCAGATGGCATATTGACATGTAACACAATACGGAACATATACCATATTAACAAGATCAAATGATTAATAAAGATCTCTTATTTACATCCACAGTCACATACACCGATTGATTATAAATGAATGGATGGCCATCAGATTAGCAGCAATCTTGGGTCTGCGGTTTTTAAATCCTTTCAGTTAAGCATGGTCTTAAACTCCCTGTCAATTAATGTTTAACAAATTGTAGTGGTCTATCCAGGGATCACAGTTCCTGGATAATTTTTTGGCCACGCCATTTGGTGATATGGGGTTATGATGAATATTCAATGGTTATCTTCCATTTCCATTCCCCACTTAAATAAACTTGAGAAGATAATGCAAAGGAAGCAGTCAATTTATGTTTAAGGGAAAGAGACGTAAACGTACAATTGCTCAAGGAACCGAAGTGAAAAAGAAAAAAACTATGATTTAAGAGAACAGGTTTATTTAAGACCACAGGCCTACCGTTAACATTTTGTTAACAAGAGAGGTTTTCAACATCCATTTTGGGTTCTTTAAGTACTGATCTTAAAGATGTGTACATCTAAAAAAACAAATAAAAGCAACACAAATAAATTAGAACTTACAATGATAGCAAGCTTAATTGGTTAAAGTGATTTGTGAATTGATTAATGAGGTATCCAAACGATTATGGAGAGACAGAAATTGAGATATGGAATAAAAAAAACAAGTAATTAAAATTTCAAAGAGAAAAGGGCGGGAAAATCTGTTGGGTTGTTGGACTGTTTAGAACTGGATACTATATACTATACTTATCATTATTATTTATTTATTATCTCTACTATATGTATAAAGAGTTTATACTGAAAATGTTCAATGTTTTCATATTTAAATTAAACGAAATGCAAAACAAGTGTATGAGTCACCGGGTCACGGGTTCGACCAACGAATTAACCCGGTCGAGTTAGTGCGTCACGGGCTCGACCACATGTCATTCCGGACGCAGGGACGAAGGCAGGACGAAATATTACCGGGTGCATAAATTTTTTGAACCGTAATATAACATATGTAAAAAATGAATTAAAACGAAGGGTAGAAACATGTTCCGATTGACTGGGTGCATTTAAGATGGATTTCAAAAAAATCGATGTTTTCTTCACAAATTAACAATACATAGAAAAATTCCATAAGGGTCACGGGCACCCGCAGGAACCCCTAGCTCCGTCCCTGTCCGGACGAGTCAACGCATTACGTGTTTGACCAGGTCAACCCGGGGTCACAGGTTCGACTAGTTACCCGGTCGAGTCAACGGGTCATGTGTTAGACTGCCGGGTCAATTAGTATACTATAAAGCGCATTTGGGACTATTCCTAAATTAGAAAGTCTGAATTGTGTAATGGAAATTTCAATGAATAGCAATATGATATGTGATAGCAGCCAATTTGAGATGGCGAGTCTCCCAAGAAGCTAAGAGCAAGAAGAACAATTTGGAGCAATTTTCTGATATCCATTAATGAAAAGAGAAAGCTTTAAATACAACTACAGAAAGGAAAATGCATCCTAAACTAGTGGAACGTGGAGAAGAAAAAGGAACATGGTTAACTACTTGGGGAGTGCCCCCTTTATTCGCATGCATGCACATGAAGTGGGGAGGAAGAGTTCCTCCTGTTGACTGTTGACTGTTGACTGTGACTGCTTCTATTGTTGGTATCGGTTCGGCTTCTTGATGGTGCGTTTATGCATGGGCGACTGTTGGGCTTCATGGGTATGGGTCGTATCAATACCCTCCCTCTCTGAATCGGACTCGTCCTCGTGTCCGTTGTAAAAGGCTGTGAAGCAAAGTGTTATATCATCAGAGTCCTCCCAGGTGGCTTCGGAAGTGGGCTGTTGTTTCCATTGGATGAGGAGTTGTTTTGCATTACCCAATTGGCGTTGTTGTAAGATTCGTTCCGGGATTGGTGATGGACTGGGGCAGTCTGTGAGCCATTCACTTGGAAACTCAGTTGAGGTGGCTTGGCTATGGCTTTCCTTTAGCAATGACACATGGAAGACAGGGTGCACCTTGGAAGTGATTGGCAGTTCCAAACGATATGCGACTTGGCCAATTTTTTCAATAATGCGATAAGGCCCGAAGTAACGTTTGGATAACTTTCGGTTTTCCCTTGCTGCTACTGAAGTTTGTCTGTAGTTTCGAAGGCGTAAGTAGACACAATCACCAACTTTAAATTGTTTCTCCATGCGCTTTTTGTTGGCTTGTTTGGCCATACGGTGTCGAGTTTGTTCTAGGGCACCTTTGAGGGCTTCCAGTAGACGTTGGTGTTCAATGAGAGATGTGTCGATTGAGGCTGTTCTATTCTCCCCTAGTGTGTAATCATGGATTGTCTGGGCGTCTCTTCCATAAAGGGCTTTGAAGGGTGTCATTTGGATTGATGAATGGTAGCTTGTGTTATACCAGAATTCGGCTAAGTAAAGGTAGTTGTTCTAGGAGCGGGGCTCATCATGGACGAATGCACGTAAGTAGGATTCAAGGCATCTGTTAACGACCTCAGTTTGACCGTCGGTTTGGGGGTGGTATGCACTCGAGTGCTGCAGTTTGGTGCCCAATTGAGTGAACAAGTGTTTCCAGAAGTGGCTTAAAAAGAGGGGGTCGCGATCTGAGGTTATGGTTTTTGGTAAGCCGTGGAGTTTGTATATGTTTCGAAGGAATATAGTGGCGAGAGTATGGGATGTGTAATGGGTAGGAAGTGAGATGAAATGGGCAAACTTTGAAAGGCGGTCAACAATTACCCAAATAGCTGTTTTCCCATGTGACGGTGGAAGATGTGTTATGAAGTCCATTGTAATATCATGCCATGGTTTTGAGGGGATAGGTAATGGTTGGAGGAGGCCATAAGGTTTGTGTGTAGGGTACTTAATTGACTGGCATGTGGTGCACTTCTTGACAAACTCTTGGACATATTTTTTGAAATCTGGCCAATAAAAAGAAGAAGCCAAGCGACGAGTGGTGGCTTCAATGCCTGCGTGGCCGCCCAAGGTTGAATTGTGGAACTCCTGCAAAATAAGAAAACGCAATTGTGGAATGTTAGGAATAAATAAACGACCTTGGTGATAAACCAAGCCGTTGTGAATCGTGTATGGTGAATTTGCTGGAGATTGGTGCTCCAATTGCTAAAAAAAACTCTTGCCCTCGGGATTGGATTGGTAATATGAACGTATCTCATTAAGCCAAGTAGCAGTGGGGGTCGATAAGGCCAAAACAGTGGCTGGTTCCGGACGACTTAAAGCATCAGCGACCTTGTTTTCCTTGCCTGGTTTGTAATGGAGTTCAAAATCATAACCCAACAATTTTGTAAGCCATTTGTGTTGCTCAGAGGTTTGAATGGTTTGGGTAAGAAGGTGCTTCAAGCTATAATGATCTGTAAAGACCCGAAAGCGGCGACCAAGAAGGTATTGGCGCCATTTTTTTATGGCTTCATTAATGGCATAAAGTTCCCGAACATAAGTCGAATTACCTTGCATACGATCGCACAGTTTCTTACTGAAGAATGAAATTGGCTTATCTTTTTTAGAGAGGACTGCTCCGATGGCGATACCCGAGGCATCGGTGGTGATGTCGAACGCCTCATTGAAATTGGGAAGGGCGAGGGTCACGAGTTGGGTCTTAGCTTTTTTCAGGGTATTAAAGGCAGCGGCTCCTCGTTCGTCCCATGTAAACGTGGGTTTTTTTAAGGAGGTCCGTTAAGGGGGATGCTATGTGTGCATATCTTTGGACGAACCTGCGGTAGTAACCCGTTAAGCCCAAGAAGGCTCGTAAGGTTGTGAATGAGGCTGGGGTGGGCCAGGCTTGGATGGCTGAGATCTTTTCTGGGTCCGCATCGTCGCCATTTGCTGAAATAATATGACCTAGAAACGGGATGGAGACTGTGCCAAACACACATTTGGTAACTTTGGCATGATATTGGTTCTCCTTCAAAGTACGAAAGACCAATTCCAGATGTGCATGATGTTGTTCTAGGGTTTTGCTGAATACCAATATATCATCAAAAAACACTAGAACGAATTTGCGTAGTACTGACCGAAAGAGATCATTCATAGCTGATTGAAAAGTAGATGGCACGTTTGAAAGACCGAAAGGCATTACCCGAAATTCATAGTGGCCGTCAATTGTCCGGAATGCTGTCTTGTGGATATCATCTGGTGAGACACGGATTTGGTGGTATCCGGCTCGTAGATCGATTTTGGAGAAGATTGTCGCGCCATGTAACTCATCCAGGAGCTCATCAACAGTAGGTATCGGAAAACGGTCACGAATTGTGACGGCATTCAGGGCTCGTTAGTCGACGCAAAAGCGTCAAGTTCCATCCTTTTTTTGAACAAGGAGAACAGGCGATGAATACGGGCTTTGGCTTGGTTGTATTACACCATCTGCTAACATATCCTTTATTAATCCGGTCATGATCTGCTTTTGGTAGTGCGGGTAACGGTATGGTTTCACATTAACTGGGTTGGTATTAGGGAGAAGTGGGATAGTATGGTCGTGAGGGCGAGGGGGTGGAAGGCCATGTGGTGGATCAAAAAGTGTTTTGTACTGGTTGAGCAAGGCATTGATTGTGGGGTCGTTGTGTTGTATGGGATTGGGTGGGGTTGGGGTGGGGGGGTTGATGGTGGTATATCAGGGTATGTAGGGAGGCTATGGAGTTTTTTTTTATAAGGGAGTGGAGGGAGCTAGGAGTGACTGGGGATGATAAGGGTTGGCCTTTTAATACACATGTGGATCCATTAACTGTGAAGGTTAATTTGGGAATGGAGAAGTTTGCCACTATGGTTCCTAATGATCCTAACCAGGCGAGTCCGAGAATCACGTCAGCGCCGGCGACTGGAAGAACAAAAAGGGGAACGTTGAAGGTGAATTTGTTAATTTTGAGTGGTGTGTTGGGAAGGAGGCTGTTGAATTCCAAGACGCCGACCATAACGGGGAATGGTGTAATAGGTGTTGGTTTGGAGGCCAGTAGGGCTGCTATGCGTGGTTGGATGATGTTGTGCGTACTCCCGCAGTCGACAAGGACGGTGACAGGTTGATTTCCAATATATCCGGTGACACGGACGGCTCGTGGAGATTGTAACCCGTAAAAGGCGGCATCGGAAAGGGCAAGGTAGTAGGGTTTGTGGTTATCAGTGGGGTCGGTGTTGTCGAGGTCCAAAAATTCTGAATCGGTAAGTGGTTCGTTGTCTGCTGTTTGGTCGTTATCGGCAATTAGTAAGAATTGTGGTGGATTACATACGTGACCGGGTTGGTACTTTTCCGGGCAGAGGAAACAAAGACCCTCTGCTCTCCTCTTTTGAAGCGCCTCAGGTGAAAGTCTTGTAAAGGACAGTGGGGGGCGTGGTTTTGGTGTGGGTAGCAAAGCGGTGGTAGCAGGGGTGGAGTTTTGGTTCGCCGTGAGGGTAGGGGTAACGGGTTTTGGCAGTGGGTTGTGAGTGGTAAATGGGGGACGTGGGAAAGGGTTGTAGCGGGGGTGATGACTTGCTAGTTTGTCTTCAATGAGTTTCGCGAGTCCGTAAGCTTGTTGGAGGGATGTTGGGTGGTGGATAGCTATTTCGTTTTGGATATCGGCACGAAGACCTGAGATGAAACAGTTTAGTAAGGCTTCGGGCGAGAGACCAATGACAAAGTTGCTGATTCTTTCAAACTCGGTTTGATAGGAAGATACGGTGGAGGTTTGTTTTAGTTTAAATAGTGTGGCCTGGTGGTTTTGATATGTGGAAGGTCCAAAACATAGTTGGAGTGCTCGTGAAAATTCTTCCCAAGTACCAAGCGAGTGGTTATGCGCCAGATGTTTGTACCAACTTAGCGCGTCGCCGGTAAAGTAAAAACAAGTTAGTGCAACACGTTGGGTGGGTAGGATGGAGTAATACTCAAAGTAATTATTAGCTTGGAAGATCCAATCTAACGGGTTTGAGCCTTCGAAATTTGGGAGAAATATTTTTGGTGGTCGTGGTTGGTTATATGGTGGTTGTGGTGGTGGTGGTGGTGGTGGGGGTGGCGGTGGGGCTTGGAGGAGGTGTGTCATGAGGGTATCAAATTTCGTGTTTAAGGCGTTTATTTGGTCTTGTAAACTTGGTGGTTGGTCGTCGTTTGAAGTGTCTTTACGAGGAGGCATGGTGAGATCGATAATGAAAGCACCAAATAATAGAAGCCAATTTGAGATGGCGAGTCTCCCAAGAAGCTAAGAGCAAGAAGAACAATTTGGAGCAATTTTCTGATATCCATTAATGAAAAGAGAAAGCTTTAAATACAACTACAGAAAGGAAAATGCATCCTAAACTAGTGGAACGTGGAGAAGAAAAAGGAACATGGTTAACTACTTGGGGAGTGCCCCCTTTATTCGCATGCATGCACATGAAGTGTGGAGGAAGAGTTCCTCTTGTTGACTGTTGACTGTTGACTGTGACTGCTTCTATTGTTGGTATCGGTTCGGCTTCTTGATGGTGCGTTTAGGCCTGGGCGACTGTTGGGCTTCATGGGTATGGGTCGTATCAATATGTCAATTACCTATATACCCTCGATACACACGAATTCCCACCGCCATTAAATCACTGGGAACTGCCCAATCTCCTCCACTAAACAGCCAAAAACTGACGAAGCCTCCACGGCTCCACCATTCAACGGTGATAGTGATGAGGTCATCTAAAGAGCTGAATTACGTGATCTCGGAATTATCATCGTCTTCCATTAAAATAATTGATAGATCAAGCTTGTAACTTTATTAATTTTATAACATTTGAAAGAATTTTACAGGGTTTGTTGGCTGTGAGAGACGAAGAAGAGACGAGGTTTGGGATTGTGTAGTGGTGAGGAGATTTTTTTTTTTTTTTAACTTGTGGTGAGAGATAAATTAACAAAAAAAGTATAAGATTAACGTAAGATTTAAAGAAAAAACACTAATGGATCATTTTTTTAAAAAGTACAAAAAAAAAATCAAGCGAATGGATTAAAGTTAGTTTATTTTTCGAACTAAATTATATAAATAGTGATATTTCACAAAAAATAATAAAATATCGGTCTATAAAATAATTTTATGACCGGCGATATCTTATTATTATTTTCACTAATGAAATATCACCGTCAATAAAAATCAGTTTGTAAAAATTACAATTTTAGCCCAACACTGAAATTTTTACATTTTCTTGACATTTTGACAAAAATAATTCTCTATGTGTTTTCAAAAGATTTAATTTTAAGTAATAAATAGCTATAATTAATCCAAGTAAAAAAAAGACTATAAAATAACTTAACTCTTATTTTTTTATAACAGTAATTCTTATTTTTAACTTTACATATACGAGTGTTTTTCCTTTTCTTTTTTTTACTTCTAGTTTTAATCACAGTAACGGAGCCAGGATTCTTGAGCCGGATAAACCAAAACAAAAAACTTGAAGAAACATAACCAAAAAAAGAAAAAAAATTGAAAAATCGTATAATAAAAGTTTTTGTCTCAACGACACACGCCGTTTTTTAGCAATAAAATCATCTAAAACACTAACTAAAGGTTTGTGCAACATCGTTCTTACTATAAAGCACTAAATTGACCAAAAGAAATTCATCACCTATTTTTTTACGTATTATGTTCTTCACAGTCTTCATGTTTGAAAACGCAAGCTCATGCAAAGTTGTAAATTATCATTTATCAATCATAATATCGTTGAAGATTATTGTTAGAGAAGGGTTATATTGAATATCTTGTATCCCTTGGATACAAGGGGACCAATCCCCACACAAACACGCCAATAATGTACACCTGATGATGGACCGAACTGATCAATCGATTAGTGATGATGGATCGATCGATTGATTAATGATGATGGATCGGTCGTCTGATGATGGATTAGATGTTTGTGATGTTATTGATGATCTATCGAAGAAAAAAAAGAAGACGATGGATGGATCTGGTGTTATTTGGTAGAGAGAGAAAACACACATCGGTGTGTGTTAAATGAAAATTTATTAAAAAAAAGGTTTATATAGTAGGCGGATGAAATTAGGAAAATACCCTTGCAGTATAAAATTGAGATTTAATCTTAGCTATTGGATGGTAAGAAGATAAAGGGTGAGGATGAGTCTCTCATATCTTAAATAAGTTTAGTATCTAAATGAACTTTAATCTTATTGTTAATAATATATAGAGTAGTATCCTACCCAAGTACGTAGTAGCAAACAAACAAACAATTCATCGTTAAAATGTTAAATCGAATCAAATATACATATCTACTACTTATATAAAGGAGCGTTTTGAAAAACTTGATCTTAACTCAAAATTCTAATAAAATGACACGTGTAAAATCATGAATAATCAACGGATGTAGTGCATTCATCTTAAAGCAATTAATGAAACAAAACCCCTCCCTAAAAAACTCGATTCAAAGCACAGATTGATTGAAATCAAAAATTTCCATTTTCATGAACAGGTCTGAATAAACAAATTAACCAAAAACCCTAAAACATAACACAAAATTCAATCTCAATCACTAACAACGAAACCCTAAATTATTCGAATTTTGATGGTTCAGTACAAGAATTATGTTTTCTTAATTCTTTTTGGCAGCTTCATAATCTTCAAACGGTTATAGGTTTGTTTGTTTTTTTTGTTAAATTCCTAATGTTAATCTGATTCAATAACTTTATTTATATCACTTGGTGTTTTTATACTTAACTGTTAATTGTACATCTATTGACCAATTAAGTGTGTATGAGAAATTAGAGCAATTTACCCAATTGATAAAAACCATACATATTGCTACTTTATGGTAAGTTAACATTTGTTATGAAATGCGGGGTATAGGAATGTTATCACATGTTTATCCATTCACTTAAAAACACTCTTGAATCTTTATTTCTGTTATATAATGACGCTCTCATACAATGTATTTAAAAGAGCTAATATCTGAAATAAGAATGCCACCACGGGGCATTTAGAAACGTGACTTTTTTTTGCCAAAAACGTTTCCACAAACCGTTTCGTAGATAAAGACCATGTACCCCGATTAAAGAAACAATTCTACTTTCTCGAAGATGTTTGTTATGTGTTTCCTTTTTTCGAGACGATTCTGGTACGGTAAATGGGAAATGGCACCCTGAAGGCGATTCCGTGAAACATAGCTTTTTAATGATTTCACAAATTATTGTAGGCAGTACATGTCCTTCCCGATAAGGAGGTCGACCTGTTTACATACTCAACTAATACAAGGATTTTTTTATCCCTCGTATCAAAATTCGTAGTCCCAAGTCTTTTCGAAATGATTACAAGTTAAGAGTGCGACTCAATCGTCTTTTGGTGAACAAGAGAATGGTTTGGTTTCGTTTATCTAATTTTAACTAAAAGCAAGTATGAAAATGTCATTGAGTAAAATTAAAGTGTTTAAGAATTAAACTAAAAGCTATTTAGAAAAACTTTAAGTAAAACTTTAAAACTTAAAAACATGTTCTATTGTAATTCATTTCTGTCGGAATGCACCAAATCATAACCATCGGAATATAACTAAAATAAGCCATCGGAATAATCAATGCACAGGTCCATCGGAATACCAATCTTAATACCCATCGGAATGTAAAATGCAACTCTGTCGGAATGATGCGTATCGGAATGTCCTAGATCGCAATGTCAGATCGGAATAACCAAATACTTTTGTCGCAATGTTTCAGATCGGAAAGTTGCAATTCTGTCGGAATGTTGTAAAGTAAAATTAGGCAGAGTTTCGTTTTTACAAGGAACCTTAGTCCCGTCGGAATATGCGATCGCAATGAGCGATCACAATCCCAGATCGGAATAAGGGGGAAGTGACCAACCGATCGCAAAGTAGAACCCTAATGGGTTATTGCGATCAAAACAATGAAACCCGTCGGAATGTGTAGAATCCCTTGTATTGCGATGGAATGCAATACTTAATCCGAAATTGGTGGAGAACCTAAAACTCAATAAGCAAGTGTAATAAGCTATCTAATCCGAATGTTAAACAACTCAAAAAGCTTAGATTCGACCACTTCTAAAACATGAAAGATTATAAACTTTATGAAATGAATTTTAAATTACTAAAACCTTTGAGAAATCTAAAAACCAATAAGCTAAAACTTGTAATAAGCCAATAAGCATTAAGAGCTTACAACTTATACATGTAGGAGCTTATGTAGGAACAAAGGGAATGAACCTTCTAACCATTCAACCTCAAATTTAATCACGGATCATTAAGGATTCGGATCAAAGTAAGGTTTCGGATTAAGTAATAAGCAACTTCAAGAAATGTAGAAGGAGATTAAAGAACACAAAGCTTAAACTTAAACTTTTGATTAAAGAAACCCAAATACAAAGATTAATGAAAGCTTAAAGGAAATATGAAAAACTTAGTGAGAGAAAGTTTAGAACTTTCTCTCTCTAAAAACTAGAAAGAAAACTTGAAAATGATACTAGCTAACCACCCTCCTAATGTGATTAGGAGGGTATTTATAGGGAAGTGGGAAGTGCATGTGTGGTGCTTCCTTCTTTCTTTTTCTTCTCGACTCGATTTAATTCATTTGTCTTTCTCGATGTCGTCTCGGGATTAATTAAACTCGTCTTAACATTTCTTCATTTATTTAGACTCGAGTTCTTCAACTTCATTAAACTTCCGTCTTTAGACTTGTTCTTCGATAGATCTTCAGAATAGGTCTTGGACATCCGTCTTTAAGCACTCTTGATCTTTTGACTTTGTCTTTTCTCGTTTTCTTCGATAAAAGCCCGTGAAAGCCCGTGTTTTCTTCCTTTTTCATCTTTTGGTCCTAAAACACAATAAAAACACAAACCACGCATAATTCCGACTTTTACGACATAAAATACACGTTTTGGTCTTGTTATTATTGGAAATAAGTGGTAAAAGGATAAGTGTTTTCACACTTATTATCAACCAACCTATTCCTACCCACCTCTAATTGTTATTATATTACATGTTGCTTAATATCTGTTTTTTGTGTCTAAGATGGTTTTTGCTTAAAATAGTTATGAGTAATATGTTTTGTCTGATACAAAGAGAAGATAAAAAGAGAGATGTCATTGACATCGAAGTCATTCTTCAAAGGACCCAAATAAAATATAAGGTAAATTATAGTACTTCATTTAACATTAAACGAGCCTGGGTTAAATTGGGCCATTTTCTAGCACATCAAATAGTCCTTAAGAAATGTGTTAAACCCAAATGAGTCATTATTTAATAGAACACTTTTATTTAGGGAGTGAGCGTCAAAATTAGAATTTAGATGAATTTCAACTCGATTGATTTGGATGCATATAATTTACTATCATGCAAGAATGTTATGTTTAACTTTCTTATGATGAATTTATGTATTTGAAGATCCTTTTAAATAAGCATATTTGACAAATAAAGATAAAAAAAAAAACGAGAAGGGAATGGCTGCTCAAGTTAGTCAAATGGGTTTAATAGATTGTAAGAGGCGTAATTCTAATGCATGAAAATGCAATGGTGCTTGTTTCTAAAACATTTATTTGATAACTTAATTCACTATTTTATGCATAATATACAAAATCAATTACGTAGTATTGTATAAAGTCAAATAAGGAAAAATAAGTGGTTGTGTTCAAACTGATATGCACTAAATAACCTACTTCGACCCATTAGTAAATGGCCATCTTGCTGTCTTTAATAGTTTTTATTAACGACATTGTTACATTAATATTAATAGTACCATACGGTTTTCAAGGATTCCTTACGGAAGTTTGTAGGAATGAGCTTATTCCTAACGGTTTAAGACATAAGAAACAACTTCAGTAAGGTTTTTCCATAAATGTTAGTTGATAATGCCATGCGATGAAGGTAATGTATTTCTGGTGACATCGTTTGTGACATTTTATTAATAACATTATCACTTGACCACTTCTCTTTTTAGCTAAATGGGTTGTATCTACCTTGTGTTCATGTGAAGTGAGAATATAATGTCAATCTTTAAACCTTCAAATGTTGTTTTCTTTGTAGATATTAATGTTTGTTAATACAACATGATATGCAGAACTTCATGACAATATGATGAAGTAAGAAAAGTTTTTTGTTTAATAAGGAGGTCCCATTATCTTAGCTCAGCCAAGTAAACTATCTAACTGTTAAAGATTTTTTTTTGGGTATAGCTATGTTTTGTATTCTTAATTTTTCTCAGAATAGTTTGGCTTAAAAGAGTCATAATTTGACTTTTGAGATCAAACAGATAGTCTTACAGCTTCACCACTCATAGAAATTGATTTTAGCTTCAAAGTAACCTTTTTAGTGCTACTTTTGAGAGTATATTGTGGTTAAATGTCTAGCTAGGTTAATGTAAATTTAAATCCGAAGCGTTAGTCTATTTAATATCCTTGATTTTATTTCAGCTAATAGAATGTTTCTTGAGTTTTAATCAGCCATCTTGATTTGTTGCAGGTGGTAAATGAGTAAGGGTTGTATGAATCTGCGTAAGGAAAAGGTGGCAAAGCATACACTCAATGAGCATTTAAAATGGCTTTTAAAATATTGGTGTACCTTGGATTATTGCACATGACGCTGGTTATAGTCGTGAATCATGAACCAAGTTTCACAAAGAATCTATCTTGAGCACAATTTTAATAACAGTCCATTATTTAATCTTGACAAATCAATACATGCAATTCATTTTATTGTGATCATATAAGCCAGCCTACCCACCAATGCCCAAAAAAAGGGTTGAGATTTCTCCTAGATGGTATGTAACCCTTGGCATCTCTTCAATATTTTTGCTTCTACTTTATTTGTCTTATGAGAACCCTCGACATATATATTATGTTGACATATATAGGCTCAAGACATTCGGAGGGTGATCCTTTGCACCAGGTATTGTAATTGCATGATATGTAAAATCATGAATATTTTCTTTTTCATGTAGGATGGTTGTTAAAAGATATTGTGGCGCATTTTTAGGAATAGACTTCTTTCGTGAAGCCAAAAATCATTCCTAACAACTATTTGCTTATATTAAATGTGTTTTTACCATTTTAGGCTTCTTTACTTTTTAACAACTAAAGTTATTTAATCATAAAACGTCATTTATATCTTTTATTCTACTACTAAATTTTGTATTTTCAAAAAGTAATCTTAAAGCTAGCCGCCCATTGGACGGGCCTTAAAGCTAATTTTGAATAAGTAAAACTAAATATAGTAACTATTGAAGAAAAGTCAAAAAGTTACATATTTGATGATGTGAAAACAAATCAATAACTATTGAAGAAAAGTCAAAAAGTTACATACTGAAATTAAAGATTTGAGGTTTACGCATGACTGGATGTAAATTTAAGGTAGATTTCCAATGGTTTTTAATATATATGTTAGACTGATGGGCCAGTTTAACTTTTATGTATAAAAGACATTACAATATATATATATATATATATATATATATATATATATATATATATATATATATATATATATATATATATATATATTCTCTAATAAAATGCTACAAGTTCTTAAAGCTTCAAACATTAAAAACAATTTCATAAATAAGTCATGTGTACAATGCCTTTAAAGCACAAAAATGCAATAGCATTAAAAACAATTCCAAAAATAAACCATTTTTAGGAAAAAAAAACAATAGCAGTGACTAATATGGATCGGTTAGCCCAATAAGACTTTGACCCGACACACATTAACTCAAATCACGCTCCAAAACATTCAAATTTCAAAATTCTGTCAACAAGCTGCTAATGTATTTTTGGAAATATTTTTATGGCATTTAAACAGTAGAAACGGTTAGCCCAATAAGACTTTGACCCGACACACATTAACTCAAAGCACGCTCCAAAACATTCAAATTTCAAAATTTATCAACAAGCTGCTAATGTATTTTTGGAAATATTTTTATGGCATTTAAACAGTAGAAACGCGTCTCACATTTAATGAGGACGCTCCTCCTACATTTTGAAATTTGAAAACTTGAATGTTAGCAGTATATAAACACCACACAACTCATACATTTTCTACACATTTCCACGTGAGTTTATGCTATGCAAGCACTTAGATCCAATACACAAACTTCTTCTCTCATTTTATGTTGTGTTGCCATAGAATGGAATGGATTGCACATACCATTCCTACAACAGCACATGATTTAAGTGCTACCATTGAGGTTAACCTTAATGGTTCACAGCATAAACCTGAATAGCATGTTGATATATTTGTGCTGCCCTAGAACAGAATGGATTGCACATACTATTCCTGCAACTGCACATGATCTTAGATTCCATTGAGGTTTACCTTAATGGTTGGCAGATCATAAACCTACTGTTTATCTTTTTGTTCTTCCATAGAACGGAATGGATTGCACATACAATTCCTGCAACGACACATGATCTTTTTACAGCCATTGAGTTTAAACTTAATAAATTTATGTTTAATGTTTTTTTATGTGCTGCAATTTTGTTTTATTTGTCTTTATTTATACATGTATTTTATGAGTTATAATAAAATAATAATTTGATGTTTCTTTTATATTTATTATCAACATAATCTATTTGATTAAGTTAATAGGGTTTGTTAAAAATTGTTACATTTATGAAAAAATAAACGGAAATACGTTACATTTGCATGGAACGAAGGACTAAACATAATAAATGGCATTATATCAAGGACCATAAATGTAAATTGACATTAACACAAAATTAGTCAAAAAAACTATATAAACAACTCATGAACCCCAATTGAGTAGTACATACGAAAAAACATGTCTTCATAAAAACCTAAAACCGGTGAAAAGTCATTTGTGTTTCCAGCTTATGATGAACACGAAATTCTTATTCAAAAATCAGGGATCAAAACAAAGATCCACATGAAAGAAAACAAGATGATGTTGTGCATGAACACAAACAAAAAATGAAAGCAAAAATAGATGAAGCAATTATATTCTTGGCACCAATATTTGGAAAAGGAGAATCATCAAACAATGGTATATCTAATCAACACATTGTATGAAATATGAAACAATGATTTCTTTTTTTTTAGTATCAATATGTTTTTCTTTTGTTGAAGGTCATGTAGATGAATCAGTTATGCTTTATTGGCTTAAAGTTAATGTTGGCGACCATGAATATTGTCAAGAGGTTATGAGACGTGTCAATGATAGATTCTTGAAGGTCGATTCAATGCTTCATGAAATCTGTGCGATGGCCATGAGTTAACTGACGATTGTTTGGTGGACATTAACTTCTTCAGTGAAGATTAAAATTCGAATGCATATTAAGAACATGTTAAACAAAGAAATAATGGAAAGGGTCATTGTATGTGTTTAATGAGAATTAATTTGCACTTATTATCTCCTTAAATTGCTTAATTACTGTTACAAAGCTGTTTTAATAACATTTAAATTGCCCTATAATTGCTTAATATATATTGATTCATGTTTAAATGTTCCACAAATAAAGCTACTGATTTGTTTCTTATTTAATCATCCAAAGTTGTTAAATAGGTAACTGGATCACTAAATTTTTATTCATACAGATTGTTCAAAAAATGGATGAAAACAATCAAACAGAAACAAGAAAGCGAAAAAAAGCTGATCGAAATAAAAAAGATCATACTTCAAAGGAAAATGCTTCTTTGAGTGTCAACGGAACCCCTATGCAAGTTTCAAAGAAAAGGGTTTCACTTGCTAAATTACTACATTGTTTGTTAATCTGCACACAAAGTATCCATAAAGTTTAGCAATGGTATGATTTTTCTTACTTATTTTTTTTTGTTATTAGATGATCCACTTGAGAATAATATTCAAATGGCGGATGGTTCGAATACACCTTCCACAACACAACCAAACAATACAGGTTTAATAGCGATGTTTTAATTACTTTCATTTTTCATGAGTCATTGTACTTGCACAATTAAGTACCATTTCGCTTATAATTTATGTTAAAGAGTGCATTGTTTTAATCTGTTAGGTTCAAGTTCACAAAGTGGAATGGCGCGACAAACAAGTCATAGTAGAAAAAATCTATCTGATATTAGTAACTGTAAGACAATATTTTTTAGCCAATGCGTATTTTAGTTAATGAATAAGTTTATGAATTACTTAATCTAAACATATACCTCTTTTGTTGTAATGAAATAGCAGTCTTGCCAAAGATTAACAATAGTTTTGGAACTCAACTATCAACATTGTTAGGCAATGCATTGTTAGAAATACATTTTTACTTATTTAGGACGATTCGGTCACTCCGACAATATATTAAGTAGTAGCTCGTAGTCTAGATATATTTTAATATATCAAACAAGGAAAGGCCTAGTCCATGGTATGTATGGACGGCCCAAATGTAAGCCCAAGATCATCTTATGGGCTTGGTATATAAACCCTCTCCTTAGATGGAGAGGGTGTGGTTCTTCATAATTTTACACATAGTTATCTTCATTTTCTCTCTCTAGAAGTGTCAAATCCACCATCTCTCTATCTCTTTCTCTCTCTAAAACATAAGCAAGATTTACATATCCTACAAATGGTATAAAGAGCCATGGGATGATTGTATTGTTTATGTGTTTGTGTTCTTGATTTTTGTAGCTTTTTTATCTATACAAACCCACGTCCAAAATTTTTTTTATGTTTTTTATGGTTTTTTCTTGATACAAATCTTCTACATAGTTGTGGTAGAGATTTGGTATATTTACTTTGGCTAAAAACACAAAAATTTTGGGTGTTTGGATCATTTTTTGGCTTAAAATCTCGAGTTTGGTGTGTTTTGTCCGAGAAAAGTGAAAAAATTCATATACTGCTTGTACTATTGCGACAGCTCCCATCGCAATATCTAGGGTTTTTGATTGCGATCCATATTGCGACGGGTATTGCGATTGGCTTTCATCTTGTCACATTGCGATCCATATTGCGATTGGCATTGCGATTGGAGTTCATTTTGTGATATTCCGACAGGGTATTGCGATTGGAGTTCTTTGATTATTGCGATCCATATTGCGATTCATATTGCGACAGGGTATTGCGACAGGGGTATTGCGACAGGGTATTGCGACAGTATTGCGATTGGAGTATTTCGATTGGAGTATTGCGATTGGACTTATTGCGATACAACATTGCGACAGCATTCCTTTCAGACATTGCGACAGCATTCCTTTAGACATTGCGACAGCATTCCTTTTAGGCATTGCGATAGAACAACAAGTATTCCAAGATTTTTCAAAAACGTGTTTCGTGTGCAATTTCATCTTGGAATTTTTGGTTTATCGAGAACATAATTTAGGGGATTTTAACATTATTTCTTGGCTTCTACACACAACAACAAACACATTTACTTTCTCGCATTGTTCGATCAACTTTGTAAATCTTAACTTATTGAAATGGAGTACACATCTCTTACGGATAAGTCCATCCTCTCGGGTACGGATAATCGTCCACCTATGTTGTAGAAGTCTATGTATGAGGAATGGGCTTCCCGAAGGGAACTTTATATGTTGAACAAGGAGAATGTGTTGATCCCAAAGTCAGATCTTAAACCTTAATAGCTTGTTTAAGGGTTGTGATAGAAAGAAAGAATTCAATCTAACACTAGAGAAACTTTGCAAAGCAAAGTAACTAAACAAGATGCGGAATATAATGTTTAGCACAAGAACAATATGATTGAAACGTTGAACTTTAATATATCAATGATATACGAATACCCTAAAATGGTATTAGGGTTTACAAAACCTTAAAGTATGATAATGAAAGACAAATGAGAAAAGACACACTTTGCATGCTAACCTAGTGAGTCCTTTTATAGCCACAAGGACTCACATACAAGATCACTACTAACAAACTTGGAAAGTATTAAGGAATAATAACTGAAACGCGTAAAAATCTATTCCATGTTTATCTTTGATAGCAGGGCCTTTGACTTCAGCAGGGGAACCAATCCCCCTGCCTTTGTTATTTAGCAGGGGGAACTTACTCTAGCAGGGGTACGAATAATCAACTAGCAGGGGAAACAAATAAGCATAGATTTATTCCCAACAATCCTCCCCTAAACTTGTGCTTTCCCCCAAAGACAAGTTTCTAAATAAATACTAGTTGATGAGGATGCTTACAAACTTTCTGGCCAAATCTGACTATGAACCATCCTTACCAGATCATAAGCAACAGGCTTTTTAGCATCTAAAATTAAGTTAGCCTGTGCTAGTTTCTTCAAGGTCTCCTGAGAGAAGGGATAATACCTATGATTGACCAAGTACACACTTACGCCTTCCATCACTACCTCATAGACCCCAGAACTGGTAAACAGCTTCCAATACAGCAAATCTCCTTTATTCACTGCATCAAATATAGGATCAAATAACTCATGCTCATACATCCTATGCATGCACTCCCAGATTACCCAATCCTTCTCCACACCATCCATGGTAGGAGGTTTTGCAGAAAACATTTTCTTCAATATTTTCCACAGATCTTCTAAGTCTTCACTATCCAAAATTTGAAACATGACATCTAGACTTAGAAATGTCTGTGCTGTATTGTCAGCCCTTGTTAGCTTCCACCAAGTCCTCCCTTTGTGTTCATAAACAGCATATTTTATGATAGCAAACTTCTTTCCAAGTTCACTAGGTGAGATGTCATCATTTTCCTGCAGAATTAGCTGTTTATCAATTTCATCATTTGAAGGCCTTTGAGACTCTTTAGTAACTGTGCCCACTTTCTCCATTCTCTTGAGTCTTTTGGCTGCTCTTTGTACATTAAGTACAGACTTCTCAGTTTCTGGAAAACTTCCACCTGCTGGATGTAATGCCCCTGCTTGTGATGATGCACCTGCTTGGGCTGATGCACCTGCTTGTGTAGTTTCCAAAGTTGTTTCTCCAGCTTTTCTTTTCTTAGATTCCCTGGCTTTCTGTAGCATTTCACTTTGTCTCCTAAGATACTCAGCTTCCTCAGGAGTGTTGACAGTCATCCAATCCTTCACATCATACAATCTTAGAACTGGTCTAACTGCTCTTTTTATGGCTTCAAAACTCATATCTCTGAAGTCACCATCCTTCCACTTCCTATGTCTCTTAAGCAGAACTTTGTAGTGTTCAAGTTGCCCTTTCTCTGAAGTCAAATACTTCTCTCTCTGAATTTGATTTGCCCTTCTTTCCAGATACTCAGTTTGATATTTGTAAACAAGGCAAGTCAACTCATACCTGTCTTCCAAAGGAGCATTTATTAACTCCTTCTCCCATTGATTAAGAAACTCTCCAACATGAGGTACCCTGTCATCTAGTTCTCTATGCATAATCTAAACCTGCTTGAGCATATCTTTGGGCCTCATCTTTTGCATTCTTTGGTCCTGCATATCCATCTCCTCTTGTTGTAGCCTGAGAGCTACTTGTGCATCATGTGCTTCTTGAGCCCTTTGCTGTTCAGGAGTTAGATGCTTGTATTTTCTCTTGGGCTGTTCCACCATGATTCCTTTTCCTTTGTCTTTTGGATCCACTGCTGGTGCTGGTTTCACTTTAGATGCAGGTTCTTTGATTGTAATCCCCTTCTGAGCTGGTTCCTTTCTGTTCTTTCTAACAAAAGTTTGAGTAATATTCTTAGCAGGGGATTGACTTACAGCAGTGGGATCAGCAATGGCAGGGGAAACTTTTGAAGCAGGGGCTTCTTCTGGATTGCCCATGGTGAGCAATGTTTGAGCAATATCTTTGGTCACACTCCCCTTGTCACTTCCCTTATCAGCACTTCCTTTCTCCATCCCTTTCTCAGTACTTGCTATCTTTCCATGTACACCACCAGGATAAGAATAGTACTCAGTAGACCCTTCTGTATTTGGAACTTCCTCCCATTTGGAAGCATCCTCATCGGTTGAAATAATCAGTCTGGGCTTTCTCCTCCCCTCAAGAGTAGCAAGTCTCGTTTCCAAGTTATTGATAACCAGGCCTTGCTTTTTGACATCTTGTACCAGTTGTGCATTCTGTCTTATCAGACTCATACACATTTTCGTCAATTCCAAATTAGTCAAAGGTTTCATACTGCTCTCAATCCTAGAAGGGGATTTCTCCCCTTTTTGGATATCATGGAGTGAGGGAGAGGACTTACTGATGGTGTCACTGTCCTGCTCACCCCTTGAGGATGAGACAGTAGTGGCAGCCAAACCCTCAGGTTGCTCCAAACCCTTGGAGACTCTCCTCTCTGCTGCTTGTGAAGATTCACCAGGCAAGGGAGACCTGGCAAACCTGGATTTAGATCGCCTTTCATGTTGTGGATCAGCAGGGGGTAAAGGACTAGCAGAGTGTAGGTTCTTATCAGGGGAATCAGCAGGGTGATGTTTAGCTGTTTGGTTCTTGGCTTCTTCCTGTCTAATTTGGTTCATCATACTTGAAGTGAGTGGAATGATCTTGCCAGAGAACAGGGGTGATGGTGCAAGGAGTGTGGTGAATAGTTTGGTGGTATGTTTGGTTGCTGAAAAATAGTTTTTGTGTTTAATTGGACCATGATCACTCATATTCAGCAGAAGTTCTATAAACCTTGGGTACATACAAAACTTTGAGTTGCTTGAAACGTTTTTAACCATTCCTTTAAAAATCATTTGAGAAAAACAATACTTCCTCCCTGTTGCAAAGTAGATTAGGGCAGAAGCCATCTCACTACCAAACTCATTAAAAGCAGTGGTTTTTGGTGACAAACATTGCAAAATTGTATGAATCAAATATTTCCAATGAGGGGAAAACTGGCCTTTAGCAAACTTACATTTTTGGTTTTTAGAGAGTTTGTACCCCAATTTAACAAGACCTGCAAAAATTTCAGCCTCAGAAAAGTTGGTTATCCCATCCTCATCATCAAGGAGAAGATTCTCCCTGATGGAGGCAAGTGTAATCACCTTGGGATGACCATCAACTGTGCTTTGTATTATAACCTCTCCATTCACTGTTTTGGTCATGGCTTTAGACCAGAACTGCTGAATGTGTGAGGTATAGATTCGAGGATTGATGAGAAGGGCCACTCTAAAGTATGATGACTTTAGAAAGGCCACAGCATCAGCAAACTCTGCTGGTTCATCATGTAGCAAAGCGATTTGGTTATGATTAGCAGCAATTTTGAGAGTCATGATAAAGTTTGAAAATAGTTTGAAGGTTTATAAAGATGAGAGGTAGGTGGGATTAAGTCGAGGGAGAGAGATGGACCTGCTGGTGAAGGGAATTAAGTTTTTATAGGCGAATTGAAGAGTTGTGATTGGACCAAAATTTTCAAATTGCAAAAATATCAAAGATAAATCTTGATAAAAAAGTAATTTATTTGAAATAATAAAGAAAAGATTACCAATCAGCGAAGAAAGCGCCTTAAATATCTTTTAAAAACAATAAAATATTCCCTTACCAAAATTTAAGCTAGCAGGCCCAACGGCTATGAACAGGGTAACGGTATTGTCGGTCAACAGTCAAACAGGGGAATGTTATGATAGCAGGGGAATGAAAAGATGAAAGCAGGGGAAACTTTCCTAGGGGTATTGGACTAGTCATGGAGAGACCCATGCTAACTAGCTCTGCTCTAATGCACACACTTGTATACACAAGATAGATACATAGAAACTCAAGAGTCCTCTATTCAGCAAAGGTCCCAATAAAAAAAGTCAACACATAAGTCACCCTGCAACCAGGTTAACCCAAGAAAACATGCATACCCCAGTCACCATCCCTACCTTGTCCCTTACCTATGGTCAGTCAGTCTTGGCAATGTGTGCCACACATCTGTATTTGAACAACAAGCTGTTTAAATAGAGAAATGTAAGCACTCATTACAGTGCCTCAAGGTTTCAGAGTTCTGACAAGCTTTGCAGCAAGTCCTCATTACCCTGAACCCTCACTCACCAGTGGATATGATCTAAGATCATATATGAGTATCCTAAGGATACCCTTAATCCTAAAGGTGTGACCTAACCTCCCCTGAAACATAGAGTGTATACCTGATTCACCAATGAGAATAGTATGCACCATTTGAGACTCTGCATTGTTAGTCTAAAACCACATATAACCACTTTTGTAAAAAGAACAAACCCAGCTTAAGAGAAAAGTTCTCTTAGCAGGGGAATGAACCCCCAGCAGGGGAATCTGTGTTAAAAAGTAGTGGAATAAAAAGTGATGGAAAAATGGACTAACAGTTATACAACAACAGCAGTGAAGCAACCCTGATCATACATACAAAATAGACATCAGTTTTTAAGGGGTAACCATTCCAATACCTGCAACCAGATACTGAAACCTCCCTTCTTCAAAAGCTTTTGTTAAAAGATCAGAAACATTAAGTTCTGTATCAATTTTCTCAGGAACAATTAGTCCTTTTTCAAAACAATCTCTGATAAAGTGATGTCTAATTTCAATGTGTTTAGTCTTGCTATGAAAAACAGGGTTCTTAATAATGCAAATGGTGCTGTTGTTGTCAATGAATATCTTGGTTTTAAGAAAGTTATACCCATAATCAAGCAGTTGATTTTGCACCCAAAGTACTTGACCACAGCATGCAGTAGCTGCTACATACTCAGCTTCAGTTGTGGATGTTGCCATAATGGTCTGCTTCTTACACTGCCAAGATATAAGTCTGCTTCCCAAAAATTGGCATCCCCCTGATACCACTTGTTGATCCCAAAGTCAGATCTTAAACCTTAATAGCTTGTTTAAGGGTTGTGATAGAAAGAAATAATTCAATCTAACACTAGAGAAACTTCGCAAAGCAAAGTAACTAAACAAGATGCGGAATATAATTTTTAGCACAAGAACAATATGATTGAAAAGTTGAACTTTAATATATCAATGATATACGAATACCCTAAAATGGTATTAGGGTTTACAAAACCTTAAAGTATGATAATGAAAGACAAATGAGAAAAGACACACTTTGCATGCTAACCTAGTGAGTCCTTTTATAGCCACAAGGACTCACGTACAAGATCACTACTAACAAACTTGGAAAGTATTAAGGAATAATAACTGAAATGCATAGAAATCTATTCCATGTTTATCTTTGATAGCAGGGCCTTTGACTTCACCAGGGGAACCAATCCCCCTGCCTTTGTTATTTAGCAGGGGGAACTTACTCTAGCAGGGGTACGAATAATCAACTAGCAGGGGAAACAAATAAGCATAGATTTATTCCCAATAGAATGGACATCTAATTTGGGCATCGGTGCTCAATGGACCATTGGTATATGGTACTGTGACGGAAGGTGCTGTTACTCATCCTCGCACTACGGGTGAATTAACTGGAGATGCTAAGATACAAGACAAGTATGATAAACAAGCTACAAATATCATTCTCCAAGCCCTTCCTCCAGATGTCTACAAACTCGTTAGCAAACATAAAGTTGCCAAAGAGTTATGGGATAGAATTCGTGTTCTAATGCAAGGAACCTCGTTAACTAAACAAGAACGAGAGTGTAAGCTTTATGATACTTTTGATAAGTTTGCCTATGTGCCAGGGGAGACTCTCAATGACTACTATCTGAAATTTACCCTATTGTTGAATGAGCTAAATATCTATGGCATGGCAATTCCTACGTTTTAATTGAACACCAAGTATTTA
Organism: Glebionis coronaria; assembly: GCA_025667525.1. Taxonomy (NCBI): domain Eukaryota; kingdom Viridiplantae; phylum Streptophyta; class Magnoliopsida; order Asterales; family Asteraceae; genus Glebionis; species Glebionis coronaria. The sequence goes on from CM046875.1 coordinate 422,913,989, forward strand.
AACACTCTTCCTTCAGAATGGAAAAAGTACGTGACGGATGTTAAATTGGCTAAGGACTTGCATAACTCCAATGTGGATCAACTTCAAGCTTTTCTTCAACAACACGAATGCCATGTGATTGAGGCTCGGTTGTCTAAACCTCAAGTTCATGATCCACTTGCCATGTATGCTTCTCAACAAAACATGGCTTATACTTATCAACAACCATCATACTTGCAGCAGCCACCACCACACACCTATCAGCAACCACATCAACCATCTTATCAACCACCAATGATGCCACAACAAGCATTTCAACAAAGTGTTCATCAACAATCTTTTCCACAGCAACCACCATATCAGACATCACCATCATAATCCAACACTTCTCCAATGGGCTATACTCCTCAGCAAGGATATTTTCCAATAGAAGCACAACCAGCATAAGCTTTCTACTCTAATGAACTTTCACCAATCCAAGCATCGGTCTTTACTCCAAATGATACGCCAGCTGATGTTCTAAACCATCTCACTGCCTACTTGTCAAAACTTGTTGCAACTAGAGGATTGATAGGTGTGAAAACACCCATCTTTTCTACCACTTAATTACAATAATAACCGAGCCAAAACGTGTATTTTATGTCTTTTATGTCGGAATTATGCGTGGTGTGTGTTTTTGTTGTGATTTAGGACGAAAAGGTGAAAAGTGGAGAAAACACGGGCATGCACGGGCATTTACGGACTTTTATTGAAGAAAAAGACGAAAGACGAAGTCAAGAAGTCAAGAGTGCAAAAAGAACGGAAGTCCAAGACCAATTCTGAAGATTTATCGAAGAAAAAGTCAAAAGACGGAAGTTTATCAAAAGCTGAGGAACTCAAGTCTTATTTATCGAAGAATTAAAAGACGAGTCCGAAGAAATCCCGAGCCAAAAGTCATCAAAGTCCAAGATTAACAAAGAGATTAAGAAGGAAGGACTTGATGGCGCAATTAAGAAGAAAGGAAGGAGGGAAGGAAGCTTCCTCTAACCACCCTCCTAATCTCCTATATATACCTCTCATTTTCATTTCATTAAGTTTTGTTGACTAATCGTGACAATTAGTTCTTCCACCTTTATTTACTTGCACCTTTACTTTTCATGTCAATTTAAATACTTGTCTTGTACCTTTAATACCTTTAATTACATGTCTTGCACCTTATCTACCATTTAATTTCAAGTAAGTTTTTCTTTTAATTCTCGCACCTTTACTTTATCTTGTTGATCTCATTCTACTTTTCTTTAATCTTTGATTTATATGCTTTTTGACTTGTTTATTTGTTTAAAGATTTCATTTTTATGCTTTTGATTGTTTTAAATCATTTATTTTCATAGCTTATTTTGTTTATTTTCAAGTTTATAAAGTTTTTATAAAAGTAATTTTTATATAAAAGTTTGTTTTTCGTAAAGCTTATTCATTTCTTGTTTTAAAAGTCTTTAAATTTCTGTTTAATAGCTTTTTCTTAATCGGTTTGCTTTAGAAATTTCGTCTAGTGCTTATTAGAATCATAGCTTATTAGATTAGCTTAATTTGTGCTTTTTCCTCCGTTTTCCCCAAATCGGAAAAGGGAATTACATTCCGATTGGAGTGATCGGATAAGGGTTTTAACTTTCCGATTTGGGAGACTTTGGTATTCCGATCAGAAGAGTCTTGGGTATTCCGATCAGGTAAGTGACAGATATTATGATTGGTGCTCTTTGCCATATTCCGATCGAGGTGTTGGTGGTATTCCGATCACGGGTTCCGATCAGCATTCCGACCAGATCTCTTCCATATTCCGATCGGTGTTGGTTCTATACATTCCGATCTGGGGGCTTAAGTTTGGTTATTCCGATCAGGTTAAGTGACATATTCCGATTGGTGTTTTCCGATCTTCATTCCGACAGGTAAAGGTAGTATATTCCGACGAGGTTGATCGGAATATATTCCGATAGGGAGTATTTTTCTCTAGTTAACTTTGTTTACTTTTCTTAGTTTACATTTTAATACTTGTCTAATTTTAATTTCCGCCACGCTTTTTAATTTTAAGTCATTTAATTAATTTACTTTCCGTCACGTTTTTAAATATCGCACCTTTCTTTTAATTAGACTTAGATTTAACTTTAACGCCATTTAATTTTAAGCCATTTACTTTAATTGTTTTTGCACTTTAATTGATACTACAACGACAACCTTTTTGTTCCACCAAAATCAACTGAGTCGTACTTAGAACCTAGATCAATTCGATTAGACCACGAGAACGATAACTTTCTTACTAGGTAAAAGCCAGTTATTAAATGGCGCCGCTGCCGGCTCTTTTCGTAAAGATTAACGGTTTTCTGTGAAAGACGCGTTGCTTTTTGGGATCCGTTCACTTGTGAGCGTTATTTTTCTTGCATAAAATATTCAAAAATCATAAAAATAAAAAATTGATAAAATTCTATAAAAATTAAAATTTTCAAAAATCCAAAAAGATTTATCTTTATTGTGTATATATTTTGTCTTTGTGTTTGGTTTCTTTTTCTTTTGCATTTTCAGGTGTATGCGTACTAGATCTTCTAATTATCAAGAGCCCGAGACTCAAGAAGATTTAGCTATGTCAGGTGTAAACAACAATAATCCACCGCACCTTAATAGTAACAACAATGTTCTTCCACAGCCCGATCTTCGGACCATGGAGAAGCTTTTTCAACCTACCATGTTTGGACGAGGAGGACTGATTGCGCCGATGAAAATCAACGCTCCTGAATTTTTGTTGAAGCACCACATGATTCAGCAAGTGCAAACAAACCCATTCCGTGGATTGCCTGATGATGATGCCAACAAACACCTCGACAAGTTCATTACAATCACCCAAAGCATGAAGTTGGCTGGTGCCACAATGGATGAACTTCGCCTACAACTCTTTCCACATACTTTATTACATCATGCAGAGAAATGGTTTGATCGTCTCCCGAAGAATTCTATTCACACTTGGGATGACATGACTCAACGCTTTTTGTCGCGCTACTTTCCACCATCCATTGTCACGAGCCTTCGCAATCAAATCAGCGATTTCATGCAAGACCCTGATAAATCTCTTTTTGATGCTTGGGAGAGATATAATGTCTTGATCGATAGATGTCCAAACCACAACATGCTCCCTATGACCTTAATAGACACTTTCTACAACGGTTTGACTTTTCGAGATCGTGATACGATTAATGCAGCCGCCGGTGGCGCATTCATGAAAAGGAGACCCGAGGAGTGTAGAGAGCTAATTGAGAACATGACTACTCACCACAAAAACTGGGATTCCTCCGCTTCTTCAAGGAACAACCCGAGAGTCAATGTTTCCTCCACTTCAGCAAACCCTGAGATGACCTAACTCACCCGTGTGCCGACTGAAATGAGCAGAAGTATGCAACTCTTGGCTTCAAACCAACAACAACAAGTTAAAGCGGTTGCCAATCCTTGTGAAACATGCGGCGGTCCTCACTCATACACCGATTGTCCTTCGACTCAAGGAAATCCGGAAAATGTGTATGCAAATTATGGTAATTATTCACCGGAAAATTACCAAGCTCGACCTCAAGGGGATAGAAATCTGCTGAGTTACCGATCCAACAACTACCTTTCACCCGGTTTTTCTCCTCAAAACCAAAACCCCGCCAACAACTACACTAGAAGCAACCAAATCCCACCAAGAGCTTCTAATCCTTATCACCCACCCGCTCAACAACTCCCACCCATTAACCCCGATGTTGACACCATCATGAGAACCCACGGTGAGCAAATCAAGAACCTGCAGAGCCAAATTATCAATCTGAAAGGAGATATTACCAAGCAAGGAAATGAGATTAAATCTGAACTTCGAGATAATCTTCAATCCTCCATCATCACTCAAACGAATGATATAAAGATTATGCTGGCTAGTTTCTTGCCCCCTGCTCAACCTTCTACTTCGAGTTCTCTACCTTCAAACACCGTCACTAATCCGCGAGCCAATGTGAGTGCTATTACTACTCGTAGTGGAGTCACCATAGTAGGACCACCAACCCCACCCCCATCATCTACACCTCCTCCACCACCATGTACCCCTACTCCTCCTACACCTAGTATTAGTGCACCATTACCGTCTCCGCCTCGACGTGATGAAGTTCCCACGAATAACCCTTCAACATCTCAACCTTTACCACCTACACCTGCACCTTCACCACCCAAACCCAATATCCCTTATCCCTCTCGTTTAGGCAAGACCAAAATGCTAACTAAGGAGGACTCCGAAGTGACACGCTATGTGAAGATGATTTCTCAAATGAACTTCAACATTAGCTTTCTTGAAGCACTTGTCCACATGCCAAAATTTGTTAAAGCATTTAAGGAATTGCTTAACAAGAAGGAGAAGCTGATTGAACTCGCCAACACACGATTAAATGAAAACTGCTCTGCAGTTATTCTTAAAGAACTTCCGGAAAAGCTTGGAGATCTCGGTCGTTTTGTGTTGCCTTGCGTGTTCAACAAAACCGAAGAATTTACTGCCCTTGATGATATCAGGGCCAGTATTAATTTGATGCCTTTGAGTGTTTGGAAAACACTATCACTGCCCGACCTTACTCCAACAAAGATGACTCTCGAACTTGCTAATCGCACTCTCGCTTACCCCGTTGGTATTGCCGAAGACGTGTTCATTAAAGTTGGCACATTTACTTTCTTGGTCGATTTTGTCGTAGTTGATTATGAGATGGACCCTCGTATTCCTTTAATACTTGGTCGGCCATTCTTGAGAACCGGACGAGCTTTAGTAGATGTGGCCGGAGGTGAGTTAATCTTAAGAGTCGGGGATGATGCACAAGTTTTTAAGATGGGGAAGCTTACAAGTAAATCCTTTGGAGGCCGAGAATCAGTTAATATGATTAATGTGCATGATGACTTCGTTGTCTACAACAATCCTCTATTCGATTCTTGCATCGATAATCCACTTTTTCATGATGATGTGGATGATTCTCGCCCCAATTTGGAACCTTCTCCCATTTATGATTCTAGCTCAGATTCGGATGATTATGATGACCTTACTTTTGAGTATCCCGATCTGCCCACATATGATGATTTTGATGAGGCCGATACTCTTTCGAGCGATTCTTCTCACGATGAAGATCCTCCGCCATCACTCGATCCTACTTTGGACGATTACTCATTTGAGGAAGACTTCTCTGCATTTATTAATACTTACTTCCCTCATGAGAGTGATGCACCTCCTTTGGACTTTGAAGATTATCGTCTTGATCCTACTTTGGATTTGAAGCACATTCTTTCAAAGGAGAAGAAACCGGTCAACACCAATATCCGCAGCACGTATGAGTTAACACCTCTTTGTCCCACTTCTGAGGACGAGGTTGTGCTTCTTCGCGGATCTTCTTCACACTCTGCTGAGCCTGAGTGCTATTTTCCCCTAAAGGAAAAGGTGTTCGACCCCGGTATTGCAATTTTTAAGCCATCTCAGTATCCACCTGATGAAATAAAAGGAAATATCTTTGGAACTTATGGAAATCTGCTTGCACCACTTCACCCTTGCTTCCACCGTGCTCCATCTTTGCTTAAGGGAACCTTGCCTACTCTTCTTTGGCTTGCCTTGTTCGCCTTAAGCCTTTGCTATTTGATGGACGAAAACTATGTCTTTGATCCTGGTGGATATGTTTCATGCTTCTTCCGTTGATGATCAAGGTCGAGTCAGGCTAATGACTCGGTTAACAAAAATCAAGCGCTTCTTGGGAGGCAACCCATGCATCTATCTTTTCGCTTTCTTTATCATAAGTGTAGGGGAGACCCGTTGGTGTTTGCTCTTTCCTCTCTTCTACTAATCAGGGATTCGAGCTTCAATGATCCACTCTTGATGATTCTTGACGACCCGTGATTCCGTGTTCTACATCTTCCCGGTTCTATCCTAAACTCTTTTCGATTCACTATTTTATATTTTCTCAATATTAAAATAGGAATCTCTTTAGTTGTCTCTTCCTTAGCGAGATTTAAACAAAGTGCACAATGTCCTAAGTGTAGGGGAGTTTACTCCCACATGCTGAAACATTGAGGACAATGTTTATATTAAGTGTAGGGGGACTTCTCTCGAAGTTAAGTGGCTCTTTTCCTTGTACTTGTCCTCATTTTAACCGGAAAATCAATTTTTCGACATTTTTCAAAATTTTTGATCTATTTTGGCCTATTAGTTTTTCCCTTTGTATAGTTATTTTCTTCCTTTGCTAGAATAAATCTTTGAATAAGTGGTTTTTATTTTCAAACGTTGTGAATCTTTTGACTCAACCCGGGTTTACTTGTCTAAGTTACTCTAGCTAGTATCCTTAACGTGTTTAAGTCAAGTTTTGCTAGGCTTTTATATAGGGAGCTATAAAACGCGAAAGTCTTAACTCTCACGGGTTAAGAACAAGAACTTTTCGCAAGTTCCTATAATTGATCCTAGAGAGTCGTTTATCAAGGGAACTTTAAAACGCGATTTCTAAACTTGAAAAAGTCTAAGAATTTGCAAGATCCTATAGGCGACTCGAAAACCCAAAACTTTGATTTAATAGGCTAAGCATCCACGAGTCTCATTCTTTAAGATTTTAAACTGTGGAGAACGAGAGATGATAGAGCCAATTATAAGTCCGGTATTCTTTCGTGAATTTATGTGAGTTAATTATGAGCCTATTCTCCCATCGCTTGCTAAATAATTTATCTGCTAATAAATAAGGTTGTACGATTTGAAAAGTTACTTAGCTTCTAGCCCAAGATCGTTTAAAAGTTGCTCGGTATGGATTAGAGTTCATAGCCAAGGCATAACTTATTGAAGCGGGACGCGAAGATTGGTGAGTCCAAAAAGGCCCTAACAAGGCATGAGGGCTATATTTTGTTGCTAAAGATCCGAAGTGATGTGAAGAATCATTTATCGAAAATCAATATGAAGGATCGAGACACACAACGAAAAGCAAAACTCCCCAAAAGTCATGGAGAAGTGTATCCGAAAAGACCCTAACAAGGTATGAGGATAAATAGATCCAAGTCATAAAAGGAGGTGGATCGTTGTATATCAAAGTCCAAAATAAAGATTGGAGAAAAATGAAGAAGTCGTGGTCCAAGTATGAATCTCTCAAAACTTCAAGTGAAGAAATTCCTATATGAAGAGAAGACCATAATTTCATGAACGTCTCTCAAGGTTTGAAGTATGAAGTCACTGCCAAATATCGGTCCGAGAAAGGTCTCAAATCGTGAAGCGAGTTATGCCAAGATATGAACTTTATGAGGTCCCGTGAAGCAGTTTTAAAAGATTTTGTCCTTTAGCTAACTATTGATTAAATCGTTCACTTTATTTTCGGCCTAATAAACTATCGAAATAAGTCAAAAATGCATCCTCGTGATCATTCAAGACAAATAATAAAATATAAGAGATACACCTAGGAATAAGGGAGTCTAAGTGAATAATTGGCCCACATAAGTTCATGTTAGTCTGCTAAGTTATAATAACAATGATCTCGTTTTTAAGCTTGGTTTGGAGAAAGTGAAAACTTGAGGATGATGATTATTCATGAAATTTCCAAAACCCAAGGTATGCTTTTTGATTTCTTTACTTTTAATGTTTATAATTTTCTATCTCTTTAATAAAGGCCAACATGGATTGATTATGATGAAAAATGTAAAATTGCTTTGTAACTAATGCATTGCATGAGGACATTGCAATGGTCAAGTGTAGGGGATTTGATAGGTGTGAAAACACCCATCTTTTCTACCACTTAATTACAATAATAACCGAGCCAAAACGTGTATTTTATGTCTTTTATGTCGGAATTATGCGTGGTTTGTGTTTTTGTTGTGATTTAGGACGAAAAGGTGAAAAGTGGAGAAAACACGGGCATTCACGGGCATTTACGGACTTTTATTGAAGAAAAAGACGAAAGACAAAGTCAAGAAGTCAAGAGTGCAAAAAGAACGGAAGTCCAAGACCAATTCTGAAGATTTATCGAAGAAAAAGTCAAAAGACGGAAGTTTATCGAAAGCCGAGGAACTCAAGTCTTATTTATCGAAGAATTAAAAGACGAGTCCAAAGAAATCCCGAGCCAAAAGTCATCAAAGTACAAGATTAACAAAGAGATTAAGAAGGAAGGACTTGATGGCGCAATTAAGAAGAAAGGAAGGAGGGGAGGAAGCTTCCTCTAACCACCCTCCTAATCTCCTATATATACCTCTCATTTTCATTTCATTAAGTTTTGTTGACTAATCGTGACAATTAGTTCTTCCACCTTTATTTACTTGCACCTTTACTTTTCATGTCAATTTAAATACTTGTCTTGCACCTTTAATACCTTTAATTACATGTCTTGCACCTTATCTACCATTTAATTTCAAGTAAGTTTTTCTTTTAATTCTCGCACCTTTACTTTATCTTGTTGATCTCATTCTACTTTTCTTTAATCTTTGATTTATATGCTTTTTGACTTGTTTATTTGTTTAAAGATTTCATTTTTATGCTTTTGATTGTTTTAAATCATTTATTTTCATAGCTTATTTTGTTTATTTTCAAGTTTATAAAGTTTTTATAAAAGTTATTTTTATATAAAAGTTTGTTTTTCGTAAAGCTTATTCATTTCTTGTTTTAAAAGTCTTTAAATTTCTGTTTAATAGCTTTTTCTTAATCGGTTTGCTTTAGAAATTTCGTCTAGTGCTTATTAGAATCATAGCTTATTAGATTAGCTTAATTTGTTCTTTTTCCTCCGTTTTCCGATCTGACAAATCGGAAAAGGGAATTACATTCCGATTGGAGTGATCGGATAAGGGTTTTAACTTTCCGATTTGGGAGACTTTGGTATTCCGATCAGAAGAGTCTTGGGTATTCCGATCAGGTAAGTGACAGATATTCCGATTGGTGCTCTTTGCCATATTCCGATCGAGGTGTTGGTGGTATTCCGATCACGGGTTCCGATCAGCATTCCGACCAGATCTCTTCCATATTCCGATCGGTGTTGGTTCTATACATTCTGATCTGGGGGCTTAAGTTTGGTTATTCCGATCAGGTTAAGTGACATATTCCGATTGGTATTTTCTGATCTTCATTCCGACAGGTAAAGGTAGTATATGCCGACGAGGTTGATCGGAATATATTCCGATAGGGAGTATTTTTCTCTAGTTAACTTTGTTTACTTTTCTTAGTTTACATTTTAATACTTGTCTAATTTTAATTTCCGCCACGCTTTTTAATTTTAAGTCATTTAATTAATTTACTTTCCGTCACGTTTTTAAGTATCGCACCTTTCTTTTAATTAGACTTAGATTTAACTTTAACGCCATTTAATTTTAAGCCATTTACTTTAATTGTTTTTGCACTTTAATTGATACTACAACGACAACCTTTTTGTTCCACCAAAATCAACTGAGTCGTACTTAGAACCTAGATCAATTCGATTAGACCACGAGAACGATAACTTTCTTACTAGGTAAAAGCCAGTTATTAAGGATTTCCACCAACAAACAATCAGCTCCGCACCTCTTCAAATCCTCGACAACATGCTACTGTTCAAGATGGTCAAGTAACAGTGCAACCTATTCACGGAAGGCAAAATTCATATGGACCTCCTACAAGGACGGTGAATGCTCAAGGTTTGAATTCACAAGCTAATGGAAATGGAAGTCCCATTGATCCTCAAAAGGTTGTGACTTGCTACAATTGCCGAGGACAAGGTCATATGGCTAGGCAATGTACTCAGCCGAAAAGGAGAAGGGATGAAGCATGGTTTCGTGAGAAGATGTATTTGATCGATGCTCAATCTAAGGGAAAGTTTTTGGATTCAGAGGAGTTAGCATTTCTTGCAGACCCAGGGGCAGCAGATACTGAAGGTATTGCAGTCGTTTCCACTTCTAATGCAGCTTATCAAGCAGATGATCTGGATGCATATGATTCGGATTGTGATGACATTCACTCTGCCCAAGCTGCTCTCGTTGCTAATCTCTCTCACTATGGTTCTGATGTCGTCAGTGAGGTACCCACCACAACCAATCTTGGTAATGATGATAACCCACATCAAGTTGGGCATGAAAATGACAACCTCGAACAGCATTCAGGAACTAGTAACTCAAATGATGTGGTACCCAATCCTACACATTTGAGTGAACCTCAACCAAATGCTACGACGGGTATGGAATCTTATGCTCAACATGATTTGGTCATGGTACCTAAACATATTATTGATCAAATGCATATGGCCCTCAGACAATCCGTAGATACCAATTCCACCCTAACTGCTGAGCTTGCGTTGCATAAAGAAAAGGTCAAAACTTTTGAAATGGTCCCTCAAGCAGAGAAAATAACATGTTCTAAATTTGACCAATTTTGTTTTGAAAATATTGAACACTTGAAAGAAATAGAATCATTAAAAGCTAATCCTTCCAATGAATTAAAAGCAAAAGAGTTGGTTGTCAATGATTTTCAGAAACTTAAAATGGATTTCGAAACTCTCGAGTCTAAAAAGGTTGAATCAGAAATTAATGCTACCAAACTTCTTAAATTCAAGGAACAACAGCTTTTAAAACAATACGCTTCCACAGAAAAGGTTCATCTTTTAACTAAATCATTTAAAGAACTCGAACTTAAGTGTCTTCAAAATTTACCACCTAATCTCGGTTATGCAAAACAAGCTCAAGAATATATTCCCGGTCTTTATGATATGACCATAATTGGCAAATCGAAAGAAGCACCTTATGTTCGTAGTTCTGAGGAGACACAGTCACTTACGAAAGAAACTCATTCTTAAATGTTTTCAAAATTCCATACGATTGATTATGATAAGCATAATAAAGATCAACTTTCTAAAAGGACACGTATTCGCTTACAAAAGGAATTAGCTGAACTAACAGTTCTTGTGCCCCCAAGTTTGTCAAATGAAAACCCTCCTAGTACGTCTCCTACACTCGTCAAAACAGATTTAACGAAGTTACTTCCATTGGTAAGTAAGGCGTCCGTTAATTTAAACGCGGTACACCAACACTTAGCCGATTTTGACAAAGTCATTTTGGAACGTACGACGGCCACGGCCATAACGGAAGGTGAATGGAACTTTGAGCACACTAGAGCTGCGTTCCGAGATGAAATTGTTCTGTTTGTAAAGAATGTTAAAGCTTGTCTTAGTAATCTTGATCAAGATTTGCATTTGGAAATAGAAGAAGTTAAACGTGTTTTCAATGAAATGGATGATGCTTATGAAAACAGTTTACTTGAAATAGAACGGGTTTCACGCCAAAATGATTAGCTTCTGAAGCAAGTGATGTCTCATGATATAGTTTCCGTCTGTGTGAATAAAAGTGTTGATAATGATTCTATTGTGCATAATGTTGAATATGTGGATACTGTGGTAGATAGTGTTGAATCCAAGATTGTTAGACTCAAACAGTCGAAACCGTTTTATCTAGGTTGTCAATTGTACATGTGATGAACACAGCGGAATTGAACAATTAACATGAATAAAGATGTTTAACAAGATGAAAGAATTCCCAAAGGGTTTGTATTATTTATGATTAACACAAACCACTCTAGGCATGTATACATTGAATCCCATGCCTAGAGATCAAAGACTCTGTAGGTTACATTTGAGTAGTATGAATTCATTAATAAACCTACGTTCTGGTGTTACTTTTATAACTTAAGGAACCCAGGGATACATGGAAACTAAATAAGATAATAATGACTAAATCAAAACAGAATTATTCATTCTTATCACTACTTGACCAAATCTCCATCTTTTTAGTATATAGCAGGGGAATCTTCACAGCAGTGGAAAGTTTTGTAGCAGGGGAAACTTTCTTGTATTTTGTCCACCAGCTTGAAGTTTCTCCTAATGCCATATTTGGTCCTTCTTGTTTCCATAGTGATTTGACTCATCAACTTTTGACCCAACAATCTTCCCCTAGTTGATGATGTCAAAACACTTCCCCTTAAACATACAACACCAAAGATCAACAGGTTGAACACTCTCTGTAGACAACTTCCCCTTTTTGACATGATCAAATAGGGGTCTTCTATGTGAACAACCTTGATTTTCAACTACTACTAACCAATATCATACATCAAACCCAAGTATTCTACTTTTCAAAATACCCTCCATGAAGCACATAGGGAACACCTCCTAATAAAAAATGATTTTGAGCAGTAGATACTCACATTAGTTGTAGTAATACCAATGAACAGTAGCAAAAATCTCCACCTTGATGTCATATGTAAATGATTAACACTTGAACAAATAAGCTTCCCCTTAAAGTGTGCTAACCATTTCTTTTGACCAAAAGTAGATGTATCAACCATAAGAAGCAAACAAAGAACTAACCACTTGTAGAAACAAATACTATGTAGTACCATCCATGATGAGAGCAGCACCAGAAATTAGCATGTAGTGCCATCTTTTAATGACTAATAGTATACGTACCCAACCAGTAGTAACTTTGAAGAACAACTTCATTATGGTTGAATAGAACAAATAAGAACGACTTTTGTCAAGCATCTTGAATCTTCAAATTCTGTAGGCTTTATGTAATGATTACATATGAAGAAAATTGATTATAACTTACTTGATGATGAAGAAGAATAACCCAAACTTGCATTTCATATCTTGTACTAACCACGTGACAGAGAGGGGAATATACTAAATCCTCATTTTTCATGAACATGAGACACTGAGCACAATAATGTAACTCCTTCAAGTGATAGGTAATATGTGCATAGAGTACCATAAGAAAAATCACACATTCCTAGATCTTTGTATCACTTTGTCACTAGGTGTTTAAGCATAAAACACATACCCGCGAAAATCTACTTCGTCTTCAAATAAATAATAAGAACTTTTCTTCGTAATCAATAAAATTAAAATGAAGCCTTTATACCTTTAAGCCAGTTGCTATGAATATACCAAAATCCAAAACACTGCTATCCCAAAATTCATATCTGACAGCAGGGGGAACTTTCAAAAACAGTGGGAATCTATTAATGAAAGCAGGGGGTCGTAGCAGGGGGAACTTTTAATGAAAGCAGGGGGAACATTTTCACAAGCAGGGGGAACTTTTAATGCCCCTGTTTTTGTTATTAACTGTGCCAAACCCACTCAAAGTGGGAATGAATTTATAACAGGTAATAAATAAAAACAAAGACTATTAAAAATATACCTTACTGTGAAAATATACCTGCTGTGATATCCTTTTAGAGTCACGAACAAACAACAATACACGATTGTTTTTACTGTACGAAGCCAAGATAAAACCCACATTCATTCGTTCATTCTTTGTTTGTTTTGGTAATAAAATAATGTCATTATTATCTGACCCCATTCTTGTTGATCCCTACGAAGCAAACAAACAAAGCAAGCTCTGTTTCATACCCCACAGCCCCACGTGATACCTTTAATCTTTTCATACCAATTTGTTAAATCACAACTGCTGGGACCCACGACGACTTATCATTTTGAACTTGTAATGATAACTTTGTGTATACGTTATCCTGCTGGGCCCACAAAAGACGTATACAATTTTCCATTCTATTTGATCAATCAATCACGTGACAATCTTGCAAATAACACCATTAGCTTTATTTGCTATTTTAACGAGACTTATCATGGGATCAATACATCAAACGTAGAAACATATAACCCATCTTGGAACCAGCAGCAACACGTTACGTCCCTACAAATCACAGCAACAAAAATAAATTACCTAGGGTTTTAACATAAACCCTAGATCTTCACAGCAACGAAATTAAACATCTTGATTCTCCTAGATATCGAGAGCCACCCGCTCTGATACCACATGTTGAATCCAAGATCGTTAGACTCAAACAGTCGAAACCGTTTTATCTAGGTTGTCAATTGTACATGTGATGAACACAGCGGAATTGCACAATTAACATAAATAAAGATGTTTAACAAGATGAAAGAATTCCCAAAGGGTTTGTATTATTTATGATTAACACAAACCACTCTAGGCATGTATACATTGAATCCCATGCCTAGAGATCAAAGACTCTGTAGGTTACATTTGAGTAGTATGAATTCATTAATAAACCTACGTTCTGGTGTTCCTTTTATAACTTAAGGAACCTAGGGATACATGGAAACTAAATAAGATAATAATGACTAAATCAAAACAGAATTATTCATTCTTATCACTACTTGACCAAATCTCCATCTTTTTAGTATATAGCAGGGGAATCTTCACAACAGTGGAAAGTTTTATAGCAGGGGAAACTTTCTTGTATTTTGTCCACCAGCTTGAAGTTTCTCCTAATGCCATATTTGGTCCTTCTTGTTTCCATAGTGATTTGACTCATCAACTTTTGACCCAACAATCTTCCCCTAGTTGATGATGTCAAAACACTTCCCCTTAAACATACAACACCAAAGATCAACAGGTTGAACACTCTCTGTAGACAACTTCCCCTTTTTGACATGATCAAATAGGGGTCTTCTATGTGAACAACCTTGATTTTCAACTACTACTAACCAATATCATACATCAAACCCAAGTATTCTACTTTTCAAAATACCCTCCATGAAGCACATAGGGAACACCTCCTAATAAAAAATGATTTTGAGCAGTAGATACTCACATTAGTTGTAGTAATACCAATGAACAGTAGCAAAAATCTCCACCTTGATGTCATATGTAAATGATTAACACTTGAACAAATAAGCTTCCCCTTAAAGTGTGCTAACCATTTCTTTTGACCAAAAGTAGATGTATCAACCATAAGAAGCAAACAAAGAACTAACCACTTGTAGAAACAAATACTATGTAGTACCATCCATGATGAGAGCAGCACCAGAAATTAGCATGTAGTGCCATATTTTAATGACTAATAGTATACGTACCCAACCAGTAGTAACTTTGAAGAACAACTTCATTATGGTTGAATAGAACAAATAAGAACGAATTTTGTCAAGCATCTTGATTCTTCAAATTCTGTAGGCTTTATGTAATGATTACATATGAAGAAAATTGATTATAACTTACTTGATGATGAAGAAGAATAACCCAAACTTGCATTTCATATCTTGTACTAACCACGTGACAGAGAGGGGAATATACTAAATCCTCATTTTTCATGAACATGAGACACTGAGCACAATAATGTAACTCCTTCAAGTGATAGGAAATATGTGCATAGAGTACCATAAGAAAAATCACACATTCCTAGATCTTTGTATCACTTTGTCACTAGGTGTTTAAGCATAAAACACATACCCGCGAAAATCTACTTCGTCTTCAAATAAATAATAAGAACTTTTCTTCGTAATCAATAAAATTAAAATGAAGCCTTTATACCTTTAAGCCAGTTGCTATGAATATACCAAAATCCAAAACACTGCTGTCCCAAAATTCATATCTGACAGCAGGGGGAACTTTCAAAAACAGTGGGAATCTATTAATGAAAGCAGGGGGAACTGTTGAAGGCAGGGGGTCGTAGCAGGGGGAACTTTTAATGAAAGTAGGGGGAACATTTTCACAAGCAGGGGGAACTTTTAATGCCCCTTTTTTTGTTATTAACTGTGCCAAACCCACTCAAAGTGGGAATGAATTTATAACAGGTAATAAATAAAAACAAAGACTATTAAAAATATACCTTACTGTGAAAATATACATGCTGTGATATCCTTTTAGAGTCACGAACAAACAACAATACACGATTGTTTTTACTGTACGAAGCCAAGATAAAACCCACATTCATTCGTTCATTCTTTGTTTGTTTTGGTAATAAAATAATGTCATTATTATCTGACCCCATTCTTGTTGATCCCTACGAAGCAAACAAACAAAGCAAGCTCTGTTTCATACCCCACAGCACCACGTGATACCTTTAATCTTTTCATACCAATTTGTTAAATCACAACTGCTGGGACCCACGACGACTTATCATTTTGAACTTGTAATGATAACTTTGTGTATACGTTGTCCTGCTGGGCCCACAGAAGACGTATACAATTTTCCATTCTATTTGATCAATCAATCACGTGACAATCTTGCAAATAACACCATTAGCTTTATTTGCTATTTTAACGAGACTTATCATGGGATCAATACATCAAACGTAGAAACATATAACCCATCTTGGAACCAGCAGCAACACGTTACGTCCCTACAAATCACAGCAACAAAAATTAATTACCTAGGGTTTTAACATAAACCCTAGATCTTCACAGCAACGAAATTAAACATATTGATTCTCCTAGATATCGAGAGCCACCCGCTCTGATACCACATGTTGAATCCAAGATCGTTAGACTCAAACAGTCAAAACCGTTTTATCTAGGTTGTCAGTTGTACATGTGATGAACACAGCGGAATTGCACAATTAACATGAATAAAGATGTTTAACAAGATGAAAGAATTCCCAAAGGGTTTGTATTATTTATGATTAACACAAACCACTCTAGGCATGTATACATTGAATCCCATGCCTAGAGATCAAAGACTCTGTAGGTTACATTTGAGTAGTATGAATTCATTAATAAACCTACGGTCTGGTGTTCCTTTTATAACTTAAGGAACCCAGAGATACATGGAAACTAAATAAGATAATAATGACTAAATCAAAACAGAATTATTCATTCTTATCACTACCTAACCAAATCTCCATCTTTTTAGTATATAGCAGGGGAATCTTCACAGCAGTGGAAAGTTTTGTAGCAGAGGAAACTTTCTTGTATTTTGTCCACCAGCTTGAAGTTTCTCCTAATGCCATATTTGGTCCTTCTTGTTTCCATAGTGATTTGACTCATCAACTTTTGACCCAACAGATAGTACTTGTCACGAATCTGACGTTGAATTTTTAAAGCTTCAAGATTCATATTCTTCGCTTTCAAAACGTTTTGATGAGATTCAAACACATTGTATTTCGCTATAATGCAAGCAACAATTTATTCAAGAAATCTCTGAAACGTCATTCGAAGGTGTTAATATCGATGATGCAAACTTTGAAAAGAATTTTCGATTGAATTTACAATCAAAACAGCGTCAGCCAAGTGACAAAGTTGCTAAATCTTTGCCGATAGACATAGAGAAATCTAAGGAGCTTAACTGTGTGAACGTACTTGAGGCCGCTGAGAATTTAAAACTTGATCTAGATAATCGAGTTTCCAAGATTTTGTCCAAAGTTGATAACTTAAAAGAGAAAAATACACGACTCTTCGATTCAGTAAAGCCCGCATGTGTTAATACCACTGCACAGAATCAATCATTGATTGAACAATTGAATTAGAAGTTAGTGGAAATATCTGATCTAAGGGAACAAATTTGTGATAAGAATCTTGCCTTGGCTGAGTTAAAGGAAACACTTCGTACTCTAAAAGGTAAGAATGTTGTGGATAACGCAGCCACTGTCTCAACATCGTCCTCTAGTGCAATCAAAAGGAACCTTATAGTCGTCACACCATTTAATAAGGGCCCTAGGACTAAACCATCTCAAACTTTGGTCACTAAAGATAAGGCGGAATCAAAACCAGCTTCTAATATTCCTGTGTTGCCTTCTACAGGAGTAAATACCACTACTAAGGCTCAAAGATCTAAGCTTAAAAGAAACAAGAAGAATGATAGGATCTTGCCTCCATCTAGTAGTCCAGTGAAGAAGAAAGTAGAAGCCCATCCTAGGAATGTTATTTCTGTTTTGAATAAAAAGAATCATGTAGCTAAACCTAAAGGCTCTGCGGTTGTGCAGCGTTCTAAGCCTACTGTGAATTCTAATTTAAAATGTTGGAATTACAATGAATGTATGTTTTCTAGTCGTCATGATTCTTGCCTTATTGACCATGTGAATGAGATGAATGCCCGGAAAAATGGATTAGAATGGAAACCGACTGGGAAAGTGTTAACCCAAGTTGGTTGGTTGTGGCGTCCCACTGGTAGAACTTTCACTATAGTTGGAAATGCGTGCCCTTTAACTAGGTTCACTCCCACTACAGCGAAGAAAGCGTGCCCTTTAACTAGGAGTACCAAGGCTACCAAAACACAAGCGTGTCCTTTAACTAGGAACACTGACACTACTGTAGGAACCAAGTGCCCTTTAAATAGGTATACTCCCACTGTAGTGCCCGCGAATAATCCAAAACCTAAAAAAGTTGGAACAATAAAACCTGTTAGTGCTAAAACTCACATTAGAAAACGCAGGAAATTTAAGGGTCACACAAATGTTAGCAATTATGATAATCTTATATTTGTATCTGCTAAAACTCCGGAACCAATAGTTTCCAATGCATTGTATACTGTTGTTATTGAAAACAGGTGGTCCAAATTGTTCTCTGGTATTTGGACTCTGGTTACTCCAAGCATATGACCGGAGATCGCTCTCAGCTCAGAAATTTTGTTAGCAAGTTTCTTGGTACGGTTCGATTTGGTAATGATAATATTGCAAAGATAATGGGTTATGGTGAATATCATATTGGGAATGTTATAATTTCAAGAGTGTATTATGTGGAATGTCTCGGTCACAACTTATTTTCTATAGGACAATTTTGTGATGCAAACCTAGAAGTTGCTTTTCGAGAGCGTACCTGCTTCATACTTAATTTGGAAGGGGTTGATTTATTGAAAGGTACTCGAGGGAATAATTTGTATACTTTGTCTCTACAAGACATGATGGCCGCTTCTCCCGTATGTCTTCTCTCCAAACATCGAAGACTAAGTCATGGTTATGGCATCGACGGTTATATCATCTTAACTTTGACGCTATTAATCATTTGGCGAAAAACAAACTTGTTCGTGGTCTTCCTAAACTTTCATTTCACAAGGATCATTTGTGTTCCGCGTGTACAATGGGGAAAAGCACTAAGAAATCATACAAACCCAAGACGGAAGACACCAACCAAGAGAAACTTTATTTGTTGCATATGGATCTTTGTGGGCCAATGCGTGTTGAAAGTCTTAGTGGTAAAAAGTACATCCTCGTAATTGTCGATGATTACTCTCGGTTTACATGGGTGAAATTTCATACAACAAAAAATGAGGCACCTAAATTCATCATCGGATTTCTCAAGATGATTCAAGTGCGTCTCAACACTATTGTCCGACGCATTCGTACAGATAATGGAACCGAATTTGTGAATCAAATCTTGCGTGATTATTATGAAAAGTTGGCATATCTCATGAAAAATTCGTTGCACGCACTCCACAACAAAATGATGTCGTTGAAAGGCGAAATCGCACACTTATGGAAGCTGCTCGCACGATGTTAATTTACGCAAAGGCTCCATTGTTTTTATGGGCAGAAGCAGTATCTACAGCAGTGTACACCCAAAACCGGTCACTAATTCGTAAACGCCATGGTAAAACACCTTATGAGCTTCTCCATGGAAAAGTACCAGATTTATCATATCTTCATGTATTTGGTTCTCTTTGCTATCCAAATAATGATGGTGACAATTTGGGAAAACTTCAACCTAAGGCTGATATTGGTATTTTCATTGGTTACGCACCCGCAAAGAAGGCATACCGAATCTACAACCGTAAGTCTCGTAAGATCCTCGAAACTATGAATGTTGATTTTGATGAGCTGACAGCAATGGCTTCTGAGCAAAATAGCTCTGAACCCGCACTTCATGAAATAGGACCTAGTAACATTAGTTCTGGTCTTGTCCCAAACAACCCTACTTCATCATCATTTACACCACCTTCTAGGACTGAATGGGATACGTTGTTTCAACCGTTCTTTGATGAATTATTTACTCCTCCAAGTATTGTTGCTCCAGAACCTGAGGTAATAGATCCGGTAACCGAAGTTGTCGCTCCAGCAACCGAAGCACAATCAGACACATCTGCACCTATAATTGGTCAAGATATACCCTCATCAAGTAATTCTCAACCAACAGATGTTTCAACTACCCAGGTCATGCCTATTGATGATGAAGAGGATGATGATGATCACGATTTAGAATTCGCTCAAATGCGTGAACTTCCATTCTTTGGTGTACCTATTCCCGATCCTAATCAAGCCGGGTCGTCCACCTCAGAGGAAGCTCCTACTACCAGTTTACTCCAATCCACGGATTCGTGAACATGACAGCAAGTGGACAAAGGATCATCCTATAGATTCTATTATTGGTGACCCTAATCGTCCGGTATCCATACGAAGTCAGTTACAAGAAAATGCAATGTTTTGTCATTTTGATGCTTTTCTCACTGAAGTTGAACCTAAGACATGGCAAGAAGCTTTTACTCAATCCTGTTGGATAGAAACTATGCAAGAAGAAATTAATGAATTTATACGTCTTGAAGTATGGGAACTTGTCCCATGCCCAGATCAAGTGCAGTTACTTACTTTGAAATGGGTTTACAAGGTGCAACTCGACGAGTTAGGCGGAATATTGAAGAACAAAGCTCGACTAGTAGCTCGTGGATACAAGCAATTATTGGGCATCGACTTTATGGAATCCTTTACACCTGTTTCCCGTTTGGAAGCTATTAGACTATTCCTCACTTATGCAGCCCACATGAATATGATCGTCTATCAGATGGATGTGAAGACGGCATTTCTTAATGGTGAAATCAAGGAAGAAGTCTGTGTTCAACAGCCGGATGGTTTTGTGAATCCAAAATATCCTAATCATGTGTACAAGCTTAAGAAGGCTCTCTATGGGTTGAAGAAAGCTCCACGCGCATGGTATGATCTATTGTCACAATTCCTCATTACGCAAGGCTTCGCTAAAGGCAAGGTGGATCCCACGCTGTTCATTCAGAAACGAGGTAAAGATATGATTATGGTACAAATATATGTTGATGATATTATATTTGCAGCCTCGACCCAAACCTTATCCATTGAGTTTGGGACACTCATGTCTTCCAAGTTTAAGATGTCAATGATGGGCAAGGTATCATTTTTCTTAGGTCTTCAGATATCTTAGAGTCCTAGAGGCATCTTTATCAATCAATCCAAGTATGCCCTTGAATCGCTAAAGAAATATAAGATGGAATCTTGCGACCCCGTGGATACTCCAATGGTGGAACGAACTAAACTTGATGCAGATCCACATGGAGTTGTCGTTGATCCGACACTTTATCGTGGAATGATCGGTACCCTTCTATATATCACAACTAGTCGACCTGATCTTCAGTTTGCCATATGTATGTGTGCTTGGTATCAAACTCGACCTACTGAGTTACACTTGGCCACTGTGAAACGGATCTTTCGATAACTAAAAGAAACCATTAATCGGGGACTTTGGTATTCGAAGGACTCTTCGATTGCACTTATGGCATATGCAGATGCGGATCACGCGGGTTGTCAAGATACAAGGCGTAGCACGAGTGGAACTTTGCAACTACTAGGAGATCGACTAATCAGTTGGGCATCGAAAAGGCAGAAAAGCGCTGCAATTTCTAGTACGGAAGCATAATACATAGCTATGTCCGGTTTCTGTGCTCAAATTCTTTGGATGAGATCGCAATTAACCGACTATGGTCTAGGTTTCAACAAAATTTCGATGTACTGCGACAACAAAAGTGCAATTGCCTTATGCTGCAACAATGTTCAATTCTCCCGGTCGAAGCATATTGACATTCGCTACCACTTTATCAAGGAGCAAGTGGAAAATGGAGTAATCGGCTTTACTTTGTCCAATCTGAGTATCAATTGGCGGATATTTTCACGAAGGCTTTAGATCGCGCTAGAATGGAATTTTTGGCCGACAAGCTAGGAATGAAAACTTTCTCGCCTGAGACTCTAAAGGAACTGGCAGATGAAGCGAAAGAATAGTGGTGGTAAGCTATTCTCCGTATCCTTGGTGATCATTTGTATATATTGTTTATATTTTTATCCACAAAAGCAAAATACAAAAATATAAAACCATATAAAAACCAAAAAAATTGAAAAATTCACAAAAAATCCAAAAATATTTTTACTTTATTTTTCAAAGGCATGTCTTTTGGTACGATAATATTTACGGCCTTAGAAATTTCGATTAATATTGACACGGCGCCATAAATAGAGTTCGTACAAAAGTTGTAAATATTTCATAAAACATGCCCTTATGGCTTGTAGTTATTTCAGACTGCAACCCGGTTTTCATATTAAAGTCAAGTATTTCTTATGAAAGCTTTGGCTCACAACGGGAATTAATTTTCTCGGGCAAGGTTTACTTTAAAACCTTGTAAGGTATCAAGTTTACTTTATAACTTGGTCTAACACAAATCAATGTACGTTTCAGAGCATTTATTTGTTAAAACAAGAGAAGTCTTGTTTTTATGAAGCTATCATCTGTACAACCATAGCAATCTACAATTGGTATCTACATACTCGACGATACGACTACTCAACCGACTACTACATCTCTTTAGATAGAACACGGGTCAACAATTGAGGGGGGAGAAATTGTCCAGCATTCAGAATCTTCGATGCCGAAAGTGCCAAGCTCACTAATTGGTGTCAAGACAACAATACCGATCGTACACGTAGTGACAAGAGATGACTTCAGACGTGACGAGGCAACCAACATATGCCAACAAGAATCATTTGATCTTATCATATGTTGTTCTCATCAATCAGGTCCAACCTTGTCAATTTCTTCTAATATGGTGAATATGTGATCATGTTACAAATCGGTATCATATCTCATACTTTTGGTATCATGAAGATAAAACGGACTTGCATTTTTCTTCCCAAAACCTTTGTTAAAACTTCATTAAATCAATTGATATTAAAAACATCGATTGGGTTAATATTTTTAATATGGGGGAGAAAATGTGATTTAATATTGGAAATTATCACAAATGGTTTGACTTAATGTGATAGCTCATCCCGACATGTGCAAAATGTTTTCGAATATCGTGGCTGATACAAGAGATTTTACTTGGTTGAAAGTTCGTTTCTCGGTATCTTCTCGAATTGATTTCCGGTTAAATGTGTGACTCAGTCGTTCTTGGTAATGAAAAATGAAGTTGGATATCTATTCTATTTGAAAAGGTAAATGCGAAGCGAAATAAAAATAAACAAAGACAAATAATAAAGGAGCAATGCAAATAATAAAACGAAAAGTAAAGCAAAACAATAAATAAAAATAAAACTAAAAGACGAAATTAATTAAAGACTGAAAAATAAAATAAGACAAACTTAAACTCAAACTAAAAGGAAGGCAAGTAAATAAAAAGTGCGACTAGGTAAAAAGGCGGGAACAATAAAGTTTAAAACTTAAATACATAAACTTAAAATAAACTAAATCTGAAATTACAAAACTAAGAAAAAACTGCTCATCCGGAATACACCCTTCATCCGGAATAAAAACCTTCATCCGGAATAAGTCTTCATCCGGAATAAGTCCTTCATCCGGAATAAATTGCTTCATCCGGAAAAAGTCCTTCATCTGGAATAAATTGTTTCATCCGGAATAAATTCTTTCATTCGGAATATGGTTCATCCGGAATAACTGCCTTGATTCGGAATGTTGCTTGGTTCGGAATATACCCCTTCATCCGGAATGATTGCTGATAGGTGTGTAAACACCCATCTTTTCTACCACTTAATTACAATAATAACCGGACCAAAACGTGTATTTTATCTCTTTTATGTCGGAATTATGCGTGGTTTGTGTTTTTGTTGTGATTTAGGACGAAAAGGTGAAAAGTGGAGAAAACACGGGCATTTACGGACTTTTATTGAAGAAAAAGATGAAAGACGGAGTCAAGAAGTCAAGAGTGCAAAAAGAACGGAAGTCCAAGACCAATTCTGAAGATTTATCGAAGAAAAAGTCAAAAGACGGAAGTTTATCAAAAGCTGAAGAATTCAAGTCTATTTTATTGAAGAATTTAAAGACGAGTTCAAAGAAATCCCGAAGCCAAAAGTCCTTTAAGTCCAAGTTTAAAGAAGATTAGAAGAAAAGGACTAAGCATGCAATTAATGAAGATTAAAGAAGGAAGGACTTAAGCTTGTAATTAAGAGAAAAGGAAAGAGGGGAGGAAGCTTCCTAATCCTCCCCTATATATAGTTAGGACTAGATAATCATTTTTCTTGTTGGCTAAGTGTGACAATTAGTCTTCCACCATTTACTTACCTTGCACCTTAAATTCATGTCATTTAAATTCTTGTCAATTTAAATACCTTGTCTTGCACCTTAAATTCCTTTAATTTCAAGTAAGTTTTCATTTAATTCTTGTCAATCTTTACTTTATCTTGTTAATCTCTCATCTACCTTTCTTAATCTTTGAAATTTTATGTTTATGTTGTGTTCATGTTCATGTTCTTATTTTGATCAAGTGGTTTTTGATTATTGTGGTTAAATTTGTTTGTTTGTTGATTTAAACTGTTTGTTTATGATTAATTGATGTTTCGTTATTAGCTTAATTAAATCATTTGTTTGATTTTGTTTTATCTGTGTTGTATTCTTGTTTCTGTGATTCCCTTGTTCTTCGGGGTGTTTGTTTCTGTTTCCGTGTTCCCAGGAAAACTTCCGAACCAAGAGAAGAGAAAGGTTGTTCATTCAGAACTCCAAAGTTCCGAACCAAGGGGTTTCATCCGGAACATTAAAAGTTCCGGATCAAGAGTGTTCATTTGGAACTCAAAAGTTCCGAGTCAATACTTCCGAACGAAAGTTCCGACTCAAGCTAGGTTCATTCGGAAGTCTAAATCTTCCGGATCAACAAATCTTCCGGATCAAGGGAATCTTCTGGATCAACAAATCTTCCGGATCAAGGGAATCTTCCGGATCAACGAAAACTTCCGAGTCAAGCTTCATCCGGAAGAGTTCCGGATCAATACTTCCGAACCAAACTTCCGACTCAAGATTTCTTCATTCGGAACTCAAAAAGTTCCGAATCAAGCCAGTTCATTCGGAAGTTTTGAACTTCCGAATCAAGGATTCTTACAGGTTTTTGTTATCATCTGCTTCTAAATTTCTGTCCTATATTTTCAAGTTTTATTTTTCCCTCCTTTTATTTAATTGCACTTTAAGATTATTTGTCTTAGCCTTATTTTAACCTTACCTTAGTTTAAGTTTTATTTGCGTTTTAAGATTGCCTTAGTTAGCTTTAAGTTTGCGTCATTTACTTTTAGTGCCTTTTTAGTTTCTCGTCACGTTTTTAAATACTTGCACCATTATTTTAATTAGACTTAGATTTACTTTAACGCACTTTTACTTTAATTGTTTTGCACATTTAATACACTACAACGACACATTCTTGTTCCACCAAAATAAAACTGAGTCACATAGAGAACCTAGATCAATTCGATTAGACCACGAGAACGATAAATTTTTATACGGGCCAAAAGCCAGTTATCAAATGGCGCCGCTGCCGGCTCTTTTCGTAAATATTAATGGTTTTCTTTGAGAGACGCGTTGCTTTTTGGGATCCGTTCACTTGTGAGCGTTATTTTTCTTGCATAAAAAATTCAAAAAATCATAAAAATTAAAAATTGATAAAAATCCATAAAAATTGAAAATTTCAAAAATCCAAAAAGATTTTATCTTTATTGTGTATATATATTGTCTTTGTGTTTAGTTTCTTTTTCTTTTGCATTTTCAGGTGTATGCGTACTAGATCTTCTAATTATCAAGAGCCCGAGACTCAAGAAGATTTAAGTATGGCAGGTGTTAACAACAACAATAATCCATCG
The DNA here is from genome assembly GCA_025667525.1 of Glebionis coronaria. NCBI lineage: Eukaryota > Viridiplantae > Streptophyta > Magnoliopsida > Asterales > Asteraceae > Glebionis > Glebionis coronaria. The sequence goes on from CM046875.1 coordinate 422,939,571, forward strand.
CACCTCAATAATAACAACAATGTTCTTCCACAGCCCGATCTTCGGACCATGGAGGAACTTTGTCAACCTACCATGTTTGGACGAGGAGGACCGATTGCGCCGATGCAAATCAACGCTCGTGAGTTTTCGTTGAAGCACCACATGATTCAGCAAGTGCAAACAAACCCATTCCGTGGATTTCCTAATGATGATGCCAACAAACACCTCGACAAGTTCATTACAATCACCCAAAGCATGAAGTTGGCTGGTGCCACAATGGATGAACTTCGCCTACAACTCTTTCCACATACTTTATTACATCATGCCGAGAAATGGTTTGATCGTCTCCCGAAGAATTCTATTCACACTTGGGATGACATGACTCAACGCTTTTTGTCACGCTACTTTCCACCATCCATGGTCACGAGCCTTCGCAATCAAATCAGCGGTTTCATGCAAGACCCTGATGAATCTCTTTTTGATGCTTGGGAGAGATATAATGTCTTGATCGATAGATGTCCAAACCACAATATGCTCCCTGTGACCTTAATCGATACTTTCTACAACGGTTTGACTTTTCGAGATCGTGATACGATCAATGCAGCCGCTGGTGGCACATTCATGAAAAGGAGACCCGAGGAGTGTAGAGAGCTTATTGAGAACATGACTACTCACCACAAAAACTGGGATTCCTCTGCTTCTTCAAGGAACAACCCGAGAGTCAATGTTTCTTCCACTTCAGCAAACCCTGATATGACCGAACTCACCCGCATGATGACCGAAATGAGCAAAAGTATTACGCTTCTCGCTTCAAACCAACAACAACAACAAGTTAAAGCGGTTGCTAATCCTTGTGAAACATGTGGCGGTCCTCACTCATACACCGATTGTCCTTCTACTCAAGGAAATCCGGAAAATGTGTATGCAGCTTATGGTAATTATTCACCGGAAAATTACCAAGCTAGACAACAAGGGGATAGAAATCTGCTGAGTTACCGATCCAACAATTACCTTTCACCCGGTTTTTCTCCTCAAAACCAAAACCCCGCCAACAACTACAATAGAAGCAACCAAATCCCACCAAGAGCTTCTAATCCTTATCACCCACCCGCTCAACAAACCCCACCCATAAACACCGATGTTGAAGCCACAATGAGAACCCAAGGTGAGCAAATCAAGAATCTGCAAAGCCAAATTATCAATCTTAGAGGAGATATCACGAAGAAAGGAAATGAGATCAGGTCCGAGGTTTGCGATAATATTCAATCCTCCTTCAGCACTCAAACGAATGTATTAAAGAATCTGTTGGCTAGTTTCTTGCCCGCCGCTCAACCTTCTACTTCAAGTTCTCTACCTTCAAAAACCGTCACCAATCCGCGAGCCAATGTGAGTGCTATTACTACTCGTAGTGGAGTCACCATCGTAGGACCACCAATCCCACCACCATCATCTACACCTCCTCCACCACCATTTATCCCTACTCCTCCTACACCTAGTATTAGTGCACCATTACCGTCTCCGCCTCGTCATGATGATGTCTCTAGGAAGGACCCTTCAACATCTCAACCCTTATCGACTACACCTTCACCTTCCACCTATAAACCCAAAATCCCATACCCTTCTCGCTTAGGCAAGACCAACGATCTAACAAAGGAGGACTCTCAAGTGACAAACTATATCAAGATGATTTCTCAAATGGGCTTCAGCATTAGTTTTCTTGAAGCACTTGTCCACATGCCCGAATTTGTTAAAGCATTTAAGAAATTGCTTAACAAGAAGGAGAAGCTGATTGAACTCGCCAACACACGCTTAAATGAAAACTGCTCTGCAGTTATTCTTAAAGAACTTCCAGAAAAGCTTGGAGATCCCGGTCATTTTGTGTTGCCTTGCGTGTTCAACAAAACTGAAGAATTTACTGCCCTTGCTGATCTCGGGGCTAGTATTAATTTGATGCCACTGAGTGTTTGGAAAACACTATCATTGCCCGACCTTACTCCAACAAAGATGACTCTTGAACTTGCAAATCGCACTCTCGCTTACCCCGTTGGTATAGCCGAAGATGTGTTCATCAAAGTTGGCGCATTTACTTTTCCGGTCGATTTTGTCGTAGTTGATTATGAAATGGACCCTCGTATTCCTTTAATACTTGGTCGGCCATTCTTGAGAACCGGACGTGCTTTAGTGGATGTGGCCGAAGGTGAGTTAATCTTAAGAGTCGGGAATGACTCACAAATTTTCAAAATGGGGAAGCTTACAGACAAATACTATGGACGAGAATCAGTGAATATGATTAATGTGCTCGATGACTTTACCGTCTATGACAATCCTCTATTCGATTCTTCCATCGATAATCCACTCTTTGACGATGATGTGGATGATTCTCGGTCCACTTTGGAACCTTCTCCCATTTATGATTCTCCACCGGTCTTTGATGCTTATGATGATGATGACTCTAGCTCAGATTCAGATGATTATGATGACCTTACTTCTGAGTATCCCGAGCTGCCCACTTTCGATGATTTTGATGAGGCCGATACTCTTTCGAGCGATTCTTCACATGATGAAGATCCTCCGCCATCACTCGATCCTCCTTTGGACGATTACTCATTTGAGGAAGACTTCTCTGAATTTCTCAACACTTACTTCCCTCATGAGAGTGATGCTCCTCCTTATGACTTTGAAGATTATCGTCTTGATCCTACTTTGGATTTGAAGCATATTCTTTCTAAGGAGAAGAAACCGGTCGACACCGAAATCCGTAGCACATATGACTTAACACCTCTTTGTCCCACTTCTGAGGACGAGGTTGTGCTTCTTCGCGGATCTTCTTCACACTCTGCTGAGCCTGAGTGCTATTTTCCCCTAAAGGAAAAGGTGTTCGACCCCGGTATTGAAGTCTTTAAGCCATCTCAGTATCCACCTGATGAAATAAAAGGAAAAATCTGTGGAAATTTTGGAGACATGCTTGCACCACTTCACCCTTGCTTCCACCGTGCTCCATCGCTGCTTAAGGGAACCTTGCCTACTCTTCTTTGGCTTGCCTTGTTCGCCTTAAGCCTCTGCTATTTGATGGACGAAAACTATGTCTTTGATCCTGGTGGATATGTTTCATGCTTCTTCCGTTGATAATCAAGGTCGAGTCAGGCTCACGACTCGGTTAACAAAAATCAAGCGCTTCTTGGGAGGCAACCCATGCATCTATATTTTAGTTTTCTTTATCATAAGTGTAGGGGAGACCCTTTGGTTTGCTATTTCCTCTCCTCACTTCTTAATCAGGGATTCGAGCTTCAATGATCCACTCTTGATGATTCTTGACGACCCGTGATTCCGTGTTCTACTTCTTCCCGGTTCTATCCTAAACTCCTTTCGATTCACTATTTTATATTTTCTCAATATTAAAATAGGAATCTCTTTAGTTGTCTTTTCCTTAGCAAGATTTAAACAAAGTACACAATGTCCTAAGTGTAAGGGAGTTTACTCCCACATGCTTAAACATTGAGGACAATGTTTATCTTAAGTGTAGGGGGACTTCTATCGAATTGTATTTGCCCTCATTTTAACCGGAAAATCAATTTTTCTACATTTTTCAAAATTTTTGATCTATTTTGGCCTATTAGTTTTTCCCTTTGTATAGTTATTTTCTTTCTTTGCTAGAATAAATGTTTAATAAGTGGTTTTAATTTTCAAACGTTGTGAATCTTTTGACTCAACCCGAGTTTACTTATCTAAGTTACTCTAGCTAGTATCCTTAACGTGTTTAAGTCAAGTTTTGCTAGGCTTTTATATAGGGAGCTATAAAACGCGAAAGTCTTAACTCTCACGGGTTAAGAACAAAAATTTTTCGCAAGTTCCTATAATTGATCCTAGAGAGTCGTTTATCAAGGGAACTTTAAAATGCGATTTCTAAACTTGAAAAAGTCTAAGAATTTACAAGATCCTATAGGCGACTTGAAAACCCAAAACTTTGATTTAATAGGCTAAGCATCCACGAGTCTCATTACTTGAGATTTTAAACTGTGGAGAACGAGAGATGATAGAGCCAATTATAAGTTCGGTATTCTTTCGTGAATTTATGTGAGTTAATTATAAGCCTATTCTCCCATCGCTTGCTAATAAATTTATCTGCTAATAAATAAGGTTGTACGATTTGAAAAGTTACTTAGCTTCTAGCCCAAGATCGTTTAAAAGTTGCTCGGTATGGATTAGAGTTCATAGCCAAGGCATAAATTATTGAAGCGGGATGCGAAGATTGGCGAGTCCGAAAAGGCCCTAACAAGGCATGAGGGCTATATTTTGTTGCTAAAGATCCAAAGTGATGTGAAGAATCATTTATCGAAAATCAATATGAAGGATCAAGACACACGACGTAAAGCAAAAACTCCCCAAAAGTCATGGAGAAGTGTATCCGAAAAGACCCTAACAAGGTATGAGGATAAATAGATCCAAGTCATAAAAGGAGGCGGATCGTTGTATATCAAAGTCCAAAATAAAGATCGGAGAAAAATGAAGAAGTCGTGGTCCAAGTATGAATCTCTCAAAACTTCAAGTGAAGAAATTCCTATTATGAAGAGAAGGCCATTATTTCATGAACGTCTCTCAAGGTTTGAAGTATAGAGTCGCTGCCAAATATCGGTCCGAGAAAGGTCTCAAATCGCGAAGCGAGTTATGCCAAGATATGAACTTTATGAGGTCCCGAGAAGCAGTTTTAAAAGATTTTGTCCTTTAGCTAACTATTGATTAAATCGTTCACTTTATTTTCAGACTTAATAACTATCAAAATAAGTCAAAAATGCATCCTCGTGATCATTCAAGACAATAATAAAATATAAGAGATACACCTAGGAATAAGGGAGTCTAAGTGAGTAATTGGCCCACATGAGTTCGTGTTAGTTTACTAACTTATAATAACAATGATCTCGTTTTTAAGCTTGGTTTGGAGGAAGTGAAAACTTGAGGATGATGATTATTCATGACATTTCCAAAACCCAAGGTATGCTTCTTGATTTCTTATAATTTTCTATCTCTTTAATAAAGGCCACTATGGATTGATTATGATGAAAAATGTAAACGTGCTTTGTAACTAATGCATTGCATGAGGACATTGCAATGGTCAAGTGTAAGGGATTTGATAGGTGTGTAAACACCCATCTTTTCTACCACTTAATTACAATAATAACCAGACCTAAACGTGTATTTTATCTCTTTTATGTCGGAATTATGCGTGATTTGTATTTTTGTTGTGATTTAGGATGGAAAGGTGAAAAGTGGAGAAAACACGGACATTCACGGGCATTTACGGACTTTTATTGAAGAAAAAGATGAAAGACGGAGTCAAGAAGTCAAGAGTGCAAAAAGAACGGAAGTCCAAGACCAATTCTGAAGATTTATCGAAGAAAAAGTCAAAAGACGGAAGTTTATCAAAAGCCGAAGAATTCAAGTCTATTTTATTGTAGAATTTAAAGACGAGTTCAAAGAAATCCCGAAGCCAAAAGTCCTTTAAGTCCAAGTTTAAAGAAGATTAGAAGAAAAGGACTAAGCATGCAATTAATGAAGATTAAAGAAGGAAGGACTTAAGCTTGTAATTAAGAGAAAAGGAAAGAGGGGAGGAAGCTTCCTAATCCTCCCCTATATATAGTTAGGACTAGATAATCATTTTTCTTGTTGGCTAAGTGTGACAATTAGTCTTCCACCATTTACTTACCTTGCACCTTAAATTCATGTCATTTAAATTCTTGTCAATTTAAATACCTTGTCTTGCACCTTAAATTCCTTTAATTTCAAGTAAGTTTTCATTTAATTCTTGTCAATCTTTACTTTATCTTGTTAATCTCTCATCTACCTTTCTTAATCTTTGAAATTTTATGTTTATGTTGTGTTCATGTTCATGTTCTTATTTTGATCAAGTGGTTTTTGATTATTGTGGTTAAATTTGTTTGTTTGTTGATTTAAACTGTTTGTTTATGATTAATTGATGTTTCGTTATTAGCTTAATTAAATCATTTGTTTGATTTTGTTTTATCTGTGTTGTATTCTTGTTTCTGTGATTCCCTTGTTCTTCGGGGTGTTTGTTTCTGTTTCCTTGTTCCCAGGAAAACTTCCGAACCAAGAGAAGAGAAAGGCTGTTCATTCGGAACTCCAAAGTTCCGAACCAAGGGGTTTCATCCGGAACATTCAAAGTTCCGGATCAAGAGTGTTCATTCGGAACTCAAAAGTTCCGAGTCAATACTTCCGAACGAAAGTTCCGACTCAAGCTAGGTTCATTCGGAAGTCTAAATCTTCCGGATCAACAAATCTTCCGGATCAAGGGAATCTTCCGGATCAACAAATCTTCCGGATCAAGGGAATCTTCCGGATCAACAAAAACTTCCGAGTCAAGCTTCATCCGGAAGAGTTCCGGATCAATACTTCCGAACCAAACTTCCGACTCAAGACTGCTTCATTCGGAACTCAAAAAGTTCCGAATCAAGCCAGTTCATTCGGAAGTTTTGAACTTTCGAATCAAGGATTCTTACAGGTTTTTGTTATCATCTGCTTCTAAATTTCTGTCCTTTATTTTCAAGTTTTATTTTTCCCTCCTTTTATTTAGTTGCACTTTAAGATTATTTGTCTTAGCCTTATTTTAACCTTACCTTAGTTTAAGTTTTATTTGCGTTTTAAGATTGCCTTAGTTAGCTTTAAGTTTGTGTCATTTACTTTTAGTGCCTTTTTAGTTTCTCGTCACGTTTTTAAATACTTGCACCATTATTTTAATTAGACTTAGATTTACTTTAACGCACTTTTACTTGAATTGTTTTGCACATTTAATACACTACAACGACACATTCTTGTTCCACCAAAATAAAACTGAGTCACATAGAGAACCTAGATCAATTCGATTAGACTACGAGAACGATAAATTTTTATACTGGCCAAAAGCCAGTTATCAAATGGCGCCGCTGTCGGCTCATTTCGTAAAGATTAATGGTTTTCTGTGAGAGACGCGTTGCTTTTTGGGATCCGTTCACTTGTGAGCGTTATTTTTCTTGCATAAAAAATTCAAAAAATCATAAAAATTAAAAATTGATAAAAATCCATAAAAATTGAAAATTTCAAAAATCCAAAAAGATTTTATCTTTATTGTGTATATATATTGTCTTTGTGTTTAGTTTCTTTTTCTTTTACATTTCCAGGTGTATGCGTACTAGATCTTCTAATTATCAAGAGCCCGAGACTCAAGAAGATTTAAGTATGGAAGGTGTTAACAACAACAATAATCCACCGCACCTCAATAATAACAACAATGTTCTTCCACAGCCCGATCTTCGGACCATGGAGGAACTTTGTCAACCTACCATGTTTGGACGAGGAGGACCGATTGCGCCGATGCAAATCAACGCTCCTGAGTTTTCGTTGAAGCACCACATGATTCAGCAAGTGCAAACAAACCCATTCCGTGGATTGCCTAATGATGATGCCAACAAACACCTCGACAAGTTCATTACAATCACCCAAAGCATGAAGTTGGCTGGTGCCACAATGGATGAACTTCGCCTACAACTCTTTCAACATACTTTATTACATCATGCCGAGAAATGGTTTGATCGTCTCCCGAAGAATTCTATTCACACTTGGGATGACATGACTCAACGCTTTTTGTCACGCTACTTTCCACCATCCATGGTCACGAGCCTTCGCAATCAAATCAGCGGTTTCATGCAAGACCCTGATGAATCTCTTTTTGATGCTTGGGAGAGATATAATGTCTTGATCGATAGATGTCCAAACCACAATATGCTCCCTGTGACCTTAATCGATACTTTCTACAACGGTTTGACTTTTCGAGATCGTGATACGATCAATGCAGCCGCCGGTGGCACATTCATGAAAAGGAGACCCGAGGAGTGTAGAGAGCTTATTGAGAACATGACTACTCACCACAAAAACTGGGATTCCTCTGCTTCTTCAAGGAACAACCCGAGAGTCAATGTTTCTTCCACTTCAGCAAACCCTGATATGACCGAACTCACCCGCATGATGACCGAAATGAGCAAAAGTATTACGCTTCTCGCTTCAAACCAACAACAACAACAAGTTAAAGCGGTTGCTAATCCTTGTGAAACATGTGGCGGTCCTCACTCATACACCGATTGTCCTTCTACTCAAGGAAATCCGGAAAATGTGTATGCAGCTTATGGTAATTATTCACCAGAAAATTACCAAGCTAGACAACAAGGGGATAGAAATCCGCTGAGTTACCGATCCAACAATTACCTTTCACCCGGTTTTTCTCCTCAAACCCAAAACCCCGCCAACAACTACAATAGAAGCAACCAAATCCCACCAAGAGCTTCTAATCCTTATCACCCACCCGCTCAACAAACCCCACCCATAAACACCAATGTTGAAGCCACAATGAGAACCCAAGGTGAGCAAATCAAGAATCTGCAAAGCCAAATTATCAATCTTAGAGGAGATATCACGAAGCAAGGAAATGAGATCAGGTCCGAGGTTCGCGATAATATTCAATCCTCCTTCAGCACTCAAACGAATGAATTAAAGAATCTGTTGGCTAGTTTCTTGCCCGCCGCTCAACCTTCTACTTCAAGTTCTCTACCTTCAAACATCGTCACCAATCCGCGAGCCAATGTGAGTGCTATTACTACTCGTAGTGGAGTCACCATCGTAGGACCACCAATCCCACCACCATCATCTACACCTCCTCCACCACCATGTATCCCTACTCCTCCTACACCTAGTATTAGTGCACCATTACCGTCTCCGCCTCGTCATGATGATGTCTCTAGGAAGGACCCTTCAACATCTCAACCCTTATCGACTACACCTTCACCTTCCACCTATAAACCCAAAATCCCATACCCTTCTCGCTTAGGCAAGACCAATGATCTAACAAAGGAGGACTCTCAAGTGACAAACTATATCAAGATGATTTCTCAAATGGGCTTCAGCATTAGTTTTCTTGAAGCACTTGTCCACATGCCCAAATTTGTTAAAGCATTTAAGGAATTGCTTAACAAGAAGGAGAAGCTGATTGAACTCGCCAACACACGCTTAAATGAAAATTGCTCTGCAGTTATTCTTAAAGAACTTCCGGAAAAGCTTGGAGATCCCGGTCGTTTTGTGTTGCCTTGCGTGTTCAACAAAACTGAAGAATTTACTGCCCTTGCTGATCTCGGGGCTAGTATTAATTTGATGCCACTGAGTGTTTGGAAAACACTATCATTGCCCGACCTTACTCCAACAAAGATGACTCTTGAACTTGCAAATCGCACTCTCGCTTACCCCGTTGGTATAGCCGAAGATGTGTTCATCAAAGTTGGCGCATTTACTTTTCCGGTCGATTTTGTCGTAGTTGATTATGAAATGGACCCTCGTATTCCTTTAATACTTGGTCGGCATTCTTGAGAACCGGACGTGCTTTATGAAATGATTATCATCCTCAAGTTTCACGTTCCCCAAACCAAGCTTAAAAACGAGATCATTATTATTATAAGTTAGTAAACTAACACGAACTCATGTGGGCCAATTATTCACTAAGACTCCCTTATTCCTAGGTGTATCTCTTATATTTTATTATTGCCTTGAATGATCACGAGGATGCATTGTTGACTTATTTCGATAGTTATTAAGGCTGAAAATAAAGTGGGACGATTTAATCAATAGTTAGCTAAAGGACAAAATCTTTTAAAACTGCTTCTTGGGACCTCATAAAGTTCATAACTTGGCATAACTCGCGTCACGATTTGAGACCTTTCTCGGACCGATATTTGGCAGCGACTTCATACTTCAAATCTTTGAGAGACGTTCTTGAAATTATGGTCTTCTCTTCATAATAGGAATTTCTTCACTTGAAGTTTTGAGAGATTCTTCATACTTGGACCACGAATTCTTCATTTTTCTCCAATCTTTATTTTGGACTTTGATATACAACGATCCGCCTCCTTTTAGGACTTCGATCTATTTATCCTCATACCTTGCTAGGGTCTTTTTGGATAGACTTCTCCATGATCTTTTGGGGAGTTCTTGCTTTTCGTCGTGTGTCTCGATCCTTCATATTGATCTTTGATAAATGATTCTTCACATCACTTTTGGATCTTTAGCAACAAAATGTAGCCCTCATGCCTTGTTAGGGCCTTTTTGGACTCGCCAATCTTCGCATCCCGCTTCAATAAGTTATGCCTTGGCTATGAACTCTAATTAATACCGAGCAACTTTTAAACGATCTTGGGCTAGAAGCTAAGTAACTTTTCAAATCGTACAACCTTATTTATTGCAGATAAATTTATTAGCAAGCGATGGGAGAATAGGCTTATAATCAACTCACATAAATTCATGAAAGAATACCAAACTTATAATTGACTCTATCATCTCTCGTTCTCCACAATTTAAAATCTCAAGGAATGAGACTCGTGGATGCTTAGCCTATTAAATCAAAGTTTTGTGTTTTCGAGTCGCCTATAGGATCTTGCAAACTCTTAGACTTTTTCAAGTTTAGAAATCGCATTTTAAAGTTCCCTTGATAAACGACTCTCTAGGATCAATTATAGGAACTTGCGAAAAGTTCTTGTTCTTAACCCGTGAGAGTTAAGACTTTCGCGTTTTATAGCTCCCTATATAAAAGCCTAGCAAAACTTGACTTAAACACGTTAAGGATACTAGCTAGAGTAAACTTAGATAAGTAAACTCGGGTTGAGTCAAAATATTCATAACGCTTGAAAATTAAAACCACTTTATTAAAATTTATTCTAGCATGGAAGGAAAATAACTATACCAAAAGAAAAACTTAAAAGGCCAAAATAGATAAAAAAAATTGAAAAGTGTCGAAAAATTGATTTTCCGGTTAAAATGAGGACAAATACAAGGAAAAGCCCACTTAACTTCGATAGAAGTCCCCCTACACTTAATATAAACATTGTCCTCAATGTTTAAGTATGTGGAAGTAAACACCCCTACACTTAGGACATTGTGCACGTTGTTTAAATCTTGCTAATGAAAGGACAACTAAAGTGATTCCTATTTTAATATTGAAAAATATAAAATAATGAATCAAAAGAGTTTAGGATAGAACCGGGAAGGCAGAAACACGGAATCACGGGTCATCAAAAATCATCAAGAGTGGATCATTGAACGCTCGAATCCCTGCATATGATAAGAAAGAAAACAAGAAACACCAACGGGGCTCCCCCTACACTTACGATGAAAACAGATAAAGATAGATAATCGGGTTGCCTCCCAAAGAGAGCTTGTTTATATTAACCGAGTCACGAGCCTAACTCGTCCCCGAAGTAAATGGTCCATGGGGAAGCCTCGAATGTAATACCGGGATCAAAGATCTTATCCTCGGTCCCGGAGGAACATAATAAATGAGAGGCAGGAGGATAAGTCATGAAAGGTAGAAAATTCCTCTCAACATACGAAAAGTATGTGAGGTCGTGATCCATGGGAGGTGGGATAGGTAAAGGAGACAAACTGTCATCCCCCAAAGACAATGGATGGTCACTATTCGGCAGATCCGTAAAGGTATCAATCATAGAATGGTCAATGTCACCTCCCGGGTCAAAGCACTCATCCTCATTTCCCGGTATGAAATGAGGAGAGTAAAAGCGATACATCACCTGCTTGGGTGTGCACGCGGTAGGACGGGGTGGCAACATAATATGAGAAATATCAGAATACATATCTACCAGCCGCGTCACCTCACCAGACCAAATCAAACGGAAGGTAGGGTCAAATCTCTCCACCTCCTCTACGATGGGAGGTGGCATGGCTAACAAAGAATGCTCATCAATAGCAAGAGAGTCGGAGCTATCAATGTCCTCAATCCCCTCTTCAAAGAAAGGATTCACCTCACTAGAGATGTAGGCATCATCAAAATCAAATAAAGGGTTCGAATAAATCTTGAAATTTTCCTTCTGAACGTCTTCATCGGATAGTGACTCGTCATCACTAGAAGTAAAATCATCATCGAGATCAAAAAGGGGATTAGAGAAAGCCAAAGAATCATCTTCGAAAGTATTGGTGGAAGGAACATCATCATGAAGAGCGACCTCTTCCGTAAGCTCCTCAAAAGTTAGCACATCACAAACCTCATCAAAGAATTTATCAAGACCAAAATAACTAATCTCACTCGAAGTATCACAATCCTGAGAGGCATTGGGGATATTAAGAGAGGAGAGTGCAATTGCGCTAGGACATTGAGCAACTAGATCATTCCAAGAAATAGTATTCTCATCGTCATCATCATCATAATAGTATGGACGCACAAGAGGAGGGGTATAATCACTAAGATTAGATACTTGCTCTTGTTGTTGTCGCTTTTCCTCCGCCCTAACTTCTTTTAGCAGAACAACGGCTTCTCGAAGTTGCAAAATAATGGCTTGTGTTTCGTCATCCAAAGTAGTGAGTTGTTGGGCAATACGAATTCTCTGAGAGGATTGATGATTGAGGGTGGGATGTGGGGGCTCACAGTTATGAAAACCAGAATTATAGCACGGATGTGGCTCATAGGAAGTCATCGGTTGAGAAGAATTAGAACACGGATTTGGTTCATAATAATCCATCGGTGAAGAAAAATGAGGACACGGATTTGGTTCATAATAATTCATTGGCTGACAATAAGAAGTATCGTGAGGGCCCCCACAATTTTGGCAACATGGGTATGGAGAAAAACCCGGTGAGTTTTGTGGATAGCTATTTCCATTGTCATAATTGTAACCCGGTTCTTGCCCGTGACCATACGGGTATCGAACCGGACATGAAATATGCCAATGAGAATCGCTTCCACAATAGATGCAAGGGGGAATAGGAGGAGGATTAGAAAAGGACGAATTAGTCGAGTTGCACGATGGACAAAATCCGAATTATGTATGGTCGATATCGTTTCCGCACCGCTCACATGTACACCATTGACATGAGTCGTTCCCGTATAATCGTCTCCCACACCCGACGCAATGGACATAAGAATCCATAAAGAAAAATAGATAAGCAAAAAGAATATTTTTGGTGCAAAACTTTGAAAAAGAGATGCTTTTTATGATTTTTCAAATGTTTTTGGGATTTTTGAAAATTTTGGACACGAAAAATAACGTTCACGAGTGAACGGATCCCAAAAGCCAACGCGTCTCTCACAAAAAAACCGTTAATCTTCACGAAAAGACCCGACAGCGGCGCCATTTGATAACTGAGGTTTTTTGCCCAGTAAGAAAATATTATCGTCCGATCTTCTCGAATTGATTATCGATTAAAAGTGTGACTCAGTCGTTCTTGGTAACGAAAAATGAAGTTGGATATCTATTCTATTTGAAAAGGTAAATGCGAAGCGAAATAAAAATAAACAAACACAAATAATAAAGGAGCAATGCAAATAATAAAACGAAAAGTAAAGCAAAAAAATAAATAAAAATAAAACTAAAAGACGAAATTAATTAAAGACTGAAAAATAAAATAAGACAAAATTAAACTCAAACTAAAAGGAAGGAAAGTAAATAAAAAGTGCGACTAAGTAAAACGGCGGGAACAATAAAGTTTAAAACTTAAATACATAAACTTAAAATAAACTAAATCTGAAATTACAAAACTAAGAAAAAACTGCTCATCTGGAATACACCCTTCATCCGGAATAAAAACCTTCATCCGGAATAAGTCTTCATCCGGAATAAATTGCTTCATCCGGAAAAAGTCCTTCATCCGGAATAAATTCTTTCATCAGGAATAAATTCTTTCATTCGGAATATGGTTCATCCGGAATAACTGCCTTGATTCAGAATGTTGCTTGGTTTGGAATATACCCCTTCATCCGGAATGATTGCTCATCCGGAATAAAAGGTTTATTCGGAATATCTGCTTCATGCGGAATAATTAGGAGAAAACTTTCATTCGGAATAATAAAGGAAAAGTGCTCATCCGGAATAATGTCTTCGTTCGGAATGTATGTTCATCCGGAATAACGTTCATTCGGAATGAAAGCTTTATCCGGAATAAACGGTTGATTCGGAATGATTACACTGATCCGGAATAAACAACTGATCCGGAATAAATTAAAAAAATATCAACAAAACTAAACCAAATGCTTCATTCGGAAAGATTAAAACAAATGCTTCATTCGGAATAAAATGACTGATTCGGAATCTGGGCAAATGAAAGATACGAAGAACAGGGAAAGAATAGCTAGCACGAATCTTAATCAAATCCAATCAAACTCAACCAATAGATTAAACCAAATTAACCAATAAACATCAACTAACAATAATCAATCAAAACAAATCAACAAAACTAACAATAATAATCAAATCAATCAAAACCCACTTGATTAAAAATATGAAAACTCAAGAACACAACCATGAATCATAAGGAAAGATTAAGCAAGAAAGGAAGAAGAAGATGAATTAAAAGCTTGATTAAAATGTAAAGATTCAACAATTAAAATCATGAAAATTAAATCTTACCTATTAAATCTTGAGAGAGAAAACATAAATTTAGAGAGAGAAAGCATAAAATTAAACTAATCCTAATCTACTCCTAAAACTAACCAACCCTCTCCTAACAAATGAGGGAGGTATATATAGGAGGGGGAAGTGGTTGGTGGCTTCTCCTTTCTTTCTTTTCTTCCGTCTCGTCTTTAAAGTCTTGACTTTTGGCTCGGGATTTCTTTAAACTCGTCTTGAAATTTCTTCATAAATAAGACTTGAGTTCTTCGGCTTTATTAAACTTCCGTCTTTGGACTTTTTCTTTGATAAATCTTCAGAATAAGCCGTGGACTTCCGTTCTTTTTGCACTCTTGATTTCTTGACTTCGTCTTTTGTCTTTTTCTTTGATAAAAGCCCGTGAAAGCCCGTGTTTTCCTTTCCTTTTCACATTTTGGTCCTAAAACACAACAAAAACACAAACCACGCATAATTCCGACATTTTCAACACAAAATACACGTTATGGTCTCGTTTTCATTATAATTAAGTGGTAAAAGGATGGGTGTTTTCACACCTATCAGTGGCATATGTTAAGGGGGAGCAAAATGGATTCGCATATCAAAATGGATTTCATGGTGATCTATACTTACCCAAAACCCATTTATTTCACGACGATGAAGATTGTGGTGACATAAGGATGGTAGGATAGGTTAAGTCCTATGACTCTTCCAGAACCGGAGGAATCTTCCCAAGGACATTCCATAGCTAGAAATAGTAGTCCTTAGGAATGTTGGAGAAAAGATTGTGAACGTAGCTGAATGTCGACCAAGTACTTAAGTTACCACTGGAACAATCACAACAAGGTGCTAGTTATGACGTATTGGTAAGCATTGAAGGGGTTGAAAAATGAAAAAGAATTGTAAAGATAAAGGGTATAAAGAAAGAAGCCCTCCTTACAACTTTAGGCAGAAACCGGGTCAACACATATGCTATTAAGATCATTTTAATGATGCTCGATATTGAAGATAGACATCATAGACCCAGTGATGCAATGCACAACCCATCCCAGCTAACTCAGATATCTCTCAAAAGGTATTTGTTTTAATCACACGGAGACAACACGTTATCTATCGATTTATTCACTCCGAATAAATTGGTATTGAAATGGTGGCACTCCTCTCCAGCCTCCGATCTCTAAAATCCAAAATGCACGATCAAGTCTAGAGCCATTTGAGATCATCACATATCTCATTAGGACACACTTTCATATTTCCTTGCTTCTTCACACACTGTGAAAAGTAAGAAAGATCTTAAGAGTCCTACGCAAAATCTTCATGATCTTGCATGAACATCCGAGTAATACGAAAGTATTTACAATGAAGATGGAAAACCTTCTTGAGCGAATATCAAAAAGCTCATGGTAGGTGACTTGTGCGATTCTTAATGAATCAAGCTTGTGATAACTGGAAAGCAACAGTGGTTTAATTCTCAACTGAACTTAAACACGTTCTAGGCCTCTACGCAATATCTTAGTGATCTTGCCAGAACACTCAGAGTGATACCTTAGTGTTCACAGTGATGAGTGGAAATCCTTCTAGTGTTAACCTCAAACAGCACTTGGTAGGTAACTTGCAAGATTCTATATGAATCACGCTCGTGACAACTGGAAAGCAACGATGGTGAGATTCTTTAATGAATCAAACTTGTTCCAGGAATCAGAATTGACGGCTTCAATCATGCGGAAAATGTTATCCAAATGATTCACTCTTTACGTTCGCAGTCAACTTTGGACAGTCGATTAAAGAGAACGGGTTTACCCACGAAATCTTGTCAAGGAGCTTTTTAATTAAATCTACCTGCCACAAGTACGATATTTTATATCATCCAACGGTCTTCACCGACCAGAGATAAAATGCTACCGAATTAATATGAAATGTTCAAAGCCATTTCGTTCGTGTCTACTTATGTTGCGGCATTTGAAGACGGTGGCGTTGTGGAATCCAAGAAGAAGTCGTCCCCGCATGCTTATACTTTATGCACTTAATACCTCATCTAACTCAAGAAAGCCTAAAAGTTAAGTCTTCCGCTGTATCGAACTCTGCAGCTTTCAAGAATTACGAAGGTATAAGTATGTGGGACATGAAGTCACGAAGAGGCGAAGATCATAAGTGATGGATGCACAAGATCAAGGCAAGAGATTAATGCTAAAGATTGATATAAATGATAACCTCAACATGTTAACCTGAAAAGAAAAAGAAAAGAAAGAAGAAGACTACAAGCTCAAGACAAGCATAGTATGCTAGGTTTATTTTATTATTGTAACTTGGGTATTGCCCTCGTTTGGAGTGACCTCCCTTAGGGGGAGATTGTTAAAAATACGTTTTTACGTATTTAGGAAGATTCGGTCACTCCGACAATATATTAAGTAGTAGTTCGTAGTCTAGATATCTTTTAGTTTATCAAACAAGGAAAGGCCTAGTCCATGGTATGTATGGACGGCCCAAATGTAAGACCAAGCCCATCTTATGGGCTTGGTATATAAACCCTCTCCTTAGATGGAGAGGGTGTGGTTCTTCATAATTTTACACATAGTTATCTTCATTTTCTCTCTCTAGAAGTGTGAAATCCACCATCTCTCTGTCTCTTTCTCTCTGTAAAACATAAGTAAGATTTACATATCCTATATGCATCTACATCATTTAACCAAACATGAGCAACAACATTTCAATCACCACCAGGTACTAGCATATGAATGTCTTTCTCCCATACCTTGGATTACAAAAAGTCAGTCACACTCAACCGTATGATGCTTTCACTAACAGGTCTATCAAATGATACTATAATGTCGCACAAAACTACTTGTAATACGCCACCGACTTCCCTTCTTGGTAATTGTAATTAGTACATGTTGTTTAACAAAGTTATTTAGGACCACCTAAAAACCCCGTAGACTAAGCAATAATGAGTATGTTGTTGTAACGTGTAACAGATTTCGCACAGAATAGAACCTTTATGGCAAGTCATTTATCTCCCTTATTTGTCCACGTGAGTTCAAATTTTAGACAAACATCAGCAACAACAACGAAATCTCCATTAGGTGTATCCTTAGCTTACCTTGGTTTGTTTGTTTTATATTTTGTTACTAAAGTATGTTTGTTGTTAATTTGATTTTTATCACTTATGTTTGTATGAATATTAGGAAGTAACCCTATATTGCAAAATAATGCAAAAGCAGCATAAAATACAAATGGGAAGAAACAAACAAAGCGCTCTAAGTCTGCTAAAGACATTCAGACAACGTTTGCCGCATCTTCTGGGAACTTGGGTGTTATAGGAAATACAATGGTACAAGATTCAGTTGGTTAGTAACATGTATATCTTGAATTTTATTATGTTTCAAATCTGTGTAAGGTCTAACAACATTATGTTGCTTTGTAGCATCTCCAAGTGTGTTACCAACGCGTGTTGTTGAGCAAAATTTAGTTCCTGCAACGATTAAAAGACAAGCCAATGGCAAGCGTTCTGCGGCTGCTAAAAACAAACCGACAAACATTGCTACAGCTTCTGCGTCGTTACGAAATATCATAACTTCAAGTCTGCCGAATTCAGTTGGTCAATAAAATATAAATATCATTTGTGTTTGCTACATTCATACTAAATTATCAAACTAATAACATTATGTTGCTTTTTAGTATCTCCAAACGTGATGCCCACAAGCGGTGTTGGACAAACTTCTGTCCCTGGAACGCCGAAAAAGCTTTATGCTGTGGAACAAAGCTTTATGCGTAGTTTTTAATCAAATTACGCATTTGGTATGCCAGCTACACCACGTCAACAAAAGAAGGTTTCAACATCTCCACACTTCTTTTCTACAATAACAACCATGGCTACTGGGAAATCATTAGGTATTAAATATTTTGCAACTTTCTTACTCATGTTATCTACTTTAGTTCAATAGCAAGCCTCTAATTACATGCCATATTAATATACTGTTTTTTTATATATTTTTGTTTTATCGTTTTCCTCGACTCGACTCGAATTGAATGCCAATTTTATCGTTGCGACTTTATTTGTTTTTGGTTAAGATATCGTAATTTGAAATTTTTAACTACTTTCGACAAAATCGTAAATGGCACGGAAATCGAGTAAGTAAACTAATATTATATTCTATTATGATTATACTATTATTATTACTATAATAAATGTAATTATAAAAATAACTAGTAAAAATACAAGTGAAAATTAAAACTAATTCTGCTACTAGTATCACACTAGCAATTTTGTACGTGACACAACAGAAGCTTAAATTGAAATGTAAAGCCCAACAAGTAATTCATTTAAGGAAAAATATGGGTGCAATTGAAACTTGACTAACACACTAATAGAATATGACATGTACTGTCATAACAGATTACCAAATAGAGTACCAAAAATGAACATTGCTCTATACCAAATGTGAAAATATTGCTATTAATCCCTGTTTATTATGACTCATTTAGACATGAACTTGTCCCAACAAAACAAATTGAAAAACCGAAAGTTAAACTAACAAAGCTTATCAATAGCAAGGGCCAACTAAATTAACATCCTAACTCAAATCTGAATTGCTTATTTCTACAGCGTCTAAAAGTATGATACTACTTTTCAACTGATCTTTTATAATACCATCTACTGATCTATGTCAATGTAGAAAGATAACAAAGAAATGTCTATCTATATTATACTACACAATGCAACAATAAAAAATAAGTAACTAAGGCAACTCCGATTCTAACAGTAACCTCACTCAGTGAACAGCTTTTAATGGGCTTATGTGTATAATCCTATAAGCTAAAACAGTGACCACTAAATCGAAGAAAACAAAGGCAGAAATTCAGGCATGTCTATATAACAAGTATCAAGCTAGCAAATTTGAATAGAAAGCTAAACGACCAAATTGCCAATTTCTAAATTCTAAGTAACTAAACTTTTTAATTGTGGAAAAAATAGAAACAAGTAATGGCCTACATACCCTATTAAGAAATCCGAATTGCTGTCCCTATTAAACCGAACCTATAACAATCTACAACTTGGTAAATGTATTTATATTTACTAGACTTTGTAAATGAAAAATAAAGCGGAAACAAAACTTAGTCTAACCGATTACTAAAACTCTAACATAAATGATATAAATGAGGCTAATGCAACGAGAACAAACACTAAAAAAAATAATGCAGATTACACTAAAATTGCAGAAATTTAAAGTGGAACTTCCCTGCTTCCAGGCCAGCCCGCTGATGTCGAATGACGACGCTATTGAACTGAACCGTAACCAAGCTGATATCGAAACTATGAACCGACTTAGACTGGAAACACTAACTGCTCTACTACTTTATCATCAGAACTCGAATACATTTGCCAAAATCGACCTTTTAATCTCGAATAAAATTAAGCTGTAAAAGTATTCAAAAGTGAAAGAACAAAGTTGATCCGAAAGAACAGTACTCAAAACCAATATCTCGAAATCGATATCCGAAAGAAACTTGCATACCAAATACTTGTATAGATGGAAAAATCACTCTTAATAGTCTAAAATAATTCTATCGTATCAAAAACTGAACTCTTAACCACTTGCCAAGGTCTCGAAATCAATATGAAACTCAACTGCTTAAACAAGCTATTTCTACAAAATTTAAACAATAACAGAAAGAGTTTGACTGATTTATCCTACTCGTCGATGTGAACAGTATTAACTTACTTTAACCGAAAATAAAAGATGTTAACAAAAACTTCAAACACATAAGCCAAATCAACAAACCGGAACCTGCTTCAAATCAAACCCGAAAACCTTTCATTCAAAAAAAACATCAAACAAATATCTATTAACTAAATATTGCTTCAAACTTCAACAAGAATAAATCGACACCTTCATATAACCTGCTATAGCCGAAATAAAATATCACCGAGACTTAGAATATCAAACTTCCTAAATCAAGCATCCGAAACAAACACCTACGAAGAATCACTAGAACCAAATCTGCAACAACTACTAACACCAAACTCGAATCACAAAATAAACTTCATCAACAACAGCCGAAATCAAAATTATATGAATAAAAACCACCGAATCAAATTCGAATTTAAGATAAACCGGATTTAAGTAACAATAATAAGAAGTTGCGTGTTGTATTGTAATTTTAAAATAAATCTAACTCTATCTAAAAACTAGTCTACCTGCTGTGTAAGGAAAAGAAAAATGAGACAGAAGGAATGAATGTTAAAGCTGCGTATGTTTTAAGCTGAATCTATATTTGATCTATCCTTATTTCCTTCCTGGGCCTTAGTTGGGTTGTGATAAACTAAAGCTGCGTCTTTTTCTTCATAAACCCATATTGGGCCTTCATTAAGGAAATGGGCAGGAACAGCTTTAACTTGTTGGGCTGCGATGGTAGTAACGGGCCTGTAGGGCTGTACTTGGGATGGTTGTAGAATAATGGGTCGGTACGACCCATATAAATGGTGTCGTGCCGGCCCAATAAAATATAAAGACACCGTTGGACTCGATTTTCCGTGCTCTTTCCTTTTCTCGTGTTCGTTTTGGATCTTTGGCTTCGTTTCTTGTGATTTCCTTGATATCCGTACCTGCACATGCACAAACAACAAAACAAGCATATATTTGGCATTTATGATGATTATTTATCCATTATGAGCACGATTTACGAGGAAATATGATGTGTAATTAGAGTCACATCATACCCCCCTACTAAACCATTGTCGTGTCCTCACGCAATGCTAGAATAAAGTATAAAGCAACTCTGTTTTTCATTTATTAAAAGCATTTATTCATTTTATAAATATTATAAGTGTAAATGACATAATGTATCGCTTTCATTATTCAAAAATAACCTTTAGGATTACAAAATTTGAATAGGTTCATCATCCTCGACTTTTCACTCTTTCCATGCCAAGCTCAAAAACAAGATCATTGTTAACAACAAGTTCTTATGTTAAGACCACTTATATAAGACATTTGTGTAGAACTTCTTCTCCATTATTCCTAAGTTGTATCTCTAGATTTTAAGGATTGTCATTCACCCGTAGGCTCTTTTGACTTAATTAATAATTATTAGTCCAAAAATGAAGGCAAAACAGTGTAAACCCGAACTTAGAACCTAACCTCATCCTTAAAAACCGTTGTCACTAAAGAAAGCCCACGTCAAGGATAATTTAACACGATTTAGGGAATAAGTTCCCGGATTCAAAATTTGGCCAATACTACTACTTATTATTTATTCCTCCAAAGTCATTTTGACTTTATAATGGAGTTAGCAAATTTACATCATATACCCTTAGGCTCTTTAAGATGTAAAAGTGCTCCTTATCTATGATCCACACCCTAAGGCTCCTTGAACCATAAACAAAGGAATTGACATTCATCATCACTCCACACCCTAAGGCTCCTTGAAATAATGATGAAGCAATTTTGATTAAACACTTACCATGCCATACACCCTAAGGCTCTAATGACAAGGCTCGTGCTACATGTCCCACACCCGAAGGCTCCTTAAGATCATGTTTTAATCTTATTCTTCTTTATTTATGATATATATAGTAGGCCAAATTCCGCAATCCCATGGTCTGAATACCTCCTACTTAGTGGTTATGAGCCACCTTTGTCAGAAGTCCATGACGCTGGAACCCTTAATGTGTTCTCGCTTTATTTATAAGGGAAATAAAAGAATCGGTTAAGAGCTAAAATATCGAACCTAAACCGCAAAAATCTTCATTTATTAAGAAATTAAATATACAAGAGGGGAGAAAGAGCCAAAAAACTCATATAAGGAAGAATTAACCTTAAAACTTATTATCAACTCTATCATCTCTCGTTCTCCACAATTTAAAATCTCAAATAATGAGACTCGTGGATGCTTAGCCTAATAAACCAATTAAGGTCTACATGGTTAAGTAATAAGATAAGGTAAACCGATCGAGTCAAAAACTTCTTATTTTCACCAACGGAAAGGTTACATTAGTGTCAACAACACTTATTAAAATATGAAAAAAAATTATGCAATTTTAAGCACATTTTTGAAAAACGGAGTACGTGAAGACAACGAACAAACGGAAAAGCATATCGATAGATACCCCCCCATACTAAAACCAAACAATGTCCTCAGTGTTTCAAGTCGAAGAGTATAATACCCCCTACTAGAGACGAAGAGTCGAATGCAAAATCCTAACATGGAAAGGGTATGACGCAAATAATTAAAAGTCGTTTATTAACTATGCCAATAAAAATAAGCGTTAGTAAAGGATATAATCATCGGATATTGGATGTCTCAAATAAAGGATCGAAACTCGAGTGATACGTGATGAAAACGAACACGAGAGTCTTCGATATATGAGAAACCTAAAATCACATCACAAACGAAACACGAGAAAAAATGAAAGAGCATAAGCCCTTCACATTAGAAATTAGAAAGAAGATAGAATGATAAGCATGGGAATCTCCCAAATAAGTAAAACCCTATAAAAGTCCACCCGGGTCAAATACGTGGTTTCCATCTCGAAAAGAAATAGACCCCAAAGTGGCAATAGAAATCAAGTATAAGAAAGACTGGTTTCCTTTAAGCAAAAATCGATCACAATGAAGGGTATAGTAAGAAGGTAATGATCCCAATTTTTCAAAAAATTTCCTTTTAGTTTCATCATTAAGATACTGAGATTGCTCAAAAATGTGTATACCAGAATCAAATACCGTTCCCTTTATGGGAAAATAGCAAGACAACCCGGTGTCAACTTTTTTGGTCTCATTAGGAATGGGTGGGACGGGAGGGAGAGAAGGTATAGTATCATCATGTAATAAATCATCTAGAAAAAGTATATCTCCCTCCATATCAAAATACCCGGATATGTACTCCACGGGTGTATCAATATCAAGAAACTCATCGATCTCGGGAATGTGAAAACCATCATCCTCACTAAAAGTGAGATGTGGAAGAGAATCGATAGTAGAATCAAAAGTAATTGGTGAAGAGGCAAATGTGAATTTGTTAAAATCCGAGTTTTGAAAATCAATATCAATGTCAAGTTTTAAATCTCCATTTGCCCTCTCATCAATACCATGATTACAATTAAGCTCATCCGAGAAAACCAATAACAAGGGATCATAGAAAGCATCCTCGTGATGGAATCTCTCAACACTCGTAGTATAAAAATCATCACTAAGGAGTGAAAGAGCCGAGAAATCATTAGTATCCTTATCATGTTTTTCAAAAGTTGGGTTTTGCAAAATAGGAGAGTCATCCTCATCCGATCCTGATGAAGAATTAAAAGTATAGTCGGAATCATAAGATAACACATCTATATTCGGATAATTGCTATGAGGAGTAGTATCATTTGGAGGAGTAGGTGAAAGAGTCATAAAAGGAATGGGGTTATTAATAGGTAATGTAGGCTCAAGTACAATCTCGGGAATTTCCTCAATAGGCGATAAAGGAGGAGAGCTAAATGTATCTGCGGGTGTCAACACCAGAGGGGGAGTAACACTCATGATAATCTCCGGGCCTTGTCTCTCCTTTATTGGCGGAGAGATGGAAGGATCCACAGTGGGAACATCACTATTAGTAGTGGTGTTAGACTCAACATGAGCTCTCAAAGCTTCTAAAAGTTGATATTTAAGACTTTGATTTTGTTCATGAAGGTCATTTATCATCCTCTTTTGTTCCTCAAATATTTCAACTATTTCGTACATTTTTGAAGGTTGAATTTGAAAATCCCCTTGATTATTACTTTGAAAATTGTTATGATTTTGAAAATCTTCTTGAATTGGAAAGCCTTGAGTTTGAAAATCCCCAAAACACCCTTCATTAATTTGTGGTGGGTCGGGAGTCAACTCAACCGAGAGTTGCTCAATAACTACTTCTTCCTCAAAATCCGGAGGAGAAGAGTCACTAGTCACATGATAAAGGGGACTAGAAGAATCATCAAAAATAGGGTCATCCGAATCAACACATGGCTCATCACTAACTCTCGGAGTATATAAGAAAAGAAGGCCACTCCTATTGATAACCGTGTTATCGGATACTTCGTCCTTGCTCCATACTTGAGACTTGTTCTCAATAATCATTAACGCCTCACTAGTACTCCGAGAGTATAGATTCCCGCTTGCAGTAGTGTTAAGAGACTCTTGATCGTATTTGGTCAACCCGTTATAAAACGAATCAATCAAGTGCAAAACCGAAAATCCATGATGAGGAAAACTACGTACTAAATCCTTAAATCTTTCCCAAGCCTCGGTAAACGTTTCATTATTAGACTCTTGAAAATTAGTAATGTCCAATCAAATTTTTCTCGTTTTAGCATAAGGGTAAAATTGATTTAAGAATTTTGACTCAAGATTAGCCCATGTAAAAATAGATCGTGGTGGTTCCTTTTCAATCCAAGTCCGGGCTTGCCCATCAAGGGAAAAAGGAAAAAGGTGTAAATAGATAATGTCTTGTGTCATATTGGTGTATTTGACGATTTTGGCGTAATAACGAAAATGGCGGATATGAGCATAAGGATCGTCGTCCTCAAATTCGTAAAAAGGACGACCGAATATCAACTTAATCAAATCCGGATTAAGCTCAAAACAATCACTATCGATATCCGGTATCATGATTGCACTGTCGAGACATTCCTCAGTAGGTACTTGTAACAACTCATAAATCGATCGATTATCCATAGCCATGTCAATAGCACGATACTCGAGATCGGCTTGACTCGTCACGATATTACTTTTTATAAAAGAGAATATACTATGTACTTAAAAACGAAGAAGAAACCAAGATAGAAAATATATATATACGTAGATTGTTTTTGGTGTAATACCTTAGGAAAAGTATTACTTTATTTATTTATTCTTTTGGTGCAAATCTTAGGAAAGAAATGCTTTTGTGATTTTTTTTATTTTTATTATTTTATTATTATTTATTTATTTTTATTTATTTTTTTAAGAAAATATTATAATATATAGCTAAAAAATTAAAATCTAAAAGAAAATATTTTTTTTTAATTTTTTTTAAAGGGTATATATACTAATAAAGAAAAGAATATAAAATAAGAAAATATATATTGTTTTTTATGATTTTTTTATTGCAATGAAAAATGACGTTCAAAAGTGAACGGATCCCAAAATCCAAATCGTCTCACGAAAAATCGTCAATCATAACGAGCACGAACCGGCAGCGGCCCCATTTTAATATACTGTTTTTTATATATTTTTGTTTTATCGTTTTCCTCGACTCGACTCGAATTGAAAGCCAATTTTATCGTTGCGACTTTATTTGTTTTTGGTTAAGATATCGTAATTTGAAGTTTTTAATTACTTTCGACAAAATCGTAAATGGCACGGAAATCGAGTAAGTAAACTAATATTATATACTATAATAAATGTAATTATAAAAATAACTAGTAAAAATACATGTGAAAATTAAAACTAATTCTACTACTAGTATCACACTAGCAATTTTGTACGTGACACAAACAGAAGCTTAAATTGAAATGTAAAGCCCAACAAGTAATTCATTTAAGGAAAAATACGGGTGCAATTAAAACTTGACTAACACACTAATAGAATATGACATGTACTGTCATAACATATTACCAAATAGAGTACCAAAAATGAAATTGATTTATACCAAATGTGAAAATATTGCTATTAATCCCTATTTATTATGACTCATTTAGACATGAACTTGTCCTAACAAAACAAATTGAAAAACCGAAAGTTAAACTAACAGAGCTTATCAATAGCAAGGGCTAACTAAATTAACATCCTAACTCAAATCTGAATTGCTTATTTCTACAGCGTCTAAAAGTATGATACTACTTTTCAACTGATCTTTTACAATACCATCTACTGATGTATGTCAATGTAGAAAGATAACAAAGAAGTGTCTATCTATATTATACTACACAATGCAACAATCAAAAATCAGTAACTAAGGCAACTCCGATTCTAACAGTAACCTCACTTAGTGAACAGCTTTTAATGGGCTTATGTGTATAATCCTATAAGCTAAAACAGTGACCACTAAATCGAAGAAAACAAAGGCAGAAATTCAGGCATGTTTATATAACAAGTATCAAGCTAGCAAATCTGAATACAAAGCTAAACGACCCAATTGCCAATTTCTAAAGTCTAAGTAACTAAACTTTTTAATTATGGAAAAAATAGAAACAAGTAATGGCCTACATACCCTATTAAGAAATCCGAATTGCTGTCCCTATAAACCGAACCTATAACAATCTACAGTTTGGTAAATGTATTTATATTTACTAGACTTTGTAAATGAAAAATAAAGGTGAAACAAAACTTAGTCTAACTGATTACTAAAACTCTAACACAAATGATCTAAATGAGGCTAATGCAACGAGAACAAACACTAAAAAAATAATGCAGATTACACTAAAATTGCATAAATTTAAAGTGGAACTTCCCTGCTTCCAGGCCAGCCCGCTGATGTCGAATGACGACGCTATTGAACTGAACCGTAACCAAGCTGATATCGAAACTATGAACCGACTTGGACTGGAAACACTAACTGCTCTACTACTTTATCATCAGAACTCGAATACATTTGCCAAAATCGACCTTTCAATCTCGAATAAAATTAAGCTATAAAAGTATTCAAAGTGAAAGAACAAAGTTGATCCGAAAGAACAGTACTCAAAACCAATATCTCGAAATCGATATTCGAAAGAAACTTGCATACCGAATACTTGTATAGATGGAAAAATCACTCTTAATAGTCTAAAATAATTTTATCGTATCAAAAACTGAACTCTTGAACCACTTGCCAAGGTCTCGAAATCAATATGAAACTCAACTGTTTTAACAAGCTATTTCTACAAAATTTAAACAATAACAGAAAGAGTTTGACTGATTTATCCTACTTGTCGCTGTGAACAGTATTAACTAACTTTAACCGAAAGTAAAAGATGTTAATAGAAACTTCAAACACATAAACCAAATCAACAAACCGGAACCTGCTTCAAATCAAACCCGAAAACCTTTCATTCAAAAAAACATCAAACAAATATCTATTAACTAAATATTGCTTCAAACTTCAACAAGAATAAATCGACACCTTCATATAACCTGCTATAGCCGAAATAAAATATCACCGAGACTTAGAATATCAAACTTCCTAAGATCAAGCATCCGAAACAAACACCTACGAAGAATCACTAGAACCAAATCTGCAACAACTACTAACACCAAACTCGAATCACAAAATAAACTTCATCAACAACAACCGAAATCAAAATTATATGAATAAAAACCACCGAATCAAATTCGAATTTAAGATAAACCGGATTTAACTAACAATAATAAGAAGTTGCGTGTTGTATTGTAATTTAAAAATAAATCTAACTCTATCTAAAAACTAGTCTACCTGCTGTGTAAGGAAAAGAAAAATGAGACAGAAGGAATGAAATTTAAAGCTGTGTATGTATTAAGCTGAATCTATTTTTGATCTATCCTTATTTCCTTCCTGGGCCTTAGTTGGGTTGTGATAAACAAAAGTTGCGTCTTTTTCTTTATAAACCCATATTGGGCCTTCATTAAGGAAATGGGCTGGAACAGCTTTAACTTGTTGGGCTGCGATGGTAGTAACGGGCCTGTAGAGCTGTACTTGGGTTGGCTGTATAATAATGGGTCGGTACGACCCATATAAATGGTGTCGTGTCGGCCCAATAAAATATAAAGACACCGTTGGACTCAATTTTCCGTGCTCTTTCCTTTTCTCGTGTTCGTTTTGGATCTTTGGCTTCGTTTCTTGTAATTTCCTTGATATATGTACCTGCACATGCCCAAACGACATAACAAGCATATATTTGGCATTTATGATGATTATTTATCCATTATGAGCACGATTTACGAGGAAATATGATGTGTAATTAGAGTCACATCACATATTATTCAGTATTATCTCCAACTCTAATCAATAACTATACGAACAAGAATGTTAATAGTGTTGTTAACGTATCATATTCTTTGCAAATGCCAATGGTTCGTGGTGTTACAACAAGGCAAGCTAAGAAAGTTACAACGCTTCCTTCACAACCATCACCTCCAAATTCAATTTGTATTCTATTATATTTTCAAAGGTATTTTATGATGATTTGAATGTGGTATACATCATACTCACTTTAGGTTAACTTTTTGTTTCATGCAGACCCTTCTAAACGTTCAAATTTGAGCATAACAAATACAAATTTTAATCATTTTATAAGCTCCACAAACTATTTGGATACACGTGTTAGCCAAGGAAGTACAACAACATCAACACGTGCCCGTAAGTCTCCACTGAGTGATGTTACAAACGGTAACCTTCAAATACTTGATCGTTTGTCAATTATGTGATTCAGTTACCATGTGAACAAATCGTAA
Organism: Glebionis coronaria; assembly: GCA_025667525.1. Lineage (NCBI taxonomy): Eukaryota > Viridiplantae > Streptophyta > Magnoliopsida > Asterales > Asteraceae > Glebionis > Glebionis coronaria. Next base: position 422,968,369 of record CM046875.1, read on the forward strand.
CTTCCTGAAATACTTAGCCAATGACTATCTTTTCAGTGTCTTTGCAACCGCCTAACGTTGGTGGTGTTACACAAACATGTAAACTGAAAACAAGAGCTTACGTTAGAAGAACCATTCCATCAGTGCCAACAAAAAACTCTATAAACGAAGTTGGTGAATCCTCATCTGCGCCAAAAAAATACCATCGACCGCCTAAAAAAGCTTGCACACCTGTTTGGTTTGATCTTGGTGACAGTGATGGAATGTTAGAAGAGTTTACGACAAATACATTGGAATATCCAAAGGTATTTTTTGTAATTTTGTTCCGAAGGAATAAGCTAATTATATGTGGGATACAAAGTAACAACCTCTTACTATTTGTAATGTACAGATTACTATGACCATGGAGACCCTGTATATGAGTGCACAAAATGCCATGCTATGGTATGGGAGAAAGAAGCAAAAGCAGGCAACTACAATCCCAATAACAAATCCTATAGCATATGTTGTAAAAAGGGGAAGGTGTTTATTAAACAACCGCCGCCTGAACCAAAAGAAATATCTTATTTGTTTAATAACAACGATGCCAAGAGTCATAACTTTCAAACAAACATCAGATCATACAACAGTATGTTAGCTTTTATTCTATGGGAGGTAAGGTTGATGATTCTGTCAATAGAAACAGACACGGTCCTTATGTTTTCCGGTTGCATGGTCAGACGTACCATAAAATTGGAAGCTTAGTTCCCCAAGATGGTGATGCGCCCAAGTTTGCACAACTTTATATTTATGATACTGAGAAGGAAGTGGAAAATAGAGCGAGAGCAATAAGGTAACCTATTTAATTTTTATGCAAATGGATTATTCTCCTTAAAGAGAAGAATATTAGATTGATGACATAAGTTTTTTATTTGCAACAGCTCTAACGCGTCCTCTGCTATGCCAATGCAAAGCATCCAATTGGCAGAGACTTAATCCGTGAAGTAAAAAACGTGTTGGATGGCTCAAGTGATTTGGTTAAAACATTTAGAAGGGCGTGGGACAGTTTTAGTCAAGACAGTGAGCAAAATATTAAAATAAGGTTGGTAGCTAAGCGAGGCAAAGATGGAAGGACGTACAATCTACCAACCGCTAATGAGGTCGCTGGACTGATTGTAGGCGACATTGATACTTGCGTAAATCAAAGAGATATTGTAACTGAAAAATGTAAAGAAGGCTTCCAACGTATTAACATTTTTCATCCTATGTACCTTCCTTTGCAATACCCATTGTTAATGCCACGTGTGAAAGATGGGTATTATATGGAAATACCTCATCAAAAGAAGGGTGGTAAACCATCTCGCGATGACGAGGAAGACGACGAAAAAGACAAAGAATAAAAACGTAAATATGTTAGCATGCGCGAGTGGTTTGATTTTTAAATACAAGACCGACCTAATCAAGAGAATTTATTTGTGCGTGAGGGCCGTTTATTTCAACAATTCCTTGTGTATGGTTATATGATGGTTGAGACAAAACGTTTGTATTTCCATCGGTCCAAACAGTCGAAACTAAGATGTGATACATACTCAAGTATCCGCAAAAGCATTGCAGAAGGAAATACCGACCCAACCGTGCTTGGCAAACCTATAGTGTTGCCTTCTACGTTTATCGGCGGTCCAAGGTTCATGAAGCAAAACTATATGGATGCAATGGCGTTGTGTAGATGGTATGGCTGCCAGGATTTGTTCATAACTATAACATGCAGTCCTAACTGGCCTAAGGTTGGGAGATTCATGCGTGATCATAACTGTGTATCTTCGGACCGACCAGACGTGCTATCAAGAGTTTTCAAACAAAAACTTGACCTGCTGGTGAAGGATTTGAAAAATTTGCGTTTGTTTGGACATACCCAAGCAGGTAATGTCTACATCGTTTAAGTTTTACTTCAAAATAGTAAACAATATTATTTTTTGTTTGTATAAAACTATGTGGTATGATTAACATGTTTTTTGTGTGCGGTCTCTTTAAACAGTTGTGTATATAGTTGAATTCCAAAAAAGAGGGCTTCCTCACGCATATATGTGTGTGTGTTTTTGCATAAGGACGACACGGTGCCAAATGCTGAGCAGATTGATAGATACATTTCGGCAGATATACCTGATAAAGACGAGGATCCGGAGTTGTATAAATTGGTTTCTGATTTTATGATGCATGATTCTTGCGGTGAAGATAACCCGAACCAGATGTGCATGGTTGATGGTAAATGTACCAAAATATTTCCCTTTAAATTCGCATGGCGCAGTTCGGTTGACTTAGAAGGGTATCCTGTTTATAAAAGACGTGATAACGGACGGTATGTGGAAGTTGCTAAAGGAGTTCATTTGCATGATGGATATGTGGTACCGTATAATGCATATATTTTAAAACGCTATCAGTGTCACATAAATGTTGAGTGGTGCAACCAGACCGGATCAATAAAGTATTTGTTTAAATACATCAACAAATGTCCAGATAGAGTGTCGACACAGTTGTACAAACCGGCAACAACGGCCGATGGTGAACAAGTTCAAAAAGAGGTTGACAAAATTAAGGCATACTATGACTGCAGATACGTCTCTGCGTGTGAGGCGGCGTGGAGGATATTTGGTTTTGAGATTCATTACCGAACACCTTCTGTTGAACGGTTGTCGTTTCACTTACCTGGCGAGCAGCAAGTAGTTTATGACGAGAACTCGGATCTTGAACAAGTTATTCACAAGCATACCGTTCGACAAAGTATGTTTGAAGCCTGGATGAAAATGAATGAGTTGTATCCCTTTGCGCGAGAACTTACGTATGCCGAGTTTCCTACCAAATTTGTATGGAACGCGTGTAAGAGAATTTGGACGTTTAGGAAGAGAGAAAAGTCCATTGGAAGAATTCATAGTGTTCCTATATCCACAAGAGAAGCTTTCTCTTGCAGGATGATACTCAATAGCGCCAAAGGATGTAGAGATCATGATGAGATTAAAACAATTAACAAAGTTGTTTATCAAACACACAAAGACGCTTGCTATGCGGCAGGGCTTTTAGAGGACGACAATGAATATGTGGAGAGTATTAAAGACGATGGACATTGGGCAGCTTCTGAACATATACGTGAGTTGTTTGTAACGTTGCTTACACAAAAGGAGCTTACTAAACCTTTACAGGTTTGGTTAGAAACATGGCACTTGATGGCACAGGATGTGCAAGCAAAGAAAAGACAACTTCTTAATATTCCAGGTATACAATTTAATTTGTTTATGTTAATATTTTGAAACATCTTCTTCCAAACATTTATTTTATACAGTTTTAAAAAAAATATATTGTGTGCAGATTTGATTATGAGCGAGGAGGAAAAGAAGAATGTTTGTTTGTTTTATATAGAAGAACTTATGCGATCCAGAGGAACTTCTCTTCGTGCTTGGCCTGAGATGCCTTACCCGGATGACAGATACGTGACTGCACTTGGTAATCGTATGATATATGATGAGACGGATTATAATCCGGTTGAGTTACAGTCTGAGTATGAAAGGTTATACACTTCCTTAACAACAGAACAAAAGGGCGTTTATGACACTATAATTGGTTCTCTTGAGGATGGGATGGGAGGCGTGTACTTTGTGTATGGATACGGAGGTACAGGAAAAACGCTCTTATGGAGAACACTAGCCGCAGGTATTAGGAGACGCGGATACATAGTTGTTGATACAAAAGTTTGGTGATCCTTGCTAGACCCGAATTAGGCTTAATTCGGGTTGGCTGGACTCCGGCTCCTACACCAAGTGAATTATCTGGTTGGGATCCTGCACACTAAAACATCACGCGTTAGGCTTACCGTGGGAATGTATCCCACGATTAGACTCCGGCGTGAGAGTAAGTAATCGGTTAGGGTTATGAGAATCGGATGAGACGTGAGTATGTAAAATGTAATACCTTTGTGGAACCCTTAGGGGTTCCTTATATAGGCAGTGAAACCCTAATGGGCTGTCACTGATGCTTCGACCCCAAGGAAAGGATAAATACCAGAATTAGATTGATTGTTATCTTCTAATTATGGTGAGTGAATATCCTCTCCTTTGGGATAAATCCTAATCATAGTAGGAGTATGACTCTGTCTAACCCTGTACCAGTCATGCCGGGTCGTGGGCCGCACACGTGTGTGCGGTTACTGTTCATCTAAGCCATAAGCTCAAATAACATTAATCCCACCCATCCGTGATGGGCCGGATACGGGTAGTACCCGTGGGCCGGGTTCATGACCCGGTTGGGGAATATACGTCATCATGTCCCCCCATTCTAGTTGTTACAGCCGTAGGCGTAACCTCTAGACTATCAAGATGCTCCCCGGACGTACCAAGAAGTATCCTTAGAAAATGATAAATTTTCAAATTTTGTTTCGGCCGCTCGTGGCAACCTCAGCCGCACTTGTCAACCGAGATAAATTAAATACAGCATTGAATATGGTCTTACGTATGACCGTATATCCCGACACAAGAATGAATGCATTAATGGTAGTCAATTAGCCAGACGCACGCCTGCAAAAGTGCACCAGAAAGGCCCACCCTTGAGCCACGTAAAACTGTCAAGAAGTGACCCATGGGTCCCTTCTGACGTTTCAGAAGTGTCAGAAATCCCATCCGTTGGATGGGCGTAGTGGCTTACACGTGGCGAACATCTACGCTACCTCGGAAATCGAGGTAACCCTATATAAGAGTTGGTGTGTGCTACTGTTTCACACACAGTTTATATTCATTCTGCCATTGTTATTCCCAAGCTCCTTCCTTCAATCTTTTGCCTCTTTTTCCACGAATTTCCTTCGCCGCAGGTTAGATCATCACGCCTCTCAAACCCTTTTCATAAAACATGGTGAAGGACAATCCCCCTATTACGGATGTCCTGAACGTGATGTCTGCGGAGAAATACATAGACTTTTTGTCTAAGTATTATATTCCCGAAAGCGTACACCCAACCTATCCAGGTGAAGGTGAAGCGATTACGGATGCACCGAGGGGAAAGATAGGCGTGTACACGCGCCTATTCGATTTGGCTAACTACCGCATCCCCTTATCCAAATTTTTGGTAGATCTGCTTTTATATTATGACTTCCACATAACCCAACTGCACTGCATAGGGGCATGTAAAATCAATCAGTTTGAGATTACCTGTCATACGTACGGGGTAACCCCGACCGTAAATCTATTTAGGGTCTTTTACTCTCCCCAACTAGTGAATGGGTGGTTGTCGTTCAAAAAACGATCCGCAAACGCCCCCATGACTTATAGGAAGCCCTTAGACTCCCTTAATAGTTGGTACGACCATTACTTTTTCGTTGATGAGAAAGTATTCCCTACCCCGTTCGTCCTCAAAACCAGAGTACCCAAAGACTATCCTCCCAAATCCAAAGACTATAGTAGTAAGGATTTGAAAATTCTAGATACCCACCGCACAGAATTTTATAGGGTTTGCCGGAGCACTTCCTGTTCCTAGTAGGGATAAGCCGCTACTACTATGGGAGGGAGGATATGTATCCGTGCTTTCTGACCGAACGTAGGCAGGGTAGGTCCACTTACATTTATAGATGTAAAAAATGCCGCATTTGTACTTTGTGAACTTACTAATCCGTATAAATGCATATGTCCGCAGAGATGAACCTACATGGATTATTGCGCCAAGGCGACCCAATGAAAGTTCCTGAAGGATTTCGTCCGTTGAAAGAAAATGAACTCCCCCTTCTTGATGCGACCTTAGACAAAACCATCCCGTTGGAAGAAACTACCGAGCAGAGATCAGATGAGGGGGAGCCTGTGATTGAGAAGTCCCCTCCTGACTTCCATAATGAAGATGGTGGAGTACTGCTGCTGGAGGGCACCGTGCCGCAACAGGATGAAGAAGAAGAAGAAGAAGATTTCAACAACCCTGCTGACAATCGCACTAGTGAGGATGAAGAAACCACCCAAGCTTCCGGGTCCCCCCAGCCCAAATCCAGGAAAAGAAAGACTACCAGGAGGGTAGCAAGAACTCTAGGAGATGGGGCGGAGGCACATATTGCTCCCCCGAAGAAGCTAAGGAAAGACCATCCGCAGTTCCAGGCAGGGAGTAACGCTGCTACAGCCCAGGTTGACCCCTCGTTGCACGTGAATGAGCAGGTCTGGATGGCCACCCCTGTGAATGTCGTGGCTCCTACCATTACGGAACCCGTGATTGGCACTATGTAAGTACCTATTTAATACTCAAAGGATATAAAATCATAAACAAAAACTAATAAGTGTGTTAATAACAGGGAGGATCCGTCGGTCGTGGCCCAAGAGAAGGAGGTGGAAAGGGAACCCTCTCCCGTGACATCAATGAGACCTCCATCCCCTCTTGTGACCCATGCTGAGGAGCCACATCCTGAGGGGCCCGAAACCATCCTACACCTAGCATGGAATTTATCTAGCTTAACAAGGTTGGAGGCGGAGTCCGAGTGCTCTGAATTTATTGAACACATCACTCCCCCAGCACTGGCGCAAGATTTGGACGAACTGGAGCATGAGACATTGTTGGAGCAGTTTGATGTGTCCTCCGCACACCAGGTGATGGTTGGTGCGGCCATGAGACGCCGTCTGATCAAGGCCTTGGCTAACGTGAGCCGTGCTGATAAAAAGATAGCTCGTCGTGAAGCACTGGTGGGTAAGCACGAGAAAACCATCACATCCTTGCATGCAGCGTTGGTCATGGCCGAGTCAACCGTCAAGGAGCAAGCCCATCACGCCAACGCTCGTGAAGAACGTATTGCCGAGTTGGAGGCCCTTTTAGCTGCATCCAACGAGAAGGTATGCTCTCATTTTAATGCTTATTCATGCACACAAAAAACCACATTGTCTTTGTAATAACTCCAAGTGTCATATATAGGTATCCGCAGCCGAAGCTGCTACTAAAGCCGTAACCGTACAAGCCTTCACCATTGCTCAGGAGCGCGACTTGCTGCAGGATGAGCTAACCCAGGCGCGAACTACCTTAGACGAGCAAACTGCAGCAGCTGAGGGCGAACTAAGCCAGATGGCCACGGACTGTGCTAAAATGATATGTCCTCCTTTGCTAACAGCCATAGCTGGGCGTAGATGGATGGTTTGCCAGGGAATGCGGCTTGCCGTGAGCAAGGTGACGGTAGCTCCTTACCTATTGCAGGCCTTTGCTGACGTTGTATCAGACGGTATAGACCGTGGTAGGCACGAGGGGCTGGTCAAAGCTGCGGAGCTGATAGGCAAGAAGGAAGATATCACCCAGCATGCCTACCACAACCCTCTGGCTGCAGACAAGATGACCGCGTCAATGGCCGCACTTGCTGAAATCCAACACCCCTTCTTGGACGAGCTAGAAGCACTAAAGGATGCTCCTAATGAAGTAATAATGTCCAAGCTCACTGCTGATCCCATCCAACTGACTCTGCCCACCTACGACTCTGTGTCGAAGGTGATGAAAGGTGAAAAACTGCTTGCCGAGGCGTTGGACGCGAATATGATCAAGGCATAAGATGGGAAGAATGCTCACGGGGGGGCCCTCCGCACCTTGATTGAAGAAGGGAAGAAGGAGATAGGGGAGTTCCTCCCTCCTTTGTAAATTTCATTGTAAACATTTGTACTACTTTATTCGTTCGTATATGTATACGGCTAAAAATGATGTTGTTGCAATAACTTGTCACATTTATGCAAGCGAGTCCGTGATGACCACGGCTATTTTGGTGTTTTGAATTTGAAACTTGTGTATTTTTTTTAGATATCATATACCTATACTGCATGACATGTCACGTCTTACTCAAAAAATACAATCAAGTCTATATTTTACTAGACGTGCGGCGTGCGTCTTTACCATGCAAAGCACTGCGTGAGCGCGGCATATGGAAACTTATCACAACGTCTTGTGAGTATGGTGTCTAGTAAGGATACATGATCCACGTCACTGGGGTTGCATCCCTCTTATGCGACAAGTTGAATTATTAGGTTCACTTAATCCTTTTACCCCGCCTGGAGGCGCATTGTACATGTACGGTATTGAATGAATGCATATGAGTGAGATATAGCACATTGTAATAACAGCAACTAAATCTATACGACAATAATAAAATCTAAAAAAAAAGAAGACAATAATTTGCACAAGAACGAGTCGTGGAGCTAGCTAGGCACCACAACATTTTATTAGAACGTTTACGTTTTTTGTTTTAACAAGAATGGGAAATTCTAAAAAACAAAAGGAACCTAGAAAGCATAAAAAACAAAACAAAGAGAACACATGGATCTTCATTGAAGCTAGATATAGCGAAGTGTCCATGCGGAATCCGTAGCTTTCAAAGATAGCACCTTTTAAGATTGCAGATATTCCATGTGCGTTCCAGGTCGCGGCCATCCATGTCACGTAACTTGTACGCGCCCCGTCTTAAGGCTTCCGTAACCTCATACGGTCCTTCCCACTTAGGCCCCAACTTTCCTGTATTCTCCGCTCGACTCGCCTCGTTGGCATGATAAACATAATCTCCCGGTCGAAAAGAAACACCTTTAACCTTGGCGTCATAATAAGCCTTCATCAGTGCCTTGGACTTGGCCTCATTGATAGCCGCTATTTCTCTTTTTTCCTCCAACAAGTCCAGATTGATCCGGAGCTGCTCGTCATTTGTGACGACATTAACCTCCGCTGTGCGGATGGTAGGCTGTAACACCCCAAATATGATATGCGGAAGCGGTGAAGCTCGGGGGCTGTTACGTCATTGTATCATAGTTCAAGGTACAAGAGAACGACTCTAAATGAGACGTTTTATAAAAATACCTCGTTGGATTTAAATTAAAAGCATCACAGTACAAAGTTCTCAGTTTCAAAAGACAGTGCAGCGGAATGTAAAAGTTTTAAACATCAACGAGATAATAGTTCAAAAGCGTAAGTAAATAAATGTCTGAAGATAGCCAAGAAATGCATGCGGACTCCAAGTACTTCATACAGCAGATACAACTCATCATCAATTACCTGAGATAAATGCTAAATTGGGTCAACATAAAGTTGGTGAGAATATAGGTTTCAAGTAAAAATTCATAGCAGTTCAATTTCAGATTTCATTTCATGTACACATGCAACTATAGGAGGTATAGTGCCAAGTGTAGGATTAATTGGGTGTTCACAATATTTATGATAGCTAAGCTCGTGACATCGAAACTAGTGATCCAGTGCATACAATAGATTGCATACATAAATTTTTCCCCAATGGAGTACCTAGCTAAGATAACTCCGTTCATACAAATGGTACACACTCGTCCGGCATCAGAATGCCCGAGTGGAGGTTGTCAACCCTCAATAGATCTATCCGTAACATAAGAGCTTACTCCAGCAGAGTAACTAACGATTCACGATAGTGGGGACTATGTCTAAAGCAACTTAAGCTATCTCATAAATAGTGTTCACAAATCGTTCACAGAAATCAAGTTTTACTTGCGTCCAGAAGCAAGCATCAAAGCATTGATCACATCCCAAAACATTAAACATAGAAAGCAGTTTAATAGGGATCTATAAACTCACCTCAAGCAACGATTCAAACCGCACAAGTATGATCAAATAGTAGCGAGCAACTCTAGCAACAACCTAAATATAATACTATATTTTAGGCGCTAGCAAATAAGTTACAATAGTTCGTCACGTACGTTACTCATCAATCATATATATATTTTGTTGTTAAAATCATGACTTGTAAATGTTATATCGTTATAAACATTATAGTATATATATACTTAGGCAAAAATATTTATTTTTGACTCGACGAAATGTCGACAGCCTTTCGGCGTAAATTTTAATTTACCAAAATTTATCTTAATAAATTTTCCAACACGATTTCTAACGAAAATTCGGCAGCCTTTCGGCGTCACGTAAAAATTTGCCATTTTTAGTAAGTACTCAAATCTCGTCCTAAAACCCCTATTTTCAACAATTTATCAATTGCTAATATTTCAACAAGTCATTTTCCGCAATAGTATCAATTTCTACTTCCAACGTTCAAACTTTTAACGGTACATCAAGTATTCACATTTCGCGCTAACACCCTTTTACAAAACAAGTCCAACATTCATATGCAACTTTTAGTAACCATTTCGACACTTAAAACATCTCCGTTTGACTCCAAAACGTCGTTTCGACCACTTTAAAAATCTAGACAGCAAACACTTATAGTGTTTTTCACAAAAATTAAGTTTTCCGACAACGAAATTTAAACGACCATATCTTACTCATTTTAGCTCCGTTTTTAGCCCATAATATATCGAAACGAATGTATTAACTTATATTTTCATAATATCGTAGTAAACTAGTGTCAAAACAATTTTTACGACCCTCTACGCCTCTTATAAAAATCGATCAGATTGTATGTTTTTCGTAAAAACTCGTTTTCGACCATTTTCAAGCGTAACCACTAGTAGTAACACTACTAGTTCCCTCCAATTATTCATAAACACCAACAAAATCAAAGATTTTTCTTCAAGTTCACAAATCTTAAATATACATACTTATATTTTTCACAAGTCTTTCAATTAAACCATTTTCATGTATGGATCTAATAGATCCACACATGATTTCCATAGATCTTAAAATATTTCATGACCAAAAATAGTTTTTATCATTTTATTTCAAGAAAATACTTGATGAGTAACATGCATGCATAGATCTACAAAGATTATGCATGGAAAATGGAAAGATGAAAAAGGTTTAAGAAGTAACCTTAAGTAACGACTCTACGTAATCACAACGACCCGATCTACGCTCTAACCCACTAATAATTAACAAGAACTCTACTTCTACAACTTCAACCCAAAAATTACTCAAATCAACAAACCAAGAATAACCATTCTTCTTTATGCTTGTACAAACTCTAGGGTGTATTTATTTTGTGTTAATTCTTGTTAAAATGAAGCTTTAAGAAATCAACAATGGTGGAAAATGTGTATGTGTTTGTGCCGTGAGTTTTGAGAGAGAAAGAGAGAGATGTGTGTTTTTTTTTGAAGTGAAATGAGTGAATAAGTGTGAATTATTTGAGGTGAAGTTAGGGTTAATAAGTTAAAAAGTGTAAGATGTGTAAGCCTAAGCTTAAAATGGCAAAGAGTAAGATTTTGGTGCATCATGCACATGGGGTGATATTTGGCCGGTTATGGGGGTCCCATATGGGGTAAATTATTCAAAATTTTTACTATGGTAACTAGTTAAAAGGTTTAAGGTAAAAAGGTTAGTTAGTTTTAGGTAAATTTCAAAAAGTATATAGTTAAGTTTAAAATTACGTAAAACTTAAAAATTTGACGAAATATATTAAATTTACGATTTTTCGACGAAAACTGACATTTTATGACTGGTAAAGTATTTTATGCACGCTAACGACGGTTAAACGTAAAAACGACGTAAAATACGAAAACGCGATACGTTAATTAAATATTCACAGTAAATACGATTTATTACTATAAATAGCAAAAATACTAAAATACAAGCATATATAAACATATACAGAAATATTTAAATACGATGTTCAAGAAAATACGATCACGCTGTTAAAAACTAAACAGTTAAGCACATAATTCACAGATAACGAATAATCTCATGGATCATCGTCAATTCATTGACCGTCTCAGAACTTTGGTCAGGTTCACAGAAAATGTTCAGAATAATGACTGAGCACAGTGTCAGGTCATTACTCGTCAGCAAACAGTTTTTTCAGAAAACGCGGGATAATTTCCCGGTTCCAACACAGTTAAATCACATAGTTGACTAAATAAAAAGTCAAAGGGTAAAATAGTCATTTCACAAATTAGGGAAAATTACCAGGTGTTACATCATCCCCTTGATAGAGAATCTTTGTCCTCAAAGCTTAGGAGTGTCATGGTTTCTAGAGTTGTCAAAGAGTTGCGGATATTTATTGCGAAATTGATCCTCACGCTCCCAAGTGAATTCAGGTCCACGTTTAGAATTCCACCTCACCTTGATGATAGGAATACGACTATGTTTTAATCGTTTGACCTCACGGTCCATGATTTCAACTGGTTCTTCGACAAATTGCATCTTGTCGTCAATTCGGAGTTCCTCTAATTGTATAACGAGTGTCTCATCAGATAGGCACTTCTTCAAGTTCGACACGTGAAAAGTGCTGTGCACGTGGCTCAATGCTTGCGGTAATTCGAGACGATAGGCTACGGTTCCAACCTCTTCCAGAATTTTGAAAGGACCAATATAACGGGGGTTCAGCTTTCCTCGCTTGCCAAAACGTACCACGCCTTTCCAAGGCGATACTTTTAGCATCACTTTGTCTCCCACTTGAAATTCGAGAGGCTTACGTCGAACGTCGGCGTAACTCTTTTGACGATCACGTGCTGCTTGAATTCGGCTCTTGATTTGAACAATCTTCTCAGTCGTTTCACGGATGAGTTCAGGGCCAGTGAGTTGACTATCCCCAACCTCACTCCAACACACAAGCGAGCGACATTTACGACCATACAACGCTTCAAACGGTGCAGCCTTAATACTGGTATGATAACTATTGTTGTAAGAGAATTCCACTAGAGGCAAATGTCTTTCCCATTGCTTTCCAAAGTCAAGCACACAAGCACGCAACATGTCCTCCAGCGTTTGAATAGTTCTCTCACTCTGTCCGTCAATCTACGGATGATAAGCAGTACTCATGTCCAATTGCGTACCCAACGCTTTCTGAAGTGATTTCCAGAATTCCGAAGTAAATCTACCATCTCTATCAGAAATTATCAAGATCGGTATCCCATGTTTTGCGACTACTTCCTTCAGATAAAGTCTCGTAATCTTATCCATTGAATCATCTTCCTTCATAGCCAAAAAGTGTGCAGATTTCGTAAGTCGATCCACAATTACCCAAATTGTGTCGTATCCGTTTGTCGTTTTAGGTAGCTTAGTTATGAAGTCCATGGTTATGTTTTCCCATTTCCACATAGGAATTATAGGTCGAACCAACAATCCAGATGGTTTTTGGTGTTCTGTTTTCACTCTAGCGCAAGTCAGACACTTCCCTACATACGTAGCAATTTCAGCTTTCATATTTGGCCACCAATATAGCTTCTTCATATCCTGGTACATTTTGTCAGATCCTGGTTGAATCGAATACTTAGATTAATGCGACTCATGCATAATCACGTCCCTTAGTCCTCCAAACCGTGGTAACCAACTTCTACCATCCAGACATAGCGTTCCATTAGTGCTAGTCTCAAATTTCTTTGTAACCATTCCCCCTAATTTCTCAGCTTCAACATGTTCAGGCTTAAGGGCTTCGGTTTGTGCTTCACGAATTTGCACAGGTAAGTTCGGATTGATAACCATAGCTAACGATGTAACTCTACGTGTCATCAGTTGTTCCTTCTTACTTAGCGCATCCGCCACTACGTTGGCCTTCCCAGGGTGGTAGCGGATTTCACAGTCATAATCGCTGAGCAACTCGATCCATCGACGTTGTCTCATGTTCAGTTCCTTCTGATCAAGAATATGTTGTAAACTCTTGTGATCGGTATAGACGACACACTTGGTTCCGTACAAGTAGTGTCTCCATAATTTCAAGGCAAATACTACCGCTCCTAGCTCCAAGTCGTGCGTAGTTTAGTTTTTCTCATGTGTTTTCAGTTGTCGTGACGCGTAGGCGATAACTTTCTTCCTCTGCATCAACACAGCTCCCAATCCTTTTGCTGATGCATCACACTAGACTACAAAGTCTTACGATCCTTCTGGTAACGATAGAATAGGCGCACTACACAACATTTGTTTCAACTTCTGGAATGCTAATTCCTCTTTATCTCCCCATTCGTATTTCACCTTATTTTGAGTCAACTTCGTCAATGGTTTCGCGATCTTCGAGAATCCCTCAATGAATCTTCGGTAATATCCGGCGATTCCTAAGAATTGGCGAATTTCAGTCGGTGTCGTAGGAGCAGTCCACTCCCTAATTGACTCAATCTTGGCAGGATCAACATGAATCCCCTTGCTATCAATAACGTGACCTAGAAATTGTACTCTTGGCAACCAAAAATCACACTTCGAGAACTTAGCGTACAATTCCTCCTTCTTAAGCAATTCCAGAATTACCTTAAGATGTTCCTCATGTTCCTTCTCATTCCTTGAGTAAATCAGTAGTCATCGATGAACACAATGACAAACTTGTCCAAATACGGTTTACACACCCGGTTCATGAGGTCCATAAACACAGCAGGTGCGTTTGTCAGACCGAATGGCATCACTTGGAACTCATAGTGTCCATACCTAGTCCTAAAAGCAGTCTTTGCAACATCTTCCTCACGGAATCTTAATTGGTGATAACCAGACCTAAGGTCAATCTTCGAGTAAACGCTCGATCCTTGCAACTGATCAAACAGATCATCGATCCTAGGTAACGGGTAACGGTTCTTGATGGTAAGTTTGTTCAACTCACGATAGTCAATACACATCCGAAAACTTCCATCCTTCTTCTTTACAAATAAGACTGGAGCTCCCCAAGGTGAAGAACTCGGTCTTATAAATCCTTTATCAGTCAACTCTTGTTGTTGCGTCGCTAGTTCTTGTAATTCCGACGATGCTAAACGGTAAGGCGCTCGAGCAACAGGTGCAGCTCCCGTTATTAAATCGATCTGGAATTCAACTTGTCTAGCCGGCGGTAATCCAGGCAAATCTTCAGGAAAGTCTTCCGGAAAATCCCGTACGATAGGTACATCTTCCAACCGTTTTTTTCGTCTGCTTTTCAGTAACACAGGCTAAAAATACGTGGCAACCTTCCGACAACAACTTCTGAGTCTTGACACGCGAGATAATGTTCAGTCGTGACTTCCCTTTTCCGTCACTTGTATCCCCTTGTACTTCCAAAACTTCATCACCAAATGGTAAACGAACGATCTTCTCGTCACATACAATCGTAGCACGATATCTCGACAACCAATCCATTCTGACAATCACGTCAAAACTCCCTAACTCAACATGCATAAGGTCTATTACGAAAGGATGACCTAGAAGATTTAAAGTGCATCCACGAAGTATAGTGTCGGCCTCTATCAACTTCCCATTAGCTAACTCGATAGTGTACTTAGTGTCTAAGGGCGAAGGGGTCACATCAAGTAAAACACTAAAAGCAGTCGACACAAAACTCCTATCGGCTCTAGTATCAAATAAAATGGAAGCATAACGACCATTGAAAAGAAACTTACCCGTCACGACGTCGGGGTTTTGTTGCGCTTCTCCTCCTCCTATCACATAGACCCTTCCACGAGCTACCCCAGCTTTAGCAATCTTTCCTTGGTCCTTGTTCTTTTTCTTTGGGCACTCATTGCTGTAGTGTCCCTTTTGCTGACATTCAAAGCAAGTGACGTTGGCTTTCGTGTTGGGTGGTGACTTACAATCTCTAGCAATGTGTCCAGTTTTCTTGCAGTTGTGGCATTGTACATTGCATTGTCCATTATGGTGACGCTTGCATCGATTGCACAAAGGTAACGTCCCATTGTACACTCCTTTTTCCCCAGTACCAGCAGTGTACGCTTTCACGGTGTCTTGCCTCTTATTCGGATAGTTCCCATGGTTTTTCCTTTAGTTATTCCCCCATTTTCTCTTGTTGTCCGCGGCATTCCCAGCATTTGCTCGAACAGCTTGGTCCATCAGACTGTGAGCCATCCTTATAGCATCACTAACTTTTGTCGGTCCAGACGATGTCACATTCCCTTGAACTCTACCCGGTAAACCCCAAATATAGCGCTCAACCTTCTTTTGTTCATCTGGAACCATTTCAGGACATAGCAAACACAGTTCTTAGAACCTCCTTGTGTACGTCCCAATGTCATTGTTCTTCACAGTCAGGTTCCACAATTCGACTTCCATTTTTTGAATCTCATTACGAGGACAGTACTCCTTAGTCAACAACTTCTTAAGTTCCTCCCAACTCATTCCATACGCCTCCTCGGCTCCAGCCGTCTGCACATGGGTGTTCCACCATGTCAACGCTCCAGCAGCTAAAGTACAAGTAGAATAAGTCACTTGGTTTTCAACAGCACATCCACTGACACGGAACACAGCTTCCATCTTTTCAACCCAGCGAGCTAATCCGACAGCTCCTTCAGTACCATTAAAATTCAAAGGGTCATAGCTCCTAAAGTCCTTGTAAGTACACGGCTTAGGCGGTCGATTGTCAACATTGTTCGGTGGTGCTTCGTTCACGTTGTTGTTAGCTTGAACGTTTTCCAGTGCAGCAGTCACTCGTTGCGTAATCAGTGCTTCCAATTGTGCGTCAGTCATTCCGTTACGTGTGATCACCATTGTTTCTCTGCGTTAAGACAACAATGCAAATAAGGTTCAAGCACGAATATACACGTTATATATTTCTTATGCTAACATAGAATGCAGAATTTAACAGTACAACAAACATAGAAAGGATAGTCATTGATCAAAGTCATAAAGTTAAATTCCCATTCATAATCAAAATATCAAGTACATAGTCATAAAATAAGAGTTTCGATTAAATACCAAAGATCAAAACAAAACCAAAAATAACACCGAAAATGGTGATTGGAATAAAATCAGACTATAGATGTAATCGAAATGATACGTGATAGTATGTGATGACATATCCTACAACAACCATTCACGCGTTAGAGCAGTTGTAGGGTATGCATGAAATAATCATGTATAGAAATTAAAGTATGCAAATCAGCGAGATGCATATGTATATAATACATATTACGTATTACATAATATATATTACATATTACTTATAGTGTTATCCTACGTAATACATTACGTAGTACACATATGTATACAGAGTAACAAGTAGCCACATCGGTTATAGTCTAGGCCTAAGATGCAAACCTAGTTCTCTATAACCAAGGCTCTGATTACCAATTCTGTAACACCCCAAATGCGATATGCGGAAGCGGTGAAGCTCGGGGGCTGTTACGTCATTGTATCATAGTTTAAGGTACAAGAGAACGACTCTAAATGAGATGTTTTATAAAAATACCTCGTTGGATTTAAATTAAAAGCATCACAGTACAAAGGTCTCAGTTTCAAAAGATAGTGCAGCGGAATGTAAAAGTTTTAAACATCAACGAGATAATAGTTCAAAAGCATAAGTAAATAAATGTCCGAAGATAGCCAAGAAATGCATGCGGACTCCAAGTACTTCACACAGTAGATACAACTCATCATCAATTACCTGAGATAAATGCTAAATTTGGTCAACATAAAGTTGGTGAGAATATAGGTTTCAAGTAAAAATTCATAGTAGTTCAATTTCAGATTTCATTTCATGTACACATGCAACTATAGGAGGTATAGTGCCAAGTGTAGGATAAATTGGGTGTTCACAATATTTATGATAGCTAAGCTCGTGACATCGAAACTAGTGATCCAGTGCACACAATAAATTGCATACATAAATTTTGCCCCAATGGAGTACCTAGCCAAGATAACTCCGTTCATACAAATGGTACACACTCGTCCGGCGTCAGAATGCCCGAGTGGAGGTTGTCAACCCTTAATAGATCTATCCGTAACATAAGAGCTTACTTCATCAGAGTAACTAACGATTCACGATAGTGGGGACTATGGCTAAAGCAACTTAAGCTATCTCATAAATAGTGTTCACAAAGCGTTCACAGAAATCAAGTTTTACTTGCGTCCAGAAGCAAGCATCAAAGCATTTATCACATCCCAAAACATTAAACATAGAAAGAAGTTTAATAGGGATCCATAAACACACCTCAAGCAACGATTCAAACCGCACAAGTATGATCAAATAATAGCGAGCAACTCTAGCAACAACCTAAATATAATACTATAGTTTAGGCGCTAGCAAATAAGTCACAATAGTTCGTCACGTACGTTACTCATCAATCATATATATATTTTGTTGTTAAAATCGTGACTTGTAAATATTATATCGTTATAAACATTATAGTATATATATACTTAGGCAAAAATATTTATTTTTGACTCGACGAAATTTCGACAGCCTTTCGGCGTAAATTTTAATTTACCAAAATTTATCTTAATAAATTTTCCAACACGATTTCTAACGAAAATTCGGCAGCCTTTTGGCGTCACGTAAAAATTTGCCATTTTTAGTAAGTACTCAAATCTCGTCCTAAAACCCCTATTTTCAACAATTTCTCAATCGCCAATATTTCAACAAGTCATTTTCCGCAATAGTATCAATTTCTACTTCCAACGTTCAAACTTTTAACTGTACATCAAGTATTCACATTTCGCGCTAACACCCTTTTACAAAACAAGTCCAACATTCGTATACAACTTTTAGTAACCATTTCGACACTTAAAACATCTCCGTTTGACTCGAAAACGTCGTTTCGACCACTTTAAAAATCTAGACAGCAAACACTTACAGTGTTTTTCACAAAAATTAAGTTTTCCGACAACGAAATTTAAACGACCATATCTTACTCATTTTAGCTCCGTTTTTAGCCCATAATATATCGAAACGATTAACTTATATTTTCATAATATCGTAGTAAACTAGTGTCAAAACAATTTTTACGACCCTCTACGCCTCTTATAAAAATCGGACAGATTATATGTTTTTCGTAAAAACTCGTTGTCGACCATTTTCAAGCGTAACCACTAGTAGTAACACTACTAGTTCCCTCCAATTATTCATAAACACCAACAAAATCAAAAAATTTTCTTCAAGTTCACAAATCTAAAATATACATACTTATATTTTTCACAAGTCTTTCAATTAAACCATTTTCATGTATGGATCTAATAGATCCACACATGATTTTCATAGATCTTAAAATATTTCATGACCAAAAATAGTTTTTATCATTTTATTTCAAGAAAATACTTGATGAGTAACATGCATGCATAGATCTACAAAGATTATGCATGGAAAATGAAAAGATGAAAAAGGTTTAAGAAGTAACCTTGAGTAACGACTCTACGTAATCACAACGACCCGATCTACGCTCTAACCCACTAATAATTAACAAGAATTCTACTTCTACAACTTCAACCCAAAAACTACTCAAATCAACAAACCAAGAATAACCATTCTTCTTTATGCTTGTACAAACTCTAGGGTGTATTTATTTTGTGTTAATTCTTGTTAAAATGAAGCTTTAAGAAATCAACAATGGTGGAAAATGTGTATGTGTTTGTGCCGTGAGTTTTGAGAGAGAAAGAGAGAGATGTGTGTTTTTTTTTTGAAGTGAAATGAGTGAATAATTGTGAATTATTTGAGGTGAAGTTAGGGTTAATAAGTTAAAAAGTGTAAGATGTGTAAGCCTAAGCTTAAAATGGCAAAGAGTAAGATTTTGGTGCATCATGCACATGGGGTGATATTTGGCCGGTTATGGGGGTCCCATATGGGGTAAATTATTAAAAAATTTTACTATGGTAACTAGTTAAAAGGTTTAAGGTAAAAAGGTTAGTTAGTTTTAGGTAAATATCAAAAAGTATATAGTTAAGTTTAAAATTACGTAAAACTTAAAATTTTGACGAAATATATTAAATTTACGATTTTTCGACGAAAACTGACATTTTATGACTGGTAAAGTATTTTATGCACGCTAACGACGGTTAAACGTAAAAACGACGTAAAATACGAAAACGCGATACGTTAATTAAATATTCACAGTAAATACGATTTATTACTATAAATAGCAAAAATACTAAAATACAGGCATATATAAACATATACAGAAATATTTAAATACGAGGTTTAAGAAAATACGATCACGCTGTTAAAAACTAAACAGTTAAGCACATAATTCACAGATAACGAATAATCTCATGGATCATCGTCAATTCATTGACCGTCTCAGCACTTTGGTCAGGTTCACAGAAAATGTTCAGAATAATGACTGAGCACAGTGTCAGGTCATTACTCGTCAGCAAACAGTTTTTTCAGAAAACGCGGGATAACTTCCCGGTTCCAACACAGTTAAATCACATAGTTGACTAAATAAAAAGTCAAAGGGTAAAATAGTCATTTCACAAAGTAGGGAAAATTAACAGGTGTCACATAGGCATTCCTATTTCTGCTGGTATGACAGCTTTAGTACCGTAGGCCAATGCGAATGGAGTGTCCCCGTTGGCTGTTTTAATCATAGTTCTATATGCCTATAGAACATGTGGCAGTTCATCTACCCACTTGGCACTTCGTTCATCCAGGCGTGCCTTGATGCCTTCACCCAAGCTTCTATTTGCTCGTTCCACAAGACCATTTGTCTGTGGATGTTTAACAGATGCGAAGCGCCGCGTGATATTCAATGCCGCGCACCAGTCCTTGAAGGGGTTATCCGCGAACTGCTTCTCGTTGTCCGAGATGATTTCTCCTGGTAAGCCAAAACGGCACACGATGTTCTCCCAAACAAACTTTTTAACTTGTTTGCCTGTGATAGATTTAACTGCCTTGGCCTCTATCCAACGTGTAAAGTAATCCATTGCGATAATCAAGAACTTAACTCCCCCTACAGCTACGGGTAAAGGTCCTACAATGTCAATCCCCCACTTATAGAATGGCCATGGGGATGTAATGGGTGTCAGTTCCTGCTGCGGATGTCGTGTTACTGGTCTGTGCACTTGGCAATCACTGCATTTGTGAATCATGTCGCGTGCATCCTTGTGCATAGTAGGACAACAATATCCTGTGCATAGAGCTCGAGCTACTACGGATCAGGGACCCGCGTGCATGCCGCATAACCCTTCATGTATCTCACTGATCACATAAGTAGCTTGGCGTGGCCCAACACACCGCAACCACGGCTGTAGGAAAGAGCGCTTGTAAAGAATACCTTCTCGAAGCTCAAAGTGCTGCGACCTCCTTCTGATACGCCGTGCCGCCTTTTCCTCATCTGGAAGGGTTTCATTAGTCAAATAGTTGATGATCGGGGTCATCCATGTAGGTCCATCTTCCTCAACTATAGTTGTGACTTCCCCTTCTATTATAGACTTTTTCTTTAGTATTCCCACCAAGACTTGCTTGGATAAGTGGGCAAAACTTGTAGACGCGATCTTACTAAGGGCGTCCGCTTTCTTGTTTTCACCTCTTGGTACCTGCTTGAGAGAAAACTTGTTGAAAGCCGCGATGAGTGACTTGACTTTCTCCAAGTATCGAACCATGTTATCCTCATTGGCTACGTACCCCCCTAGAATGTGGTTCGCGACAAGCCGTGAGTCCACGTAGGCCTCAAGGTTGTGGACTCCCATTCTAGCGGCGATTTTTAAACCCGTAATCAACGCTTCATATTCTGCCTCATTATTGGTGGCTGTAAACTCAAAGCGCAGGGCGTATGTAAACTCCATTCCTTCTGTATTCGTAAGGATGAGACCAGCTCCTGATCCATCCGTGCACGAAGATCCGTCCGTAAATAATACCCATGGTTCTGCTAGAGTTTCCTCTCGTTGTACGACTGGTCCCTCCTCATCCGGCTTCTCTATCAAGAAATCTGCCAATATTTGGCCTTTAACCGCCGTCCTTGGTCTATAAGATATGTTATGCTCTCCCAATAGAACTCTCCACTTATGTAGCCTACTGGCAACATCTGGTCTGGAGATGACTTGTTTTATTGGTTGATCAGTAATAACCACAATTGGGTGCGCCTGAGAGTACCGGCGTAACCGTTTCATAGCAAACACTAATGCCAAAACCAATTTCTCCATGGAAGAATAATTCAACTCCGGCCCTTGTAGTGTTCTACTTATAAAGTAGACCGGAGTTTGGACTGTGTCCCTATCCGTCATGAGTACCGCACTTATTTCTCCATGTGTGGCTGACAGATACATGATGAGCTCCTCCTTGGGTCGGGGGCCACTAGCATGGGAAGAGATGCGAGGTGTTGCTTGAGCTGACCAAAAGCTTCCTCCGCTTCTTTTGTCCACCGGAAATATCCCTTCTTGATGCACTTCTTGAGTGTTTTAAATAGGGGAAGTGACTTCTCCGCGGACTTCGATAAGAACCTATTTAGCCCGGCCAACTTCCCATTTAAGGATTGCACCTCTTTCCGTGTCTGAGGAGATGGTAACTATATTACCGCGTCCGTCTTTTCCGGGCAAGGCTTGATGCCATTTGGATCAATCATATATCCAAGGAACATCCCTTCAGTTGCCCCAAACGTGCATTTCTTTGGATTTAGTTTCATATTAATCCTCCTCAATGTGTCAAATGTCTCTTGGACGTCTCGGAGAAGTGCATCCTTCGTATGACTTTTGATGACTAAATCATCAACGTAGACCTCAAGATTGCGGCCTATATGTGAGTCGAAGGCTTTGTCAACAAGCCGCTGATATGTTGCCCCGGCGTTCTATAGTCCAAATGGCATTTTTGTATAACAGTATACGCCTTGACTAGTATGGAACGCCGTTTTCTCTGCGTCCTCTTCCGCCATCTGGATCTGGTGGTATCCTTTGTATGCATCTAAGAAGCACTTAAAGGGATATCCACATAGGGATTCCACCTTCCAATCAATCTTCGGTAACGGATAGCAGTCCTGCGAACAGGCTTTGTTCAGATCCGTGAAGTCCACGCACATGCGCCAGCTCCCATCATGATTTTTGACCATGACCGGGTTGGATAACCACTCGTGGTAGTATACCTCGCGCATGATACCTGCATCCACTAATTTCCGTACTTCATCCAATAATACTTGGCTTCGTTCTGGTGCCTGACCGCGCTTCTTTTGCTTAACGGGAGGATATCCCTGGCGGATTTGGAGCTTATGTTCTGATATCGCACGCGGAACGCCCGTCATGTGCTTGGGCTCCCATGCGAATACATCTAAGTTTGCTTCTAGAAGAGAGCACATGGCCCTCTTGCCGCTATCCGAGAGTGTTCCCCTTATGGATACCTCTTGTTCCGGATAATCAGGATGGATTGCCACCATCCAATTGGGGGGTGGTGATCCATCCTTGGGGGGAACAGGTGGAACTGGTGTTGTCACGGCATGACACTCGGATGGTGGTATGATTGCATTATAGATAGTGACAATTCCCCCTTCCACAGGGAATTTAATCATTCCGTGAGCTGTGGAGGGTACTGCCTACCTGGTCTGCCTATTGGCCATATGGTGTCTCCACTAAAGCCGATGAGCGGCAACGTGGCCGGTAGTAATTGGCTTCTTATTTCTGGTCGTAACTGTACGAAACAGTGTTCGTATAGTACTTATGTTGATGACCCTCCATCCACATACATGCGGCGGACATTGTGTGTTCTAATGCTTATCTCAATCGTGAGAGGTGCATCGGCTACATTACTTGCCGTTATGGGAGGGAATGAGATTTCTCTGCCGCGTGAAAATTTTTGGCTAATTTTCTGCCTTGTGCGGCGCTGCCTGGATTGGATCATGTATATAGTTGAAGGTTTTTCCTTTTGGGGATCCTTCTTGTCATACTTCTTGTTGTCCTTTCCATCCTTTCAATCCTTGACCAAATGCTTGAGTTTGCCTGACTTGATCAGTGACTCAATGTGCTTCTTGAGCTGGATACATTCCTCCGTGCCGTGAACCTTGTCGTTGTGGAATTCGCAAAAGCGATTTCCTTGACGACGGTCCAGCAGAGTCATCATTGGGGGAGGTCTAGGGAAGTTGGCCCCTTCTGTCAGCAAGATCTCCCGGTAGGACATCTTTAGAGGGGTAAATTTGTCCTCCGATCGCCCTCCTTTGTTTTGGCTCTTGTAGTCTGAGCTCCTCCCACTGCCCTGGTTGCTTTGACCGCCCGTCTGTCTCCTGGACTGGTCGTTCGATCGATAGCTGTTTCCTTTTGAAGGGTAGGCCACGGCTACCGCGGTTTCTCCCTCTAT
The DNA here is from genome assembly GCA_025667525.1 of Glebionis coronaria. Classification (NCBI taxonomy): domain Eukaryota; kingdom Viridiplantae; phylum Streptophyta; class Magnoliopsida; order Asterales; family Asteraceae; genus Glebionis; species Glebionis coronaria. The sequence continues at coordinate 422,992,151 of CM046875.1, forward strand.
GAAGTTCCTGACCCTTTCCATAAGGTCATCGTACTTCTCCGGTCTCTTGTCATTGAGACGTCTGATTAACTTCCTGTCTATTATGGCGTGCATATAATCGGAAATTTTCAAAAGTTCCGGCATTGTCTTTGTGCGGGTGCACTCGTCATTGAAGCGTTCGGTGAAGGCTTCCGTAGATTCCCCAGGTCGTTGCTTGATGGTTGCCAGTGAGACAGGGTCTCTATTATACTTCTTTCGCTGAGTATAAATGTTCTTGAACGCAGTACGCAGTTCCGTGAAGCTATCAATGCTTCGAGGAGGAAGTCCCTCAAACCAATCACGAGCATTGCCGATCAAGGTTGAATTGAACATTTAGCACCATATAGGCGTGGGCCCTCGTTCAATTTTCGCCTGCGTGTCAAATATCTTTAGGTGATCATCCAGATCACCAGTCCCGTCATAGGTCTTGACGCACGTCGGCATGCGACGCTTTGTATCCTCGGAATAATTCCGTATGCGGAGGGTAAAAGGATCTTCCCTGGGATCAGCCAATGGACGGGTGAGACTAGGATCACACCATGGGCGGGAGAGATATTCTGCTTCCGCCTCGCGATAGTAGGGGCCGTCGTAGTACTCTTCATTGTCTGGTGGCAGTGGAGGAGTATGCCTAGTCCGGCGACGCTTGGGTGGATGGTCATCCGAATCCTCTCCTGATGGACCGGAAGAAGGGGGCGATGCCCCATTCTTTGGCTGAGGATCGCTCTTGTGAGAAGATCTAGGAGCCTTTTCCCGGTATTCATCCTGTCCCACACGCTTGTGCGGCAATTGGTTCTGGTTAGCTCCAGATCTGGTCGTTCGGGTGAACCGTCAGACCTCTCTCCCTCCTCACGGGATTGTAGTAGTTCCTGCATAACGCGATCCCCTATGCGTTCGAACACATTCCTAGGTTGTGGAGTTTCCTCAAAGAGGTTCCGCTCCTAGGGTCGTGTCCTTCGCTTCCTTTGAGTTTGAGAAGAGGTGTCTGGTCCGGCGTTGCCAAAGTTGAGCCTAGATTGGAGGTCCCTCCCTAGGTTCAACCTTGATGCAATTCCTGGGACGATCTTCTCGAAGTTCTACGTGAGAACTCGAGTGAGATCTTCCTCACTAAGTGGTTCGACCTCCACTTCTTCCTCAGTCGATGGTCTGCGCGGCTCCTTGTTAGGGCGGTTGGGCGCACTCCCTGGATCACGGTTATCCAAGGTCGAAGTAGGTGGTGGGGTGACAGCAAACGTGCTTGTCATACCCATGGACTGAAGACCACTTCGGTTGTTTGGTCCGCCGGCTTGGTTGCTAGGGGATCGATTGGGAATGAGTATCCCGTCCCCTGGGGACTTCCGATTCCCAGGATTTGTGTTCCTGGGGTTTCCTTGCGGATGTCCTTTCGTCATTGAGAGATCGAGATGAGATTTGCTCTAGCTTAATGTAATGGTCCCACGGATGGCGCCAACTTGTTGATACAAAAGTTGGGTGATCCTTGCTAGACCCGAATTAGGCTTAATTCGGGTTGGCTAGACTCCGGCTCCTGCACCAAGTGAATTATCTGGTTGGGATCCTGCACACTAAAACAACACGGGTTAGGCTTACCGTGGGAATGTATCCCACGATTAGACTCCAGCGTGAGAGTAAGTAATCGGTTAGGGTTATGAGAATCGGATGAGATGTGAGTCTGTAGAATGTAATACCTTTGTGGAACCCTTGGGGGTTCCTTATATAGGCAGTGAAACCCTAATGGGCTGTCACTGATGCTTCGGCCCTAAGGAAAGGATAAATACCAGAATTAGATTGATTGTTATCTTCTAATTATGGTGAGTGAATATCCTCTCCTTTGGGATAAATCCTAATCATAGTAGGAGTATGACTCTGTCTAACCCTGTATCGGCCATGCCAGGCCGTGGGCCGCACACGTGTGTGCGGTTACTGTTCATCTAAGCCCATAAGCTCAAATAACATTAATCCCACCCATCCGTGATGGGCCGGATACGGGTAGTACCCGTGGGCCGGGTTCATGACCCGGCTGGGGACTATACGTCATCAATAGTGATAAACGTTGCTTCCAATAGTATTGCATCATTGTTGATGCCAGGCGGTCGGACTGCACATTCAAGGTTTCGTATTCCGATCAACGTTGATGAGACATCCACATGCTCCATAACTCCTCAGAGTGACCTGGGAGAGCTTTTAAAGATGTGCAAACTTATTATTTGCGACGAGGCTCTAATGGCAAACAAACTTTGTTTTGAGGTACTCGATCGTACATTGAGGGACGTGCTTAGGAAAAACATGCAGGATATGTGTCAAGAGCCATTTGGAGGCATGACGGTGGTGTTTGGAGGGGATTTTAGGCAGGTTCTACCCGTAGTTCCAAAAGGTTCACGTTCAGACATTATAAGTGCTTCCCTTAAGCAGTCTTACTTGTGGGATCGTTGCAAAGTCCTTAAGTTGACGGTGAACATGAGCCTGACTGTTGGTGCACGACCAGAGGATGTTGATGAGATCCGTGAATTTGTTGAATGGATTCTGAAAGTATGAGACGGTGAGCTTGGAGAGGACAATGACGGAGAAGTTTCAATTGATGTGCCTAAGGAGATTCTGATAGACAAGAGTGACGACCCAGTTACGTCTATTGTGGATTTCACTTATCCAAATCTTTTAGATAACATCAATGATCCCGCCTACTTTCAAGAAAAGGCAATTCTTGCGCCAACTAACGAAGTCGTGGACACTATAAATGAGAAATTGTTGGAAAGATTTCCTGGCGAAGAATTGCTCTACTTGAGTTGCGACAGCATCGACAAAAGTGAACGTGGTGCTTTTGTAGATGAATCCATTTTCTCACCTGAGTTATAAATGGATTAAAGTCCTCTGGTGTCCCGAACCAAAGATTAGCCTTAAAAGTGGGTGTGCCTATAATGCTTTTGAGAAATCTTGATCAAGCAAATGGTTTGTGTAATAGGACGAGGTTGCAGGTTATTAAGTTAACACGAACAGGAATTAGTGCACGAATTATCAAGGGGACGAATTTTGGAAAAGTAGTTATCATACCTAGGTTAAGAATCACTCCATTCGACAAACGATTACCGCTCAAGATTTTCAGAAAACAGTTCCCTATCTACATATCATTTGTAATGACCATTAACAAAAGTCAAGGTCAATCGCTTTCAAAAGTTGGATTGTACCTACCACGTCCTGTTTTCACGTACGGAAAGCTATATGTAACGGTATCTAGAGTTAAAAGCAAGAAAGGATTGAAGGTGGTTGCTTATGATTCAGATGGGAATGTATGTAACACGACTGTAAATGTAGTTTACAAAAAAGTGTTACATGGACTCTAATCAAAAGTTTATGAAGGTATGTAATTTACTAAATTTTAAATTATTGGTTTACAAAAGTAATGTCTATTAATCTTAACTATTTTTCTACTTTAGGTGTTAGCGTAGTGAGGATTGTCTTCTCACTTAAATAGACTCACATACAGCATGTTTGAAGATCACAAGGGATTGAATACTACTTTTATTGTTGTTAAAAACTTTACTTGCTTATCGAATATTCCATGTTTTTTATATTACTGTTTTCATATATTACGCGAACCCGTTTCATATTTTGAATATAGAGATCTTATTTTTTATTACAAAAATCACTCTTTAAAGTAGTCCCGGTGTTAGACAGGTCTTTAAGCTAGTATATATATATATATATATATATATATATATATATATATATATATATATATATATATATATATATATATATATATATATATATATATATATATATATATATATATATATATATATATATATATATATATATATAGATTTTGGTTCAAATAAGAACATTTTAAAATTGTAAAAATAAGAACCCAATAAATGATTGACAAGTGTTATTTAGCAATTTAAAAAATAGAATTAATTAAATACTAAAAAGGACATTATTAGAATTTTACACTCACTCTATTTGCTAACCCTACTGCTCCCTAACATCAATAACAACCACACTACCAAAAAGATACTTCATCCATCAATGATCACTCCTCACAAAAAACCTACCGGAGAAATCCGTAGCCACTACCCGCGCCTCAACCTAATCAAATCCCGCCAGAAAATCCTCACAAAACCTATTACCGTCGCCACCCAACCGTGTCTCCTAACCTCCACAGTCAGATGTACCCATTGCCGCCGTCACCGTCAGATCTACCCGCTGCCGCCGTCAGATCTACCCACTTCCGTCTTCAGATCTACTCATTGCCTTCGTCGTCAGATCTACCCAACATTTTCGTCGTCAGATCTACTCCGTGTAAGAGGTGTTGCTCATATTGAAATATGAGATCTAGTCATTGCCGTCAAGTGTTGCTCGTTTATCGAGTATCAAATCTAGTCATTGCTTTGTCCTACTATTTTCGGTACGCCTGATACAACATTGTATGTGGTGCACACAACCACCATGTACCAGGTTGCAGGTCTCGATGGTGGGCTGGTGTTAGTAGGCTAACACACCATGTACCGGTGTATCGGTGTCTGGTGTCTCGTGATGGTGGGGCGGTGTTGATGGCCTTAGCACCATGTACCGGTGTATCACTAGCGTGATGGTGGGGGCGGTGAGTTAGTAGGCTGATGCCGTCTAGAACCATTAGTTCACTAGATAGGATTTATTTGTAGTATTGTATTAGCTTTTTATGCAAGTCTAAATTAGATATTTAAAAAAATATTTGTACCAGTTGGATTTATTTTGAAAGGTATGATACATACGTGTAACAAGATTTTACACCACCTGGATTGTTTTGAAGTATGTATACGTGTAACTAAATTTGCATCTTTTTGAAATAGATAATCATTGTAGTTGTTGATTTCATGAGTATCAAAGTCTATGTATTAGGATTTGTGTAATGTCGCATGTATAACTATTTTAAAATTGTAGTTAGTAAAAAAAATGTATCAGTTACTAAATGTCACTATCTTTAATAATGTATCAGTGAAATATAAAAACAAAAAATGTATCTACGATAAATTACATATTACGTACACAAAAGTTAGTAAAAAGAAAATATGTCAAAAATTAATTTGAAAGATATGATTGGATTACCTAAAATACCCTTTAAACTTTATTTAATTAATTGAATACCTATCATTTAATGTTAATCTAATTTAACACCATCAAAAAGATCTAACGGTGTAAATTGATTCTTGTTTTAATAACATTAAGAAATCTCTTACAATAACCTCCCCCTCTCTCTCTCTCTTTCTGTCTCTCTCTCTCTCTCTCTCTCTCTCTCTTTATATATATATATATATATATATATATATATATATATATATATATATATATATATATATATATATATATATATATATATATATATATATATAGTGTAACTTTCTTTTCAGAACCATTTTAAGTGTCAGAACTATCAGAACATTTTTTGAACCTTTGGATGAAAAGATCAATGGTTAAAAGGACATATGGCAGTTTTGTAATTAAATTAAAAATAAATATTATTTAATAAAATTCAAAAGGGTAGAATTGGGTTTTCTTAAATAAATTATTTGTGTAAACAGAGTAGGTTTTTATTTTATCTTCTCTCTCATAACCCTAGATTATCCTTTCCTCTTCCTCAATATCTTTCCAGCCACCATGACAATAATCTGTATTTTTTTCGCTGCAAAGATCACAACCACCACTAAAATCTCTATAGATCGTACTGCGATTCGTTTGTTAATAACAGATCTAGTTTCGCACAAAGAATGAAACGGTAAGTTAAATTTTCACAACCATCATAACATGCTTAAATTTATTGTAGGGATCTTTCATAAACAAAAGTAATAAATCGTTATTGTTGATTCCATAAAGTTATGTCACGTTCACGTTTATGCGATTTTGTTTATTTACGTTCATTTTTCAGGAAGAAAGTTAAAAAATTTGATGTTGAAAATGGTGAACATGACATAGTTTAATTATTTATCGTCGATTTTTTTGAGTAGATTTATCTTTGATTGAATGGAGTATTGATTTAAATATTGAATGGTACAAATCCTTTATTTCTCTTTATTAAAATGATCAAGCGTCTTTTGTTTGAATCACAGACACGTGTGATTTGGATACATGTCTTTATTTATGATGTTAACTTGTTCTAGATCTATTTAAATTTCATTAAGTAATCATGTATATTGTTACTCTTAAAGTTTTATTATGGATCTCGTGATCAATATGTTGGTGCAGGCTGCGTGGTGGGCAAAGGGAATCAGACATCTGCTGCTAATGATGATGTTTTCGATGAATACACGTATGTTTTTTATATATTTTATATTTACGAACATGTGTGTTTTAGAAAAAAAAATGAGCATTATGTTTACTACGAACATGTATATTTTTTTACAAACATGTATGTTTTTTTACAAACATGTATGTTTTTTTCACAAACATGTATGTTGTTTTGTTACAAACATGTATGTTTTTGTTCTAAACATCCTTAATAAAACATACATGTTTTTTGTAATAATACATGCATTTACTATTATTTAGAAAATAATTGGGACATCAAGTTGTTTGTAATATATTTTTAAGTTGTTGTAATATATTGTTAAGTTGCAATAATTGAGTTATTGTTTCATGTACACAGATAGACATCTTTTGTTGTAGCAAGGCGTGCATGTATGTTGTTACAAGGCGTGAGTGTATCTTCGAAAGATTTTGATGAAAAAGAGAAGTACATATATGTTCTTGAAAGGCTTCGAACGATTAGATTCAATTATTTTTTGCTTTTTAGAAATTTGTATTTTAGTTTATTTCAATTGATATCAAATTCTGTATATTTTGAATTTTAAAGAAATGTTTGCTACATAATAGACATGATCATCATCTTAAGCAAAACACAATAAAATTATACATCCTTTATCTCAAAACATACATGTTTGATCGAAAACATACAGGTTTTATAAAAAAACATACATGTTTTTATCGAAAAACATACATAATTTATCGAAAAACATACATATACTTATTTATCCAAAAACATACACGTTTTTTTTATCAAAAACGTAAAAAAATACCAAAAAATAAAATAAAAATTAATATCGAAAAATAAGAGTTTTTTTTAATAATTCCGTCTGAAAAGCATAAATGTTTATGTTTTATAGGATAACTTATTTTTTAAAAAGATTTTTAAAAATACAAAATAAACCTGAGGAAAAAACAACATAAGACCGAGTTTTAAAAAAATTATATCCCGAAATATTTTGAAAAAAAATACAACGACATTATCTCTTATAGATGATCTGCTATTAATTTGGGATGTAAAAGTTTCTATAAATTGTAAACAACCTACTTTTACATAATTGCTCTTATGCATTTTTGTCTATTAAATTAAATCAAATTAATTATCTAAATTGTGAGTGATCTGTTATGGTTCTGGTAGTTCTCACACTTATTATGGTTCTGACAAGAAAGCCCCCTATATATATATATATATATATATATATATATATATATATATATATATATATATATATATATATATATATATATATATATATATATATATATATATATATATATATATATATATATATATATATATATATATATATATATATATATATATATATATACTAGTGGCAAAACCCGTCCGATGGACGGGTATGACTTCTTATTATCATTTAACTTTTTTTATTGACAATAATTTGAATGGATTTTTTGTTTAAACATAGATACATCAATGTATATAACATGATTTTGTAGCATCCCCATGATATTATATTTTAGTTGTATAGCATCAAACATAATAGAAGAGCTTTTAAGATAATAATTGGAAAGGCAAAAAAACACATCTTGATACATGTTGAAAAAATGTATAAATAAACATTAAAAATAAAAATTTGCGATGAACTTCGTTGTAAAAAATGTGCGTTGTAGAGTTGTCGTAATTGCCATATTTGTCAAAATGCAACAACTTGTGTCATTTCTCTCTTTACTCGTGGAACGATCACACAGAATTATTCATGTCAAAAAGCAATTCGTTCCATATTGGCTTAATTTTTGATGAAAAGGAACCAACTTTAGAGCCCTGAGAGCGGTTGAGACTCAAAATTGGTGTCAAAGAAAAAGCTGGTGTTTAGTACGAGAATCCTTTTGCATCACATTTTCTGGTGGTATGATAAACTAAAGAAAAAGTTGTGTCAAAGGCTAAAAAAGTGGTATAATGGACTCACATGTAATTAACTTTATTAAAAAAATCATAACAACCGGCTATCAGCCAAAGACCATTGTTACAAAGTTTGGTACAGTGTGCCAGCGATTTTGTCACGCTAAAAGGCTAACAGCCACGCTTAACGTGACCGCTCACCTTGCTCTTAGCATATAAATGATTGAAAGTATCAATAAAAAGAATTAAGTTATCGATAATGATTAATATTTTACATGTTGATACACTGGGACACTGGGTGACTGCGACGATAAATGCCGTTTTTGAAAGACATAACACGACATCCTTTTAACTTTTTTATTTGTTGCTAATAGCCTCTGTCCCCACTTCCATATGCTAACCCTACAGTAACCGTCTTAATATCATTACGATATATTCTTTGTATCACGGTTACCAAAAGTTAATACACAAGTTTATATATTCTCATTTTAATTAACTCTAATAATTCAAGTTGTTGCTTTCAATGATTCTAATGAATCTTGTTTATTTCTTTCGATCATGGACTTCGCCGAGTCACAGAGTCCGAGTCAACTCGGATTAACCCATTTCTAAAAGAAAACAAAAAATTTATTTAAAAAAATAATAAAAGTTACATATAAAAACCATAAAAACTCTCTTATATTGAAGATATAAATTATTTACCAACCAATATAATATCTAAAAATAAAATTCCGTCGCAAATATATAAAATTTACATTTTTTTTTTAAAACCCAGAAAAAATAAAAACCCGGCCAGGTCTCGAAAATCGGGTTGACCCGGGTCACTCCAAACCCGGCGGGTCTAGCCGGGTTTCTAAAATCTGAAACCCGAGTTAATATGACCCGTTTTTCTGGTCGAAACCAGGTCAACAGGTTGACCTGACCGAGTCGACCCGAGTTTAAAAACATTTCAATAATCAATTAACAATGGTTCGTACCTTGTTTATTTATAGTCATCATTTCAATAATCAGGTTATGTTTTAAAAACAAAATTACAACTACTTCTAGGTAAAAGACTACTTAACTCCTCACACGTTTTCATGAGAGAAGAGAAATAAATGACAAGTTTTGGTTTTATACATTAATTTGTTAACACGAATAACTGCTATTGAAAGTGTCATATTATACTATTGTATTTCCACATGATTAAGTTTGAAATGGTAATCGGATTCGTCATAAAATGAATTTCACAATTCACTGTCATATTATCAAATACAAAATTAAGTATCCAGATAGTCATCTTATCTATATATAGAGAGTAGCAAATGAAAAATAAGAGCTCTTGATTAAAACCCATAATCAAATCCAAAAGCCACTTAAAACTTACCCATTACCCCAGCCCTGCTTGTATAATGAGGAACATACTATCTTGTTCAAAAAAAGAGGAACATACTAAGAACTTGAGAATGTTACAGTGCTTAGACATACTGAGCTTCAAGAAGTTGCTATGTCTCATTTCGTTAAGGACGACCCGGTAGACAGATGATGACTGAGACTCGTTATAAACACGAACCACAAAAGCACAGACTCCCTTGACACATACATATAAACATTTAAACTAAAATTTTACTTTTATAACAAAAAAATGTTAGCAAATTAAAATGATCTTACCTTCACTTTGGCTACATCTGTCTTTACAATTTTTATTCGTGTTCTCATTTCACTTCTTCGTGGCATCGGTATCTTTGGGTTAAATTTGTTACGGAGTGAAAATTTAATGTACTCAACGTCAAGGGTGTTTAGGATGTTGTTGCTATCAAACTGGGCCGTAGTACGATTCTGAATCCACTGACTTTGCAGCATGGTTTTCTCTGTAGCTCCACTGCACCTGCCTTGATCGTGGTCGAGGTATAAAATCACTAAAGAAAGAACTATAGGTTGATAGTGTAGGATGAAGATGAATTCTATAAAGTGTCAGTGCGTTAAGGAATATTCAACAGTATGAAGAGACTATTACTTCACATTCATATTTAGATCTTAAAAGAAAGCAACAACCAAAGATATGTTACCTCTTATTCTTATGCAAAGCACTCCTTAACCATGAATTATGTTACCGTAGAAACCGAACCACCAGGACCATCAAGTACAACCACGCAGAAAGCTACAAAATTTGGATGATGAAGATCTGCAATTATTGATGCAGTACGTAAGTCCTCCATCTATGAGTATTATTACAGAAATATGTATGACGGAACAAAGTGAAAAGATAATAAATTGATGAGAGCAAAACCATGTGCTCTTGTTCAAGCATTCTTGATCCACTCTGCCCCAACTACGGTGTTGGTTAATGGGCTTACAGTGTAGTAATAGGAAGCAACAAATGTATACACTTATATCAATTTTGCATCAATGACACATTTGCGAGATAAAATAAAAGCATAATGGAAACTCGCGACAATGAAATTTAGTGATATGTGAACTACTTACAGTATCGAGGATAGGAAGAATATGACATCCTGTCTCAGATCTAAGCGTCGTGTCTATATACGTACCGATATGTGGGTTTCTCAGTGTCGATCTGGGTTACTTATTTACCTATATGGTGATAGATATCTATTTTTATGAATATCCTCTGTCTTGTCCTCTTATTTGTTCATGTTCTCTTCAAGTGCAGGAGTCTTTGTTATCTTATCAACTTAATCCATTTCCGAGTGAGCAATCCTTTAAAATATGAATAAGAAAGAGCCAAATTCGAGCGGTAAATATAGAAGCATAACATAGCAATGAAAAATATTTATATCAGATATTAACTTACTTTCTGCAGTTATTAAGGAAGATATCTGAGACCTTTTCCTGCAAGAAGTAGCAATAGCCATGTTTATAATGTGACTTGACTAAATTTAAGTTAACTTACGATTCAGAACCAAAATTCTCTTCCCAAAGTAAGCGTGTATTGAAGGTCAATAGGAGGACCTGTGCATAACTTCATATTGAGACTAATGTACGTGTCATTTGGGCTGGTAATGGGTTAGAATAAGGATTCAGGCATTTTTGCCAGTTTTGTAGTTCAAATTCGAGCGGTAAATATAGAAGCATGCTAAAGGAATGCAGCGAGACTGAAATTTGTAAGATGAAACCTGAAAATAAAAAAAATAATATAGGGGAAGCAAGTACATGTGAACCTGTGATAAATTTTATAGCATAGAGAATAACAACTATGAGAAGAAATTATATAAACCTGTAAAACCAAACTCAGGAATGAGTGATACTCAAAAGATGATCCTTGATATTTTAGGGCTTCTAGGGAGAAGCATCATAGTCGAATGATAGGGCGTCTGAATCTCACGCCAAATAGTCCATAATATATGGCTAGCCAAACACCCCCTTATAAATGTGGGTCATAATAGCTGATAGACTTGAAGATAATATAAACACATAGATAACACTTTACACAAGCATCATCATAACACACAACAGTTAGAAACAACAAACTGCAGAGACCACGTGATTGGTTTATCAATCATAGATGCCATTTGATGGCTGTTTCCTACAACTCACTACTCATTTGCGCCACATTAGCTAATAACTACTGATGCACTCTTATAGACAACAAAATTATAAAAGTATAAGGCGTCAATCCTTTATAGAAGTATATAGATAATCTGGTAACTTTACCCTATCCATGATAACAGTGCCAAAATAGATAGGTATGATAACAGGTAGAAACAAGTTCGGGTCAAAATGAGTAATGTGCATGGGTCAGGTAAGACTCGCCTGATATACCTTTAGCCCTTTTCTAAGGTATATAAATAGTTAAAGGGTAAAAATATTATTACACAAAGGGTTGTTCTAATAAGGGTTAATCTGAATCAAGGTTATTTACGTCGTTTTTTGAAAGAAGGCCTGAGAAGTAAGTAAAACAATACTATCACAATCTTGGTGGTGATCATAGTAGCATTTATTGGATCCATTGTGACACCAGAGTGAGTAAACTACACAATACGACACTAAAAACAGTGTACCTTTTAAATGCATACTATATAAGGATCACAACTAAAAAGTAAGTAAAACAGATATGCTCCAATATAATACATGTTTCAATCCCAACGCTATAGAAACAACACCCCTCAGCAGACCAGCCGACCAAATCGCTATCTAATAAACGATGTACATAAGATACCGTAAGTCTTGGCTTATAAGACTCTATTAGAAGTTGCGGTGGCGTATCTACTTGTTGGTGACCTGAAATCTTGGATGACTCGTAGATTTCAGTGGTGATGCTTTTACGTACTATAAGATATGTTTTGTTTCTATCTCTTTGACTTAAAAAGTTGATTTCAAGACTGATGTATATAAGACAAAGAAGTCTTGAGCTGTAAACTACCACAAATATAGACCTGCTATTGCTAAAATAACACTTGGTCAAGAATCTGTACCTTAATAACATGACGTGCTCCTATCTTAATGATCTTGCTCGATTCCTGCATCAAAAAGTTAGACAGTCGTGTTATCTTTTAATGCTTTTGAGCTGCAATTAACTCGTAATATTCAACATGTGAAATGAAGGGCTATCGATTTACCTATGCAGGTTGTTGACAATAACAAAAATACGCACCATCATGCCTTTTGCAAAACATAAGCTTGTTTGGGTCATCGTTTATTCGGCATAGTGGGTTACAAAAATAAAGTATATTAATCCACTGTCAAAGACATATTCATTTCTACTCGCAGCAGACCTCCCATGCCCACCACGCTCACTCCCCCCTCATTTACCTCAGGACACCGACCTCGCACGCCTAGGATTACTACCATTCTTTCTACTACTTCTACCACCTCTACTACTATAATCGTTTAAGGTTTTTTATAAATGGTTCATTCCCTCAAATCCTTGTCTCAATATAAGGTCAAATTTAGCCATCGAAATTTTCACTATTTAATCATTTAAATCGCTTACAGATTAAAAAGAGACCACATATAGCTTTATCTTATTTCAAACCTCTTTTATTTCATTAATTAAAGACTAAACAAAAAATTAAAGTAACTACATATAATTAAGTCCAATCGTGATAATGCTATCTATTTTCTCATCTAAATGCCATTTAAGAACATATGAACTCGTTTGTATCTGAATTAGATAAGGTAAACAGCATCACATTATCACATTTTTACATTTGTTCTAGATTCACTATATTAGACCAAGGTATATTCAGAGTATGCCCATCCTTGCTATAGGACTTTATGCCCTAACTTAATCTATTTAAGATAGTTTTCTATCCGTTTAACCCATTAGTGACGGTAACATATTGTAATCGACCCATTAATAGTTTAACGGGTCAAAATACCGCTTATCTAAAAAACCCTCGGGTCTGAGCTGGAATATGGAATCACACAAAACTTTTCTCCTATTGCTTTATCAGCACCAACTCGGTTAGTGTTGCGGTTGGGCACATTTTTTCTTCGCTCAAAAAGGAATTAACAGAAGATATGTCCTAAGAAACATCTGGAACACCTACTTCGTATACTCTAGAAATTAGAACAATAAAGTAAACTTTTGACCGATATAGGGATAGTTTAAAATGTATCCAAATTGGCACAAATTTCTTTAGCGTGCATTAGCCTTTTTTTCCCCTGTTACCTATGACTGTATTCTATGTTTTTAATGACCTGATTAAAGGGAATTGGTGATGTTGCAGCAGGTATGTAAGGGTAGATACATAGTGGTCATGACCTCCTAACAAAAGCCCATCTTCTCGCGTGAGAACCCATAAACAACCCAAGAGTCATGCGCCAGAAAATGGTAAATTAGGTACCGAACATTATCCTTTCCTTATATTCCTTAAATTCCTCAATCTCAAAAGATATGATGTGCACTGATTTTGGTTGCAGGTTCTTGATGAGGATTTAATGTATCAAAACAAACAAAACAGAACTAAAAGCTTATGGACTTACTTGTAGGTAGGCATTTCTCTCACCAGAGATGCTCATCGCAAATTTTAATCCCTGCTTAGTTTGACCTATTCCAAGTGCCAAAGAACCATCCATTAAGAATAAAGAAGGTAACTATCAAATTCAATGGGTGTCTTTGTGATATGTAAATCATATTGTCTCTTAAAAATTTCATTGCTCGATTTATCCAAATTGGTTTTTAAAGCTTAATCTTGTGCATAACTACCGCACAACACTTGCGTAACTGATGGTGTTTTAATATCATACCATGGCATGATGCATAGCTTTGGCGATAGTTTTCCAGTCATTGTAACACATTACACATACGCAACTAAATGATGCAATGTGTTTTTTTATCCTTTTTTATAAACAAACTTATCTTTTTCCCTTGCCTCTTGAAACGAATTCCACCTGACATGATCATCTCTGTGCAATGATCAAAAGATTCGACAGTAAAAGATGGTAGAAGATTAATTCACTAAAAATTCAGAGATAGAGACCATAATTCCTGTCAATGCAGCAACTTTATCAATAAAGTTTGCCAGATTTCTTAGTGTAAATGCTTGTTCCCTCTTTACTTTTTACAATAAAGTTTCCCAGATTTGTGGTTAATATAGTTTTGAAAAGGGTGCAGGAGTTATGGAATATGAATAAAGGGGAAACTCTATTTTCCATTTCCTATATGAAAACGTGAAGACGTGAAAACTAAAGCATGATACTCATAAGAAAAGACACAAAATTGATGACATAATTTAACCTCATACATACCTAGATTTCCAGGACTAAAGCTTTACCAACGTGAGATGTCCAACATCATCAATGCTATTCAGTATAACTGTATAAACAAAAAAAAAACCAAAGCTACTGATGGTGAAATACATTCATAACTATATAACCCAAAAAACATCATGTTTCAATGATCTAAACATCTTCCCTTTCAAATGATTGTTGCGAGTTCATTAGTAATAGACATAAGTGGATTTGATGATTGTCAACAGGTCCACATCCACATCATAGTCCATTATGGATTTTTTTTTCAGAAGATCGGTGGATCTGTCGTAAACATCTTTTTCCGAGCTCTCCCTTAAAATCAATAAAATAGCAGTAATGCAGGTCTAGTACTTCAAGATGAACATCTATCAAGAATCGCCCACAACCCAGTATTGGTTAACCTACACCAAATGAGTTGAAGATGTCTTAATCCGGGTATGTTTTCTAGAATAGTTAATCCCATAGCATCATCTTTGAATTCGGATAGATAGTAGGATAGATAAGTTAGTTTTAGTGTTTTTAGCATGGGGTAGTCGCGTCTTTGTGTTTGGATAGCTCTTTCTGGAATATTTAAATGATCAAAACTCGGTTCCTATACCAATGGAAATTTCTTCAATGCTTTAGGTAAATGATCAATACAATTCTAGCTGATGTATCTTCCTTTCAGATGTCAGACCTGACTTCATCTGTTATAAAGCAACATATTAAATAAGCTTCTATAATGTATTTTAACGAAGTTACAACTCTGGTAGGTTATTCAAACAAACTTCCATGTCCATGTTTTTAAGCGTGTTTGTATTTGACACTTCATTGTATAAAACTGCTCATGTTACTGGAAATAATTACTAACTATATAATCAACTCTAAATAGATTTCTAACATAGAATTTTCTCATATCATGAACTATACCATCGAGGTTTTAGACAACATTATAACGGTATGTCAAGTTAGGTACATAGAATATATTGAAGGCTTGTAAAAGTTTTGCAGAAAACAATCATTACCTTTGTTGTGTTGGTACTCAATCCTCCTAATATAGCTCGCATCCTTTCATTTTCCTCCATATACTGTTCATTTATAAATGTTTCCTATGTGTGCGATCTTACAATAGAAGATGGTAGTCTAGTTATGTTATTCCCTACTTAGACTACAAAATCACCCTCTTAATTGTTGGTTTAACTACTTATACCAAGATTAGGACTTTTGGTTGATCCTAAGTGAAATCTACTATATATTACAGTGTTAACCAATCATTAAAATAAATGCTAAGCATATTCGCGGCAGCCTGAACAAATGACTCGCGTCATGTTTCACACGACCTGATAGTAACCCATACATTTTGACGTATCATTGATAACTGGTAACGCTTGGTAGCCTACAAATCATTCTCTGTCAGATTCTCTACCATCAATCAAGAAAAAATGATATCAAAAGCATACCTCATGGCTCAGGTCCATGGAGAAGAGTTACTTTATCTTTTCCTATGAGTTTGAATCCTTCAATGTTATTCGTGTGGTCATTTGGAAAAGCAGGGCCCATAAATCTGAAGTCTATACCAGACCATCTCCAAAACTTGAAATCATCAATGGCTCGGTTTTATGAAAATCTACAATCTTTCGAGTCCTATTCCAGCATACTCATTCCTGTATAATCAACACAAGATTTATGTGCAACAAAATTTAAGTTTACCACTTAAAATTATGAGTACTTACACCTATATTATTTACTTTAGGTCAAAATGGGTAGGTTTTATGTAGGCTGTGTGGGTTGTCCCACAATAATTGTCCCACATTTGAACTTTTAAGAATAGATAATGTGTTAAAATGACTAAAATTTCCTATCTTTTACTACAAACCAAGACGGAACATGTAAGCTCCAATTTATTGGTCATCTTCCATGACCTTCATCAATCACAAAGATACAAACAGTTAAATTGCTGACATGTATTTTCTGCGTCGGCCTTTTAACATCGATAGCAGACTATATTTGACATTCTGCATAAACTTCTCAGCAAGTTCTCCTGGTTTCACCACCACAAATACATCATTTTGTCAACTATAACAATGAAAAATGAAGCAGCATAGATCAATGTTAAAATGGTCTTTTCAGGGCAGGAATGTTGAGCATAATTAAACAAGACTTTTGAAGATAAATAACATCAAAACACCTACCTTACCATAACAATATACATTTTTAGTAAAAGGATTTAGCAGCAGGTCGCATGCTTAAGCAATCCTTAGATACTCACAAGGCTCGTCTGCCCAATATTCTTGTATCTACTTTTACCCGGATGCTAAAATCACTGAAGGAGAAGTATGAGTCGCCACATTCTTGAACACAAGATCTGAATCCACAAACTAAAGTACAGGGCAACTCCACAACAACAAATCCTGTTTAATTTATGACAACCACTTATTACGACATTTAACTGTTGAATATATTATCAGTATCATAATACAAAAAGGTTACTAATAGCGATGACAGCAGTGATGAGAATGAAGAGAAGGAAGAGAATGAAGAGACACCAAAGAAGGTTATCCTCAAATAGCTGAGCTTGAACACAAAAAAATATAGTCATCTGGCAAGTTGCAGATGTTAAAACTTGTCTACTTTTAAACCTGAGGATTGAATAGGTAACTGAATGTTCATGTCAGATGTCTACTGTAAATGAACTACTTTTATGCAATATCATACAAATTGAAGAAAAAACATATGTTTAGAAACTACACCTCAATAACATCATATCAATCAACTAAACTGACTTTCATAGTTGTGTGTTTGTATCTCATACAAATCAAGTGAGGCAGCATCGTTGCTATCTTACATGCACATATGCATGAATGAATGTTATTAGGGTTCTATGTTGTTTTTCGTTTTTTGTGTTTTGTTTAATTAAGAATATATTACGTGATTTTGGAGATTGTCTTTTGGTACGTGTGTTTGTAGGGGATATAATTGGTAAATATCTTAAACCAATTAAGAATAGATATAAAACAGAATTAATTATCGAATATTCTGTATAAATTTATGAGAATATATTTTACCTTCGACTTGTATATTAAAATCCGAATTAAACTTTAAAATAGTCAAACAAATCTTTTATAGAAAGTGATGACGTGGATTAATGAAGTGCTTATGTGGCATTTCCCTCCTGTTATATATAATGTAAAGATATATATATATATATATATATATATATATATATATATATATATATATATATATATATATATATATATATATATATATATATATATATATATACTAGTGGCAAAACCCGTCCGATGGACGGGTATGATTTTTAATTGTTGTTTATCTTGTTTTTATTTAGTAAAACTAATGCATAAAAAATTGAATCCAAAAAATTCAGATTTAGTCACCTTATCAATAATGAATCAGTTGATTAATCATCCATATATAGGTTTCTTTTAATTTTAGTATGTTCTTTCTTTTATCAACAATGTCATCCATATGTTTTTCTCCGAATTTTAGTATATGTTGATATGTTCCATCGTTTATACCTACATAAGTTCCATTTTTATTAAAAGAAAACTAGAATGATATTTTTTAGGTCATGGTCCAACCAACGAACGTGTTTTGTCTCATGTTAATCTTTGGCTACGTATGGTCTTTTTTTTTCGCATCGAGTTTGTTGATCAATTCTAAAAGTTGTTTTGTTTTTTGTTATTTGATTTTTGTTTCTAGATTTGGTTTTGAAATAGCATTACTTTTTGATTTGGCTTGGTTAATTGACTGTGTGTTTTTGTTTTTTATATATGTATTTTAAGCGATGTTTATATGAAATTTCTATTGAATATCTATATTACATATAAAGCATTTAGATATCTCTCTCCTTATTAATTTTTAAGTAATACATATTTTTAAGCATATTGTACAAATTAATTAAACATTACAACCATTTTTTGAGATATTAAGCATTACAAATTATATAGCTTATGGTACAAATATTTAATTCACTCTTAAAATGAATGTTAATTAATACAAATTATAAAACGTATGTTATAAGTATGCATTAATTAATGTATTAAAAAGGCTAATTAATACTATTTTTTTAAAATACCCTTAAAATAAAATATACATGTTATTATACATTTGTACTAACTAATAAAACACACAAAATTTCATATAATTTACATGTTGATGGTACATATGCGTTTAAAACTGCACAAGACCAATAGGTTTAACCGAAAACCAGAATAGCTATCTGTTCAGTTTGCTAATACAAGCCATGGGAAAACAGAACGGAGATAATCACAAGAGCTCGATACAAACCGATGAACCAAGTCAGACTATGATCATTTTCTTATTATTCTTCAATTAACCAGTTTGTCATTTTTAAAGACCCCCTCCAAAACTCCCATCTATACCCCCTCAATTTTAACTTTTTTATTTTTTTTAATTTT
Source organism: Glebionis coronaria (assembly GCA_025667525.1). Taxonomy (NCBI): domain Eukaryota; kingdom Viridiplantae; phylum Streptophyta; class Magnoliopsida; order Asterales; family Asteraceae; genus Glebionis; species Glebionis coronaria. The sequence goes on from CM046875.1 coordinate 423,011,423, forward strand.
TTTTTTATTTTTATAATTTTGGTTTTGTTATAAAACTGTGAATCGAAAAATACGGAATCAAAAAAATAAAGTTTAATAGGTCAAAACTGTTAAACTGACAAAAATACGGAAAAAAAAACTGATAAAAAAACTGTCCAGAAAAAAACTGAGAGACAAAAAGTACACAAATAGTGTACTTTTTGTACTTTTTTTGTGGGGTAAAAGGTACCAATAGGGGTACCCTTTTTTTTCCTATCAGTGGCGTTGTTATCGGATCTGTAACAGTCATTGTTAATAGGGAAAATTACAAAAAAGGTTCGTTGCCTATTATTCTTTCCCAAAAAACACCAAAAATTTTCTCTTTCTAGAAATGGTCTATTTTTTTGGGCAACTGGACGCAGAATGTGCTACGTGTCCTCTGTTGCCCTATATATTGGGGCAATATGTCAGAATTGCTCTATTTCTTTGGACACTTGTCATAATCTAAATAGTTATTGCCCTATATTCTTTGTTGCCCTGAACCGTATCAGGAAAAACATGTTTTTTAGATTCAATCACGAATTGCTCAAAATTGAAGGACTTTTTTGATAATTATCCCTTGTTATTAAGCTTATGATATTTTTATTTATGCTCCCTCTGTTTTAAAAGTATAGCCCGGTATATTACTATTGAACATTCTAAATTAATAGTCTAGTTTCAAAAATAGATTAGAAACATAAATTATGTTTATCATTTCACCCTTACGTGAAAGTATTATTACAAACAATAAATATGTTGTAAGCAATGTTTTGAAAACCGATTTTTAAATCGACCGGGACAAACTGATTTTCAAAAAAAAAATTATATTCTCAATGATTAACAAAAATTATATATAAAATTATAAAATCTTCCGTATATTAAACATATAAACTATTTATCAACAAATATTATATGTAAAAAAAAATACTTCGCAAATACGATGAAAAAGTTGTGACATCGTTAACTTAGTTGGTAAATTTTCATTAAAAACAACTCTTTTTATCATTAACCTTTTATTTAAACGATTGGTGCCATCAGGAGTATGAAACCATGATCAAAAGGGTATTGCAATATCTTAAGATAATGTCAAATTATAGAGATCTGTTAAGTTTGCATAAAAAAATTACTGTACTTATTTTGTATTGTTTTGCAATAAGAACAAATAGATTGAAATCCATTCGTAATTAACCACTTAAAACTTCTTTAAACAGGCAACATGTCCTAAACAAACATTAGTTCCTGCTTCAGTAACATGCTTGATGGTTTCCAATTGTTCCTCATATGTTCTTGTTGTAATGACATTGAGGTACTACTTTCTTGATGTATCCAGGTCTATATAGAGGTAATTGATATGAAGGAATGAATCTTAATCACTTTCATGAATTATTATACCATGTCCATATAAGACATTATCATTGGGAAAGAACACGGACCTTTGTGACAAAACTTTAAATGTTGCCTATAGTCTGTAAGGATTTGGAACTATCTTCGCTATCATAGCTTTACAAATTGCAACCGTAACTTACATTCTTGATTGACCAAGTGGAATTCCCAGCTGCTGTCTTCCACCCCTAGTGTATAGCGGCTGCGTTCTTCACCTCGCGGTTTCGGTCAAGTGTCCCTCGTGTATCAGCTATTATTTATTAATTTAAACGTCAAGCAATAATATAATTTAAAGGTTACAAATCTGACATGTAATTAAACACAAGACCAACATAAACGTAATGCCAAGATGGCTACATTTCATGAGGGGTCATAACACTAACTTTTAGTAAATGTTAACATGGGTTGCTTCATGTTGACAAAAAAATATTTTGGAGGTTAGATAGACCTTTTAAACCATTTCTTTCTGTTAGATATATTTAACTATGAGATAGTTCTTTTTGTAGCTAAACTTATACGCACTAAGATCCTCATAGATTCATACACCTCAACTAAAGTATGTACTTTTATTGAGTATATTTGAAAACTACAGTAATCAACTTTAGGTGTGACATTAGTATAATTGATATTTAATTGAAAAAATTGTTTAATCAAAGTATATAGCGAAACTATGCGATATTAGCATTACAGTAAAGGCAACTTACCAGGAATTAACGAATCTCATCTTTCATGTCAGAAATGCCTAAAAGAATTCCCAACTTCTCCACATGCCCAAGATTGTTGAGAGAATTCCCCTTTTCCTGTTGTTACATTTTCTCGCCCCTCTTTTGTTTAGCCCATACTAAGCAATTACTTAAAAAGAAAGTGACTGATTCCCTTCTTAGCATAGTGACGATATATATGATTTGATGAGTACAATCACTAATAATACTAACTGCTTATTAGTGGACTCATGACCAAAATGCTCCTTGTGAAACCAATCCTTACATATGCAGCAGTGAATCATCTATACTTGCTCCTCAATATCTCGATAAGGATAAGGACGGCCACATGAACAACATTTCCCTTTGAAACGGTTATATGTGTAACTCTTGATTTTCAATATCATTGTTTGGTAAGAGTTCGCAATAGCCTTCTCTGAATTTTGAATTGCCACGGCCGCTTAGTCTAGAGTTCTATGACCTGATAAAGGTCCGGAAACTCCATTTATAACTCGTCACCTATACATGATCAATTTATTTTGATAAACATTATGTTAAACTCCATTACAGAATTTATTATTACACGATTATACTAATTCTAAGTTCATCAATGGACGTGAGATTACATGTTTAAGTATCTGTAAACACAAAGCTTGTAATCCCAATAGCACTATATTATACGAAAGAATTTATCTTTCAAGTCAAATAGCCCTAGCATACCTAAAGTACATTTTATTAAGGAATCAGCTGAGTGGGCAAAGTTGGCCACCAGCCGCCGCGCTATATCTGTGTGAGTCTGGGTCGGGTCGTCAACACGGGGATTTCAGGAGCACTCTGCTCCTGTCTCCAGGGGTAAAAAGTGACATTGTGGTTTTGACTGATCGGGGTCGTGACGGAGAGAGGTAGAAAGGAATTTGATTAGGTTGTCACAATGGCTTTGGTGGTCAAAATTCATGGGTCATTTTGAGTCTTAGTGGCAGTCCAAGTAAGCTGTCTTGATTGTGACAGTTGGGACACTGGTATTTCTTCTGTTACTATAAAATCGAGTCAGCTCTAGGCTTGCATACATTTTACTCTTCTAGGCGACATCGTTCATATTTTTATCTTTATTACTTCACTTAATTTTATTTCTTATATTTCAAATTCTCTCATTTGGAGGAGCAATTTTGAGTCATGCATCGGTTTGGGTCATCCGTGTCTTTGACGGTTCCTTGGTCAGGTAGTATGTACGAAAGCTTTTTCTTCATGCCTCTCTAGGATCATCTGAAAGACGAAATCATGGAGCACCTACCATGAGCTCGTATTACTTAAAGAGTATGACCCCTAATACTTTATTACTGTTCACCTTTCTAAACAAAGTATATGCTTTATTATTGTTCGACACTTCAAAAGAACACTCCCATGAAGCTCAGTCTGCAAAATGTTGAACTAAAACCAAACAACAGTGTTGGCTGCAACCATAATTGGGATCAGATCATCTCGCCAAGATACCTTACTCGATGAATTATATTCACATACAAAATCTTACCTACACGCTAAACATAAACCACAGGTATTTAGAATTCGGAAATGATTGATATAAAAATTATTCAAATGTAAATCCTATTAGAAACCACACAAAGCATTAAATATCGTTAAGAGAGGTGTGTACTTTGAACAAATTATTATAATTCACAAAATAAACTTATGTTTAGATTTAGATATCAACTTTTCAAATACACATAATTTCCCACAAAACCAAGCTAAAGCACACCTAGAATAAACTTACCAAACACCCTTACTAACACTAAAATTTGATCATAAGGTAAATTTTTTGTGTGCATTAGATCAGATAAATTGGAAGCTGTAGTTAATGCTTCTCTACAATTGTTAACTTTATCCGTTTCTTCCTTAAACTTGAACCCGTGTTGCTTAAAAGGCAGTTTCAAAGTCTATTTTCCGTCCACGCACAGTTGACACACCACTGTGCAAGTTAGAAATGTTTAATTTTTCACCACTATCCACTCTAGGCAAACTTCCTGCTTATAGACTCTCTTCAAGAAAATCATGCAGCCAAGGGGATCAAGGGATGACATCTATTTTTTGGGCTTTTGACAACTGGATGTATGCAATTGCAGTTATGGTAAACAGAATTATATTTCTTCATAATTGGTTATCGAATGCTTATTTTAAATGTAAATAAACCTACAACTAACGTCTAAAACTCAAAAACTACAGCGTTATCAGTGGTGCTTTTATATTTACTAAGAAAACACAACTTTATAAAGAGTTTATGTCAAAAAATAATTATACACCTGACTTTGCTGCCTCAAACATGCTCCAGCTGAGTCACCTTTCCATCCTCCAAATAAACCACAGCGTCTCACAAGTCTCGTCTAAATCCATGTCAAATGACATACACGTGGGTTATCAAGATAGTTGACTGGATAACACAGGTCAAAAAAGAAGAAACCATCATGAAAAGGAGTATTATGTGGCATTTACCTTAGTTGTACTAATGGGTCTGAAGTTGCTTGGACCTTGCATCCTCCACAAGCTCCTTCCATTTCTTAGATAATAAATAAGTTGTACTTGCTCAGCTCTGGACCTAGACTTGCACCCCCTGCATTCATTATAGGTCGAACTAACTGACCCTATCACTGCTCTTCTCTTCATCATTATATTACCTGTATAATAAGTTTATCCAAAACCGTATATAGGTTAGTCAAGAAAATGAGGCGAACTTTGCTATTCTCAGAGTTGAAAGTGATATATCCAGACAAATGATGGTCCTATCACTTATAAATTACATTCTGAAAGTTGCAGCATTCCTGGATTACGCCATTTTTGCTATGCAAAAAAGTCACAACCGGGGTAATACTGTAAAAATAAACTATATTGTCATAATACTGCAATTCAATTTATAATTGATTAAAGGTAAAAGATACGATTTTTTAACCTTGCTAAGCTAACTGTAGTTTGATCAAAGCAGGCAAGTTGTTTAGGATTAATTTGAAGCCAATAGATGCTTTTTCTGAGAGCCTAGATACAGACCACTCGATCCCATTAACGCCTAATTAGCTTTAATTTGTACTGTAGTAGTATTAAGTATTGGGATATTAAGGCTAGATGATTAAAAAATATAGTAAACAGGTTCTAATTGTAGTACTAAATTTACTCACTGTTTTCCACTTTTGCAGGTTACGCAACACTGTCAAATATGCAAGTAAAAATGTAGCAGTCAGATGTCTATTTAACCGATAACGCCTATGCTACATTCTAACAAAAAAAGTGATATGACCAATGTACCCTCACGTACCGAACATTGATGTTCAAACTTGCTGTCACCTGACCCTTTTCACAGACGCTGAATACGTAATCAAGCCAAATCCATCCACCTCTGTGCCATAATAATAGTTGAGACCAGCACAGATGTAGAAAGGACCCTGCAAAATCCAAGTATTAGAACAATGTATTACAGATCACAGGGGCAGATTGTAAAGACGTACATATAGATGAATCAAATCAATATATAAACAATAATGTCAAAAAAATAGTAATTTTACGTTCGATTCAGATATTCTCATGCCCTCCAAGGCGAGTTTATTTCATGAAATCTAATTACCTACGCATCTGTTATTCTACCAGCTTCTTTCAAGTTTAATAAATGAAGTTTTTAGCAGATGATCTATGCTTACTTTGACAGATGCATAGATAATTAGATATATGTGTGACTAAAACTTGGGAAACAAAAGTTATTCAAGTCAAAGCTTTTGAACATGAATACCTTCTTCATTGAGACCCGTCAATGCCCACAAATCACTCATTATCGGCCCTCCTCATGATTCTCTTCTCCGAGCATGCGTACAACCTAAGCCACTCGCTCCACTGAAGTTATACAGCCCTAAGCATATAAAACACTTTCAATAAGCAATCTAAAGTAGATAAGATTTCTTTGGGATGCAAAGGCATTTCTCCCGTTTCATTATATGATGACACACCGGTTTTAGTTTTTTTTTGCGGATATGGGTACATGAAAAAGACTATAATATTGCGGATGGGAAAAACTGATGTAAGCAATATTGAGACAGTAAAAAACAATTCAACCCATTCCTTCACGTTAATTCTAAGACCTAATTCCATAACCACACATTCAAAATATGATTATAATTACCTCGCATTGGATTATTATGCGCTATCAAAAACAATCTGCAAAAAAGCTTGGAATAAACAAATAAATTAGGAAATAAGCAACAAAAAAAAAATCGTATAATCATGTATTTGAATTGAAACAAAATAATTGCAATTTGGAACACATAATATGAACCCTAAATACATAAATTAAAATTCATACTTGCAACCTAATCCCTATCCATATATCTTCATATAGAATGATGATCCGGTTACGAATTTTACTTGATGTTTACAATTTTGGATCGTTGTAATTTTGGATCGTCCTATGTTTGTAATTTTGGATCGTCGCATGTTATTTGGCTATTGATCGTCCTATGGTGTTGGAAGTTGGGTAAAAGGGTTTATGCGAAGGGAATGAGAATTAATCGGGGATTAAATTACCAAATTAAATTAATCGGGGATTAACTTACCAAATTATCAAATTTTATTTTAGGGATGCTGACGTGGATTAGGGCCATGATAAGTGACGTGGCAAATCCCTCCTGTTATATATAATGTAAAGATAGGGGGACTTTATTTACAGAACCCATCTTAGTGATAGAACTTGCAGAACTCTTATTTTTGAAGGCAAACATGTATGTCTGAAGGAGTACATGTATGTTTTTAAATGCGTACATGTATGTTTTGGATCGGTGTACATACATGCATGCGCGCTTTCAAAAATATATGTTTTTGAAAGCGTGCACATACATGCATGCACGCCCTCAAACATGTATGTTTTTGGATATCTTTTTTTTTTTTTTATTTAATTTTGACAAAAAGAATTTTAAATATGCTTCACGAATACAAATATTCTCTAAAAACATACATGTACTCCTCAAACATACATGTTTGTCTTCAAAAACAAGAGTTCTGCAAGTTCTGTCACTAAGATGGGTTATGTAGATAAAGTTACACTATATATATATATACATATATATATATATATATATATATATATATATATATATATATATATATATATATATATATATATATATATATATATATATATATATATATATATATATATATATATATATATATATACTAGCGTCGTAACCCGCCCAACGGGCGGGATCGTTTTATTTCTTGTTCTGAAGTTTATGGTTCGTGCGTTTTTAGTTTCTTTAATTTGTAATTTAACCATTAGTATGTTTTAGCTATAGTTTACGCTTAAGTAACGTTTATTTGTGGTCAACGGACGGGGTTGTCTTTTTTTTATTTGAACGAACCATGACCTGGTGACTCCACTGAGCTGATGATCAAATATTTCTAAAAATTTTAAAATTGAATCGAATTTTAGAAAAAAAATCAAATATTCGAAATTCAAAATTAAAAAAATTCAAAATTTTTTAAAAGTTCGAATAATATAATTTAAAATAAATCCAAATTTTTAAAAAAATAATTCTAAGATTAAAATTTTTATATAATACCAAATTCCTTTAACTTTATTATCTCAATGATATTTTCTAATAACAAATTTTCCATCCCATGACAAGAATATTTGAATATATAAACATAAAACTCAATTTATTATTGAAACTTTATAGACAATAAATAGTGAATTTTTAAAAATTAAAATAGCCAAAGTATGCCATAAAACTTGTCCTCTTTAACAAATCATTCTTTCATTTTTGTCTTCTATTCAACATTTTGTTTATTTTCACGTTCTTTATTTTCATCGAAAACAAGTCTTGTTTGTCATTATTTTTGTATTTCGACGCCCTCGCTTTTTGCCTTAGCCTACTCGATTTGCACATCATCTTTCCTATATCCCGACAACGATAATGGTCCATTTTCCCACATCATAGGGATTAAAATAAAAACATAAACGTTAGATTAAATACATCGTTTTTGTTTTTGAAGCAAGTTAAATTTCAATAAGCAGTGATAATCAAAGTCAATGGTTAAAACTATGATAGTTAATAATAGGTCAACTTAACATATTCTCTTTATCGTCAAGAGAACGTGTCACAACTCACAACCAAACATTTGCAAGTTATAATACATTTGAATTTAAGACGTAATTCACGGTCAAGAAAACGAAAATGACATCATGCAGTCAAGCCGACATTCATTAGGGGCCAGTCATCTGAGATCCGAGGAGATCTATTATGAGTATTATCATCCGATACACCAATAATTCCTTCATAATCTTGCTTCAAGAGTTTCTTATTTTTTTTACTTTTATCATCAACATTATGGTTGTTTTCTATGTGAAAAATCAGTTGATCATCAACATAATAAAGTTGGTTATAAAGGGAAATCAGTGGAAGTCAGGGTAAACCGGCTCTCAGTGGTTTGTCAAAGCAACCTAAGTTGTTCCACATGAGAAGTATGATGGAAGCTGGGATAGCACATATTAGATACTCCATCGTCACTCTGGTACAATGACGGACAGTCCATAAATCTCAGTAAAGACATAGTTGTGTTCAGCAGTAGTTACTATTAGATAGTTCAACGGGTTCACTTTCCGTCTTTCCCAAAAAGACCTATTAGGCAGTCAGAGCAGTTTGCTTTGTTCCTTTGTGAGCATAGTTAAAATCTTTCCCATCAACACGCTCACCAACTTTTTATAATTTATTGAATCAGTTTTATTACAATTAACACGTTGGTTAGTTAATATGCTAAACAATACATATTAGATCTAGACATATTCTAAAATAATTTAAAGAGCAAGTTACATACCATCATAATCCCTATGATTTTGCTAGAAATAACGAACAGTCTATAGATATATAACTACATTTTTTTTCTTTCACTTTAGATCCCTAGAAAAATGTACATAGTTTCCGCTATTGGTCTTTGACTGTTTATGAATAAGGAACCAAAAGTGAAAGCAAAGAATGATTATAGGATCATTTCCATAAATTTTGCGGACAAGGAATAAAGAGAGCATGTCAATTAAGTTTAGATAATCCCCTCCAGTTAGATTAATACAATGAACTATGCGCTTTTTATTCTTAACCAAGTTATACTTCAATGAACTTTCAAGCTGACCAAATGGCTAGAACAATGTGGTGCAGGACTAAAATTTAGAATAGAAAGAAAAAAACATAGCACTAAACGAAAAGATCGAAAAAGAACTCACGAAGCATGGTCGTAGGAACTAAGAATGCCTTGGTGAGGCCAAGGGTACCTTGGACATTCCAAACCATTATCAGCTTCGTCAGCAGCTGCAATAGTTGTATAACTCAATTACCCTTTATAGACCTGCTCCAAGAAAAGCAATTTCCCTCAAAGACTTTGCACTAGTATCCAGTTCGAGTAGACAGCTCACCACAAACTGTTCAGTTGGTTAGTAAAAATCAAGTCTACACAGATGGTTCACCAATTCCTTATGACTCGGATGATAATAAAAGGCAGGTCATAGGACATGGTTAATGGCCATTATTTTTCTAACCATACTTGAGTTTGCATACGCCAGGAGGTTAGTAAACCAGATATATTTGCAGACGTGTTTCAGGACCCACTAAGAAAGATTGTTTCCGCTCTCTAAATGCCAAGAACACAACTCATTCGATACATAACTTTTTGTCATTCCTAATCGTAAATAATCAATGAACTTTGGCAGTCGAATTGCCCCTATGCTCTTTGGACATGTAAGAGCGTAGGCAAACCTTCCTACTTTTCGATCCCCATAGCTAGGGGTAGTTATAAACTCAAAATACAACGGTTACTAAAGCTATAAAAACCTCAATGGATGCTTGAACATAATAGTATCCTTCTATCCTATTAAGGCTAATTCATGCTACCACTTGTAACAATAATCATTTTTGTCGATTTATAAATATGCATCCTTCTATGCACTCGGACTAAGGATAGTTCACGCTACCATTTTTCACCAGTAAGACGTACTTAGACAGTTAAACTTATATTGTGTATGAAACTGGAAAAAAATTAATCAAGTGTGTTCAACTAATTATACATATAGACACATACGGTAGCAAGTTTAGTGCAGAAACATTGTTATTTTAGCCGTAACTTATCAGCAAATATCAAAATTAAGATGATGAAGGTTGATTAATGAAGTCCACAATGAAAACAAAAACAGGTCATCCGTCTGTTTCTTAAATCAATGTATAAAATTCAGGTCTGACAAAAAGATGAATGTACAACAAAATAAACATGAAGTGGTACAATAAAAAACTATTAAGTTACGCAATGTAAAGACAAGATCAGAACTGAAGAACCTTGATCACGAATATAGAGTGTTCTATTCTTGCAATAAGCACGTGTAGCAGTGGCTTCATTGAAGGAAGGGTGACTACTGTTGTCTTTGAATGGTCTCTGAGTATGCTTATTTGATCATTTTCGTATGTTTTTTGTATAAAGGTCAATGGAGCCATACCACAGTTCTAAAAATCACAAAAAAATGGGTTATCAAATTCATAGGCTGTTTAAAAAAACTATCGGTGAACTTTTACTCATTTCCTCTTGAGCTAATCTTTTACGAATTTGACATTTAGAGGAAAAAAAGTTGTCCAAATTGACCCAAGTATAGACTAATGGGTTAAAGTAGTCAAGTAGCAACCTCTACACATATAGTCCTTGAATAAGAATAGACTTTACTAACTGGAAAACAAAGTAAGAGAGAAATAATCACCTTACTTCACATGCTCATCCCCCTCTGGACCTTTATAAGGAATAAAAGGTAACGAAAAAACTTCTTAACTGACAGCCCAATCTTCTTTTTATGCTGACTAAAATCCGACACAACCCAAAATGTTTGACCACACCCCTCTTCATTGCAGACATATTTTGCTGGCCCCTGTATGCACCCTGTTGTGTTTGGTTCGAGCCCAAGCCCACTTGAATGTCATTTTACATCCTTCCCATGGAAAACTCAACAGGCGGATACCCTGAAGACAGGATAACAAAAATGCTCTTGGAAAAAGGCCCCTCAAGAAACATAAAGGTATATATTTTTATGCAAGTTTGCTTTCCCGAATTTCAATAATAATATAAAGCTCTAAATGAAATGATTTAGGAATGTCTGTAGCCATAGGCTCTGGACTAATGTCTACAAAAAGTTGTGATATAGAAGCACCCAGTTGAGTTTCAAATGGAACCTATGATAACCTTGGTTAAAAATTGGGGGTCTGAAAACATATAATAGTGACAGTGAGTAATTATAACTAACTATAGTTCACTTCTAATAAGCTATAACGATTATCAGGTCCTCCACCTGTAGTTTAGTGAGTTCGATAGGATATACAGAAGGTAGGTTATCTGGTCTTCTGCAGAGAGCCTGCCCAAGCTGCAAGTCAGAACAAAATGAACTCCCGGGACACCAACACCACTATGACATCAGCAGAAAGTAATCACGAGAATCTTAAAATTGCAAAGGAGGAAATCAAATGTGAGATAAATAGACAACTCACGCACCATAAGCTATAACCAGTATGGTGATCCAAGAATTCTAAATTTTGTGAGCACAAAGGTACTCAATGACAAGAGATTTTTTGTTGCACACTATGACATCAGTAGAAAGTAATCATGAGAATCTTAAAATTGCAAAGGAGGAAATCAAATGTGATATAAATATACAACTCACACACCATAAGCTATAACCAGTATGGTGATCCAAGAATTCTAAATTTTGTGAGCACAAAGGTACTCAGTGACAAGAGATTTTTTGTTGCATTTCAGTACCACCTGACCATCCGCACAATCTTAAAATTCTCTCTAGGTATGCTCAATGTTAGCCTTATTTTTTAGCTGATGTGGTTTCAGCTTATGCTTGTTCTGGTCAAATTATCTTGCTCACTTTGAAACTTATAGGCTTCAATTAGCTTATTTTGACATAATAATAATACATATATAATTTACAAATTGAGTTGATGAAACATACCAGGAAGCCACATAAGATTAAAAATAAAGCTTAAACAAATATATGAAAGCCACAGTTTTATCAGAATGAGTTAGCTTTTGTTTTGATAATGTTGACATGTCGTCTTACTACCACTGCTTTTAAAGACAGCGAGGCAAATATGTACTATTTCAGATATATGTGTCGAGAATGTGTGAAACTTGATTATAACCATTAAAAAACTACAAACTTGTTCCAAAAACGTAAAAAAGTACTGATTCCGGGGATTCACTTGCTTCCTACCACTGCGACATAGACCATCTTTGGCTTAATTGGAATGGCGTAACTCAAAGCTCGAAAAAGGTATTAGAGGGATGCTTCTATCCCACTTACTGATGTCGTATTCCCAAGTGATACATTTGTTACTTGTGTTTGATAATCAACAAAACCTTTCCTTTCAACACTATCATCATGACCATCAGAACTTCGGATTTTAACAGCTAGAATCCAAATACTTTAATGATTTGAAACTTCATATTACTTGTATAAAAATCAGATAGGTAAATATATATTGCGAGATATACAAAATCAGTAAAACTTCTTATGAGAATGATCGAGTTCGGGTCAGGCTCGGATCAGAATTATTGACACCCATGTTGGGGTTGATTATTATATTTTGATCCTTGGAAACTTGCCATATTACCGTACAAACAACTGTTAACATTCTATTGTTAGGTTGCTTTTAATAGTCAATCATTAATTAGGTGTGTGCATTACATCCTGCACCGAGTAAACACAAAAGAGGTAGAGGAAGCTTTTCTTCCGTATCTTCTTCCATTGGCGTTTTCTTTCATACGCTGCTGCTGTTAACTCAAACTCAACAAAAGCCTAAACACAATGTTCAGAATTATGAGATAAGTCTATCCAACTTTAAAAAATAGTAATTTGCCTTATTAACCAATAGTCAGTTGTGAAGCCAAGTTTCTATCAAAATTGCAAGCAGTTTTGCTCCTATAAAAGACATTTGTGTTAATTATAAACTATGGATATTGAGGTAGATTGAAATTTGATAGGGACATCACAACAACATTTTGGAGAAATTTTCTAGATCATCTTCATTAGCTTTAGTACCATAAAATGCAACAATATCATCACACTCTATTTAAATGGTTGTTTGGCTACATTAGCAGGGAATATACGAAACAGTGCATACTTGATAAGGGCAGTGAACTCACTTGCTTTTGCATTTGCTCAACCCGAGCCTGATGACCTACCTTTCAACTTTTTGATCTTGCAAAGTCACGAACATCATCATTACTTATAAGATAGATCTCATATACATATGATTCTATGATACCAAATGACGCCTGTTTTGGGATTCGAAACATGGCTCATGTACTCCCATCAATTAAACTTTTCCATGGTTCTGGCAATGGCAAGGTGGGATCAGATGGGTGTAACAAACTCCAAGAGCATCAGTTTCTCCATCAACATCCATGGTAAACAAAATTCATATCTGGTATTGAAAAGCAAGGCAGAATGTCATATTTTATTGGTAATGCAAAAAATAGGACAAATGATGATTTATTTCAGTATACTGAACAATAATATCAAAAAGACACCTTGGGACTTCTTGTCAGTTCATCGAGCTCTGCTTTCAACGTTCCTCAAGTATGGGTTATCTGATTTTATATTGCATATTCAACCTCAAGTAATACATTACTTAAATGTTCCTGATCATTCTTTTTTAAGTCCTCTCGCTATGCCATAAAAACATTATGAGGCTTATTTCGTCTGTGCAGCCATCTGTGAGTACCTGTGAAAGATAATTTTTTGCTGGCCGACTTACTGTGTTGTCCTTTACATCTATCACAGGGGTGTCTTTTGTTGTTGCATTTAGTTAACAAAAAGCTAAGAATGTCTTGTCTGTAAATCTTGGATCCCGAGAGTCAAAGTCAGGCTGTTTGGCACGTCTTCTGGTTCAAACAGTGACTTATTGTGACGTTGTTCCCACTCGAATAGCCCTTGTGCTCAGCAGGAGTATTTTACACTGCCTATTAGGATCACTGAAATATTGATTCCCTGTACTACTATGTTGTTGAACTCGTCTCCTAAAAGAAGTTTTAAGCCCTGAATCTGCACATAACTTTGATGTAAGTACATATTCAGATGTTGCTTTGCCTGCTGAATCAGGGTTGTATTTAAACAATTTAAGGGTCTGAATCATGGTTGCTTTGGAATTATGTTCCTTTTTACATCACAAAGATAATTAAAAAAAAACTCTTTTGCCTTGATCGAGATGGGAAAACCATCCAGTTGTTATTGATTCCACTATATTTGGAGATTGCAACTTAGCCATCATTCACATGTAACATTTAAGACACGTAACATAAAGCATACGTGCAATGATCCGGCGAATGAGGCAACAAAAAGCAAAGGAGCAGTATAGCCATTGGTGTAAGTCAATAGTAAGCTACTACCTATTACTGGATCCTATTGCAATACAGATTCTCAGATATGCACTACCCATAATTGTTAATGATATAATTACCTTTTCAATAGCAGCAAAGGTGTATATAGCAGCATCCAGGGCATTGGTTCTTTCAAGGATTCTGTGGCTCACACCAGCCATCTCAGATATGCGTCCAGCATCCTCACTGATTAGACAGTAACCGTCTATTTGTGGCAGACGTTTACATTCTTGTTATGAACGATTAGAGAAAATTAAAAAACAAAAAATATATACATCACAGAAACAAAAAATCGCATATTGACGTGCCACGATATACATGATTCTTTTCAATAAGATTTCTATCCAAAATTACTGAAACAAATGTTTAAAGGGTTCTCTGGTTGCTGCAACATTTGTATAGAAAATAATTTTAAAAGGTGTTTGGTTGCTGTAATATTTGTGCCAAAATTCACTTTTAAATGCGTGTTTCGTTGTTGTTATAAACATGTATTGCTGACGTGCAGATTTGCTGGGAAGATGTGAAGAGATGTGATTAGCATGTACATGGTAGCACAAAGTAACAATCAGCAACCGATTATAAAAGTTCCTGCAAACTCACAAAGACACAAACTGAAAAAAAGAACAATACCTGAATCGGTGCTTCAATCATGGTCATCCAATCCAGCGACACGACAACCTACAACGGTTAACGACATCAAAAATAAACAGATAAATTGGATAATGATCTAATACTAAAAATGAATAAATAAATGCTAGATATCAGCAATACCTATGTGAGGTCACCAATCTTCTGTTGATAGAGGTATTGTATTGAACATTTTCGAGTGACCATTGTTTTTCTTATTTGGAGGTTTATAAACAAAACCTTAATAACTTGATTTTGCTAGTTAAAAGTTCGTTTTTCTCGGTATCTTATCGAATTGATCTCCGGTTAAATGTGTGACTCAGTCGTCTTTTGTAGATAAAAGAAAAGGTGCCGTTGTCTAGAACTAATTAAAAATAAAAATAAAGGTTTAAAAAGAAATGACAAAATATAAACGAAATGAACAAAAAATTAAAACGATTGACAAATAATAAAGAAACGATATTAAAAACAAATATGAAAACGAGACAATTAATAAAAATAAAACTCACTAAATAAAAATGAAAGAAATTGGATTATAAAACTATTTTAAAAAGAAACGAAACAAATATTGAAACGAAAATTAAAAACGAAACGATTAATAAAAATAAAACTAAAAGAGGAAATTAACTTTTGACTTGAAAATATGAGGGTACTTTAAAACTGAACGAGGAAAAAGCTAAAGCGGGTACTAAATAAAAGATAAAACTTAAACTTTTTAAAAAAAATACTAATACTAAAAATTGACGAAAAATACAACTAAAAATACGTGACTTTCAGAATAAAAATCGGAATAACTTTCAGATAAAACTAAACGATCACGGAACAATAATGAATAATAAACAAGCTAGCAAGCATACACCTCAAACAACTAAGGAAAGCTGCGGAAAAAAGGCGGGAAAGAATAGCAAGCTAGTAGGCTAGTAGGTCAATTCTATATATAGTTCGGAATGTTGGTTCTGTGTTTAGTTCGGAATCTGAGGTTAAAAAGGCGGGAAAGAATAGCAAGCTAGTAGGCTAGTAGGTCAATTCTATATATAGTTCAGAATGTTGGTTATGTGTTTAGTTCGGAATGCATTTTTAACCTAGTTCGGAATGAAGCTTCGACACCTAATTCGGGAAACCAATCATGCACGTAATTCGGGAAAGGTGATACACACTTAATTCGGAATTTTGTGTTTATACTCAATTCGGGAAAATGGTGCAAGACTCAGTTCGGGAAAAAAGGGTTTAGGCAATATTCCGGATTAGATCAAAAATAAGCAAAACTAAAAATAAGCTAAAACCAAATAAACACTTATCTAAAAGTTCAACCAAATCAAGTTTAAGAAAAAGCAAATAAGCCAAAATTTAAAAACTTTTAAAAACACTAAATAATCAAAATATTTAAAATCAACTTTTTATAAAATAACTTTTAAAAACACTTAATTAAAATTAAGAAAAGTAATAAAAAGCTATAAGAACAATAAGTTAAGACAATCAAACACATAAAAACATAAGGAACAATCAAATATGCATGACAATAAGCAAATAAGCATAAAGATTAAGCAAAACAAGAAAGGTAGAATGAGAATGATTAATTGAAAAAGATTGAAATTAAGATGATTAAAGATTCAAATTACAAGATTAATGAAAAAGCTTAAAACATTTAAGAAAAGCTAGAGAGAGAAAGTAAATAACACTACTCCTACTCCTAAAACTAATATATCTACTCTAAAATGACTAACCCCCCCTAATGACATATTAGGAGGGTTTATATAGGAGGAGAGGAGGAGTGTTGATGCTTTCTTCTTTCACTTTGTCTTCTCGTCTTTTAATTTCTTTCACGTTGTCGCGGGATTAGTCGATATAAAATGAACTCGTCTTATAATTTTTTTCTTTTATTAGACTTAGTTCTTCAACTTCATTAAACTTCCGTCTTTAGAGTTTTTCTTCGATAAATCTACAGAATTGGCCTTGGACTTCCGTTCTTTTTGCACTCTTGATCTTTTGACTTCGTTTTTTCTCGTTTTCTTTGATAAAAGCCCGTGAAAGCCCGTGTTTTCTTCCTTTTTCATCTTTTGGTCCTAAAACACCATAAAAACACAAACCACGCATAATTCTGACTTTTACGACATAAAATACATGTTTTGGCTTGGTTATTATTATAATTAAATGGTAAAAGGATGGGTGTTTTCACACCTATCAAATCCCCTACACTTGACCATTGCAATGCCCTCATGCAATGCATTAATTACAAAGCAAGTTTTACATTTTCCATCATAATCAATCCACCTTGGCCTTTATTAAACATAAGACATTAAGGAAATGTAAAGAGATAGAAAATTTACAAGATATATTTAAAAGAAGAAAACAAGTAGAGATATCGAAGACTTACATTAGGGCTTTGGGTGGTCATGAATGTTTATCTCTCTCAAGTTTCACGTTCCCCAAACCAAGCTTAAAAATGAGATCATTGTTATTATAAGTTAGCAAACTAACACAAACTCATATGGCCCAATTATTCACTTAGACTCCCTTATTCCTACGTGTATCTCTTATATTTTATTGTTGTCTTGAATGATCACGAGGATGCATTATTTGACTTATTTCGATAGTTTATTTAGGCCGAAAATAAAGTAGGACGATTTAGTCAATATTTAGCTAAAGGGCACAATCTTTTAAAACTGCTTCTTGGGACCTCATAAAGTTCATATCTTGGCATAACTCGCTTCACGATTTGAGACCTTTCTCAGATCGATATTTGGCATTGACTTCATACTTCAAATCTTGAGAGACGTTCATGAAATAATGGTCTTCTCTTCATAATAGGAATTTTTTCACTTGAACTTTTTGAGAGATTCTTTATACTTGGACCACGAATTCTTCTTTTTTCTCCAATATTTATTTTGGATTTTGATATACAACGATCCGCATCCTTTTAGGACTTGGATCTATTTATCCTCATACCTTGTTAGGGTCTTTTCGGATAGAATTCTCCATTATCTTTAGGGGAGTATTTGCTTTTCGTCGTGTGTCTCGATCCTTCATATTGATTTTTGATAAATGATTCTTCACATCACTTAGGATCTTTAGCAACAAAATGTAGCCCTCATGTCTTGTTAGGACCTTTTCGGACTCGCCAATCTTCGCGTCCCACTTCAATAAGTTATGCCTTGGCTATAAACTCTAATTAATACCGAGCAACTTTTAAACGATCTTGGGCTAGAAGCTAAGTAACTTTTCAAATCGTACAACCTTATTTATTGCAAATATATTTATTAACAAGCGATGGGAGAAAAAGCTTATAATTAACTCACATAAATTCATGAAAGAATACCAAACTTATAATTGACTCTATCATCTCTCGTTCTCCACAATTTAAAATCTCAAGGAATGAGACTCGTGGATGCTTAGCCAATTAAATCAAAGTTTTGGGTTTTCAAGTCATCTATAGGATCTTGCAAACTCTTAGACCTTTTCAAGTTTAGAATTTACGTTTTAAAGTTCCCTTGATAAACAACTTTATAGGATCAATTATAGGAACTTGCGAAAAGTTCTTGTTCTTAACCCGTAAGAGGTAAGACTTTCGCGTTTTAAAGTTCCCTATATAAAAGCCTAGCAAAACTTGACTTAAACACATTAAGGATACTAGCTAGAGTAAACTTAGATAAGTAAACTCGGGTTGAGTCAAAAGATTCACAACGTTTAAAAATTAAAAACACTTTATTAAACTTTATTTTAGCAAAGAAAGTAAATAACGATAACAAAGGAAAAACGACTAGGCCAAAATAGATTAAAAAATTTGAAAAATGTTGAAAAATTAGATTTTCCGGTTAAAACGAGGACAAATTCATGGAAAAGCCCACTTACTTCGATAGAAGTCCCCCCTACACTTGATATAAACATTGTCCTCAATGTTTAAGCATGTGGGAGTAAACTCCCCTACACTTAGGAGATTGTGCACGTTGTTTAAATCTTGCTAAGGAAGAGACAACTATAGTGATTTCAGTGTGAACATATAAGATATGAAATATTGAATCACGATAGTTTAGGATAGAACCGGGAAGACGGGTACATGGAATCACGGGTCGTCAAAAGTCATCAAGAATGTATCTTTGAAAGCTCGAATCCCTGCACATGATAAGAAAGAAAACAACAAACACATACTCGGGTCTCCCCCCACACTTATTAGAAAAACGGAAGAAAAGGATAGATAATCGGGTTGCCTCCCGAGAAGCGCTGGTTTTTGTTAACCGAGTCACGAGCCTGACTCGTCCCCGAATTAAATGATCCATGGGGAAGCCTCGAATGTAATGCCGGGATCAAAGACCTTGTCCTCGTTCACGGAGGACATCAATGAAGGAAAGGAGAGAGGGTAAGTCTTAAAAGGTAGAAAAGTCCTCTCAACATACGAAAAGTATGTGAGGTCGCGATCCACGGGAGGTGGGGTGGGTAAAGTAAGCAAATTGTCATCCCCCAAAGACAATTGATGCTCAGAAAGAGGCAAAGCCGTAAGGTTATCAATCATAAAATAGTCAATTTCACCTCCGGGGTCAAAGCACTCATCCTCCGTAATGGTCTCTAAAGGTTGGGATAAAAGGTGCTCGGGAGGGGGACTTGGGACAATATCTTCATGCAGTAAATTATCAAAAAGATTATCCCCCTCCGTGTCATCATCATCAATACCCGGAGGTATTGAAAGATTGTCAATTTCTTCCATAAATGTGTCATTGTTCTCAACTAGAGTAATAGACGGAGGTAAAAACTCAGAAATAGGAGCAGAATTCAACGCTTCAATTTTAGCAATAAGAAGATGAACTTTCAGTAATTTGTCGCGAAGAATAACGTCTTCCACCTCATCTACAAGACCAAGTTCAGTGGTGAACTTCTCGTATGTCGGAGAGAATAAATCAACATCGCCCTCATCTCCCGGAGGAGATTGAGAAATTTCAAAGGTGAAATTCTCATAGCATGGAGAAAAATCATCATCATTAAGAGCGACCTCGTCCGTAAACTCAGCAAAAGTCGGTACATCATGAAACTCTTCAAATAAGTTGTCGAGACCAAATTCACTAATCTCACTTGATGTATTACAATCCTTAGACGCATTTGGAAGATCAAGAGAAGGAATGACAATTGCACTAGAATGTTGAGCAACAAGATCTCGGAAAGAAATAGTAGTCTCATCGTCATCATCATAATAAAAGGGACGCACAAGAGGAGGAGTATAATCACTAAGATTAGATACTTGCTCTTGTTGCTGTCGCTTTTCCTTCTCCCATGCTTCTTTTAGTTGAACTACGGCTTCTTGAAGTAGCAAAAGAAGGGATTGTCTTTCGTCATTCGGATTCAAAGAAGGTTGATGATCGAGGGTGTATTGTGGGGGCTTAAAATTTTGAAAACCGGAATTATAGCACGGATGTGGATCATCATAAATCATCGGTTGAAAAGAATTAAAACACGGATTTGGCTGATAATAATTCATCAGTTGACAAGAAAAGGTATCGTGAAGGCCCCCACAATTGTTGCAACACGGGTATTGAGAAAAACCCGGTGCATTTTGTGGATATGGATCGTCATATATGGGAGATGGTGAAATAGTGTCATTAGAAGGGAAGGAGGAATTGAAGTATGAATTGATCGAATTACACGATAGACAACGGCCAAATTCGTAATTAGGGATATCCATTCCACACCGTTCGCATGAACACCATTGACAGGATTGACTACCAGAAGATGGTCTTCCACACCCTACACAATCAACAAACGAGTCCATTAAACACAATAGATAAGTAAGAGGAATATTTTTGGTGCAAAACTTTTGAAAAGAAATGCTTTTTATGATTTTTTAAATGTTTTTGGATTTTTAATTTTTAATTTTTATGGATTTTTGAAAATTTTTGAGCAAGAAAATAACGTTCACGAGTGAACGGGTCCCAAAATCCAACGCGTCTCTCACAAAAAACCGTTAATCTTCACGAAAAGAGCCGGCAGCGGCGCCATTTAATAACTTGATTTTGCTAGTTAAAAGTTCGTTTTTCTCGGTGTCTAATCGAATTGATCTCCGGTTAAATGTGTGACTCAGTCGTCTTTGGTGGATAAAAGAAAAGGTGTCATTGTCTAGAACTAATTAAAGATAAAAATAAAGCTTTAAAAGGAAATGACAAAATATAAACGAAATGAACTAAAAATTAAAACGATTGACAAATAATAAAGAAACGATATTAAAAACAAATATGAAAACGAGACAATTAATAAAAATAAAACTCACTAAATAAAAATGAAAGAAATTGGATTATAAGACTATTTTAAAAAGAAACGAAACAAATATTGAAACAAAAATTAAAAACGAACCGATTAATAAAAATAAAACTAAAAGAGAAAATTAACTTTCGACTTGAAAATAAAAATTACTAAATGAAAAAGGAGAAAATAAAATTATGAGGGTACTTTAAAACTGAACGAGGCAAAAGCTAAAGCGGGTACTAAATAAAAGATAAAACTTAAACTTTTCGAAAAAATACTAATACTAAAAATTAAAGAAAAATACAACTAAAAATACGTGACTTTCAGAATAGAAATCGGACAACTTTCAGATAAAACTAAACGATCACGAAACAATACTAAATAATAAATAAGCTAGCAAGCATACACCTCAAACAACTAGGCAAGCTGTTGAAAAAAGGCGGGAAAGAATAGCAAGCTAGTAGGCTAGTAGGTTAATTCTATATATAGTTTGGAATGTTGGTTCCGTGTTTAGTTAGGAATCTAAGGTTAAAAAGGTGGGAAAGAATAGCAAGCTAGTAGGCTAGTAGGTCAATTCTATATATAGTTTGGAATGTGTTTAGTTTGGAATCTGAGGTTCAGAACATAGTTCGGAATGCATTTTTGACCTAGTTCGGAATGAAGCTTCGACACCTAATTCGGGAAACCAATCATGCACGTAATTCGGGAAAGGTGATACACACTTAATTCGGAATTTTGTGTTTATACTCAATTCGGGAAAATGGTGCAAGACTCAGTTCGGGAAAAAAAGTTTAGGCAATATTCCGGATTAGATCAAAAATAAGAAAAACTAAAAAAAAGTTAAAACCAAATAAGCACTTATCTAAAAGTTTAACCAAATCAAATTTAAGAAAAAGCAAATAAGCCAAAATTTAAAAACTTTTAAAAACACTAAATAATCAAAATATTTAAAATCAACTTTTATACAATAACTTTTAAAAACACTTAATTAAAATTAAGAAAAGCAATAAAAAGCTATAAGAACAATAAGCTAAGACAATCAAACACATAAAAACATAAGGAACAATCAAATAAGCATGATAATAAGCAAATAAGCATAAAGATTAAGCAAAATAAGAAAGGTAGAATGAGAATGATTAATTGAAAAAGCTTGAAATTAAGATGATTAAAGATTCAAATTACATGATTAATGAAAAAGCTTAAAACATTTAAGAAAATCTAGAGAGAGGAAGTAAATTACACTACTCCTACTCCTAAAACTAATCTATCTACTCTAAAATGACTAACCCCCCCTAATGACATATTAGGAGGGTTTATATAGGAGGAGAGGATGAGTGTTGATGTTTTCTTCTTTCACTTTGTCTTCTCGTCTTTTAATTTCTTTCACGGTGTCTCGGGATTAGTCGATATAAAATGAACTCGTCTTATAATTTTCTTCTTTTATTAGACTTAGTTCTTCGACTTCATTAAACTTTCGTCTTTAGACTTTTTCTTCGATAAATCTTCAGAATAGGCCTTGGGCTTCCGTTCTTTTTGCACTCTTGATCTTTTGACTTTGTCTTTTCTCGTTTTCTTCGATAAAAGCCCGTGAAAGCCCGTGTTTTCTTTCTTTTTCATCTTTTGGTCCTAAAACACCATAAAAACACAAACCACGCATAATTCTGACTTTTACGATGTAAAATACACGTTTTGGCTTGGTTATTATTATAATTAAGTGGTAAAAGGATGAGTGTTTTCACACCTATCAAACCTTCTCGCACCACTGTCCCATTGTAATCCAAAAAAATTAACCGATTTTAAAAATACAGAATTGGTAATGTTGATTTTACCATGAAGGTACGAAAACATAACCCTACAACAAATGCAATAATCACAAGGAAAAAAACCCCAATTAACAGTTTAAGATTTAACATAAACCTTAATCAGAATAATTCGTGCGTTCATAATCAATTAAAGCTACATCAATTGAAAAAACGTTCAATCGTATTAGGGTTTATGTTTATTAGCAATTGATGACATAACATGAAAGGCCAGGATCTTTGATGATGGATCAGTTGTTGAATTGAAGGTTTAGAAGGGTTATGATTGAAAACATGAATGACCAGGATCTTTGATGATGGATCAGTTGTTGGATTGAAGGTTTACAAGGGTTATGATTTAAAGGGTTTCATGGGTGATGGATCTGGAAAAATGGATGTGAAGTGGCTGGTGTGTGGGGTTTTCTCGTCGGTGGGTTGTTATGAAAATAAAGGAAAAAAGGTTTTTAACCTATTATACAAATCTGCGTTATGAGAACGCAGTTTTATGGAAATTGCGTCCTGCTTTTAAAATTGCGTTATGTTTATAAGCAATTGATGACATAACATGAATGGCCAGGATCTTTGATGATGGATCAGTTTTTGGATTGAAGGTTTAGAAGGGTTATGATTGAAAACATGAATGACCAGGATCTTTGATGATGGATCAGTTGTTGGATTGAAGGTTTAGAAGGGTTATGATTTAAAGGGTTTCATGGGTGATGGATCTGGAAAAATGGATGTGAAGTGGCTGGTGTGTGGGGTTTTCCCGTCGGTGGGTTGTTATGAAAATAAAGGAAAAATGGTTTTTAACCTATTATACAAATGTGCGTTATGAGAACGCAGTTTTATGGAAATTGCGTCCCGCTTTTTAAAATTGCGTTTTCGGCCACTATTTTTGGTAGTTTTATGAGATTTTTTAGCAAACAAACAAATTATATTGGTTTAGAAGTGCCATGTCACATATGATATGGATTAGAGGTGTGGTATCAAGTCATAGTTATACCTATATATATATATATATATATATATATATATATATATATATATATATATATATATATATATATATATATATATATATATATATATATATATATATATATATATATATAGTGAGGTTATTTTCAGAACCAAATAAATGTATAGAACTGCGAGAACCACATATTTACTCTTAAAATGCACATGTATATTAATCGAGTTAGTTCATTAGGTAGTACTACATGAATTTTCATTGTCGTACGTCACTAGGAACATGTATCACAGGACCATGCACATGTATTTGCTTTGTATGTATAATAACTATCTTTTCGTTGGATAATATGAAAACACATGTGCACTATTCATATCGCTCATCATACTTGTATCTATATCTAATAAAATAATTATTAAATATTAATTTAAACATAATTATAAAAATACATATGCATTGTTAAGAGTATAAAGGTGGTTCTCGCAGTTCTGTATATTTATTTGGTTCTGAAAATAACCTTACATTATATATATATATATACATATATATATATATATATATATATATATATATATATATATATATATATATATATATATATATATATATATATATATATATATATATATATATATATATATATATATATATATATATATATATATATATATATATATATATATATATATATATATATATATATATATATATATATATATATATATATACTACTAGTATTATTATAAAATTTAGGGTTGCTTTTGGCCCACTCAAATGATCACATAGCTCCGTCCCTGGCTATTCATATAAACCTAACAAATAGATATACTTTGAAATAAAAAGATCAACCAACAACGATTTTTAGTTTATTACTAGTAAATTTTTGTGATAATATGTTAATAATTTGATGTCGTGTATTTTAATTCTTTAACCAACGTTAATATTTTTTATATACGATTATGATATTAAATATTTTATCAAACAATATTTTGCTGTTGTTGAGTATTTGGTTTACAAAAAATAGCTCCTCTTGTAATTAAAAGTTTTTAAGATCAATGTTCTTAATTATATGCCTCAGGTCACAATAGGTGCTCTACCTTTTTCAGATAATGTTCCTCCGATCATAATTTCTTGCTCTGAGAAATCTAGGTTAGGTGTCACCATTAGGTTGGGTGGTGTTGCCACTATTTGTATTGCAACTGGTGTTGGATGTTTCGTTATGGTATTGTCAATTGTGACAATACATCCTTCTACTAGGAACTTGAGCATTCTGTGAGTTATGGATGGCACGACTCGGATTGCCAATATACCTGGTCTCCGAATGATGTTGTTGTATGACGAAGGTGAACGTATCACCATGAAGTTCATCCATGCCATGATTGAATGCTCCGTATCGCCGACCGTTATTAACAATCACAACTGCCCAAATGGCCAAAATACCTCCCCACTAAAGCCTATAAGCGACAACGTGGCCGGTATCAACTGGCTCTTCACCTCTGGCCGTAGGCGTACAAAGTAGTGCTCATAGAGGCTTTATGCTGTGGATCATCCATCAATGTGCATGTGGTGGACAATGTGGCCCCCATGTTTACTTCGATCGTCTCCGCTACACTACTTGCGGTTAAAGAAGGGAATGAAATTTCTTTTTCGTGAGAAATTTTTTTACTAACATTTTGCTTGGTTCTCGTTACTATGAATGTACCATGTAGACGCTCACTGGTTTATCCTTGGGTTGGTCTTTTTGGTTCTCGTTTTCTGTTTATCCTTCCCGTCTTTTAATTCCTTGATGAGATGCTTCACCTTCCATGCTTTCACCATCTCCTCAGTCTGCTTATTGAGTTGCACGCACTCATCTGTCGCGTGTCCTTTTTCACCATGGTATTCATAGTACTTGTTACCAACACGCCTTTCTACTGTAGTAGTAATTAGCGGTAGTTTAAGGAAATTCGCCCATTCAGCTGCCAATATCTCCCTTTGAGTCATCTTCAGAAGGGTGTATTTGTTGGATCCACATTTTCCCCTCTGTTGGACGTGATAGTCATTATTTCGGCCGTTATTTCGGTCGCTAGACTACCTCTTGGGTTGATCTTGAGACATATAGTTCTAATAACACTTTCTGTTATCCGCGGACGCGGTTTCTCTTTGAATGATCTTGTGCGCTTCATTGGTTCGTCAAAGGTTTGGGGAACCCTGTCATTTAGTCTCTT
Organism: Glebionis coronaria; assembly: GCA_025667525.1. NCBI lineage: Eukaryota > Viridiplantae > Streptophyta > Magnoliopsida > Asterales > Asteraceae > Glebionis > Glebionis coronaria. The sequence goes on from CM046875.1 coordinate 423,037,770, forward strand.
GATCAGTTCCTGATTGGTTATCCCATTCAAGAATCCAAAGATCTTCGAAATCTCTGGGCACGCCTTGACATATATACATTTATCTTTGAAGCGTTCTGTGTACTATACATGTTTTCATTACTAAAAATGGACTAAAACCGGATAAAATGTCATCAAAAACGTGCCAAATACCCTTGCATTGTTGTTTGTGTGTTTGTAGGCACGGACACCGAGAATTAACTTGGAAATCATGAAATCAAGCAAAAACGAACACGGGAAACGAAATTTTACATAAGAACCAGACCCAGATGTGAATTTCCAAATTTACCCTTGAAGAATTGAAGATGTACAAGTTTAGTCACTCAAGTTTTAAAGAATGTTACTTTATACCCATAGGATATTCAAATATATAAAAGGGTCCCTAAAGTTTCATATTTCTACAAGATTGACCCTTGAAGAATCAAGAAAATTTCAAATTAGACCTTTTCCAAGTTACAACAAACTACAAGGACTGAAGTTGACAAAAGGGAAAGTTGGTTTAATGTTAAAATCTCCTAATGATAGTTAACATTACCAAGGATTTCAGAGTCATTTTGTTAATGTGTGAGAATCATTACTACCAATATTATAACCCATTTCACTCGGTTTTACCAAAGGCCCAACCTTTAAACCACCAAGCCTAAGTTCATTTTACCCGTTCTTTGTAGTTAGCCCATTGTTTAAAAATTAAATCACGCGCTAAACATGTATACTAATCCTAAATCAAATCAAATTATACCACTTTAGGTATAAACCCTAACCTACCACCAATTTCAATCCCACTCAAATCAAGGGGTTTTTTCTAACACCCCACCAAATGCTATGCGCAGCGGAACTACAACATTCGGGTGCTAGGCAGTTATCATTGCACACAAGATATATCGAACGACTCCAAAGAGACGTCAATTTAAAACTTAAATTAGAAATTGTTAAAAGATACATGTCTACGGTTTTTCCAACCCCAATTTATACAACAGAGTTTAGCGTTTTCGGTCCCCATGAATCTCAACCCAAAAGTTACAGTTTTCATAACAACATAACATTAATGTTAAAAATGTTTAGGTAATAACGGGAGGAAAAACAAGCAGACTCCAAGCCATACACACAACATCCATCCAATGCACGCTCCATGCTACACTTCAGCGGTTACCTGAAACACATGCTAAATTTGGTCAACGAAAACGTTGAGTGGAATTCATAGGTTTTACAATTCATTTTGAACATATGTGAAATAAAAACCATTCACGATCATTTATAGACTTGTCGATCAAACAATCTATATTCAAGATATTGGCAATTGTGTTTAAGCTCATGACACTAAACCGTTAACTCAATCACCCGCGTAAATAATTACCGGCGCGATTCAGATGAAACCAAGGCCCCTAATAAGGCATCAGTTGCAATTATACCTTTTCTCTTATCACAAATTATCCGTCCGCAGGGGGTATCAACGTACTAGCCCTCGTCTCGGATAGGGTAGTCAACCCCATAGTACTATCACTTTGTATAAGCGGCTATTTCTAATCCACGCTAGGACTAAACAATAGTTAATAGTTCATGAATTTAGGGACTTTTGCAACTAGGTACTCAACACAATTTCAAAGGCAACATTCGGGTCCAACAATCATTCATGACATATGTTCGTTTTTAAAAACTAGCATGCATTTCCCTCGCGGGTAAAACAGTTTGAAATAATAATAAGCGAGGCTATAAATTCACACCTTATATATCAAGTAGTCGATAGTTCGAGAGACGGTCACTGACGACGATACGGATGCCCGGGTAAATCAACACCTATCAAACCAAATAACGCGTAATGAGTAATCTCATTTTAAAAACCTTATGGTACTGTATAAAATACATAAATACTAGTCACTTATGACAATTACAACTCACGCCAAAACAAAACAACAAGCGTTACTCATTTTACACCATTTGTCCTTATTATTAACGTTATCCATTTTTATTCGTTTTCGCCGATACTTACCAAAAGTACGGGCTGTTTTACCATGCTTAATCATCTTTGTAAAATTTAGCAAAATTCTCAAAAATACTATAAGACCTGTAGAAAACACATATTTAATCCCAACAAAAATTTTAACTTCTACGACCCGTTACTCAACACTTTTCCAAAAACTACGTTTTTCGGACTGAAATTATACTTTGACCAAGTCGGACTCATTTGACCCGTTTAAAACACTCCATTGACCCATTTGACACCTAAGTCCTATAATAGACACAAATGTGCAGGTTTGACACCAAAATTCAGCCCTTGACCATTTACCAAACTAGACTTATAGTCCCCGGGATTTGACCTAAAACCAAGCATAACTTCGGATTATGACGGTTTTCATCTCCCGGTACACGAATTTCAAAACGTCGTAACTTTTGACTCGTTAGGAGTCGTAAGCTCTACCTTATACCAAATCGAAGCTAAGAAAATACTCTACAAATCTATCCTATCCACAAGACCTGTTTTCAAAATAATTTTTACGAAAATGCCTTAAACTTTCTGCCTAAAATCAACCTTACCAAAATCACACTAACGCTCGTTTTCAAACCCATTTGTCATTACTAGATATCATCCTAAGCATCCCTAATCACAACCAAACCATTTTTTCAGTCCCTAACCCCTATTGATCATCAACCTCATAAAACTAAAATCCTAAAAACAAACATGCAAGTGAATGTATCCATCTAAAACATCTATAAACACAAGATTAAACACAAACCCATGCTCAAAACATCAATCACCATGGTTCCCCAAACACCCCCCCTTAGCCGTGGGGTTTGGGTGACCAAAACACCACAACCAAATCAATTTTGGTGGGTTTGTTTAGTGATTATACCCCCATTACACATGAATTAAACATGCATTTATCCAATTAACATCAAAAACGATTTTGAAAAATTCCTTTGATCCTTGAAAAAAAATATGAATGCATGTTGGATTAGATTACATAGAAAGATTGGAAATGATTTAATTAGAGGTGGTCTAACCTTAGTTTTAATCAAAACCAATTAGAAAAAAAAATTAAGGGTGGTTTATGGTGGGTGAGGGTGGCCGTCGGCCTAAAGGAGAAAAGAGGGAGAGATGAAAAAAATTTTACAAGTGTTTTTGTGATGTATGTGTTTTGTTTCCCCTTTCGTAAAAATTGGAAGGACCTCTTGTGCAATTTAAGCTTTCTTTTGGCCTCAAGTAAAAACGACACTAAAACTTTGCGGGATTGACTCACTAGTCATTTTAGAAAATTTTACGGGAGTCGGAAATTATCCCAAACACTCCAAAATACTTTTGGGATACTTTAAATGTACCCGGAAAGCAATAAAACTCACCCGACTCGACTTAACACGAACCGTAAGTAAACTTCTCGAAAAATTACATTATCGATAAAACGTCAATAATTATAGAAATTTGGGCATCCATCGGGATCGTATTCGTCATCGTCCTTCTTAGATCGTCAATCGTCAAAATTATAACCTCGAACATCGGTTTCAACCAAAATACTAAAATATATAGAAATTAAAATTTATTAAAAATTTCAAAAATTAGCGTAATTTAGGGTAATGTTAGTGACCTCGGTTCTAGGGTATCACATCCACCCCTCCTTAAAGAGAGCGACGTCCCGGCGCTCGCCTCTTCTTATACTCACATTTCGTGCCGCTGGAACAGATGAGGATACCTTTCCTTGAAAAAGTCCTCACGTTCCCAAGTGTATTCCGGTCCACGCCTAGAATTCCATCGAACCTTCACAATAGGAATTCTACTACGCTTCAGCCTCTTGACCTCTCGGTCCATAATTTCCACGGGTTCTTCCACAAAATGCATTTTGTCGTCCAGTTGAATCTCGTCCAAAGGAATCACCAATTCCTTATCCGCCAAACTCTTCTTCAAGTTCGATACGTGGAACGTGTCGTGAATAGCACTAAGCTCGCTCGGCAACTCTAACTTGTACGCTACTGGTCCAATTCGTTTAACGATCTTAAATGGTCCAATATACCTCGGACTCAACTTTCCTTTCTTCCCAAAACGAATTACACCCTTCCACGGCGATACCTTGAGCATAACCATATCTCCGACTTCAAATTCCAACGGTTTTCTTCTGTTATCGGCATAACTCTTCTGTCGGCTTCTCGCAGCAAGTAGCCGGTTCTTGATTTGCACAATCTTCTCGGTCGTCTCTAAAACCATTTCGGGTCCAGTCAATTGACTTTCTCCTACTTCACTCCAACACACAGGCGATCTACACTTCCTTCCATACAACGCTTCGAACGGTGCTGCCTTGATACTCGCATGGTAACTATTATTATACGAAAACTCCACTAGAGGCAAGTGGCGTTCCCAACTTCCTCCAAAATCAATCACGCACGCTCGGAGCATATCCTCCATCGTCTGAATAGTTCGTTCACTCTGGCCGTCAGTCTCCGGGTGATAAGCCATACTTAAATTCAATTCAGTGCCCATCGCACGTTGAAGCGACTTCCAAAATTCTGAAGTAAATCTACTATCGCGATCCGAAATGATCGATAACGGCACTCCATGTCTGCAGACGATCTCCTTCACGTACACACTGGCCAGCTTTTCCATACTGTCCGTCTTCTTCATAGGTAAGAAATGAGCAGATTTCGTCAATCTATCCACTATTACCCATATCATATCACATCCACTAGGAGTTCTAGGTAAACCCGTCACGAAATCCATAGCGATTTTCTCCCATTTCCATTCTGGGATCTCTGGTTATACCAACAACCCAGACGGTTTCTTATGTTCTGCTTTAACCTTCGCACAAGTCAAACACTTACTAACGTAACGAGCAATATCCGCCTTCATATTCGGCCACCAATAAACTTTCTTCAGGTCATGATACATTTTGTCCGATCCAGGATGTATCGAATACTTCGACTTATGAGACTCGTTCATAACCAAATCTCGTACTCCAGGCTTTCCTTCCTCAGATGAACACAATGGTAACCAAATCCGATTCTCGAAATATCTCAATCCGTCTGACCTAATCACAAAAAGAGGTTTCAACATTCTTCCCAAGTTCTCAGCTTCAACATTCCCTTTCATTAATCCCCTCTCTTGAGCCTTCAATATAGTTTCGGTTAAATCAACGCTCTCAGTCATTACCAAAGCTCTGACTCTCAAAGGTTTCTCTCGATCCTTCCTACTAAGTGCATCCGCTACAACATTCGCCTTACCAGGATGGTAGCGATATTCACAGTCATAATCACTCAGTAATTCTACCCATCGTCTCTGTCGCATGTTCAACTCCTTTTGATCTAAAATATGTTGCAAACTCTTGTGGTCAGTGAATACAACACACTTTGTCCCATACAAATAATGTCTCCACAACTTCAACGCAAAAACTACAGCTCCTAATTCCAAATCGTGCGTCGTGTAGTTCTCCTCATTCTTTCTCAGTTGTCTTGACGCGTAAGCTATCACCTTTTCACGCTGCATCAACACCGCTCCATAACCTTTACGAGATGCGTCACAATACACTACAAAGTCTTCGGTTCCTTCAGGCAATGACAATATCGGTGCGGAACATAACTTGTCCTTGAGCGTTTTGAAAGCGAATTCTTCCTCATCTCCCCATTCATACACCCTATTCTTTTCGGTAAGCTTTGTCAATGGCTTTGCTATCAACGAAAATCCTTCAATGAACCTCCGATAATACCCAGCTAAACCAAGGAATTGTCAAACTTCAGTCGGCGTTGTCGGTGCCGACCATTCCCTGATCGCTTCGACCTTGGCAGGATCCACGCGAACTCCTTTGCTATCAATCACGTGACCAAGGAATTGCACGGATTCTAACCAAAACTCACACTTTGAGAACTTCGCATACAGCTTCTCTTTCTTCAGCAGATCCAATATCTTTCTCAGGTGCTTCTCGTGCTCCTCCTTACTCTTAGAGTAAATAAGAATATCATCGATGAAAACAATAACAAACTTATCTAGATACGGCTTGCATACGCGATTCATAAGGTCCATGAATACAGCAGGCGCGTTCGTCAACCCAAACGGCATCACTCGAAATTCAAAGTGTCCATACCGCGTACGAAAGGCAGTTACAGGAATATCCTCCTCTCTTACACGTAGTTGATGATACCCTGATCTTAAATCGATCTTTGAGTATACACTGGAACCTTGCAATTGATCAAACAAATCGTCAATCCTCGGCAATGGATACCGATTCTTAACCGTCAGCTTGTTGAGTTCTCTATAGTCAATACACATCCTAAATGAACCATCTTTCTTCTTTACAAACAACACTGGCGCTCCCCATGGTGATGAGCTCGGCCTAATAAATCCTTTGTCCATCAACTCCTTCAGTTGATCCGATAACTCCTTTAACTCGGATGGTGCTAATCGATAGGGTGCACGCGCAACCGGCGCAGCTCCTGGCACCAAATCAATTCGAAACTCGACCTCACGGGTGGGTGGTAAACCTGGCAGCTCGTCTGGAAAAACTTCCGGATATTCGCAGATAACAGGTACCTCTTCAATCCTCGCCTCTAAATCACCATCACTCGAAACTTGTGCCAAAAACACATCGCATCCACTCTCTACATACTTCATCATTTTCAAACAAGAAATCACTTTCAAACGGGAAGTGCATTCGTCTCCCTTCACGGTCAAGACTTTATTTCTCAACGGGATCTGAACTAATCTCTCACCACAGACGATCATAGCACTGCGCGCCATCAGCCAATCCATTCCCACAATTACGTCAAACGATCCTAGCTCTATAGGCATCAAGTCGATTTTAAAAGCGTAATTTCTTAACTTCAAGGTACACCCTTTCAGTATAGAATTCGTACTAACAATTTTCCCATCGGCTAACTCAACGTTATAACTAGTCGCTAACAACACCGGTTTTCTATCGATATGACGACTAAATTTAACATCTACAAAACTCTTGTCGGAACCAGAATCAAACAAAATACTAGCATAACAAGCGTCTAGCAAAAACGTACCGGTAACCACGTCAGGACCCTGTGGTTTATCAGCCGTCCCTACTTGATACACGGCAGCAGCATTGTTACCTCCTTGCTTGTTTCCTGCCTTCGGGCAATTCCCTTGCATATGGCCTCTCTCTCCACATCCAAAACATCCCCTCACTCTTATAGCATTCGCCCCAGTGGCTACCCCTTTCGTTCGGCAATCAGACATCCTGTGACCCGCTTTTCCACATTTGCCGCATGCAGGCGGGCAATTCCCTACATGGTACAAGTTGCACCTACCACAGTGGGGATTCACCTTCGCTCCTCTGGGGTTTATCACAGCTCTCATCCCTTCATTCCTTCGTTGGTTAAACTTCTGATTGCGGTTCTGACCATTGTTGTTTCGGTTTCCACCTCGGCTTTGACCCTAAGATTGATTGCTCTGTGCCGCTTCCCACTTCCTCTTATTTCCTTCAGCAATGAAGTTCTTCTTGTCCTGGAGTTTGACATCCATCAATGCGTGAGCCATCTGGACCGCTTCATCAAACGACCCAGGTTAAGACGAAGTCGTCTCACCCTTGATATTACTGGATAGACCTTTGATGTACTGTTTCATCTTCTTGGTATCATCGGCAAAAGTGTCTGGACACAAAAGGCTTAGTTCATTAAACCTCCTGGTGTAAGTAGTGATATCATTGTTTTTCAAAGTCAGGTGCCTCAACTCATCTTCCAATTGACCTAACTCCTCTTCCGGACAGAACTTCTTGGTCAAAAGAGCTTTAGTTGCAGTCCATGTTCTTGCATTCGCTACTGCCAATCCAACATTGGCTACTTGGGTGTTCCACCAACTTAATGCATCGTCAAGAAATGTAGCAGCCGCAAACTTGACCTTGTTCGCTTCTGAACAACCACTAATCTCGAAAGTACTTTCAACCTTTTCTGACCATCTCCTGAGTTCTAGAGCTCCACCAGTTCCACGAAATTGCGTGGGACCACATTTTATGAAACTAGAGTAAGTACATTCTCTTGGGGCTTGCTGTCTCCCCGCATTTCTGCCCTGGTCTGGATTCCTTCCTGCTCGGTCTGCTTCTAGCGCATTCGCAATGGCTTCCTGAATCATCGTGTTTACACGGTCGGCGGTTAGTTTTGGAGGCATGGTGCGTTATCAAATATATCTTTCTGCAAGACAGGGAAAATAGAAAAACAATGTAAGTATACACATCAAGATTAAGATGGATTTCTCTTTCAAGACATAATATAGTTACAACGACACATCACTACAGAGTTACTAATATTCATCAATTCACATCACAAAAGATCAAATTTAAGACATATCACAGATCATGAAAGGTAAACATGGATTGTATTGATAATCAACCAAAATTGTGACAAGTATTGCCACTACAATCATTCACCATAAAACTTAAGTCCTCAAGTTTTTCGTCATAATACCATCATATAAAAGTCTAAAACAGTTCTATTACAACGATCAAAGATAAAATACAAGACAAGCAACTAGGCATGTGGTGATCCACACGGCCTCTTGGATGGCGGTTCGTCATCATCTTCCTCGGGTTCCTCATCGCTATCATCCTCGTCCACATCATCCATTTTTCTCTTTCCTTTATCGTTCGGTCCACATTCCGTCTCCTTTTTCGTCCCTGACGTAGACCCACACTCAACCGCTACATGATTTCCCACAATGATACAAGCACCTATGGCAGGTGGCTGGATCATGAAGTCATTAGCTTCCATTTCCAAATCGTCCACAAACCTCCAATCTGGGGGCAATGATGCTCTCACTCGATGCTCCCAATTCTGCATCCTAGACAATCTCACTTGATCTTCCCTAACACGGTCAAGACTGGCGCTCAAGTTCGCGATCATCGATCTTAGACTGTTGATATCACTTTTGTTTGCATTTCCATCATACTCAATTCTTGAAGTCCTTTCCAACAGTCTTTGGTGTGCCCTTTCATTCTTATCAAACCTCTTAATTACCCTGGTCTCAACCACAAACCGCTCCCACATCAACCTATCCATTCTCCTCAAACGACCCTCGGGATCCCAGTAGTGTCTTGGTCTCGGAAAGTAGACCCTTGCGATATTCTCATGAATAGATTGTGATTTTGATAAATTGCTGGACTCTGCACCACTCCCATTACTTACTCGAACAAATCCTGGCACTGTCCTCAAATAGTCCTTACAATTGTCCATCGGGCGACTAAAGGGTTGCTGCTCATATCGATCGGTCGGAGGTACTTCATAACCTTTTGGCGAATTCGTAGATTGAAACAAATCAGGTTCGGTCTGACCTACAGCATTCTCGGGAATACCATCATCCATCAATTCCTCGGGCTCTTCCTCAGAATCCTCGCTCTCATCACTACAGATACTGAAGTTGTCCACCTCACTTTCATCATTGTCATTTTCCGGCCCTATTTCTTCTTCTGGAGCGATCCATCCATTGTCATTATCCGGCGGGTTCGGAGGAAACGGTCCCCCTTCGTGACCTACGACGTAATCGTTTCCATTACCATTAGGCGGTACCTCGGCCATTCCTGCAATAACAACGAATTTCGGAGGGTACGTAAGTAACTATACAATATTTATAAATACATGCATGCAAAGGTGGTACATATGCCCAAAATGTAATAATATGATGCTCATGCATGATTAATACAAAAATTACGGTGTCGGATATTCCACGTATAATTTCAACGTCTACATATAGTAATTTCCATACTTACGTAATAATTACCCACGTATATACTTCAACTCAAAAGTATACGTCAAATGCTATGAATACAAAAATAAATCTTACCGGAGCCATGCAGGATAGTTGTGTGTGCTTGGACAATTTCTTACGACACCAAAAGTTATAGTTTAGGATTTTCAAAACGACCTAGTTCTCTATAACTCATGGCTCTGATTACCAATCTCTAACACCCCACCAAATGCTATGCGCAGCGGAACTACAACATTCGGGTGCTAGGCAGTTATCATTGCACACAAGATATATCGAACGACTCCAAAGAGACGTCAATTTAAAACTTAAATTAAAAATTGTTAAAAGATACATGTCTACGGTTTTTCCAACCCCAATTTATACAACAGAGTTTAGCGTTTTCGGTCCCCATGAATCTCAACCCAAAAGTTACAGTTTTCACAACAACATAACATTAAAGTTAAAAATGTTTAGGTAATAACGGGAGGAAAAACAAGCAGACTCCAAGCCATACACACAACATCCATCCAATGCACGCTCCATGCTACACTTCAGCGGTTACCTGAAACACATGCTAAATTTGGTCAACGAAAACGTTGAGTGGAATTCATAGGTTTTACAATTCATTTTGAACATATGTGAAATAAAAACCATTCACGATCATTTATAGACTTGTCGATCAAACAATCTATATTCAAGATACTGGCAATTGTGTTTAAGCTCATGACACTAAACCGTTAACTCAATCGCCCGCGTAAATAATTACCGGCGCGATTCAGATGAAACCAAGGCCCCTAATAAGGCATCAGTTGCAATTATACCTTTTCTCTTATCACAAATTATCCGTCCGCAGGGGGTATCAACGTACTAGCCCTCGTCTCGGATAGGGTAGTCAACCCCATAGTACTATCACTTTGTATAAGCGGCTATTTCTAATCCACGCTAGGACTAAACAATAGTTAATAGTTCATGAATTTAGGGACTTTTGCAACTAGGTACTCAACACAATTTCAAAGGCAACATTCGGGTCCAACAATCATTCATGACATATGTTCATTTTTAAAAACTAGCATGCATTTCCCTCGCGGGTAAAACAGTTTGAAATAATAATAAGCGAGGCTATAAATTCACACCTTATATATCAAGTAGTCGATAGTTCGAGAGACGGTCACTGACGACGATACGGATGCCCGGGTAAATCAACACCTATCAAACCAAATAACGCGTAATGAGTAATCTCATTTTAAAAACCTTATGGTACTGTATAAAATACATAAATACTAGTCACTTATGACAATTACAACTCACGCCAAAACAAAACAACAAGCGTTACTCATTTTACACCATTTGTCCTTATTATTAACGTTATCCATTTTTATTCGTTTTCGCCGATACTTACCAAAAGTACGGGCTGTTTTACCATACTTAATCATCTTTGTAAAATTTGACAAAATTCTCAAAAATAATATAAGACCTGTAGAAAACACATATTTAATCCCAACAAAAATTTTTACTTCTACGACCCGTTACTCAACACTTTTCCAAAAACTACGTTTTTCGGACTGAAATTGTACTTTGACCAAGTCGGACTCATTTGACCCGTTTAAAACACTCCATTGACCCATTTGACACCTAAGTCCTATAATAGACACAAATGTGCAGGTTTGACACCAAAATTCAGCCCTTGACCATTTACCAAACTAGACTTATAGTCCCCGGGATTTGACCTAAAACCAAGCATAACTTCGGATTATGACGGTTTTCATCTCCCCGTACACGAATTTCAAAACGTCGTAACTTTTGACTCGTTAGGAGTCGTAAGCTCTACCTTATACCAAATCGAAGCTAAGAAAATACTCTACAAATCTATCCTATCCACAAGACCTGTTTTCAAAATAATTTTTACGAAAATGCCTTAAACTTTCTGCCTAAAATCAACCTTACCAAAATCACACTAACGCTCGTTTTAAAACCCATTTGTCATTACTAGACATCATCCTAAGCATCCCTAATCATAACCAAACCATGTTTTCAGTCCCTAACCCCTATTGATCATCAACCTCATAAAACTAAAATCCTAAAAACAAACATGCAAGTGAATGTATCCATCTAAAACATCTATAAACACAAGATTAAACACAAACCCATGCTCAAAACATCAATCACCATGGTTCCCCAAACACCCCCCCTTAGCCGTGGGGTTTGGGTGACCAAAACACCAAAACCAAATCAATTTTAGTGGGTTTGTTTAGTGATTATACCCCCATTACACATGAATTAAACATGCATTTATCCAATTAACATCAAAAACGATTTTGAAAAATTCCTTTGATCCTTGAAAAAAAATATGAATGCATGTTGGATTAGATTACATAGAAAGATTGGAAATGATTTAATTAGAGGTGGTCTAACCTTAGTTTTAATCAAAACCAATTAGAAAAAAAAATTAAGGGTGGTTTATGGTGGGTGAGGGTGGCCGTCGGCCTAAAGGAGAAAAGAGGGAGAGATGAAAAAAATTTTACAAGTGTTTTTGTGATGTATGTGTTTTGTTTCCCCTTTTGTAAAAATTGGAAGGACCTCTTGTGCAATTTAAGCTTTCTTTTGGCCTCAAGTAAAAACGACACTAAAACTTTGCGGGATTAACTCACTAGTCATTTTAGAAAATTTTACGGGAGTCGGAAATTATCCCAAACACTCCAAAATACTTTTGGGATACTTTAAATGTACCCGGAAAGCAATAAAACTCACCCGACTCGACTTAACACGAACCGTAAGTAAAATTCTCGAAAAATTACATTATCGATAAAACGTCAATAATTATAGAAATTTGGGCATCCATCGGGATCGTATTCGTCATCGTCCTTCTTAGATCGTCAATCGTCAAAATTATAACCTCGAACATCGGTTTCAACCAAAATACTAAAATATATAGAAATTAAAATTTATTAAAAATTTCAAAAATTAGCGTAATTTAGGGTAATGTTAGTGACCTCGGTTCTAGGGTATCACATTTTTGGATGACTATTTCCAGAATCACAATTTAACATACTATGAACACACCTATGTGCTCATTTGTGCCACACTGATAACTAGAGTTTTTGCCTAATTAAAAGATTCGTTGATGTGTGTCTAATCGAATTGATCTGGTTTAACTATGCGACTCAGTCGTTCTTTGGTGAAAACAAAAGTGTGTCGTTGTAGTATATTAAAATATGCAAGACAATTAAAGTAAAGGGCAGGTAAAGCAAATCTAAGTCTAATTAAAATAAATGGTACAAGTAATTAAAAGCGTGACTAAAATTAAAGGGCACTAAATGTAAATAACGCAAACTTAAAACTAACTAAGGCAAACTTAAAACGCAACTAAAACTAAATCTTAAACTAAGGCAGGGCTAAAATAAATCTAAGGCAAATAAACTTAAAGTGCGTCTAAGGAAAAAGGCGGGAAAAATAAAGCTTGAAATTAAAAAGCAGAAACTTAAATAACTGAAATTAAAGAAACCTGAAAATTACCTATCCGGAATAATACCCTTATTCGGAATAAATGGCTTACTCGGAATATGTCACATATCCAGAATAATCCTCTCTATTCGGAATATTCGTCTATTCGGAATATCCTTGCTATTCGGAATGTTTGCCTTATTCGGAATAATCTGCCTATCTGGAATACCTTTTCTATCCGAAATATCTTCTCTATTCGGAATACCCTTGCTATTCGGAATATTCGGCCTATCCGGAATCTTCTGCCTATCTGGAATAATAGATTGATCCGGAACTTTTGGTTGATCCGGAATATTATTCCGAATAAAGCCTTGATTCGGAATATTTTAATATTCCGAATAAGCACTTTGATGCGGAATAATTATTATTCCGAGTAACCCAACTGATCCGGAATATCCAATATTCCGGATGAACAGACTTGGAAATTCTTCGTTCGGAATGTCTGGAAGATCAGAACCTGGGAATACAGAAACAGCAAACAAACACCCCGAAGAACAGGGAACAAGAAAAAGATGCGATCTAGATAAAAATTAAGCAAAATCAACCACAAGATTAAATCAAACTAAACAATACACATATACTAATGATAATCAATCAATCCAAAACAACAAAACTAACAAAACTTAATTAAAATAACCAAAACCCACTTAAATAAATCAACAAAAATCAAGAACATAAACATGAACAAATCAACATAAAGATTAAAGAAAGGTAGGATGAGATCAATCAATAAAGATAAAGATTAACAAGAATTAAAAGAACACTTACTTGAAATTAAATGGTAATTAAGGTGCAAGACAAGTATTTAAATTTGACAAGTAAATAAATGACAAGGTAATTAAAAGTGGAAGAACTAATTGTCACTATTAGCCAACAAAAAATGAAAAGATTAATCCTAATGACTATATATAGGGGAGGATTAAGGAATGCTTAGGAAGCTTCCTCCCCTCCTTCATTTCTTCTTAATTGCATGATTAAGTCCCTCAAGCCTTTAATCTTCATTTAATTGCACCATTAGTCCTTTAGCCTTTTATCTTCATTAAATTTTGGACTTTAATGACTTTTGGCTCAGGATTTCTTTGAACTCGTCTTTTAATTCTTCAATAAATTAGACTTGAGTTCTTCGGCTTTAAGTAAACTTCCCTCTTTCGACTTTTTCTTCGATAAATCTTCAGAATTGGTCTTGGACTTCCGTTCTTTTTGCACTCTTGACTTCTTGACTTCGTCTTTCATCTTTTTCTTCAATAAAAGCCCGTGAATGCCGTGTTTTCTCCATTTTTCACAATTTCGTCCTAAATCACAACAAAAACACAAACCACGCATAACTCCGACATAAAAGACATAAAATACACGTTTTGGCTCGGTTGATTCAAAATTTATAAAAACGTTTTTCATAAAACGACCCGAGGGCACGAAAATCGAGGAAACTAAAATCGAGGAGTACCCGTAAATTAATAGGGATGGGACAAGTTTACACTTGCCCACCCCCATAACAAGTGGCGGCAAACTTAGCCAAACCACCCTTTGGTGTCAAAAACCATGGATTTACTTAGGACACTTGTCCTTGATTTTGCAAGACACAAAACCACTACATGCATCAATCTCTCACACATACACACACTCATGCAATTTTAGCTAAAAAGTTTCTCCATCTTTCTTCTCTCCCTTCTCCTAGCCGTCCACCATAGCTTCCCCACCACCATGATTCATCAAATTTAACCATAAACCTTATGTTGTTTCTATATATGTTGAAGCCCTTTTGAAACCCTATTGATTGGTGGTGCTTATAACATCCAAGGAGGAGTTTTCATGGAGTAGTAGGGCTGATTTTCCAAGAGGTGATCATGAAGAATGGAGGTCTTGAAGATGGTCTTGGCTATGCACAAGTTTCTCTATCAAAAACCATGTCCAAATCATAACCTACATCAACATGGTGGTATAAAGATTGTCCTCCTCATCTTCTTGTTAATTTGATTATGTAAACATGTATTTTATTTCCTATTGTATATGTATATGATGATTATATGATGATAAAAATGTTATGTGGGGATTTGGTGTTGATAAACATGATTAAAAAGGTGAAAACTATAAAGAACAAGGCTAAAATCTTGTCTAAATTTGATGGCTGTATAAAACAGTAAAGAAACTTGTTATGAACTGATAAAATGATGCATTAGAATGGATTTACAGTAAGCTATGGGTCTTGTACACATGTGAGAGTTGGCCATGCAATGGAATCAAAATAATGAGTGAGATATGATCAAAACAAGTGTAGGGTATAAATCTGAGGTTACTGTTTTGGACGATTTTTAGAAAATATTTAGAAGATGATTCAACAGTAGCTATAGAAGAGTTAAATGTAGCACATATCATGTAGTTTATGTGATAAAAATTTGAGCTTCTATCTCCATATAGAACTCAAGATATGGCAGTTTTGGTGAAAGTGAAGATAAAAATCAGATTTTTGGAAATTAAAGAATAATACTATTATATAAGCACTAAAAATTTAATAGTATAAAATATAAATTAAAACCCACCAACTTATAAAACTTATTTAGATAAATGTGTAAAATGGTAAATGAATGAATAAATTATATAAATGGTAGTGAAATAATACTTATAAGTTATAAAACTATAAACATTGTTTTTACGACTTTTTCGGCTATCGCCGTAAAATTAACGTTTTTCGCCAAATAAAACTTAGACGACCAAACCCGTCTAATGTAAAGTTTATAAAAGTCATATACTGATATATAAGTATCTAATACAAGTAAAAACCGATAAAACCCGAACTATAGGGCATACGGACATTAACGAGCTAGGTAAACATATTGGACTAATACTTGGGCTAATAATTAGACTAAATAAGATAAACACTCATAAAAAGAACTTATTGGGCTTAACCCATTTAGGCCCAACTTGTAAAGTGTAGATTGATAATATAAGTATAACATGGATTAAAACAAGTTAAAGAACTTATAATAAGTTTATTGGACTTAAAACACGAAAATAAGTGAAACTAGTAAACTAGTATAAAAGTTATCGACATATAACACTAAAATGAGTAAACGAGAAGATGTAAACCCACTTGATCATCATATGTATATAATCATCATATGTATACATAATTGTTATTTTTATAAAGTCATTGGACATGAGTCTAAGACCGAGTATTGTTTGTCTAGGTTTCCGTGATTGAAGCACGTATCGTACGTCCAAATTGCCGATAACCCGCCTTCCCACATCAACGTGAGTTCATAGCCTCGCACTCTTTTAAATGTTTTTATGAAATATTTTATAAAACCGCGAGGGAGATAACATGTTAGTTTTTATGAAATAGGACACATTTGTCCCGATTTTTTGTTTATTGATTTTGGACCCGAATGATTGAATGACCCGATTGTATGACCCGATAAATGATTAAAGGACCCGATAGATGAAATAAAAATGGATTATTAAAGTTAGGTTATGTCACTAAAAGTCCCATTAGCATGAATTGTGAACTACCGGGATTTGGTAGACGCTTATGCATTTAATAGTACTATTTGGGGACGATCACCCCAGTTCGCGCCTTGACGGTTGATCCCCGTCGTGCCACATTGATTGGTAAGCGAATTTATGTATGAGAAGATTTCCATAGCGTGACCTTTGTGACGACACGCTACTTTAGATGGGCAAAATTGGTATCGGGTTAGCTACCCGTTGTTGGTTTAGTAAGGTAACAATGTCATGCGGCTTATAATAATCCAAATTAACGAAATACTAATAGACGCTCCGAATTACGAAGTATTGTCTGACTAGCAATACAGGGTCATACTATTGATATTATGTTCGTGTTTTGGTTTTCATAACCATATTCATATAACGGTTTTTATTTTCATACAACGTTATAAGACGTATTGTATGACGTTTTTACGACATTGGCTCGTATAATGATTTTTAAGGCAAATGCCTATGCTATGATTTTGATAAAGATTTGTATAAAATGATTTTGGCTATTTTATGGCCTATTACAATGATTTGTACAAAAATGATTTTCGGTAAAAACTTTATACCGATATTATATTGATGGTTTATTAAACTCTTTGTACGAAATGATTTTTGGTAATAATTTTATACCAAAGTTATATTGATGTAATTTATTAAACTCTATGAATTCACTCGGCGTTATCGCTGACCTTTTCTTTTAACATGTTTTATCTCAGGTGCTTGAAGGTAATTCTCGGGAAGACAACAAGAATTCATGGCCCGCACTTAAACAATATTTTCCATTCAAATACTTTGTAAAACTTTGTATGAAATATAATGACTTGGGACCGATGTAACTTTGACATTTATGAATGGAAATGTTTTATAAATAAACGACGCGATTTTTATGCGTTGTCTATGATGTGAGTAATGTGCTATCCCGTAACACCAACTAGTCTTCCGCTGTATTGAGTTGTATAAATTTGGGGGTGTTACACTCGTGGATGCTTAGCCTATTAAATCAAAGTTTTGGGTTTTCGAGTCGCCTATTAGGATCTAGTAAACTCTTAGACTTTTTTAAGTTTAGAAATCGCATTTTAAAGTTCCCTTGATAAACGACTCTCTAGGATCAATTATAGGGACTTGCGAAAAGTTTTTGTTCTTAACCCGTGAGAGTTAAGACTTTCGCGTTTTATAGCTCCCTATATAAAAGCCTAGCAAAACTTGACTTAAACATGTTAAGGATACTAGCTAGAGTAAACTTAGATAAGAAAACTCGGGTTGAGTCAAAAGATTCACAACGCTTGAAAATTAAAACCACTTTATTAAAGATTTATTCTAACAAGGAAAGAAAATAACTATACAAAGGGAAAAACTAATAGGCCAAAATAGATCAAAAATTTTGAAAAATATCGAAAAATTGATTTTCCGGTTAAAATGAGGACAAATACAAGGAAAAGGCCACTTAACTTCGATAGAAGTCCCCCTACACTTAACATAAACATTGTCCTCAACGTTTAAGCATGTGGGAGTAAACTTCCCTACACTTAAGACATTGTGCACTTTGTTTAAATTTTGCTAAGGAAGAGACAACTAAAGAGATTCCTATTTTAATATTGAGAAAATAGAAAATAGTGAATCGAAAAGAGTTTAGGATAGAACCAGGAAGAAGTGAACACGGAATCACGGGTCATCAAGAATCATCAAGAGTGGATCATTGAGTGCGCGAATCCCTGATTAAGAGAGGAAAGGAAATAGCAGACCAACGGGTCTCCCCTACACTTAGGATAAAGAAAGCTAAAAGATAGATGCATGGGTTGCCTCCCAAGAAGCGCTTGATTTTTGTTAACCGAGTCGTGAGCCTGACTCGACCTTGATCATCATAGGAAGAAGCATGAAACATATCCACCAGGATCAAAGACATAGTTTTCGTCCATCAAATAGCACAAGCTTAAGGTGAACAAGGCAAGCCAAAGAAGAGTAGGCAAGGTTCCCTTAAGAAAAGATGGAGCACGGTGGAAGCAAGGATGATGTGTTGCAAGCATGTCTTCAAAATTTCCAAAGATTTTTCCTTTTATTTCATCAGGTGGATACTGAGATGGCTGCAGAATATCGATACCGGGGTCGAACACCTTTTCCTTTAAGGGAAAATAGCACTCAGGCTCAGCAGAGTGTGAAGATGATCCGTGATGAAAATGCACAACCTCCTCCTCAGAAGGTGGACAAAGAGGTGTTAAATCATATGTGCTACGGATATTGGTGTCGACCGGTTTTTTTTCCTTTGAAAGAATGCTCTTCAAATCCAAAGTAGGATCAAGACGATAATCTTCAAAATCTAAAGGAGGTGCATCACTCTCATGAGGGAAGTAAGTGTTGAGAAACGTAGAGAAGTCTTCCTCAAATGAGTAATCGTCCAAAGTAGGATAGAGTGATGGCGGAGGATCTTTATCATGGGAAGAATCGCTCGAAAGAGTATCGGCCTCATCAAAATCATCATATGTGGGCAGATCGGGATACTCAGAAGTAAGGTCATCACAATCATCCGAATCTGAGCTAGAATCATCATCATAAGCATCGAAGATCGGTGGAGAATCATAAATGGGAGAAAGTTCCATATTGGAAAGAGAATCATCCACATTATCTTGAAATAGTGGATTATCAATGCAAGAGTCGAATAGAGGATTGTTGTAGACGACAAAATCATCAAGCACATTAATCATATTCGTTGATTCTCGTCCATAGGATTTACTTGTAAGCTTCCGCATTTTAAAAACTTGTGAATCATTCCCGAATCTTAAGATTAACTCACCTTCGGCAACATCAACTAGAGCTCGTCCGGTTCTCAAGAATGGCCGACCAAGTATTAAAGGAATACGAGGGTCCATTTCATAATCAACTACCACAAAGTCGACCGGGAAAGTAAATGTGCCAACTTTAATGAACACGTCTTCGGCAATACCAACGGGGTAAGCGAGAGTGTGATTAGCAAGTTCCAGATTCATCTTTGTTGGTGTGAGGTCAGGTAATGATAGTGTTTTCCAAACACTCAAAGGCATAAGATTTATACTGGCCCCGAGATCAGCTAGGGCAGTAAATTCTTCAGTTTTGTTAAACATGCAAGGCAACACAAAACAACCGGGATCTCCAAGCTTTTCCAGAAGTTCTTTAAGAATAACTGCAGAGCAGTTTTCATTTAAGTGTGTGTTGGCGAGCTCAATCAACTTCTCCTTCTTGCTCAGCAATTCCTTGAATGCTTTCACAAATTTTGGCATGTGGACAAGTGCTTCAACAAGGCTAATGTTGATGTTCATTTGAGAGAGCATCTTCACATAGCTCGTCACTTGAGAGTCATCCTTGGTTAGCATTTTGGTCTTGCCTAAACGTGAAGGATAATGGATATTGGGTTTGGGTGGTAAAGGTGCAGGTGTAGTAGGTAAAGGTTGAGATGTTGAAGGGTCCTTCCTAGGTACATCGTCATGACGAGGCGGAGACGGTAATGGTGCACTAATACTAGGTGTAGGAGGAGTAGGGATAAATGGTGGTGGAGGAGGTGTAGATGATGGGGGCGGGATAGGTGGATCGACAATGGTAATTCCACTACGGGTAGTAATAGCACTCACATTTGCTCGCGGATTGGGGACGGTGTTTGAAGGTAGAGAACTCGAAGAGGAAGGTTGAGCTGCGGGCAAGAAACTAGCAAGCATATTTTTCAAATCATTTGTTTGAGTGCTAAAGGAGGATTGAATATTATCTTGAAGCTCAGATCTAATCTCATTTCCTTGCTTGGTGATATATCCTTTTAGATTGATAATTTGGCTCTGCAGATTCTTGATTTGCTCACCTTGGGTTCTCATGATGGCTTCAACCTCGGGATTAATGGGTGGGGTTTGTTGAGCGGGTGGGTGATAAGGATTAGAAGCTCTTGGTGGGATTTGGTTGCTTCTATTGTAGTTGTTGGCGGGGTTTTGGTTTTGAGGAGAAAAACCGGGTGAAAGGTAGTTGTTGGACCGGTAACTCAGCAAATTTCGATCCCCTTGTGGTCGAGCTTGGTAATTTTCCGGTAAATAATTACCATAAGCTGCATACACATTTTCCGGATTTCCTTGAGTAGAAGGGCAATCATTGTATGAGTGAGGACCGCCGCATGTTTCACAAGGAGTAGTAACCGCTTTAACTTGTTGTTGTTGGTTTGAAGCGAGAAGCAAAATACTTTTGTTCATTTCAGTCGTCATGCGTGTGAATTCGGTCATATCAGGGCTTGCTGAGGTAGAAGAAACATTGACTCTCGGATTGTTCCTTGAAGAAGCGGAGGAATCCCAGTTTTTGTGGTGAGTAGTCATGTTCTCAATAAGCTCTCTACACTCCTCGGGTCTCCTTTTCATAAATGTGCCACCAGCGACTGCATTAATCGTATCACGATATCGAAAAGTCAAACCGTTGTAGAAAGTATCTATTAAGGTCACAGGGAGCATGTTGTGGTTTGGACAACGATCAATCAAGACATTATATCTTTCCCAAGCATCAAAAAGAGATTCATCGGGTTCTTGCATGAAACCGCTGATTTGATTGCGAAGGCTCGTGACCATGGACGGTGGAAAGTAGCGCGACAAAAAGCGTTGAGTCATGTCATCCCAAGTATGAATAGAATTCTTCGGGAGACGATTAAACCATTTCTCGGCGTGATGTGATAAAGTTTGTAGGAAGAGTTGAAGGCGAAGAACATCCATTATGGCACCGGGCAACTTCATGCTTTGAGTGATTGTAATGAACTTGTCGAGGTGTTTGTTGGCATCATCATCAGGCAATCCACGGAATGGGTTAGTTTGCACTTGCTGAATCATGTGGTGCTTCAACGAAAACTCTGGAGCCGTAATTTGCATCGGCGCAATCGGTCCTCCTCGTCCAAACATGGTAGGTTGACAAAGCTCCTCCATTGTCTGAAGATCGGGCTGTGGAAGAACATTGTTGTTATTGTTGAGGTGCGGTGGATTATTGTTGTTGTTAACACCCGCCATACTTAAATCTTCTCAAGTCTCGGGCTCTTGATAATTAGAAGATCTAGTACGCATACACCTACAAAGACAAAAGAAAACAATACCAAACGCAAAGACAATATATATACACAATAAAAATAAAATCTTTTTGGATTTTTGAAATTTTTAATTTTTATTGATTTTTTTTAACAATTTTTAATTTTTGGTTTTTTTGAATTTTTTAAGCAAGAAAATAACGCTCACAAGTGAACGGATCCCAAAAAGCAACGCGTCTCTCACAGAAAACCGTTAATCTTTACGAAAAGAGCCGGCAGCGGCGCCATTTGATAACTAGAGTTTTTGCCTAATTAAAAAGATTCGTTGATGTGTGTCTAATCGAATTGATCTGGTTTAACTATGCGACTCAGTCGTTCTTTGGTGAAAACAAAAGTGTGTCGTTGTAGTATATTAAAATATGCAAGACAATTAAAGTAAAGGGCAGGTAAAGTAAATCTAAGTCTAATTAAAATAAATGGTGCAAGTAATTAAAAGCGTGACTAAAATTAAAGGGCACTAAATGTAAATAACGCAAACTTAAAACTAACTAAGGCAAACTTAAAACGCAACTAAAACTAAATCTTAAACTAAGGCAGGGCTAAAATAAATCTAAGGCAAATAAACTTAAAGTGCGTCTAAGGAAAAAGGCGGGAAAAATAAAGCTTGAAACTAAAAAGCAGAAACTTAAAAAACTGAAATTAAAGAAACCTGAAAATTACCTATCCGGAATAATACCCTTATTCGGAATAAATGGCTTACTCGGAATATGTCACCTATCCAGAATAATCCTTTCTATTCGTAATATTCGTCTATTCGGAATATCCTTGCTATTCGGAATGTTTGCCCTATTCGGAATAATCTGCCTATCCGGAATACCTTTTCTATCCGGAATATCTTCTCTATTCGGAATACCCTTGCTATTTGGAATACTCAGCCTATCCGGAATCTTCTGCCTATCTGGAATAATAGATTGATCCGGAACTTTTGGTTGATCCGGAATATTATTCCGAATAAAGCCTTGATTCGGAATATTTTAATATTCCGAATAAGCACTTTGATGCGGAATAATTATTATTCCGAGTAACCCAACTGATCCGGAATATCCAATATTCCGGATGAACAGACTTGGAAATCCTTCGTTCAGAATGTCTGGAAGATCAGAACCTGGGAATACAGAAACAGCAAACAAACACCCCGAAGAACAGGGAACAAGAAAAAGATGCGATCTAGATAAAAATTAAGCAAAATCAACCACAAGATTAAATCAAACTAAACAATAAACATATACTAATGATAATCAATCAATCCAAAACAACAAAACTAACAAAACTTAATCAAAATAATCAAAACCCACTTAAATAAATCAACAAGAATCAAGAACATGAACATGAACAAATCAACATAAAGATTAAAGAAAGGTAGGATGAGATCAAACAATAAAGATAAAGATTAACAAGAATTAAAAGAACACTTACTTGAAATTAAATGGTAATTAAGGTGCAAGACAAGTATTTAAATTTGACAAGTAAATAAATGACAAGGTAATTAAAAGTGGAAGAACTAATTGTCACTATTAGCCAACAAAAAATGAAAAGATTAATCCTAATGACTATATATAGGGGAGGATTAAGGAATGCTTAGGAAGCTTCCTCCCCTCCTTCATTTCTTCTTAATTGCATGATTAAGTCCCTCAAGCCTTTAATCTTCATTTAATTGCACCATTAGTCCTTTAGCCTTTTATCTTCATTAAATTTTGGACTTTAATGACTTTTGGCTCGGGATTTCTTTGAACTCGTCTTTTAATTCTTCAATAAATTAGACTTGAGTTCTTCGGCTTTAAGTAAACTTCCGTCTTTTGACTTTTTCTTCGATAAATCTTCAGAATTGGTCTTGGACTTCCGTTCTTTTTGCACTCTTGAATTCTTGACTTCGTCTTTCATCTTTTTCTTCAATAAAAGCCCGTGAATGCCGTGTTTTCTCCACTTTTCACAATTTCGTCCTAAATCACAACAAAAACACAAACCACGCATAATTCCGACATAAAAGACATAAAATACACGTTTTGGCTCGGTTATTATTGTAATAAAGTGGTAAAAAGGATGGGTGTTTACACACCTATCACACATCATCACCCATAAGCCCCAAACAACCCTCCCATGCACCAAAGATAGAGACGCTTTGGCTTGAAGATAAATGGGTGCAGAGAATTGGAAGGTTGTGATGTTTTTCTTGGTCTCCGTAGCAAATCTAACGACAAAGATCAAATCTTACTGCTATATTTCACATGGGATAGAATAAATCAGTCACATGAAGGCATTTGATTCAATTCAAACAAACGGATTAAAGCATCTTTACAAGAATCTACGAGGGAATTATTGGACTTTTATGTATTAGGGTTTCATTTTTCTAGAATCTACTTGTAACTAATATAACTAGAATATAGCAGTGTAGCTTAATTTTTGTTCCAATAATTTGTAAACCTTAAATGTTGGACTAGTTAATGAAAATGTTTAAGCCTTGAAAATTCTTGTGTTCCATTTTAATTTAAGTGATTTTAAATGTGTGCTCTTTATTTTCTTGTAATTTAACATAGTTTATTCAAAAGTTTTTGCAAGAAATTTTCTTAAACCTATTTGAAGATCCAAGTTCTTATATGTGATTGTGTGTGTTTGATCTGAGAAATTAAACAACAAGCATATAAGTGCTTTTTTCTTTCTTTATTAGTTCACTTTTCTTTGCAAAAGTTCTTATTCCATGTACTTTTCCAAAAAATCCAGTTATTTGCTTTTTCACACTTACTGGTAGCAAAAGCTACCATAAGCTTGTTGGAAGACAAAGTTTATAGTCAAGGTTTTTGGTGTAAGATGCTTGTTATTGTGATGTTATTTCAGGTTGAAGGTACCAAGGTAGATAGTGTAGATCTTTGTTGATTTTATGGTGACTGGTGTGACAATTTAAGCCACAAGCTCTCATAAGCTCACACAATAGCTCAAGATAAGCCTGCATTTTGTTTGCATCAACTGCTAAGGAAGGTTTGGATGTAAATCTTCCTATGTACAACTTTGAACTCACATCATTTAAGCTTGTTCTACCATTGACTGACCTTGTTGAGTTATATGCTTAATAGTTGTTAAGTTGCTAGTTAGTTGTTTAATTCCAAGTCTTGAATGTTTTTCTTACATGAATTTGTTAATGATTTAGCTTGAGTTAGTTTAATTCTCAAAAAAGTGTTACTAAAATTTGAGATTGTTAGTATAAAGGGTGTTTGGGGACTGTGGTTTTAGACTTAGGTGACAATAAGTTGGACTGCAAACCTGTGACACACCTTTGGTTAGTTTAATTTAGGATAAAAATTGCTTTTAATTAAGTTAAAGTAGTTGATAACTTGATTTGAGTGTTCTTCCATTTTCTGCTTAAGTATTCATGAACATTTAATTTTATGGCAGATATGTTTGATTGTTTGTTGTCTGACTTCTTTGGGTGTTGTTTAAACATGTCTAATGTGCCTGATAAGTTAGAAATAGTGGTGATGTTTATTTGAGTGTTGCTTGAACTAAACTATTGCTTTCTACCATGTAAAACACATCAGAGAGTTTAACTACTTCATTTTAAGTTTTTAAGCATTAATTTTCAAATTACTTGTAGTTTATGTAAGTATTCATAGCAGGTAATAGTTAGATTTCAGTATCTTAGCTTTCATTAGCTTAATTTCTTGTTTGAAATTTATTTTTTTGCATTTTATATCAGCCATTGTAGCATCTAGTTTAGGTCATTGCAGTTTGCTTATTTTTGCTCTTTTAAATTAAGTTGGTGTTTGTGTTTGATCCTTGGTGTCTGCTTACTGATTTTGTACCATATTATCATCCAATAAGCACCAACTATACTTATTGGGCTTATCTGTCCAATAGCAAACCCAAAACAAGCAACTTCCCAAACTAGCAGTCCGTTGTTTTGACCTTAAAACCATCCACAACAGCTCATTTTTCACCATTTTCTAGCTTAACATTGTCCTTTTTACCTTTCTTTCATTTTTTTACAAGCTTGACTTTTTGGTTAAACTGGTTAATTTTGTCTAGTTTGCTTATTTTCTAATTCTAGCTTATTTAGACTTGCACAACTTAGTATTTTGTAATTAATCTCAGTTTTCTTAGCTTATTATTGGTTTTCCAAAGTTTCAATTCATTTAGTTAATGTTCTATTAGAAAATCAGCTTATTTCTATTTTTCAAACGTGCTTATTGAGATCCATATCTTATTGTTGTGGGCTTATTGGCTTTTCTTGGTTTTAATCTCTTTGTTAGCTTATTACTTAGCTTTTTGCAAAAAAACCAGGTCCTCTAGTTTTATTTTAAGCTAAATCGACTATTTTGTCATTTACTTAAAATGGCTTTTTGCTTATTTTAGCCTTTCTAGTCAATCTTTTTGGAAAATTATTTTTGGAATATTCTTATATGTCCAAAATATTGAGGTTTGCCCAAAAGTAGGCAATAAGCTTATGTTTTTTGGCTTATTAGGCTCATTAAACTAGCTTATAGCTTATATCTGCCTTAATGGCTTGGATTCAGCTTTTGAGCATTTGAAAAATTATGTTCAAAAGACCATTTTTAGTCCAAGTAGTGATTTAGATTTTTAAACTATCAAAGTTTTTATTTTGAGCCCATTTTAGACCCCATTAAGCCAAACTATTTTGATTTTGGGCCAGTTTGAGGCTAATTTAGGCATAATATATGCATGCTCTACGTTCTACATGCTTAACTAATATAGTCCCAAAAAATCCCCAAAAGATTTTTGTTTAGTTATAGTCCAGTTAATAAAAAAATTATTTTATTTTTATTTAAATGGATTTGGTTCTCTATAACTATCCTCTGATACCATTCTCTGTGACACCCCCAAGTGGGTCAAATGCAGCCGAAGTCATATTTGGGTGTCACATAGGTGGATCAATAGCAAATAGTACATAGAGCATTAAATAAAAGATTATCAAACGAATATTACATGAATAGTAGTACAAATTGTTATAACAAAATTGTCTTGACATTATTAAATAAATTCTTTATTCTCCAGTTATAAAACCCCAGATGAGCTCTATAATGATGTCTATCATGATGTTGGACTTCATGCACACACCAAGTACTTGCTTCATTTACCTGAGAAAAACATGCTTTGAGGGTCAACATAAAGTTGGTGAATTAACATGTTTAGTAAAATCAGTTTGGACAGTAAAACATTCGCTGAAGTAGTAACGCACATAGCATCAATACTTAAAGGTAACTACATTTCCTATTGCCTGAAACTGAGGCTCTGACACATTAAGCCCTCAACAGATGAGGACCCTTCGCCTTGTAATAAGGCACCCATTATCCAGTTCCGACATGATAAACACCTGTTGTCCCGGCCAAGGCACAGTGAGCATGACTCACCTAGATGGGGATGGTCAATCCCAAATAGATCTATTTATAACATTCAGGAAATTCGAGAATTTTAACAGTTTCTGTTCACGGGTCATGAGGAATTCTACAATAGGCAAATGTAATCAAAGTTTGGTACAGTTCAGTTTACGTCCATAAAACAAGTTGCATGTTTTCTCCCCCATAAAGGATTTTTAAAAGTTTGTCAATATATTGTGTGGGGCCGTAAACCCACCTTAGTATCTGTAACAGCAGTGTATCAAAAGAAATCCAGAAAATGCTCACGACACAGTCAACTACCTAAATAATGGTACAGTCTCAGTAAATGCATAAAATAATGTAAAAAGTTTCAGATAAATATATGTGCATACTTATACAGTTTTTAGGCAGTTTATTAATATTACTGTGTTTTAGTTAAACACATCGTTGTATAAGTATTAATAACCTCCAATTAATTTGTTATTAATATCATCGTTTAAGTAAAAGTATTTTACTTACAATTGTTGTATTTTTACTTTTAATATACTTGCATTTAATTTATATAGTTTATATAAATTGTTTTATAAAAATAATAATACTTTATTTACTTTAATTTAAAGTCCTTGAAGTTTCTAATATTTATTAAATAGTCCTTTGATTACAAGTTTGAGAAAATGACGGTTCTAGTCCTTGTAGTTTAAGACTTATTTAAGTTTTAATAATTTAAATGAAATAAAGGTTTTACGGTTTGTTTAAGTTTTGGATATAGGCAAAACAAGTCCCTCCATATTTTATTAAATGTATGACTTTCGGATCTTGGCACTTTTAGTCCTTAGGGCTTGTAACATTTTCGGGATATGGCAAAAATAGTCCCTCTAATTATAATTAGGTTTTAGAACTTTCATTAAGTGGCAAAAATAGTCCCTAGGGCTTCTAAAGGTTTCGGCTATTTACATAAATAGTCCTAGAGTTGTAAAATGACAATTTAACTTTCGAGAATTTACAAGAATGGTCCTTAGGGTTTAAATAAGTCACGAATGAAATTAACAAACCCCTAAACTTATATATATTTACAATATTAGTCCTTGTACTTAATGTTTTGTCAAAATAAGTTACAAATGTCGCGGTTTTAACCCATAAGCTTTATTAATTTACATTTTTAGTCCAAAAGTTTTTATAAGTTATATTTTTGGCATAAAAACTTATTTAAGTATAAAAATATTACATGGGCTTATTTAATATGTCAGATGGGCTAATGGGTTTCCTAATGGGACTAAACACATTTTAAGTCCATTAATAATTCAAAATTCGCTAAGTGGGCTCACAAGGCACTAAATGGGCCTAATAGGCTCCTAAAAACACACGGCTACATTATTGGGCCTATTGGGCTTAGTTAAGTTTTGGCTATATTTATATGG
This sequence comes from Glebionis coronaria, assembly GCA_025667525.1. Classification (NCBI taxonomy): domain Eukaryota; kingdom Viridiplantae; phylum Streptophyta; class Magnoliopsida; order Asterales; family Asteraceae; genus Glebionis; species Glebionis coronaria. The sequence continues at coordinate 423,066,270 of CM046875.1, forward strand.
GCTTAATAAGTCCATATAAATATAGCCAAAACTTAACTAAGCCCAATAGGCCCAATAAATAATGCCGTGAGTTTTACTCTCCATTTGAGATCTTAAGTTTGCATGTATGTTGTGTGTGTGTGTGAGTTTGTAACCTGGTAGGAGGAGAGAGGTGGGGGGGGGGGGGGGGACAAGGATCTCCCTTGGAAGGATCTCCTTGCCAAGTGTTGTGTCTTTACCAAAAACAAGACAACCCTTTGATCTCCTCTATGTGCCGTGTGAAGGTAAGCAGAGAAAGGGCAAAAAGTTTGCCAAGTGTTGAGTTGGGTTAGCCAATAGGCAACATGGATCAATTCCAAGTTTTACAAGAAAGGTGCATGCATGCATGTATGCATGTACACGGCTAGAATGGAATGGGTACTGGTATGTTTAATTTTTTGTTAAGTGTTGTGTATTATCACAAGTGTAGCCATTTTATTGTATGTCCTTGTGAAGGTTTCTAGGTATTGTGTCGTATGGTTCTTTCTAGTAAAGGTATGTATATATATACACATAAAGGCAAATTTAAACACTTAATAAAATGTAGTACATGAGATAATGTTTCTCCAGTCTATTTTTACATGATCAAATATGTACTGTTGTTGTGAATTGATACAAGCATTTTGTATGGGTTCAGAATTTAATCTCGGAATCTTCTCGAATTGATCACAGCTCAAAGTGGAATGATTTTTCTTGGTGACAAATAGGGGGTTTGGTTTTCTATTCTACTAAAAATTTGAATGAAGTAAATAAAGTTTAAAACCAATAACAGTTAATGACATAAAACTTGAATTAAAATTAAACAATTAAACGGTAAAGCAGTAAAATAACCTTACTGAAAATTTGCTTGATTTGGAATAATATAGTTGATGTGGAATAAGCGAAGAAATGCTCTATCCGGAATATAAGGTCATGCGGAATAAAAGTCTATTCGGAACACAATGCTTATGCGGAATAGATACCATCCGGAATAATTGACTACTCGGAATAATTAAGCTACTCGGAATAAATGCTATCCGGAATAAACTGCTACTCGGAATAAATTGCTATGCGGAATAAAAATGCTACTCGGAATAAAAGGCTATTCGGAATAACAATGCTACCCGGAATAATTTGCTATGCGGAATAAAAATGCTACCCGGAATATTGGGCTATCCGGAATAATAGATATTCCGGATAGAAAAACTCTATGCGGAATAAAGTGGCTATTCGAAACAACAGGGCTACTCGGAATAAACAGCAATTCGGAATAAACTGTGAATGAAGAACAGTAAGCCGAAATAACAGGGGAAGACGATTTTTTGATCAAAATAAGCCAAATCTAACCAAAAGATTTAAACCAAACTAATCCCTAATCATTTACTAGCCATAAACAACAAATCCCAATCATAAAAACACAAAACCCATTAACTTTTGAAGATCAAAATCAACCAAACAAGAACTTTAAAACTTTGAATAAAAAGAGAAGATGAACAAGATGAAATGGAAAGATTATATTGATGATTAATTGATGTAGTAGATTTTGTATATACTTTATTTTAGGAAAAACAAAGCAACACAAAAAGCGGTAAGTATTAACGAGCGGTTTAGGAAAACCACAAGTTATGACCCAATGAGTGGGGATCGTTCTCTCGAGGAGGCACGTGTGTTGTGTAATGAATGATGATTTATGTTTTTGATTATTAACAAGAAGAAAAGAAGAGAAAATGACGAAGACGAAAAAAAAATAGAAAAATAAGGCGAAAACACTACTAGAAAGTTACGACGTAGAACGTAAAAAGTGCAAAATTTAAAATTTTAATCTAAAAATTCCTAAAAATTACTAAAAATCCACAATAAAATTCTAAGAGTTTACAAAAAATCCAAACCTGCTAAAACCTTTTAATTAATTTAATAATGACTTTTTAATGCTAATTAAAGCCCTAAAAATCACTTTTAAATATTAAAAAGCCCTAAACAAGATTTAATAGTTTGTAAACCTCAAAAATGATCTAATTAAGCTAAAAACTATTTTTAAAAATTTTAAAACCAAATTAAACTATTTTTAAACTCCTAAAAACTATTAAAATCTATTAAATCTTAAATTAATTCTAAAAATTAATTGAAAAGCCTAAAAATTATTCTACAAATGGGAAAAGTCCTAATTAATGATAAAGAACCTAGGAAAAATGAAAAAGAAATAAAAATAATACTTTGACTTTTTATGATTAAAATAATATTAAAATATTCTTAAAAATAAAAAGTTTTCAAATAAATTCTAAAAAATTCTCAAAAATCCTAAATATTCTAACTAAGAAGAAAATGCAAGCTAAAGTTCCTAAAACCTTTTAGTTAATTTTATATTAATTTTCAAAGTTTAATAAAAAACCTAAAATCAAATAAAATTAAAAATTAAAGTTTTTGAAAACTTTTTGATATGTAAACCTCAAAAATACAAATTAAAACCTAAAAACTATTTTTTTGTATTTTTTTATTACTGTTTAGTATTTTTAAATGACTTTCTAAATTTAAAATTAAAAATAATCCTAAAAATTAATTAAATAATGTGAAAAATAAAAATTTTAAACAGAAAAATCTAAAAACCTAATCAAAACCTAGGAAAAATGAAATAAGCCAAAAAAACTTACTAAATAAGCTGGAAAATTAGAAATAAGCTACGGCTTATTTAATTAAGCTCAAACCAAAACGTACTTAAATACAATTCAAAACCAATCCTATCAGTCAAAGTCCCTAGGGCGCAGATGGTTAGCACGTTGGTTTGTGAGAGGAGTGGCGCAGGTTCGAGTCCTGGCCACGTCCTTTTTGATGTTTATATTTTTTTTTTTATATTTTAAAAACTTGATTCCAGTAACTTAAATGAACACAAAAACTCAAAAACAAATTAATTTAGACAATGATTAAAGCAAATGAATGGCAAAACGTGCCCAGTTCTTGATGAGTTTCTGATGAACAAGTGACAACCAAGAGGACTTGGTTTTTGATTTGTTTGTGGTGATTTCTTGGAACAAAGGGCACCCCTACACTCTTTCTGAGTGTAGGGAGTCACAACAAGTAGGAAACAATCACACTTAGCACACAATAATCACAAAAAATCACAAATCAAGGCACATCATGGCATATTCAAGTTGCTGTGACCAAAAATGAGGTCTGGTGGGTATTATGCAGATTACTTGCATTCAAATGAGTTTCAAACCCCAAGATTAAGCATACACATGCACCAAATATTGCACAATCAATATATAAACCTCTAACAACCTAGATCTAAACAGATTAAAAGATCCAAGAATCAAAAATCAACAAAAACAGTCAAGTATGGCAGTTTTATGATATTGCTATGATTTTCACTTTTAGACACACAACTTGCTCAATACTTGATCAATACTAAACTACAACTAGCAAGCAACCTATCTTAACCTGTTTAAATGACTTAAACACGTTTTTAAACCACAAACCAAGATTTTTGCCTTGCTAAAACACTTATCCAAACACCACTTTAAATCTGTTTTCCAACTTTTAACAAACCAAAACACTTCAAAAATTACTCAAACTGATCCTAATAACATTTAACATGCATACCAACTAAAAAGAACTCAAATCAAACTCCTTACACTAGCAATCAACACTTTTCACAAAGAATCATGCATAGCATATAATTTTTTTCAGAAACACTAAAAATGAAAAGGTATTTTACCTTGAGGGACTTACATCCAAGTCCCTCAGTGGTTGAATAACCACCTCCTTATACACTGGGGTGTATGCTGAACCTTTAACAGCAACACTCAATCAATCAAACCTGCAAATCAAGAACAAACACAAGAATATGCACTTTTCTGATTTTCTGAAAACTTCCTTAAAAAAAACTTTGAAACAATGAACCAAGAAACTTTAACCACGTTTTGAAAACAACTTATAAACCAGAAATCATGGGATGTTAATCCACTTTCACTTCATAACAACCTATGATTTCTTAAATTCATAAAATTCTTTCAAAACCTTTTTGAAAAACTCAAACACTCAAAGTGTTAAACAAATAAGATGGAACTCAGTTATAGCAATCCAAACACACAAACTTTTTATAATAAATTAAAAGGAATTACAATTTCTATCAAAAATACCAAACTTTAATTTTATAAAAAAGGAATTACAAAGGATTTGCTAAAAACTGGAACAAGGGCTTTACACATGTTGTAAGCTCCTTAAATAGACTAACTAGGAACATTCTAGGACTACAAACCCTAATCTATGGAATTGCCCTAAATGCCCTTGAGTTCTTTGACGAAAATTGGGTCAAATGTTACCCATGTGATGCCAGCTGTGGAATCTTTGATCTTGGACGTTTAAACAAGCTTGGGGACCAAGGAGCAACATCCAATCGTTTATCTGGTCGGGGGTGGGGTTTTGTGTGAAAGTGATGGAGCAGGGGAGGCTTGGGGAGGGTCCCACAAGCCATGTGACACTGTTGGGTGAGGTGGGTTTGGTTGAGAGTGACGTTAATCAGTGTTCTGGAAGTTTTTAGGGTAAAACCCCTTGATTTGGGTGTGATTGGATCTGGGGGTGTTCTAGGGTTTATGGATTAATTAACCAGGTTTTAATCTGTTTGGTTTAATTAAATTTTCAAATAAGTGTTTAAGGGGGGAAAAGTGGGGTAAGTGGGATTTATTGACTTTGTTTGACCATAGCTTAATAAATAAAACAGGGTATAATGGGATTGGGTAGGGTCGGTTTGGTGGGTGGGTGGTGGGTAGGGCTGAGGTGTCACTGTCTGAGTGGCTGAGAGATTTTGGTGGTTTGGCAAATTTGGTCCCCAAGTTATCACATTCTTTCCACTTTGTATTAAAACCCTATCAGCGCCCAATTATGCCTTGTCAACTTTTGAGCACTTGTCAAAAATGGCACAAACTCTTCCAAAAACTTTTCCAAAGGGTATTTAATGTATATTCATGATTTTCCAAGGACTGATCTTGTACAATCTTCAAACATTAAGGATCACACTTGTACATTTGATATGTGGAGGGTCAAATGTGACAAGTTCTTCAAAGATGAGGGACTAAACTTGACAATCTTCAATTCTTCAAGGGTGTTTTTGCAAAATTCCAACTTGGGCCCGGTTCATTGTGCGACTTCGTTTCCCGTGTTCGTTTTTGATTGATTCTTGTGTTCTTTTGCCAATTCCTCAATATTCGTACCTAAAAATACACAAGTAACAAACACGAGCATATATTTGGTCTATTTTATGATATTTTATGCAATTTAAGGCCGTTTTGGACGATGAGACCATGTATAAAAGCAGTCTCATCACTCCCCCATACTAAACCATTGCCGTGCCCTCACGCAATGCTAGAATAAAGTATCAAAGCATCTCCAAAATTTAATTTTATTCACTTTATTGAAAAGATAAACTAGCTACACACTATGATTACTACTACTTGTGTTATAGACATAATGTATGATTTTCATCGCAAAATGGGACGTTTAGGTTCATAGAATAAGAACATGTGAATGCTTCGTTAGAAATAATTTCGTCGTCCTCGATTTTCACCCAATTCCATGCCAAGCGTGCAACGAGATCATTGTCATTATAAGTTAGTAATGCTAACACTACTCATATGCCCTAATCACGTACTTATTCTCCCATTATTCCTAAGTTGTTTCTCTTATATTTTATTTTGTCTTAATGATCACGAGGATACATTGTTGACTTATGCGATAATAGAGATTTAGGTCTAAAAATAGAGTCCTAACGGTGTAACTAAGACCATCAAATCAATAACCCCTCCTAATAGACGACGATGTTAAAAAATTAAGTTGACAAGAAGAATCGATAAACACGGTTTTATAACGGTTTTGAACATGAGACTTATTACCAAGACTTTTATACGCCCCCTAACGGAAGGACCTTATTATCTTTGGTTTACCTCCATCTTTTATTCAACTTCGCCATGAAGCTTTTATTATGACTTCGGTCTTGCCTTGCCTTTTATTATCCGCCATCATCGGTGGTTTTATTAGCCAAAGACGTATATCCTCACGCTAAAGCGAATTTTGGATCTTTAAAGCTTCGAAGATTAAGGCTTGATTCACTTTCAATTTTGCATAGATTTTAGGCCTTGTGGGGCTTCAAATTGTTTGCTAGATTTAGGTGAGCACTTGAAATCTTTATTATTGGGTGAAGCTTTCGATTATTCGGGTTGCCAATACTTCAAAACCGTGATGCTGGCGATACCTTAATGTCTTCCCAATTTAATTACACGGAAGCTACTAGAAAAGACTAGAAACCCAACAATCCTAACTAAACCGCTAAATCAATATTTATTAAGCAAAAAATATTTACATGCGAAGGGAGAATAAGCAAACAACGAGAACACATGAGTTTTTGAAAGAATACGAGTACTCTACGTTTAGCATAGTAACTTATAATTAACTCTATCATTTCTCGTCCTCATTTAAGAGACTTAGCCTAATGTGTAGTTAAGGAATCAAAGCTAAGTGCTCAACACGCACGGTCGAGTCAAAAATTACTCTTATTCTCGCCATCGGAAAATCTACATTCGTGTCTTCAAACACTTATAAAACATGAGAAAAATTTTAAAATTTGGCCATTTTTAGCCTTATTTTGCAAGAAAACGATAAACTTTGGAAAGCGTGAAGGTTTGGCAAGGCAAAGTATCTATTCACCCCCCATACTAAAGTTAAACATTGTCCTCAATGTTTCGAGTCTAGGGGTGCAAAACCCCATACTAGAGACGTAGTCGAATGCCTAATCTAGCATGGAAAGGGTGTAACCATTAAATTAATAGCCGTTTATGAGGTGTGCTAAAAACCTAAGGTTAGAACATAAAAGGATATATCATATGGATATTGGGAAAGGCCTCCAAAGCAAACGATCAAGTGCTCCCATGAAACGAACACGAGAGGCTCCAATCGTGAAGATGATGATCTAAAAGACACAATTCACAAACAACCACGGAACAAAGTTTGGAAGGGCACAAATCCCCTCACATTAAACTAATTAGAAAGCAATAATATGTACATGGATAAGCATGGGTCTCCCCCACGAGGCACCTTGTTTTTGATAACCGAGTCAAAAGCTCGACTCGAATCCCCATAAATGTGATCATTTAGGGATAATCATGGTATGGTCAATTTTTGGTGGGGCTTACATGATAAACAAGGCCCAAAGGTACGTGGAGTACTTTAAAAATCCGATAAACGTATACCGGGGTCAAAGATAGCGTCCTCGTTTTCGGATGAAAGACGAGACAACACAACTCCAACACAAATCCCAATGGGATAGAATAAAATAGGAGAGAAGAAATAGAAGGGTGGGACAATGGGTAAGTCAAAACATTGAGCTACTCGAGGTAGACTCGCACCAATCAAATGAAAAGATTTTCCATTTATTGCATCGGTGGAAGACCGAGATTTCCTTATATAAGCAATTCCAGGATCAAATATCTCGTCCTCGGTGGAGAAAGGGGAGGGAACATAAGGGGCTTCCCCCACACTAGGTCCACACAAAGCATCGTCAAAAGGAGAAGACGAGCTTGTAGTACTCAAGACACGCGGTGATGACGGAGTTAGAATTGTAGAAAAATCTTTTAAATTAAATTCAAAATCTTTTCCTTTTTCATCTTTAACACTCTCCTTGTGAAAACCCGATTTAATTATGTCAAAAATATTTGGTGTATCTAAAACAATGTTAGTCACACTAAAAATTCTCACATTTTGAAAACGTTTTGGTTTAGGTGGTGGCAAGTTTTCAAATCTTTTGTCAACAAAGAAAACCTCCCCATCGGGATCAACGTATTCATCATCCGAAGATTCACTCGAGATTGGAATCATAGGCTTAACACTCTTAACCTCCATCGGCGGAGGGGACGGAACTTCATTTTTCTCAACAACTCCTAAAACTCTATTTGAAATCTTTTGACAAATGTTTTTGATGGAATCGACATTGTACAAAGATGTGATTGAATAAACATGAGAAAGAGTGGAGTTTTGGGTTGCATTAATGACGAGTTCTTCCTCATTGAAACGAAGAGTGATTTTTCTTGCATGCACATCGATAAGTGCTCTCGAGGTATCCAAAAAAGATCGACCTAAAATTAACGGAACTTTAGATCGATGGGAATATCAACAATAATGAAGTCCACGGGATAATAGAATTTCCCAACTTTCACAAAGACGTCCTCGGCAACTCCACAAGCTAGAATCGTAGAATGATCGGCCATTTCGATTGACATTCTTGAAGGAGTGAGATTTGGGAGATTGAGCGATTTAAAAATCTCAAGAGGCATCAAATTAATACTAGCACCAAGATCGGCCAAGGCGTAGCATTCTTCCATGTCTTGGATAGCACATGGGATTAAAAACTTTCCAGGATCACTAGACGATTTTTGCAATTTTTCTTTGTTATTCAACATACTTTTGAAGTTCGCGGCAAATCGAGGTATCATGACTAAGGCGTCGGCAAAACTTATATTAAAATGCAAGCCACGAAACATTTTCATAAAGAGTTCAAATTGATAATTATTTCGTTCTTGTGCCTTTTCCTTGTCTCGTCTTGATGGGTAGGGTAAAGGTGGTGTGGGTTGGGGCAAATTAGGCATAGGCATCGGCCTTGGAATCTCGGGTTCCATGATTGGTGTAGGTTCAACCGTAGGTGTGGTTTGAGCGGTACTTCGTGGGCTTGAGATGTGCTCCTTTTCAACCACAACCTCGGGTTCTTTCTCTTTTTCCTTCTCCATAGAAGTACTTGGACGAGAAGTGGGTTCTTTGAAAGTTTTACCACTACGAGTAGTAATAACCTTCAATTCTCCTTTCGGGTTCACGATGGTATCACTAGGAAGACCACCCGAAGAAGAGGGCTTACACATGATAGCTTCAAACATTTTAGCCATACGGTCTTCAAACTTAGATTGCCTAGCATCCGCTTTCAACAACTCTTGCTTAATCTCATGTTGTCCTTGCTCCATTTTTTGTTGATTTTGTTGGAGTCGTGTGACATTTCCTTCCATTTTATTAGCATGAGTTTTAAGTTCATTAGCAAGTTCGGTTTTAAGCTCATTTTTCAATTCGGATCTTAAGCTAATCATCTCACGTTGCATGTTGTCAAACTTAGCATCATTAGCCTTAGCATAATCTAAAAATTCTCCTTGCAAATTTTTAGTGTGAGCATTTTGAAAACCTTGAGTAGGAGTTTGAAAATCACGGTTTTGGTTTTGGTTTGAAATTTGCCCATTTCCACTTTGGTAATTACCTTTGTTATAGTTCCTTTGATTTCCTTGGTAATTTCCACCTTGGTTGTTGTTGTTTCGATAATTATTAGCATTTTGATTGGGTGGAGCTTGATTTGAACGTGAACCTTGACCGATTTGGTTGTAAGTTCCCGTGGCTACAAAAGCATTCGAAGTGTTACCATCCGCGGTAATGCACTCGGAAAGATCATGAGCTCCCCCACACGACAAACAACTTTTAGAAACCGCTTTGACCGAAGCGGAATTGGAAGCTTCTTGAGCCTTCCAATGGGACATAAGGTTAGCAAATCTATCGAAAAATCGGTTTTCTTCATTTGCTTCATCATGTAATGCATTGATACTTTGAGACGATGATGAGCCCCTTTTGGCAACACTCGGTGTGTGACGAGGGCTATAAACCTTAGACCTATTCTCGATTATGACCAAAGCTTCTTCAGCCGTTTTACACAAAAAATTACCACCCGCGGCGGCATTTAAATAATCTCTTTCATGATCGTTAAGTCCATTGTAAAACGTGTCGATTTGGTGCAAATCGGAAAAACCATGATGAGGACATTCATGTAACATCTCCTTAAATCGTTCCCATGCCATTGAAAAACTTTCATTTGATTCTTGTGAAAATTTAGAAATTTCATTCTTCAAATGCGTAGTCTTAGAGGGCGGAAAAAATTGGTTCACGAACTTCGAAACGAGATCCTTCCACGTCAATATAGAATTGGGTGGCTCTTTCTCTAACCAAATTTTAGCGGGCCCCGCTAAGGAATACGGAAATAACATCATCTTAATCGAGTCATTCGAGACATCCTTGAACTTGCACGTGGCGGTAAGACGATTAAATTGGCGGATATGGTTGTGGGGATTGTCCTTCTCATCACCACGGAATTTGTTGTTTTGGATCATCGACAACAAACCCGTTTTCACCTCAAAATTCTCCGCAAGGATTGCGGGAATCACAATAGCTTCTCCATAACCCTCGGTGGGTGCTTGAAGTAACTCCATCATAGTTTGATTCGCCATGGTCGGTTCTTCTCGTACAATGGGTTCGTCAATAGGAGACTCCTCACTAGAAAGAGTGAGTGATTTGTTTCTTCGTTTACGAGCACGTCTAGCTTTAGAGCGAGTTTGCATAAACGTCACGTACAACGAGAAGGCGAGCAAAGAAGATTCTTTTTGGTATTTTGTGTTTTTTCAATTTTTTTTTGTGGTTTTTGATTGTATTAACCTTTTTGGAAATTGGTGAATATATTAAGTAGACAAAAAGTCCACAAATCTCCTCACTTAATCAAATCTCTTGATTAAAAAGGCCTCAAGGAATGAAAACGAACACGTGGAGTGAACGCCTTCGATGACTTTAGAACGATGGTGGAACACCAAATCGTTCAAGAGGGTTTAATCAAATGGAAACCAAGAAAATATATATGATATGTAATAATACTTTGGGCGGCAAAACCCTCGATTCACTCTCAAAATCAAATACGCACAAGCAAGCGGAGGAAACGAGGCGGCGCGAAGCACTTAAGAGCCTTTTTCCTTTAGGTTGTGAAATACAACCGCCTTATACCCACCTTATAGTTTCTATTATCAAGATTAAGCTTCACGAAAGTATTTATCTATTTTTGCCTTTTTCTTTGGTTTGAGATTCGAATACAATGATCGAGTGATGAAATCCCGAATCAAGCTTGTGATTGCTCACGTATTTGGAGTACTTGTGTATTTATTGTTCTACGTATACAATATAGTAATAATATTCACACAAAAACCGAAAAACGATAATACGTATTAATAGAGTGCTATTAATACAAATACTATTTATGGCTAATATAGAAAACAACAATGTTCAATCAAAACACAACACGCCTCCCCGGCAACGGCGCCAAAATTGATGTAGTAGATTTTGTATATACTTTATTTTAGGAAAAACAAAGCAACACAAAAAGCGGTAAGTATTAACGAGCGGTTTAGGAAAACCACAAGTTATGACCCAATGAGTGGGGATCGTTCTCTCGAGGAGGCACGTGTGTTGTGTAATGAATGATGATTTATGTTTTTGATTATTAACAAGAAGAAAAGAAGAGAAAATGACGAAGACGAAAAAAAAATAGAAAAATAAGGCGAAAACACTACTAGAAAGTTACGACGTAGAACGTAAAAAGTGCAAAATTTAAAATTTTAATCTAAAAATTCCTAAAAATTACTAAAAATCCACAATAAAATTCTAAGAGTTTACAAAAAATCCAAACCTGCTAAAACCTTTTAATTAATTTAATAATGACTTTTTAATGCTAATTAAAGCCCTAAAAATCACTTTTAAATATTAAAAAGCCCTAAACAAGATTTAATAGTTTGTAAACCTCAAAAATGATCTAATTAAGCTAAAAACTATTTTTAAAAATTTTAAAACCAAATTAAACTATTTTTAAACTCCTAAAAACTATTAAAATCTATTAAATCTTAAATTAATTCTAAAAATTAATTGAAAAGCCTAAAAATTATTCTACAAATGGGAAAAGTCCTAATTAATGATAAAGAACCTAGGAAAAATGAAAAAGAAATAAAAATAAAACTTTGACTTTTTATGATTAAAATAATATTAAAATATTCTTAAAAATAAAAAGTTTTCAAATAAATTCTAAAAAATTCTCAAAAATCCTAAATATTCTAACTAAGAAGAAAATGCAAGCAAAAGTTCCTAAAACCTTTTAGTTAATTTTATATTAATTTTCAAAGTTTAATAAAAAACCTAAAATCAAATAAAATTAAAAATTAAAGTTTTTGAAAACTTTTTGATATGTAAACCTCAAAAATACAAATTAAAACCTAAAAACTATTTTTTGTATTTTTTATTACTGTTTAGTATTTTTAAATGACTTTCTAAATTTAAAATTAAAAATAATCCTAAAAATTAATTAAATAATGTGAAAAATAAAACTTTTAAACAGAAAAATCTAAAAACCTAATGAAAACCTAGGAAAAATGAAATAAGCCAAAAAAACTTACTAAATAAGCTGGAAAATTAGAAATAAGCTACGGCTTATTTAATTAAGCTCAAACCAAAACGTACTTAAATACAATTCAAAACCAATCCTATCAGTCAAAGTCCCTAGGGCGCAGATGGTTAGCACGTTGGTTTGTGAGAGGAGTGGCGCAGGTTCGAGTCCTGGCCACGTCCTTTTTGATGTTTATATATTTTTTTTTTATATTTTAAAAACTTGATTCCAGTAACTTAAATGAACACAAAAACTCAAAAACAAATTAATTTAGACAATGATTAAAGCAAATGAATGGCAAAACGTGCCCAGTTCTTGATGAGTTTCTGATGAACAAGTGACAACCAAGAGGACTTGGTTTTTGATTTGTTTATGGTGATTTCTTGGAACAAAGGGCACCCCTACACTCTTTCTGAGTGTAGGGAGTCACAACAAGTAGGAAACAATCACACTTAGCACACAATAATCACAAAAAATCACAAATCAAGGCACATCATGGCATATTCAAGTTGCTGTGACAAAAAATGAGGTCTGGTGGGTATTATGCAGATTACTTGCATTCAAATGAGTTTCAAACCCCAAGATTAAGCATACACATGCACCAAATATTGCACAATCAATATATAAACCTCTAACAACCTAGATCTAAACAGATTAAAAGATCTAAGAATCAAAAATCAACAAAAACAGTCAAGTATGGCAGTTTTATGATATTGCTATGATTTTCACTTTTAGACACACAACTTGCTCAATACTTGATCAATACTAAACTACAACTAGCAAGCAACCTATCTTAACCTGTTTAAGTGACTTAAACACGTTTTTAAACCACAAACCAAGATTTTTGCCTTGCTAAAACACTTATCCAAACACCACTTTAAATCTGTTTTCCAACTGTTAACAAACCAAAACACTTCAAAAATTACTCAAACTGATCCTAATAACATTTAACATGCATACCAACTAAAAAGAACTCAAATCAAACTCCTTACACCAGCAATCAACACTTTTCACAAAGAATCATGCATAGCATATAATTTTTTTCAGAAACACTAAAAATGAAAAGGTATTTTACCTTGAGGGACTTACATCCAAGTCCCTCAGTGGTTGAATAACCACCTCCTTATACACTGGGGTGTATGCTGAACCTTTAACAGCAACACTCAATCAATCAAACCTGCAAATCAAGAACAAACACAAGAATATGCACTTTTCTGATTTTCTGAAAACTTCCTTAAAAAAAACTTTGAAACAATGAACCAAGAAACTTTAACCACGTTTTGAAAACAACTTATAAACCAGAAATCATGGGATGTTAATCCACTTTCACTTCATAACAACCTATGATTTCTTAAATTCATAAAATTCTTTCAAAACCTTTTTGAAAAACTCAAACACTCAAAGTGTTAAACAAATAAGATGGAACTCAGTTATAGCAATCCAAACACACAAACTTTTTATAATAAATTAAAAGGAATTACAATTTCTATCAAAAATACCAAACTTTAATTTTATAAAAAAGGAATTACAAAGGATTTGCTAAAAACTGGAACAAGGGCTTTACACATGTTGTAAGCTCCTTAAATAGACTAACTAGGAACATTCTAGGACTACAAACCCTAATCTATGGAATTGCCCTAAATGCCCTTGAGTTCTTTGACAAAAATTTGGTCAAATGTTACCCATGTGATGCCAGCTGTGGAATCTTTGATCTTGGACGTTTAAACAAGCTTGGGGACCAAGGAGCAACATCCAATCGTTTATCTGGTCGGGGGTGGGGTTTTGTGTGAAAGTGATGGAGCAGGGGAGGCTTGGGGAGGGTCCCACAAGCCATGTGACACTGTTGGGTGAGGTGGGTTTGGTTGAGAGTGACGTTAATCAGTGTTCTGGAAGTTTTTAGGGTAAAACCCCTTGATTTGGGTGTGATTGGATATGGGGGTGTTCTAGGGTTTATGGGTTAATTAACCAGGTTTTAATCTGTTTGGTTTAATTAAATTTTCAAATAAGTGTTTAAGGGGGGAAAAGTGGGGTAAGTGGGATTTATTGACTTTGTTTGACCATAGCTTAATAAATAAAACCGGGTATAATGGGATTGGGTAGGGTCGGTTTGGTGGGTGGGTGGTGGGTAGGGCTGAGGTGTCACTGTCTGAGTGGCTGAGAGATTTTGGTGGTTTGGCAAATTTGGTCCCCAAGTTATCACATTCTTTCCACTTTGTATTAAAACCCTATCAGCGCCCAATTATGCCTTGTCAACTTTTGAGCACTTGTCAAAAATGGCACAAACTCTTCCAAAAACTTTTCCAAAGGGTATTTAATGTATATTCATGATTTTCCAAGGACTGATCTTGTACAATCTTCAAACATTAAGGATCACACTTGTACATTTGATATGTGGAGGGTCAAATGTGACAAGTTCTTCAAAGATGAGGGACTAAACTTGACAATCTTCAATTCTTCAAGGGTGTTTTTGCAAAATTCCAACTTGGGCCCGGTTCATTGTGCGACTTCGTTTCCCGTGTTCGTTTTTGATTGATTCTTGTGTTCTTTTGCCAATTCCTCAATATCCGTACCTAAAAATACACAAGTAACAAACACGAGCATATATTTGGTCTATTTTATGATATTTTATGCAATTTAAGGCCGTTTTGGACGATGAGACCATGTATAAAAGCAGTCTCATCATTAAGGTTTAAACAATGAAAGGAAAAAGATTAAAAGCTTACAAGATGAAGGATTCAATCAAAAAATGAAAAATCACCAACACCTTAGTGGTGTTGGCTTCCTACGAAAGAAAAGAAGAAAACTGGGAAAATGAAAACTAGTCCCAAATGTGTGAGGGGTTTTTCCTTATATAGGCTAGTGGTTGGTTGGTGAAGTGGGCTTTCTTCCTCTCTTCTTGTCTTCTCGTCTTTTCAGAAAAGTTGACGTTTTCGATTCTGATTCGGGATTTGTCGACGATTAAATTCAACTCGTCTTTTAATTTCTTCGTTTAATAGACTTGAGTTTCTTCGACATATGTAAATCTTCCATCTTTGGTCCTTTTCTTCGATAAATCTTCAAACAGGCCCATTGACTTCAAATCTTTTGCATCTCTTGGACAATAGACTTCGTCTTGAGTCTTTTTCCTTGATAAAACCCGTGCAATCCCATATTTTCTTCAATATTCATCCTGTTGGCTCTGAAAACATAATAAACACAAAAACCACGCATAGTTCCAAACAAATGATATTAAACACGCGTTTTGGTCTCGTTTTAGCAAGAAACAAGTGGTAAAAGGATGGGTGTTTTCACACCTATCAAATCCCCTACACTTAACCATTGCCATGCCCTCATGCAATGCTTAGTGATAAAGCAATTTTACACTCTTCTCATAATCAATCAACCTTGGCCTTATTAAAATACTACTAAACAAAAATTAAAGTACTAAGAGAAATTAACACTTTAAAGCAAACAAGAGGATAGAAAACCATTTCCACTTGAAAATAGCTATGTGGAAATAACTTGCAAAGAGATCAAGGACTTACATTAGGGCTTTGGTACTGCGAAGATTTATCACCCTCAAGTTTCACATTCCCCAAACTAAGCTTAAAAACGAGATCATTGTTATTATAAGTTAGCAAATCAAACACTTACACACATGGCTTAATTATATGCTTAAACTCCCTTATTCCTAGTTGTATCTCGTATATTTTATTTTTGTCTTAGAATGATCATGAAGATGCATTTTTGGACTTATTTCGATAGTTTATTAAGGCTGAAAGCAAAGTAGGACGATTTGATCAATAGTTAGCTAAAGGACAAAATCTCTTAAAACAGCTTCTCGGGATATGAAAAAGTTCATATCTTGGCATAACTCGCTTCACGATTTGAGACCTTTCTCGGGCCGATATTTGGCATGTACTTCATACTTCATATCTTGAGAGACGTTCTTGAGATAATGGTCTTCTCTTCGTAATAGAGTTTCTTCACTTGGAGACTTTTGAGGGGTACTCCAACTTTGTTGACCACGACTTCATGATTATTTCTTCAATCTCTAATAGGGATTTTGAGATACAGCGATCCGCCTCCTTTTCGGACTTGGATCTATTAATCCTCATACCTTGTTAGGGTCTTTTCGGATAGACTTCTCCATGATCTTTATGGGAGTTGAATGCTTTTCGTCGTGAGTCTTGATCCATCATATTGATTTTGGGAATAATGCTTTTCACATCACCTTGGATATTTAGCAATAAGATTGAATCCTCATGCCTTGTTAGGGCCTTTTCGGACTCGCCAATCTTCGCGCCCCGCTTCATAAGTTATGCCTTGGCTATGAACTCTTATCATTACCGAGCAACTTTTAAACGATCTTGGGCTAGAAGCTAAGTAACTTTTCAAATCGTACGACCTTACTTATTGCAGATAAATTATTAGCAAGTGATGGGAGAATAGGCAAATAATTACACCAAGTGAGCTTGTGCAAGAATACCGACTTATAATTGACTCTATCATTTCTCGTTCTCCACAATTTAAAATCTCAAGTAATGAGACTCGTGGATGCTTAGCCTAATAAACCAATTAAGGTCTACATGGTTAAGGATACTAGCTAGAATAAACTTGGATAAGTCTATTCGGGTTGAGTCAAAATAATCGCAACGGGCCTAATATGCCAAAGAATTCAAAACTAGCTACACCACTTTATTAATATTTTTGACTTTATTGCGGAATATATTATACATATGAAAGCAACGATAAAAATTTAAAAATTACGACTACATGGCCAAAGTTAATTAAAAATTTGAAAAATGTTGAAAAGGATGATTTTCTGGTTAAATGAAGGCATTTTCATGGAAAAGTCCACTTAAAACTTCGATAGAAGTCCCCCCTACACTTAAGATAAACATTGTCCTCAATGTTGAAGCATGTGGGAAAAACCTCCCCTACACTTATGACATTGTGCACGTTGGTTAAATCAAGCTAAGGAAGAGACGACTAAAGTGATCAATTTCAATTGTGAGTAAGAAGAAAATTGAATCACGATAGTTGAGAGATAGAACCGAATTTCGGATAACACGGGAGCACGGTTCTTCAAAGGTTCCAAAAGTGCATTCATCCCTTTAATCACATCACCATACAAACACAAGAAACCTATAGAGGTCCCCCCTACACTTAGTAGGTTAAAACGGAAAAGGATAGATACTCGGGCTGCCTCCCGAGGAGTGCTTGTTTTTGATAACCGAGTCACGAGCCTGACTCGACCCAAAATTAGTTCATGGGGAACGTGGTGAGGGATGGAATCATCTCATTAGAGATGTCCTCACCAAAGTACAACTTTACTCGTTGGCCATTCACCTTAAAATTAGGTCCATTAGGTTGAGCGAGCTCGAGAGTACCATATGGAAAAATTTGGGCAATGGTGAATGGGCCGGACCAACGAGATTTCAGCTTGCCCGAAAAGATTTTCAACCGAGAGTTAAAGAGTAAAACTTTGTCTCCAACTTGGAACTCTCGGTTCTTAATCTTAGAGTCGTGAATGAGCTTAGTCTTTTCCTTATAGATCAAAGAATTTTCATAAGCCTCATTACGGAGTTTATTGAGCTCATTGAGTTGGATCTTGCGTAGGTCACCGGCTTTGTTGATATCAAAATTAGCCCACTTCAAGGCCCAGTAAGCCTTGTGCTCCAACTCAATGGGGAGGTGGCACGCTTTCTCGTACACGAGACGATATGGTGTACAACCAATCGGAGTCTTTTATGCGGTACGAAAAGCCCACAAAGCATCATCGAGTTTATCAGCCCATGAGGCACGATGCTCTCCCACGGTTCTTTCAAGAATTCGCTTTAATCCTCGGTTAGATATTTCAGCCTGGCCATTAGTTTGTGGGTGGTATGCGGTGGAAAGACGATGATTTACACCATACTTAGCCATGACTCTTGCGAATTGGTCATTGCAAAAATGAGTCCCGCGATCACTAATAATGGCACGAGGCACACCGAATCTAGCGAATAGCGACTTCAAAAAGTTACAAACCACCCGTGCGTCATTAGTAGGTAAAGCTTTGGCTTCAACCCATTTTGAAACGTAGTCAACGGCTACAAGGATGTATTTGTTTCCTTTAGAGGAAGGGAATGGCCCCATAAAGTCGATACCCCAAACGTCGAAGATTTCACATTCTTGAATGAAATTCTGAGGCATCTCGTCTTTATGTGTGATCTTGCCTTGTTTTTGGCAAGCATCACATCGTTTAACCATCGCGTGAGCATCACGGTAAACGGTGGGCCAATAAAATCCAGAGTCAAACACTTTTTTGGCGGTGTAGTTGGGACCAAAGTGACCACCGGTGGGTCCTTTATGGCAAGCGTCAAGGATTTCTAAAGCTGCCGGTCCATCAACACATCGGCGAATAATCAAATCAGCACATTGTTTGAATAGATACGGGTCATCCCAAAAGTAAGTCTTAATGTCTTTGAAGAACTTCTTCTTTTGTTGGGATGTTAGCCCGTCAACGAGAATTCCACCCACCAAGTAGTTTGCAATGTCCGCAAACCACGGGGTTTCATCAGAAGTCGAGTTGATAGACATTAAGGTCTCCAGGGGAAAAGAGTCATTGATCTCTTTGTTCGGATGTTCCCCTTGGTAAGGATCCTCAAGTCTACTGAGATGATCCGCGACTAGGTTTTCAGCTCCCTTCTTATCACGAATTTCGATTTTAAATTCTTGGAGTAGCAAAACCCAGCGAAGAAGTCTTGGTTTGGAATCTTGCTTAGTTAACAAGTACTTCAACGCGGAATGATCGGTATACACGATGGTGGTAGAAAGGACAAGGTAGGGGCGGAACTTTTCAAAGGCATAGACAACAGCTAAAAGCTCTTTTTCAGTTGTCGTGTAATGCAATTGAGCCCCCGTCATTGTCTTGCTAGCGTAATGGATTGGTTGGAAGTGTTTGTTCACTCTTTGGCCCAAAACCGCTCCAATAGCAAAATCGCTAGCATCACACATCAACTCAAAAGGAAGCTCCCAATTCGGAGTAACCAAGACCGGTGCCTTAGTAAGCTTATCCTTAAGCAAGTTGAAGGCTTCAATACATTCGTTGGAAAAGATAAAAGGAGTATATTTTTCCAAGAGTTGGGTCATCGGGCGAGCGATTTTAGAAAAATCTTTGATGAAACGACAGTAGAAGCCCGCATGACCGAGGAAACCTCTCACACCCTTCACGGTTGAAGGTGGAGGCAACTTAGAAATAACATCGAATTTAGCACGGTCTACTTCAAGACCGGCTTTGGAGATTTTGTGTCCTAGCACGATGCCCTCTTTTACCATGAAATGGCATTTTTCCCAATTAAGAACAAGGCGAGTGTCTTCACACCGCTTAAGCATACGTTCTAAATTGGCAAGGCAAGCAGAGAAAGAATCGCCATAAACCGAGAAATCATCCATGAATACTTCGATAGTTTCTTCAACCATGTCATGGAAGATAGCCATCATACACCTTTGGAACGTCCCAGGAGCATTGCATAAATCGAAAGGCATGCATTTGTAAGCAAATGTTCCGTAGGGACAAGTGAATGTGGTCTTTTCTTGGTCTTTGGGATCGATGGGAATTTGAAAATACCCAGAGAAACCGTCTAAGAAGCAGTAATAGTCATTACCCGCAAGACGCTCGAGCATTTGATCCATGAAAGGAAGAGGAAAGTGGTCTTTTCTCGTGGCATCATTGAGCTTGCGATAGTCGATACAAACTCTCCACCCAGTAACGAGACGAGTGGGAATCAACTTGTTGTGTTCATTGGGAACAACGGTTATTCCGCCCTTCTTGGGCACACAATGGACGGGACTTACCCAAGGCAAATCTAAAATAGGGTAAATCAAGCCGGCATCAAGAAGTTTGATAACCTCTTGTTTGATGACGTCATGAATGCGAGGATTAACCCTTCTTTGGCTCTGGATTGCGGGTTTAAAGTCATCTTCCATGAGAATCTTGTGAGTACAAAAGTTCGGATCAATTCCGCGGATATCGGAAATTTTCCAAGCAATTGCCTTCTTATGATCTTTAAGCACGGCGATGAGGCGAGTTTTCTCTTCTTCTTTCAAGTCCTTAGCAATGATGACGGATGACTTCTTCTCTTCTTCAAGGAACACGTACTCGAGATGGGGCGACAACTCCTTAAGTTCTAAATCCGGAGGATTTTCGATGGTAGGCGTATTCAAAGTTGGTTCATCGATAGCAATATCCTTGGGAGATGGTGGAGAAATATTGTCTTCTTTAAGAAGGTTCTTAATGAGGCGAAGATCTTCATCCCAATCGGTGGGAGAATAATCATGTTCTAAGTTCACATCTCCCATGGTGGCTTCCAAATCTTTCCAAAGGAAATCACTTTCTCCAAATAGAGATAGTGATGAATCAATAGAGGAAACGGTCTCAACATTGGGAAGAGAGGTAGGAATACTTTTACAAGCATCTTTGAAGTGTTTTTCACAAGCCTCATCAAGAACGTCAATACAATTAACACTCTCGTATGAATAAGGCTGTTTAGAAAGCTTTCCCATGTTGAAGACGATTTTATCGTCACCCACTCTCATGATAAGCTCACCCGCTTCAACATCGATGAGAGTGCGACCGGTCCTCAAGAATGGACGACCAACAATTAGTGGCACACGAGGGTCTATATCGTAGTCGACGACGATGAAATCGGCAGGAAAAGTAAATTTGTCGACTCCTACAAAAATGTCTTCGGCTATCCCCACTGGATAAGCAATCGTACGGTTAGCAAATTCCAAAGTCATTTTGGTGGGGACTAGCTCAGGGAGAGATAATTGCTTCCAAACACTTAAAGGCATTAAGTTAATACTGGCACCTAGATCGGCTAGGGCCATGCAATTCTCTACTCCCGGGAAGTTACAAGGGATTAAGAAACGACCTGAATCACCAAGCTTGGTTGGCAATTTCCTTAAGAGTACTGCAGAGCAATTCTCATTAAGTTGGGTGTTAGTGATATCAAGAAGCTTTTCCTTGTCGCTAAGAAGATCTTTGAACATTTTCGCGTATTTAGGCATGTGAGCGAGAGCCTCAGCGAAGGAGATGTTAAAATTCAATTGTTTAAACATTTTGAGAAAGTTCGAAACTTGAATATCGTCCTTGCTTTTGAGCTTCTCTTTCCTCAACCTTGAGGGATAAGGTATATCGGAAGAAGAGGAAGGCTTTGGGATCGAAGGATCACTCACATCCTTGGGTGGAGGAGGGGTAGAAGTAAGAGGTAGAGAAATTGGGGAAATAGAAGGTTGAGGAATAGGAGCAGGTGACTCGTTCTCCTTAGTCACAATCACCGGTGGAGGTATAGGAAGCTCGGGTTCCTTGGTACCTTTGCCACTGCGAGTGGTGATTGCTTTCATCTCCCCTCTTGGATTCGCAACGGTGTTACTCGGAAGAGTACCCGAAGAAGAGGATTGATTACCTTGGAAGAAACCAGCCATCATGTTCCTTAAGTCATTCATTGGACTTGCCAAAGTGTTTCTCATATCAGCTCGCAGATCGTTCCCTTGTTTTACCATGTCTGCTTTCAAGTTGAGCACTTCCCGCTGGAGATTTTCCACAATCACATCATTGGTCCTCATGTAGGTTTCAACATCTTGGTCTAACGCGGTGGGTTGGTTGGGAGGAGGAGCATGGTAGGCGGGTGGTTGATAAGTAGGTTGTTGGTAAGCTTGGTTGTTTCGTTGAGGTGGATATGGTTGTCTTTGAGGTGGTTGGTATGGTGCACGAGGTTGTTGTTGTTGTTGAGGAGGGGGATTAAGGTTTTGTTGTTGGTTTGGGTTGTTAGGAGGAAAAACGGGCGGTGAAAGAAAGTTGTTTGAGCGGTAGCTAAGCAAGTTGCGGTCACCTTGAGGACGAGCTTGATAAGCGGCCGGAGGATAGGTACCGTATGCTGCATTAACATTCTCAGAAGGGTAGTCTTGTGTGGAAGTACAAGTGGTGTAAGAGTGAGGACCACCGCATATTTCACATGGTTGGCTAACAGCATTGACTTGAGCGTTTTTAGCGTTGATGCTGTTGGTGTTGCTGACGGTTTGGGCGGCAAGCGATTCAAGAAGCGTAGTAATTTTGTCAAGTCGCTTGTCGTTGTCACTAGTAGTAGCACTAGCGGCATTGGTCCGCACACTCTTTGTTTGCACACGAGACTTATTCTCAATGATATCCCAAGCGGCATTAGAAGTTTTAACCAAAATATTACCCCCCGAGGCACTATTTAGTGAATCTTGGTCATTCATGCTTAAACCATTATAAAAAGTATTAATTTGGTGCACTTTGGTAAAACCATGTTGTGGGAATTTTCTTAAAAGATCTTTAAAACTGTCCCAAGATTCACTAAAAGATTCATCGTACTTTTGTTCAAAATTGATAATTTCATTCCGCAAAGCGGTAGTACGAGAGGGTGGGAAAAGGTAGTTTATGAACTTGGTCTCCAAATCCGTCCACGTCAGAATACTTTGTGGCGGTTCCTTTGCAAGCCAATGCCGGGCTTGTCCCTCTAAAGAAAAGGGAAAAAGTTGTAAACGGATTACCTCTTGTGGAACACCATTGAATTTGACTGTATTCGTTAGTTGCAGGAATCTCTTGATGTGGTCATGTGGATCATCAATGGTACGCTCCAAGAATGGTTGAGCAGAGACCATCTGGATAAAGCCGGATTTGAGCTCAAAGTTGTTGGTTGCAATCGCGGGTATGACAATTGGATCATTGTTTCCCTCCACATGTGCTTGTAACAGTTCAATCATAGGGCGATTGTCCGGTAGAGGTTCATTGTTGTTGTTATTATTGTTGTTGAGAGGTGGATTGTTATTGTTGTTATTGTTTTGAGGTGGGTTATTGTTGTTGTTGTGTACACCGGCCATGTCTAAGTCTTCGAGAGGCTCGGGCTCTTGATAAGACGTTGATCGTGTACGCATGCACCTGCAAAAGAACTAACAAAGCAAACAAGAAATATTTTTGGTTTTTTATGGTTTTTTAATTTTTTTTTGTATTTTTGAAAATTTTATATTTTTTTAGGATTTTTGAAATTTTTTATGAAAAAGTAACGTTCACGGTGAACGGATCCCAAAATCTATGTTCTCACAAAAAACTGTTAATCTTAACGAGAAGAGCCGGCAGCGGCGCCATTTGATACAAGCGTTTTGTATGGGTTCAGAATTTAATCTCGGAATCTTCTCGAATTGATCACAGCTCAAAGTGGAATGATTGTTCTTGGTGACAAATAGGGGGTTTGGTTTTCTATTCTACTAAAAATATGAATGAAGTAAATAAAGTTTAAAACCAATAACAGTTAATGACATAAAACTTGAATTAAAATTAATCAATTAAACGGTAAAGCAGTAAAATAACCTTACTGAAAACTTGCTTGATTCGGAATAATGTAGTTGATGTGGAATAACCGAAGAAATGCTCTATCCGGAATATAAGGTCATGCGGAATAAAAGTCTATTCGGAACACAATGCTTATGCGGAATAAATACCATCCGGAATAATTGACTACTCGGAATAATTAAGCTACTCGGAATAAATGCTATCCGGAATAAACTGCTACTCGGAATAAATTGCTATGCGGAATAAAAATGCTACTCGGAATAAAAGGCTATTCGGAATAACAATGCTACCCGGAATATTGGGCTATCCGGAATAATAGATATTCCTGATAGAAAAACTCTATGCGGAATAAAGTGGCTATTCGGAACAACAGGACTACTCAGAATAAACAACAATTCGGAATAAACTGGGAATGAAGAACAGTTAGCCGAAATAACAAGGGAAGACGATTTTTTGATCAAAATAAGCCAAATCTAACCAAAAGATTTAAACCAAACTAATCCCTAATCATTTACTAGCCATAAACAACAAATCCCAATCATAAAAACACAAAACCCATTAACTTTTGAAGATCAAAATCAACCAAACAAGAACTTTAAAACTTTGAATAAAAAGAGAAGATGAACAAGATGAAATGGAAAGATTATATTGATGATTAAGGTTTAAACAATCAAAGGGAAAAGATTAAAAGCTTACAAGATGAAGGATTCAATCAAAAAATGAAAAATCACCAACACCTTAGTGGTGTTGGCTTCCTATGAAAGAAAAGAAGAAAACTGGGAAAATGAAAACTAGTCCCAAATGTGTGAGGGGTTTTCCTTATATAGGCTAGCGGTTGGTTGGTGAAGTGGGCTTTCTTACTCTCTTCTTGTCTTCTCGTCTTTTCAGAAAAGTTGACGTTTTCGATTCTGATTCGGGATTTGTCGACGATTAAATTCAACTCGTCTTTTAATTTCTTCGTTTAATAGACTTGAGTTTCTTCGACATATGTAAATCTTCCATCTTTGGTCCTTTTCTTCGATAAATCTTCAAACAGGCCCATTGACTTCAAATCTTTTGCATCTCTTGGACAATAGACTTCGTCTTGAGTCTTTTTCCTCGATAAAACCTGTGCAATCCCCTATTTTCTTCAATATTCATCCAGTTGGCTCTAAAAACACAATAAACACAAAAACCACGCATAATTCCAAACAAATGATATTAAACACGCGTTTTGGTCTCGTTTTAGCAAGAAACAAGTGGTAAAAGGATGGGTGTTTTCACACCTATCATGAATCCTTGTTTGTCATGTGGCCAGTCAATTGCCAAAGTAGTCAAAATAGACTAACAGGTTCATAATTATCAAATAACTATGAAAAGGTAATATGCTCAAGTAGAAATAACACTTCATGAAATTATGCAAAGGTGGTGATAATTAAGTTCTAGAATTATTGATTACAAAAGCTGAAAAAGTAAAAATGGTAAAATCAGGGATTTTACAGCATCCAACAATCCACAAGGAGGATTTGGTGTTTGATCTTGGTTGATTACGTAATCGTGTTCGTGTTTCTATTCTCTTTTTATTCACGTAAACGGTAAATTCATAAACCTTCATCTTTTTAATTCTTTTTATTCAATTATGAACACATGGGTTTGATCTTAAAAATAACTATTAAAACATGTTATGGGATTAATTGAAACAAGATGAAGGGTTTGTTTAGTTTGTTTTGTTCGGCGCACACCAACCGAGAGCAAACTTGGTCTCGGTGCCGTTGGGTTCACCAACCGAGACTCCAAGGGGCTCGGTTTGATAGGGGTGTTCGGACAGCATGGGGACCGAGACCCCTTTGGGGCTCAGTGTCGTTCTCGGACAGAAAAAGGGAACCCCAGTACAAGCTGGGTGTGTTTGTTTCGGGCAGTGGGTACGCGAGACAAAGCAGGGGGAACCACCGGCTCAAGCCGGTGGGATTTGTTTGCTCGACCAGTGGCACCGGCAGCACCAGTGTAAGCCACGACCAAACCATCAGCCGTCGGATGGGGGTTTTGGTCTCAGGTTGTTTTGTCTCGGGCTTCGGGATATCTTGCTAAATTATTTTACAAGTTAATTAAATTAATTCACATGTCTAATTAATTAATTTAATTAAAACATGAACTTAGGTTATATTATTTAGATTAATAATACAAGTTTTAACCTAAGTATTTTTATTAGACTATAGTTTATTAATTAATTATTTTATTTAAACTACATGAACTAATAATTAATTAATAATTCATTGACTTAGGTTAATTAATTAAAATTAATAATACATGTTAACTTAAGTATTATATTAGACTTAATTTAATTAAACCATGACTTAATTAAATTGTATAACCTATAGTTTATTAATTTAACCATGATATGTTATTAATTAATAAAACATGTATTTTCATTATTAATTAATAATCAGATATAACCTATAGTATTTAATTAATAAACTATGCTATTAATTCCATGACTTATAACTTTTAACTAGTAAGCACTAGCTTATACTTTTAGCTTATTAATCCAGCTTATTTCTATTTATGGAAACATTCTATTTCAGGAAACTTATTATTTTTAGAAACTTTCTATTTTTAGAAACTTACTATTTTTGGAAACTTTCTATTTTTAGGAACTTCTATTTTTGGAAACTTTCTTATTTTGGAAACTTTCTATTTGTGGAAGCCTGTTATTTTTAGAAAGTTACTTATTATTACACTACAAGTATAATAATACAAGAATACATGAAAAATACATAATCAAAAGACATGTAAAACATGAATAATACAGTATACCATTTAAAACAGTAAAATAAGACAAGAACATATAAATGAGTTAAGAATATACAAGAACCAGTAACACACTCAGATATCATACAACTCATACATGTCCCTTATTTATATAGCAATAGTGAGGTTGGAGTAGGGCTTTTCATCCTTTCATCTTTCCTCGTTCACTGGACATAAGGTACAGATATTCCGTCCTATAATATGGACATTCTCTTTCCTTACTAGGATTCCCCGTTTGCAGCCAACTGTTTTCCCAAGTATTTGTTTTATATGTTTTGATTTGATTATGTTTAGTTTTAAATGCCTAAGCCATATACATGCATCCCATGTCATCTAGTTATGGAGGTACCATAACCATAACAGTGGAGGCACCAGTGTTATGACTTCCCCACGGTGGAGTGATTGCTCGTGGCGTCCCTTTTCAGTTTTGGCCATATATTTATATTATCATGTGGGGCGTATGGGTGCATCCTAGTTACATGTTTTTACAGGATTTTCATGGTGAATGTGGTGTGTGCCTTGCATCCTTCACAAGTAGTTGATCCCTCCTACCCAAACTAATTTAATTAGAGGCATCCCCTCTAATTACATGATGAGGTCACCCCTCCAAGTATTCATGCACGGTAGAACCTCATGACCTATATGGGGTATTGGAAAATTAAATACATTTTTCACATAAAAACATATGTGTTTTCAAACTATAAAACCAGATTTATGAACATGTTCCAGGTTATCTAGGACTTATACATTTCCGCTACTATTAGTCTTATTATGCTTATGTCATTTCATGCTATGATTGTATATCCGTTCACTGGGCGTTTTGCTCAGCCGTTTTCCTTTCATGTTCCCAAACGGCAGGTACTCAGGGACGTTCATAGGACTTTGAGAGTATGTGCATACAGATGGACACTATCTAGCCTTCATTACTTTATGCATTTCCATACATTACATTACTTCATTTCTTTTAGACATTGTTTAGTCCTTTCATTTTCAGTACTTATATTCATGTGTGTGAGCTTATGTTGGACTACCGACGTTTGATTCTGGTATTTCCTTTTATGTTCATTTAATGTTTTAGACATTTACCTTGCATGCTTTGATGTCACGCCATAATTATCCTGGGATATTCCATTTATCAAAATGGGGTGTTATATTGACGGTTCATTGCTGTGGTCTTGAGTTCTGAGTTCCGTACGGCTGTGCACAGAAGTGTTTTGTCGTTGTGGTTCGGGACTTAAACTACTTTGTTCAAGTGCCACTTCTTGCAATTCATCGAATCTGACATGAATAGTTTCGACTATCATATTTGTTCTCTTGTTGTAAACTCTATATCCCTTAAACTAAATTGCATATCCCACTAGAATAGATGCATCACCTTTCTTTTTCATCTTATCCAGATTTTCACCATCTCGGATTATGTAACATGTGACAATCTAACATTTTCAGGTAGTAAATTATTTCTCGTATATTATTTTGAAACTTATTTTTGTGTTGGTTGATGAACTCATAATTTCCGTGTTGAAATTAGGGCTTACGTGCATAATTTAACGTCCTTTACGACTAAACCGGAAACCATAGGTTTACGTATTTACGTTTTTAAACTCCGCTTTTGATGAGACAATTTTTATTAGATTCGTTTTGTGCCGTTGATTCATAATTTATAAAAACATTTTTCGTAAAACGACCCGAGGGCACGCAAATCGAGGAAACTAGAATCGAGGAGTACCCGTAAATTAGTGGGGATGAGACAAGATAACACTTTCCCCACCCTTACAAATGGACGGCCAAGCTTCAATAACACACCACATTGTGTGTCAACTTAATAAGATAACTAAGGACACTTGTTCTTAGTTACACACAAAACCATTCAACTCATAAAACTACCAAAACATAAACCACTAACTCATTTGTTACATCCAAATTCACACAATCTCTCTCCTAACTCTCTCTTTACCGTCCCCTACATCACCATAAACCACCATTTGATCAAAATTAACCATGAAACTTGTGTTAAACTTGCACAAGATGAAAGCCTTTTGAAGTCTTGTTGATTGGAGGTGATCCTAACATCTACAAAGAAGTTTCCTTGGAGTCTAGGGCTGATTTTTCTCAAGGTGTTTATATAGTTGGGTGATCTTGAAGGTGGTCTTGGTTTATCATAAGATTGGTCATCAAAAACCAAGCCTTGTTCTTAACTTTCACTATCTTGGTTGGTAACAAGATCATTCCTTCCATGACCTTGTTATTTTGTAAATGTAATTTTGTATTTTCCTTATAAATGTATATGTATATGATGATAAATGATGATCAAAGTATTATGTGGGGATCTTGTGTTAATAAATTTGGTTGAAAAGATTAAAATCTACATGTAAAGATGTTAAAATCTTGATTAAATTTAGAGGTTGTATAAAACAGTAAGTAACCATATGATAACCTGATAAAATGACTTGTATTATTTAATATACAGTAAGATATATGATTTTTACATATGTGGAGAGTTGGCCACTCAATGGAATCATTAAAATGAGCAAGATATGATCAAAATACTATTAAGGTTCAAATTGGAATAATCTGTTTTGGACGAATTATTAGAGACACTTAGATGATGAATGAGCAGTAGCTAAAATAGAGTTAGTTGTATCACATATTATGTAGTTTGTGCTGCCCAAAATTGAGCTTCTGTCTCCTTGTAGAACTCAAGATATGGCAAAAATGGTGAAAGTGAGTTTGATAATCAGATTTGGAAATAAAAGTATATATTATAAAATAAGCACTCAAGTGATACTATTATAAAATACATATATAAAACCCACTAACTTATGATAATACTTATAAAATAAGTTATATACTTTGATAAATAAGTATGACATTTCATAAATTACAAATTGATATGTTTTCTAAGTTATAAAACTATGTATATAAGTTTTACGTCTTTTCGGCTAAAACCGAAAGATTAACGTTTTCGTCAAATAAAACTTAGACGGTTGGACCCGTCTAATGTAAAATTTTTATAACTCATCTACTGATATGTAAGTACATTTTACAAGTAAAAACCGATAAAACCCCAACTTTATAACATATGGACATTAACGGGCCAAAGTAGCCTTATTGGACTATAACCCAACTAGTTTGGTTAAACACTAATGGACTTACTCATGGGCTTAACCCACTTGGGCCCAACATATGAGTATAGGCCTGGTATTAAAAGTATAAATGGGCCAATATAATGTATTGGGCTCATAATGGGCTTATTGGGCCTTAATATGTAAACAAGTTAAAACTAGTGTAACTAGACTAAAAATTTACTAACACATAACAACTATAATGATTAAATAAAGATAAAATCCCACTTGATCAGTCATACTTATAATATCATCATGTATATAGATATCCATTATTTTTATAAATTCATTGGACAAAATTCTAAGACCGAGTATTATTTATATAGGTTTTCGTGATTTAAGCACGCACCATCGCCGATAACCCGCCTTTCCTAATCAACGTGAGTTCATAGCCTCGCACTCTATTAAATATTTTATAAAATGTTTGTAAACCCGCGAGGGAGATAACATGCTAGTTTTTCATAAAATGGAACACAAGTAGTCCCGATGGTATGCTTATCGATATGGACCCGAATAATGCTATGACCCAATGAATGAGATGAAATGGATTATTAGTAGTTAGGTTATGTTACTTAAAGTCCCATTAGCATGAATTGTGAACTAACGGGATTTAGTAGACGCTTATGCATATAATAGTACTGTTTGGGGAAGATCACCCCAGTTCACGCATTGACGGTTGATCCCCGTCGTGCCACATTGATTGGTAAGCGAATTTATGTATGCGAAGATTTACATAGCGTGATTTTTGTGACGACACGCTAACTTAGATGGCAAATTGTTTGTCGGGTTCGCGGCCCGTTGGTTGTTATAGTAAGGTAGCAATGTCATGCGGCTAGTAATAATCCAATGTAATCCAACAAAATATCCAAATAATAATACAAATAATGATGATAATGTTACCGATAATGGTAATATTGAGACTACGGTATCATGGACGGTTTAAGATGTATGACTTGATTTATATATATATTTCCTGACTAGCAATACGAGGACTCACTTTTGATATTATACTTGTGTTCTGATTTCTATGACTGTTTTATGTAACAGTTTTATTAAACTCTATGAATTCACTCGGCATTCGCTGATATAATTTTCGCATGTTTTATCTCAGGTGCTTGAAGGTAACTTGGATGGAGATCAACTCTGATAGCCCACATAATAAAATTATTCATTCGATATATGTTTTGTAAACTTTATGACTGTGTAATTCGGGGACCTGCCGTAAACTTAAAACTTTTATTCTAATGAATGTATGTTAAACCTTGTGCAACCATTTTTATGTGTTGTCTATGATTGGAGTTGTTGTGCTATCCCGTAACACTCTACTGACCCTTCCGCTGACCCGATACGAAATTTGAGAGTGTTACAGTTTGGTACTAGAGCTCTCGTTATAGAGAACGAAAGATTTTTAAAACCAAGGTTTTGAATAAAACATTTCAAAATCTTTTAACTATAAACATTTTCTTAAAATGTTTGAAAAATCTTTTGACTATAACGGTGCCAAAGATCTCTGACGTTACCAACAAGCCTTATTGAGAAGATATATATTTTGATTTATATAATTTAATTTATATATATGTATATATCGTGGTTTCAGTATGTAACTGCTTAATGATTATTTTTATGCTAATACGAGATATATTATAAATGCAGATTGTCATGGCTGACCCTAATATTCCTGTAGAGAACCATGCTATTCCCAAACCTAACATAGATGATAACCCTTACTTAGACTTAGAGGATTATAATGTGAGGAAGATATGGATGATGAAGAGGAGGAACCATTTGAGGATCCTGAGCCTGAGATAGGACTAGGAGATCAGATTGCCCCTCAGATTGATGTTGTAGAGAATGATAATGATAATGTTGGTATTAAGGAAGATGATGAGATTGGTATAGATAATGTAGGTAATGATGATGACGACGAGGATGTCAAGGAGGAGATATGTATAGATGACGAGGTTGATGATGATGATGAAGTTGAGCTTATTTTCCTTTATGATGTAGAGGAGGGTGAGCCCTTACCCCCTCCAGTTGATTGGTCCGATTCTGAGTTTGAGTTACTTAGAGATGAATTGTCTGAATCGTCTGAATCTGATTCTGAATCAGAGGATGATGAGGATGAGGATGCACCTGATGGTACCGATGGGATTGCTACTCGTAGGCATGTGATAGGAGAGTCGTCTAGGGTTCGAGAGGCTACTCTTATTGATGGACTTGCACCTTGGGCTTTAAGACATGATTTAGATGCTTCCCGTGATCAAGGTCGTATGACAGAGGTTGGTTTAGGTGTTGTTCAGACTCATGTTACTTATTTGGAGTCGAAGACTAAGATTGGTGAGAAAGAGCGAGAGTTACTTAATTTGGATTTGACTGATGTGGAGCATGGTTTAAATGAGGCGTTTATGAGATTGTCTGTGTTGGAAAGTGGTGAGTATGCTGAAATAAAGAAAACGGCGAATACTATGGAGATTCAGTTGAGTCAGCTCGTGTGATGCGTGAGAAGGCAGAAAAAGAGTTGAATATATCGGTTGGTTGAAACAGTAGGTTTTATACTAAGATGGTCGAGAAAGGAGTGATTCGTAAGCGCCCAGCAGAAGATGTGGCTTGTGATCGTCCGAAGAAGACCAGTCTATCTTTAGTAGTTATCTTTTGTATCTTTTGTAACTTTAACTAAACCAACATATTAGTTAGTAGATCTGGCACGAATTTCGGGCCTGTATAGTGCTAGGAATTATGATGTGGAATGTAATTAAGATAATGTGGTTGTTTCTAATCCAATGAAATATGTATCTTTGTCTTGAATTCCATATCGTGCCTTATTTGTATCTTGATTATGAATTCAATCCATCTTATATGAATCCCTCGTTGGGTGAATGCTTAATATACTTTAAAATTGTGAAATTATTGAACCATGCCGCCCAAGAAAGCTGTGACTGAGGATGATGTACGTAGGATCATTGCGGAGCAAGTTGTCGCATCTATGACTGAATTTATGACAAATGCTAGAAATGGAGCTGGATTAGTGGAGCTGGCGGTAGTGGAGCTGGCGGTAGTGGAATTGGTGGTACTAATGTGAATGTGAATGCTAATAATGTGAATGCTAATGCTGGAGGAAATATAGGAGAACTTGGACCTAATGCCCCTGAAGTCGGTGGTTGTACTTATGTGACGTTCATGAAGTGTGAACTTCTACCTTTTAATGGAACTGAAGGTGCTGTAGGATTAAGCCAGTGGATTGAGAAGATTGAGTCCGTGTTTCGGGTTATTAAGTGTAAGGAGGAGGATAAAGTGAATTTTTCTATGGCTACTCTTAAAGGTCGTGCGTTGACTTGGTGGAATGGGAGAATTGCTTTCATGGGTATTGATGTTGCTAATGCTACTTCTTGGGTTGAAATTAAAAAGCGGATAACTCTGGAGTTTTGTCCCCGTAGTGTGATTATACGGTTGGAACAAGAGTTGATTCATTTGAGAATGAAAGGTGTGTACATTGATAGCTACACAAACTGATTCCATGAGTTGGCCTTGTTCTGTCCTCGATTAGTGGAACCCGAAGAGATCCGAATTGAACAATACATTAAAGGGTTGACCAAGAATATCTGAGGGGATGTGACATCATCAAAACCATTGACCATTGATGATGCTATTAGAATAGCTTACCAACTCATTGGGCAAATAATTCAGGACAAGGAGGATGAAGCACATGCTGGTGAGAAAAGAAAGGGTGATGGCGATCGTGGAGGTCGAGGTGATAATAGGCAGAATTTTGACCGCCACCAAAACCAATGAAGGGGGAATGCAAATTCTCTTACCAATAACACACCGCGCAATGATGAAAAATGTCACAAGTGTGGTAATAAGAGGCATGCTGGCGACCGCTGGAAATGCCGAAATTGCGGAAAGCTTGGACACAAAGTGGAAAAGTGTAAGAGGGGAGTTATTTGCTTCAACTGTAATTAATAGGGTCATAAGAAATCGGATTTCCCTAAGTTGAATAGGATTAGACCTGGAAGAAACCCCCAGGGTGGTTCTTATCAACTTGGAACGGTTGAGGTTAAGAAAGAGGATCCTAATGTCGTTACTAGTACGTTTTTACTCAACAATCATTATGCTGTAACTTTATTTGATTCGGGTGCTGATAGGAGCTTTGTATCCACTAAATTTAGTGCCCTTATTGACATTGAAATTGTCGAGATAAATACCAGTTACGAAGTAGAATTGGCTGATGGTAAATTAGTAAAAACTAATAAGCTGTTAAAAGGATGCTCTCTAAATCTCTTAAATATTCCTTTCCGATTGATTTGATGTTGATAGAACTAGGTAGTTTTGATATTATTATTGGTATGGATTGGTTATCGTTGAATAATGCTACTATTTTATATGGAGAAAAGAAGGTTAAGATTCCTCTTAGGAATAGGACGTTAGTAATTGATGGTAATCGAGGTGAATCCCGTTTGAAAATTATTTCATGTATTAAAGTCCAAAAGTACATCAGGAACAGTTGCAAGCTATTCTTAGCTCAAGTGACTGGGAATGAGTCTAAGGAGAAACGATTGGAAGATGTACCTATTATTTGTGAATTTCCATAGGTATTTCCCAATGATTTACCCGGACTTCCGCCGATAAGGCAAGTCGAGTTTCGAATCGATTTAGTTCCTGGTGCTGCACCGGTGGCACGTGCGCCTTACCGATTAGCACCTTCTGAATTAAAGGAATTATCCGAACAACTTAAGGAGTTGTCTGATAAAGGTTTTATTCGACCGAGCTCGTCGCCTTGGGGAGCTCCAGTCTTGTTTGTTAAGAAGAAGGATGGATCTTTCCGTATGTGCATTGATTATCGAGAACTAAATAAGTTGACGATTAAAAATCGATATCCTTTACCAAGGATTGATGATTTATTTGATCAACTACAAGGATGAGATAGATTTGCGGTCTGGATATCGCCAACTTCGCGTCCGTGAAGAAGATATTCCAATAACTGCATTTAGAACTCGTTATGGACACTATGAATTTCAAGTAATGCCATTTGGGTTAACTAACGCACCTGCGGTCTACATGGATCTAATGAACCGAGTGTGCAAACCCTATTTGGATAAATTTGTGATCGTGTTTATTGATGACATTCTAATCTATTCTAAGAATAAAGAGGAACATGGAGAACACTTAAGGATTATCTTGAGCTTGTTAAAGGATGAAAAGTTGTATGCTAAGTTTTCGAAATGTGATTTTTGGTTGGATTCTGTGCAGTTTCTTGGTCATGTGATTAACAAAGATGGAATTCATGTTGATCCTGCAAAGGTTGAAGCCATTAAGAATTGTTCTGCACCGACAACGCCAACGGAGGTGCGACAATTCTTGGGATTGGCTGGCTATTATAGGCGATTCATTAAAGAATTTTCTTTAGTAGCTAAACCACTGACTAAGCTTACTCAGAAAAATAAACCTTTCATTTTGGGAAATGAAGAAGATGGAGCATTTTAGATATTGGAGCAAAAATTATGTAGTGCACCAATTCTATCGTTACCAGACGGAAGTGAAGATTTTGTAGTATTTTGTGATGCATCTCTCAGAGGTTATGGAGCTGTCTTGATGCAGCGAGAAAAGGTGATAGCTTATGCTTCTAGGCAATTAAGGAAGAATGAGGAGAATTATACTACTCATGATCTTGAGGTAGGAGCTGTAGTCTTTGCTCTTAGGTTTTGGAGACATTATCTGTATGGCACCAAGTGTACGGTATTCACCGATCATAAAAGCCTACAGTATATTCTCGATTAAAAGGAATTGAACATGAGACAATGAAGATGGATATAACTGTTAAGTGATTATAATTGTGATATAAAATATCACCCGGGAAAAGCGAATGTCGTTGCCGATGCATTAAGTAGAAAAGATAGAGAGCCGATCATGGTACGTTCTCTAGTCTTGACTGTGCACAATAATTTGCCTGAGCAAATTAGAAATGCACAAATAGAAGCCTGTAAGAAAGAAAATTTTGTTGATGAAGGGTTTCAAGGCGAAGGAGATCCTTTAGAGGTCAGAGCTGATGGAGTGAAATGCTTAAGAGGTCGTATGTGGGTACCTAAGTTTGGAGGCTGAAGAGATTTGATTATGTTGGAATCCCATAAACCTAAATATTCCATTCATCCTGGATCTGATAAAATGTATCATGATTTGAAAAAGTTGTACTGGTGGCCGAATATGAAAGCTGATATTACTATGTATATTCTTTAATGTTTGACTTGTGCAAGAGTCAAAGCTGAACATCAAAAGCCGTCAAGACTACTTCAACAACCAAAGATTCCTGAATGGAAGTGGGAGCGAATTACGATGGAATTTATCACCAAGCTTCCTAGAACATCATCTAGAAATAACTCGATTTGGGTCATTGTCGACAGACTGACCAAATCAGCTCACTTCATTCCGGTTAAATAGAAGTTCTCATTGGAGAAGCTGACTCGTATTTATCTTGAGAATGTTGTATGTAAGCATGGAGTGCCTGTATCGATCATTTCTGATCGAGATCCTAGATTCGCATCGAATTTTTGGAAATCTCTCCAAAGATCTTTGGGAACAAATCTCGACATGAGCCCTGTTTATCACCCCCAGACTGATGGGCAGAGTGAAAGAACGATATAAACACTGAAAGATATGTTGAGAGCTTATGTGATAGATTTTGGTAAGAATTGGGATAAACATTTGCCTTTAGCAGAGTTTTTGTATAACAATAGTTATCATGCTAGTATTAAAGCTGCACCGTTTGAAGCTTTGTATGGTAGGAAGTGTAGATCTCCTGTATGTTGGAAGGAAGTTGGGGATACCCAGCTCACAAGAC
Source organism: Glebionis coronaria (assembly GCA_025667525.1). NCBI lineage: Eukaryota > Viridiplantae > Streptophyta > Magnoliopsida > Asterales > Asteraceae > Glebionis > Glebionis coronaria. The sequence continues at coordinate 423,102,611 of CM046875.1, forward strand.
CGGAATTGGTCCCGGAGACTACGGATATGATAGTTCAGATTAAGAATCGGCTGTTGACTGCCCGAAGTAGACAGAAAAGTTACGTGGATGTGCGGTAGAAACCGATGGAGTTTGAAGTGGGTGACTGTGTAATGTTGAAAGTATCGCCATGGAAAGGCGTCATAAGATTTGGAAAGCGAGGGAAATTGAATCCCCGGTATATTGGACCCTTTAAGATTTTATCTAGAGTAGGTCCGGTGGCTTACAAACTAGAGTTACCCCAAGAACTTCATGGTGTTCACAACACATGGCATGTATCTAATCTAAAGAAATCTTTAGCAGTATGTGATGAGAAAATCTCGTTGGATAAGGTTCGAATTGATGAGAAGTTGTATTTTATCGAAGAGCCCGTAGAGGTTATGGATCGTGAGGTAAAGCAACTTAAACAAAGTCGGATACCTATCGTCAAGATCCGGTGGAATTCAAAGCATGGACCAGAATTTACTTGGGAAGGAGAGGATGAAATGTGGAAGAAATACCCACACCTCTTTGATTTCAATAAGAAACGGACATCAAAATGAAATGGATCACGAGGACGTTGATCCCTTTTAGGAGGAACTGCTGTGACAATCTAACATTTTCAGGTAGTAAATTATTTTCTCGTATATTATTTTGAAACTTATTATTGTGTTGGTTGATGAACTCACAATTTACGGGTTGAAATTAGGGCTTACGTGCATAATTTAACGTCCTTTACGACTAAACCGGAAACCCTAGGTTTACGTATTTACATTTTTGAACTCCGTTTTTTATGAGACAATTTTTATTAGATTCGTTTTGTGCCGTTGATTCATAATTTATAAAAACATTTTTCGTAAAATGACCCGAGGGCACGAAAATCGAGGAAACTAGAATCAAGGAGTACCCGTAAATTAGTGGGGATGAGACAAGATAACACTTGCCCCACCCCCACAAAGGGACGACCAAGCTTCAACAACACACCACATTGTGTGTCATATGATAACCTGATAAAATGACTCGGATTATTTCATACAGTCAGATATATGATTTTTACATATGTGGAGAGTTGGCCACTCAATGGAATCAATAAAATGAGCAAGATATGATCAAAATACTATTAAGGTTCAAATCTGTATAGTCTGTTTTTGACGAATTATTAGAGACACTTAGAGGATGATTGACCAGTATCTAAAGAGGAGTTAATTTTAGCACATATTATGTAGTTTGTTCTTCCCAAAATTGAGCTTCTATCTCCTTGTAGAACTCAAGATATGGCAAAAATGGTGAAAGTGAGTTTGATAATCAGATTTGGAAATAAAAGTATATATTATAAAATAAGCACTCAAGTGATACTATTTTAAAATACATATATAAAACCCACTAACTTATGATAATACTTATAAAATAAGTTATATACTTTGACAAATAAGTATGACATTTTATAAAATTACAAATTGATATGTTTTCTAAGTTATAAACTATGTATATAAGTTTTACGTCTTTTTGGCTAAAACCGAAAGATTAACGTTTTCATCAAATAAAACTTAGACGGTCGGACCCGTCTAATGTAAACTTTTTATAACTCATCTACTAATACGTAAGTACATTTTACAAGTAAAAACCGATAAAATCCGAGCTTTATAACATATGGACATTAACGGGCCAAAGTAGCCTTATTGGACTATTAACCCAACTAGTTTGGCTAAACACTAATGGACTTACTCATAAGCTTAAACCACTTAGGCCCAACATATGAGTATAGGCCTGGTATTAAAAGTATAAATGGGCCAAAATAATGTATTGGGCTTATAATGGGCTTATTAGACCTTAATATGTAAACAAGTTAAAACTAATGTAACTAGACTAAAAATTTACTAACACATAACAACTATAATGATTGAATAAAGATAAAATCCCACTTGATCATCATCATACTTACAATATCATCATATTTATACATAGTCATTATTTTTATAAAGTCATTGGATAAAAGTCTAAGACCGAGTATTATTTATATAGGTTTCCGTGATTGAAGCACACACCGTCGCCGATAACTCGCCTTTCTTAATCAACGTGAGTTCATAGCCTCCCACTTTTTTAAATGTTTTATAAAATGTTTTGTAAACCCGCGAGGGAGATAACATGCTAGTTTTTGATAAAATAGAACACAAGTAGTCCCGATGGTATGCTTATCGATATGGACCCGAATAATGCTATGACCCAATGAATGAGATGAAATGGATTATTAGTAGTTAGGTTATGTTACTTAAAGTCCCATTAGCATGAATTGTGAACTACCGGGATTTGGTAGACACTTATGCATATAATAGTACTATTTGGGGAAGATCACCCCAGTTCGCGCCTTGACGGTTGATCCCCGTCGTGCCACATTGATTGGTAAGCGAATTTATGTATGAGAAGATTTACATAACTTGATTTTTGTGACGACACGCTAACTTAGATGGGAAAATTGTTTGTCGGGTTCGCGGCCCGTTGGTTGTTATAGTAAGGTAGCAATGTCATGCGGCTAGTAATAATCTAATGTAATCCAACGAAATATCCAAATAATAATACAAATAATGATGATAATGTTACCAATAATGGTAATACTGAGACTACGGTCTCATGGACGGTTTAAGATGTATGACTTGATTTATATATATATATATATATATATATATATATATATATATATATATATATATATATATATATATATATATATATATATATATATATATATATATATATATATATATATATATATATATATATATATATATATATATATATATATATATATATATATATATATATATATTGCCTGACTGGCAATACGAGGACTCACTTTTGATATTATACTTGTGTTCTGATTTCTATGACTGTTTTATGTAACGGTTTTATTAAACTCTATGAATTCACTCGTCATTCGCTGATATAATTTTTGCATGTTTTATCTCAGGTGCTTGAAGGTAACTTGGATGGAGATCGACTCTGATGGCCCACATAATAATATTATTCATTCGATCTATGTTTTGTAAACTTTATGACTGTGTAATTTGGGGACCTGCTGTAAACTTAAAACTTTTATTCGAATGAATGTATGTTAAACCTTGTGCAACCATTTTTATGCGTTGTCTATGATTAGAGTTATTGTGCTATCCCGTAACACTCTACTGACCCTTCCGCTGACCCGATACGAAATTTGAGAGTGTTACATAACACGTACATCTAAAAACATGAAGGTTATTGAGTGAAGGATTGTGATCATGAATTATGTGATATGGTGTCTTTTCGTGTCTTCGAATAATTAAGGAACAGTTTTGTGTGTAGCATGTGGTTGACACGGCTTCGGCCCAAAAGAATAGTGGTAGTTTTGAAGCGGATAATAATGTTCGAGCAACCTTGATGTGTCGTAATGTGTATAGTGATTTATTTGATATACGTTATAGGGTAAATTAGAAAATTACCTTTAGGAAAAAGTAATAGTCTAATAATACCAATGACGAATTTAATTTAACACGTGAGTGAATCAAGTTCGTTGTACACGAAGATCTTATGAATTTGAGACGTTTAGCTTTGATTTGGACAATCGATTTGAATTGGTTTTCGGTTTTTAAACTACAATTAAAATCTACAAATTTTAAACTATTTAAATTTATCCTAAAGTGCATGAATCGTTAAACCCCGCTATTATTAAAATCTAAAGGCACAATTAATTTCTTAAACATTAACACTAACTAAAAATTAAACTAATTAAAAATCTTTAAATTTAATCTAATTAATAAAAATAACTTTTACTCTATTTTAAAAAAAATCCAATAAAACTTATTTTAAACTTAACTAATTTACTTTATTAAAAAGTACTTTTAAATCAAATCTAATTAAAAACTATTTTAAATCCACTTTTATAAAAATCTAATTAATTGACTAATTAAACTATTTAAATAAAAATATTTTTTTTATATTTATTTATTTAAACTACTTATTATTTAGAATTTCCTTTATTAAAATTAAAAGTTTTATATAAAATAAAACGTGACTTAATTAAACAAATTAAAACAAAATCTGCCAGTTAGAAACACACTATATTAAAGAAATAGCTGAGAGTAAAATCAAAAGGGCGTGTAGCCCAGATGGCTATCACGCATGGTATACATCCGTGAGGTCACGGGTTCGATTCCAGGAGGAGACATATATTTTATTTTTTTCTTTTTGACAGATCAATACAAGGAGTCTCAGGGGAGACTTTTTGGAAAGCTTATTATGCTTTAAGCTGTGAGGACACAATTTTTTTTTGAACTTTTCAGATTAATTGAATCTGATAAGCAGAAAACTAAGTGAACTGTTGGGTCAAAAAGTTGATGTGGCAGAAACTCAAAAATGAAGAAAACGTGAAGTTATTGTCTAAGCGTTGTCAAGACTAATTTGGGCGTTGACAAGAGTTAATTAGGTGTTGATGGCTCAAGCATTGTCGTGTGCAATTCAAGCATTGTCACATGCAATTCAAGCATTGACAAAACGTAGACAAAGAAGCTTATGGAAGCTTCTATTTAGATAAACATGCAAAAGATATTCTGCATAAGTTTATTTAAATAGAAGATTTACTTGTTTATTCATCATTATCTCTTGTAAACCCTAATCCTTACACTATAAAAGGAACCAAGGTTCATAGGTTTTATTCATTCAATTCATTCACAATGTAAACCTAAAGTGTGTGTCGACTAGACGTGGGATTCAATGTATACACGTCTAGTGATTGTTAATTATTAATATAGTTAGCAATCCAATTGTGTTTTAATTCATGTTTTGTGCCTAAACACCTTGTTAATGATTGTTGTTCTAATTTCGCTTTGATTGTATAATCATATGAACAATGATCATTCCTAGTAGCTTAAAAGATCCGGAAACCAAGGTTTCCACAATTGGTATCAGAGCCTCGTGGCTCGTGATGCTAGGACCAACAAGGTGTTCGTATATCGAGAAGAAAAGAAAAATCCGTCTAGGGTTTTTCTGGACGATTTTGTGTGCGCAGCAGTATTCAGAAGGTCATAACTTTTGATTGAACCGTTGGATCGTCATGAAATTTTATATGTGTGTTCTACATACATGGATCTAAACATCCACTAGAGGGATTGTCGAGTTTTATCCCCAGGCAAAAGTTATTAAGCGTCAAAGTCAGCAGGGAGTACATGCAGTTTTCTGTGAACAGCCATGTTCAAAACACGATCTCTCCTTCGTTAACCGTTGGATCTTCGTGATTTTTGGACTGTAGATTCTTGGCACTTGTGTCTAGAATCTCACGGAGCGATTGTCGAGTTCAGCTCTCAAGAAAAACGTATAGCTCGTCGAAGATCGGTGGTTAAGGTATTGATGTTTTTGCTCTTTTACATAAAAGCATGAACTAGGGTTCCTTTGTGATACCCTAGAACCGAGGTCACTAACATTACCCTAAATTACGCTAATTTTTGAATATCTTAATAAATTTTAATTTCTATATATTTTAGTATTTTGGTTGAAACCGATGTTCGAGGTTATAATTTTGACGATTGACGATCTAAGAAGGACGATGACGAATACGATCCCGATGGATGCCCAAATTTCTATAATTATTGACGTTTTATCGATAATGTAATTTTTCGAGAATTTTACTTACGGTTCGTGTTAAGTCGAGTCGGGTGAGTTTTATTGCTTTCCGGGTACATTTAAAGTATCCCAAAAGTATTTTGGAGTGTTTGGGATAATTTCCGACTCCCGTAAAATTTTCTAAAATGACTAGTGATCAATCCCGCAAAGTTTTAGTGTCGTTTTTACTTGAGGCCAAAAGAAAGCTAAAATTGCACAAGAGGCCCTTCCAATTTTTACAAAAGGGGAAACAAAACACATACATCACAAAAACACTTGTAAATTTTTTTTCATCTCTCCCTCTTTTCTCCTTTAGGCCGACGGCCACCCTCACCCACCATAAACCACCCTTAATTTTTTTTCTAATTGGTTTTGATTAAAACTAAGGTTAGACCACCTCTAATTAAATCATTTCCAATCTTTCTATGTAATCTAATCCAACATGCATTCATATTTTTTTTTCAAGAATCAAAGGAATTTTTCAAAATCGTTTTTGATGTTAATTGGATAAATGCATGTTTAATTCATGTGTAATGGGGTATAATCACTAAACAAACCCACCAAAATTGATTTGGTTCTGGTGTTTTGGTCACCCAAACCCCACGGCTAAGGGGGGGTGTTTGGGGAACCATGGTGATGGATGTTTTGAGCATGGGTTTGTGTTTAATCTTATGTTTATAGATGTTTTAGATGGATACATTCACTTGCATGTTTGTTTTTAGGATTTTAGTTTTATGAGGTTGATGATCAATAGGGGTTAGGGACTGAAAACATGGTTTGGTTGTGATTAGGGATGCTTAGGATGATGTCTAGTAATGACAAATGGGTTTGAAAACGAGCGTTAGTGTGATTTTGGTAAGGTTGATTTTAGGCAGAAAGTTTAAGGCATTTTCGTAAAAATTATTTTGAAAACAGGTCTTGTGGATAGGATAGATTTGTAGAGTATTTTCTTAGCTTCGATTTGGTATAAGGTATAGCTTACGACTCCTAACGAGTCAAAAGTTACGACGTTTTGAAATTCGTGTACCGGGAGATGAAAACCGTCATAATCCGAAGTTATGCTTGGTTTTAGGTCAAATCCCGGGGACTATAAGTCTAGTTTGGTAAATGGTCAAGGGCTGAATTTTGGTGTCAAACCTGCACATTTGTGTCTATTATAGGACTTAGGTGTCAAATGGGTCAATGGAGTGTTTTAAACGGGTCAAATGAGTCCGACTTGGTCAAAGTACAATTTCAGTCCGAAAAACGTAGTTTTTGGAAAAGTGTTGAGTAACGGGCCGTAGAAGTAAAAAGTTTTGTTGGGATTAAATATGTGTTTTCTAAAGGTCTTATAGTATTTTTGAGAATTTTGTCAAATTTTAAAAAGATGATTAAGTATGGTAAAACAGCCCGTACTTTTGGTAAGTATCGGCGAAAACGAATAAAAATGGATAACGTTAATAATAAGGACAAATGGTGTAAAATGAGTAACGCTTGTTGTTTTGTTTTGGCGTGAGTTGTAATTGTCATAAGTGACTAGTATTTATGTATTTTATACAGTACCATAAGGTTTTTAAAATGAGATTACTCATTACGCGTTATTTGGTTTGATAGGTGTTGATTTACCCGGGCATCCGTATCGTCGTCAGTGACCGTCTCTCGAACTATCGACTACTTGATATATAAGGTGTGAATTTATAGCCTCGCTTATTATTATTTCAAACTGTTTTACCCGCGAGGGAAATGCATGCTAGTTTTTAAAAATGAACATATGTCATGAATGATTGTTGGACCCGAATGTTGCCTTTGAAATTGTGTTGAGTACCTAGTTGCAAAAGTCCCTAAATTCATGAACTATTAACTATTGTTTAGTCCTAGCGTGGATTAGAAATAGCCGCTTATACAAAGTGATAGTACTATGGGGTTGACTACCCTATCCGAGACGAGGGCTAGTACGTTGATACCCCCTGCGGACGGATAATTTGTGATAAGAGAAAAGGTATAATTGCAACTGATGCCTTATTAGGGGCCTTGGTTTCATCTGAATCGCGCCGGTAATTATTTACGCGGGCGATTGAGTTAACGGTTTAGTGTCATGAGCTTAAACACAATTGCCAGTATCTTGAATATAGATTGTTTGATCGACAAGTCTATAAATGATCGTGAATGGTTTTTATTTCACATATGTTCAAAATGAATTGTAAAACCTATGAATTCCACTCAACGTTTTCGTTGACCAAATTTAGCATGTGTTTCAGGTAACCGCTGAAGTGTAGCATGGAGCGTGCATTGGATGGATGTTGTGTGTATGGCTTGGAGTCTGCTTGTTTTTCCTCCCGTTATTACCTAAACATTTTTAACTTTAATGTTATGTTGTTGTGAAAACTGTAACTTTTGGGTTGAGATTCATGGGGACCGAAAACGCTAAACTCTGTTGTATAAATTGGGGTTGGAAAAACCGTAGACATGTATCTTTTAACAATTTTTAATTTAAGTTTTAAATTGACGTCTCTTTGGAGTCGTTCGATATATCTTGTGTGCAATGATAACTGCCTAGCTGATTGTGGTAAATTACACCTTTTAGGAAAAAGGCGTAAAAGCGGTAAGTATTGAACAAATGACTTTAGGAAAAATGAAGTGTTAATGACCCAATTAAGTTCGTTTCCCAAGGAGGTATATGTGTGTGACTAAGATGTACAAGATTTGAGATTAATATTTGGTTTAGAAGGGAATTAGAAGAGAAAATGACGAAGTCGTAAAAATAAAAATTAACTCAAAATCACTATTAGAAAGTTAAAACGTAGAACCTTAAAAACCACAAAAATAAAAATAAATTCTAAAAATTACCAAAAATAAAAAATAATGAACTAAGAGTTTACCAATAATCAAAACTCTTTCAAACCTTTTAAATAATTAAATATTCCATTTTTAAATGCTAATTAAAGCCCTAAAAATCAAATAAATTATCAAAAAGCCCAAATAAAGATTTTTCAATTGATAAACCTCTAAAATGACCTAAAATGATTAAAAACTATTTTTAGAAATTTTAAAACTAATAAAAACTATTTAAAATGATTTAAAAACTATTAAAACTTAAAATAATTATAAAAATTAATCTAAAAGTGATAAAATTATTCTAAAAGTTGCTAAATTCCTATTTTAATGTATTAAACCTAAGAAAAATGTAAAAAGTTGGAAAAAGTGAAATTTGAAAAATAATAATAAAATAATAATAAAATAATATTAAAAATCCAAAAATTATAAAAAATTCTAAAAACTTGCAAACTAGTTTATTTTAACCTAAATAATCAGAAAATGAAAGTGAAATTACCAAAATACCCCTAATGGGCCCTCAAATGGGCCAAATCCAAAAACAGTCAACCTAAATGGGCTTTTGGGCCCAAAAAAGTCAAACTTGGCCCAATTGACTTGGAAAAGCCCTATCTGACTTAAAATTTAATTCTAAGAACAAAACTCTAAAGGCCCAAAAGCTGAAAATGTGCTTATCACAGCTTATTGAACACAAAGCTTATTCTTATTGGGCTTTTCAGCCCATTAAGCCATAAGCTAATGCCATAAGCTCTAATTTGACACACAACCTTCTTTTTGGATGCTTAAGAGATCTGTCAAAAGAAATTTTCAATAAGCTCACTCAATAAGCCAGAAAATAGAAAAGTAAAAATTCACAAAACGACAAAATAGTCGTTTTTGAGAAATACTCAACCTCAGAAGCTGATTTAACTTGCAAAAGCTTTCAAATGGACTCAATAAGCAAAATAAATCAACAAAAATCCAATAAGCACAAGCAATAAGCCAGAATAAGCACAAAGGAACTTATGTAAAAGTCAAAGGACTTGGTTTTCTAGTCAAACCTAAAAGTCAACCACCCAAATGCTCCATGATGAACAAATGGGTCAAAATAAGAGCACCTATTACAAAAACAAAGTTGTTGCAGGTTAAAATAAGCTATTATAGCTTTTTGATAAGCTGTCACCAAAAATGCACTAGCAGTGGTAACCAGCAGGGGAAAGGAGTTCCCACTGCTTTGACTATTTGACCAAGCTTATTTGAGAGTTCTGGTTTGATTCAATTGGAAACAAAGGCACCCTTGTGATCAGTGAACCACAAGGAGTCAATAGCAACAATAAAATCACAAAATGATCCACACAATAAGCCACAATAAGCCAAACAGTCACCAGATAAGCACCAGATAGTTTAGCACTTAATAAGCAGATTTCAGCAAAATAAGCCAACCAAACTTAACCAGATGCACACACAACCTATATAAACTAACAATGAACACAAATCAACAAGAATCAAACAATGAATCAAAGTAAATAGCAAGATCAAAGCACAAAAAGTTACTGATGAACAAAGAACAATAAGCAGAAACAATTTGCTGATATACTTGACACTTAATCCAATTTCAAGCCTCAAATCCTTCTACCCTGGTGTGATTAGCTTTGATTTAGCACTTGTTACCCTTAACCTAAGCTTAGATCTAGGTGTCCTCAAAATCCTAGCCAATTTTACCAAGTCATGAAGATTTTATAGCCAATATATGAATCTATGTGTTCAAGACCTTAAAACCTGCAAACAGATGAACATATGCTCCCAAATAACAGATACCAATACTTGCATACAACACACAAGCACTTAACAATCCTCAAATCCAACTTATGCAGTAATCCCAAACACCCTTTTAAAACTTATTTTCACAAAATTTTCAAAGGATCATTAAGATTCAACCCACAAATCAGATCAATAACACCTCATTAACATCAAACCAAGCCAAATCAACAATAAACATCCACAATAACACAGATTCAAGCAATAATCCTCAAAAATCACAAATATTCAAAAACTTAAAGAGAAAATGAAAAGGGAAGAAGGTGCAAACCTCCAAGACCTACATCCAGGCCCTGGATTGTTTGAGCTGAGGTACTAGCAAAACAAGTACCAGCTTCCAATGCTGCTAAGATGAACAAACACAAAGTGAGATCAAATATTATGCCAACTTTCTGATTTTTGAAACCCAAGCTTTATCAACTAAACCTTGCCTGAAAAACCTTCAAACATATAAATGGAACTCAGATTTTAGTTTCTCAAACACCAAACTTTTATAAATAACAGATTAAAACTCAGAATTTTAAGAAATTTAAACTTTATTTCATAAAAAGGAATTACAAAGATTAAAAGCTAAAATCTGGAACAAAGGGACTCTCACATGTTGAGGTCTCCTTTTATAGGCAAATGTCTGGCTAACACTATTCATAAACCCTAGAAGTGAATTCCCAAATGTGCCCTTGAGGTCTTCTAGACGTTTTCTGATTTTGAGCTGTCCAATTTGATCAAGGCTGTTCATTTTAGCTTTGGAATGAAGCAAATGTTGTGGGCTGTTGATCTTGACACGTCACATGACTTGGAGGCTAAGTTGCTTGTTGATTGGTGGAAAGGGAATTGGGGGTGGGGTCCTTTGTGAGTGGGAGTGAGGGTTTTATGTGTGGGATGTGTTTAAGGTGAGGTGAATCAAACGTGTGCCAAGGTAATTGCAAATTACCCTTTGTTTTAAGTGATGTAATTCTGGGTGGTAAAAGGTGAACAGTAAGTCTGTTTGATCCGTTTTTGGTGGAGTGGAAAGTGTTTGGCGCATTTTCCGTTTAAATGTTTCAATATGCACACATTAAGCCCTTGTCTTTCCTTTCTTTTTGCATTTGTGGTAAAAAGTCCATCAGCGCCCATTTAAGCTTGTAACAACTTTCAATACTTGGCAATTTTGGCACATAACTTTTCAAAAGGTATTTCAAGGGTTATATTTGCCATTTTGAGATATTTCAAGGACTGATCTTGAACATTCTTGATCTTCCAAGGTCTTCATTGTAACTTTGACTTCATGAGGGACCATTATTGGCAATTTTTATTTGTTGAGGGACTATTCTTGCCATTTCTTCAAAGTTGAAGGACTTTTTGTGTAATTTTGACAAACTTAAGGGACCAAACTTGTAATTATGAATATACAAGGGTTTTAAGTGTCATTTATTCAATAAATGAGGATCAATCTTGTTTGTCTTCAAGTCTTCAAGGGTATTTGTTGAGAATTCCATGGTTAAGGCCCGGTTCTTTGTACGGCTTCGTTTCTCGTGTCCGTTTTTCCTTGTAACTTGTGATCTTTTGTCTTTTTCACGATATCCATACCTAAAATACACAAGTAAACAAACACAAGCATATATATGGTATTTTTATGACATTTTATGCATTAAAAGCCCGAAAAGAACGATGAGATCATGTATAAATGCCATCTCATCACTCCCCCATACTAAGCCATTGCCTTGCCCTCACGCAATGCTAGAATAAAGTATCTAAGCATCACCAAAGTTCAATTTTATTAACCTTTATTGAAAAGTAAAAGGGCTTGCAACATACTACGATGATGTGTAAAGACATAACATATGATTTTCATCACAAAAAGTGACTTTTAGGGTCAAAGAATAGAAACAAGTAAATGCCCCTTAGAGTAAACTTCGTCATCCTTGATTGTCATACATTCTATGCTAAGTGTAAAAACAAGATCATTGTTGGTACAAGTCACAATGCTAACACTACTCATACGTCCAAATTGTGTAATACTTTTTCTCCCCGCAATCCTAGTTATTATAAAAGAAATGGGTTACTAGCATTTTTTTATCTATTTGTCATGGATCACAAGTGATTCATATTGACTTATTTGAGTAGTTAATAGTCCGAAAGCAAAGTAGCACGATTTGATCAATAGTTAGCCGAAGGACAAAATCTTTTAAAACGGCTTCTCGTGTATCTCCTTAAGTTCATATCTTGGCATAACTCGTTTCACGATTTGAGACATTTCTCGGACCGATATTTGGCATGTACTTCATACTTCAAATCTTGGGAAGACGTTCTTGAAATTATGGTCTTCTCTTCATATATTTGGAATTTCTTCACTTGACGTTTTTGAGAGATTCTTCATATTGGACCACGACTTCATCATTTTTCTTTAATCTTTACTTTGGATTTTGATATACAACGATCCACCTCCTTTTCGGACTTGGATATATTTATCCTCATACCTTGTTAGGGTCTTTTTGGATAGACTTTCTCCATTCTTTAGGGGAGTAATTGCTTCTCGTCGTGTGTCTCGATCCTTCATATTGATTTAGGAATAATGATACTTCACATCATCTTTGGATCTTTAGCAAAAATAGAGCTCCTCATGCCTTGTTAGGGCCTTTTTGGATGATCGCCAATCTTCGCGTCCCGCTTCAATAAGTTATGCCTTGGCTATGAACTCTATTCAACCCCGAGCAACTTTTAAACGATCTTGCGCTAGAGGCTAAGTAACCTTTCAAATCGTACGACCTTACTTATTGCAATTATGATTTATTCCTAATGCATTGATCTTATGGGAAGAAAAAGCCACAATTAAAAACACATGAGTTTTTGAAAGAACACATTCATGTTCTACGTTTAGCATGATCACTTGTCTAACTCTATCATTTCTCGTTCTTCACTATATAAAGACCTCTAATTAAAGAGACTCGTGAATACTTAGCCATGCAAGTCAAAATTAAGCCAAATTTGGATTAGCTTTCATTAAGACTATATCAAATCAAAGTTTTGGGTTTTCAAGCCACCTATAGGATCTTGCACTTTCTTGGACTTTTTCAAGTTTAAAGAATGCATTTTATAGTTCCCTTGATAAGTGACTTTCTAGAATCAATTATAGGAACTTGCGAAAAGTTCTTGTTCTTAACCCGTATGAATTAAGACTTTCGCGTTTTAAAGCTCCCTATATAAAAGTCTAGCAAAACTTGAATTGAGCGGGTTAAGGAATGTAAATGGCTCCAAATGCCCATCAAGTCAAAAATTAACTCTTATTCTACCCATCGGAAAATATACATTCGTGTCTTAAAAACACTTATGAAGACTAAGAAAAATTTTAAAATTTTGCCATTTTAGCCTTATTAGCAAAACAAAACATTGAAAATTGGAAAGCGTGAGGGCGTAGCAAAGCAAGTACCTATTCACCCCCCCATACTAAAAGTAAACATTGTCCTCAATGTTTCGAGTCTAAAGGTGGAGCACCCCCATACTAGAGACGAAGAGTCGAATGCTTAGGATCTAGCATGGAAAGGGTGATCAACAATATATCTAAAGCCGTTTATTAAGTATGCTAAAAGATAATTGTTAGAACAATAAAGGATATGTCATGGATTCGTGAAAAACTTCTTCAAACGAATGATGGAGGCTCATGTAAACGAACACGAGAGTCTTCAATCGTATATGATGGTCTAGATAACACAATCACAAACAACCACGAGACAACGAGTTGAAAGGGTACAAGTCCCCTTAGAGTGAATAGTGAGCATAAAGATAAGCATGGGATCTCCCCCACGAGGCACCTCGTTTTTGATTACCGAGTCATGAGCTCGACTCGATCCCCTCAATGCTAATTATCATTGGGGAAAGTGTCTTGGTCGGGGGCAACCATTGAAGGAATTTCCCCACCAAAGTAGTGCTTAAGCCTATGTCCATTCACCTTGAAATTAGGACCATCATCTTGAGCTAGCTCAATGGTCCCATATGGAAACACTTGTGTAATGGTGAACGGACCCGACCAACGAGATTTCAATTTCCCGGAAAATATCTTAAGACGAGAGTTAAAAAGCAACACTTGATCACCAACGTTAAAAACCCGGTTTTTAATCTTTGAATCATGAAACTTTTTAGTCTTTTCTTTAAAAATTAATGAATTTTCATAAGCATTATCTCTTAATTCATCCAATTCATTCAATTGTATTTTCCGGTGATCTCCCGCGGTCTTCAAGTCAAAATTAGCATGCTTAAGGGCCCAATATGCCTTATGCTCCAACTCAATGGGCAAATGACAATTCTTCCCATAGACTAACTTATAAGGAGTGCAACCGATAGGTGTCTTATAAGCGGTCCTAAAGGCCCATAAAGCGTCATCAAGTTTGTCGGACCATGAAGCATGGTTTTCTCCAATTGACCTCTCTAAAATCCTCTTCAAAGCTCGGTTCGAAACCTCGACTTGCCCACTCGTTTGCGGGTGATAAGCCGTAGAAAGACGATGTGTAACTCCATATTTCTTTAGAACCTTTTCGAATTGGTCATTACAAAAATGGGTTCCACGATCGCTTATAATAGCACGAGGGGTTCCGAACCGAGAGAATAGTTGCTTCAAAAACTTCACTACCACACGAGCATCATTAGTAGGCAAAGCCTTAGCTTCCACCCACTTAGAAAGGTAGTCCACCGCGACGAGGATATATTTGTTGCCATGAGACGATGGGAACGGCCCCATAAAGTCTATTCCTCATATGTCGAAAATCTCACACACTTGAATTATGTTTTGCGGCATTTCATCACGTTGAGACGATTTCCTTGACGTTGGCACGAATCACACGACTTCACAAGTGCGTGTGCATCACGATAGATAGAAGGCCAAAAGAAACCGGCATCGAACACTTTCTTAGCCGTGAGATTAGCACCGTGGTGACCACCCGTGGGTCCCTCGTGACAAGCTCTAAGGATATTAGAAGCTTCGGCACCAAACACACAACGTCGAACGAGTTGATCCGCACAAATCCGAAAGAGATAAGGGTCGTCCCAAAAATAGAACTTGACGTCACGATAGAATTTTCGTTTTTGTTGTGTCGTCATACCCTTGATTATGAAATTGCCCGCATGGTAATTTGCAATGTCGACAAACCATGGGGTGGTGTCTTTAGAATTCACTACACCGAGAGTCTCAAGAGGAAATGTTTCGGTAATTTCCTTGTTCTCGAAAACATCTTTGTGAGGATCTTCTAGACGAGAGAGATGATCGGCCGCTAGATTCTCGGCTCCTTTTTTGTCAAGCACGGTGACATCAAATTCTTGGAGGAGGAGCATCCAACGAAGCAATCTCGGCTTAGCATCTTGCTTAGCTAAGAGATACTTGATAGCCGAATGGTCGGTATACACGATGCTTTTAGTCAAGACGAGATAAGGTCGGAATTTCTCAAAAGCATAGACCACGGCAAGGAATTCCTTTTCCGTTGTGGTGTACTTTAATTGAGCCTCGGTCATCGTCTTACTAGCATAGTGGATAGGACGAAAATGCTTGTCATAACGTTGCCCTAAGACGGACCCTATAGTATAATCACTTGCATCGCACATGATTTCAAAGGGTAATTCCCAATTAGGAGCAACAAGAATGGGAGCTTCGGTAAGTTTCCTTTTGAGAGTTTCAAAAGCCTTAACACAATCCTTATTAAAGTTAAAAGGAGCATCCTTCTCGAGAAGGTGTGTCATAGGATGAGAAATCTTCGAAAAGTCCTTGATGAAACGACGATAAAAGCCCGCGTGGCCTAGGAAACTCCTAACTCCCTTAACGGTTTTGGGATGAGGTAACTTGGCGATGACGTCTACTTTAGCGTTATCGACCTCAATCCCCGCCTTTGACACCTTATGTCCTAAGACGATTCCTTGTTTACACATGAAATGACATTTCTCCCAATTAAGCACAAGATTGGTTTCTTCACAACGTTTTAACATTTGTTCGAGATTAGATAAACATGACGTGAACGAATTACCAAATACCGAGAAGTCATCCATAAACACTTCCATCGACTTCTCGATCATATCGTGAAAAATCGCCATCATACACCGTTGAAACGTACCGGGTGCATTACAAAGTCCGAAAGGCATTCTACGATAAGCGAACGTTCCATAAGGACACGTAAACGTAGTCTTCTCTTGATCACGAGGGTCGATAGGGATTTGAAAGTAACCGGAAAAACCATCTAAAAAGCAATAGAATTCATTTCCCGCAAGTCGCTCCAACATTTGATCCATGAAGGGCAAAGGAAAGTGGTCTTTACGAGTGGCGTCATTTAACTTTCGGTAGTCAATACTCAATACACACCCTCCAACCGGTCACAACACGAGTGGGAATTAACTCGTTGTTCTCATTAGGCACAACGGTCATTCCTCCCTTTTTAGGGACACAATGGATTGGGCTCACCCATGGGCTATCGGATATAGGATAAATCATTCCCGCGTCAAGGAGTTTAAGGACCTCCTTTTTAATGACATCGTGAATTTTGGGATTCACCCTTCTTTGACTTTGAATTGCGGGTTTGTAGTCTTCCTCCATTAAAATCTTGTGAGTACAAAATTTTGGGTCAATACCCTTAATGTCAGATATTTTCCACGCAATTGCCCCTTTGTGAGCCTTAAGAACTTTCAAGAGCTCGGTTTTTTCATTATTAGCAAGACCTTTTGCAATAATAACCAGCAATTTTTCATCACCTTCCAAGAATGCATATTCAAGGTGAGAAGGAAGATCTTTCAATTCAAGGATAGGTGGTTCCTCGATTGAAGATATTGGTTCAACACTCATAACTTCCATCGGCGAAAGAAATGGTGGAATAGAAGTATCGTCACTAATCAACACCTCATCTTCATTGTCGATTTCATTTGAAGTGAAATCGCCTCCTTGGAATGGAGTGAGATTTGGTGTGGAATTAGCAAGAATCGGATCCAAAATAGTGGGATTGCCACTTGACGAGCTATCGGAAAAACCTAACACTTCTTGTGAAAACTCATCGCAAACCACATCAACGATGTCAATGTGATTGATGGTAGCGATTGCATAAACATGAGAAGGTTTCGAGTTTTGAGTAGCGTTTATAACAAGTTCCTCTTCGTTGAATCTCAAAGTGATAGTTCTTGCATGAACATCGATAAGCGATCTCGAAGTATCTAAAAATGATCGACCTAAAATTAGAGGAACTTGAGGATCCGCGGGGATGTCAACTACTATAAAATCAACGGGATAGTAGAACTTCCCCACTTTCACGAAAACATCTTCGGCTACTCCACATGCCATAATCGTAGAATGATCGGCCATCTCGATGGACATGTTCGAAGGAATAAGAGCCGGAAGCGAAAGCGATTTCCAAATGGAAAATGGCATCAAATTAATGCTTGCACCAAGATCGGCCAAGGCGAGGCATTCTTTCATATCTTGTATGTCACAAGGAATGAGAAACTTTCCGGGATCACCAACTTTTTCCGGTATGCGGTTAAGATAAACCGAAGAACAATTAGCAAGCTTTGAAAGCTTTTCCTTATCGCTCATCATGCTTTTAAAAGTGGAAGCGAAACGAGGCATATATAACAACGCGTCGGCTAAACTCACATCAAAATGCACTTGTTGAAACATTTTTATAAAAAGCTCGATTTGTTGTTTGTTACGTTCTTGCAACTTCTCTTTGTTTCGTCTTGAAGGGTAGGGTAAAGGTGGTGTGGGTTGGTCATTAGGCAACGACCTTGGAAACTCGGGTTCCACAATTGGTATTGGTTCAACCATAGGTGTGGTATGAGCGGTACTTCGTGGGATTGTAATATGCTCCTTTTCGACCTTCACCTCAGGTTCTTTCTCGATTTCCTTCTCCTTAGAAGTACTTGTACGAGAGATTGGTTCCTTGAAAGTTTTACCACTTCGTGTAGTAATAACCTTCATTTCTCCCTTCGGGTTTGCAATGGTATCACTAGGAAGACCACCCGAAGAAGAGGGTTTACACATGATTGCTTCAAACATCTTAGCCATTCGGTCCTCAAATTTTGATTGCCTAGCATCCGCTTTTAATAACTCTTGCTTAATCTCATGTTGTCCTAATTCCATCTTTTGTTGGTTTTGTTGAAGACGTTGGACATTTCCTTCCATTTTGTTTGCATGAGTTTTAAGTTCATTAGCAAGTTCATTTTTAAGCTCGTTTTTCAACTCGGACCTTAAGCTAATCATCTCACGTTGCATATTATCAAATTTAGCATCATTTGCTTTTGCATAATCCAAAAATTCTCCTTGCAAATTTTTAGTGTGAGCATTTTGAAAACCTTGTGTAGTGTTTTGGAAATCACGGTTTTTGTTTTGATTAGAGATTTGTCCATTCCCACTTTGATAATTCCCTTTGTTGTAATTGCGTGTGTTGCCTTGGTAATTACCTTGGTTGTTGTTTCGATAATTGTTAACATTTTGGTTTGGTGGAGCTTGATTTTGGCGGGAACCTTGACCGTTTTGGTTGTAAGTTCCCGTTGCTACATAAGCACTCGAAGTGTTACCATCCGCGGTAATGCACTCGGAAAGATCATGAGCTCCCCCACAAGATAAACAACTCTTAGCAACCGCTTTAACCGAAGCGGAATTGGAAGCTTCTTGAGCCTTCCAATGGGACATAAGATTAGCAAATCTATCAAAAAACCGATTTTCCTCATTAGCTTCATCATGTAAGGCGTTAATGCTACGAGACGATTGTGACGAAGATGACGAACCCATATTGGCAACACTCGGTGTGTTACGAGGGTTATAAACCTTAGATCTATTTTCAATGATTTGTAAAGCCTCATTTGTCGTCTTGCACAAAAAATTACCACCCGCGGCGGCATTCAAATAATCTCGTTCATGATCATTAAGCCCATTATAAAAAGTATCCACTTGATGCAATTCCGTAAAATCATGGTGTGGACATTCATGTAACATCTCTTTAAAGCGTTCCCATGCCATTGAAAAACTTTCATTATTACGTTGCACAAATCGTGAAATCTCATTTTGTAAGTGTGTTGTTTTAGATGGTGGAAAAAACTTGTTCACAAACTTAGAAACGAGATCGGCCCATGTCAAAATCGAATTTGGCGGTTCTTTCTCGAGCCAAATTTTTGCGGGTCCATCCAACGAGTATGGAAACAACATCATCTTAATGGCGTCATGTGGGACATCCTTAAATTTGCTAGTGGCGGTGAGACGGTTGAAATTCCTAATATGGTAATGCGGGTTGTCTTTCTCATGACCTCTAAACTTATTTGCTTGCAACATCGACATTAAACCCGTCTTAATCTCGAAATTCTCCGCAAGAATGACGGGAATTACAATAGCCTCTCCAAAACCCTCGGTGGGTGCTTGTAGCAACTCCATCATAGTACGATTAGCCATGACGACTTCTTGTTCTACAATAGGTTCAACAATTGGAGGTTCTTCAACAATCAACGTCTCTTGATTGGCTTGCTTTTGAAGTCGTTTACGAGCTCGTTTTGCTTGATTACGAGTGATCATAAACTTCACGAAGAATGGGAGATGAGCAAAGAAGATTCTTTTTGGGTGTTTTGTGAATTTTCAATTTTTCTTTTGTGTTTTTGATGATATTTAATTTTTTTTGGATTTTGGTGTATCTTCGTAGACAACAATCTACAAAATCTCTCCTCGAATCAAACTCTTGATTAAAGAAGCCTCAAAGGAATGAAAACGATCACGTGGAGTGAACGCCTTCGAATGACTTTAGAACTTTGGTGAAAACCAAATTGTTCAAGAGGGTTTAATCACAAAGAAAACCAAGCAAATATATTATACGTAATAATACTTTGGGCGGCAAAACCCTCGATTAGCCTTCAATTTCAAAATACTCACAAGCAAGCGGGGAAACGAGGCGGCGCGAAGCACTTAAGAGCCTTTTTCCTTAGGGTATATTTTATAATACCCGCCTTATACCCACCTTATAGTTTGTATCTTTCAAAATCGAGCTTCACGAAAGTATTTATCTATTTTTGCCTTTTTCTTTTTTTGTTTGAGATTCGAATACAATAATTAGGAGATCAAATCCCAATTAAGGTTGTGTTTTCACACTTTTGGAGATATTGTAAATTTATTGTGATACTTAATACAATATATTAATAATATTTGTACAAGAAAAACCAAGAAAACCGATAATACATATTAGTAGAGTTCTACTAATACAAATACTATTTGGTTAATATTAAAAACAACAATGCAAATTAATCACGACACACCTCCCCGGCAGCGGCGCCAAAGTGATTGTGGTAAATTACACCTTTTAGGAAAAAGGCGTAAAAGCGGTAAGTATTGAACAAATGACTTTAGGAAAAATCAAGTGTTAATGACCCAATTAAGTTCGTTTCCCAAGGAGGTATATGTGTGTGACTAAGATGTACAAGATTTGAGATTAATATTTGGTTTAGAAGGGAATTAGAAGAGAAAATGACGAAGTCGTAAAAATAAAAATTAACTCAAAATCACTATTAGAAAGTTAAAACGTAGAACCTTAAAAACCACAAAAATAAAAATAAATTCTAAAAATTACCAAAAATTTACCAAAAATCAAAAATAATGAACTAAGAGTTTACCAATTATCAAAACTCTTTCAAACCTTTTAAATAATTAAATATTCAATTTTTAAATGCTAATTAAAGCCCTAAAAATCAAATAAATTATCAAAAAGCCCAAATAAAGATTTTTCAATTGATAAACCTCTAAAATGACCTAAAATGATTAAAAACTATTTTTATAAATTTTAAAACTAATAAAAACTATTTAAAATGATTTAAAAACTATTAAAACTTAAAATATTTATAAAAATTAATCTAAAAGTGATAAAATTATTCTAAAAGTTGCTAAATTCCTATTTTAATGTATTAAACCTAAGAAAAATGTAAAAAGTTGGAAAAAGTGAAATTTGAAAAATAATAATAAAATAATATTAAAAATCCAAAAATTATAAAAAATTCTAAAAACTTGCAAACTAGTTTATTTTAACCTAAATAATCAGAAAATGAAAGTGAAATTACCAAAATACCCCTAATGGGCCCTCAAATGGGCCAAATCCAAAAACAGTCAACCTAAATGGGCTTTTAGGCCCAAAAAAGTCAAACTTGGCCCAATTGACTTGGAAAAGCCCTATCTGACTTAAAATTTAATTCTAAGAACAAAACTCTAAAGGCCCAAAAGCTGAAAATGTGCTTATCACAGCTTATTGAACACAAAGCTTATTCTTATTGGGCTTTTCAGCCCATTAAGCCATAAGCTAATGCCATAAGCTCTAATTTGACACACAACCTTCTTTTTGGATGCTTAAGAGATCTGTCAAAAGAAATTTTCAATAAGCTCACTCAATAAGCCAGAAAATAGAAAAGTAAAAATTCACAAAACGACAAAATAGTCGTTTTTGAGAAATACTCAACCTCAGAAGCTGATTTAACTTGCAAAAGCTTTCAAATGGACTCAATAAGCAAAATCAATCAACAAAAATCCAATAAGCACAAGCAATAAGCCAGAATAAGCACAAAGGAACTTATGTAAAAGTCAAAGGACTTGGTTTTCTAGTCAAACCTAAAAGTCAACCACCCAAATGCTCCAGGATGAACAAATGGGTCAAAATAAGAGCACCTATTACAAAAACAAAGTTGTTGCAGGTTAAAATAAGCTATTATAGCTTTTTGATAAGCTGTCACCAAAAATGCACTAGCAGTGGTAACCAGCAGGGGAAAGGAGTTCCCACTGCTTTGACTATTTGACCAAGCTTATTTGAGAGTTCTGGTTTGATTCAATTGGAAACAAAGGCACCCTTGTGATCAGTGAACCACAAGGAGTCAATAGCAACAATAAAATCACAAAATGATCCACACAATAAGCCACAATAAGCCAAACAGTCACCAGATAAGCACCAGATAGTTTAGCACTTAATAAGCAGATTTCAGCAAAATAAGCCAACCAAACTTAACCAGATGCACACACAAGCTATATAAACTAACAATGAACACAAATCAACAAGAATCAAACACTGAATCAAAGTAAATAGCAAGATCAAAGCACAAAAAGTTACTGATGAACAAAGAACAATAAGCAGAAACAATTTGCTGATATACTTGACACTTAATCCAATTTCAAGCCTCAAATCCTTCTACCCTGGTGTGATTAGCTTTGATTTAGCACTTGTTACCCTTAACCTAAGCTTAGATCTAGGTGTCCTCAAAATCCTAGCCAATTTTACCAAGTTATGAAGATTTTATAGCCAATATATGAATCTATGTGTTCAAGACCTTAAAACCTGCAAACAGATGAACATATGCTCCCAAATAACAGATACCAATACTTGCATACAACACACAAGCACTTAACAATCCTCAAATCCAACTTATGCAGTAATCCCAAACACCCTTTTAAAACTTATTTTCACAAAATTTTCAAAGGAACATTAAGATTCAACCCACAAATCAGATCAATAACACCTCATTAACATCAAACCAAGCCAAATCAACAATAAACATCCACAATAACACAGATTCAAGCAATAATCCTCAAAAATCACAAATATTCAAAAACTTAAAGAGAAAATGAAAAGGGAAGAAGGTGCAAACCTCCAAGACCTACATCCAGGCCCCGGATTGTTTGAGCTGAGGTACTAGTAAAACAAGTACCAGCTTCCAATGCTGCTAAGATGAACAAACACAAAGTGAGATCAAATATTATGCCAACTTTCTGATTTTTGAAACCCAAGCTTTATCAACTAAAACCTTGCCTCAAAAACCTTCAAACATATAAATGGAACTCAGATTTTAGCTTCTCAAACACCAAACTTTTATTAATAACAGATTAAAACTCAGAATTTTAAGAAATTTAAACTTTATTTCATAAAAAGGAATTACAAAGATTAAAAGCTAAAATCTGGAACAAAGGGACTCTCACATGTTGAGGTCTCCTTTTATAGGCAAATGCCTGGCTAACACTATTCATAAACCCTAGAAGTGAATTCCCAAATGTGCCCTTGAGGTCTTCTAGACGTTTTCTGATTTTGAGCTGTCCAATTTGATCAAGGCTGTTCATTTTAGCTTTGGAATGAAGCAAATGTTGTGGGCTGTTGATCTTGACACGTCACATGACTTGGAGGCTAAGTTGCTTGCTGATTGGTGGAAAGGGAATAGGGGGTGGGGTCCTTTGTGAGTGGGAGTGAGGGTTTTATGTGTGGGATGTGTTTAAGGTGAGGTGAATCAAACGTGTGCCAAGGTAATTGAAAATTACCCTTTGTTTTAAGTGATGTAATTTTGGGTGGTAAAAGGTGAACAGTAAGTCTGTTTGATCCGTTTTTGGTGGAGTGGAAAGTGTTTGGCGCATTTTCCGTTTAAATGTTTCAATATGCACACATTAAGCCCTTGTCTTTCCTTTCTTTTTGCATTTGTGGTAAAAAGTCCATCAGCGCCCATTTAAGCTTGTAACAACTTTCAATACTTGGCAATTTTGGCACATAACTTTTCAAAAGGTATTTCAAGGGTTATATTTGCCATTTTGAGATATTTCAAGGACTGATCTTGAACATTCTTGATCTTCCAAGGTCTTCATTGTAACTTTGACTTCATGAGGGACCATTATTGGCAATTTTTATTTGTTGAGGGACTATTCTTGCCATTTCTTCAAAGTTGAAGGACTTTTTGTGTAATTTTGACAAACTTAAGGGACCAAACTTGTAATTATGAATATACAAGGGTTTTAAGTGTCATTTCTTCAATAAATGAGGATCAATCTTGTTTGTCTTCAAGTCTTCAAGGGTATTTGTTGAGAATTCCATGGTTAAGGCCCGGTTCTTTGTACGGCTTCGTTTCTCGTGTCCGTTTTTCCTTGTAACTTGTGATCTTTTGTCTTTTTCACGATATCCATACCTAAAATACACAAGTAAACAAACACAAGCATATATATGGTATTTTTATGACATTTTATGCATTAAAAGCCCGAAAAGAACGATGAGATCATGTATAAATGCTATCTCATCACTAGCACCCGAATGTTGTAGTTCCGCTGCGCATAGCATTTGGTGGGGTGTTAGAGATTGGTAATCAGAGCCATGAGTTATAGAGAACTAGGTCGTTTTGAAAATCCTAAACTATAACTTTTGGTGTCGTAAGAAATTGTCCAAGCACACACAACTATCCTGCATGGCTCCGGTAAGATTTATTTTTGTATTCATAGCATTTGACGTATACTTTTGAGTTGAAGTATATACGTGGGTAATTATTACGTAAGTATGGAAATTACTATATGTAGACATTGAAATTATACGTGGAATATCCGACACCGTAATTTTTGTATTAATCATGCATGAGCATCATATTATTACATTTTGGGCATATGTACCACCTTTGCATTGCATTTCATGCATGTATTTATAAATATTGTATAGTTACTTACGTACCCTCCGAAATTCGCTGTTATTGCAGGAATGGCCGAGGTACCGCCTAATGGTAATGGAAACGATTACGTCGTGGGTCACGAAGGGGGGAGTGTTAGAACAGCTGCTGAAGGACAAGCTGAGGCGAACGATGTGCAAGCCCAGGACCTCGACCAAAAGAGAACTACTTGCCCCAGGCCTATGCGTACTTCTCATCTGGTTGGTGCACCAGGTATTCCCAGGAGATCAGAAGGTGCAGCGAGCGCAAATTTTCTTCATCAGGGCATCTCAAGAGTTTGCTGCCCCGGACCAAGACCTTATCATGACGTACGTCGGGTTGTGAGAAGTTTGGATGAATCGATGTTCAAGCGGTACATAGTGGAGTCGAGGGTGATCGACAGATTCGACGAGAATGAAAGGGCACACCAAAGACTGTTGGAAAGGACTTCAAGAATTGAGTATGATGGAAATGCAAACAAAAGTGATATCAACAGTCTAAGATCGATGATCGCGAACTTGAGCGCCAGTCTTGACCGTGTTAGGGAAGATCAAGTGAGATTGTCTAGGATGCAGAGTTGGGAGCATCGAGTGAGAGCATCATTGCCCTCAGATTGGAGGTTTGTGGACGATTTGGAAATGGAAGCCAATGACTTCATGATCCAGCCACCTTCCAGAGGTGCTTGCATCATTGTGGGAAATCATGTAGCGGTTGAGTGGGGGTCTACGTCAGGGACGAAAAAGGAGACGGAATGTGGACCGAACGACAAAGGAAAGAGAAAAATGGATGATGTGGACGAGGATGATAGCGATGAGGAACCCGAGAGATATGATGACGAACCGCCATCCAAGAGGCCGTGTGGATCACCACATGCCTAGTTGCTTGTCTTGTATTTAATCTTTGATCGTTGTAATAGAACTGTTTTAGACTTTTGTATGATGGCATTATGACGAAAAACTTGAGGACTTAAGTTTTATGGTGAATGATTGTAGTGGCAATACTTGTCACAATTTTGGTTGATTATCAATACAATCCATGTTTACCTTTCATGATCTGTGATATGTCTTAAATTTGATCTTTTGTGATGTGAATTGATGAATATTAGTAACTCTGTAGTGATGTGACTATATTATGTCTTGAAAGAGAAATCCATCTTAATCTTGATGTGTATACTTACATTGTTTTTCTATTTTCCCTGTCTTGCAGAAAGATATATTTGATAACGCACCATGCCTCCAAAACTAACCGCCGACCGTGTAAACACGATGATTCAGGAAGCCATTGCGAATGCGCTAGAAGCAGACCGAGCAGGAAGGAATCCAGACCAGGGCAGAAATGCGGGGAGACAGCAAGCCCCAAGAGAATGTACTTACTCTAGTTTCATAAAATGTGGTCCCACGCAATTTCGTGGAACTGGTGGAGCTCTAGAACTCAAGAGATGGTTAGAAAAGGTTGAAAGTACTTTCGAGATTAGTGGTTGTTCAGAAGCGAACAAGGTCAAGTTTGCGGCTGCTACATTTCTTGACGATGCATTAAGTTGGTGGAACACCCAAGTAGCCACTGTTGGATTGGCAGTAGCGAATGCAAGAACATGGACTACAACTAAAGCTCTTTTGACCAAGAAGTTCTGTCCGGAAGAGGAGTTAGGTCAATTGGAAGATGAGTTGAGGCACCTGACTTTGAAAAACAATGATATCACTGCTTACACCAGGAGGTTTAATGAACTAAGCCTTTTGTGTCCAGACACTTTTGCTGATGATACCAAGAAGATGAAACAGTACATCAAAGGTCTATCCAGTAATATCAAGGGTGAGACGACTTCGTCTAAACCTGGGTCATTTGACGAAGCGGTCCAGATGGCTCACGCATTGATGGATGTCAAACTCCAGGACAAGAAGAACTTCATTGCTGAAGGAAATAAGAGGAAGTGGGAAGCGGCACAGAG
Organism: Glebionis coronaria; assembly: GCA_025667525.1. Classification (NCBI taxonomy): domain Eukaryota; kingdom Viridiplantae; phylum Streptophyta; class Magnoliopsida; order Asterales; family Asteraceae; genus Glebionis; species Glebionis coronaria. The sequence continues at coordinate 423,129,189 of CM046875.1, forward strand.
CAATCAATCCCAGGGTCAAAGCCGAGGTGGAAACCGAAACAACAATGGTCAGAACCGCAATCAGCAGTTTAACCAACGAAGGAATGAAGGGATGAGAGCTGTGACAAACCCCAGAGGAGCGAAGGTGAATCCCCACTGTGGTAGGTGCAACTTGTACCATGTAGGGAATTGCCCGCCTGCATGCGGCAAATGTGGAAAAGCGGGTCACAGGATGTCTGATTGTCGAACGAAAGGGGTAGCCACTGGGGCGAATGCTATAAGAGTGAGGGGATGTTTTGGATGTGGAGAGAGAGGCCATATGCAAGGGAATTGCCCGAAGGCAGGAAACAAGCAAGGAGGTAAAAATGCTGCTGCCGTGTATCAAGTAGGGACGGCTGATAAACCACAGGGTCCTAACGTGGTTACCGGTACGTTTTTGCTAGACGCTTGTTATGCTAGTATTTTGTTTGATTCTGGTTCCGACAAGAGTTTTGTAGATGTTAAATTTAGTCGTCATATCGATAGAAAACCGGTGTTGTTAGCGACTAGTTATAACGTTGAGTTAGCCGATGGGAAAATTGTTAGTACGAATTCTATACTGAAAGGGTGTACCTTGAAGTTAGGAAATTACGCTTTTAAAATCGACTTGATGCCTATAGAGCTAGGATCGTTTGACGTAATTGTGGGAATGGATTGGCTGATGGCGCGCAGTGCTATGATCGTCTGTGGTGAGAGATTAGTTCAGATCCCGTTGAGAAATAAAGTCTTGACCGTGAAGGGAGACGAATGCACTTCCCGTTTGAAAGTGATTTCTTGTTTGAAAATGATGAAGTATGTAGAGAGTGGATGCGATGTGTTTTTGGCACAAGTTTCGAGTGATGGTGATTTAGAGGCGAGGATTGAAGAGGTACCTGTTATCTGCGAATATCCGGAAGTTTTTCCAGACGAGCTGCCAGGTTTACCACCCACCCGTGAGGTCGAGTTTCGAATTGATTTGGTGCCAGGAGCTGCGCCGGTTGCGCGTGCACCCTATCGATTAGCACCATCCGAGTTAAAGGAGTTATCGGATCAACTGAAGGAGTTAATGGACAAAGGATTTATTAGGCCGAGCTCATCACCATGGGGAGCGCCAGTGTTGTTTGTAAAGAAGAAAGATGGTTCATTTAGGATGTGTATTGACTATAGAGAACTCAACAAGCTGACGGTTAAGAATCGGTATCCATTGCCGAGGATTGACGATTTGTTTGATCAATTGCAAGGTTCCAGTGTATACTCAAAGATCGATTTAAGATCAGGGTATCATCAACTACGTGTAAGAGAGGAGGATATTCCTGTAACTGCCTTTCGTACGCGGTATGGACACTTTGAATTTCGAGTGATGCCGTTTGGGTTGACGAACGCGCCTGCTGTATTCATGGACCTTATGAATCGCGTATGCAAGCCGTATCTAGATAAGTTTGTTATTGTTTTCATCGATGATATTCTTATTTACTCTAAGAGTAAGGAGGAGCACGAGAAGCACCTGAGAAAGATATTGGATCTGCTGAAGAAAGAGAAGCTGTATGCGAAGTTCTCGAAGTGTGAGTTTTGGTTAGAATCCGTGCAATTCCTTGGTCACGTGATTGATAGCAAAGGAGTTCGCGTGGATCTTGCCAAGGTTGAAGCGATCAGGGAATGGTCGGCACCGACAACGCCGACTGAAGTTCGACAATTTCTTGGTTTAGCTGGGTATTATCGGAGGTTCATTGAAGGATTTTCGTTGATAGCAAAGCCATTGACAAAGCTTACCGAAAAGAATAGGGTGTATGAATGGGGAGATGAGGAAGAATTCGCTTTCAAAACGCTCAAGACAAGTTATGTTCCGCACCGATATTGTCATTGCCTGAAGGAACCGAAGACTTTGTAGTGTATTGTGACGCATCTCGTAAAGGTTATGGAGCGGTGTTGATGCAGCGTGAAAAGGTGATAGCTTACGCGTCAAGACAACTGAGAAAGAATGAGGAGAACTACACGACGCACGATTTGGAATTAGGAGCTGTAGTTTTTGCGTTGAAGTTGTGGAGACATTATTTGTATGGGACAAAGTGTGTTGTATTCACTGACCACAAGAGTTTGCAACACATTTTAGATCAAAAGGAGTTGAACATGCGACAGAGACGATGGGTAGAATTACTGAGTGATTATGACTGTGAAATTCGCTACCATCCTGTTAAGGCGAATGTTGTAGCGGATGCACTTAGTAGGAAGGATCGAGAGAAACCTTTGAGAGTCAGAGCTTTGGTAATGATTGAGAGCGTTGATTTAACCAAAACTATATTGAAGGCTCAAGAGAGGGGATTAATGAAAGGGAATGTTGAAGCTGAGAACTTGGGAAGAATGTTGAAACCTCTTTTTGTGATTAGGTCAGACGGATTGAGATATTTCGAGAATCGGATTTGGTTACCATTGTGTTTATCTGAGGAAGGAAAGCCTGGAGTACGAGATTTGGTTATGAACGAGTCTCATAAGTCGAAGTATTCGATACATCCTGGATCGGACAAAATGTATCATGACCTGAAGAAATGTTGGAAATACGTTTTACGTATTAAGAAGGATCGGTCACTCCAACGATAGTCCATGTAATAGCTCGTAGTTTAGTTACATGTCTTTACTTAACAAACAACACCAAGCCTAGCCTACAACATGTGTAGGCCGGCCCAAAATGTAAGCCCAAGCCCATGACAAGGGCTTGGGTATATAAACCCTCTCCTTAGATGGAGAGGGGTGTGGTTTTCATTATTTTACACATAGTTCTTTCTTAGTTTCTCTCTCTAAAGTGTGAAATCCACCATTTCTCTATCTCTTTCTCTCTCTAAAAACATAAGTATAGATTTACAAATCTACAAATGGTATCAGAGCTTGGGATGAAATATAGGTTTGTTTTTGTGTTGCGTTTTGTTTTCAAAACAATTCGTGGAGTATAGGTTTGTTTTTGCCGAAATCTTCAAAATTTTTTGTGTTGGATCGAAGTTTAAAGTAGTGTAACATAGGGATTCGTGCTTAAGAGTGTTCTTGGTATCTTGGTTTTCATTAAAACATCAGTTTTCTTGGATCAAAAGTGCGAAAAAAAGGCTTTGTTCTTCATTCCGAAATTCTAGCAGAAAGATCCATCGGAAAGTACAAACTGTACTTGGGCCTCCATCGCAATAACTTAACCATCGGAAAGGGTTAGGTTTCTACATTGCGATCGCTGGATTTTTATCACTTATTCCGATCTGAATCATTCCGATAGCTATTGCGATCTGAGATTCCGACGGGTATAAGGAAGGTGTGTTAAGTCGTTACTCTGCTTAAATTTTGTCAGCCACTTTGCGATCTGAATCATTCCGATAGCTATTGCGATCTGAAGCATTCCGATAGACATTGCATTGCGATCTGAATCTTTGCGATAGGTTTTGCGATCTGAGTATTACGATAGTTCTTTGCGATCTGAACATTTCGACCGCTCTGCATTGCGATCTAGGCATTCCGATACCATCATCATTCCGACAGTGTTACATTACGATCTGGTATTCCGATCTGGTATTACGATCTGACATTCCGACAAACCAAAAATTATTCCAAAAAAAAAAAAAAAAATCGAACCGTGTGTAATTTTGACTTGGAATTTTTGGTTTATCGAGAACATATTTTAGGGTATTTTAACATTGTTTCTCGATTCTAACTCACAACAACACAAAAATACTTAACCTTATTTCATTGTTCGATCAACTTTGTAAATCTTAACTTATTGAAATGGAGTATACATCTCTTACGGATAAGTCCATCCTCTCGGGTACGGATAATCGTCCACCAATGTTGGTGAAGACTATGTATGAGGAATGGGCTTCCCGAATGGAACTTTATATGTTGAACAAGGAGAATGGACATCTAATTTGGGCATCAGTGCTCAATGGACCATTAGATTATGGTACTCTGACGGAAGGTACGACCACTCGTCCTCGCACAACGGGTGAGTTGACTGGAGATATGAAGATTCAAGACAAATGTGATAAGTATGCAACAAACATCATTCTCCAAGCCCTTCCTCCAGATGTCTACAAACTCGTCAGCAAACATAAAGTTGCCAAAGAGTTATGGGATAGAATTCGTGTTCTAATGCAAGGCACCTCGTTAACTAAACAAGAACGAGAGTGTAAGCTTTATGATACTTTTGATACGTTTGCCTATGTGCCAGGGGAGACTCTCAATGACTACTATCTGAGATTTACCCTATTGTTGAATGAGCTAAATATATATGGCATGGCAATTCCTACCTTTCAATTGAACACCAAGTATTTGAACACTCTTCCTCCAGAATGGAAAAAATACGTGACGGATGTTAAATTGGCTAAGGACTTGCATAACACAAATGTGGATCAACTTCAAGCTTTTCTTCAACAACACGAATGCCATGTGATCGAGGCTCGGTTGTCTACACCTCAAGTTCATGATCCACTTGCAATGTATGCCTCTCAACAAAACATGGCTTATACTTATCAGCAACCATCATACTTGCAGCAGACACCACCACACAACTATCAGCAACCACAGCAACCATCTTATCCACCACTAGTGATGCCACAACAAGCATATCAACAAGGTGTTCATCAACAATCTTTTCCGCAGCAACCACCATATCAGACATCACCATCACAAGCCAACACTTCTCCAATGGGCTATACTCCTCAGCAAGGATATTTTCCAATTTAAGCACAACCAGCACAAGCTTTCTACTCTAATGAACTTCCACCAATCCAAGCACCGGTCTTTACTCCAAATGATACGCCAGCTGATGTACTAAACCATCTCACAGCCTACTTGTCAAAACTTGTTGCAACTAGAGGATTTCCACCAACAAACAATCAGCTCCGCACCTCATCAAATCCTCGACAACAAGCCACTGTTCAAGATGGTCAAGTGACGGTGCAACCTATTCAGGGAAGGCAAAATGCATATGGACCTCCTACAAGGACTGGGAACAATCAAGCTGTGAATTCTCAAGCTAATGGAAATGGAAGCCCCATTAGTCCTAAAAAGGTTGTGACTTGCTACAATTGCCGAGGACAAGGTCATATGGCTAGAGAATGCACACAGCCGAAAAGGAGAAGGGATGATGCATGGTTTCGTGAGAAGATGTATTTGGTTGATGCTCAGTCTAAGGGGAAGATTTTGGATTCAGAGGAGTTGGCATTTCTTGCAGACCCAGGGGCAGCAGATAATGAAGGCATTGCAGTCGTTTCTACTTCTAATGCAGCTTATCAAGCGGACGATCTTGATGCATACGATTCTGATTGTGATGACATTCACTCTGCCCAAGCTGCTCTTGTTGCTAATCTCTCTCACTACGGTTCTGATGTCATCAGTGAGGTACCAACAACATCTAATAATATTGATGAAAACCAACATCAAGTTGGGCATGAAAATGACAACCTCGAACAGCATTCGGGAACTAGTAACTCAAATGATGTGGTACCCAATTCTACATATTTGAGTGAACCTCAACCAAATGCTACGACAGGTATCGAATCTTATGCTCAACGTGATTTGGTCATGGTGCCTAAACATATTATTGATCAAATGCATATGGCCCTCAGACAATCCGTAGATACGAATTCCACCCTAACTGCTGAGCTTGTGTTGCATAAAGAAAAGATCAAAACTTTTGAAATGGTCCCTCAAGAAGAGAAAATAACATGTTCTGAATTTGACCAATTTCGTTTTGAAAAGATTGAACACTTGAAAGAAATAGAATCATTAAAAGCTAATCTTTCCAATGAATTAAAAGAAAAAGAGTCGGTTGTCAATGATTTTCAGAAACTTAAAATGGATTTCGAAACTCTCGAGTCTAAAAAGGTTGAATCGGAAATTAATGCTACCAAACTTCTTAAATTCAAAGAACAACAGCTTTTAAAACAATACGCTTCCACAGAAAAGGTTCATCTTTTAACTAAATCATTTAAAGAATTCGAACTTAAGCGTCTTCAAGATTTACCACCAAATCCAGGTTATGCAAAACAAGCTCAGGAATATATTCCCAGTCTTTATGATATGACCATAATTGGAAAATCAAAAGAAGCACCTTTTGTTCGTAGTACTGAGGAGACACAATCACTTGGGGATGAAACTCATTCTAAAATGCTTTCAAAATTCCATACAATTGATTATGATCAACATAACAAAGATCAATTTTCGAAAAAGACACGCATTCGCTTACAAAAGGAATTAGCAGAATTAACAGTTCTTGTGCCCCAAAGTTTGTCAAGTGAAAACCTTCCTAGTACGTCTCCTACACTCGTCAAAAAGGATTTAACGAAGTTAATTCAACCGGTAAGTAAGGCGTCCGTTAACTTAAATACGGTTCACCAACACTTAGCCAATTTTGACAAGGTCATTTTGGAACGTACGACGGCCACGGCCATAACGGAAGGTGAATGGAACTTTGAGCACACTAGAGCTGCGTTTCGAGATGAAATTGTTCCGTTTGTAAACAATGTTAAAACTTGTCTTCGTAATATTGATCAAGATTTGTTTTTGGAAATAGAAGAAGTTAGACGTGTTTTTAATGAAGATGCTTATGAAAACAGTTTACTTGAAATAGAACGGGTTTCACGCCATAATGATCTGCTTCTGAATCAAGTGATGTCTCATGATATAGTTTCTGTCTGTGTGAATACAAGTGTTGATAATGATTCTATTGTGCATAATGTTAAATCTGTGGATACTGTGGTAGATAGTACTTGTCACGAATCTGACGCTGGATTTTTAAAGCTTCAAGATTCATATTCATCGCTTTCAAAACGTTTTGATGAGATTCAAACACATTGTATTTCGCTTGAATGCAAGCAACAATTTATTCAAGAAATCTTTGAAACGTCATTCGAAGGTGTTAATATCGATGATGCAAATTTTGAAAAGAATTTTCGATTGAATTTACAATCAAAACAGCGTTAGCCAAGTGACAAAGTTGCTAACTCTTTGCCGATAAAAATAGAGAAATCTAAGGAGATTAACTGTGTGAACGTACTTGAGGCCGCTGAGAGTTTTAGACTTGATCTAGACAATCAAGTTTCCAAGATTTTGTCCAAGTTGATAACTTAAAACAGAAAAATACACGACTCTTCGATTCAGTACAGCCCGCATGTGTTGATACCACTGCACAGAATCAATCGTTGATTGAACAATTGAATCAAAAGTCGGTGGAAATATCTGATTTGAGGGAACAAATTTGTGATAAAAATCTGGTCTTAGCTGAGTTAAAAGAAACACTTCGTACTCTAAAAGGTAAGAATGTTGTGGATAACGCAACCACTATATCAGCATCGTCCTCTAGTGCAATCAAAAGGAACCTTATAGCCGTCACACCACTTAATAAGGGCCCTAGGACTAAACCATCTCAAAATCTGGTCACTAAAGATAAGGCGAAATCAAAACAAGCTTCTAATATTCCCGTGTTGCCTTCTACAGGAGTAAGCACCACTACTAAGGCTCAAAGATCTAAGCTTAAGAGAAACAAGAAGAATGATAGGATCTTGCCCCCATCTAGTAGTCAAGTGAAGAAGAAAGTAGAAGCCCATCCTAGGAATGTTATTTCTGTTTTGAATAAAAAGAATCATGTAGCTAAACCTAAAGGCTCTGCGGTTGTGCAGCGTTCTAAGCCTACTGTGAATTCTAATTTGAAATGTTGGAATTGCAATGAATGTATGTTTTCTAGTCATCATGATTCTTGCCTTATTGACCATGTGAATGAGATGCATGCCCGGAAAAATGGATTAGAATGGAAACCAACTGGGAAAGTGTTAACCCAAGTTGGTTGGATGTGGCGCCCCACTAGTAGAACTTTCACTATAGCAGGAAATATGTGCCTTTTAACTAGGATCACTCCCACTGAAGTAAAGAAAGCGTGCCCTTTAACTAGGAGTACCAAGGCTACCAAAACACAAGCGTGTCCTTTAACTAGGAACACCGACACTACCGTAGGAACCAAGTGCCCTTTAAATAGGTCTACTCCCACTGTAGTGACCCCGAATAATCCAAAACCTAAGAAAGTTGGAACAGTAAAACCTGTTAGTGCTAAAACTATCATTAGAAAACGCAGGAAATCTAAGGGTCTCAAAAATGTTAGCAATTCTGATAATTCTATATCTGTATCTGCTAACACTCCGGAACCAATAGTTTCCAATGCATTGTCTACTGTTGTTGTTGAAAACAGGTGGTCCAAATTGTTCTCTGGTATTTGGACTCTGGTTGCTCCAAGCATATGACCGGAGATCGCTCTCAGCTCAGAAATTTCATCAGCAAGTTTCTTGGTACGGTTCGATTTAGAAATGATCATATTGCAAAGATAATGGGTTATGGTGAATATCATATTGGGAATGTTACAATTTCAAGAGTGTATTACGTGGAAGGTCTCGGTCACAACTTATTTTCTGTGGGACAATTTTGTGATGCAAACCTAGAAGTTGCTTTTCGAGAGCATACCTGCTTCATTCGGAATTTGGAAGGGGTTGATTTATTGAAAGGTACTCGAGGGAATAATTTGTATACTTTGTCTCTACAAGACATGATGGCCGCTTCTCCCGTATGTCTTCTCTCCAAAGCATCAAAGACTAAGTCATGGTTATGGCATCGACGGTTATCTCATCTTAACTTTGACGCTATTAATCATTTGGCGAAAAACAAACTTGTTCGTGGTCTTCCTAAACTATCATTTCACAAGGATCATTTGTGTTCCGCGTGTACAATGGGGAAAAGCACGAAGTCTTACAAACTCAAGACTGAAGACACCAACCAAGAGAAACTTTATCTGTTGCATATGGATCTTTGTGGGCCAATGCCTGTTGAAAGTCTTAGTGGCAAAAGTACATCCTCGTCATTGTCGATGATTACTCTCGGTTTACATGGTTGAAATTTCTTAAAGCAAAAAATGAGGCACCTAAATTCATCATCAGATTTCTCAAGATGATTCAAGTGCGTCTCAACACTACTGTCCGACGCATTCGTACAGATAATGGAACCGAATTTGTGAATCAAATTTTGCGTGATTATTATGAAGAAGTTGGCATATCTCATGAAACATCCGTTGCACGCACTCCACAACAAAACGGTGTCGTTGAAAGGCGAAATCGCACACTTATGGAAGCTGCTCGAACGATTTTAATTTACGCAAAGGCTCCATTGTTTTTATGGGCAGAAGCAGTATCTACAGCAGTGTACACCCAAAACCGGTCACTAATTCGTAAACGCCATGGTAAAACACCCTATGAGCTTCTCCATGGAAAAGTACTAGATTTATCATATCTTCATGTATTTGGTTCTCTTTGCTATCCAAATAATGATGGTGAGAATTTGGGAAAACTTCAACCAAAGGCTGATATTGGTATTTTCATTGGTTACGCCCCCGCAAAGAAGGCATACCGAATCTACAACCGTAACTCTCGCAAGATCCTCGAAACTATGAATGTTGATTTTGATGAGCTGACAGCAATGGCTTATGAGCAAAGCAGCTCTGAACCCGCACTTCATGAAATGGGACCCAGTAATATTAGTTCTGGTCTTGTCCCAAACAACCCTACTTCATCATCATTTATACTACCTACCAGGAATGAATGGGATACGTTGTTTCAACCGTTCTTTGATGAATTCTTTACTCCTCCAAGTATTGTTGCTCCAGAACCTGAGGTAATAGCTCCGGTAACCGAAGTTGTCGCTCCAGCAATCGAAGCACAATCAGACACATCTGCACCAACAATCGGTCAAGATATACCAACAACGAGTAATTCTCAACCAACACAAGTAACAACTACCCATGTCATGCCTATTGATGATGAAGAGGATGACGATGATCACGATGTGGAATTCGCTCAAATGCGTGAACTCCCATTCTTTGGTGTATCTATTCCCGACCCTAATCAAGCCGGGTCGTCCACCTCAGAGGAAGCTCCTTCTACAGTTTACTCTAATCCACGGATTCGTGAACATGACAGCAAGTGGACAAAGGATCATCCTATAGATTCTATTATTGGTGACCCTAATCGTCCGGTATCCACACGAAGTCAGTTACAAGAAAGTGCAATGTTTTGTCACTTTGATGCTTTTCTCACTGAAGTTGAACCTAAGACATGGAAAGAAGCTTTTACTCAATCCTGTTGGATAGAAGCTATGCAAGAAGAACTTAATGAGTTTATACGTCTTGAAGTATGGGAACTTGTCCCATGCCCGGATCAAGTGCAGTTACTCACTTTGAAATGGGTTTACAAGGTGAAACTCGATGAGTTTAGGCGGAATATTGAAAAATAAAGCTCGACTAGTAGCTCGTGGATACAAGCAATTATTGGGCGTCGACTTTATGGAATCCTTTGCACCTGTTGCCCGTTTGGAAGCTATTAGACTATTCCTCGCTTATGCAGCCCATATGAATATGATCGTCTATCAGATGGATGTGAAGACGGCCTTTCTTAATGGTGAAATCAAGGAAGAAGTCTATGTTCAACAGCCGGATGGTTTTGTGAATCCTAATTATCCTAATCATGTGTACAAGCTTAAGAAGGCTCTCTATGGGTTGAAGCAAGCTCCTCGCACATGGTATGATCTTTTGTCACAATTCCTCATTACGCAAGGCTTCGCTAAAGGCAAGGTGGATCCTACGCTGTTCATTCAGAAACGAGGTAAAGATATGATTATAGTACAAATATATGTTGATGATATTATATTTGCAGCCTCGACCCAAACCTTATCGGACGAGTTTGGGACACTCATGTCTTCCAAGTTTAAGATGTCAATGATGGGCAAGGTATCATTCTTCTTAGGTCTTCAGATATCTCAGAGTCCCAGAGGCATCTTTATCAATCAATCCAAGTATGCCCTTGAATCGCTTAAGAAGTATAAGATGGAATCTTGCGACCCCGTGGACACTCCAATGGTGGAGAAAACTAAGCTTGATGCAGATCCACATGGAATTGCCGTTGATCCGACACTTTATCGTGGAATGATCGGTACTCTTCTGTATATCACAGCCAGTCGACCTGATCTTCAGTTTGCTATATGTATGTGTGCCAGGTATCAAATTAGGCCTACTGAATTACACTTAGCTACTGTTAAAAGGATCTTTCGATATCTTAAAGGAACCATTAATCGGGGACTTTGGTATTCGAAAGACTCTTCTATTGCACTAATGGCATATGCAGATGCAGATCACGCGGGATGTCAAGATACAAGGCGTAGCACGAGTGGAACATTGCAACTACTAGGAGATCGATTAATCAGTTGGGCATCGAAAAGGCAGAAAAGCACTGCAATTTCAAGTACGGAAGCAGAATACATAGCTATGTCCGGTTGCTGTGCTCAAATTCTTTGGATGAGATCGCAATTAACCGACTATGGTCAAGGTTTCAACAAAATTCCGATGTACTGCGACAACAAGAGTGCAATTGCCTTATGCTGCAACAATGTTCAGTTCTCCCGGTCGAAGCATATTGACATTCGCTACCACTTCATCAAGGAGCAAGTGGAAAATGGAGTAATCGAACTTTACTTTGTCCGATCTGAGTATCAATTGGCGGATATTTTCACGAAGGCTTTAGATCGTGCCCGAATTGAATTTTTGGCCGACAAGCTAGGAATGAGAACCTTCTCGCCTGAGACTCTTAAGGAACTAGCAGATGAAGCGAAAGAATAGTGGTGGTAAAACTATTCTCCGTATCCTTGGTGATCATTTGTATATATTGTTTATATTTTTATCCACAAAAGCAAAATACAAAAATATAAAACCATATAAAAACCATAAAAATTGAAAAATTCAAAAAAATCCAAAAATATTTTTACTTTATTTTTCAAAGGCATGTCTTTTGGTACGATAATATTTACGGCCTTAGAAATGTTGATTAATATCGACACGGCGCCATAAATAGAGTTCGTACAAAAGTTGTAAATATTTCATAAAACATGCCAAAATGGCTTGTAGTTATTTCAGACTGCAACCCGGTTTTCACATTAAAGTCAAGTATTTCTTATGAAAGCTTTGGCTCTCAACGGGAATTAATTTTCTCGGGCAAGGTTTACTTTAAAACCTTGTAAGGGATCAAGTTTACTTTATAACTTGGTCTAACACAAATAGATGTACGTTTCAGTGCATTTATTTGTTAAAACAAGAGAAGTCTTGTTTTTATGAAGCTATCATCTCTACAACCATGCTATCTACAATTGGTATCTACATACTCGACGATGCAACTACTCAACCGACGACTACAGCTCTTTCGATAGAACACGGGTCAACAATTGAGGGGGAGCAACTGTCAAGCATTCAGAATCTTCGATGCCGAACGTGCCAAGTTCACAAGTTGGTGTCATGACAACAATACCAATCGTACATGTGGTGTCAAGAGATGACTTCAGACGTGACGAGGCGACCAACATATACTGACAAGAACCATTTGATCTTATCATATGATGTTCTCATCTATCAGGTCCAACCTTGTTAATTTTTTTTAATAATATGGTGAATATGTGATCATGCTACAAATCGATATCATATCTCATACATTTGGTCTCATGAAGATAAAACGGACTTGCATTGTTTTTCCCAAAACCTTTGTTAAAACTTCATTAAATCAATTGATATTAAAAACATCGATTGGGTTAATATTTTTAATATGAGGGAGAAAATGTGATTTAATATGGGATATTATCACAAATGTTTGACTTAATGTGCTGGCTCATCCCGACATGTGCGAAATGTTTTCGAATATCGTGGCATATGTGAAGGGGGAGCAAAATGGATTCGCTATATCAAAATGGATTTTCATGGTGACATATACTTACCCAAAACCCATTTATTTCACGACGATGAAGATTGTGGTGACATAAGGACGGTAGGATAGGTTAAGTCCTATGATTCTTCCAGAACCGGAGGAATCTTCCCAAGGACATTCCATAGCTAGAAATAGTAGTCCTTAGGAAAGTTGGAGAAAGATTGTGAACGTAGCTGAATGCCGACCAAGTACTTAAGTTAGCACTGGAACAATCACAACAAGGTGCTAGTTATGACGTATTGGTAAGCATTGAAGGGGTTGAAGAATGAAAAAGAATTGTAAAGATAAAGGGTGTAAAGAAAGAAGCCCTCCTTACAACTTTAGGCAGAAACCGGGTCAACACATATGCTATTGAGATCATTTTAATGATTCTCGATATTGAAGACAGACATCATGGACCCAGTGATGCAATGCACAACCCATCCCAGCTAACTCAGATATCTCTTAAAAGATATTTGTTTTATTCACACGGAGACAACGCATTATCTATTGATTTATTCACTCCGAATAAATTGGTATTGAAAAGGTGGCACTCCTCTCCAGCCTCCGATCACTAAAATTTAAAGTGCACGATCGAGTCTAGAGCCATTTGAGATCATCAAATATCTGATTAGGACACACTTTCATATTTCCTTGCTTCTTCACACACTGTGAAAAGTAAGAAAGATTTTAAGAGTCCTACGCAAAATCTTCATGATCTTGCTTGAACATCCGAGTAATACGAAAGTATTTACAATGAAGATGGAAATCCTTCTTGAGCGAATATCAAAAAGCTCATGGTAGGTGACTTGTGCGATTCTTTATGAATCAAACTTGTGATAACTGGAAAGCAACAGCTGTTTAATTCTTAACTGAATTTAAACACGTTCCAGGCCTCTACGCAATATCTTAGTGATCTTGCCAGAACACTCAGAGTGAAACCTTAGTGTTCACAGTGATGAGTGGAAATCCTTCTAGTGTAAACCTCAAACAGCACTTGGTAGGTAACTTGCAAGATTCTATACGAATCAAGCTCGTGACAACTGGAAAGCAACAATGGTGCGGTTCTTAAATTGAACTTCACTTGTTCCAAGAACATGAATTGACGGATTCAAATCATGCGGATAATTTTATCCAAATGATTCACTCTTTATGTTCGCAGTCAGCTTTGGACGGTCGAATGAAGAGAACGGGTTTACCCGCGAAATCCTGTCAGGAAGTTACTTAATTGAAACTATCCGTCACGGGTACGATATCTAATATCGTCCAACGGTCTTCATCGACCGGAGGTAAAATGCTACCGAATTAGAATGAAATGTTCAAAGCCATTTCGTTCGTGTCTACTTATGTTGCGGTATTTGAAGACGGTGGCGTTGCGGGATCCAAGAAGAAGTCGTCCCCGCATGCTTATACTTTATGCACTTAATACCTCATCTAATTCAAGAAAGCCTAAAAGTGAAGTCTTCCGCTGTATCAAACTCTGAAGCTTTCAAGAATTACAAAGGTATAAGTATGTGGGACGTGAGGTCACGAAGAGGCGAAGATCACAAGTGATGGATGCACAAGATCAAGGCAAGAGATTAATGCTCAAGATTGATATCAAAGACCATATCAGCATGTTCACCAGAAAAGAAAAAGAAAAAGAAAGACGAAGACTACGAGCTCAAGACAAGCATAGTATGCTAGGTTTATTTTATTATTGTAACTTGGGTAACGCCCTTGTTTGGAGTGACCTCCCTTAGGGGGAGATTGTTGGAAATACGTTTTACGTATTAAGAAGGATCGGTCACTCCAACGATAGTCCATGTAATAGCTCGTAGTTTAGTTACATGTCTTTACTTAACAAACAACACCAAGCCTAGCCTACAACATGTGTAGGCCGGCCCAAAATGTAAGCCCAAGCCCATGACAAGGGCTTGGGTATATAAACCCTCTCCTTAGATGGAGAGGGGTGTGGTTTTCATTATTTTGCACATAGTTCTTTCTTAGTTTCTCTCTCTAAAGTGTGAAATCCACCATTTCTCTATCTCTTTCTCTCTCTAAAAACATAAGTATAGATTTACAAATCTACAAGAAAGTTTATTGGTGGCCGAATATGAAGGCGGATATTGCTCGTTACGTTAGTAAGTGTTTGACTTGTGCGAAGGTTAAAGCAGAACATAAGAAACCGTCTGGGTTGTTGGTACAACCAGAGATCCCATAATGGAAATGGGAGAAAATCGCTATGGATTTCGTGACAGGTTTACCTAGAACTCCTAGTGGATGTGATATGATATGGGTAATAGTGGATAGATTGACGAAATCTGCTCATTTCTTACCTATGAAGAAGACGGACAGTATGGAAAAGCTGGCCAGTGTGTACGTGAAGGAGATCGTCTGTAGACATGGAGTGTCGTTATCGATCATTTCGGATCGCGATAGTAGATTTACTTCGGAATTTTAGAAATCGCTTCAACGTGCGATGGGCACTGAATTGAATTTAAGTACGGCTTATCACCCGGAGACTGACGGCCAGAGTGAACGAACTATTCAGACGATGGAGGATATGCTCCGAGCGTGCGTGATTGATTTTGGAGGAAGTTGGGAACGCCACTTGCCTCTAGTGGAGTTTTCGTATAATAATAGTTACCATGCGAGTATCAAGGCAGCACCGTTCGAAGCGTTGTATGGAAGGAAGTGTAGATCGCCTGTGTGTTGGAGTGAAGTAGGAGAAAGTCAATTGACTGGACCCGAAATGGTTTTAGAGACGACCGAGAAGATTGTGCAAATCAAGAACCGACTACTTGCTGCGAGAAGCCGACAGAAGAGTTATGCCGATAACAGAAGAAAACCGTTGGAATTTGAAGTCGGAGATATGGTTATGCTCAAGGTATCGTCGTGGAAGGGTGTAATTCGTTTTGGGAAGAAAGGAAAGTTGAGTCCGAGGTATATTGGACCATTTAAGATCGTTAAACGAATTGGACCAGTAGCGTACAAGTTAGAGTTGCCGAGCGAGCTTAGTGCTATTCACGACACGTTCCACGTATCAAACTTGAAGAAGAGTTTGGCGGATAAGGAATTGGTGATTCCTTTGGACGAGATTCAACTGGACGACAAAATGCATTTTGTGGAAGAACCCGTGGAAATTATGGACCGAGAGGTCAAGAGGCTGAAGCGTAGTAGAATTCCTATTGTGAAGGTTCGATGGAATTCTAGGCGTGGACCGGAATACACTTGGGAACGTGAGGACTTTTTCAAGGAAAGGTATCCTCATCTGTTCCAGCGGCACGAAATGTGAGTATAAGAAGAGGCGAGCGTCGGGACGTCGCTCTCTTTAAGGAGGGGTGGATGTGATACCCTAGAAACAAGGTCACTAACATTACCCTAAATTACGCTAATTTTTGAAATTTTTAATAAATTTTAATTTCTATATATTTTAGTATTTTGGTTGAAACCGATGTTCGAGATTATAATTTTGACGATTGACGATCTAAGAAGGACGATGACGAATACGATCCCGATGGATGCCCAAATTTCTATAATTATTGACGTTTTATCGATAATGTAATTTTTCGAGAATTTTACTTACGGTTCGTGTTAAGTCGAGTCGGGTGAGTTTTATTGCTTTCCGGGTACATTTAAAGTATCCCAAAAGTATTTTGGAGTGTTTGGGATAATTTCTGACTCCCGTAAAATTTTCTAAAATGACTAGTGAGTCAATCCCGCAAAGTTTTAGTGTCGTTTTTACTTGAGGCCAAAAGAAAGCTTAAATTGCACAAGAGGTCCTTCCAATTTTTACAAAAGGGGAAACAAAACACATACATCACAAAAACACTTGTAAATTTTTTTTCATCTCTCCCTCTTTTCTCCTTTAGGCCGACGGCCACCCTCACCCACCATAAACCACCCTTAATTTTTTTTTCTAATTGGTTTTGATTAAAACTAAGGTTAGACCACCTCTAATTAAATCATTTCCAATCTTTCTATGTAATCTAATCCAACATGCATTCATATTTTTTTTTCAAGAATCAAAGGAATTTTTCAAAATCGTTTTTGATGTTAATTGGATAAATGCATGTTTAATTCATGTGTAATGGGGGTATAATCACTAAACAAACCCACCAAAATTGATTTGGTTGTGGTTTTTTGGTCACCCAAACCCCACGGCTAAGGGGGGGTGTTTGGGGAACCATGGTGATGGATGTTTTGAGCATGGGTTTGTGTTTAATCTTGTGTTTATAGATGTTTTAGATGGATACATTCACTTGCATGTTTGTTTTTAGGATTTTAGTTTTATGAGGTTGATGATCAATAGGGGTTAGGGACTGAAAACATGGTTTGGTTGTGATTAGAGATGCTTAGGATGATGTCTAGTAATGACAAATGGGTTTGAAAACGAGCGTTAGTGTGATTTTGGTAAGGTTGATTTTAGGCAGAAAGTTTAAGGCATTTTCGTAAAAATTATTTTGAAAACAGGTCTTGTGGATAGGATAGATTTGTATAGTATTTTCTTAGCTTCGATTTGGTATAAGGTAGAGCTTACGACTCCTAACGAGTCAAAAGTTACGACGTTTTGAAATTCGTGTACCGGGAGATGAAAACCGTCATAATCCGAAGTTATGCTTGGTTTTAGGTCAAATCCCGGGGACTATAAGTCTAGTTTGGTAAATGGTCAAGGGCTGAATTTTGGTGTCAAACCTGCACATTTGTGTCTATTATAGGACTTAGGTGTCAAATGGGTCAATGGAGTGTTTTAAACGGGTCAAATGAGTCCGACTTGGTCAAAGTACAATTTCAGTCCGAAAAACGTAGTTTTTGGAAAAGTGTTGAGTAACGGGTCGTAGAAGTAAAAAAATTTGTTGGGATTAAATATGTGTTTTCTACAGGTCTTATAGTATTTTTGAGAATTTTGTCAAATTTTACAAAGATGATTAAGTATGGTAAAACAGCCCGTACTTTTGGTAAGTATCGGCGAAAACGAATAAAAATAGATAACGTTAATAATAAGGACAAATGGTGTAAAATGAGTAACGCTTGTTGTTTTGTTTTGGCGTGAGTTGTAATTGTCATAAGTGACTAGTATTTATGTATTTTATACAGTACCATAAGGTTTTTAAAATGAGATTACTCATTACGCGTTATTTGGTTTGATAGGTGTTGATTTACCCGGGCATCCGTATCGTCGTCAGTGACCGTCTCTCGAACTATCGACTACTTGATATATAAGGTGTGAATTTATAGCCTCGCTTATTATTATTTCAAACTGTTTTACCCGCGAGGGAAATGCATGCTAGTTTTTAAAAATGAACATATGTCATGAATGATTGTTGGACCCGAATGTTGCCTTTGAAATTGTGTTGAGTACCTAGTTGCAAAAGTCCCTAAATTCATGAACTATTAACTATTGTTTAGTCCTAGTGTGGATTAGAAATAGCCGCTTATACAAAGTGATAGTACTATGGGGTTGACTACCCTATCCGAGACGAGGGCTAGTACGTTGATACCCCCTGCGGACGGATAATTTTTTATAAGAGAAAAGGTATAATTGCAACTGATGCCTTATTAGGGGCCTTGGTTTCATCTGAATCGCGCCGGTAATTATTTACGCGGGTGATTGAGTTAACGGTTTAGTGTCATGAGCTTAAACACAATTGCCAGTATCTTGAATATAGATTGTTTGATCGACAAGTCTATAAATGATCGTGAATGGTTTTTATTTCACATATGTTCAAAATGAATTGTAAAACCCATGAATTCCACTCAACGTTTTCGTTGACTAAATTTAGCATGTGTTTCAGGTAACTGCTGAAGTGTAGCATGGAGCGTGCATTGGATGGATGTTGTGTGTATGGCTTGGATTCTGCTTGTTTTTCCTCCCGTTATTACCTAAACATTTTTAACTTTAATGTTATGTTGTTGTGAAAACTGTAACTTTTGGGTTGAGATTCATGGGGACCGAAAACGCTAAACTCTGTTGTATAAATTGGGGTTGGAAAAACCGTAGACATGTATCTTTTAACAATTTTTAATTTAAGTTTTAAATTGACGTCTCTTTGGAGTCGTTCGATATATCTTGTGTGCAATGATAACTGCCTAGCACCCGAATGTTGTAGTTCCGCTGCGCATAGCATTTGGTGGGGGTGTTAGATCCTTAAACCCTAGATCGATTTTATAAAACATAAAGTTGTGTTATGTTAGTGTTCATGGCTGATATTATTCAAGAATGTACAAGGATCAAGTCCTAGTTCAACCTTAAACCTCATATAGGGTTTCAAACTTAGATCTTCAAAACTAGGGTTTGATGGTAATGAGCTTTGTTTGATCTGTATAAAAAGAGCAAGTGATATCAACTGTAATCATGGTTCCAAGGAAGTAATTATGGATGCAATACGTTTGTGGTTCCAAGATCTATGTTACTGTTGCATCAATGGAAGGGGATCATGATATACGTGGGTCTTCAAATCTATCTTAGGACGTGATTGATGGATCACGTGAAGGTTAATGCAGAAAAGATAATATTATTGATCGATTTGGATGAAGAGGCTGCGTGAGTTATGGAAGGGACGTGACTACAAAGTGAGATGCTATTTTTCAGGGATTTATTCAAACAAGGCAAGCCATCCTATTGATGGAATACTTTGCATTCACACGATCCCCACATGATTCAAGATTCTGTTCACACGAAAATATTGTTCTTATTCGAGGAAAACTTTTTATGTTCACACGACCAACAGGAAGCAAAAGAAGAAAAAGGACGTGTGATGTATTTTGTTCGTATACCGTTTCTCTCCAAAGAGTATTTACTATTGGAGGAAACATGCTGGTGTTCACACGATCAAGGAACTTTGTGTTCACATGGTGCATTTGATTGGTCGAACTCTTATATTCACACGATTCTAGCTTTTCTATTGGTGGAAATTTTGTTTGTTCACATGGTTATGGTGGACGTGAGGTCACACGATCACAGCCCAACTTCTATTGGTGATTGTTATTTGTGGGGGACATACGTGATATCAAGAAAAAGAAAAGAGAAGCTAGCATCTTATATTCAAAAGAAAAGTATACAAGGCAGCAGTGGTATTATTGATACATTATTGTATTCAAAAGATACATTATTGTATTCAAAAGATAATACAACAGTGGCGTTGATACTTATCAATGCAACGCTGACAGAAGAAGACACTGACGTTTGTAATTGAGACGCTGACAGAAAGAGTTTTGACGCGGACATAATAAGTCAACGCTGATGGAGTTGACAGTGTCGTCCGTTATATGAACTTCAACACTGATAGGTATTGTTCGATATTGGACAATACATCTGCCAAAGATATTGGACAGAAGAGGATATTGGACAACACAAGGTTTGCTGCTGTTTGAGAAAATTGGTACGTTTTAAGCACACAAAAAGGAGGATTATACACACGAAGGTACATGGAATCTCCGTTTTTATTTAGAATATCATGGTGATATTAATGGCTCGGATATTTTTAAAAGGGATTAATGATTTTAATGCGAGTTAGCAACTATTCGTGAAGTAACTTATTGGATTTGATTATGTAATCGGGGTAGCCTTGTAAAAGAGTTATCCGTCTTAATGCTTTTACATATGATATGAAGATTAAGATTCTTCATGAAGAGGTGTTGGCTTAAGGGGAAGAATTCTTATGGTAAATTTGATGATTAAAGAAGATTTTCGCGAGTTTGTATTCTATCATATCTTAAAGTCATGCACTGGTGACTTTAAAGGTAACTTGTTCGTGCTTTTAGATGGTTGGTGATGAAGGCTTGTCATAACACTTGAAGGAGTTACATTATCGTGCTCAGTGTCTCACAAAGGATGAGAATATTGACAAGGGATCGAGGTCTACTTATATTTAATCATTGGTATAAGTTTTTCATCACGTGGATAGTACAAGACATGGAACACAAGGTTGGGTTATTCTTCTTCTACATCAAAAATATTATATTAATTTTTCTTCAAGATCATTACATAGAGCTACATTTGGAGAATCTTCAAAGATTGCAACATAGTTTACTTCCTTGTTGATGTGACAAAAAGGGGAAGAAAATACGTGCTACACTTGAGGGGAAGCAACTTGAAGATCATGCACAACTTACAAGAGATACACATAGAGTTTTGCCACTATCAACTAGGGGAAGATTGGTGGGTCAAAAATTTGATGTGGCAGAAACTCAAAAATGAAGAAAACGTGAAGTTATTGTCTAAGCGTTGTCAAGACTAATTTGGGCGTTGAAAAGAGTTAATTAGGCGTTGATGGCTCAAGCATTGTCGTGTGCAATTCAAGCATTGTGACATGCAATTCAAGCATTGACAAAACATAGACAAAGAAGCTTATGGAAGCTTCTATTTAGATAAACATGCAAAAGATATTCTGCATAAGTTTATTTAAATAGAAGATTTACTTGTTTATTCATCATTATCTCTTGTAAACCCTAATCCTTACACTATAAAAGGAACCAAGGGTCATAGGTTTTATTCATTCAATTCATTCATAATGTAAACCTAAAGTGTGTGTCGACTAGACGTGGGATTCAATGTATACACGTCTAGTGATTGTTAATTATTAATATAGTTAGCAATCCAATTGTGTTTTAATTCATGTTTTGTGCCTAAACACCTTGTTAATGATTGTTGTTCTAATTCCGCTTTGATTGTATAATCATATGAACAATGATCATTCCTAGTAGCTTAAAAGATCCGGAAACCAAGGTTTCCACATGAACAAATTAGACAGCAAGTATATTCAAAATAATCAAACTAAAACGCAGACAGAGCTCAATGCCATAAAACTTACAAATGCCTAAGTAACCTAATCAGACTATTCAGATAATCATAAACATCAAATTACCCAAGAACAGGTTACAGCTAAATCAATAACAAAAGAAAAACTTAGACAGCTAAAAATGAATTAAATCTACTTATATATCAGATTTAGTCCTACTACAACAATCCTTTATAAAAAAAATCTACATACCAAAAATAACACAATGATATTTCAACTATTCAGATAATTCAGTCCAAGTTTTGTAGATAAACCAAATCAAGCTTAAACCTGTACCAACTAGTTAATACTACAATCGAATTCCAAAAACAAAAACTCAGATTAGCCTATCAGTTTACTACTCTTATCAGCTTTCTTATCATACAAATTAAGTAGTAACACTTATACTCAAATTCTCAGTTTATGCATAACAAGCAAATAATTCAAAACTCTATGCAGTTTACTGAACATTTAAGCAGACTAAACAATCATTGAGCAAACGAATATAAACTCAAATAAATTTCAGATTCGTAAACTTCACAACTTAACAATAATCAGTTAACATCAAGTACGCATAAACACTAAAAAATCTAAAGGTATTATAATTCTAATAAAACTTAATCTAATAGACATGTAAAAGAAAATGAAGTAGCACCTTTTGACGAAACCATTGAGCAGTAGGTCAGCGCTGTGCTGCCTAAATGAACCCGAAACAATCATCAACCACCATGACCGTCACCCAGTAGCATCATCAACGACATTCAAACCATTTTTATTTAATTTTTCCAGTAGGGAAAAATTAATTAGATCCTTTTTTACTTTTGATAATAAGAATTAAGCTATTATTTAGCTTATTCTCACCATCACAAATGTTATCCTTATGAAACAGATAATAAGTTTAATTCGTTTATCAACTTAAAGCAATAAAAGTAATTAAAGAAGACACGAGTGTAAATTAAATCAATACTTTCATTAATTTTTAGAAATTGTACAATACTTTATAAAAGAAATACAAATTAACCTAAAGCTATTTCTACAGCATAACATTAAACTAAAAGTAAAGGATAAATTTTACAAGATAAATTGGGGGCTTTATAACCATCCCCAGGGCTTTGCTTGAGCGAATATCCGAATATTCTTGGGAATATTCTTCTTGATTTCCAGCCCTTGGATGTCATTCTCTTTCTCTTTCTTCTATTTGCCTTTGATCGGATGGATGAGAAAACTCAATCTAGCACACGGATTGCCAACGTGGCATCCGTGTGCTAGTTGTGTTTCTTTGAAGGCCCCTGATTGGTGGATTGTAGGATTTGAGGTGTTAACACCAATTAAAATCTTCCACGTAGCATAATCGTTCCAGTCTTTCTCTTCCTTAAACCATGGGGGTTTTATTCCCCTATTCTTGAATTAATTGAATAAATCAAAAGCCCTAAATAAAATAGTGATTTTATTAGGCTAGGGTTTGGGTACAGTAACTTTTTGTTACTGGTTTTCTTTTAGGGTTGAGATGGGGAAGGAGATGGGAAAAACATAGGAAGTAACGTTTGTTTAATTTATTGTGTGAAAGTGATAATGAAACATGTGGTGTATGTGGTGTGAATGGGGTGGGTAAGATTATACGGGTTTAATAAATTCATGTGGTGGAAAGTGACGTGTGGTTACATGAGTGGGTAAAAATGAATGGGATAAAAACAAAACGTGTGAGAGTCGTTTTATTAATGGATGTGTGACGTGTGACTGAAACGAATTTATAAAATTCGTTTGTAAAACCAACGAAACCCTAAGCCCATACTCTTTCTTTTCATTCGTTCCTTTTCTATTTTGTTGGGCTTTTAGCCCAAATAGTGAAAACTTTATTCAGCCAATTTAATTAGCCATTTTTTGGGCCAATTGACTTTCAAAACCCCTCTTATTATTTCACTTAACTCTTAAATGGGCTTTTGATCCCATTTACACCATTGTGAGACCCACTTGGCCCATTAGCTCAATAAATGATGAAATCCGCTAAAGTCAAGCTCGATTTTGGCTTCTTTGATCTTTTTCTTCAATCTCGTGTCTATTTTGCTGGTTTTCGCGAACTTGGTACCTACACACATTCAAACAAGAAACAAGCATATACAAGGCATATTTGATACATTTGATGCATAATTTAATTGTTTTAGGCTACAAATGATATGAGTATTTAAGCTCATATCAAATTCCCCCATGCTAAGCAATTGCCGTGTCCTCACGCAATGATAAAATAAAACTATAACTACACCATTATTCAACTTTTGACACTTTATTATGCAAAGACATAATGTATTGCTTTCATTATTGAAAAATAACTTTATGGATCATAAAACTCAAATAGATTCATCGTCCCCGACTTTTCACTTTTCCATGCCAAGTTCAAAAACAAGATCATTGTTATTATAAGTTGGTAGACTAACACGAACTCATGTGGGCCAATTATTCACTTAGACTCCCTTATTCCTAAGTGTATCTCTTATATTTTATTGTTGTCTTGAATGATCACGAGGATGCATTGTTGACTTATTTCGATAATTTATTAGGCCGAAAATAAAGTGATCGATTTAATCAATAGTTAGCTAAAGGACAAAATCATTTAAAACTGCTTCTCGGGACTTCATAAAGTTCATATCTTGGCATAACTTGCTTTACGATTTGAGACCTTTCTCGGACCGATATTTGGCAGTGACTTTATACTTCAAACCTTGAGAGACGTTCATGAAATAATGGTCTTCTCTTCATATAGGATTTTCTTCACTTGAAGTTTTGAGAGATTCATACTTGGACCACGACTTCTTCATTTTTCTCCAATCTTTATTTGGGATTTTGATATACAACGATCCGCCTCCTTTTTGGACTTGGCTTCATTTATCCTCATACCTTATTATGGTCTTTTTGGATAGACTTCTCCATGACTTTTTGGGAGTATTTGCTTTTCGTCGTGTGTCTCGATCCTTCATATTGATTTTTGATAAATGATTCTTCACATCACTTGAGATATTTAGCAATAAAACTTAGCCCTCATGTCTTGTTAGGACCTTTTTGGACTCGCCAATCTTCGCATCCCGCTTCAATAAGTTATGCCTTGGCTATGAACTCTAATCCATACCGAGCAACTTTTAAACGATCTTGGGCTAGAAGCTAAGTAACTTTTCAAATCGTTCAACCTTATTTATTGCAAATAATTTTATTAACAAGCGATGGGAGAATAGGCTCATAATTAACTCACATAAATTCCCGAAAGAATACCAAACTTATAATTGGCTCTATCATCTCTTGTTCTCCATATTGTAAAATTTCAAGAATGTGAAATCAATGGATACTTAGCCTATTAAATCAAAGTTTTGGGTTTTCAAGTCATCTATAGGATCTTGCATCTTCTTATACTTTTACAAGTTTTAGAATTTGCGTTTTAAAGTTCCCTTGATAAACGACTTTCTAGGATCAATTATAGGAGCTTGCGAAAAGTTCTTGTCCTTAACTCGTATGAATTAAGACCTTCACGTTTTAAAGCTCCCTATATAATAGCCTAGCAAAACTTAATTCAAATACGTTAAGGAAAAGCTAAGGTTAAAAACCGAGTCGAGTCAAAAACTATTCTTATTTTCACCAACGGAAAGCCTACATTCGTGTCAAAAACACTTATTTTATTTATTAAAACTTAAAAATTACACAAAAAAATTAAAATTTTATTGAAAAACGAGAAAAACAATACGTTTGGACACGACAAAAGCAATTGTAAGCGATTATATCGATTGACTCCCCCATGCTAAAACCAAACATTGTCCTCAATGTTTCTTAGCTCAAGAGTGACACCCCCTTGCTAAAATACGAAGAGTCTAATGCAAATTCCTAGCATGGAAAGAGCACGCAAATCTATAAGCCGTTTATTAATTATGCCTCAAGATAAAACGTTAGTCGATAAAAATCAAGGGATAGAGAGTGTGCCCCTTTTTGGCATTCAAAGTATGGAAGATCAAGTGGACCGGCAAAAACCAAACACGAGAGTCTTCAAAAATTAGGGTCATACCTAAGATCACAACACAACAAAACACGAGCACGAGCTTGAAAGATCAAGCCTTATTAGATGTTAGAAAATAGAAAGAAGATAGAATGTATGGGACTCCCCCACAAGGCACCTCGTTTTTGTTCACCGAGTCATGAGCTCGACTCGATCCCCGCATTCATTGGTCCTTAGGGAAAGTTTGAAGATCCGGGACAACCTCCGTAGGTATGTCCCCTCCAAAGTAATGTTTCACACGATGACCATTCACCTTAAAGTTAGGCCCGTCTTTTTGAGCTAGCTCAACGGTGCCATAAGGGAAAACTTGTGCAATGGTGAATGGTCCGGACCAACGGGATTTAAGCTTGCCCGAGAAAATCTTAAGTCTAGAGTTGAATAAGAGGACTTGATCACCAACATTGAAAATGCGGTTATTGATCTTAGAGTCATGAATCCTCTTAGTCTTCTCTTTGTAGATCAAAGAATTTTCATAAGCTTGATCCCTTAATTCACTTAGTTCATTCAATTGAACCTTGTGATGATCACCCGCGGTCCTCAAATCAAAGTTACAATGCTTAAGAGCCCAATACGCCTTATGTTCGAGTTCAATTGGCAAGTGACATGCTTTTCAGTAGACCAACCTAAATGGTGTACAACCAATTGGCGTCTTGTAAGTCGTACGGAAAGCCCACAATGCATCGTCCAATTTATCCGACCATGAAGTGCGATTTTCTCCAATAGAACGCTCCAAAATCCTTTTAAGAGCACGGTTTGAAACCTCCACTTGACCACTCGTTTGAGGGTGATAAGCCGTAGAAATTCGATGAGTGACACCATATTTCTTTAGAACTTTTGCAAATTGTTCATTACAAAAATGGGTCCCACGATCACTTATAATAGCCCGCGGAGTTCCAAACCTAGCAAAGAGTTGTTTCAAAAATTTCACCACAACTCGAGCATCATTCGTGGGCAAAGCCTTAGCTTCAACCCATTTAGACAAATAGTCCACGGCTACGAGAATGTATTTGTTTCCTTTCGATGATGGAAACGGCCCCATAAAATCGATCCCCCACATGTCAAAGATTTCACAAACTTGAATAATGTTTTGAGGCATTCATCCCTTTGTGAGTTCTTTCCTTGACGTCGACAAGCATCACAAGTCTTGATCAAGTCATGGGCATCACGATATATGGAAGGCCAAAAGAAGCCAGCATCAAAGACTTTCTTCGCGGTGGCGTTAGCACCATGATGTCCCCCGGTGGGTCCCTCATGACAAGATTTAAGGATATCTTGAGCTTCTTTGCCAAACACGCACCTACGAATCACTTGATCCGCGCACACACGAAACAAATAGGGGTCGTCCCAAAATTAGTAGGAGATATCCTTGAAAAACTTTCGTTTTTGTTGGGACGACATACCCTTGATCACAAACTTCCCCGCATGGTAATTTGCGATGTCCGCAAACCATGGGGTACTATCATCACCACGAAAAGCAATCATACCAAGCGTCTCGAGAGGAAATGTTTCATTGATTTCCTTATTCGCTCGATCGCTTTGGTGAGGATTCTCAAGTCGAGATAAATGATCGGCCGCGAGATTCTCGGCTCCTTTCTTGTCTAGAATTTTGACATTAAATTCTTGAAGGAGGAGAATCCACCGGAGCAACCTCGGCTTAGCATCTTGTTTATTAAGAAGATATTTGATAGCCGAGTGGTCCGTATACAATATGGTTTGAGACAAGACGAGATATGGTCTAAACTTTTCAAAAGCATACACAACGGCTAGAAACTCCTTTTCCGTTGTAGTGTACTTTTTTTGAGCATCCGTCATAGTCTTACTTGCATAGTGTATAGGCAAGAAGTGTTTTAGCTTACGTTGCCCCAAAACCGCACCTACCGCATAATCACTAGCATTACACATAATTTCAAAAGGTAGATCCCAATCCGGGGCAACCAAGATTGGAGATTCGGTTAACTTCTTTTTAAGCATCTCAAAGGCTTGAATACACTCATCCGAAAAGATGAAAGGAGTCTCTTTTTCCAAAAGATGGGTCATAGGCCGAGCTATCTTAGAGAAGTCTTGTATAAAACGTCGATAGAAGCCGGCATGGCCGAGAAAACTCCTTACTCCCTTAATGGTGGTGGGTGGAGGCAATTTGGCAATCACGTCGATTTTAGCCCTATCAACCTCAATACCGGCCTTAGAGATCTTATGTCCTAACACAATTCCCTCTTTGCACATGAAGTGACATTTTTCATAATTAAGCACGAGATTTGTTTCCTCACAACGTTGCAACATTCTTTCAAGGTTAGAGAGACATGAAGTGAAAGATTCCCCAAAAACCGAAAAGTCATCCATGAAGACTTCCATGGTTTTCTCGATCATATCATGGAAAATGGCCGTCATGCACCTTTGGAATGTCCCCGGAGCATTGCATAGTCCAAAAGGCATGCGACGATAGGCAAATGTTCCATAAGGACAAGTGAATGTGGTCTTTTCTTGATCACGAGGGTCAATGGGGATTTGGAAATAGCCAGAAAATCCATCCAAAAAGCAACAGAATTCATTCCCTGCTAGTCTCTCTAACATTTGATCCATAAAAGGTAATGGAAAATGATCCTTCCTAGTGGCATCATTAAGTTTCCTATAATCAATACAAACACGCCAACCGGTCACAAGTCTAGTAGGAATCAACTCATTATCCTCATTAGTAACAACCGTCATTCCTCCTTTCTTTGGAACACAATGCACGGGGCTAACCCATGGACTATCCGAGATAGGGTAGATCATTCCGGCGTCTAGAAGTTTAGTGACTTCCTTTTTGATCACCTCATGAATCTTTGGATTGACCTTTCTTTGATTTTGGATAGCGGGTTTATAATCATCCTCCATTAGAGTTTTATGAGTACAAAATTTGGGATCTATACCCTTAATGTCGGAGATTTTCCATGCAATGGCCCGTTTATGTTTCTTAAGCACTTTGATAAGCTCATCCTTTTCATTTTCCTTTAATACCTTAGCAATAATCACCGGTAACTTATCCGTTCCCTTAAGAAAAGCATACTCCAAATGAGTGGGTAATTCCTTAAGTTCTAATTTGGGTGCTTCCTCAATAGGTGTTTTCACTTTAGTCACATTTTCATTCACAACTTTTAGTTCCATAGGTGGTGATTCAAAAGGATCCAAATTCAACAGTTTTTCAATTAACGCAATATCTCCCTCGGGATCAAAATTCTCAAAATCAAACTCACTAGGATCAAATGGTGTGCTAAGGTAATCATCAGTTTCCTTCTCGATTTTTGAATAACCATTATTCTCAAGCTCTTCAAGAACGAAGTCACCTCCCTCAAATGGAGTGAGTGGAGGCTTAGCCGAAGAGATAATAGGATTCGAAGAAGTGGGATTGCCACTTTTAGAGGTATCCGAAAAACCAAGCATATCTTGCGAAACCTCTTCGCTAGCAACATCAATCACATCGACTTGATTGATTGATTCCTCGTCGTCTTCGGAAGAAAACTTCGAGATGTTACCAACACTAAGAGTGATACTTTCATCATCAAAACGTAAAGTCAACTTTCCCTCTCTCATGTCAACTAAAGAACTAGCCGTATTTAAAAACGGTCTTCCCAAAATAAGAGGCACTCGAGAATTTTCCGGATAATCACAAATGACAAAATCCGTCAGAAAAATGAGCTTTCCTACTTTGATTAATACATCCTCGGCTATACCTTTTGGAAAGGCGATCGATCGATCCTCTAGCTCGATAGTCATCTTAGTAGGTGAAAGCTCGGGAAGTAATAACCTTTTCCACACGGAAAGAGGCATCAAGTTAATGCTAGCTCCAAGATCGGCTAGTGCTAAGCATTCTTCCATATTAGGGAAATCACATGGTATCAAAAATTGACCGGGGTCTCCAAGCTTTTTGGGAAACTTTTTAGAGAGAACCGCGGAACAACTTTCATTTAAGGATGTAGACACTTCAACTAATTTCTCCTTATCGTTCATCAACCTTTTAATTGTCGAAGCAAACTTAGGCATGCTAAGCAATGCATCCGCGAAACTAAGATTAATATACATTTTCTTAAACACATCTAAAAACGTAGAAACTTGAGCATTGGTCTTTTCGCGGAGCTTCTCTTTGGTAAGTCTCGAAGGGTAGGGTAGTGTGGGTTTAGTCTTCGGAAGCTCGGGTTCCGGAATAGGCAATTGGTCTACCTTTGGTGGAATAGGAATTTCCTTTTCTTTAACCACCTCGGGTTCTTGCTCCACTTCCCTCGCTGGAGAGCTACTCACATGTGGAAGCAAAGGTCCGTCTAAAGCTTTCCCACTACGTGTGGTTATAGCTTTCATCTCACCCTTCGGGTTTGGAATGGTGTTACTAGGTAAGCAACCCGAAGACGAGGAAGGTTTGGTCATAAAAGATTCAAACATCGAAAGCAATTTATTTTGACCTTGTTCCATACTTTGTTGCATACGATTTTGACTTTGCTCTAAATTTTGTTGCAAACGATTTTGACCTTGTTCAAACATTTGCTCAAATCTTTGTTCACTTCTTTGTTGATTAAGCTCAATCTTATTATTTTGGCCTTTAATCGTATTTTGAAACTCATTTTTCAAAGTTTCCATTTGTCCTTGAATGTTATCTTGAAAAGCCTTCAAATTTGCCTCATTTGATTTAATGTAGCTTGACAAATCATTTTGATTATTCCCTTGAAAACCTTGATTGTTTTGATTAGCATTAAACCCATTTCCTTGATTAAAATTCCCTTGGTTACCACGGTTAAAATTATTCCCATTATTTCCATTGTTGTACCTATTTTGAACCGGTGGAAAACCCGGTGGAGCAACATGATTTTGACGAGGAACTTGACCGTTGGAGCCATAAGTTCCCGTCGCGGCAAAAGCATTAGCTTGATCAAACCCCGCGTTTAAACAAGCATAATTAGGATGTGCTCCACCACATGATACACAAAAACTCTCAACCATATTAATGGATCCATGAGGATTCTTCCTAAGCTCATTCAAAATTGTGTCAATCTTAGAGTCCAATCTAGCAATCTCGGGATTCACATTGGAAACAACCGGTGTGTTTCGTGAATATTATGCTCTAGACTTATCCTCAATTATTCTCCACGCGTCTCTCGGAGTTTTTCTTAAAAGATTACACCCGCGGCGGCATTTAAAGAATCTTGTTCAATCATATTTAGCCCATTATAGAAAGTATTTATTTGATGCAATTCCGAGAAACCGTGGTGTGGACATTGTCTCAACAAATCTTTAAAACTTTCCCATGCAACCCCAAACGATTCATGCACTTTTTGTTCAAATCTAGTGATCTCGTTCTTAAAGTGTGTTGTCTTAGATGGTGGAAAGAAATAATTCATGAACTTAGATACTAAATCATCCCATGTTAAGATCGAACCCGGTGGTTCTTTCTCATACCAAAGCTTAGCATTACCCTCGAGCGAGTACGGAAAAAGCATGAGCTTAATCACGTCATTCGGCACATCTCTAAACTTGAGAGTCGAGGTAATTCGATTAAAATTCCGAATGTGAGAATGCGGGCTATCGGTCTCATTGCCACGAAATTGGTCGGCACGAATGAGCGATACAAGATTCGTCTTAATCTCAAAATGATCCGCCAAAATAGCCGGCACAACGATTGCTTCCCCATACCCTTCGGTGGGTGCATGGAGCAATTCCTCCATTGTTCGGTTATCGGCCATCTCTACAACAATAGGTGGAAGCTCGGGTTCCACTATTCGTTGTTGACGATTTCTATTTCTACGAGGAATATTTTTAAGCCTATTAAAATCAATCACAAGACGAGAAGAACGTAATTGCATACACTACAAAGACGAGAATTTAGAAGATTGAAGAAAAGAAATTTAGACAAGAAGAAGATTATTTTTGGTATTTATTTGGTATTGCTCAATCAATAATGATCGATAAAAAACAAGGAATAAGGATAACTACTATGGAAGTAAATTACCCTCGGTCGACTTTAAAACGATAAGTGAAAACCTAAACGTCTCGAGGTTCAATAAGTAAACAACAAAAATAATATTTATTACTACTTGAGTTGGCAAACCAATAATAGGTCGTCCCTCTCAATATACGCACAAGCAAGCGGGGAAACGAGGTGGCACAAAGCACTTAAAAACCTTTTTCCTTAGACGGCCTTTTATAGCACGTCGCCTTATACCCACCTTATAGTTTGTATAAATCAAGTTCAAACTTCTTATTAGTATTTATCTATTTTGCCTTTTATTTTTGTTTTGGATTCGAATACAATAGCTAGGTGATGAAATCCCAACTAAGGCTTATTTGAAAAGTATTTAAAGTTATTGTTCTACGTAATACAATATATTATTCACAAAAAACGAGAAAAATGATACATACTATATATAAGAAAAACAACAAAACTTTCCGAGGACGAAAAGGGTCTTCAAATCCACGATCAACAAATCTCCACAAAAGCGAATCGTACACAAGATCCCCGGCAGCGGCGCCAAAATTTTTGATGTGTCGTGATGTGTATAGTGATTTATTTGATATACGTTATAGGGTAAATTAGAAAATTACCTTTAGGAAAAAGTAATAGTCTAAGAATACCAATGACGAATTCAATTTAATACGTGAGTGAATCAAGTTCGTTGTACACGAAGATCTTAGGAATTTGAGACGTCTAGCTTTGGTTTGGACAATCGATTTGAATTGGTTTTCGGTTTTTAAACTACAATTAAAATCTACAAATTTTAAACTATTTAAATTTATCCTAAAGTGCATGAATCGTTAAACCTCGCTATTATTAAAATCTAAAGGCACAATTAATTTCTTAAAAATTAACACTAATTAAAAATTAAACTAATTAAAAATCTTTAAAATTTAATCTAATTAATAAAAATAACTTTTACTCTATTTTAAAAAAAATCCAATAAAACTTATTTTAAACTTAACTAATTTACTTTATTAAAAAGTACTTTTAAATCAAATCTAATTAAAAACTATTTTAAATCCACTTTTATAAAAATTTAATTAATTGACTAATTAAACTATTTAAATAAAAACATTTTTTTTATATTTATTTATTTAAACTACTTATTATTTAGAATTACCTTTATTAAAATTAAAAGTTTTATATAAAATAAAACGTGACTTAATTAAACATATTAAAACAAAATCTGCCAGTTAGAAACACACTATATTAAAGAAATAGCTGAGAGTAAAATCAAAAGGGCGTGTAGCCCAGATGGCTATCACGCATGGTATACATCCGTGAGGTCACGGGTTCGATTCCAGGAGGAGACATATATTTTATTTTTTTCTTTTTGACAGATTACAAGGAGTCTCAGGGGAGACTTTTTGGAAAGCTTATTATGCTTTAAGCTGTGAGGACACAGTTTTTTTTTGAACTTTTCAGATTAATTGAATCTGATAAGCAGAAAACTAAGTGAACAAATTAGACACCAAGTATATTCAAAATAATCAAACTAAAACGCAGACAGAGCTCAATGCCATAAAACTTACAAATGCCTAAGTAACCTAATCAGACTATTCAGATAATCATAAACATCAAATTACCCAAGAACAGGTTACAGCTAAATCAATAACAAAAGAAAAACTTAGACAGCTAAAAATGAATTAAATCTACTTCTTATATATCAGATTTAGTCCTACTGCAACAATCCTTTATAAAAAAAATATACATACCAAAAATAACACAATGATATTTCAACTATTCAGATAATTCAGTCCAAGTTTTGCAGATAAACCAAATCTAGCTTAAACCTGTACCAACTAGTTAATACTACAATCAAATTTCAAAAACAAAAACTCAGATTAGCCTATCAGTTTACTACTCTTATCAGCTTTCTTATCATACAAATTAAGTAGTAACACTTATACTCAAATTCTCAGTTTATGCATAACAAGCAAATAATTCAAAACTCTATGCAGTTTACTGAACATTTAAGCAGACTAAACAATCATTGAGCAAACGAATATAAACTCAAATAAATTTCAGATTCGTAAACTTCACAACTTAACAATAATCAATTAACATCAAGTACGCATAAACACTCAAAAATCTAAAGGTATTATAATTCGAATAAAACTTAATCTAATAGACATGTAAAATAAAATGAAGTAGCACCTTTTGACGAAACCATTGAGCAGTAGGTCAGCGCTGTGCTGCCTAAATGAACCCGAAACAATCATCAACCACCATGACCGTCACCCAGTAGCATCATCAACGACATTCAAACCATTTTTATTTAATTTTTCCAGTAGGGAAAAATTAATTAGATCCTTTTTTACTTTTGATAATAAGAATTAAGCTATTATTTAGCTTATTCTCACCATCACAAATGTTATCCTTATGAAACAGATAATAAGTTTAATTCGTTTATTAACTTAAAGCAATAAAATTAATTAAAGAAGACACGAGTGTAAATTAAATCAATACTTTCATTAATTTTCAGAAATTGTACAATACTTTATAAAAGAAATACAA
This sequence comes from Glebionis coronaria, assembly GCA_025667525.1. NCBI lineage: Eukaryota > Viridiplantae > Streptophyta > Magnoliopsida > Asterales > Asteraceae > Glebionis > Glebionis coronaria. Next base: position 423,163,266 of record CM046875.1, read on the forward strand.
ATTAACCTAAAGCTATTTCTACAGCATAACATTAAACTAAAAGTAAAGGATAAATTTTACAAGATAAATTGGGGGTTTTATAGCCATCCCCAGGGCTTTGCTTGAGCGAATATCCGAATATTCTTGGGAATATTCTTCTTGATTTCCAGCCCTTGGATGTCATTCTCTTTCTCTTTCTTCTATTTGCCTTTGATCGGATGGATGAGAAAACTCAATCTAGCACACGGATTGCCAACGTGGCATCCGTGTGCTAGTTGTGTTTCTTTGAAGGCCCTTGATAGGTGGATTGTGGGATTTGAGGTGTTAACACCAATTAAAATCTTCCACGTAGCATAATCGTTCCAGTCTTTCTCTTCCTTAAACCATGGGGGTTTTATTCCCCTATTCTTGAATTAATTGAATAAATCAAAAGCCCTAAATAAAATAGTGATTTTATTAGGCTAGGGTTTGGGTACAGTAACTTTTTGTTACTGGTTTTCTTTTAGGGTTGAGATGGGGAAGGAGATGGGAAAAACATAGGAAGTAACGTTTGTTTATTTTATTGTGTGAAAGTGATAATGAAACGTGTGGTGTATGTGGTGTGAATGGGCTGGGTAAGATTATACGGGTTTAATAAATTCATGTGGTGGAAAGTGACGTGTGGTTACATGAGTGGGTAAAAATGAATGGGATAAAAACAAAACGTGTAAGAGTCGTTTTATTAATGGATGTGTGACGTGTGACTGAAACGAATTTATAAAATTTGTTTGTAAAACCAACGAAACCCTAAGCCCATACTCTTTCTTTTCATTCGTTCCTTTTCTATTTTGTTGGGCTTTTAGCCCAAATAGTGAAAACTTTATTCAGCCAATTTAATTAGCTATTTTTTGGGCCAATTGACTTTCAAAACTCCTCTTATTATTTCACTTAACTCTTAAATGGGCTTTTGAGCCCATTTACACCATTGTGAGACCCACTTGGCCCATTAGCTCAATAAATGATGAAATCCGCTAAAGTCAAGCTCGATTTTGGCTTCTTTGATCTTTTTCTTCAATCTCGTGTCTATTTTGCCGATTTTCGCGAACTTGGTACCTACACACATTCAAAAAAGAAACAAGCATAAACAAGGCATATTTGATACATTTGATGCATAATTTCATTGTTTTAGGCTACAAATGATATGAGTATTTAAGCTCATATCAAACCTCAACTAAAGTACAGTTTTGTCTTTCAACAATGCTGTTTTGTTCAGGTGTTCTAGAAATAGATGTTTCGTGTTCAATCCCTTCGGCTTCAAAATAATTCTTTAGAGATAAATTCAATAATTTTGTGCCTCTGTCAGTACGTACCACTTTTACTTGAGCTTGAAGACCACGTTGTATCTGCTTAATGAAGTTGATGAGAACTTCGGGTGTTTCATCCTTGGATCTCAAGAAGAAAGTCCACGTGTACCTTGAGTAGTCATCAACAATAACCAGAATGTATTTCTTCCCATTGATAGTTTAAACACGAATAGGACCACCTAAATTCATATGAAGAAGATCTAACCGTCCTTTAGAGCTTGGTGTTGTCTTTGTCTTGATACTACTTCGTTTAGCTTTACAAAGCTCACAAGAAGAACAAATATGATCTTTGATGAATTTCAAGCTTGGAAGGCCTCTCACAATATCTTTCTTGGAAAGCAAGTTGATGGTATCAAAATTGAGATGAGATAGACGTTGATGCCATAACCATGCATGAGTCGTTGAAGCTTTAGCCATGAAAAAAGTTGGAGTTGTAGAAGTTGTGTCTTGAAGTGAGATTCTGTAAAGATTTGTACCCCGTGAACCAGTGAGTAAATCATTCACATCATAATCACGAACAAAACATGTCTTCTTTCTAAATGCAACCTCAAAATCTGCATCATAGAATTGACCAACCGAGAAAAGATTGTGATTGATCCCTTCGACGTAGTATACCCGTTTGATCGTGATATTCCCTTGAACCAAATCTCCATATCCTAGGATCGGTGCAAATTGATCATTTCCGAATCGGACCGTGCCCAGGAACTTATCCACGAAGTTAATTAGAAGCTTGAGATTCCTCGTCATGTGCTTGGTGCACCCGGAGTCCAGTATGAACAAAACTATTTCGATCACCTGTAGAAAAATTAGAGCACGATGGAGAATATGCTAAATTGGGTTCCATGTTAGTTGTGATTTCCGAATCATTAGTTTCCCTAGTTTCAACACTTAAAGGCACACTAACGCTCGTTGTCACATTATCTGTTCTAACCTTAGGCACACATTTATATCCTGGAGGACATTGATTAGCAAACCACCATTTCCAAGACTTGCTAGCAGACTCATATAATTCCCTATTTCGGCTTCTAGTGTTCTTAGTAGTAGAGTCTGATGCATTACTTTTCTTATGGGGGGTTGCACCAGAATGGTTCACTTTGCGTTTGGGTTTACTAACACCAATAGGCATCTCAATTTGCTTCTTAGTTCTAGTATCTACGCCTTTGACATTATTCATAGCACACATATAATGATCAACAATTAGCACATTTTCCACATTTCCTACAAACAAACTTAACATTTAAGGCATTCAAAGCAGTCGAATCATTTAAATCGTCATTACATGCGATTACAGACGTTTTATTCTTAGAAACATTCAAATTCCTAGGGTAGTCTTCTACTTTCTTCATCTTCCCTTGACTCTTGTTTTGCCAAACCTTATCATTCAGTTGAGTGCGCTTAAGCTTACGCCGACTAACACTAGCAATGGGGACTATTCCTGTAGTAAAAGACACACGTCTATTAGTGTTTCTAGAAATCTGAGGCGATTGACTATCTTTGTTTTGTGTTGGTTTAGTGGCCAATCTATACATCCCTGGTTTGATCACATTTATGCTTTGTGCTTGAATAACCATTTTGGAACGAATCTATGGTAACATATCCTTCCCATTCGTCTTGGGGGCAAACCCAGATGTTGCAAATGAAGAATTTGAGAAAACAGATGGTTTTCCCAAGGCCGAGGATTTAGTGACTTTGTACGCATTGGGTTGTCTCACAACACGTTTCTTAATTCTACGTTCCACAATTTTCTTACCCAACTTAGCAATGAGTTTCTTCAACTCTTCAATTGCTATGTCTTTTTCTTGTAACTGAGATTTCAAATCTGTAATGTCAAGACTTTGTTCGTTTAATAATCGACATGACTCAGATAATTTTACTTCCAAAGGTGTATCATGTGAAAAGCTTCCAATTTTGTTTTGCAAAGCAAGTTCAAGTGAGTGACAATGTTTTTAAGGTAATCACATCGGTTTTGAATTAATATAAACTCCTTGTTATTAGCATTTTTTGAAAGCTCAGTTTCAATATTTTCACACTCTTTGACTTTATCAAGATATTTGCATGCAACATCAGAATATTCATCAATATCATCACAAGATATAACATAAACACACATAATATCTTTGGAGAGGTATTCTTGCAAGAGTATATCATATGCTATAGAAAACTCGTCTCTTTCAGGTTGATGGTCGTCAATTTATTTTTCAAGAGATTCCACATATTTCAAATCGTCAAACATTTCTTGCTCTATTAACGTTTCAAATTCCAAAGCATGTTTCTTTGTTCTTTCCGCAAGCGGAATCAAAATAGTTTTCACAAGCACAGTTATATCGTGAGGATTTTCTTTATCACATTTCAAAAGTTCACGTTTTTTCTAGCCATCGTCAATAACCTTTTTGAAATTTTCAATGTTACTTTTAAGAATACTAAGTGCTTGCTTACTCTTGCTTTTAGACGCTTTGATGCGGAAAGTACCCAATATATTTTGAAACATTAGTTTTCTTAGTCGCAAAAACTTGTCTCCATTTAATTCTTATTTGTTCACATTAGAAAATTATTTGCTCACGAGACTTCTATTTTTGTGGTTTGAAAATTTCATAAATACTATTATCATAAGCATAATGATATGGTTTCACAAAGTCTTTATCTACTGGTGATCTACTCTCTTCTTTAAAAATTAAGGACTCATCACTATCGAGCCTAACAATAAGACAATCAATACCGGTCCATTGGGACTCCTTAAGATATAGGCGTTGAATTTCAGATTGAGCTTGCTCGAGGTCTTTAGGACTAGAAAAACTAGCTTTACCCTTGAAAAACGAACGAGGTGACAACATTCTCATGGTTTGAATAGATTGATAATTTTATTATAAAAATCAATTTGCGTTTCAAGTTCCACGACTTTGTCAATGTCTTTAGCTTGTTTAGTTTTGAAAGCTTTTTGCAAGTTTACAACCTCTTCCGTTTTCGCAGTGACTAGTTTAGTTTTATCCTCTTGAAGATAAACAATCTTTTGAGTTAGCTCATTCACTTTAGTGGTAGCAAGATACGTTTTGTGTCGTTTACTACTTAAAGAGGTGTTATAATTATGTTTCTCTTGTTCTAAAAGCTTAAGAGTTTCGTTGTATTTAGTTTCGAAAACATCCTTTACAGTAGTAATGACACCCCCTTTGTACCTTGCAAGCTCTTCTTCTTTTTGAATAAGCTCGGCTCTACAGCTTGCAAGAAGCTCACTAGATTTTATAACTACCGCTTTGCTTTCTTCAAAATTTTGAGTAAGCATAGCATTTTCCTTCTTTAATTGCTTTTGACTCTTTCTAGTTTCTTTGACATCTTTTTCTAAAGTAGCAATTAGATTAGCAAGCGCAATACGCTCCTCATCATCTCATACTCATTTGCATGTTGATCATCCTCAGACTCATTATTGCACATGTCGGACGAATCGGGTGTGGTATTGATATCAACCGTCTCCATCATACATTTTTCAGTAATGGTTGTGGGTAGCTCACTATGCTCATGAGTATCACCAAACACATTCTATTCGTCGTCAGTTTGTACCTTATCGATTGGCTCAGTATCAAAGATAGGACCATTGTCATCTTAAGTGACTTTGAGAAATTCTTCAACCTTTTCCATGTACGAGTAATGTGCTTCGAGTTCTTGGTCGGAGACTTCATCATCAGTGTCATCAAGCATTGCTCCTTCCTCTGCCGACAATTTGACCCCTGCATCCATCTTCTTGCATAACAGCATTTTCTCCCTATGATATGCATAATCCTGAACCCGTTTAGGCTTTCTGCATTCGTTTGCCATATACCCAAATCCGTTGTAGTTATAGCACTGAATTCCACTTTGCTGAACCACTTAAGTACAAACCGTTTCCCTATTCCCAGTAACAGTAACAACCCTCTGATTATCATATGTAGCAGGTTGTCGATCATAACGTGCAGAACCCTCAACATGCATTGGATTACGTTGATCATACCTTGAAGGACTCTCCCCACGCCTACGTGTATCATACCTTGGAGGGATCTCAACATATCTGTTTCGTGTGTTAGATGAAGTTCGTAGGTTGTTGTTGGTGGGTTTATAAATCTTCTTGTAAGACTTCATGATGAAAGTAATTTGTTGCTCCATTTCCCTATCCTTCTGAGCTTGTTCTTCATCACTATCTTCTTCGGATGAGTGCTCAGATGGTGGTGATGGTGGTCTAGGCTCTTTACCTCTTGATCTGGTGGGAGCAGATGTCTTGGATGCAGTGGAGTACCTTGGTGATGATGATTGAGTAGAGTATGACTTTGGAGCACGAGAGAGATTATTTGGATAATGTTGAGTGGTAGACACCTAAGCAAGTAGATTAGCAGTCTTTGCTACCCGTTCAGCTCGAATTTCATTTGCCTCATTCTGAAATTGTTTCAAAATGTCAAAGAGCGTGTGATAGTTGACTTCGTCTAAATTATTTTGTTGTTTTACCAAAGTTACAAATCGTGTCCATTCTGGTTGAAGTTGTTGTAGGAATTGCACATTGACTTGCATGGTGGAGACTTCCAAGTTGTTTCGTGTCATGTCATTCATCATCTTGTAGAATCTGGAGTAATATGAATCAATCGATTCTCCATCTAATGAAGTAAACTTTCCAAAGTTCTAGAACAAGTTTGTTTTCACATCTTGCTTGTTAAGTGATTCTCCTTGTTGCAAGCGTTCAATGGCAAACCACATTTCTTTTGCAGTATAGCAAGCATCAACCGTTGAGTAAATATCATCCCCAATCCCACTTAGAATCAGATAGATTGCTTCCTTCTCTGCATTAATCCAAGGACGGTTCTCTTTCGTAGTGTTCTCATATGTTTCCTCAATTGTCTGTTCATTAGAACCTGGTGTCGAGTCGGTTGCTGGAGTTGCAGGAACGGTTATTGTAGTGAGAGTATAGGGTCCTTCTTTGATGCAACGGCGTAGAACATCACCATTTGGTTTAGTATCAAGATATCAAATAAAACATGATTGCCATTGTGCATATCGAGCAGACACGAGCATTGGTGGTCTCTCTTTGTTACCCGCCACCATGATGTTGTTGTTCGTCACACGATACTCTGTAGTAGAATCCATCTTGATAATCTCTGAATGTTGAAATGAATACGGATCTTAAGTAGATGTTATAGTGATTGTTGTTGTAGAGAAAGATAGTTGAAATCCCTTAATAATGTCTTCTTAGGAAACCAAAAATTCTAAGACCAAAAACCTCATGAAAAATTTTCTAAATCACGTTTTTTGAAAAATCTTGGAATATTTCACTTAAAAGAAATCTCAGATTAATGCCAAGTTCAAAGGATCTCGCAATAACCCTATATCACAAAGAATTCGCAATGTGAAAATCCAACATCTCGCAATGTTACAAAAATAAGGATCTCGCAATAACTGAAACTACAAGGATTTCGCAATATCCTAATCTTTCTGGAATAATCAGATTTTGCAATAACCAATATTTCGCAAAAACCAATATTTCGCAATAAACAATATTTCGCAATTACCAATATTTCGCAATAACCAATATTTCGCAGTAACCTATTTAAACCCTAATTATTGCGAAAACTCTCACTGAAATATTCCGCAATAAGTAGAAGTATTTCGCAATAATTGTTGTTTTTCGAGATTTTATGCCAAAATCAAGCCAAATGACCAAAAATTTTGCGTTTTTCACCAAAAAAATATCCCAAATCCCTACCACAACTATGTAGGAGATTTCTATAAGGATTTAGAGCACGAAAAACACAAAAAAAAATGGGACGTGAGGTTTGAAGATCAAAAACTCACAAACACAATAAAAACAATCACTAAACTACCCCGTGGTGATTGATACCAATTGTTGTCCCATATTATATTATGATTATACACGAATTATAGAAGAAAAATAGATGAAAGTAGATGAATTTTAGAGAGAGAAAGTAGAGAGAGAAAAGAGAGAGAGGTGTGTGAAACTTAGGGAGGATTAGATTAAGAAAAATGAAAATAGCTAACCCTTCCTAACATGCTATGAAGGGCTTTATATAGTCCGTCTACATGTGGGATTTCTATGGACTATATTGTTTGGATCGGGCTTGAATAAATGCTTAGTACCTTGAAAGAGGCCTTTTAAGCTAGCCATTAAGCCCGTATTGCACGACTATTATACTACCTATTAAAAACGTTCTAATAAACGATACTTAATAAACCTATGACCGGTCATTCTTGTTTGACTCAATATTTTGATGCTAACAAAACACCAGGGAATAAAATTAAGTTATTACCCAGTTTTATCCTAGTTCATCCCAAATCACCACATAGTCCAATCCAAACCTCAATTCAAACCAAATAAGCCAATCAACGGGGTAAAAAGTGTGTGCCCTTTTAAAAAATATTACTGTTTAACCTCCTTCCCCAAAATAATTACCACATTGATTCTACCTGTGGTTGGGGTAAAAAGCAAATTAATAATCACACTTCCACTCCCAATGACCCAATAAGAAGATCTACAAGGCACATGGCCTAGTCATCAAGTAAATCCACGTTGGCAATCCGGATCATGTAGGAAAGTAGCACACATGGATTGGATATTCGCACTAAAACAAAGGTAAAAGAAGCACATTTATGAAAATAAGAATGTCAGGCTTGCATCCATGTGAGGACAGAGAAAGAAGCAAGATGATCAAACGACCATAATTTATGCTTCATTCCTAAGCTAAGATCAAGGAACGAAATTGAAACCCTAAGATAGAAAGCTCTTCCAAAAGGCTCCTTGTATGCTTATAAATAGATTGTATGTAGGAACTTTATCTTTGTTCCATAATTTCATGTAAAATCATAATTTTTAGTTCCACAATTTTGATACAATTGCAACTTCCCATTTTATGTCAATTTCATTACAAGCCTCGTTACTTTCATGCAATTTCAATTTCCTTACACTCTGATTATTGTCATTTATATTCATAGAAATCCATAAAACGTCACTTTACTATTCAACATTGTTACATAAGCTATTTGAAATTTAACTTATGCATCAAAGGTTTCAAATCTAGTTTGATTTTAAGTTCTGGTTATTTGAAGTTGTTGGGAGTTTGGATTTCTAGTCTCAAGGTTTCTAAGTCATTGGAGTTATAAGTGCTTATTAGAATAAGCTGGTGAATAAGGAGAGCTTGGTTGAAATAATTTGAAAAATAGTAAGATAGGGGTATTATATTTCGTTTGGTCAGGTTTGCATAGTTGGACCCCTTGTAAGTCTCTTATTTACAATTTAAAGTTTATTTTGCAATTTCTGCTTATTTACATGTGTTTATTTGCGACATGCTTATATGTTCTATTAATTGTTTAATCTTTTTTATGTTCTTATTTTATTGCTTTTGTTATGTTTTATGTTTGTTATCTTGCTTAATCTTAGCTTTCCTTAGTTATAATTCTCAATCTAAGCTTGTTAGTGTTTGGGTTTAGCTATTAAATTGTCATAATCTTCGGTTTAGATTCTAAGGTTTATTGCATCATTGTATTGAGGTTATAATAAATCTAATTCTGCTTTTACTTTTCTAATAAACATAAAAAGCCAAAAATATTATGTTTATGAACTTTTTGCTTAAAATTCTTGCTGAGTTGATCAATAATCTGTTGTGGTGTTTATGTTCTATAGTCTATGTTTGATTTAAGTATTTTTTAGGTTGAATATTATGTTATTGGAAGGTTAGAAAGTTTGCTTTAGGATTGTAGACTTCTAGTTGAAATTATTGCTCTATTGTGCTTTATCTAGGCTAAATTGTGGTGATAAACACATCAGTAGTAATAGATCATTCATTATAGGTTATTGAGACTTGAAATTCAGTGCACTCATAGTTTACCTATAGGTCTTGATCTGTTTTGAAGAAAATCAAGGTTTAGAACTTTTCTAGGTACTTTTTTTAGCAAAATCTCACTATTTTGCATCTGGTTGTAGCAGCACTATTGATCGTATGTATATCTTAATTTTTTTGCGCTTACTGATTTCTGTGTTTGTTTCTACTTATTGTTGCTTATCTTAAGAGTCAACTGCTCTTGAGTGTGCTTATTGTTGATCCATAGAAGTTCAAAAAGCAAGCAATAATTTTTTTTTATTAAAAGTAGAAAAAAGCCAGGACTCGAAACCGACCCTCTACACTCACACTCATACACTCTCACCGTCATAACACTTGGGACTTTTTCAAATAACATTCATTTCCAAAATTTTTATCTCTTTTCAATTTCTCATTTAACTCATAAGCTGGTCTCGTTGCTTACAAGGTCGGTCCTGAGATTTCGAATGACCTGTGATGCCTTGGGCGAAATGTCAACATCATGCCCGTAGTTAATAATTGGTCATATAAACAAACTTCGTAATTTTTGTAAGACAACTATTAAGTTAACATATTTTGTAGGTTGGTTCAAGTGTACTATAACATAAAAAGATACCTAAAAAACTAGAACATGTTCGTGTCATATTCGAAATTTATATATGATAAAAAATAAAGAAGATATCACGAGTGATATTTATATTAATGAAATAGCTTATTTGATTTGTGATGAAACTTAGTAAATCTATCAATATTTAACTTACATTTCTATTGTACTCAAGGAAAACAATATATATTTTTTGGTGCAACTTTTATAAAGTAAATGTAGCATAGAATTAGAGAAATATTTATTAAATAAAATATAAATGAAAAATAAAAGTAATAAAGTTAAAAGGTTTTAATTGAAATTGTATTGAAACTTGAAGGTGTATTTTGAATTTAATAGTACATTTTGAAATAAGTTACGTATTTAATAGACACATGGACCAAAAGAGTATAACAAAAGCGGTAGACATTTATCTTCTTCTTCTTATAACGTGACATTACCTTCTTCCTCCCAAACTCTGGTGTTCATGTCCGGCAATATTTTGACTAAACATTCTATCTTTTTTACCTTTTCTAACTAAATAATAGGCATAAATAAACAACGCTATCAATACTTTCACGATCTCATTATTATTTTCATATAACCTGATCCACAATTGATGCCCCCTCTCTTTTTGATGCCTTGAGTCGTCGCCCGCACTGCCCATAGTCAGGGCCGACCCTAGTTGCTTATTATCTATTCTGCTTATTTTTCCAACGATCAATACTTCTCATTTATGTTCAAAAGTCAGTTTTTTAGTTTTTTTACTAGTCCTCTTAGTTTGGTCATCTGTGGTTTTAATTTTCCTAGGATTTCAAGTTTTTACGATTATACATGTCTGCTTATTCCTAGTTATCAGCTTATCTTGGTAGCTTATTCCATATTTTTCTTTTGCAAAATCTTTTTAAGTCGCATTTCACTTACCTTTTCCAAGTTTAAGTTCATACAGTGCACAAAATAGTCATCCCGACTATTTTATCACTTTGTGACTTTTCTTTTTAGCTTATTTCTAGCTTTTTGCTTAATCTTTTTCAAATGTTCTTTTTGCATAAGTTATTAAGTTCATTTTAGCAATATCTGCAAACTTGTACCTTTTCTCGTTAAGTATTTTTCTTCTCGGGCTTTTGGCCCGTTAACGCTTTTCGTTCAAATTCGTACATTTGAGCTTTCTAGCCCATTATATTTTTAAATATATATTTTTTGATTTTAGGTTTGAAAAGTTTATTTATAGATAAATTTTCAAAAAAATTAAATTTTTCGTCATTTTCTCGATTTGCGTGATTTTTATTATTTTATTATTTTTACGTTCACGTTTTTGTCTTTGTTTTTACTTTTTCTTATATCTCTCTTCGACAATTAATCCGAAACCGTTTCAAGAACCTTAATTTTCAATCTTCTCCGTCGAACAACGATCTCGAGGTTTAATTTGACATATTCGTTTACGTTTACGTTTATTGAAAAAAATTATATCATGTACCTCAATCAACTGTTAGAAAAGATAATCATAGATAGATAGAGAGATTTGATAGTAGTATGATTACGTGTTTTAGGAAAAACAACGTAAAAGCGGTAAGTACTAAGCGTACGTTTAGGAAAACGTAAACACTTATGAACCTTGTTGTGAGTTCGTTCTCGAGGAGGATTAATGTGTGTGTTAAACTTGTATAATTTGAGATTAATATTGATGAGACGAAGGGAAACTAAAAACAATGACGGCTACGATTAAATTTAAACTACGACGAATAACAAAACGTAAAACGTAAAACGTAAAAACGTGAAAAAATTAAAAATTTAATCTAAAAATTTATTAAAAATAAAAAACAATTCTAAAATAATATAAATAAGAAAAAAAAATTAACAAAAATATTTTAAACTTTATTTCCGATTTAATATTCAATTTTAAATGTTATTTAAAGCCTTAAAATTAAATAAAATTAAAAGTAAATCCAAAATATGATTTTATCAAATAAGAATCTTACTTATATCATATAAAAACTAAAAAGTATTTTTCTATAATTTTTAAAACTAATTTACTATTTTTAAATGACTAAAAACAATTAAAATGTTAAAATAATCCTAAAAATTAATTAAATAATGAGAAAAATAATTTTACTTTTCTGAAAATCTTAACTTAATGTATTAAAACTTAGAAAATTGGAAATGTTGAAAAAAGTTAATTTTAGCCTAATAAGACAAAAATAGATTTAATAAACCTAATTTTAATTCAAAATAATGCAAAAAATATTAAACTAATCAGAAAAATAAAATTAACTTTTCTAAAAATCTTAAAATAAATAAACAAACATGGGAAAATCTGAAAATATTAAAAACACTACTGTTTGGCCACTAAAGACGAAAAATGAGAATCTGATAGTGACAAGTGGTTTGTTTTTGTCCTTTAGTCTAGCAGTGGCTAGAAATGGCTTGGCAGTGGGAAGGGAGTTCCCACTGCTTGGTCACAGAAACTAAAGAAGGCTCTTTTGAGCTTGATTTACTTGGAATTTTTGGGTAATCAAGGCACCCCTACAACCATTGAGTTGTAGGGAGTCACAAACAAACAAAAACAACCATCAATAACACACGAATTGATACAGTTTAATCAAAGAATGCACAGATATGTAGAAAAATGAGGTCTAGCAGATTTCAGAGTGTTTATGCAATTTTGATCCAACAAATCTCTCTCAAAAGCATACAACAGATATAATAATTATTCTCCTAACCTAAGCATGGCATTGACTCACAAAATTCAAGCTTGTATGTGACTTCTAAGTCTGCTGGTGCAAATGGTAAGCAACAAAGATCAACTTGCTGATGTGTTTTACCTTTTGATGAAATTTGAGACCTCGAAACTTGATTTCTGTTTTAGCAATCACCCTATTAAATGATCCACACACTTAGATGACCATCAAACCTAGGTATTTAACAAATCTCGGTTCTTTAATTCAAACCAGCAGGCCTGTATTCCCAGATTTAGTTGTTAAGACTTACCTTATGCAACTTTTACTATCAACCCAACCTTTTTTCAACTAAAAATGGTATACCAGATTTTTACCACAATGTTTAACAAACTCCTACCAATTTTGACAAGAATGTAGCAAGAACCTAGTCTACCAGCTAAACATCTCAAACAGCTTTTCTAAACACCTATATGTTTACTTTTGAGAAAAAAATTCAAACACTTTTTGTTAATCACTACCAAAACATAACACATGCCAAAATATCCTTAATATATCATCCAAAGACTATTCAAAGCTCATTAACACAGATAAACAGCAAGTGCTAAAAAAAATTATCATGCAGACTTTTAAAACTAAAAGAAAGAGAGAGGTAGGAAATGAACCTGCCTTGCTTTACATCCAAGCAAGGCCAGCTATGCTCCCCTATCTTATTCAACTGCTGAATACAAGCTAGGGGTATCTTGACTGGTTCAGAACTAGGAAATGTGATGGTGATGCTTGGTGTGGTTCTATAGTAGAACCAAGCACCAAGGAATTGAAGTGAGTGGGGTAACCTACTAAGATTCAACAAGGTGAGCAGTTCCAAAAATATATAAAATAAAAAGAAAATAAAGAACACTGATTATTTTAGTCTCTTTTCTATATCTCTCTTGTAACTCTTTTCAAACTATTTAATCCTTAAGTTGACACTAAAAATGACCTAGGTCAAGTAGGACTTGTCTCACAAGTGTCTTCACCCACACCAAGGTACCTACTGAGACTTGATATAGACTCTATACCATGCATCTATAGTCATACCCTAGTATGAATCATGACCCATATGTGACTCCATTCTATTTAACTCAGAAACAAGGACTTTAATTCATTCAATATTATCAAACACAACATCACAAACTTTAAGTCTTAAAAACAGAATTAACACAAAGATTTTCAGAAAAATTCAACACTTTTGAACAAAAGTAAAACAGATTGTAACTTGCAACTTAAAGTAAATAACCGGGACTTGTTTTTCTTCACCAAACACTTAACCAAATTTCATTCAAAGAAAATGGGATTTGCAAGGTTGTGAACTTAGGAAAAACAAGAACAGGAAAAATGAAATATGCTAATGCCTTATATATAGGCTTACAATAATTCTAGAAGTGAAAAGAACAAGTAAACCCTAATGTATGATCTTCTAAACGTGCCCTTGGGTATATGCTTTGAAGATGCCTGTTTTGAATTTGAGGTCAAAGACTCATGTGATTTCTGAGAAGATGGCAACTATTCTCTTTGACCTTGGCCGTTTAATGAAGCCTTTGGTAACACGAAATTCACTATATTCGTTGATGCTACTGCCACTTTTTGTTGTCTTGCTTAAAGGTAGGGTTTTGGTGTAGGGGAGGCCACGTGGAGAATATTGGGTGATGGGGGGACCGATTTAGGAGTGGGGTTGGGTTAAGAGCATGTTAAATCACGATTCTAGAGAAGATTAGGATTAATAATTGGGTGGTTAAGGTTTCCCCAAATTAGGGTTCTAAGTTCATATGGGGTAATACTCTATTTTGCAACCAAGTATAAAATCTTATCATCCGAATCTTTTCGAATTGACTATTGGTTAAGAGTGCGACTCAATCGTTGTGAACAAGAGAATGGTTTGGTTGATTATCTATTTTAAACTAATAGCTAGTAATTTAAATGTCGTTGAGTAAAGTAGAAGTATAAAGATGAAAAATAAAATGACTAGTTAAAATAAAGGCTTGAAAATTTAAGGGAAGACTAGGAAAATAATTGAACACTAGATAAAACTAACACTTAGAAATTTTGCAAAAACAAGAAGCTAAACCAACGTAAAATCCCCAAATCGGAATCTGATCGGAAAATGCAACAATTTAAGCTGATCGGAATATCCACTAACTGCCAAATCGGAATAAGCCAAAACAGGTCCAGATCGGAACATATTCCGATCTGGTGGTCGGAATGTGGGAAATGAACAAATCGGAATACTGAATATAATCCCCAATCGGAATGTTTAGGAATAACTCTAATCGGAATATAGCAAAAGTCACCAATCGGAATGTTACAAAATGGAGTCAGATCAGAATATGGGATAAAGACTCTAATCGGAATATGCTACAACGATCCAGATCGGAATGCTAAACCCTAATCCGATCACTCGATCGGAATAAGGAGGTGAGGGTGTTGGTCGGAATGAGCTACGATCGGAAAGATAAGAAACCCTTTTCCGATTTGCCAATCGGAAAAAGGGGAAGGCTGCTCGGAATACGTAGATCGGAAAGGGGTTTATAACCCTTTCCGATTTATATGGGATTCGGTTATAAGCCAAGAAATAAGCTATTAGGATGAGCTTATTCCCAAAACTAGAACGAATCAAAAACTGAACGGATCAAATAAGCACTTGTATCAACTTATCTAAACTTAAAATAAACAAACTTTCAAATCAAACAATAAAAATATAAACTTTTTAAGAAAACTTTTTATAAGTAAATAAGCTAATCACAAAAATAAGCCAATAAGCACAAGAATCTCAAAGATTATCCGTATGAAAACTTAAGTAATGATCAAAAGATTAACTTTTTAAGCACGAAATCATTAAGAACAACACGGATCATATGAAATTCGCACCAAAATCAATCTAAAAATCAAAGAAAGGTAGAGTGAGATTAAGGATTAAAAGCTTAACTAGACTTTGATTAATGAAAAATAAGCAATACAAATGTTTAATCTTGAAAGATTAAAAGAAAACATGAAACTTAGTGAGAGAAAGTTTAGAACTTTCTCTCTCTAAAACTAGAAAGAAAAGTGTAAAATGAAAAACTAAAAATTAAAGACTAACTAACTCCCCTCCTAATGTGTATTAGGAGGGTATTTATAGGAAAAGTGGAAGGAGTGCATGTGTTGCATCTTCTTTCTTTCTTTCTTCACGTCTTCTCGACTCGACTTTAATTCTTTGTCTTTTCTCGATGTCGTCTCGGGATTTGAACTTGTCTTTTAATTTTCTTCTTCTATTAGACTTAAGTTCTTCGACTTCATTAAACTTCTGTGACAATCCGTCAATTTACGATTGATATTTAATTCTCAAATATTATTTGAAAATATTATTTTAATGTTACGATATGAACTCACTTATTTTTGGGAGGAAATTTGGATTTACGTCTTGAAGTAACATCGACTACGTCTCAACCGGAGGATTCAAAGTTACGTGCTTACGTTTACATACACCGTCCTTGGTGACAGTCCGACATTTCAGAAAATAAATTTGTCCATGAATATTATTTTGGAGTTTTAAATTTGTGTTGGTTCATAAACTCACAAATTTACGAGAAAAGACTAGGACTTACGATTTTATTTTAACGTCTTTTACGACTAAACCGGAAACCTTAGGATTACGTATTTACGTTTTCGAACTCCGTTTTTGATGAAACAATTTTTATTGGATTCGTTTTGTGACGTTGATTCATAATTTATAAAAACGTTTTTCGTAAAACGACCCGAGGGCACGCAAATCGAGGAAACTAGAATCGAGGAGTACCCGTAAATAAATGGGATGAGACAAGTGGGACACTTGTCCCACCCCACTTCAAAACCGGCCCAAACTACACCACCACACCACATTTTACTAGCTAAGACAACACTTGTCCTACTTAGCTTCATTTGAAAGCTAAGCTTCCCACTAACTAAAGAAAACTAGCTAATGGTTTCATTTTACCATTTCCACTCATGCAAACCACATCAAACTCTCTCTCTCTAGCTTGAAGGTGCCGTCCATATCCACCCTAAAAACACCACTTTTGATCAAAGTTTATCACAAAATCCTATGTTATTCATACATATGTTGAAGCCCTTTCAAAACCCTATTGATTGGTGGTACTTATAACATCCATGGAGGAGTTTTCATGGTGTCATGAGGCTGATTTTCCACAAGAAGTCCATGGAGCATGGTGGTCTTGAAGATGGTCATGGATATCCACAAGTTTCTCCATCAAAATCCATGTTTTGATCACAACTTACATCATCATGGTGGTATAAAGATTGTCCTCCTCATCTTCTTGTTAATTTGATTATGTAAACATGTATTTTATTTCCTATTGTATATATTTATGATGATTATATGATGATAAATATGTTATGTGGGGATTTGTTGTTGATAAACATAATTAAAAAGGTGAAAAACCATATGAAACAAGGTTAAAATCTTGATTAATTTACATGGCTGTATAAAACAGTAAAGAAACATGTTATGAACTGATGAAATAATGAAGTAGGATCCATTTACAGTAAGCTAAATGTCTTGTACACATGTGAGAGTTGGCCATGCAATGGAATCAAAATAATGAGTGAGATATGATCAAAACAAGTTTAGGGTATAAATCTGAAGTTACTGTTTTGGACGATTTTTAGAAAATACTTACAGAATGATTCAACAGTAGCTATAGAAGAGTAAAATGTAGTAAATATCATTTAGTTTATGTGATAAAAATTTGAGCTTCTATCTCCATGTAGAACTCAAGATATGGCATTTTTGGTAAAGATGAAGTTAAAAATCAGATTTTTAGAAATTAAAGAATAATACTATTATATAAGCACTCACATTTTAATATATAAAATGTAAATAAAAACCCACTAACTTATAAAACTTATTTATATAAATATATAAAAGGTGTAATAAGTGTATAAATGATGAAAATGGAAACTTGTTAAGTTTTATAAGTTATAAAACTATAAACATGATTTTTACTACTTTTTCGGCTATTGCCGTAAAATTTACATTTTTATTAAATAAAACTTAGATGGTTGGACCCGTCTAATGAAAACTTTATAAAACTTATATACTGATATATAGACATTTATAACAAGTAAAAACCGATAAAACCCGAACTATAGGGCATACGGACATTAACAAGTTAAATAAATCTATTGGACTAATAAATGGACTAAATAGGATAAAAACTTGTAAAAAGAATCTATTGGGCTTAACCCATTTAGGACCAACTTGTGAAGTTTAAGTACTGATAATATAAGTACAAAATAGACTAAAATAAGTTAAATAACTTATAATAAGTTTATTGGACTTAAGACACGTAAACGGGTAAAACTAGTAAACTAATATAAAAGTTATCGACATATAACACTAAAAGGAGTAAACGAGAATATGTAAACCCACTTGATCATCATATATATATAATCATCATATGTATACATACTTGTTATTTTTATAAAGTCATTGGACATGAGTCTAAGACGAGTATTATTTGTCTAGGTTTCCGTGATTGAAGCACGTACCGTACATCCGAATTGCCGATAACCCGCCTTCCCATATCAACGTCAGTTCATAGCCTCGCACTCTTTTAAATGTTTTTATAAATGTTTTATAAACCCGCGAGGGAGATAACATGTTAGTTTTTATAAAATAGGACACCATTTGTCCCAATTGTTTGTTTATTGATTTTGGACCCGAATGATTGAATGACCCGATTGTATGACCCGATAAATGATTAATGGACCCGATAGATGAAATTAAATGGATTATTAAAGTTAGGTTATGTCACTAAAAGTCCCATTAGCATGAATTGTGAACTACCGGGAGTTGGTAGACGCTTATGCATTTAATAGTACTATTTGGGGACGATCACCCCAGTTCGCGCCTTGACGGTTGATCCCCGTCGTGCCACATTGATTGGTAAGCGAATTTATGTATGAGAAGATTTCAATAGCGTGACCTTTGTGACGACACGCTACTTTAGATGGGCAAAATTGGTATCGGGTTAGCTACCCGTTTTGGTTTAGTAAGGTAACAATGTCATGCGGCTTATAATAATCCAAATCACCAAAATATTACTAGACGCTCCGAATTACGATGTATTGCCTGACTAGCAATACAGGGTCATACTATTGATATTATGTTTGTGTTTTGGTTTTCGTAACCATATTCATATAACGGTTTTTATTTGATTTTATACAACGTCATAAGACGTATTGTATGATGTTTTTACGACATTGGCTCGTATAATAATTTTTAAGGCAAATGCCTATATTATGATTTTGATAAGGATTTGTATAAAACGACTTTGGCTATTTTATGGCCTATTACAAAGATTTGTATAAAATGATTTAGGCTATTTTACGGCCTATTACAATGATTTGTACGAATTGATTTTTGGTACTAATTTTTATACCAAAGTTATATTGATGGAATTTATTAAACTCTATGAATTCACTCGACGTTATCGCTGACCTTTTCTTTTAACATATTTTATCTCAGGTACTTGAAGGTAATTCTCGGGAAGACAACAAGAATTCATGGCCCGCACTTAAACTATATTTTCCATTCAACAATTTGTAAAACTTTGTATGAAATATAATGACTTGGGACCGATGTAACTTTGATATTTATGAATGGAAATGATTTATTATTAAACGACGCGATTTTTATGCTTGTCTATGATGTGAGTAATGTGCTATCCCGTAACACCAACGAGTCTTCCGCTGTACTAAGTTGTGAAAATTTGGGGGTGTTACAGTTTGGTATCAGAGCTCTCGTTATAGAGAACGAAAGATTTTTAAAACCAAGGTTTTGAATAAAACATTTCAAAATCTTTTTACTAAAAACATTTTTCTAAAAATGTCTAAAAATCTTTTGACTATAACGGTGCCGAAGAATTCCCGAGTTACCGACAAGGCCAAGACTGAGAAGTGTTATTTTAATATATATATATAACTTGGATTATATATATATATATATATATATATATATATATATATATATATATATATGATGTAATTTTATTACATGATTGTTCGATGATTATTTTGATATTTATACGAGGTATTTATACGATGTAGATTGTCACAAGAAACGCTAAATTCCCCTAGTAAATTAATCGAAGCTATTTTCGTAGGAATTCTAGCTATCCTAGATCTAAACCAAGTTGTGGACATTTATAATCCCAACGAAATGGTTGATATTCGTAGAAGTGTAGATATTAGTTGGTCGTGATATTGAAGAAGGATTGGCGAGATTAAATCTGATATCGATGTCATGACGATCTTTCCTCATAGAGTGGAGTTTGACAAAATGTTATCACCTGGAAAGATGTCATCTGATTCGTTGTCATCCAATTCTTAAATTGAAATCGAAAGGGTGAATGTTGCACTTGAGGCTGTCATTAGAACCATTACCCAAAAGCCTCATGCCACTAATACCTTTCCGAGAAGTCTAGTTGAATGATTAAGTCATTTCATATTAATGTCTCATTTGATAATTGTTGTTGTAAGAGCTAATAGGATTGGAAATTAAGTGTTGATTCATATTGAGATTGTATTGCCTTTACAAGGCCGAAGAGTAAGATTGAAAGTATTGGAGAATGAAGTAGGATATCGACTTGAGTATAAAATTGGTTAAAACTTGAAGAAAGTAAAATTTAACCCGTATGGAATATAAGATTGTTAAGAGGAAGTCGTTAAGTTTTGGTGAATGAATTATAAGGTTTTAATTGATTGAAGGATTGTGTTAAGTGCTGTTCCTAGGCCATTGTCCACTAACGAGGATGCCGAGTGTCCAAGAAATAAATTGAAGAAATCTTCTTCTGAATTGAGACCGATGGATCTTCTGGGACATGTGGAACACCTAATAACTCTTGTAGATTAGTATTCATTGTGGTATCTTTTAAAAATAATCCCTAACTTAACTGAGACATCAGTTGGTAGGATGAGTTCTTGGAATTGTATGACATAGTGACACGTAATGTGTTACGGTACAATTTGACTTGTTTGTGATTAATGAAAAGACTACCTTTGATTGCTAAATTCTACATGTATCGATGTTATCTATCTGTTCTTGCTTCTTCCTAATGTTCGCATTAGTAATGCAACCGTTGAACAAGTACTCATCTTGATTTGAGTTACGTTGTGGATTATTCTCTTTGTATTCCTCAGTGCCATCGAAGTCATGAACCTCATGATTATTTGGCTAAGCTCATTTCCTATCATATCGTAGTTAATTCTTGGTGAACAAGCTTTCATCACTCTTTTGCAGATCACACATTGTTTTTATAAAGTTAAAACGGTATCCCTTGAGAAAATTTATTTTTCATCACAATAAGGATTATTCAAAGTGAGATTTATAAGTGATTGATATCAAAATGAAGTTGTTTATGAGACGCTTTGGAAACTTAATTATTTCCATAACAAAGAAAATCTTTGTAAATTTATTCTTGATTCTTATTTAAGAATTGAGCATGAAAATGTTTTTATTATAAACATGATGATAAAATTTTGACGAACTGAGTATTGCATCGTTAATCTTGAAATTGTATATAGTTGCGCGCCTACTTACAATTTGGAATGGACTATGCAAGACTGATTAGTAGTCACCATAAAACTAATGAATAAACACTACATTTTCTTTGAAGATTGTGAAAGATTAAATTTTTAATGAGATCTGCAAGAAGTGAAAAATAGGGACATAGTGTAGGGACACCTACATATGTGCCTGTAGCATCTATTCTTCTGAGTCGAATTTACTCACCTGTGGAAATTGTCTTATTTGACAATTGACAATTCTTTCTTGTCCTATTCTCCCGTAGTGAGATTCTTAGGAAAAGTATTTGATTATCGAGTGTTGATACCCGACTGGATGTATCGACGTTCCTATCATTTCTTTTGATTTGATTTCATTTGAATGACCTGGGTAACGATCCGAGGAGCTTTCGAATGCGTACTCAAATTATGAAAACATGGGATATATTCATATTCGTTAAATGTTTTCGTCTGTATCTGATTTGAAATTCTCTCGCGTAAATTATGAGTTGACCTTACTCTTTTGATAGTAGTTGTGTCTCCATATATCCTTGAACTTGTGAAGGATTATGAGTTATCATTAGTCTTTTGAGAAGTTCACATCTTATCGACGGCAATAAAACTGAAAAGTTGATAGTGCCAGTAGAATGGATTGATTGATTGTGACATGACGACATTGTCTTAATTGATGGGAACTCGAATAGAATTTCCCTAAAAGATAAGATGTTGATTATCAAAAGTGATCTAAATAATTCTTGGTGGATGACGATATCCTGTATTTAGACTTGAAATTATACCATGAATGGTTGTGAACTAGTCATAGATATTATAACCTAGAAGAGCCTAATATGAATTTATTAAAAGATATTTATCTTATCTGAACTTTAGGAAGTATTTGTTGGTGAATCACTTGGACTTTTGCCATTAAGGCAAGATTGAATTTGGTATTGATTTTATTTCCGGTGCTGCACTTGCGGCTTGTGCACTGTACGTCAGCACCATCTAAATTAAAGGAATTACCGTACAACTGAGAAAGTTGTCGGAGAAAGATTTTATTATACCAAGCCTGTCATCCTGAAGAGCTATGGTGTTATCTTTCCTTATATTAGATTACTGTGACTGAGTAAATTGACAATCGAAAACGATATCCATAACTCGAAATGGAAGAATTGTTCGATCATTTACAAGGTTCTAGCAAATTTGATCCACGGCATGGTTATCATCAATTTCGCATATGCGAAAGAGATTATCTATTCCAATCACTACATCCGGTGCTTGTAATGAACATTATGAGTATCACGTGATGTCGTTTGGATTGACCAAAGCACATGTAGCATTCATAAATTTGATGAATCACGTGTGTAGGCTGTAATTTGATAAATTCATGCTTGTGATCATTAAGGACTATATGTTTGTATATAAGAATAATAATGAGTTAATAATTATTTATAGATTGCCCTGAATTGGCCGAACGATAAAAACCTGTACCTTAAATAATTAACCCGTGATTAAAGACTTGAACCTTACATGATTTTACCATGTGATTAATAGATGATGGAATATATCGACTCTTTAAAGACTAAGAGCCCTTTTAAGACTTTGGATTTTACCAAAAATAAAGTGCAAATATATTTTGACAAATATTTTAACAAAGGATTTTAAGGGATTATTCCCTTATACACAAACCATTTAACTAAACTTCTGTTTAGGGGTAAATGTTTGTGTATACTTTTAGACAACTTAAGAGGAATTGAGGAAACTATATAAAACATGACTTGAAATTTGAAACGATAATTTACGCTTTTCAAACTAAAGAAATTTTGACCAAAGTATAAACAAAGATTTTTCAAACATTTACGAATCTTATTAATTATTTTCGATAAATCAACCAAAAATCTTGTTAATTAAATTCAAATTTATTTTTGAACATTTTATATAATTGGTCGAACTAAGAAATTTAAAACTTTTACGCTTCATAAAAATTAACTAATAATTATTTAATTAATTATGATAATTATCGACGCCTTAGACGACGGATTGAGTAAAACGGATAAAAATGATAGATGAGACGAAACTGAAACTTAGAAATTATGAAGAAAGAATTTTGAATAAATACGGTTGTGATATTTATTTCATCAGGAAGGTGAACGTAATTACTGACGCCTAATATAGAAAGAATATTTGAGTGAATTGTGAACATGATAATTATATCATCATGAGAAGTGAATATAGATACCGACACATTATGTAGAAAAGATAAAGAACCAGTTAGGACATGTTCCTTAATAATGAAGGTGCAAAATAAATTTCAAAACGATATAAAAATAAACGATGTTTGTAAGAATGATAATATAGATACTAAAAGAGGTTCGCGGCTAATGTGAACCATTAAAAATTGAGAAGCCAATAGCGTTAAATGTTTTAAAGGGCCGTTTATGGTTGCCTAAAAATGGAAAAATTGTGAGATATAGTTATGTTGGAATTTGTAAGTATAAGTATTATAGGTATGTCATTTTATGACTAAAAGTATCTTTGTCTGAAGAAGTTGTACTAATGGCAATTATGAAGGCAGACATCGCCTCATACATTAGTAAACGTCTAGCTATCGCTAAGGTCATCATCTGAATTTGATTCGATTTGGGTCATCGTCGACAGACTGACCAAATCTGCTAATATCATTCTCGTTAATGATAAACGCAAAAGAGTTATGTAAAAATAGCATGCCTGTATCGATCATCTATATCAAGATCCTCGCTTCGCATCTAATTTCTAGAGATTTGCTCAGAAATCATTAAGAACGAACCTTGATGAGAGTACTATGTACCACCCCAAATCGAAGGGACGAGGTAAAGTAACGATACAAAGTAATATAAGTGTTGTTTTATGTTTTAATGATTGACCATTGGTAATAGACCGTATAATCGTTTTCCTTTGGAGAGATTATCATTGATAATCATCGTATTAGGATTGAGATCGAATCTTGCTAGGATCTAAATCTTAGAGCATCTGTAAGCAGGAATTGAGATGAAGACACCCGACATACACCCATTGTGAGTTGGACATGTCTTTTAGGTTTAAGGTATCCTATGATGGCGAACCTAACCTTACAAAATACCCGACCCGTGAGATTTGAAATGATTGTTGAAATTAGGATTTGATTATTAACTGCCGATAGCGGGCAGGAAGTTATGTGAATATGAAATGTAGATCTTGAAGTGCCAAATGGGTAGCGAAGTTATGCCAAAATTTTTAACTTTGGAAAAATGAATTCATGATCTGACAAATCATGGGATATAAGTCCCCGTTGTATGGGACCATTGAGATGATATAAAAGATTGGTTTGAAAGGCATATAAGCTGGATCTACCCTAGGACTTCAAAGACTGCGTGAATTATGTTTCGTATATCGAACTTGATGGAATATCTATCAAGTGAGAATCTGATTATTCTTAGTAGAGCTTAGATCGGCGAAAAGTTGCATTCATCAGAAACCCGTGAACATCATGGATAGAGAAAGTAAGTCAACATTAAGCGTGATCTTATTCCCGTAGTTATGTTTGTTGAAACTCGCGTGCTGTAATAGATTGCACTTGTGAGAAAAGACCGAATGTGGAGGAAATACCCACATGGCTTTAACTCTATAAGAAGCGAGTAGTAAGGTAAGAAGATCTTTGAGGACAAAGATCCTGTTTAGGGGTAAATGCTGTGACAATCCGTCAATTTACGATTGATATTTAATTCTCAAATATTATTTGAAAATATTATTTTAATGTTACGATATGAACTCACTTATTTTTGGGAGGAAATTTGGATTTACGTCTTGAAGTAACATCGACTACGTCTCAACCGGAGGATTCAAAGTTACGTGCTTACGTTTACATACACCGTCCTTGGTGACAGTCCGACATTTCAGAAAATAAATTTGTCCATGAATATTATTTTGGAGTTTTAAATTTGTGTTGGTTCATAAACTCACAAATTTACGAGAAAAGACTAGGACTTACGATTTTATTTTAACGTCTTTTACGACTAAACCGGAAACCTTAGGATTACGTATTTACGTTTTCGAACTCCGTTTTTGATGAAACAATTTTTATTGGATTCGTTTTGTGACGTTGATTCATAATTTATAAAAACGTTTTTCGTAAAACGACCCGAGGGCACGCAAATCGAGGAAACTAGAATCGAGGAGTACCCGTAAATAAATGGGATGAGACAAGTGGGACACTTATCCCACCCCACTTCAAAACCGGCCCAAACTACACCACCACACCATATTTTACTAGCTAAGACAACACTTGTCCTACTTAGCTTCATTTGAAAGCTAAGCTTCCCACTAACTAAAGAAAACTAGCTAATGGTTTCATTTTACCATTTCCACTCATGCAAACCACATCAAACTCTCTCTCTCTAGCTTGAAGGTGTCGTCCATATCCACCCTAAAAACACCACTTTTGATCAAAGTTTATCACAAAATCCTATGTTATTCATACATATGTTGAAGCCCTTTCAAAACCCTATTGAATGGTGGTACTTATAACATCCATGGAGGAGTTTTCATGGTGTCATGAGGCTGATTTTCCACAAGAAGTCCATGGAGCATGGTGGTCTTGAAGATGGTCATGGATATCCACAAGTTTCTCCATCAAAATCCATGTTTTGATCACAACTTACATCATCATGGTGGTATAAAGATTGTCCTCCTCATCTTCTTGTTAATTTGATTATGTAAACATGTATTTTATTTCCTATTGTATATATTTATGATGATTATATGATGATAAAAATGTTATGTGGGGATTTGTTGTTGATAAACATAATTAAAAAGGTGAAAAACCATATGAAACAAGGTTAAAATCTTGATTAATTTACATGGCTGTATAAAACAGTAAAGAAACATGTTATGAACTGATGAAATAATGAAGTAGGATCCATTTACAGTAAGCTAAATGTCTTGTACACATGTGAGAGTTGGCCATGCAATGGAATCAAAATAATGAGTGAGATATGATCAAAACAAGTTTAGGGTATAAATCTGAAGTTACTGTTTTGGACGATTTTTAGAAAATACTTAAAGAATGATTCAACAGTAGCTATAGAAGAGTTAAATGTAGCACATATCATGTAGTTTATGTGATAAAAATTTGAGCTTCTATCTCCATGTATAACTCAAGATATGGCATTTTTGGTAAAGATGAAGTTAAAAATCAGATTTTTGGAAATTAAAGAATAATACTATTATATAAGCACTCACATTTTAATATATAAAATGTAAATAAAAACCCACTAACTTATAAAACTTATTTATATAAATATATAAAAGGTGTAATAAGTGTATAAATGATGAAAATGGAAACTTGTTAAGTTTTATAAGTTATAAAACTATAAACATGATTTTTACTACTTTTTCGGCTATTGCCGTAAAATTTACGTTTTTATTAAATAAAACTTAGATGGTTGGACCCGTCTAATGAAAACTTTATAAAACTTATATACTGATATATAGACATTTATAACAAGTAAAAACCGATAAAACCCGAACTATAGGGCATACGGACATTAACAAGTTAAATAAACCTATTGGACTAATAAATGGACTAAATAGGATAAAAACTTGTAAAAAGAATCTATTGTGCTTAACCCATTTAGGACCAACTTGTGAAGTTTAAGTACTGATAATATAAGTACAAAATAGACTAAAATAAGTTAAATAACTTATAATAAGTTTATTGGACTTAAGACACGTAAACGGGTAAAACTAGTAAACTAATATAAAAGTTATCGACATATAACACTAAAAGGAGTAAACGAGAATATGTAAACCCACTTGATCATCATATATATATAATCATCATATGTATACATACTTGTTATTTTTATAAAGTCATTGGACATGAGTCTAAGACGAGTATTATTTGTCTAGGTTTCCGTGATTGAAGCACGTACCGTACATCCGAATTGCCGATAACCCGCCTTCCCATATCAACGTGAGTTCATAGCCTCGCACTCTTTTAAATGTTTTTATAAATGTTTTATAAACCCGCGAGGGAGATAACATGTTAGTTTTTATAAAATAGGACACCATTTGTCCCAATTGTTTGTTTATTGATTTTGGACCCGAATGATTGAATGACCCGATTGTATGACCCGATAAATGATTAATGGACCCGATAGATGAAATTAAATGGATTATTAAAGTTAGGTTATGTCACTAAAAGTCCCATTAGCATGAATTGTGAACTACCGGGAGTTGGTAGACGCTTATGCATTTAATAGTACTATTTGGGGACGATCACCCCAGTTCGCGCCTTGACGGTTGATCCCCGTCGTGCCACATTGATTGGTAAGCGAATTTATGTATGAGAAGATTTCAATAGCGTGACCTTTGTGACGACACGCTACTTTAGATGGGAAAAATTGGTATCGGGTTAGCTACCCGTTTTGGTTTAGTAAGGTAACAATGTCATGCGGCTTATAATAATCCAAATCACCAAAATATTACTAGACGCTCCGAATTACGATGTATTGCCTGACTAGCAATACAGGGTCATACTGTTGGGAATCTAAACTTGTTAGATTCCCTGTTCATTGATTTAAACATAATTAGGCTGATAGATAGTCCCTTGCCTGTGCCTAGGAGGCAGGCAAGTTTCACAAGACTCACAGAGATCCGAATCTCTGTGAGCAACCTCAAAGGAGTCCATGTCAGAGACATTGTCAGGGAAGTCGAAGATTACCTGAAGACATACTCCTTGGCTGTGATGGATAACAGCCAAGATGTATTAGGGACTCTGAGGGGTTGAGAGTTAACAGGGGTGGCAATACCCTGATAACTCTCAGCACACTTTGGACATGCCATTTGTGTGTTCGAGAATATTAAGAATAAGGAAACTGTTTTGGACAACTGTTCCTTAAAGCATAATGGAAGACTACCAAGAATAGAAGGACATCATGTGACTGATGTGGGAACTTGTAAAAGCTTGTGTAGTCGACATCAAGTACTGTTCAAGTCAAACTCGTAACACTATAAATAGGATGTGTATCCTTGCATTAAGATTCAACACTTTGAGATATTAAGAACATTAGTGCGTGTAACTTAGTGAATCAAACAGCTACGACTGTATTCATAAGTTAAGGTTTATTGTTGTTCAAAGTGTGCACAACACATTGTCATCAAACGGTGTTATCCATAACACTTGTAATTCTTTATTATACAATAATAAGATTACGTTTGAAAAGTAATACCTTGTGTTGATTAAGTTAAGATTAGGGTTTCTCGCATTGATTAGGGACTTTCAATTGGTATCAGAGCAGTGTTTGATATTAAAACCTTCAAGAAACATCGTTCTCCGTTTTATAATCAAGATCCACCATGCCGGAAACCTCTAGCCCACACTCACCTTCCAGAAACCCATCTTCACCAAGACTTACCGCCCCACCAAATGACGATGATCTACCCCAACTTCTTGACTCAAGAGGTGGATCACACGTAACCAGTGTACCAGTCTTTGATGAAGAAGACTTTGCCAGTTGGAAGAGTCAATTTCTTGTATACCTTGATGGACTTGAACCTTTTCTCTTAGAAATTTTAGAAAATGGTCCATATATTCCCATGGCTCTTACTTCTACTGAAGAAAACCCTCTTCCCAAGCCTGTCAAACAATGGACCGCAGCTGATAAGAAATTAGCAAATCAAGATAAACGTCTCAAAAGCATCATAATTTCCTGTCTTCCAAAGCATATCATGAAGTCTGTCATTCAGTGTCCCACAGCTAAACAGATGTGGACAGACCTCATTCTTGGCCATGAAGGACCCTCTGAAACAAGAGAGACAAAGATTCAGGCACTCAGACTTCAGTTTAATGCCTTTAAGTCTCTTGAAGGTGAAAAAGTTCAGCAAACCTATACTAGGCTGAAGATTCTTCTAAATGACCTCGCTATGAATGATGTTACTATTGGTCAAGCTGAGATCAATGCCACTTTTGTCAACAGCCTTCCAAGAAAGTGGCTGAGCATGAATCAGACTCAGAGAGCTAACAACTCAATCAAAAATGATACCCTTGCTCAGCTCTATGGAAATTACAATTATGAAGAAGGGCTGATCGATACTATCTACAAATCAGAGACTGAAAGATTTGTAGTCCAAGGAGCGTCTTCCAAAGCTTTGATCTCTGCAACACATCCTCTTGACAGCGATTCTGATATTGAAGAAGATACCCGTAGCAGCCAAGAGTTCTTGTCAGACCTAAATGCAGAATTTCATGAAAGAGCACTGCTAGCCAACCAAAGAAGATACTACAAAAGATCTGGAAGAGTAGGATCAGCTAGCAAACCAACTGACAGGTCAAAAGAAACATGTTTTGCCTGTGGAAAGCTTGGACATTTTCAAAAAGAATGTCCTTCCACCAAAACATCCTCACCCTCTTATCCATCATCTTCATCCAAACCCTACAAGTTCAAACAACATAACAACTCATCTCAATCCAATTCTTCAGACACTGAGAAGAAAGATTACAAAAATAAGTACAAGGCACTTAAAGCTGAGTTAGAACAGATGAACTTGAAGATAGAAGCTATGTCCAAAAAGAAAGGTGGTGAGAAAAAGGCTGAGAAAGGGTTGGTTGCTGAAACCTATGATTGGAATGATGAACCATTGACTTCAGATGAAGAAGACACCACAAGAGTCAGGGCTTTTATGGCGATAGCTGAGGATGAACCAGCTGTTGGAAAAGGTGATGCAAGATCAGGACAATGGGTTGACATCACAATGAAAAAGGTACACAGGCTTCTATCTATGACTGATTGTGATGAACGTAAGCATGTCCTTGATTACACCATTGTTGACTTGCACTTTGTTGAGGAACAAAGGAAGAACCTACTTGACAAGTTTCACTCTGTTAAAACTGAAATGATTAATGCTAAGGCTGAATGTGAAACTCTCAGGCGGGTTAACTTAGAAAAAATATCCCTGCAAAATGAAGTAGCTAGATTAACCTTGAAAAACTTAGCTTTAAATGATCAAGTCACTGAATTAAACAAAGTTATTGAAAAATGGCTGTGCGCTAGGTTTACTATTGATCAATTGCTTAGGGATGAAGTGCCTGCTGACTTAAACAGGGATATAACTGCTAAGCATAAAAAGCTGAGAATTATCACCAAACCCAAAGACATTGTCTTTAAATCTACAGAGACTATTCATATGTCAGATACCTCTTTGACTAATGACCCTGTCTCTGAAGATGTGGCTGAGCTTCCACCCCTGCCCAAACTCTCTGGAGTTGAACCTAGCAGTTCTTCTAGATCTGCTAAGGATGAACTTACGATAGATATTGAGAATCCTCCAGCCAAAGTTTTTCGTGTGCCTGCTAAACCAACTGGTAAACAAGTAGCTTTTAAGCCTGTTTCTACTAAAGCTGTGAATAAGGTTGACCCCACCACTGAAGATCGCCTGTTGTCTCTTATGAAAGAAGTAGAACTCTTGAAACAACACATTAAGCCTTCCGCTGAATGCTCTACTTCTCATGAACCTAAGTCAGTCCTAGGTGAACCCAAAGGGGAAAGGTTAATCAAACCTTATTGCAATGTTTGTAAGAATACTCACCACTCGACCTTAGATCATGACAGACACATGGCAGCTAAAAGAACTCAGACACCCTCTAGGGACAGACCACAGAGTTCCAAAAGACAACAGGGAAATTACAATTCTTATCCTCCCTGTAAATTCTGTGGGTTCACATACCATCACTCAGACGAGTGTGGTGACTTCCCTGGGTGTGATATCTGTGGGAGTTATAACCATGAAACAATGAACTGTCCATCCCAACGCCAAAAGTTTTTCAGAAACACAAGAGTTGCTAACAAGCAATTCAGGGAACCCACTGGAAAGTGGGTTCACCATAGGAACTAATCTGTTTCTATGTATCTGTGCAGAAATATCTCAAGGAATCGGTATGGTATCTAGATAGTGGCTGTTCTAGACACATGACAGGGATTCAACAATACCTGCACAGATACTCAAAGGAGCCAGGTCCCAAAGTGGTGTTTGGAGATAACTCTTCAGGTGACACAGAAGGATATGGCTCAGTGAATTGCAATGGGATCACTTTTACCAGGGTTGCATATGTGAATGGTCTTAAGCATAATCTTATTAGCATCAGCCAGTTATGTGATGCTGATTATAAGGTTTTGTTTACTAAGACTCAGGGAACCATATTCAACAAAAATAATGATGTTGTGCTGGTGGCACCTAGAAGGAGAGATGTGTATGTCATCAACATGGCTGTGTGCTCTGAAGACAGCTCAAATTGTTTTCTTGCCAAAGCCTCTGAAAGTGTCAACTGGCTGTGGCACAAAAGACTATCTCATCTCAACTTCAAGAACATCAATAAGATAGCCACTCAAAACTTGGTTGCTGGTCTACCTTCAGTGATGTTTTCCAAAGACAAAACGTGTTCTGCTTGTGTCAAAGGAAAACATCACAGGTCTTCATTCAAGACTAGGCAATCATTCTCTATTGACAAGTGCTTACATCTCCTTCACATGGACTTGTTTGGACCTGTCAAACCTCAAACCATCAATCACAACAAATACACCTTGGTCATAGTTGATGAATTTTCAAGATATACATGGGTGTTCTTCCTCAGAAGGAAAAGTGATGCAGCTGATGTCATCATGTCCTTCATCAGACAGGTTGAAAATATGAATGATGTTAGAGTCAAAGCTCTAAGAAGTGATAATGGTACAGAATTCAAGAATCATCAACTTGAATCATTTTGTGATGAAAAAGGGATTTCACAGAACTTCTCTTCAGCTGGCACTCCTGAACAAAATGGTGTGGCTGAAAGAAGAAACAGGACTCTGATTGAAGCAGCAAGAACTATGTTAAATGGTGCAGCCTTACCAAAGCAATTTTGGGGAGAAGCTGTACACACTGCCTGCTATACTCAAAACAGATCAATCATTGTCAAAAGACATGGCAAAACCTCCTATGAAGTTTTCAGAAAAAGATCTCCAGACGTCAGCTATTTTCATGTGTTTGGATGCCCTGTGTTTATTTATAACTACAGGGATAAACTTGGAAAGTTTGATGAAAAGGCTGATGATGGATTCTTTTTGGGATACTCTCCAACAGCCAAAGCCTTCAGAGTATTTAACATCAGAAGACAAGAAGTAGAAGAAACTTTCCATGTCAAATTTAATGAAGATGATGAAGTCATACAGAGAACAGGAACAGAGGGTGATGAAGTAGATTTTAATGAAAATATTTCTTTCCCAAGTGATGAGTTCACAGAACCCAGACCTACCAGTCATCACCACTCCAACACTCTCACTCCTTATGTTCCTGCTTTTGATCCTCTGTCTACTCACAACATAGAAGTTCCTACCTCTCAGGGACTTGATGAAGAAGAACCTCAAATCTCTGATGGTCCTTCTCATGATATTAATGACTCACCAATTCTTCAAACCTGTGAAGTTGCTCCTGCTGATAATGAAATTGTTTCCCTTGATGTGGCTGAAGAAGACTCAGACACTGAAGTAGTCTTTGAAGAAAGCCCTCCTAGTCAGCAGGATGAGACTCAAATTGTTCCAGCTGTGCCCTCAAGTACCCCTGTTCTTGAAACTCCAGCTCCTCAAAATAAGTGGTCAAGAGATCAACACATTCTTCTTGTCAAAATTATTGGGGAACCAAATGCAGGGGTCACAACCAGACAGCGAATCCAAGACTCTGAGTCAGCCTCAGCCAATGAATGTCTATTTGCTGAATTTCTTTCTCAAATTGAACCTAAAAGAGTTG
Source organism: Glebionis coronaria (assembly GCA_025667525.1). Taxonomy (NCBI): domain Eukaryota; kingdom Viridiplantae; phylum Streptophyta; class Magnoliopsida; order Asterales; family Asteraceae; genus Glebionis; species Glebionis coronaria. Next base: position 423,196,042 of record CM046875.1, read on the forward strand.
CTGAGGCTCTGGTAGAAGATGGATGGGTAGCTGCTATGCAAGAAGAAATCAATCAGTTCAAAAGGAACAAAGTATGGACACTAGTGCCAGCTCCACCTGGAAAGAATATCACAGGCACTAGATGGATCTATAGAAACAAGATGGATGAAATTGGGAACATCATCAGGAACAAGGCAAGATTGGTAGCACAGGGATACTCTCAGACTGAAGGAATTGACTATGATGAAACCTTTGCACCTGTTGCTAGACTTGAAGCCATCAGAATTTTTCTTGCTTATGCTGCCTATATGAACATCACTGTCTATCAGATGGATGTAAAGAGTGCCTTCCTCAATGGTGATTTGGCTGAGGAAGTCTATGTTGCTCAACCTGAAGGATTTGAGAACAGCGAGTTTCCCAACCATGTGTACAGACTTCACAAAGCAATGTATGGTCTGAAACAAGCTCCAAGAGCATGGTATGAAACTCTTTCAAATTTCTTATTTGAAAACAAATTTGTCAGGGGTTCTATTGATAAAACACTCTTTACCTTCAAGGACAAGAGTGATTTCATCATTGTGCAGATTTATGTGGATGATATCATCTTTGGGTCAACAAATGTCAATCTTAGTAGACGTTTTGCTAAATTAATGACCAAGAAATATGAGATGAGTATGATGGGTGAATTAACTTACTTTTTGGGTTTTCAAATTAAACAATGTCCTAAGGGAATTTCTATTTGTCAAGAAAAGTATGTTAAGGATTTACTTAAAAAATATGACTTGGCTGATTGTGCTTCAGTGAAATGCCCCATGCTTCCACCCAACAACTTGGGCCCTGATGAGTCAGGGGTCTCTGTCAATGAGACTTTATATAGAGGCATGATTGGGTCACTGATGTATTTAACAGCCAGTCGTCCAGATATCTAATTCTCCACATGTCTCTGTGCAAGGTACCAAGCTAACCCAAAAGAATCCCATCTAGTGGCTGTTAAGAGAATTTTCAGGTATCTCAAAGGAACACCATCCCTAGGACTATGGTATCCAAAGGAATCAGGCTTTGATCTCAAGGCCTATTCAGATTCAGATTATGCTGGATGCTGTATTGACAGGAAAAGTACTTCAGGCAGCTGTCAAATCCTAGGAGGAAAATTGGTTGGATGGAGTGCTAAGAAGCAAAACTCTGTGGCTATGTCTTTAGCTGAAGCTGAATATGTCGCTGCAGCCAGCTGTTGTGCTCAGGTGCTCTGGATGAAAAGTCAATTGGCTGACTATGAAATCTTGTATGACAAAGTGCCAATCTTTTGTGACAACACCAGCGCCATTGCCATATCCAACAACCCTGTTCTTCACTCTCGTACCAAACACATTGATATCAGGTATCATTTTATCAGGGATCATATTATGAAGGGAGATATTGAGCTGCATTTTGTTCCCACAGAGTTGCAACTAGCTGATATCTTTACAAAGCCTTTGGCTGAACCTACGTTCAACAGGCTAGTTGCTGAGCTAGGGATGCTCAATATCTCAAAGCCTGTGGCTTGATATTAAATGTGTTCATTAAATGGTTGATTCTATATTAAATGTTTTATTAAATGTTTTTCACATGTAACTAGGTAGTTGCGTTCCAAGTAAATGCGAAAAACATTCTCACATTTTTTAATCATTTAAGTTTCGGATAACGAGGAGACAAAATTTTTTGAAAGGTCAAGGGGACCCACTTGAGCAGTCATTTTCGCTTTTGCATTTAATACGGTTGAATAACTGTTCACTCAAGTTTGATTATATATATTGTCTTCTTTCTCTTCTCACCCACCACCATTCTCAAAATCATCTTCTCTCTCTAAAACTCTTATCTCTCTCAACCATCCGCCATTTTCATTTTCCTTCAACCTTAATTCAATGGCGTTTCCAGTACCAAAAGCCTCCAATGTGAACTTCGAGATCAACGAGAGCATCATTGCTTCCAATAACGCCATTGGATGGATCAAGGCACCAAACAACACCTACTCGGATCTGGTAAACTTCATGCAGAATTGTGACCTAAACGATGCCTTCACCAAAACTCCATCCACCTTTTACCAAGAATACCTTAGGGAATTCTGGTATTCTGCTGAAGTTGAAGAAGACACCATTACCTTTAGCCTTTCTTGCAATGAACATCCTTTTGCCTTTTCCCTTGTTGATTTTGCCAGTGTGGCCGGACTTAAACATGGAGATGAATGCCTGAAGGCAGTTGACAAAAAGGCTGTCAAGGAAGCATTGGCCACACTCAACCCTTGTCATGACATTAACCCTGCCCTCACACCAGCTGAAATCCTTGCTAAAGCCCCTCTGAAGATTAAGTATTTTTCTCCTATGTGGCGTGTCCTCTTCACCCACATTGTGAAGTCCCTGGGAGGCATGCAGGGATCACAGGATCAAATGTCGTTCAAACATCAGACTATTGCGTATGGATTAATATGGGGAGCTGATGTTGACGTTGGAAGCCTTCTTTTCTCTAACCTGGTAGAACAACTAAAGGGAAGGAATCAGGTCAGGGAAAAGAACATCTGTTATGTGCGTTATCTGTCCCTGATCTTTGAGAGTTTGCTTGGAGAGAACTATCATAACAAGGCCTTGACAGCTCTGAAGCCCTATCGTATCACTGGCGCCATCTACAAGGAGATTGGAGCTGAGGATATCCCTGTCACTGCTCACATGCTGAACGTTGCAAACCAGGTACCTATCGCTGAGAAGCCCTTGATCCCTTCCTCTGAGAAGGTGAATACTTCTAGTGTCGCTGGCAAGTCTACGTCTTTGACCTCTGGGCAGCACACTACTAAGTCCAAGGCTTCATCTGGCCAACAGCTAAAGAAGAAGAAAATCCCCTCTTCTTCCCAACCTAAAGCTGTTAGCAAGGCCAAGGAAAAGAAGATTGACACCGCCTCTGGTCCAGATACTCTTGTGGATACAGAATCTTTGGCTGACAAACAACAGGCGTCTAGTGTCTCTAGGTCAGCAGAGACTACAGGAAACCAGCCAAACCAAGCTGATATCTCACAGGTAATCAGTGTACATTTTTAGAGGTTCACAATCAACCACTCTCATTTGTCTGTAGGAGAGAGTGGTGAAGTTAGGGTAATCCTCGACCCATAGAAGTCTGTCATTTCACTTAGAATTCTTTAAGACTTCTGTACACTCTGTCTTTGCACCAGGGAGTGATTCATTTGTGTTTATAAAGCACCCCGATGACCCTGAACCCTCTAGACAGTATTCAGGCTAACAACAACCTGAATACATTAATGTCTCAACCTTGATGGCTGTACTTCACATAGCCTCTTGGTTCCCTCATTAAAAGAGTCCCAAAGGATTTATCCTTTCAGGGGGAGCTGAATCATCACCCTCAGCTTTCCTAGGGGCAGCGTAACAGGCGACCTACAACAACATATGTTTCACTCTTAAAAGAGTCCCAAAGGTTTTACCTTTTGGGGGGGCTGAATAATCACACTCAGCTTTCCTAGGGGCAGCGAAATGGCGATCATTAAACAACATATGTTTCACAATCAAAAGAGTCCCAAAGGTTTTTACCTTTTGGGGGGGCTGAATAATCACACTCAGCTTTCCTAGGGGCAGCGAATGGCGACCATTAACCACACTTCATTCACACTTAAAAGAATCCCAAGGATTTATCCTTTGGAGTGGCTGAGTTATCACCCTCAGCCTCTCTGGGACAGCGAAATGGCGACCATTCACTTTATATTTTCCCTGTTACTAATTACAACAAACTTGCAGGCTGAAATTGTACAGCCAGTCCAAGAACCTCAGGTACATGAAAAGGAGGCTGAAACAATAACTCAGGACATTCCGATTGAAGAAGAACTTGTGCTCAATGCTGATGAAGACATGCTTTCTGTAGAAGATTATGTCGCTGAGTTTAAACCAATGCCTGAAGATGAATTCCCTGAGGGAATGTTTGATGAAGAGGAGGAAGAAGATGAGGATGACCAGCTGTCAGCCTCTCCTCCTAAAGAAGATGACAAGACTTCTCCTCTTAAGGAAGCTGTTGACACACAAAACTCTGCTACATCTGCAACAACAGTCTTCCAAAGACCAATTTATGATCCAACAGCTGAATTCCTTTTGTTTGATCATCCTACCCAGACTAACTTCGACTTGATTCCAAGGGAGGATGATTTTGCTCAACAAAGCCTCAATATCAAGAATCTTCAGCCTGTACACCATCAGTCTGATATTGAGCGCTTATCAAGAAAGCTGGACGTGATCAAGTCAGAGATGCACAATTTTACTGTCACCTTTCCAGGTATTATAAAGAAGGCTGTGACTGAGGCTGTCACTGAGCCTATTCAGGAGGGTACAAGAAAAGGTGTGGCTCAGGGACTAAGTCATCTCTCGACACGAATCAAGAATGCAATTGACTCAGTTGTCCCTACATTGTTCCAAGAACAAGAAACCAACATAAACAGACACTTCAATGCAGTGCGCAACAGGCAATACAACCATGCTGGTTTTATTGTCAGGCGAGTTCAGGCAAATACCAATGCCAATGCCAACCTATTGCTGAAGATTGCCAGGGCATCAAGAAAAAGACAGCGTGCCATGGCTGCCTCTGTGGAGCAGATTGCAAGAAGATTTCAGGCACGTTCATCCAAGCATAAGAGAAGTAAGGATGAACGTGAGGGGGAGAAGAAAACTACACTCAGCCTTGCATCTGCTGAACAAGGATCATCTTCAGCCAATCCTTCAACAACACCTGTTCCTCTTCAAGTCATCACACCAGTAATAGTACCTGATGATGAGGATCAGACTCAGGGGGAGCAACAGACACAAGATGGAGCTGACTCATCTAAATCCATGATCTTAGTTAACATCAGCAAGCCTGAGGATGAGGATGAACCAGCAGCCAAGAAGCTTAAATTCACTGTGAGCTCCCTACCAAAATCTATTCAAAATCAGGCTCAGACAGCGTTCCTCAAAAGAGCTGATGATTTGAAAAACATAAGTGTGGAGTCCTCTGTCTCAAAGAAAGGTAAAGAGATAGTTTTGGTTGATACTGACATCAAACTTAAGAAGATAGCTGCGATGCTAGAGACAGGAGGATCCACAACAGACCTTTCCCAATTTTCAACCTTTACACCTTCCGATGAGAGACCTCTAACGCCTGAAGAAATAGAGCAACAGGCTGAAGAATTCAAAAGACTAAGTGAGCTCAAGGCTGCCAAAGAATTAAATGAAGCTACTCTGAGGAAGATGACACCACCTGAAAAAGAAAAACAAAAACAAAGGTTGAGGGAAATGGAACTTAAACGCGCTAAGGCCTTAAAGAAAGTCAAAGCTGACTATGATGCCTGCGTGAACAACAGGTATGCTGCTGGCAAGATAACCAAGTTTAGATACACCATTCACAAGTCCACAAACACTCCACAGATGATCTTATGAAGGGATAATCAAACGGGGAATATGGATGTGTTTGACAACTTCAGGTTAAAAACACTTGGGTTATCAGAATGGTTTGAACTCGAAGCCTTAGCTGCCAAAAAGTCTGGACAGGCAAATTTCCTTCTGCTTAAAACTCTTAAGGCTAAGTTTAACTGGATCAAGGAAACAGCTGCCAAACTCAAGATTGATCCCCCACCACAGCTTTTCGAACAAGGACCCCCAAAGACAGGCAACAAAAGAAGAAGAATTTCCCAAATCATTGATGAAACTTTTGTTACTGAAGATGTTCGTGTGGATGGCATGCACAGGGATCTGATCCTTCCTAATGGTATTGTTGGCCCTGTTGATGGTCAGACATACTCAGTGCCTGAAAGAGGAATGGCGTTTATGAACAAAGCCTGCCAATATGCTTTTCAGAGGGAAGATGAGCTTTGCCTGGCTTCAACTATTCAGCTACTCTGTCACAAGAAGTGTCTCAAGATCAACTCAGAGTATTCCAAGAAGTTTGCAAAGACTTTGCAGGATGAAATTGATAACAGATTAGATGTGGCCGAAGCTGAAGAAAGAATAAAAAATGATGACTATTGAAGATAGTATCAGCCCTTTTACCTTCATCTTTTATTTAACTTATGTAATGAACTTGTAATTTTTCTTTAAGTCTTAATAAAATCATGAGGTATGTTTGTTTAGATCTGTTATGTGTAAGAAGAAGCTGTTAAACTCACTTACCTTAACTTAGTTAGATCTAGCACTATTTATGTTTAAATAGGGGGAGATTGTTGGGAATCTAAACTTGTTAGATTCCCTGTTCATTGATTTAAACATAATTAGGCTGATAGATAGTCCCTTGCCTGTGCCTAGGAGGCAGGCAAGTTTCACAAGACTCACAGAGATCCGAATCTCTGTGAGCAACCTCAGAGGAGTCCATGTCAGAGACATTGTCAGGGAAGTCGAAGATTACCTAAAGACATACTCCTTGGCTGTGATGGATAACAGCCAAGATGTATTAGGGACTCTGAGGGGTTGAGAGTTAACAGGGGTGGCAATACCCTGATAACTCTCAGCACACTTTGGACATGCCATTTGTGTGTTCGAGAATATGAAGAATAAGGAAACTGTTTTGGACAACTGTTCCTTAAAGCATAATGGAAGACTACCAAGAATAGAAGGACATCATGTGACTGATGTGGGAACTTGTAAAAGCTTGTGTAGTCGACATCAAGTACTGTTCAAGTCAAACTCGTAACACTATAAATAGGATGTGTATCCTTGCATTAAGATTCAACACTTTGAGATATTAAGAACATTAGTGCGTGTAACTTAGTGAATCAAACAGCTACGACTGTATTCATAAGTTAAGGTTTATTGTTGTTCAAAGTGTGCACAACACATTGTCATCAAACGGTGTTATCCATAACACTTGTAATTCTTTATTATACAATAATAAGATTACGTTTGAAAAGTAATACCTTGTGTTGATTAAGTTAAGATTAGGGTTTCTCGCATTGATTAGGGACTTTCACATACTATTGATATTATGTTTGTGTTTTGGTTTTCGTAACCATATTCATATAACGGTTTTTATTTGATTTTATACAACGTCATAAGACGTATTGTATGATGTTTTTACGACATTGGCTCGTATAATAATTTTTAAGGCAAATGCCTATATTATGATTTTGATAAGGATTTGTATAAAACGACTTTGGCTATTTTATGGCCTATTACAAAGATTTGTATAAAATGATTTAGGCTATTTTACGGCCTATTACAATGATTTGTACGAATTGATTTTTGGTACTAATTTTTATACCAAAGTTATATTGATGGAATTTATTAAACTCTATGAATTCACTCGGCGTTATCGCTGACCTTTTCTTTTAACATGTTTTATCTCAGGTACTTGAAGGTAATTCTCGGGAAGACAACAAGAATTCATGGCCCGCACTTAAACTATATTTTCCATTCAACAATTTGTAAAACTTTGTATGAAATATAATGACTTGGGACCGATGTAACTTTGATATTTATGAATGGAAATGATTTATTATTAAACGACGCGATTTTTATGCGTTGTCTATGATGTGAGTAATGTGCTATCCCGTAACACCAACGAGTCTTCCGCTGTACTAAGTTGTGAAAATTTGGGGGTGTTACAACTTCCGTCTTTAGACTTTTTCTTCGATAAATCTTCAGAATAGGTCTTGGACTTCCGTTCTTTTTGCACTCTTGATCTTTTGACTTCGTCTTTTCCCGTTTTCTTCGATAAAAGCCCGTGAAAGCCCGTGTTTTCTTCCTTTTTCATCTTTTGGTCCTAAAACACAATAAAAACACAAACCACGCATAATTCCGACTTTTACGACATAAATCACACGTTTTGGTCTTGTTATTATTGGAAATAAGTGGTAAAAGGATAAGTGTTTTCACACTTATTAAATCCCCTACAGTTGACCATTGCAATGCCCTCATGCAATGCATTAATTTTAAAGCACGGTTTACATTTTCCATCATAAATAACCCACCTTGGCCTTTATTAACTACAAAACATAAAAAGATAGAAACAAGTAAAGAAATTAAAAACTTACATTGGTTTTGGTAGCCATGAACGTTTATCATCCTCAAGTTTCACGTTCCCCATACCAAGCTTAAAAACGAGATCATTGTTATTATAAGTTAGCAAACCAGCACGAATTCATGTGGGCCAATTATTCACTTAGACTCCCTTATTCCTAGGTGTATCTCTTATATTTTATTTTTGTCTTGAATGATCACGAGGATGCATTGTTTGACTTATTTCGATAGTTATTTAGGCCGAAAACAAAGTGAACGATTTAATCAATAGTTAGCTAAAGGACAAAATCTTTTAAAACTGCTTCTCGGGATCTCATAAAGTTCATATCTTGGCATAACTCGCTTCACGATTTGAGACCTTTCTCGGACCGATATTTGGCAGCAACTTCATACTTCGAATCTTTGAGAGACGTTCTTGAAATTATGGTCTTCTCTTCATAATAGGAATTTCTTCACTTGAAGTTTTGAGAGATTCTTCATCTTTGGACCACGACTTCTTCATTTTTCTCCAATCTTAATTTTGGACTTTGATATACAACGACCCGCCTCCTTTTAGGACTTGGATCTATTTATCCTCATACCTTGTTAGGGCCTTTTTGGATAGACTTCTCCATCAAAATTTAAGGGAGTTATTGCTTTTCGTCGTGTGTCTCGATCCTTCATATTGATTTTCGATAAATGATTCTTCACACCACTTTTGGATCTTTAGCAACAAAATGTAGCCCTCATGCCTTGTTAGGGCCTTTTCGGACTCGCCAATCTTCGCATCCCGCTTCAAGAAGTTATGCCTTGGCTATGAACTCTAATCCGAACCGAGCAACTTTTAAACGATCTTGGGCTAGAAGCTAAGTAACCTTTTAAATCATACAACCTTATTTATTGCAGATAAATTCATTAACAAGCGAAGGGAGAATAGGCTTATAATTAACTCACATAAATTCACGAAAGAATACCGAACTTATAATTGACTCTATCATCTCTCGTTCTCCACAGTTTAAAATCTCAAGGAATGAGACTCGTGGATGCTTAGCCTATTAAATCAAAGTTTTGGGTTTTCGAGTCATCTATAGGGTCTTGCAAATTCTTAGACTTTTCAAGTTTAGAATTCGCATTTTAAAGTTCCCTTGATAAACAACTCTCTAGGATCAATTATAGGAACTTGCGAAAAGTTCTTGTTCTTAACCCGCGAGAGTTAAGACTTTCGTGTTTTATAGCTCCCTATATAAAAGCCTAGCAAAACTTGACTTAAACACGTTAAGGATACTAGCTAGAGTAAACTTAGATAAGTAAACTCGGGTTGAGTCAAAATGTTCACGACTAAGAAAAATTTAAAACCACTTTATTTAAGCGAGGAAAGAAAATAACCATAATAAAGGAAAGTACAACTATACAACTAGGCCAAAATAGATTAAAAATTTTGAAAAATGTCGAAAAATCAAATTTTCCGGTTAAAATGAGGGCAAATTCATGGAAAAGACCACTTACTTCGATAGAAGTCCCCCTACACTTGAGATAAACATTGTCCTCAATGTTTAAGCATGTGGGAGTGAACTCCCCTACACTTAGGACATTTTGCACTTTGTTTAAATCTTCTTAAGGAAAGGACAACTAGAATGATTTCAATGTGAACATATAAAATATGATATATTGAATCACAAGAGTTTAGGATAGAACCGGGAAGATAGGAACACGGTATCACGGTTCGTCAAAAGTCATCAAGATGCTCTTTGAAGCTTTAATCCCTGCACAACACAAGAAACAAGACAACAAACACATACGGGGCTCCCCCTACACTTATTATGAAAGCAGTAAAGGATAGAGCACGGGTTGCCTCCCGAGAAGCGCTTGTTTTTGTTCACCGAGTCACGAGCCTGACTCGACCTAATTTAGTTGATGGGGAACGTGGTGAGGGATGGAATCATCTCGAGAGAGATGTCCTCTCCAAGGTACAGCTTCAAACGCTGGCCATTCACCTTGAAATTGGGCCCATTTGGCTGAGAAAGCTCAATGGTCCCATATGGAAAGACTTTGGCGACGGTGAATGGACCAGACCAGCGGCTCTTCAACTTGCCAGAGAAGATCTTCAACCGAGAGTTAAAAAGTAAGACTTGGTCACCAACGTGGAACTCTCGGTTCTTAATTTTTGCGTCATGAATGATCTTCGTCTTCTCCTTGTAGATCAGTGAGTTCTCGTAAGCTTCATTCCTCAGTTCATTTAGCTCGTTGAGTTGAATCTTGCGATGATCACCGGCTTTGTTGATGTCGAAGTTAGCCCACTTCAAGGCCCAGTGCGCCTTATGTTCCAGCTCGATGGGGAGGTGGCATGCTTTCCCGTACACAAGACGATAAGGCGTACAGCCAATCGGGGTCTTATAAGCAGTACGGAAAGCCCACAGAGCATCATCTAACTTATCGGCCCACGCGGCGCGATGCTCTCCCAAAGTACGCTCCAAAATTCGCTTCAATCCACGGTTGGATATCTCGGCTTGCCCATTGGTTTGGGGATGATAGGCGGTGGAAAGACGGTGATTGACACCATACTTAGCCATGACTCTTGCAAATTGATCATTGCAAAAATGAGTCCCGCAGTCACTGATGATAGCACGAGGAACGCTAAATCGAGCGAAAAACTGCTTCAAAAAGTTCACAACCACCCTCGCATCGTTCGTAGGGAGAGCCTTAGCTTCAACCCATTTAGACACGTAGTCAACTGCGACGAGGATGTACTTGTTCCCTTTGGATGATGGAAATGGCCCCATAAAGTCGATGCCCCATACGTCAAAGATTTCACATTCTTGTATGAAATTTTGAGGCATCTCATCTTTATGTGTGATCTTGCCTTGGCGTTGGCAAGCATCACAATGCTTAACCATTTCGTGAGCATCACGATAAATGGTGGGCCAATAGAATCCAGAGTCAAACACTTTCTTAGCGGTGTAGTTGGGACCAAAGTGACCACCGGTGGGTCCTTTGTGGCAAGCCTGGAGAATGTCAAAAGCTGCCGGTCCGTCAACACAACGACAAATGATTAGATCAGCACATTGTTTGAATAGATAAGGGTCATCCCAAAAGTAAGTCTTAACATCATTCAAGAACTTCTTCTTTTGTTGGGATGTTAAACCTTTGATGAGAATACCACCCGCTAAGTAGTTTGCAATGTCGGCAAACCATGGGGTGTCATCAAGATTGAGATTTATAGACATTAAGGTCTCAAGGGGGAAAGAGTCATTGATCTCTTTGTTCGGATGATCCCCTTGATATGGATCCTCAAGTCGACTCAGATGATCCGCGGCTAGGTTTTCGGCACCCTTCTTGTCACAAATTTCAATGTTGAATTCTTGAAGGATTAAAACCCAGCGAAGAAGTCTTGACTTAGAATCATGCTTAGTCATCAAGTACTTCAACGCGGAATGGTCCGTGTATACGATGGTGGGGGATAAAACAAGATAGGGGCGAAATTTTTCAAAAGCATAGACAACAGCTAAAAGCTCTTTTTCGGTTCGTATAATGCAATAGAGCCCCCGTCATTGTTTTGCTAGCATAGTGGATTGGTTGGAAGTGTTTATTCACTCTTTGACCCAAAACCGCACCAATAGCAAAGTCGCTAGCATCGCACATCAACTCAAAGGGTAGCTCCCAATTAGGGGTAACCAAGACAGGTTCCTTAGTTAGCTTATCCTTAAGAAGATTGAAGGCTTCGATACACTCTTTAGAAAAGATAAAAGGAGTATCTTTTTCCAAGAGGTGGGTCATCGGGCGAGCGATTTTAGAGAAATCCTGAATGAATCGACTATAGAAGCCCGCATGACCCAGAAAACTTCTCACACCCTTCACGGTTGAAGGTGGAGGTAATTTGGCTATGACATCAACTTTAGCACGGTCGACTTCAAGACCGGCTTTAGAGATTTTGTGTCCTAGCACAATGCCTTCTTTTACCATAAAATGGCATTTTTCCCAATTTAGAACAAGGCGAGTGTCTTCGTACCGCTTAAGCATACGTTCCAAATTGGCAAGGCAAGAGGAGAAGGAATCCCCGAAGACCGAGAAATCATCCATGAAGACTTTCATGGTTTGCTCAACCATGTCATGGAAGATAGCCAACATGCACCATTGGAAAGTCCCTGGGGCATTCCATAAGCCAAAAGGCATCCTTTTGTAGGCAAATGTGCCATAGTGACAAGTGAATGTTGTCTTCTCCTGATCCTAGGGATCGATGGGTATTTGAAAATAACCCGAGAAACCATCAAGAAATCAGTAATATTCATTACCCGCTAAACGTTCAAGCATTTGGTCCATAAAAGGTAGAGGGAAGTGATCCTTTCTCGTGGCATCATTGAGTTTGTGGTAGTCTATACAAACTCTCCACCCAGTAACGAGACGGGTAGGAATCAACTCGTTGTTAGTATTGGGCACAACAGTGATACTGCCTTTCTTAGGCACACAATGGACTGGACTAACCCATGGTGAATCCGAAATAGGGTAAATCATACCCGCATCAAGAGGTTTGATAACCTCTTGTTTGATGATTTCATGGATTTTAGGATTCACCCTTCGTTGGCTTTGAATTGTGGGCTTAAAGTCGTCCTCCATGAGAATTTTATGTGTGCAGAAGTGAGGATCAATTCCGCGAATGTCGGAGATTTTCCAAGCGATAGCTCTTTTATGCTTCTTCAACACGGTGATAAGTCGGGCTTTTTCTTCTTCTTGCAGGTCCTTCGCGATGATGACCGGTAACTTCTCACTGTCTTCAAGGAAAACGTACTCAAGATGAGGAGGTAGGTCCTTAAGCTCAAGAGTGGGAGGATCATCATTAGTCACCTCTTTAGGAGAAGGAGGAGAAAGCGGGTCCTCATTGAGAAGTCTCTCAATAGTACGAATGTCTTCATCCCAATCAGTGGACGAATTATCATACTTAATATCGAGAGGACCCAAGCTAGCTTCGAAATCATCCAAGTCACTTTCTCCAAAAGGAGTCAATGCCGGAGCAATTGAGGCAACGGTCTCAACATTGGGTAGAGAAGAGAGAGTACTTTTGCAAGCATCATGAAAATGTTCTTCACAAGCCTCATCGAGAACATCAATAGCATTAATACTCTCATATGAATAAGGTTGCTTCAAAATCTTACCCATGTTGAAGACAATTTTATCATCACCAACTCTCCTGATTATTTCGCCTGCGGCTACATCAATGAGAGTGCGACCGGTCTTCAGGAATGGACGTCCAACGATTAATGGAACACGAGGATCCATCTCGTAGTTGTTAGACACGTAATTATTCGTGTTTTTAGTAGTAATATCCCTTCATTTATGACATAATAAATAGCAAAACGTGTATTTTTAGTGCAAATATCGTTTATATTTGCTATTTATTATTGTAGGTACGGATATGATGAAAAGGAGCAAAAGCGAAGCCAAAGAGCCAAAAAAGAGCACAAGATAGAAAGAGCACGAAAAATCGAGTTCGACGGTGCATTCATGTTTTATTGGGCCGGACCGACACCATTTAAATGGGTCGAACCGACCCATTAATATATCAAATAACTTCAGCCCAATAGCAACATCAAAAGCAAAAGCCCACACAGGCCCATGGTGACAAGATGAGATGGTTAGCTTATTTTGGACGCAGCAAGAAAGCAAAAAAAAAAAGAAGACTCGGCCCAGGCAGGCCCAAGATGAATGGAAATCAGATTGAGGGTAGCGTGTATTTTAAGCAGAGAGAAACAAACATTCCTGATGACATTTTTTTTTATTTATTAACTTTCTCCTGCGTTTTCTTTTAAGTAGTGGCAGCACTTATTTTATTTTTTTGATTGGTTTGTATTTTTCATTTTTAGGATGTAGCGTAGGGTATAAGCAGACTGCTATCATCTTTTTCTTGTCTAAATTTTTAATACGCTGCATCTTATTTTATTTAGATCGATATTCATTTTTTTTCATTTTAATTTTTGTTGATAAGAAGATACAGTAAGAGATTAACATTCTATATTTTTCTATTTTTTTTGGCCTGCGTTTTTTTTAGTTGAAGTAGAATAGGAAGCTGCGTTTTTTTTTTAATTAGTTTAGGATAAGGCAAAAAATGAATGAGATCCTAATTTTGCAATTTTTCCCTGCGTATTTCTATTCTATTAGTTTAGGATAGGATTATTTTATTTTATTGTATTTCCATTTTTTTTTCTTTCTTAAATTACTCTTTAAGTAGATTTATCAAAAGATCTTATCCTCAATATATTGGAGAGGGGGGCTGGCGTACTAAAAAGCAGACTTCTTCATAATATTTTTTTTTAGTAGTTTTTTTTTAGATATGATAGGATAGATAGAAACAACATTCCAATTTTTAATAAAAGCTTATTAATTTATTAGTTTAGGTAGCAATAGATAGATACTTGAAAATTAGCTTTATTTTTAATTAATAGTTTTTAAATAAAAGCTTATCAATTTTAGAATTAAGATAAAAAGGGTTTTTATGAATTTTAAAATTTTAAAATGCCTTTTAGCTTTATTATCGTTAACCGTTTGTGCTTTCTTTGTCATCTCGACGTATTCGGTTCATCACTTTCGACGAGGAGTTTTACGGGTCTTTTAGCTAAATTAGTATTTAAAGTTTAAAGCTTGATTTTTTTTATCTCGGTGGTTAGTCGATAAAATTGATAACTTTATCCACTAATTATTTGATAAAAAGATTTAAAGTTTTAAACTTTACATCTAATTTAGTTATTAGATTCGATAGTTGAATTTTCATCTCCAATACTTTGTTACGGGTACTATTCTCTTTTTCTTTTATTGCCATTCATTAGTTTTGAAATTATTATTGTTGCCTTGTTCATGTTTAGCTTTAATGTCATTTTTAGAGTAGTTTTATTTATGATTGTTTAGTCTAGCACTTTATTGCCGTTAGCATTATTTTTAGTCTCTTTCGCTTTATATTCATAGTATACTTGTCACTTTCATTATCTTTTAATATTTAATCGGTTAGTCTAGTAGTTTAAATTTAAACATCAAAAACCCTTTTATTCGAGCATCAAACTTGAGACATTAATGCGGATTTCCATTCACACTTCGCCAGGAACTACGATAACCTTCGGGTGTACGAAAACGATAGTATAAAATGGCGCCGCTGCCGGCTTTGTGTGTAGCGATGTTTGCGTTGTGTTTTTAGTTGGTGACTTGAAGATCCTTTCTTTTTGAAAGTTTATTTTCGTATTTGTATATATATATATAAAAAATAAAAAAATAAAAAAATAAAAAAATAAAAAAATAAAAAATTTAAAAATCCAAAAAAATATATATAATTTATAAAAACCAAAAATATTTTCTTATTTTATCTTATTTTCTTTATTAATATATATATCTTTAAAAAAAATAATAAATAAATAAATAAATTAAAAAAAAAAAAGGGTTTTAAAAAAAAAATATATTCTTCTTTATCCTCTATTGTGTTTAATTCTTTTCTCGACCCCTCTTATTTTTAATTCTTCATGGATTCGTCTTGCGTTCGGTGTGGGAGACCATGGCATGGTTTTCAAACATGTCAATGGTGTACTTGTGAGCGGTGTGGTTTTGATATCGACGATACACAATTTGGATTTTGTCCATTTTGCAATTCAACAAATTCGTACTTCTCCTCTTACAATACTTTCTCACCCCCTCCTGTCTATGACAATCCCTATCCGCAAAATGCACCGGGTTTTTCTCAATACCCGTGTTGCAATCATTGTGGGGGCCCTCATGATACTTCTTATTGTCAGCCAATGAATTATTATGAGCCAAATCCGTGTTCTCATTTTTCTTCACCGATGGATTATTATGAACCAAATCCGTGTTCTAATTCTTCTCAACCGATGACTTCCTATGAGCCACATCCGTGCTATAATTCTGGTTTTCATAACTGTGAGCCCCCACATCCTACCATCAATCATCAATCCTCTCAGAGAATTCAACAACTCAATGCTTTGAAAGACGAAACACGCGCCATTGTTTTGCAACTTCAAGAAGCCGTTGTTCTTCTAAAAGAAGCAAATGAGGAGGAAAAGCGACAACGACAACGACAAGAGCAAGTATCTAATCTTAGTGATTATACTCCGCCTCTTGTGCGTTCTTTCTATTATGATGATGATGACGATGAGAATACAATTTCTTGGAATGATCTTTGTGCTCAATGTCCTAGTGCAATTGTAATTCCTTCTCTCGACTTACCGGCTCTCGAGCCTAAGGATTCTACCACTCCTATTCTCGATTCTTCCACTACGGAGCCCGATGCCTCTCTCATCATGGGGGATGAGGGTCTTATCACTATTCCTTGTGACGAGACTCTTATTCCAATCCAAAGTGAGCCTACGGTTGCTTCCGATAGTGACGATGAGTGTGAATCTCTTTCTAGTGATGATTCTTTACCTCCCACCGACATCTTGGGAGAAGATTCTTTGGCTTTCTCTAATCCTCTTTTTGATCTCAATGATGATTTTACTTCTAGTGATGACGAGTCACTATCCGATGAAGACGTTCAGAAGGAAAATTTCAAGATTTATTCGAACCCTTTATTTGATTTTGATGACGCCTACATCTCTAGTGAGATGAATCCTCTCTTTGAAGAGGGGATTGAGGACATTGATAGCTCCGACTCTTTTTCTATTGATGAGCATTCGTTGTTAGCCACGCCACCTCCCATCGTAGAGGAGGTGGAGAGATTTGACCCTACTTTTCGTTTGATTCGGTCTGGTGAGGTGACGCGGGTGGTCGATATTTCTTCTGATATTTCTCATATTATGTTGCCACCCCGTCCTACTACGTGCACACCCAAGCAGGTGATGTATCGCTTTTACTCGCCTCATTTCATACCGGGAAATGAGGATGAGTGTTTTGATCCCGGAGGAGACGTTGATGTTGCTATTTCTTGTGATGTTTTACCGGTTATCCCATCAACTCTTGCTTTGAGTTTCTATAAAGTGTCCTCAGGTGACACTTTGATATCTTTTTCTCCCACCCTCCCGCCCTTGGCGAAGACGAGTATTCTTAAGGATCGCCTTTATACCTATTTCTCGTATGTTATAAGAATCCTTCTGCTTTTCTTCACTTATACTGTGGATTCTTCTTCTTTATTCTCATCCGGTAATGAGGATAAGATTTTTGACCCTGGCATATCTGTTTTGAGCCAGTGGTGATTCTCTTGCTCCCCCATGGACCATTTAATTCGGGGTCGAGTCAGGCTCGTGACTCGGTTAACAAAAACAAGCGCTTCTCGGGAGGCAACCCGATGATCTATCCTTTTTATCTTTTTCTAACATAAGTGTAGGGGCGTGCTTCTCTCCATGTGTGCTTGTTGGTATTTGTTTTTGTGTGCAGGGTTCCCTTGTATCGAGAAGACTTTCAGAGGGTTGATGTTGCTGTTTTCCATCATCTTCTTCATTCAGTCTCCGATCGATCTTCATTTCTATATCAGGGGAGTACTCAGTTCTTATCTTTATCCATGCATATCTGATTGTGTTCTCCTTCTTACACTTGGAATTCTAGCATTAGCCTTTTGTGTTCTTAAGTGTAGGGGTAACACCTTATCACTTTTGAACATTGAGGCCAATGTTCGGTTCTAAGTGTAGGGGGGTTTATATCATATTGCTCATATTCATGCCTACTTGTTTGCCCTCTTGCATCCTATTTTGATCAAATGTCTGTTTTTATTTTATTTTATTAATAATAATAAAACGTTTTTGACCGTGCGTGATTGACTTGTCCCGTAGGCTAGAACAAAGGGGATCCTGACTCTGCCTGAGTGTTGATCTGGCTGCTCCCTTTACTTTTAGACTAAGCTTTTAGAAATTGTGCAAATAAAAATGCTAAACGTGGAGTAGTTGGTTCTCTTTAGAGCTTATATGAGTAACCTATGGCTTTTCCTCTTAGATTATAACTAGACTAAATAAGTGTGTTTTTTTCAAGCCTTTGAACGTTAAAAATTGTGTTGTTATGCAAAAATAAATTCTTAAGCAATTTTGATATAGAGTCCTAAGTCAACTTTTTATTTAAATTTGAGTGAAAGCATACTTTCTTAATTTTGAAATAATGTTGCGTGAATTAATATGTCGAAAAAAAAAGAAAAAAAAAAAAACCGAAAAAAAAAATGATGAAAAAAAAAAATATATATATATATATATATATATATAGAAAGAAAAAAAATGAAAAAAAAAAAATGAAAAAAAAAAATTGAAAGAAAAAAAAAAAGAAAAAGAAAAAAAAAATGTTCAATAGAGTTAGAAGAGTCGAGTGAATGAATAAGTGTTTTTGTTGTTTTAATTATAATTGTGAGAAACTTTCTTTTTCTCAAATTTAAATCCGAAGTTGAACTAGAATTCGTCAATTTTGTATAAGAATTTAGACGGTAATTGAGAATGTAGAAGTCAAAGGTCCCGTGAGCTCCGATACTATTCTCGAGGGTGTAAAAACCTAGCCTCCTAAGCTTTGCTAAAGGACAAGCTGAGAAGAAAGTCGCTACATGGAGTGATCTCTCCTTTGAATCTTCATTCTCTAATTACCGTCGTTGTTTTTCATCTAAGTGTCTTTTATTAGCTTAGCGGTGATTTCAAGATCTTTGATTTCAAAATCCCGCCGATCCCGGTACTATTCTCCGTGGGGTGTCAAAAGCCCGGGCACTTAACCGATGAGGTTGGGACGTCCCGAGAAGAAAGCCGCTACACGGGAAAGGCCATTTTTGAATCTTAAATCTCGTCATTTTCGGTGAGTTTAATATTCCACTTAGATGATTAGCAACCATAACAAATGTCGATTTGAACGATCAAAAATTTGAAAATGAACACACTTGCCTAGTCTTTTATAATTATAGGAGTGAATAGTTATTTTTACATAGGTTATTGGTATAAGTAGTGTTGGCATTTTGCCAAAACGTTTGCACGAGGAATTTTAGCTTAGTTGGGAGTAATAAAAAGAGGATGAAGATATTTATTCCCTGGAGACACCCAGTTTGCGTGTTTCCCGTTCTATGATCCTTATACCTTGAATAAAAAGTCGAGCATGGCGGGTCACTATGGATTTCTATTTTTGTTTTCTTTTAGCAATCTCGAATAAAGTGGTTTTAAATTGTTTTTAACGTTTGTGACAATAGTTGCTTGGGGGCAAGCAACGTCTTAAGTGTAGGGGCGTGTTAGACACGTAATTATTCGTGTTTTTAGTAGTAATATCCCTTCATTTATGACATAATAAATAGCAAAACGTGTATTTTTAGTGCAAATATCGTTTATATTTGCTATTTATTATTGTAGGTACGGATATGATGAAAAGGAGCAAAAGCGAAGCCAAAGAGCCAAAAAAGAGCACAAGATAGAAAGAGCACGAAAAATCGAGTTCGACGGTGCATTCATGTTTTATTGGGCCGGACCGACACCATTTAAATGGGTCGAACCGACCCATTAATATATCAAATAACTTCAGCCCAATAGCAACATCAAAAGCAAAAGCCCACACAGGCCCATGGTGACAAGATGAGATGGTTAGCTTATTTTGGACGCAGCAAGAAAGCAAAAAAAAAAAAGAAGACTCGGCCCAGGCAGGCCCAAGATGAATGGAAATCAGATTGAGGGTAGCGTGTATTTTAAGCAGAGAGAAACAAACATTCCTGATGACATTTTTTTTTATTTATTAACTTTCTCCTGCGTTTTCTTTTAAGTAGTGGCAGCACTTATTTTATTTTTTTGATTGGTTTGTATTTTTCATTTTTAGGATGTAGCGTAGGGTATAAGCAGACTGCTATCATCTTTTTCTTGTCTAAATTTTTAATACGCTGCATCTTATTTTATTTAGATCGATATTCATTTTTTTTCATTTTAATTTTTGTTGATAAGAAGATACAGTAAGAGATTAACATTCTATATTTTTCTATTTTTTTTGGCCTGCGTTTTTTTTAGTTGAAGTAGAATAGGAAGCTGCGTTTTTTTTTAATTAGTTTAGGATAAGGCAAAAAATGAATGAGATCCTAATTTTGCAATTTTTCCCTGCGTATTTCTATTCTATTAGTTTAGGATAGGATTATTTTATTTTATTGTATTTCCATTTTTTTTTCTTTCTTAAATTACTCTTTAAGTAGATTTATCAAAAGATCTTATCCTCAATATATTGGAGAGGGGGGCTGGCGTACTAAAAAGCAGACTTCTTCATAATATTTTTTTAGTAGTTTTTTTTTAGATATGATAGGATAGATAGAAACAACATTCCAATTTTTAATAAAAGCTTATTAATTTATTAGTTTAGGTAGCAATAGATAGATACTTTAAAATTAGCTTTATTTTTAATTAATAGTTTTTAAATAAAAGCTTATCAATTTTAGAATTAAGATAAAAAGGGTTTTTATGAATTTTAAAATTTTAAAATGCCTTTTAGCTTTATTATCGTTAACCGTTTGTGCTTTCTTTGTCATCTCGACGTATTCGGTTCATCACTTTCGACGAGGAGTTTTACGGGTCTTTTAGCTAAATTAGTATTTAAAGTTTAAAGCTTGATTTTTTTTATCTCGGTGGTTAGTCGATAAAATTGATAACTTTATCCACTAATTATTTGATAAAAAGATTTAAAGTTTTAAACTTTACATCTAATTTAGTTATTAGATTCGATAGTTGAATTTTCATCTCCAATACTTTGTTACGGGTACTATTCTCTTTTTCTTTTATTGCCATTCATTAGTTTTGAAATTATTATTATTGTTGCCTTGTTCATGTTTAGCTTTAATGTCATTTTTAGAGTAGTTTTATTTATGATTGTTTAGTCTAGCACTTTATTGCCGTTAGCATTATTTTTAGTCTCTTTCGCTTTATATTCATAGTATACTTGTCACTTTCATTATCTTTTAATATTTAATCGGTTAGTCTAGTAGTTTAAATTTAAACATCAAAAACCCTTTTATTCGAGCATCAAACTTGAGACATTAATGCGGATTTCCATTCACACTTCGCCAGGAACTACGATAACCTTCGGGTGTACGAAAACGACAGTAGTAGTCAACGACAACAAGATCCGCCGGGAAGGTGAATTTGTCAATGCCAACGAAGACATCTTCGGCTATCCCCACTGGATAAGCAACCGTACGGTTAGCTAATACCAAAGTCATTTTTGTGGGGACTAGCTCGGGGAGAGATAATTGCTTCCAAACACTTAAAGGCATTAAGTTAATACTGGCACCTAGATCAGCTAGGGCCATGCAATTCTCTACTCCCGGGAAATTGCAAGGAATCAAGAAGCGACCCGGATCACCAAGTTTGGTGGGCAATTTCCTTAAGAGCACTGCGGAGCAATTCTCATTAAGTTGGGTCTGAGCAATGTCAAGAAGCTTCTCCTTGTCACTTAGAAGATCTTTAAATATCTTAGCGTATTTGGGCATGTGAGCGAGAGCCTCGGCAAAGGAGATGTTAAAATTCAATTGTTTAAACATTTTGAGAAAGTTTGAAACCTGAATATCATCCTTTCTCTTTTCCTTCTCTTTCCTCAACCTTGAAGGATAAGGTATATTGGATGAAGAAGAAGGCTTAAGGGGAATAGGATCACTTACAACCACGGGTGGTGGGGAAATAGGGATAGAAGGTGAAGGAGGTGAGGAAAGTTTCTCTTTTTCCTTGTTCACAATCACGGGTAGAGGTGTAGGAAACTCGGGTTCCGTATAACCTTTTCCACTATGAGTGGTGATTGCTTTCATCTCCCCTCTTGGATTCGCAACGGTGTTACTCGGAAGAGTACCCGAAGAAGAGGGTTGATTACTTTGGATGAGCGAACCAATCATATCACGAATGTTAAGCGCTTGAGTGCTGAAAGAATCTCTGATGTTGGCACGGATCTCATTGCTCTGTTTTGCCATATCATTCCTTAGCTCGGCTCGAATATCGTTCCATTGTTTCGTCATTTCGCCCTTCAAGTTGATGACTTGACTCTGAAGATTCGTCACCAGCTCCCGATTAGTCTTCATGAACTTCTCGACGTCTGGACTCACTGCCATCGGTTGATTGAGAGGTGGAGCTTGGTAAGCTTGAGAATTTCCTTGAGTTGGGTATAGGTTTTTTTGGGATTGATATTTATTGTTAGCACGAGGTTGGGATTGATTGTTTCGGTTATAGCTTTGTTGTTTGTTTTGGTTTGCAGGAGGGAAACCGGGTAGAGCAAGATAATTGTTTGAACGATGACTTAGAAAACTACGGTCTCCTTGAGGACGAGCTTGATAGCCTCCTGTGGGATAAGTACCGTAAGCTGCGTTAACATTTTCAGAAAAATTGACTTGAGTGGAAGGACAATCATTATAAGAATGAGGACCAACACATGTGTCACAAGAAATAGCAACGGCTTTAGCTTGTTGAAAGTGGTTTGTGGCTATGGTCATGAAATTCTTGTTCATCTCCGCGAGTTGTCGAGAAATTTCAGTCATCTCGGGATTGGAAGTAGTAGAAGAAACATTGACTCTCGAGTTAGATCTTGAGGATGCGGATGAATCCCAATTCTTGTGGTGAGTAGTCAAGTTTTCAATCAACTCTCTACACTCCTCCGGTCTCTTCTTCATAAAAGTACCACCGGCGGCGGCATTGATCGTGTCACGATCACGAAAAGTGAGACCATTGTAGAAGGTGTCAATGAGAGTGACGGGGAGCATGTTGTGATTTGGACAGCGGTCGATCAAATCATTGTATCGTTCCCAAGCATCGAAAAGCGATTCATCATTGTCTTGCATGAATCCACTGATTTGGTTACGAAGGCTTGTGACCATGGATGGTGGGAAGTAGAGCGACAAAAAGCGTTGAGTCATGTCATTCCACGTATGAATAGAATTCTTCGGGAGACAGTCAAACCATTTTTTGGCATGGTGAGAAAGCGAGTGGGGAAAAAGTTGAAGGCGAAGGTCATCCATAGAAACACCTGGGCACTTCATGCTTTGGGTGATGGTAATGAATTTGTCGAGGTGTTTGTTGGCATCATCATCCGGAATTCCGCGAAATGGGTTAGTTTGCACTTGTTGGATCATGTGATGCTTCAACGAAAACTCCTGAGCCGTGACGTGCATCGGCGCAATCGGGCCTCCGCGTCCGTTCATGGTGGGTTGACACAATTCCTCCATTGTTCGTAAATCAGGCAGGGGGACATTGTTGTTGTTGTTGTTATTGTTATTCAAATTGGGTAGAGGTGGGTTATTATTGTTGTTGTTAATACCAGCCATATCTAGATCTTCACGAGTCTCGGGCTCAGAATAGTTCGAAGATCTAGTACGCATACACCTGCAGAAGAAAAATATACACAGAGAATATCTATATAATCTTTTTGGTGCAAAACCTTTTGGAAAAGAATTGCTTTTTATGATTTTTCAATGTTTTTGTATTTTTGAAGAGTTTTATATTTTTTAGGATTTTTGAAAATTTTTAAAGCAAGGAAAATAACGTTCAAAGAACGGATCCAAAAATTCAATGCGTCTCTCACTAGAAACCGTTAATCGTAACGAAAAGAGCCGGCAGCGGCGCCATTTAATACTCGATTTTGCAACCAAGTATAAAATCTTATCGTCCGAATCTTTTCGAATTGACTATTGGTTAAGAGTGCGACTCAATCGTCTTTTGGTGAACAAGAGAATGGTTTGGTTGATTATCTATTTTAAACTAATAGCTAGTAATTTAAATGTCGTTGAGTAAAGTAGAAGTATAAATATGAAAAATAAAATGACTAGTTAAAATAAAGGCTTGAAAATTTAAGGGCAAGACTAGGAAAATAATTGAACACTAGATAAAACTAACACTTAGAAACTTTGCAAAAACAAGAAGCTAAACCAACGTAAAATCCCCAAATCGAAATCTGATCGGAAAATGCAACAATTGAAGCTGATCGGAATATCCACTAACTGCCAAATCGGAATAAGCCAAAACAGGTCCAGATCGGAACATATTCCGATCTGGTGGTCGGAATGTGGGAAATGAACAAATCGGAATACTGAATATAATCCCCAATCGGAATGTTTAGGAATAACTCTAATCGGAATATAGCAAAAGTCACCAATCGGAATGTTACAAAATGGAGTCAGATCGGAATATGGGATAAAGACTCTAATCGGAATATGCTACAACGATCCAGATCGGAATGCTAAACCCTAATCCGATCACTCGATCGGAATAAGGAGGTGAGGGTGTTGGTCGGAATGAGCTACGATCGGTAAGATCAGAAACCCTTTTCCGATTTGTCAATCAGAAAAAGGGGAAGGTTGCTCGGAATACGTAGATCGGAAAGGGGTTTATAACCCTTTCCGATTTATATGGGATTCGGTTATAAGCCAAGAAATAAGCTATTAGGATGACCTTATTCCCAAAACTAGAACGAATCAAAAACTAAACGGATCAAATAAGCACTTGTATCAACTTATCTAAACTTAAAATAAACAAACTTTCAAATCAAACAATAAAAATATAAACTTTTTAAGAAAACTTTTTATAAGTAAATAAGCTAATCACAAAAATAAGCCAATAAGCACAAGAATCTCAAAGCTTATCCGTATGAAAACTTAAGTAATGATCAAAATATTAACTTTTTAAGCACGAAATCATTATGAACAACACGGATCATATGAAATTCGCACCAAAATCAATCTAAAAATCAAAGAAAGGTAGAGTGAGAATAAGGATTAAAAGCTTAACTAGACTTTGATTAATGAAAAATAAGCAATACAAATGTTTAATCTTGAAAGATTAAAAGAAAAGATGAAACTTAGTGAGAGAAAGTTTAGAACTTTCTCTCTCTAAAACTAGAAAGAAAAGTGCAAAATGAAAAACTAAAAATTAAAGACTAACTAACTCCCCTCCTAATGTGTATTAGGAGGGTATTTATAGGAAAAGTGGAAGGAGTGCATGTGTTGCATCTTCTTTCTTTCTTTCTTCACGTCTTCTCGACTCGACTTTAATTCTTTGTCTTTTCTCGATGTCGTCTCGGAATTTGAACTTGTCTTTTAATTTTCTTCTTCTATTAGACTTAAGTTCTTCGACTTCATTAAACTTCCGTCTTTAGACTTTTTCTTCGATAAATCTTCAGAATAGGTCTTGGACTTCCGTTCTTTTTGCACTCTTGATCTTTTGACTTCGTCTTCTCCCGTTTTCTTCGATAAAAGCCCGTGAAAGCCCGTGTTTTCTTCCTTTTTCATCTGTTGGTCCTAAAACACAATAAAAACATAAACTACGCATAATTCCGGCTTTTACGACATAAATCACACGTTTTGGTCTTGTTATTATTGGAAATAAGTGGTAAAAGGATAAGTGTTTTCACACTTATTACGGGTTGTTTTGATTTCGTTTTGGGGGATGAGGGGTGTTTACCGCCTAAATAAACTATTAACTAATTAGTTTAAACTTAAATAGTTATAGTTTATTTAGGTTAGTGGGATGGTGACTGGGATTGGTGGGGTGAGGTGGGGTATTGTGATTGGTGGGGTGTGATGAAGTGGAGTGGTGACTGGGCGGGGAGAGTTTGATCTTTGGCAGAACACCCCCTTGATCTTCTAAGTTGTGTGCATACAAGTTTGTGGCATTTTTTCTTGCAAATTCCTTTGCAAACAAGTTTCTTTTTTTCCACTTTGGCCACAAATACTTTTCAAAAAGTATTTTAAGGGTATGATTTATACTTTCTTGAATCTTCAAGGGCTGAACTTGACATATCTTTATACATTAGGGTCCTCTCTTGTATGATTGTATTTGATGAGGACTAAAAGTGACCAATCTTCATTTTGTAGGGACTAATTTTGCCAATTCTTTAAAGTTGTGGGTCCTTTTTGTAACTTTGACAAACTTTAGGGACCAAACTTGTAATATGAATATACAAGGGTATAAAGTGTCATTTCTTCAGTGATGAAGGATCTTTCTTGTACATCTTCAATTCTTCAAGGGTCTTTTTGGAAAATTCAACATTCGGGTCCGGTTCATTGTGCGACTTCGTTTCTCCTGTTCGTTTTTTGATTGAATTTTGTGATCTTTTATCATTTTCTCGATATCCATACCTAAAATACACATTGAGCAAACACAAGCATATATGTGGCACTTTTTATGATATTTTCACCGTTTTAAGCCCGCTTTAAACGATGAGACCATGTATAAAAGCAGTCTCATCAAGATTATAGAGAGAAGGGGTAAGACTTATGCTTGGAGATGACTTGGTATTTATAGGCACCAAAATTAGCTGCTTACGGACCCCACATACTCAATTTAAAAGGGTTCGTCCCTTTAAGAAAGGGTATCCGTCTGTGCTAACTTGGATCAGCCATAAGTACCAAATCTTTTAACCAAGGTTCTATACAATGTTATAATTAGCTTGATGTTTTACTTTTAGGATTAGATTAAAAGAGTGTATAAGTATCTTTGTTGTACTAAAACTGTTGATGCAAAAGTTGGTGATCCTTGCTAGACCCGAATTAGGCTTAATTCGGGTTGGCTGGGCTCCGGCTCCTGCACCAAGTGAACTGTTTGGTTTAGATCCTGCACACTAAACAACACGCGTTAGGCTTACCGTGGGAATGTTTCCCACAACTAGACTCCGGCGTGAGAGTAAGTAATCGGTTAGGGTTTTATGTGAGTTGAGAGTTTAGAACGTGATACCTTTGTGGAACCCTTGGGGGTTCCTTTTATAGGAAGTGAAACCCTAGTGGGCTGCCACTGATACTTCGGCCCCAAGGAAAGGATAAGTACAAGAATTAGAATGATTGTTATCTTCTAATTATGGTGAGTGATTATCCTCTTCTTTGGGGTAAATCCTATTCCTAGACAGAATATGATTCTGTCTAACCCTGTATCGGCCGTGTCGGGCCGTGGGCCGCACACGTGCGTGCGGTTACTGTTCATCCAAGCCCATAAGCTTAAATGACATTATTCCCACCCATCTGTGATGGGCCGGATACGGGTAGTACCCGTGGGCCGTGCTCCTGACCCGGCTGGGGACTATACGTCATCATGTCCCCCCAGTCTAGTTGTTACAGTCGTAGGCGTAACCTCTAGACTATCAAGGTGCTCTCCGGACATACCAAGAAAGACCTAGGAAACACTCTATATTGAAAATTTTGCTTTGGCCGCACGTGGCGGCCTGCCTTAGGAATATAATTCCAATAGCACATCAGCCGCACGTAACGGCCGAGGCAAATTAAATGTAGCATTGAATATGGTCTTACGTAAGAGCCGCATATCCCGACACAAGAATAAAAACATTAATGGTAGTCAACTTTTCAGCCGCACTTCTGCAAAAGTGCACCATTAATGCCCACCATTGAGCCACGTAAAACTGCCAAGAAGTGACCCGTGGGCCCCTATGATTTTGCAGAAGTGTCAAAAATCCCATCTGTTGGATAGGCGTGGTGGCCTACATGTGTCGAACATCCACGTTACCTCGGAAACCGAGGCAACCCTATATAAGAGTTGGTGTGTGTGTTTGTTACACACACAATTCACCCTACCTTCCGCCATTGTTATTTTCAAGCTTCTACCTCCAAAACTTTGCCTTCGATCCCACGGATCTCCTCCACCGCAGGTTAGATCATCCCGCCTTTCAAAACCTTTCTATAAAACATGGTAAAGGACAACCCCCTTATCACGGATGTCCCTAACGTGATGTCTGCGGAAAATACATCGACTTTCTGTCGAAGTATTATATTCCTGAAAGCGTACACCCCACCTATCCAGGTGAAGGTGAGGCGATTACGGATGCACCGGCGGGGAAAATAGGCGTGTACACGCGCCTATTTGATTCGGCCAATTACCGTATTCCCCTGTCCAAATTCTTGGTAGATCTGCTATTGTATTACGACTTCCACGTAACCCAGCTTCACTGCATAGGGGCGTGTAACTCCAACCATGAACCTTTTTAGGGCTTTTTACTTCCCCCAGCTAGTGAATGGGTGGCTATCGTTTAAAAAACGACCCGGGAACGCCCCCATGACGTGTAGGAAGCCTTTAGACTCCCTTAAGACCTGGTACGACCATTACTTCTTTGTTGATGAGAAGGTATTCCCTACTCCTTTCGTACTCAAAACCAAAGCACCCAAAGACTTTCCGCCCAAAGCCAAAGACTATAGTAGCAAAGACTTGAAAATATTAGATACCCACCGCACAGAATTCCATAGGGGGTTGCCGGAACACTTTCTGTGCTTAGTAGGAATAAGCCGCCGCTACTTTGGGAGGGATGACTTATATTCGTGCTTCCTGACGGAACAGGGAGAGGGTAGGTTTATTTATACCTTGTAAATTTGAAATGTCATGTGTATTTGTAGAGCCTTACTAACCCGTATACTTATAAATGTCCGCAGAAATGAACCTACACAGATTAATACGCCAGGGTGACCCAATGAAGGTGCCCGAAGGGTTTCGCCCTCTGAAGGAGAATGAGCTCCCCCTGCTGGAGGCGACCGCTGACCACACCATGCCACTCGAAGAGACGTCCGAGCCCAGATCAGATGAAGGGGAACCCATCATTGAGAAATCCCCATTGGACTTCCATAATGAAGATGGTGGAGAACTACTGTTGGAGGGGACCGCGACCCACTAAGAAGATGAAAATGATCTCCTCAATGAAGACACCACTCAAGCTTCCGGGTCCGCCCCGCTCACATCTAGGAAGAGAAAGACCACCAGGAGGGTGGCAAAGAAGATAGGGGATGAGGCCGGGGCCGCGAATGCTCCCTCAAAGAAACTGAAGAAGGACCATCCGCAGTACCAAGAGGGAAGTGGTACTGCGACTGCTTAGGCGACTCTACCCCACACATGGGAGAGCCAATCTGGCGAGCTACCCCCGTGAGCGCCGTAGCTCCTACTGGCCCAGAACCTGCAATTGATACCACGTAAGTACCCTTCGAATGTTAGTCGTGTCACTATACTTGTGAAATATATAATGCCTAAACAAAATTTGCCATGTCAATAACAGGGGGAATCCAGCGGCCGTAGCCCAAGAGGAAGAAATGGAGAGGAATCCATCCCCCGCCCCATCAAACAGACCCCCATCCCCTACTACGACACATGCCGAGGAGCCACGCCGCGAAGGGCCAGAAAATAGTCTGCGCCTAGCATGGAACCTCTCAAGCTTAACAAGGCTGGAAGCGGAATCAGAGTGCTCAGAATTCATCGAGCACATCACCCCTCCAGCCCTTGCACAAGACTTAGATGAGCTGGATCATGAATCCCTTCTGGAGCAGTTTGATGTGTCGTCTGCACATCAAGTGACGGTGGGAGCCGCTCTAAGACGCCGCTTGATCAAGGCCCTTGCTAATGTGAAGCGGGCAGATAAAAAGATAGCTCGTCGTGAGGCAATGGTCGTGAAGAACGAGAAGACCATCGCGTCCTTGCAAGCAGCGCTGGTGACAGCCGAGGCTACGGTGAAAGAGCAAGCTCATCACGCCGACACCTGAGAAAAGCGCATTGCCGAGCTCGAAGCCCTTGTAGCCGCATCAAATGAGAAGGTATGCCTTTGAAACTTTTATACATATACCTTTGCCTTGATTTTTTATTCGACCCAAGAAAAAAAGTATATTATCCTTGTGATAACTCAAAGTTCTATATGCAGGTGTCTGCGGTCGAAGCTTCCACCAAGGCCGTAACCGTACAAGCCTTCAACATCGCCCAAGAGCGTGATGCGCTGAAGGATGAGCTAACACAGATGCAGGCCAAGTTGGAAGAGCAAACTGCGACGACGGAGGAGGAGCTGAGCAAGATGGCCATAAGTTGTGCTGAAAGATTACGTCCTCCCCTGCTATCCGCCATAGCTGGACGCAGGTGGATGATTGGGCAAGGGATGCGCCTCGCCGTAAGCAAGGCCATGGAAGCTCCGCACCTACTGCAAGCATTTGCCGGGGTCGTATCCGATGGAATCGATCGTGGTAGACATGAGGGTTTGGTCAAAGCTGCAGAACTGATGGGTAAGAATGAAGACATCATGCAGCATCCATACCACAATCCCTCAGTTGCGGACAATATGACCGCGTCGATGAATGCATTGGCGGAAATCCAGCACCCTCTCCTGGATGAGCTTGAGGCACTTAAAGACGCTCCGAACGAAGCAATAATGTCCCGGATTACTGCGGATCCCATCCCTCTGACCTTGCCCACCTATGACCCCGCATCAAAAGCGATGAAAGGTGAAAAGCTGCTTGTGGAAGCATTGGATGCGACTGCGGTCAAGGCCTTGGGCGGGAAGGATGCTCGTGGGGAGGCCCTCCGTGCTCTGATTAAAGAAGGAAAGAAGGACATAGGGGAATTCCTACCCCCCTTGTAATTTATCAGTTGTAAACATTTGTGATTTTATTCGTCCGTGCATGTACACGGCTAAGACATATGTGAAATGACTGTCTTTTGTATGTAAGTCCGTGATGACCAATGCCATTTTGTTATTTATCTTGAAACTTGTGTATTTTTATTTTGTTGAACATTGTATACCAATACTGCATGACATGGCACGTCTTACACAAAAAAGAAAATACATACAAGCCTATAATTTACTAGACATGCGACGTGCGTCTTTACTATGCGTAGCACTGCGTGAGTACGGCATACGAAACTTACCACAACGTCTTGTGAGTAAGGTGTCTAGTAAGGATACATGATCCGTGCCGCTGGGGTTGCATCCCTCTTACGTGGCAAGTTGAATTAGTAGGTTCACTTAATCCTCTTACCCCGCCTGGAGGCGTATAGTACATGTATGGTGTTTGAATGAATGCATATGAATGAAACATGGCCTATTATAGCAATAATTAAAAATCTCACAAAAAACTTAAGAAATAATTTGCACAAAACAAGCCGTGGAGCTAGCTAGGCACCACGGCATTTTATTAGAACGTTTACATTTTTTGTTTGAACAAGAATGATAAGTCCTAAGAAACAAAAAAGGAACCTAGACAAAACATAAGAAGCAAAACAGATAAAGCGCACGGATCTTCATTAAAGCCACATATGGCGAAGCACCCATGCGGAAGCCGTAGCTTTCAAAGATAGCACCTTTTGAGATTGGAGATGTTCCATGTGCGCTCCAGGTCGCGCCCATCCATGTCACGTAACTTGTATGCACCTCGTCCCAAGGCTTCCGTGACCTCATACGGTCCTTCCCACTTAGGGCCCAGCTTTCATGTATTCTCCGCTCGACTTGCTTCGTTAGCACGATAGACAAAATCCCCCGGTCGAAAGGAAACACCTTTAACCTTAGCGTCGTAATAAGCCTTCATTTTAGCCTTGGACTTAGCCTCATTATTGGCTGCTATCTCCCTTTTTTCTTCCAATAGATCCAGGTTGATTCGCATCTGTTCGTCGTTCGTGACAACATTAACCTCCGTCGTGCGGATGGTAGGCATTCCTATTTCTGCTTGTATAACAGCTTAAGTGTCGTAAGCCAATGCAAATGGAGTGTCTCCGTTGGCCGTTTTGATCATAGTCCTATGCGCCCATAGAACGTGTGGTAGCTCGTCCACCCATTTGGCACTTCGCTCATCCAAACGTGCCTTGATGCCGTTTCCCAAGCTTCTATTTGCTCGCTCCACAAGGCCATTTGTCTGCGGATGCTTAACAGACGCGAAGCGCCACTTGATATTCAATGATGCACACCAGTCCTTCAATGGATTGTCCACGAACTGTTTACCATTGTCCGAGATGATTTCTCCTGGTAGACCAAAACGGCACACAATATGCTCCCAAACAAACTTTTTAACTTGTTTGCCCGTGATGGATTTGACTGCCTTGGCCTCTATCCATCATGTGAAGTAGTCCATCGCGACAATCAAGAACTTAACTCCCCCCGAAGCTACAGGAAATGGTCCTGCAATGTCGATTCCCCACTTATAGAATGGCCATGGGGACGTGATAGGTGTGAGCTCCTGCTGCGGATGTCGCGGCACTGGTCTATGCACTTGGCAATCACTACACTTGCAAATCATGTCGTGCGCGTCCCTGTGCATGGTAGGCCAATAATATCCTGTCCGTAAGGCTCTAGCTACCACGGATCGTGGACCTGCGTGCATGCGGCACAACCCTTCATGTATTTCACTGATTACATAGGTAGCCTGACGTGGTCCAACACACCGCAACCATGGCTGCAAGAAAGAGCGCTTATAAAGAATACCTTCTCGGAGTTCGAAGTGTTGCGACTTCCTTCTGATGCGCCGTGCTGCTTTTTCCTCGTCCGGAAGGGTCTCACTAGTCAAATAGTTGATAATCGGGGTCATCCATGTAGGTCCATCCTCTTCAACTATGGTAGCGACCTCCC
This sequence comes from Glebionis coronaria, assembly GCA_025667525.1. Classification (NCBI taxonomy): domain Eukaryota; kingdom Viridiplantae; phylum Streptophyta; class Magnoliopsida; order Asterales; family Asteraceae; genus Glebionis; species Glebionis coronaria. The sequence goes on from CM046875.1 coordinate 423,228,252, forward strand.
TTTCTGTTATAGACTTCTCCTTGAGTATTTCCACCAAGACTTGCTTGGACAAGTGGGCGAAGCTTGTGGATGCGATCTTGCTAAGAGCGTCTGCCTTCTTGTTCTCACCCCTTGGCACCTGCTTGATGGAAAACTTGCTGAAAGCCGCGATGAGTGACTTGACTTTCTCCAAGTATCGGATCATGTTGTCCTCCTTAGCCACGTATCCACCTAGAATGTGGTTCGCGACAAGCCGTGAGTCCACGTAGGCCTCAAGGTTGCGAACTCCCATTCTAGCGGCGATTTTTAAACCCGCAATTAATGCTTCATATTCCGCTTCGTTGTTGGTGACCGTGAACTCAAAACGGAGGGCGTATGTAAACTCCATTCCTTCCGGATTTGTGAGGATGAGACCAGCTCTGGACCCATCCATACACGAAGATCCGTCTGTAAATAACACCCATGGTTCTGTTGGAGTCTCGTCTTGTTTAACGATTGGTCCTTCCTCATCCGGCTTCTCTATCAAGAAATCTCCCAAGATCTGGCCTTTAACAGCCGTCCTTGGCCTATAAGATATATTATGCTCCCCCAATAGGATGCTCCATTTTTGTAGCCTCCCTGCCACATCCGGTCTAGAGATGACTTGCTTTATTGGTTGGTCCGTAATGACTACAATTGGGTGCGCCTGAAAGTATCGGCGCAACCGCTTTGTAGCAAACACTAGTGTCAAAACCAATTTTTCCATAGAGGAGTAATTCAGCTCTGGCCCTTGCAATGTTCTACTTATGAAGTAGACCGGAGTTTGTACCGTATCCCTATCTGTCATGAGTACCGCACTTATTGCGCCATGAGTGGCTGAGAGATACATAATGAGTTCCTCCTTTGGCCGGGGAGCTACTAGCATAGGGAGAGATGCCAGGTGTTGCTTGAGTTGGCCAAAAGATTCCTCAGCTTCCTTTGTCCACCGGAAGTCTCCCTTCCTAATGCACTTCTTGAGTGTCTTGAATAGGGGTAATGACTTCTCTGCGGATTTGGACAGGAACCTATTTAGCCCGGCCAGCTTCCTATTTAAGGATTGCACCTCCTTCCGTGTCTGAGGGGATGGCAGTTGTATTACGGCGTCCGTTTTCTCTGGGCAAGGTTTGATACCATTTGGATCAATCATGTATCCAAGGAACATTCCCTCCGTTACCCCAAACGTGCATTTCTTTGGATTTAGCTTCATGTTAATCCTCCTCAGTGTGTCGAATGTCTCTTGGACATCCCGGAGAACTGCATCCTCCGTATGACTTTTTATGACTAAGTCATCCACATAAACTTCCAGGTTGCGACCTATCTTTGATTCAAAAGCTTTGTCCACAAGCGGCTGGTATGTAGCACCGGCGTTCTTTAATCCAAACGGCATTTTCGTATAGCAATATACGCCCTGACTCGTATGGAACGCCGTTTTTCTGCATCCTCCTCCGCCATCTGGATCTGGTGGTATCCTTTATATGCGTCTAAGAAGCACTTAAAGGGATATCCACATAGGGATTCCACCTTCCAGTCAATCTCTGGTAACGGGTAACAATCCTATGGACAGGCTTTGTTCAGATCCGTGAAATCCACACACATGCGCCAACTTTCGTCATGTTTTTTGACCATGACCGGATTGGATAACCACTCGTGGTAGTATACCTCGCGCATGATACCTGCATCCACTAGTTTTCGTACTTCCTCCAATATCACTCGGCTGCGCTCAGGCTCCTGGCCGCGCTTCTTTTGCTTGATGGGTTGGTACCCGTGGCGGATCTGGAGCTTATGTCCTGCTATCGCGCGTGGAACGCCTGTCATATGCTTTGGCTCCCATGCGAATATATCTAGGTTTGCACTTAAAAGAGAGCACATGGCCCTTTTGCCACTATCCGAGAGCGCCCCTCCTATGGATATCTCCTGTTCCGGGTAGTCAGGATGGATTGCCACCTTCCAATTGGGAGGTGGTGATCCATCCTTGGGTGGAACAGGTGGAGCCGGTGTTGTCACGGTATGACACTCGGATGCTGGTACGATTGTGTTGTAGATGGTGACGATTCCTCCCTCAACAGGGAACTTGATCATTCCGTGTGCCGTGGAGGGTACCGCCCGTATATCCAGAATACCTGGTCTGCCTATGATCCCATTGTACGGATAATGTGAGCGTATCACCATGAAGTTCATCCACGCCGTAGTGGAGTGTTCCTCATTCCCAATGGTTACAAGCAGGCGCAGTTTCCCTATCGGACAGATAGTGTCTCCACTAAAGCCAGTGAGCGGCGCCGTGGCCGGTACTAATTGGCTTCTTATTTCTGGTCGTAACTGCACAAAACAGTGTTCGTACAGTACTTCTGCTGACGACCCTCCATCCACATACATGCGACGAACATTGTGTGTTCCAATGCTTATCTCAATAGTGAGAGGCACATCAATCACATCGCTTGCTGTGATAAGAGGGAATGAGATTTCCCTGCCGTGTGAAAATTTTGGCCAATTTTCTGCCTTGTGCGGCGTTGTCTGGATTGGATCATGTATATGGTCGAAGGTTTGTCCTTTTGGGGATCCTTCTTGTCATACTTTTTGTTGTCTTTTCCATCCTTCCAATCCTTAACCAAATGCTTGAGTTTACCTGACTTGATCAGCGACTCAATGTGCTTCTTGAGCTGGATACACTCCTCCGTGCCATGTCCCTTGTCATTATGGAACTCGCAAAAGCGATTTCCTTGCCAACGGTCTGGCGGAGTTGTCATTGGGGGAGGCCTCGGAAAAATTTGCCCCTTCCGTCAGCAAGATCTCCCGGTAGGACATCTTTAAGGGGGTAAACTTATCGTCCGGCCGTCCTCCTTTGTTTTTGTTCTTATAGTCTGAGCCCCTGCTACTGTTCTGATTGTTTTGACCGCCTGATTGCCTCCTGGACTGCTCGTTTGACCGGTAGCCGTTTCCTTTTAAAGGGTAAGCCGCGGCAACCGCCGTTTCTCCTTCTATGAAGTTTTTGACTCTCTCCATGAGGTCATCATACCTCTCTGGACGCTTGTCATTGATACGCCTGATCAACTCCTTGTCTGTTATGGCGTGCATGTAGTCAGAGATTTTCAGGAGTTCCGGCATTGTCTTTGTGCGCGTGCACTCATAATTGAAGCGTTCAGTGAAGGCTTCTATGGACTCCCCCGGCCGTTGTTTGACAGTTGCCAATGAGACCGGATCCCTATTATACTTCTTCCTTTGAGTATAATTATTCTTGAACGCAGTGCGTAGTTCCGTGAAACTATCAATGCTTTGTGGAGGGAGTCCCTCAAACCAGTCACGGGTATTGCCGATCAGAGTCGAATTGAACATTTGGCACCATATATGCATGGGCATCGCTCAATTTTAGTCTGCGTATCGAATATTTTGAGGTGATCATCCGGATCACCAGTTCTATCATAGGTCTTGACACACGCCGGCATGCGACGTTTGGTGTCCTCGGAGTAATTCTGTATGCGGAGGGTGAACGGGTCTTCCCTGGGATCCGCCCATGGACGGGTGAGCCTAGGGTCATCCCATGGGTCACACCACGGGCGGGAAAGATCCTCCGCTTATGCATCTCGATAATAAGGGCCACCATAATACTCATCATTGTTTGGTGGTGGTGGAGGGGTACGCCTAGGTCGGTGACGCTTAGGCGGATGGTCATCTGAGTCCTCTCCTGATGGATCTGGAGACGGGGGTGGTGCCCCATCTCACGGGGGTGGTCCATCCTATCCCACACACTTGTGCGGCGAGCGGCTCTGGCCAGCTCTCGATCTGGTCGCTCGGGTGAACCGTCGGACTTATCTCCTCCTTCTCGAGACTACGTTAGTTCCTGCATGAGGCGATCTCCTATGCGCTCAAACACATTCCTATGTTGAGGAGTTTCCTCAAAGATGCTCTGCTCCTGAGGCCGGGCTTTCCTTTTCCTCTGATTTTGGGAAGAGGTGATTGGTCCGGTATTGCCAAAGTTGAGTCTATATTGGAGGTTCCTCCCTAGATTCAACCTTGATGCAATCCCTGGGACGATCCTATCAAAGTTCTGCGTGAGAACTCGAGTGAGATCCTCCTCGCTGAGTGGTTGGACTTCTACTTCCTCCTCAATCGATGGTCTGCACGGCTCCTTGTTAGGAGGATTGGGCGCACTCCCTGGATCAGGGTTATCCAGGGTTGAAGTAGGTGGGGGTGTTATGGAGATCATGCTCGTCACCCCCATGGGCTGAAAACCACCACGGTTACCAGGTCTGCCCGCAGGGTGGCTAGGAGATTGGTTGGGGATGAGTATCCATTCCCCTTGGGACTTCCGATTTCCAGGATTTGTGTTCCTGGGATTAGCTTGCGGATGCCCCTTCGTCATTGGAAATTCAAGATGAGGTTTTTGCTCTAGCTTAGTGTAATGGGTCCCACGGATGGCGCCAACTTGTTGATGCAAAAGTTGGGTGATCCTTGCTAGACCCGAATTAGGCTTAATTCGGGTTGGCTGGGCTCCGGCTCCTGCACCAAGTGAACTGTTTGGTTGGGATCCTGCACACTAAACAACACGCGTTAGGCTTACCGTGGGAATGTTTCCCACAATTAGACTCCGGCGTGAGAGTAAGTAATCGGTTAGGGTTTTATGTGAGTTGAGAGTTTAGAACGTGATACCTTTGTGGAACGCTTGGGGGTTCCTTTTATAGGCAATGAAACCCTAGTGGACTGCCACTGATACTTCGGCCCCAAGGAAAGGATAAGTACCAGAATTAGAATAATTGTTATCTTCTAATTATGGTGAGTGAATATCCTCTTCTTTGGGGTAAATCCTATTCCTAGACAGAATATGATTCTGTCTAACCCTGTATCGGCCGTGCCAGTCCGTGGGCCGCACACGTGCGTGCGGTTACTGTTCATCCAAGCCCATAAGCTTAAATGACATTATTCCCACCCATCTGTGATGGGCCGGATACGGGTAGTACCCGTAGGCCGGGCTCCTGACCCGGCTGGGGACTATACGTCATCAAAAACACATAAATATATAAAAGGACTTGTAGTAATATGAGAAGTATAAAAACAATAATCCTAAAGGTTTAGTACTATTTTGAACACAGTCTTAAAAATAGATCTAATGTTTTATCGTTAACAAAACCCAAGAGAGATTAAAAATATAAACATTGTTTTTAGGTGATATTTGTATTAACAGTATTTGATTCTCAGCTATAAGCCACATCCCACTCACCATAGCCGTCAATAACCACTTTTGAGTTTGATGGCCAAGATATATACAATAGGTTCAAAGTGTAAAAAGTTATGTATAATATGATATATGATAGAAGGCATGTTTGAAGAATTTAAAGAGATTTTATGAAAATTAGTCATACAAATTTAGTTTTTCTCGTGGTTTGTTAGAGTATCATATATGATACATCATATATGATATTTCATGAGATATCATATATGTTCAAAACGTAAAAATGCATAATATGGCAGCTTATTCACACTAACATAGGCTTATTCATAACTCTCATATATAAACCTTATCATTCGCCAAAATAAGCTAATAAGCTACCTTATTCATAACTCTCATATAATTTGTAAGCTTATTCACATAGCGCCTATTTAATTCATACGATTATTCAAATCACTCTATTCTACTCTAATTAATAAGCTTATTCACATTAACAACTTAATAAATTAGCTTATCACTACTAACAACTAATTCAGATTATACATTTAAATAATTAAGCTGAATATAAGCTTATAAATTCAAATGATCATAAACTAATAAGTTCATTCATACCAAATACGCCAAAATAAAATCAAACATGATGAATCTAACTTGATGTTAATCAATTGAATAAAAAGACGAACGATTGAAGAAGCTGATGGATCGATCGAATTAAGTGTTCGGTTACTTGTTTAAATTGTTGCTCGATTGAAGAAGGTGATGAATACCTTTGTAGAGAGAGAGAGAGAGAGAGAGAGAGAGAGAGAGAGATAGAAAAAAATATGTATGTGTGTGTTAAAGGATTATATAATAGAAAAATGTTTATATAAATGACTCAAATATATTATAGTGTAAATTGAAGATTTAATTTGATGATGTTAAAAAAAGATGAAAAGGTGAAAATGAATCTTTTTTTGTTAACTTATGTTTTAGATTTAAGTTCATTTGGATACTAAACTTTATTTATATACCAAATGACTAATCTCCACATTTCATATCCATTTTAATCTAATGGATAAGATTAGACACAAAACATATTTTCACCCTCTTTTTTTAAACATGAATATCTCTTAAACCGTTAATCGTTACGCGAAAAAAACATATCGTTACGAAGAGCATTTAATTATCTTTCTATAGAAATGTTATATGATATACTTTTGACAATTTTTTTTCTTCATATTTTTCACGTTTTCGAAAATTATCATATATGATACTAATATAATATATGATGTAACACCAGTATCATATATGATATAACCTATCATATATGATAGAAACCAGTATCATATATGATTAACACTGTTATCATATATGATGAAACTGTATTATCATATATGATATTTCTATTGGGTCAGTTTTTATTGATCCTGAAGCAACTCTAGGATTTGAATATAAAATCCCCCTAAGTGTCTCATGTTCAGCAGTAAGGCCAGCCTGCTGAAGCATGACCAGAGGAACAAAGTTCCTACTGAAGACTATGTTACTGAAGGATGTTCAGCTTTCCTCTTCCAATTAACTTAGAAGACAAAGGAGTCTTTGTTTCAAATACTAAGCGGTCTAGTTGCTAAAGAACAAGTACTGAAGAAGAGCTTTCAGTTCAGTTTGGTTTGACAATACCAAACTGAATGATGTCGATCTCCTCTAGAATACTAAAGAATCTTCAGTATTCTGATGGTTTGCATTAGGCGTGAAAAGATAACTTTAAGTCAAAGTAGGTTGCTTGTATAGTAAGCTATAAGTACAACCTTTATCTTTTCTAGAATAGTTTATTATGTACTTTGTACTGTTTATCCAGCATGGGCATCAACCACCCACTGGATAAACCCATGCATAGGAACATGCAAAATGCAAACCCTAGTTTTACACTACCTATATAAGGAGTGTACATTGAGAGGGAAAAGGTTAACCAATACAAGAGTAAAAACTTTGAAAAACCTTTCCCCTCAATACCAACTAAACCATATAGCCAAGAAGCATATGAACGTTTAGATTGGACCTTAGACTATTAACTTTGGTTATAAGTTTAAGTAGAGGAGATCACCACCCATTGTCATTCAACCACTTTGTTCTTCCGCAAACAAAGTGGGTTATAGATTCTTTATTTGATTCTAATAAAAGTCTATACGTTGAAAAGTTATTGGTATTGTTGTTTTAATTGTTCTTAGTTCTTATCAATTGTTAAAACAACACACTTGAGTGTTGGTAAAGAGTTATTACTTAAGGTTGATAAGTTATAATGATTTACAAGGGACCAACAAGTGGTGAGATGTTTGATTAGCAAGACTCTTATTTTATTAAACAGCTAATTTAAAGTTTTCAAATCAAGATCCAAAAATGGCTCAAGTAATACCACAAACCCTAGAGTATAGGGGTGGCCAACTTAATGCTGCTCATGTCCTAGAGGTAGCTAATTTTACAAATTGAAAGAAGAGGTTCCTTGTCCACATGGTTGGAATTGAAACTCACTTCCTTGGAATCATTGAGATGGTACATTTGTTCCCATGGTTAGGGATACTAGAAAACCTGAAGTACAATGGACTGTAGATGAGAGAAAAGCTGCTAACCTAGACCAGCATCTCAAAAGTCTCATCATGTCTTTACTTCCAAAGGACCAAATGAAATCTATTGTGAATTGCAAAACAACAAAATTTACATGGGAGGACCTTATTCTTTATCACGAGGGACCCTCTGATGTCAAAGAAACAAGAATAATGGACTTAAAGCTTCAATACAACACCTTCAAACACAAAGAATGGGAAACCATCACACAGACATTCAGCAGGTACGAAGCACTAATGAATGAACTAGTGAATGATGGTGTTAAGCTTTCAAAACTTGAAATCAGCAGAGTTTTTGTTAATGCATTGCTAAAGAAGTGGCTCAATTTCTGACAAAGCTTGAGAAATGCTAATCACATTAAAGATTGTGATCTGGCCTCTCTTTTTGGGAAACTAAAATATGAAGAAAACCTAGTTGATAGGATTTATGAAGGCTCAAGCAACTATACCCTTGTCTACAGTCTTCTTCAGTGAGGCTGTCATCCAAGACTACCAAGATAGTCCTGATGATGAAGAAGACACAAGAACCAGTAAGGAATATCTGAATGACCTCAAAGAGGAATTTCATGAAAGAGCACTTCTGGCCAAGTCTAGAAGGTTCTTTAAGAAAGGAGGCAAGTTCTCCAGCACCACAAAAGCTTCAGTTGACACTGAATGCTACCAATGTGGGAAAACTGGTCACTTTGCTAGGGATTTTTATTCCAAAACATCCATTCCTTTTTATTCCTCACCAGCTCAATCAAGGCCATCTGGTCAATCATCATTTCAACAGAAATAAATTGCTTCTACTTACTTTAAGCAAAACAGGGTTGAACTTCGACCAGCAAAAGACTTCAAAGCAAAGTATAGAGAAATCAAAGCTAGACTGGCTCTCATGAGTACTGAAAGTTCTTCCTCCAAGGCTCCCAAGAAAGATAAGAACAAAGGACTCATTTTTGAAGCTTATGAATGGGATGAAGAGGAAGTATCTTCAGATGATGATGAATTGGTTAATGTGAAAGTGCTAATGGCACTTGCTGATAATGAAGGCTCTAACTTCAATGTTGTTGCCAGAGAAAGTGCCAGAAATGGTGAATGGGTCAATATCACAATAAAAAAGGTACAAACTCTTCTTGAATTAGAAGATAAGGATGACATTAAATTTGTCTTTGATTACCTATGTATTGATCTAAAATTTGTTGAAGAACAAAGAAATAACTTTCTTGAAAAGTATCATAAACTTGTTCTAAAACTTGATGATTTTGAAAGTAAGCTAATAGAGCTCAAAGAAGCTAAACTTGATGTACTTACTTTTCAACAACTGAACAAAGAGATTCTGGATGAAAATAACTCCTTAAAAGTTGAACTAAAAGAAGCAAAAGATATTGTTAAATCTTGGCTTAGAAACTCTGATAGGGTAAATCAGTGCATCAATGAACAAATTCCTGCTCAAAAGAGGAAAATGCTTGGTGCTGAAGGATCCTCCAGCACCAACTCAATTGATATTGTCTTTGTCAAAGCCTCAAATGAGGATAATAGCTCGATCCCTAATGTTGTAAGGTCAGGAGAAGAGAATTTACCAAATCATGACACTGGACGTATCCTTCTTTCTGAGTTGCAAGCAGATGCTGACATATCAGCACCTGTTGAGTCTTCAGTTATTAAAGATGACTCAAATGATGATTTAGAGAACAAAGTAAGTACCCCACTTCCTCCTTTGGAGAAGTTGGTTGGTGCTGAACCCTCTACTGGACCAAAATCTATCCAGTCAATCATCAAGTCTCACACAACACACAAAGGTAGGTCTCCCAAGCATGTTGATGTGACTGCTTTTATACATAGTCTCATCGTCCAAAAAGGGCTTAAAATGCATTAATTATCATGAAAATACCCAAATATATGCTTGTGTTTGTTGCTTGTGTATTTTAGGTACGGATATTGAGAAAATGACAAAAGATTACAAGAATCATGCAAAAACGAACACGGGAAACGAAGCCGCACAATGAACCAAGCCCTAATGAAGAATTTTCCCAAGAAAACCCTTGAAGATTTGAAGAATTATGAAGAAGGGTCCTCCAATATGGAAGAATTGACACTTTATACCCTTGTATCTTCATAATTACAAGATTGGTCCCTAAAGTTTGTCAAAGTTACAAAAAGGACCCTTAACTTTGAAGAATTGGCAAATTTTGTCCCTCAATAAAACTAAATTGTCAATATAAGTCCTCCAAGAAGTCAACAAACAAGTCCAGCCTTGAAGTTTGAAGAAGGACAATTTAAGTCCTCCAATGTTATATAGGACTAACCATGCAATGGCAAAAGGATTAACTGTGAAATGACAAAGGACCTTGTTTGCAAAACTATTAAAGAGAGGCTGTTAGATGGAGGGACTAACTGTGCCAACATCCAAAACTTACTTAACCAAAATAAACAAACAACCATTATTTACCCACCCATGTTACTCATCACCAATCACCACCCTACACCTCATCAAACCCGACCCATTTACCCAAAAGTCGACCCATACCCACTCAGCACCCAAACCCATTTCTGTTTTATTAATAACTTTTTAAGAAATGTTATTTAATTAAAACTAGCGCTAATCCTTCACTGTTTGGGAAAAGAAGATCTAAACCCCTCTTTTATTTCACCAAGAACACCCTAACCCTAATCCTAAAATCAACGAAATTAATTTGAATTAATCCTTATACCCGTCCAGATACTTGATTCATAAACCACTCAACACCTTTTCACACTCAAAACTCAGTTTGAGTCACTCCCTGGTCCCTAAAACCCCACCCATTGGCAAGAAGACAAAGAGACAGTAGAAAATCAACGCTTCATGAGGATTTCATGTCTCCAAATGAAAACCAACATCTAGGATGCATTCAACCTTGCTGGCATCCCACATGATACCTGGCAGAAGTCACAAGACAAAGATTCGAGTTTAAACAAGAGGGTATGATTGGAAATTCATCAAATTAGGGTTAGATGTATTTTATTTTCTAGAACCATCTTGTAACCCCTATAAAAAGGGAGGTAGGCAGTAGTTATTAAGTTGTTCTTGTTTTCCTGTTTTCACAACCTTGTAAAGCCTTTTTCTAATGAATGAGAAATTGGGTTAAGTGTTTGGTGAAGAAAACGAGTTCCATCTTTCAATTTCAGTTCTAGTTATCATCTTTTTTTTATGTTTGAAGTCGATTCGTGTGTTTGATCATTATTCTAAAGTTCTGAATTTACCTTTTAAATTGTTGAAAGCTTAAGTGTATTCATAGCACCTTCTAGCTAGTAAGGTGGATTGAGCACTTGATTTGGTTAAGTTTTGATTGTTACAGTTTAACCTAAAAAGTTTGTGAAAAGAAAGAAACCTAGACTAGTTTTCTGCCAAGAATCTTGGTTTCAAACACCTTACTGTCCAGTTTCTTCTTGTGGTCATGGCTTCTTGATTTCCAAATATCATTGAATTATGATTGATTAGAGAAGGTAGTAAGTTTGTGGGAACCATCTTGTTGCATTAAGCTAGTTAATTTTGTCACCAAGAAGAAAAGATTCTGTCGAGTTACTCTTTTACTGTTCACGTTTGATAAGTCTTAGCAGTATTGGAAGCTTGTACTCGTTTTCGCTGAGTACATAAGCTCAAACAGTCGAGAGCGTGGATGTACGTTCTTGCCGTACGTTTTCTTTCTCTTTTTTTTCTTATTTTTCATTAATCTGCCATGATTAAATGATGTTTATGTGATTATGCCATGAGTTTTCATTAAGTGAGTAATTACTGTATGTGTTTGTTTACTTTTGTCATAAGTTCCTGAATTTGAGTTCTAATCTTGCTTGTTTGGTTTTATCGGTTTGCTTTTGTATTGAGAGTTTGTTGAATTTAGGGTTGCTTGTTAATCTTGTTGTAGGATAGGGTATATTGAGTTTTTTTTGTTGGTGTACATAATTGAGGTGTTTGTGGTGCAAGGAATCTATCGGTGAACACTTTTAAGCCATAGTGCACAACTTGCTATCTTAAATTACAAAATAGCACCATATTGTGCAACATAGACTTTGGTGGTTGACTGATTTGTAAGTCTTTAGTGGTTGCTTTGGTGTAGCCTTTGTTTTTCTCTAAGTTTTCATAAGTTTTCACTCTCATTTATATGCTTTTCTATAACAAACTGGTGGAGTATTTGTTCCTTTTAGTCTGCAGTAATTAGGAGATAAGCTGGTTAACTGCTACAGCTTATTGAAGTTTTAACTGTCGCGAAAAAGTTCATACGCATCTACTGATTAGATAGGTCATTAGGTTTTAGGAGCTTGAACACTAAGTGGATCAATTTATCTTTCAGAACTTGGATAGGTATTTCAAGTTTTAGAAGACTTATAGGCTCATTGTTGCTTACTGCCTATGTACAAGTTTACTAGATTGCCTCATTTTAGTCGTTCTCTGTCCATGGCCTAAGAAGTTTCTTGTATGCTTTATTGTTACAAAATTTGTGTTCTTGTTTGTTTTTTATTGGCTACTTGAGGCTCGTGTATTACTGATCATCACTCCTTCAAACCTGAGTGATTTAAATCTGCGCATCTTTGGTTTATTCTTGACTGTTCTGAAATATAGCATGCCCTAGAAACCCCAAAGTAAATTAAGTGATTATTTGAGTTTCTGTTACTTTGTTCATTTGCTGAAATCATGGCCTATGTGTAAATACATGGTTTTGTGATTACTGGATTTGAGATTTGTGCTTGGCTGCGTGTTCATATTTTCAGTTTGACTCCTCACTTGCAAAATGCAAGTGAGGGTGCCCCCCCCCCTTGTTCCATAATACTTCAGTCAACAGGAAGCAAAAAGAAACAAAAAGAAAGTTGAAATATGGGTTTTTGAATCGAATTTAAGGTTTAAATTGAGTGTAATTCAGTTGGTGTCTTGTGTTTAGGGGTTGTCAGTTACTGTGCACACAAGTGGTAAAAGAAAAAAAAGTGTTTAAAAAGTTTGGGTTTCTCCAGCCTCGAACCCTGACCACCCGCTCAACAGCACTACGTGATAACCAACTGCCCTTGGGACTTTTACTGGTATCTCTTTACCAGTTTAATTCCTTAAGGGCTATTTAGTTTTGCTAATTCATATAAGCCGTAGCTTATTAAGCTCATACCAGCTTATTCTATAATCTAATTCGCCAGATTTGATTTTTCTTTCGTTTCTTATATCATTTAGGATTTTTTGGCTTTGAGTTTTTATTTTTCCCTTTATTTAATCATTTTTTAACATTATTTTTAGGATTAAAATTCGTAAAGTAATTAAAAAATAGATTAATTAGATTTAAAAATTTTCAAAAATAGTTTTTCGGTTTTAAATAAATAACTTTAGGTTTACATACATTTAAGTTTTAATTTGAACTTATACTTAATTTTATTTAATTTTGAGGTTTTTAAGTAACTTTAAAAATTATTTTAAAATTATTAAAAAGGTTTTAGAATTTTTAGTTTTCAAATTTGTGATCTTTAAATTTTTCTTAGTTTATATTAAAAATTTGGTAATTTTTAGACTACTTTTTCGTTTCGTCGAATTTTACGATTTCGCATTGTAGGGTAATTTTTAGAGTAATCCGTCTTTTTCTTTCTCTTTTCTCATCAATATAATCACAAACAAATTAATCATCTCATTACACACACACCAAGCCTCCTTGAGAACGATCCCACTTTGGGTCATTTGTGCACGATTTTCCTAAATCGTCGTACTTACCCTAATTACGCTCTTTTTCCTAAAAGACGTAAAAACTAAACCATCATTTTGGCGCCGCTTCCGGGGAGGCGTGTTGTGTTTTGATTTGAACATTGTTGTTTTTATATATAGCCATAATAGCTAATTGTATTAGTAGCACTCTACTAATACGTATTATCGGTTTTTTCGTTTTTTGTGTGAATACTATTACTATATTGTATACGTAGAACAATAAATTCACAAGTACTCCAAAAGTGTGAAAACACAACCTTGACTTGGGAGGTCATTACCCAATCATTGTATTCGAATCTCAAACCAAAGAAAAAGGCAAAAATAGATAAATACTTTCGTGAAGCTCGATTTTGAAAAATACAAACTATAAGGTGGGTATAAGGCGGATATTATAAAATATATCCTAAGGAAAAAGGATCTTAAGTGCTTCGCGCCGCCTCGTTTCCCCGCTTGCTTGTGAGTATTTTGAGATTGAAAGCTAATCGAGGGTTTTGGCGCCCAAAGTATTACTAAGTATCATATATACTTTCTTGGTTTCATTTGATTAAACCCTCTTGAACGTTTTGGTGTTCCACCAACGTTCTAAAGTCATCGAAGGCGTTTACTTCACGTGATCGTTTTCATTCCTTGAGGCTTCTTTAATCAAGAGATCTGATTAAGGAGGAGATTTGTAGATTTTGGTCTACTTAATATAATCACACAAATCCAAAAAAGGTAAAAACAATCAAAAACCACAAAAAAAATTGAAAAAGTAAAAACACCAAAAAGAATCTTCTTTGCTCATCCTCTCGTTGTACGTGACTTTTATGTAAAATCGCTCCAAAGCAAGACGTGCACGTAAACGTCGTCAAAAGGAAGGAAACCAAACATCTTCTAGTGAAGAATCTCCCATTGTCGAACCCATCGTAGAACAAGAAGCACCCATGGCTAATCGTACTATGATGGAGTTGCTTCAAGCACCCACCGAGGGTTATGGAGAAGCGATTGTGATTCCCACTATCCTTGCGGAGAATTTTGAGGTTAAAACGGGTTTGTTGTCCATGATTCAAAACAACAAGTTTCGTGGTGACGAAAAGGACAACCCTCATAACCACATTCGCCAATTTAATCGTCTTACAGCCACTTGCAAGTTTAAGGACGTCTCTAACGACTCGATTAAGATGATGCTTTTCCCATACTCCTTAGCGGGGCCCGCAAAAATTTGGTTAGAGAAAGAGCCACCCAATTCTATATTGACGTGGAAGGATCTCGTTTCAAAGTTCGTGAACCAATTTTTTCCGCCCTCTAAGACTAGGCATTTGAAAAATGAGATTTCAAAGTTTTCACAAGAGTATAATGAGAGTTTTTCAACGGCTTGGAATAGGTTTAAGGAAATGTTGCACGAATGTCCTCATCATGGTTTTTCCGACTTCCATCAAATCGACACGTTTTACAATGGCTTGAACGATCATGAGCGTGATTATCTTAATGCCGCCGCGGGAGGTAATTTTTTATGTAAGACGGTCGAGGAAGCATTGTTAATCATTGAGAATAGGTCTAAGGTCTATAGTCCTCGTAGCACGTTGAGTGTTCGTAAGACTTCGTCTTCACCTTCGCCTTCATTGTCACATACCATTGATGCTTGCCAAATCGAGGCTAATTTGGAGAACAAGATTTTTGATAAGCTTAAAGGATTGTTAATTGAGTTTAAAGTTGGTGAACAACCCACTCCCGCTACGGCTAAAGCGGTTGAGGTTTCTTGTATGTATTGTGGTGGAGCTCACGATTACTCCGAATGCATTACCAACGGTGGTAACACTTCGAGTACCTACGCGGCCGCGGGAACTTATAACCAACACGGTCAAGTTTCCCGCACTAATCAATTGACCCCACCGGGTTTTCCACCAAATCAAAATGCTAACAATTATCGAAACAATCAAGTTGGTTACCAAAACAATCAAAGAAACAATTACAAGGGTAATAACAACTATGGGAATCAAGGGAGTAGTAGCCAATCGCAAAATCAAAACCAAAACCGTAATTTTCAAAACCCGAGTCAAGTTCTTCAAAATGTTTACACTAAAGAGCTTCCAATTGACTTTTTGAATACGCTACGGCAAATGATAAGATTTTGGAAAACATTCAAGAGCAATTGGCTAGTCAAGCTAGGGAAGCCGCTAAAAATGCAAAGGAGATAGCTAATTTAGCCAAGGAAAATATCAACTTGAAAAATGAGTTGAGAAATGATTTTGCTAATCAAATTAGAGGTCAAAACAATAAAATTGAGCAAAGTCATGCTAGGCTTGAACAAAGGATAGACCAAAAAGCCGCTAGTCAAGATGTTAAGCTTAATGCTATTTTGGAAGCGGTCATGGGGAACAAAGCCTCTACTTCGGGTAGTTTACCTAGTAACACCATATCAAACCCGAAGGGAGATATGAAAGTGATTACCACACGAAGTGGTAAGACACTTAAGCAACCGACTCCTCAACCAATTACTCTAACGGTGGAGGAAATTGAGGAAGAACCCGAGGTGGTGGTCGAAAAGGAGCATATCTCAAGCCCACAAAGTACCGCTCATGCCAAACCTACGGTTGACCCATTAGGAACCCGAGATTCCAAAGGCTATGCCTATGCCCCAACCCACACCACCTTTACCTTACCCATCGAGACTTAGGAAGGAGAAACGTCAAGAGCGCGACAATTACCAATCTGAGCTTTTTATGAAAATGTTTCGTGATTTGCACTTTAATGTGAGTTTCGCTGATGCTTTGGTCATGATGCCTAATATGAGCTTAATTACTCATATCATTTATATCATTAATTGAGCCTATAATGCATGAAATGTATGAAAAAGACCTTGTATATGCATGTTTTGCTTGTTTCGTGTGTGTAGGTACCAAGTTCACGAAAACCGGCGAAAAACGACACGAGTTTGAAGAAAAAGATCGAAGAAGCCAAAATCGAGCCCGTCTTTAGCGGATTTAATTTTATATGGAGTTATTGGGCTTGTGGGTCCCACATTTGGGAAAATGGGCTTAAAAGCCCATTTGAAGTTCAATTTGTTGATATCATTTCCTAATAGACCAACACTTGGCCCAAATCCAACAATGAAAAAAAACGGATCAAAAGCCCATTAGAAAGCCCAAACTCCAAATCAACAAACGAATTGGGTATTCATTTTGGACCAAAATCCCATGAGAAGATAAAAAGAAACGAAGTGATGGTGAGAAAAGTTTATTTAAACTTTGGGTCAACTTTTCACACTCACATTTACTCCCACACGTTTTTATTCCCCACTTTCTCACACAATAAAAAAATACCTCTCGTTACTCTCTATGTTCCTTTCTCCTTCACCCCTAAATTAAACCAGTAACATTCACTGTTTAAAAACCCTAATCAAATAAATCATCAATTAAAATTGGGGCTTTCACATCCCACGTGTGATTCACACGGTAAGGAATAAAATCCCCAAAGTTTTAGGAAGAAAAGAGTGGACGAGCAGGGGTACGTGGCAGCAAATCAATGGATAAAACACCTCATCATTCCCCATCATCCAATCAAGATATGACATCTCAGCATCCAAGAAGCACAACTAGCACAAACGGATGCCACGTTGGCAATCCGTGTGCTAGTTGTGTATTTACAACCGTAGATCACAGATGAGAGAGAAGAGGAGAGAAATCAAGGGCTGAGAAAGAAGATTCCTCTCAACAAACTCATCCCCAACACCTTGCGGTTTAGCTATAAATACCCTGCATTTTTATCATTATAATCATCCCTTTTTCTTTCTTTAGTGTTATAATGTCATTTTTAATATAGATGTAATTTCTTTTTAATAGTATTGTAATAAGATTCATGATTTAATAGAAGTTAAGTTTTCGGTTATATTACTCTTACTGCCTTTCTTAATTTTTGTGAAGTGATAATTAATTGAATCTTTATTTAAATTGATAATATAACATATAAAAATATTATGTGTTTAAGCTTAATTAATAGCTTAATCGGATAATAAAAGAGAGATTAGGGATATTAAAGGCTAAACCACTGTTTGGTTTTAAACTGATTCGAGTTACTGTTCGAGTGGGTGACTTGTTCGAAGAATGGTGAATGGTGATTAATGGTGGTGTAGATTCGGGTTCACAAGGTTGTTCAGCACAACCTTCTTCCCAATGGTTTTTATAAAAGGTTCGTTAGCTTTTAAATTATGTTCTATCTTATATGTTTTAGTTAAATTGCTCGTATGATTCAGTTTACTTGTTCTTAGATGTTGGTTTGAATATGATGAATTGAATCTGTTATTGAATAAGCTTTTTAATGTGTTTATTTTTGCTTTAGTTATAATCTGCTATTATGGATTATATTTGAGCTTGGTCGTTTAACTAGACTGCTAATTGAGTTTGTTTATCTGTTTTTGTTTAATTACATAAGTTTATTAATATCTGGAATTGGAACTGCTAGGGTTAAGGTATCGAATTTGTAATTGGAATATTTGTGATCTTAGTTTGATTATTTGATTAGACTGTTGTTTTAGACCTTGTATGAGTGAGTCGCAATAGCTATGATTTATGTTGAGTATGCATAAGATCGATGTCAGTTTTGTTGGGTTGGAATCTACTTGTCTTGTTTACAATACTACGATTATAGAACTGTTATAGATTAATTTCATCATATTTTCAGTTTTAGATTGATAGAACTGTTTTAGCGTAAATGATTAATAGGTGTTTAATCTGTCTTAAGTTTTAAGGAACCTTTTGGTTTAGTTGTTCTACTAGGATTTTTGAATTTTATTTGTGCTCATTCATTACTGTTTTTGTATTACTTTAATGTCTGAATTTGAGTCTGTTATGAGATACTAGTAATTGTTTAGTTAGCTGATTTAAGTTTGGCGTGTCACTTAATTTTTAGACTGTGTTCGTTACTGTTTATTTTTCAAGCTATCATATGGGAGATTTTTCGCATGACTGTGAAGTTGTTTAATTTCAGTAGATATGTTAAACTGATTTTCAGTCAGTTGTCCTAGCGTATTAGTTGGATATTGATATTGTAATATATTGTTTTCTTTAGCAGTATATATACATCAGTCAAAAACAAGTCATTCCTGTGACTTAGATCTGATTTAAAATAATTCTCACAAAAAAATGTCCTTCCTAGGACTTGAACCCGTGACCTCACGGATGAACACCCAACTTGTTTACCATCTGAGCTACTGCTCTCTTTAGTTTTATTTTTGTTATTGTCATTAATATAGGCAGTTAGTTTTGAGCTGTCAGTTTTCTTTAATAAATACTTAATTTTAATTTTAATTCCATTTTTATAAAAGTTTATTTACTCTTTTATAATTTCAGTAAATAATAATTAAATATAAAAATAAAAAATGTTTTTAGAATTTAATTAGTTTATTTTGATAAATTAGATTTAATAAATTTGTAGAAGTTATATAGTTTTCAAAAGATTTAAATATAGTGTAAAAGTAATTTAAAATTAAACAGATTAATTTTTATAGACTTTTAAATAGATTAATTTTTTTAATAGTTTAAATTTTAATAGTCTTTATTTTTAAGTAATTGTTTATAGATTTAAATAATTTGGGGTTTACGATTCATGCACTTTAGGATTAAAATAAGTTTTTAAATTTGTAGACTTTAATTTTAGTTTAAAAACCGAAAACCAATTCAAATCAATTGTCCAAATCAAATCAAAACGTCTCAAATTCACTCGATCTTCGTGTACAACGAACTTGGTTCACCAACGTGTTTAATTGAATTCGTCTTTGGTAATATTAGTCTTTACTTTTTCCTAAAGGTAATTTTCTAATTTACCCTATAAGGTATCTAATTATCACTATACTCTCACGATCACATCAAAAATTTTGGCGCCGCTGCCGGGGATCTTGTGTACGATTCGTTTTCGTTGAGATTTGTTGATCGTTGATTTGAAGACCCTTTCCGTCCTCGGAAAGTTTTGTTATTTTTCTATTATATAGTATGTATCATTTTTCTCGTTTTTGTGATTACATATTGTATTACGTAGAACAATAAATTTACATACTTTTCAAATAAGGCCTTAGTTGGGATTTCATCACCTAGCTATTGTAGTCGAATCCAAAACAAAAATAAAGGCAAAATAGATAAATACTAATAAGAAGTTTAAACTCGATTTATACAAACTATAAGGTGGGTATAAGGCGACGTGCTATAAAAGGCCGTCTAAGGAAAAAGGTTTTTAAGTGCTTTGTGCCACCTCGTTTCCCCGCTTACTTGTGCGTATATTGAGAGGGAGAACCTATTATTGGTTTGCCGACTCAAGTAGTAATAAATCTTATTTTTGTAGTTTACTTATTAAACCTCGAGACGTTTAGGTTTTCGCCTATCGTTTCAAAGTCGACTAAGGGTAATTTACTTCTATAGTAGTTATTCTTATTCCTTGTTTTTTATCAATCATTTTTTATTGAGCAATACCAAATAAAATACCAAAAATAATCTTCTTCTTGTCTAATTTATTTTCTTCAATCCTCTAAATTCTTGTCTTTGTAGTGTATGCAATTACGTTCTTCTCGTCTTGTGATTGATTTTAATAGGCTTGAAAATATTCCTCGTAGAAATAAAAATCGTCAACAACGAATAGTGGAACCCGAGCTTCCACCTATTGTTGTAGAGATGGCCGATAACCGAACCACGGAGGAATTGCTCCGTGCACCCACCGAAGGGTATGGGGAAGCAATCGTTGTGCCGGCTATTTTGGCGGATCATTATGAGATTAAGACGGGTCTTTTATCGCTCATTCGTGCCGACCAATTTCGTGGAAATGAGACCGATAACCCGCATTCTCACATTCGGAATTTTCTTCGAATTACCTCGACTCTCAAGTTTAGAGATGTGCCGAATGAAGCGATTAAGCTCATGCTTTTTCCGTACTCGCTCGAGGGTAATGCTAAGATTTGGTATGAGAAAGAACCACCGGGTTCGATCTTAACATGGGATGATTTAGTATCTAAGTTCATGAATTATTTCTTTCCACCATCTAAGACAACACACTTTAAGAACGAGATCACTAGATTTGAACAAAAAGTGCATGAATCGTTTGGGGTTGCTTGGGAAAGATTTAAAGATTTGTTGAGACAATGTCCACACCACGGTTTCTCGGAATTCCATCAAATCAATACTTTTTATAATGGGCTTAATATGATTGAACAAGATTCTTTAAATGCCGCCGCGGGTGGTAATCTTTTAAGAAAAACTCCGAGAGACTCGTGGTGTATAATTGAAAATAAGTCTAGAGCACAATATTCACGAAACACACTGAGTGTTTCCAATGTGAATTCGTCTAATATCGAGATTGCTAGATTGGACTCTAAGATTGATAATGGATTTGCGACATTGTTGAATGAGATTAGGAAGAAACCTCATGGATCCATTAATATGGTTGAGAATGTTTATGTATCATGTGGTGGAGCACATCCTAATCATGCTTGTTTAACCACGGGGTTTGATCAAGATAGTGTTTTTGCCGCGACGGGAACTTATGGCTCCAACAGTCAAGTTCCTCGTCAAAATCATGTTGCTCCACCGGGTTTTCCACCGGTTCAAAATAGGTACAACAATGGAAATAATGGGAATAATTTTAACCATGGTAACCAAGGGAATTTTAATCAAGGAAATGGGTTTAATGCTAATCAAAACAATCAAGGTTTTCAAAGAAATAACCAAAATGATTTGTCAAGCTACATCAAAACGAATGAGGCAAATTTGAACGCTTTTCAAAACAATGTTCAAGGACAAATGGCAACTTTGAAAAATGAGTTTCAAAATACGATTAAAGGGCAAAACAATAAGATTGAGCTTAATCAACAAAGACTTGAACAAAACCAAAACCGTTTTGAGCAAAGATTAGAGCAAAGTCATAATCGTATGCAACAAAGTTTGGAACAAGGTCAAAATAAATTGCTTTCGATGTTTGAGGGATTTATGTCAAAACCATCATCTTCTTCGGGTTGCTTACCTAGTAATACCATTCCAAACCCGAAGGGAGAGCTTAAGGTCATAACCGTTTATGATGATTGTGATAATGTAGAAGAAGTTGAAGTGATTGAGTTTAATCCTCCATCTAAGGAAACTTTTCTAGATGTCACCAAGGCTACTTTAAATGTGATTAGTACTTCGGTTTTCTTTGATTTCTTTCCCGAGAAATATAAAGATCCGGGTTAATTCTTGATACCTTGTGTTTTCAATGAGCTTGGGGTTTGCAAAGGTCTAGCCGATCTAGGAGCTAGCATTAACTTAATGCCCCTAGCCATTTGGAAAACTATTGACTATGCACCACTTAGTACCACTCGAATGATCATTGAGCTTGCTAATGGTACCACCACTCGACCGGTTGGTATAGCAGAAAATGTCATTGTTAAAGTGGGAAAGTTTTTGTACTTAGCCGATTTTGCTATAGTCGATTATGAGACCAATCCTTGTGTGCCTATTATTTTAGGACGACCATTTTTCTGCACGGCTCAAGTTCAAGATGATATGAGGAAAGAGGAAATTAAATTGTTTTATGGGGATAAAAGTATTGTTTTCAAACCGGAAAAGATTCCAAGATTTGCTTCTAAGAAAGTTGAAAGTGTAAAACTTACTGAGACTATTGAAAGTAACAAGAAAGCTCTTTTTGATAGAGGTGTTTTTCCAATTTTGGAAACTCCATTTTGTGAAAATGAAAAGTTAAATTCAAATGAAGAAGCTTGCTTTGTTGAATCATGTTGTAATCTTTCCTCATCTCCATTCACTCCACACGAGGATGATAGTTTTAAGATTGAAAAACAAATTGATGAATACTTAAGTGCGCCATTTGATGCTAGTGAGTTTAATAGTGTGAATTTTGATCCCGAGAATGATATTGCTTTAATTGAACAATCTTTGAAAATGGACTCATTTTCACTCTCTTCTAAGGATCAGTTTGATGTTCCTAAAGCACAATCTTCCGTTGAAGAGCCTTTGATTCCTAGCTTCACATCGAGTGAGGTTATTGACTATTCATGTGATAAGTTCATCGATGAACTTTTTGCTATCATTGATCCACTTTCACGGGGAAGTGAAGACGTTTCCGATCTCGAGATCGAGCGTGATTCTCGTGTTTTACCTACCATTATCGAGGAATTCACCGATGAATTTAATGATGATCTTGTATCCGAGTGTGATACACTTGATACTTTGTCGGATATTTCTTGTGATGACAAGATTGATGACACTTTTGTGACCTACCCAAATCCTCTCTTCAAAGCTTCAATGAACAATAATCCATTGTTTCAAGAGGATTTTGAGAGCATCATATCTCCTACATCTCATAACCGTTGTGATGATGATCTTCTCATGAAGGAGGTTGATGAGTTTCTTTATATAGACATTCCTTCGGAATTTGAGGAAGAGTCTAATGACGGTGATGAAGATTCTTGGTTAGATCACCCGATTTATGATGATGATAATGTTGACCCGGAGGGAGAAATTACTTTTGCTCCAATTATCCTTCCCACTCGCTTTGATCTTAATGTGCGGGTTTTCCATGCGACTCATTTTGAGTACCATGACCCCTTTGTTCACATTCATAAGAGTGATAAGGTCAACAAAGTCATGCAAGTTGATACCACTAGTGTTGAGACTTTTATACCACCATTACTATGTGCTTCATATGATTTAGAATTAGCATGGGGGGACGGCACCGTGTTGTCTATTCCTTTCTCCACCGAGGACGAGGTATTCGACCCCAGAATCGTTGATTTAGGGAAATCTCGGCCTTTCACCGATGCAATAATTGAAAGACTTTTTAATCATCTTGGTGCGAGTTTATCTCGGGGAGCATGCTACTTCCATACCATTATTTGTGACTACCATCTCTTGTTAGAGATTTTTGTTGGAGTTTTATCCTTTCGTTTGTCATCCGACAACGAGGATGTAATCTTTGACCACGACATCGTGCTTTATGTTGAATTTTATTTCAATATGTCGGTTTTCACCATTTTCCCTAAGGACCAATGAATGCGGGGATCGAGTCAAGCTCATGACTCGGTGAACAAAAACGAGGTGCCTTGTGGGGGAGTCCCATACATTCTATCTTCTTTCTATTTTCTAACACTAATAAGGCTTGATCTTTCTAGCTCGTGCTCGTGTTTTGTTGTGTTGTGAATCTTAGGTATGAACCTTATCATTGAAGACTCTCGTGTTCGGTTTTTTCCGGTCCACTTGATCTTCCATTCTTTGAATGCCAAAAAGGGGCAAACTCTTTATCCTTTGATTTTTATCGACTAACGTTTTATCTTGAGGAATAATTAATAAACGGCTTATAAATTTGCGTGCTCTTTCCATGTTAGGATTTTGCATTAGACTCTTCGTGTTTTAGCAAGGGGGTGTTACTCTTGAGCTAAGAAACATTGAGGACAATGTTTGGTTTTAGCATGGGGGTGTCAATCGATATAATCGCTTGCAATTGCTTTTGTCGTGTCCAAACGTAATTATTTTTCTCATTTTTCATAAAAAATTAATTTTTTAGTGTTATTTTTAAGTTTTAATAAATAAAATAAGTGCTTTTGACACGAATGTAGGCTTTCCGTTGGTGAAAATAAAAATAGTTTTTGACTCGACTCGGTTTTTAACCTTAGCTTTTCCTTAACGTATTTGAATTAAGTTTTGCTAGGCTTTTATATAGGGAGCTTTAAAACGCGAAAGTCTTAATTCATACGAGTTAAGAACAAGAACTTTTCGCAAGTTCCTATAATTGATCCTAGAAAGTCGTTTATCAAGGGAACTTTAAAACGCAAATTCTAAAACTTGAAAAAGTATAAGAAGATGCAAGATCCTATAGATGACTTGAACACCAAAAACTTTGATTTAATAGGCTAAGTATCCATTGATTTCACATTTTTGAAATTTTACAATATGGAGAACAAGAGATGATAGAGTTCAATCATAAGTTTCTAAGGTTAAATTCTTCTTTGTGCAAGTATTTTTGTGTTTGATTTAATCTCCTCGTATTTACTTTCCACACTTGAATAATAATTGCTTAATAAATGAAGTTTTTAGCGGTTTAGGCTTGATATCTTAACTCGTAACTCCTTCTTTTTCTTCCCTTGTAATTAAAGTGAGAACACATTAAGGGTGTCAGCGTCATGGACTTTTGATCATAGGATTGCGGAAATTTGGCTTACTATAAATATCATATTAATAAAGAAGAATAAATAAAAACATGTTCTCTAGGAGCCTTCGGGTGGGAGTCATGTAGCACTAACCTTGTCATTAGAGCCTTAGGGTGTATGGCGAGGGGATGTGTTGAATAAAAATTGCTTCATCATCATGAGCCATAAGGTGGGATGGTGTTGTCAATTCCCTTATTTTTGTCCAAGGAGCCTTCGGGTGTGGATTTTAAATAAGGAGCACAATTGCATCTTAAAGAGCCAAAAGGTGATATGATGTGATTGTTGCTAACTCCATTAATAAGGTCATAATTGACTTTGGAGTTTTTTCTTTTTGCTTTTAAGTAGCCATATTAGCCAAATTTCGGGTCTGGTATTTATCCCTAAATCGTGTTAAGTTATCCTTGATGTGGGCTTTCTTTAGTGACAACGGTTTTTGAAGTCGAGGTTAGGTTTTGAGTGTTAAGTTTACACCATTCTTGCCTTCATTTTTGGATTAATAAATATCAAAATAAAGTCAAATGAGCCTTTGGGTGAATGACAAATAAAATCTAGAGATACAATTACGAATAATAGGAGATTGAGTTTAACACAAATTACTTGTATGAGTTGGTTTAATTTTGGGGCTTATGATTGACAATGATCTTGTTTTTGCACTTGACATGGAAAAGTGAAAAGTCGGGGACGATGAATCTATTTGAGTTTTATGATCCTAAAAGTTATTTTTCAAATAATGAAAGCAATACATTATGTCTTTGCAAAATAAAGTTATCAAAAATTGAATAATGTTGTAGTTAGTGTTTTATTTTATCATTGCGTGATGACACGGCAATTGCTTAGCAAGGGGGAGTTTGATATGAGCTTAATTACTCATATCATTTATATCATTAGTTGAGCCTATAATGCATGAAATGTATGAAAAAGACCTTGTATATGCATGTTTTGCTTGTTTCGTGTGTGTAGGTACCAAGTTCACGAAAACCGGCGAAAAACGACACGAGTTTGAAGAAAAAGATCGAAGAAGCCAAAATCGAGCTCGTCTTTAGCGGATTTAATTTTATATGGAGTTATTGGGCTTGTGGGTCCCACATTTGGGAAAATGGGCTTAAAAGCCCATTTGAAGTTCAATTTGTTGATATCATTTGCTAATAGCCCAACACTTGGCCCAAATCCAACAATGAAAAAAAACGGATCAAAAGCCCATTAGAAAGCCCAAACTCCAAATCAACAAACGAATTGGGTATTCATTTTGTACCAAAATCCCATGAGAAGATAAAAAGAAACGAAGTGATGGTGAGAAAAGTTTATTTAAACTTTGGGTCAACTTTTCACACTCACATTTACTCCCACACGTTTTTATTCCCCACTTTCTCACACAATAAAAAAATACCTCTCGTTACTCTCTATGTTCCTTTCTCCTTCACCCCTAAATTAAACCAGTAACATTCACTGTTTAAAAACCCTAATCAAATAAATCATCAATTAAAATTGAGGCTTTCATATCCCACGTGTGATTCACACGGTAAGGAATAAAATCCCCAAAGTTTTAGGAATAAAAGAGTGGACGAGCAGGGGTACGTGGCAACAAATCAATGGATAAAACACCTCATCATTCCCCATCATCCAATCAAGATATGACATCTCAGCATCCAAGAAGCACAACTAGCACAAACGGATGCCACGTTGGCAATCCGTGTGCTAGTTGTGTATTTACAACCATAGATCACAGATGAGAGAGAAGAGGAGAGAAATCAAGGGCTAAGAAAGAAGATTCCTCTCAACAAACTCATCCCCAACACCTTGCGGTTTAGCTATAAATACCCTGCATTTTTATCATTGTAATCATCCCTTTTTCTTTCTTTAGTGTTATAATGTCATTTTTAATATAGATGTAATTTATTTTAATAGTATTGTAATAAGATTCATGATTTAATAAAATTTAAGTTTTCGATTATATTACTCTTACTGCCTTTCTTAATTTTTGTGAAGTGATAATTAATTGAATCTTTATTTAAATTGATAATATAACATATAAAAAATTATGTGTGTAAGCTTAGTTAATAGCTTAATCGGATAATAAAAGAGAGATTAGGGATATTAAAGGCTAAACCACTGTTTAGTTTTAAATTGATTCGAGTTACTGTTCGAGTGGGTGACTTGTTCGAAGAATGGTGAATGGTGATTAATGGTGGTGTAGATTCGGGTTCACAAGGTTGTTCAGCACAACCTTCTTCCCAATGGTTTTTACAAAAGGTTCGTTACCTTTTAAATTATGTTCTATCTTATATGTTTAATTGCTCGTATGATTCAGTATACTTGTTCTTAGATGTTGGTTTGAATATGATGAATTGAATCTGTTATTGAATAAGCTTTTTAATGTGTTTATTTTTGCTTTAGTTATAATCTGCTATTATGGATTGTATTTGAGCTTGGTCGTTTAACTAGACTGCTAATTGAGTTTGTTTATCTGTTTTTTTTAATTACATAAGTTTATTAATATCTGGAATTGGAACTGCTAGGGTTAAGGTATCGAATTTATAATTGGAATATTTGTGATCTTAGTTTGATTATTTGATTAGACTGTTGTTTTAGACCTTGTATGAGTGAGTCGTAATAGCTATGATTTATGTTGAGTATGCATAAGATCGATGTCAGTTTTATTGGGTTGGAATCTACTTGTCTTGTTTACAATACTACGATTATAGAACTGTTATAGATTAATTTCATCATATTTTCAGTTTTAGATTGATAGAATTGTTTTAGCGTAAATGGTTAATAGGTGTTTAATGTGTCTTAAGTTTTAAGGAACCTTTTGGTTTAGCTGTTCTGCTAGGATTTTTGAATTTTATCTGTGCTCATTCATTACTGTTTTTGTATTACTTTAATGTCTGAATTTGAGTCTGTTATGAGATACTAGTAATTGTTTAGTTAGCTGATTTAAGTTTGGCGTGTCACTTAATTTTTAGACTGTGTTCGTTACTGTTTATTTTTCAAGCTATCATATGGGAGATTTTTCGCATGACTGTGAAGTTGTTTAATTTCAGTAGATATGTTAAACTGATTTTCAGTCAGTTGTCCTAGCGTATTAGTTGGATATTGATATTGTAATATATTGTTTTCTTTAGCAGTATATATACATCAGTCAAAAACAAGTCATTCCTGTGACTTAGATCTGATTTAAAATAATTCTCACAAAAAAATGTCCTTCCTAGGACTTGAACCCGTGACCTCACGGATGAACACCCAACTTGTTTACCATCTGAGCTACTGCTCTCTTTAGTTTTATTTTTGTTATTGTCATTAATATAGGCAGTTAGTTTTGAGCTGTCAGTTTTCTTTAATAAATACTTAATTTTAATTTTAATTCCATATTTATAAAAGTTTATTTACTCTTTTATAATTTCAGTAAATAATAATTAAATATAAAAATAAAAAATGTTTTTAGAATTTAATTAGTTTATTTTAATAAATTAGATTTAATAATAGTTTTCAAAATATTTAAATATAGTGTAAAAGTTATTTAAAATTAAATAGATTAATTTTTATAGACTTTTAAATAGATTAATTTTTTTTAATAGTTAAAATTTTAATAGTCTTTATTTTTAAGTAATAGTTTATAGATTTAAATAATTTAGGGTTTACGATTCATGCACTTTAGGATTAAAATAAGTTTTTAAATTTGTAGACTTTAATTTTAGTTTAAAAACCGAAAACCAATTCAAATCAATTGTCCAAATCAAATCAAAACGTCTCAAATTCACTCGATCTTCGTGTACAACGAACTTGGTTCACCAACGTGTTTAATTGAATTCGTCTTTGGATTGGCGGAAGACGTTTTTGTGAAAGTGGGAAAGTTCTACTATCCCGTAGACTTTATCGTTGTCGATATTCCCACGGATCCTCAAGTTCCTCTCATTTTAGGTCGTTCGTTTTTAGATACGTCTATGGCCTTGATCGATGTTCATGCTAGAAAGATCACATTACGTTTCAACGACTAGGAGCTTGTTATAAACGCAACTCAAAACTCTCAAATTTCTCATGTTTATTCCGTTGCAACCATAAACCTCGTTGATATGATTGACGTGGTTTGCGGGGAATTTTCACAAGAAGTTCTAGGTTTTGGTGATGATGAATATAGTGGCAATACCACTATGTTAGATCCCATCCTTGATAACTCGACACCAACCTTCACTCCATTTGAAGGTGGTGGTTTTACGTTGGAAGAATTCGATGTTACACGTACTTGTAACGAAGACCTCGACAACGATGAGGACTTCTCGATTATCAAGGATTTCCTTAACGATTTCCCATTTCTTCCACCCGAGGAGGTTATGAGTATCGAGCCCAAATCTTCAATTGAGGAACCGCCTATCCTCGAGTTGAAAGATTTACCTCCCCATCTCGAATATGTCTATTTGGAGGAGGGCGACAAGTTGTCGGTTATTATTGCGAAGGAACTTTCGGATAATCAAAAAACCGCACTTGTCGATGTTCTGAAGGATCACAAAGGGGCAATTGCGTGGAAGTTATCCGACATTAAGGGAATCGATCCCAAATATTGTACCCACAAAATCATAATGGAGGAGGATTACAAGCCCGCAATCCAATGTCAAAGGAGGGTGAACCCCAAAATTCACGACGTCATCAAAAAGGAAGTCCTTAAACTCCTTGACGCGGGAATGATTTACCCTATTTCCGATAGCCCTTGGGTGAGTCCTATCCATTGTGTCCCTAAAAAGGGAGGAATGACCGTTGTGCCAAACGATGCCAACGAGTTAATTCCCACAAGACTCGTGACCGGATGGAGAGTGTGCATTGACTATCGTAAGTTGAATAAAGCCACTCGTAAAGACCATTTTCCCTTGCCCTTCATGGACCAAATGTTGGAGCGTCTTGCGGGAAACGATTTCTATTGCTTTTTAGATGGTTTTTCCGGTTACTTCCAAATCCCCATCGATCCTCGTGATCAAGAAAAAACTACGTTTACGTATCCATATGGAACGTTTGCCTAT
Organism: Glebionis coronaria; assembly: GCA_025667525.1. Classification (NCBI taxonomy): domain Eukaryota; kingdom Viridiplantae; phylum Streptophyta; class Magnoliopsida; order Asterales; family Asteraceae; genus Glebionis; species Glebionis coronaria. The sequence continues at coordinate 423,257,860 of CM046875.1, forward strand.
CGTAGAATGCCATTCGGACTTTGTAATGCACCGGGAACCTTTCAAATGTGCATGATGGCTATTTTTCATGATATGATCGAGAAGACGATGGAAGTCTTCATGGATGACTTTTCCGTGTTTGGTAATTCGTTCACTTCGTGTTTGTCGAATCTTGAGAGAATGTTGAAATGTTGTGAGGAAACCAACCTTGTGCTCAATTGGGAAAAATGTCATTTTATGGTTAAGAGTGGAATCGTCTTAGGGCACAAGGTCTCAAAAGCGAGGATTGAGGTAGATCAAGCTAAGGTAGACGTCATCGCCAATTTACCTTATCCCAAAACCGTTAAGGGAGTTAGGAGTTTCTTAGGCCACGCGGGCTTTTATCGTCGATTCATCAAGGATTTTTCAAAGATCTCTCGACCTATTACACATCTTCTTGAAAAAGAGGCACGTTTTGTCTTTGACGAAGATTGTGTACGAGGCTTTGAAATCCTTAAGAGGAAACTTACCGAAGCTCCCATTCTTGTTGCTCCCAATTGTAACCTCCCCTTTGAGCTCATGTGTGATGCTAGTGACTTTGCTATTGGGGCCGTATTGGGGCAACGTCATGAAAAGCACTTCTTGCCTATTCACTATGCTAGCAAGACGATGACCGAGGCTCAACTAAAATACACTACAACGGAGAAGGAGTTCCTTGTCGTGGTGTATGCATTTGAGAAATTTCGACCTTATCTCGTCTTGACGAAATGCATAGTGTATATGATTCGGCTATTAAGTATCTTATGGCTAAACAAGATGCAAAGCCGAGATTACTTCGTTGGATTCTCCTCCTTCAAGAATTTGATCACAAAATTGTTGACAAAAAAGGAGCCGAGAATCTAGCGGCCGATCATCATTCTCGTTTGGAAGATCCTCACCAAAGTGTTTACGAGCCCAAGGAAATCACCGAAACATTTCCGCTCGAGACCCTTGGTGTAGTGAATTCTAAGCTTGATTCTTCCACCCCATGGTTTGCGGACATTGCAAATTACCATGCGGGCAACTTCATCATCAAGGGTATGACGACTCAAGAAAAACGAAAATTCTTTCGTGACGTCAAGTTCTAGTTTTGGAACGACCCTTACTTGTTTCAAACTTGTGCGGATCAAATCATCCGACGTTGTGTATTTGGCACCGAAACTTCTAACATCCTTAGAGCTTGTCACGAGGGACCCACGGGTGGTCACCATGGTTCTAATCTCACGGCTAAGAAGGTGTTTGATGTCGGCTTCTTTTGGCCTACTATTTACCGAGACATGAGCTTGTGAAGTCGTGTGACTCATGCCAACGACAAGGAAAAGCCTCGCAAAAAGATGAAATGCCACAAAATATCATCCAAGTGTGTGAGATCTTTGACGTTTGGGGCATCGACTTTATGGGGCCGTTCCCATCATCTCGTGGTAATAAGTACATCCTTGTTGCGGTTGACTACCTATCTAAGTGGGTGGAAGCTAAGGCTTTGCCCACCAATGATGCTCGTGTGGTAGTCAAGTTTTTGAAAAGCTTGTTTTCTCGGTTTGGAACCCCTCGTGCGATCATAAGCGATCGTGGAACCCATTTTTGTAACGACCAATTCGAAAGGGTCCTAAGGAAATATGGGGTTACACATCGGCTTTCTACGCCTTATCACCCACAAACGAGTGGGCAAGTCGAGGTTTCAAACCGAGCGTTGAAGAGGATCTTGGAGAGATCCATTGGGGAAAACCGACAATCTTGGTCGGATAAGTTGGACGATGCTTTATGGGCCTTTAGGACCGCTCATAAGACGCCCATTGGGTGCACTCCCTATAAGCCTGTGTATGGGAAAAATTGTCACTTGCCAATTGAATTGGAACACAAGGCTTATTGGGCCCTAAAGCATTGTAATGATGACATGGAGACCGCGGGAAAACACCGGAAAATGCAATTAAATGAATTGGATGAATTGAGGGATATTGCTTATGAAAATTCATTAATTTATAAAGAAAAGACTTTTAAAGTTGCATGATTCTAAAATTAAAAACCGGGTTTTTAACATTGGGGATCAAGTTTTGCTTTTTAATTCTCGTTTGAAAATCTTTTCCGGTAAGTTGAAATCCCGTTGGTCCGGTCCATTCACCGTGACTCAAGTATTTCCATATGGGACCATCGAGCTAGCTCAAAATGATGGCCGCAATTTCAAGGTGAATGGACATAGGTTGAATCACTACTTTGGCGTGGAAGTTCCATCCTTGAACTACCTCGACCAAATAACCTTCCCCAATGATAATTAGCATTGAGGGGATCGAGTCGAGCTCATGACTCGGTAATCAAAAACGAGGTGCCTCGTGGGAGAGTCCCATGCTTATCCTATGTACATATTATCGCTTTCTAATGTAGTAACATGTGGGGATTTGTGCCCTTCCAACTTTTGTTCCGTGGTTGTTTGTGAATTGTGGATTTTAGATGATCATGATCTTCACGATTGGAGCCTCTCGTGTTCGTTTTATGGGAGCACTCGATCGTTTGCTTTGAAGACTTTCTCAATATCTGTGATATATCCTTTTGATGTTCTAACCTTAGGTTTATAGCACACTTCATAAACGGCTTTAAATTTAACGGTTACACCCTTTCCATGCTAGATTAGGCATTCGACTACGTCTCTAGTATGGGGGTGTTTGAACCCCTAGACTCGAAACATTGAGGACAATTTTTAACTTTAGTATGGGGGTGAATAGATACTTGCCTTGCTAAACCTTCACGCTTTCCAAAGTTTATCTTTTTGTTTATCGTTTTGTTGCAAAATAAAGCTAAAATGGCCAAATTTTAAAAAAATTCTCATGTTTTATAAGTGTTTGAAGACACGAATGTAGATTTACCGATGGCGAGAATAAGAGTAATTTTTGACTCGACTGTGCGTGTTGAGCACTTAGCTTTGATTCCTTAACTTCACATTAGGCTAAGTCTCTTAAATGAGGACGAGAAATGATAGAGTTAATTATAAGTTACTATGCTAAACGTAGAGTACTCGTATTCTTTCAAAAACTCATGTGTTCTCGTTATTTGAATAAAAGATGGAGGTAAAACAAAGATAATAAGGCCCTTCCGTTAGGGGGCGTATAAAAGTCTTGGTAATAAGTCTCATGTTCAAAATCGTTATAAAACCGTGTTTATCGATCCTTCTTGTTGACTTAATTTTTTGACATCGTTGTCTATTAGGGGGGGTTATTGATTTGATAGTCTTGGTTACACCGTTAGGACTCTATTTTTAGACCTAAATCTCTATTATCGCATAAGTCAAACAATGTATCCTCGTGAAACATTCAAGACATAATAAAATATAAGAGATACAACTTAGGAAAGTGGGAGGATAAGTACGTGATTAGGGCATATGAGTAGTGTTAGCATTACTAACTTATAATGACAATGATCTCGTTGCACGCTTGGCATGGAATTGGGGTGAAAATCGAGGACGATGAAATTATTTCTAACGAAGCATTCACGTGTTCTTATTCTATGAACCTAAATGTCCCATTTTGCGATGAAAATCATACATTATGTCTAAAACGCAAGTAGTAGTAATAGTAGTAGTGTAGCTAGTTTATCGTTCAATAAAGTGAATGAAAATGAATTTTGGAGATGCTACGATACTATATTCTAGCATTGCGTGAGGGCACGACAATGGTTTAGTATGGGGGAGTGATGAGACTGCTTTTATACATAGTCTCATCGTCCAAAAAGGGCTTAAAATGCATTAATTATTATGAAAATACCCAAATATATGCTTGTGTTTGTTGCTTGTGTATTTTAGGTACGGATATTGAGAAAATGACAAAAGATTACAAGAATCATGCAAAAACGAACACGGGAAACGAAGCCGCACAATGAACCAAGCCCTAATGAAGAATTTTCCCAAGAAAACCCTTAAAGATTTGAAGAATTATGAAGAAGGGTCCTCCAATATGGAAGAATTGACACTTTATACCCTTGTATCTTCATAATTACAGGATTGGTCCCTAAAGTTTGTCAAAGTTACAAAGAGGACCCTTAACTTTGAAGAATTGGCAAATTTAGTCCCTCAACAAAACTAAATTTTCAATATAAGTCCTCCAAGAAGTCAACAAACAAGTCCAGCCCTTGAAGTTTAAAGAAGGACAATTTAAGTCCTCCAATGTTATATAGGACTAACCATGCAATGGCAAAAGGATTAACTGTGAAATGACAAACCTTGTTTGCAAAACTATTAAAGAGAGGCTGTTAGATGGAGGGACTAACTGTGCCAACATCCAAAACTTACTTAACAAAAATAAACAAACAACCATTATTTACCCACTCATGTTACTCATCACCAATCACCACCCTACACCTCATCAAACCCGACCCATTTACCCAAAAGTCGACCCATACCCACTCAGCACCCAAACCTATTTCTGTTTTATTAATAACTTTTTGAGAAATGTTATTTAATTAAAACTAGCGCTAATCCTTCACTGTTTGGGAAAAGAAGATCTAAACCCCTCTTTTATTTCACCAAGAACACCCTAAACCTAATCATAAAATCAACTAAATTAATTTGAATTAAGCCTTATACACGTCCAGATACTTGATTCATAAACCACTCAACACCTTTTCACACTTAAAACTCAATCCGAGTCACTCCCTGGTCCCCAAAACCCCACCCATTGGCAAGAAGACAAAGAGACAGCAGATAATCAACGCTTCATGAGGATTTCGTGTTCCCCAAATGAAAACCAACGTCTAGGATGCATTCAACCTTGCTGGCATCCCACATGATACCTGGCAGAAGTTACAAGACAAAGATTCGAGTTCAAACAAGAGGGTATGATTGGAAATTCATCAAATTATGGTTAGATGTATTTTATTTTCTAGAACCATCTTGTAACCCCTATAAAAAGGGAGGTAGGTAGTAGTTATTAAGTTGTTATTGTTTTCCTGTTTTCACAACCTTGTAAAGACTTTTTCTAATGAATGAGAAATTGGGTTAAGTGTTTGGTGAAGAAAACGAGTTCCATCTTTCAATTTCAGTTCTAGTTATCATCTTTTTTTTATGTTTGAAGTGGATTCGTATGTTTGATCATTATTCTAAAGTTCTGAATTTACCTTTTAAATTGTTGAAAGCTTAAGTGTATTCATAGCACCTTCTAGCTAGTAAGGTGGAGTGAGCACTTGATTTGGTTAAGTTTTGATTCTTACAGTTTAACCTAAAAAGTTTGTGAAAAGAAAGAAACCTAGACTAGTTTTCTGCCAAGAATCTTGGTTTCAAACACCCTACTGTCCAGTTTCTTCTTGTGGTCATGGCTTCTTGATTTCCAAATATCATTGAGTTATGATTGATTAGAGAAGGTAGTAAGTTTGTGGGAACCATCTTGTTGTATTAAGATAGTTAATTTTGTCACCAAGAAGAAAAGATTCTGTCGAGTTACTCTTTTACTGTTCACGTTTGATAAGTCTTAGCAGGATTGGAAGCTTGTACTCGTTTTCGCTGAGTACATAAGCTCAAACAGTCGAGAGCATGGATGTACGTTCTTGCCGTATGTTTTCTTTCTCTTTTTTTCTTATTTTTCATTAATCTGCCATGATTAAATGATGTTTATGTGATTATGCCATGAGTTTGCATTAAGTGAGTAATTACTGTATGTGTTTGTTTACTTTTGTCATAAGTTCCTGAATTTGAGTTCTAATCTTGCTTGTTTGGATTTATTGGTTTGCTTTTGTATTGAGAGTTTGTTGAATTTAGGGTTGCTTGTTAATCTTGCTGTAGGATAGGGTATATTGAGTTTTTTTGTTGGTGTACGTAATTGAGGTGTTTGTGGTGCAAGGAATCTATCGGTGAACACTTTTAAGCCATAGTGCACAACTTGCTATCTTAAATTACAAAATAGCACCATATTGTGCAGCATAGACTTTGGTGGTTGACTGATTTGTAAGTCTTTAGTGGTTGCTTTGGTGTAGCCTTTGTTTTGCTCTAAGTTTTCATAAGTTTTCACTCTCATTTATATGCTTTTCTATAACAAATTGGTGGAGTATTTGTTCCTTTTAGCCTGCAGTAATAAGGAGATAAGCTGGTTAACTGCTACAGCTTATTGAAGTTTTAACTGTCGTGAAAAAGTTCATACGCATCCACTGATTAGATAGGTCATTAGGTTTTAGGAGCTTGAACACTAAGTGGATCAATTTATCTTTCAGAACTTGGATAGGTATTTCAAGTTTTAGAAGAATTTTAGGCTCATTGTTGCTTACTGTCTATGTACAAGTTTACTAGATTGCCTCATTTTAGTCGTTCTCTGTCCATGGCCTAAGAAGTTTCTTGTATGCTTTATTGTTACAAAATTTGTGTTCTTGTTTGTTTTTTATTGGCTACTTGAGGCTCGTGTATTACTGATCATCACTCCTTCAAACCTGAGTGATTTAAATCTGCGCATCTTTGGTTTATTCTTGACTGTTCTGAAATATAGCATGCCCTAGAAACCCCAAAGTAAATTAAGTGATTATTTGAGTTTATGTTACTTTGTTCATTTGTTGAAATCATGGCCTATGTGTAAATACATGGTTTTGTGATTACTGGATTTGAGATTTGTGCTTGGCTGCGTGTTCATATTTTCAGTTTGACTCCTCACTTGCAAAAGGCAAGTGAGGGTGCCCCCCCCCCCTTGTTCCATAATACTTCAGTCAACAGGAAGCAAAAAGAAACAAAAAGAAAGTTGAAATCTGGGTTTTTGAATCGAATTTAAGGTTTAAATTGAGTGTAATTCAGTTGGTGTCTTGTGTTTAGGGGTTGTCAGTTACTGTGCACACAAGTGGTAAAAGAAAAAAAAAGTGTTTAAAAAATTTAGGTTTCTCCAGCCTCGAACCCGTGACCACCCGCTCAACAGCACTACGTGATAACCAACTGCCCTTGGGACTTTTACTGGTATCTCTTTACCAGTTTAATTCCTTAAGGGCTATTTAGTTTTGCTAATTTCATCAGTAGCTTATTAAGCTCATACCAGCTTATTCTATAAGCTAATTCGCCAGATTTGATTTTTCTTTCGTTCTTATATCATTTAGGATTTTTTGGCTTTGAGTTTTTATTTTTCCCTTTATTTAATCATTTTTTAACAATATTTTTAGGATTAAAATTCGTAAAGTAATTAAAAAATAGATTAATTAGATTTAAAAATTTTCAAAAAAAGTTTTTCAGTTTTAAATAAATAACTTTAGGTTTACATACATTTAAGTTTTAATTTGGACTTATACTTAATTTTATTTAATTTTGAGGTTTTTAATTAACTTTAAAAATTTTAAAATTATTAAAAAGGTTTTAGAATTTTTGGTTTTCAAATTTGTGATCTTTATATTTTTCTTAGTTTATATTAAAAACTTTCGTAATTTTTAGACTACTTTTTCGTTTCGTCGAATTTTACGATTTCGCGTTTTTCGCATTGTAGGGTAATTTTTAGAGTAATCCGTCTTTTTCTTTCTCTTTTCTCATCAATATAATCACAAACAAATTAATCATCTCATTACACACACACCAAGCCTCCTTGAGAACGATCCCACTTTGGGTCATTTGTGCACCATTTTCCTAAATCGTCGTACTTACCCTAATTACGCTCTTTTTCCTAAAAGACGTAAAAACTAAACCATCACATGTCAAAATTGACATTTCAAAAAACTCTTCAGCTCCTGCTGTATGATCACATAAGGGAACTACCTCTTCAGTTTCAACAAATAAACTAAAGAATGTTAGATCTGAGGAAGATGAGAGAATGTCTCTTGTCATGCAAGAGATCAATGATCTTAAGTTACAACTCAGGAAACAGTAAACACCTACTCGATTCAGAGATGAACCTTCTAACTCTCCATATTATAAGTACAAGACACAATTTAAAAGTGCTTATGATCTATGTGGTTTAAACAACCGTCTCACTGAAACTTGCCTAAAAGTTGATTTATTGTACTAAATATGAGAGGACTGACCATCACAATTGTGAACATACTCAATATATGCTTGCTAAAACTAGTGCTGATGCTCACAATATTGAAGCATCTCATTCTAGGCGAACAATGCCTTTCCCACCATGCATTCTGCAACACCCCCAAATATTCATACTTTAGTTCAGCGGAAGAGTCATTGGTGTTACGGGATAGGACATTACTCAAATCATAGACAACGTTTAAAAATCGCGTCGTTTAATAATAAAGCATTTTCCATTCATAAATATCAAATTACATAGGTCCCAAATCATAGTATTTCATACAATTTTACAAAACATTTGAATGGAAATTTTATTTGAATGCGGGCCATAAATTCTTGTCGTCTTCCCGAGAATTACCTTCAAGTACCTGAGATAAAACATGTTAAAAAGGTCAGCGAAAATGCCGTGTGAATTCATAGAGTTTAATAAAAACCATTAATACATCACCGGTATATAATTATTACCGAAAATCATTTTTGTTCCAATCCTTGTCGTAGGCTATAAAATAGGCCAAAGACATTTTATACAAATCTTTGTCGTAAATCATAATATAGGCTTCAGCCTTCAAAACCATTATACGAACCATTGTCGCAAAAACATCATAAAATACGTTTTTTAACGTTGTATAGAGTTAAATAAAAACCGTTATATGAAAATGGTTATGTAAAACCAAAACACGAACATAATATCAGTAATAAGACCCCGTATTGCTAGTCAGTCAATATATTGTAATTCAATGCGTATATCAGTGTTTTCGTTATTGGATTATTATAAGTCGCATGACATTGCTACCTTACTATAACAAACAACAGGTAGCTAACCCGTAATTTCCTTTTCCCATCTAAAACAGCGTGTCATCACAATAATCACGCTTATATAAATCTTCTCATACATAAATTCACTTACCACTCAAGGTGGCACGACGGGGATCAACCGTCACGACGCGAACTGGGGTGATCTTCCCCAAATAGTAATATTATATGCATAAGCGTCTACCAAATCCCGGTAGTTCACAATTCATGCTAATGGGACTTTGAGTGACATAACCTAACTAATAATAATCCATTTCATTTCATACATCGGGTCATATAATCATTCATCGGGTCATATAATCATTCGGGTCCATATCAATAAGCAAACAATCAGGACAACTGGTGTCCTATTTTATAAAAACTAACATGTTATCTCCCTCGCGGGTTTATAAAAAATTTCATAAAACATTTAAAAGAGTGTGAGGCTATGAACTCACGTTGATTGGGAAAGGCGGGTTATCGGCAGTTTGGATGTACGGTACGTGCTTCAATCACGAAAACCCAAACAAATAATACTCGTCTTAGACTCTGTCCAATGGCTATGTATGTATGATGACATTATAAGTATGATGATGCTCAAGTGGGATTTTATTTCTTCATACATATTATAGTTGTTATGTGTTAGTCAAATTTTGGACTAGTTACACTAGTTTCAACTTGTTTATATATTAAGGCCCAATAAGCCCGTTAAAAGTCCAATTTATTATATTAGCCCATTTATACTTTTAATACCAGGCCTATAATCATATGTTGGGCCCAAGTGAGTTAAGCCCAATGAGTAAGTCCATTAGTGTTTATCCAAACTAGTTGGGTCAATAGTCCAATAAGGCTACTTTGACCCGTTAATGTCCACAAGTTATAAAGCTCGGGTTTTATCAGTTTTTACTTGTTAAATGTACTTACATATCAGTAGATGAGTTATAAAAAGTTTGCATTAGACGGGTCCGACCGTCTAAGTTTTATTTGACGAAAACGTTAATCTTTCGGTTTTAGCCGAAAAGACGTAAAACTTATATATATAGTTTTATAACTTATAAAACATATCAATTTGTAATTTTATAAAGTGTCACACTTGATTATCAAAGTATATAACTTATTTTATAAGTATTATCATAAGTTAGTGGGTTTTATATATGTATTTTATAATAGTATTACTTGAGTGCTCATTTTATAATATATACTTTTATTTCCAAATCTGATTATCAAACTCACTTTCACCATTTTTGACATATCTTGAGTTCTACAAAAAGATAGAAGCTCAATTTTGGGAAGCACAAACTACATAATATGTGCTACAATTAACTCCAACTTAGATACTGCTCATTCATCCTCTAAGTGTCCCTAATAATTCGTCAAAAATAGACTATACATATTTGAACCTTAATAATGTTTTTATCATATCTTGCTCATTTTATTGATTCCATTGAGTGGTCGACTCTCACATATTTAAAAATCATATACCTTACTGTATATTCAATAATCCAAGTCATTTCATCAAGTTATCATATGGTTATTTACTGTTTTATACAGCCTATAATTTTAGTCATGATTTCAACATCTTTACATGTAGATTTTAATCTTTTTAACCAAATCTATCAACACAAGATCCCCACATAATACTTTGATCATCATTTACCATCATATACATGTAGAAAGAAAATACAAAATTACATTTACAAAATAACAAGGTAATGGAAGAAATGATCTTGTTACCAACCAAGATATTGAAAGTTAAGATCAAGGCTTGGTTTTTGATGACCAATCTTGTGATAACCAAGACCACCTTCAATATCACCCAAATATATGAATACCTTGTGAAAAATCAGCCCTAGACTCCAAGGAAACTTCTTTGTAGATGTTAGTATCACCTCCAATCAACAAGACTTCAAAAGGCTTTCATCTTGTGCAAGTTTAACACAAGTTTTATGGTTGAATTTTAATCAAATGGGTTGGTTTATGGTGATGAGTGTACGGCAAGGAGAGAGTGAGAGAGAGAGAGAGTTGTGTGAGTTTTGCATGAGATAAATGAGTTAGCTAGTTTATGTTAGCTAGTTTTGATGTGTAGATGGTTTTGGTGAAAACTAAGGACAAGTGTCCTTAGTTTCATTATTAAGTTGACACCTCAAAGGGGTGTTGGCTAAGTCTTGGCCGTCCCATGGTGGGGGTGGGGCAAGAGTTATCTTGTCTCATCCCCATTAATTTCCGGGTACTCCTCGATTCTAGTTTCCTCGATTTGCGTGCCCTCGGGTCGTTTAACGAAAAACGTTTTTATAAATTATGAATCAACGGCACAAAACGAATCTAATAAAAATTATCTCATCACAAACGGAGTTCAAAACGTAAATACGTAAACCTAGGGTTTCCGGTTTAATCGTAAAGGACGCTAAATTATGCACGTAAGTCCTAATCTCTTATCGTAAATTTTTGAGTTTATGAACCAACACAAATTTTCCAAAATAATATTCAAGGATAAATTTATTTCCTGAAATGTCGGACTGTCACCAAAAACGGTGTATGTAAACGTAAGCACGTAACATAGAGTTCTCTGGTTTAGACGTAGTCGATGCTACATTAAGATGTAAACCCAAATTTCTTCCCAAAAATGAGTGAGTTCATAATATAACATTAAAATAATGGTTTTAACTAATACTTGAGAATGAAATATCGACCATAAATTGACGGATTGTCACAGCAGTTACTCCTAAAGAGGATCTTTGTCCTCAAAGATCGATTTATCTTACTACTTGCTTCGTATAGAGTTAAAGACACGTGGGTATTTCTTCCACATTCGGTCTCTTCTCACAAGTGTATATCATTACAATACGCGAGTTTCATCAAACATAACTACGGGAATACGATCAGGCTTAAGTTGACTTACTTTCTCTATCCATGATGTTCACGGGTTTTTGATGAATGCAACTTTTCGTCGATCCAAATTTCATTAAGAAATAATCAGATTTTCACTTGATAGATATTTTATCAAGTTCGATATACAAAACATAATTCACGCAACCCTTGAAGTCCTAGGGTAGATCCAGCTTATATGCCTTTCAGACCAACTTTTTGCATTATCTCAATGGTCCCATACAACGGGGACTTATTTCCCATGATCTTTCAGATCATCAATTCACTTTTCCATGGTAAAAATTCTTGGCATAACTTCGCTACCCATCCTGCACTTCAAGATCTACCTTTCATATTCACATAACCTCCTGTCCACTACTGGCAGTCAATAATCAGATCCTAATTTCAACAATCATTTCAGGTCTCGCGGGTCGGGTATTTTATAAGGTTAGGTTTGTCATCATAGGCAACCTTAAACCTAAAAGACATGTCCAACTCACAATGGGTGTATGTCGGGTATCTTCATCCCAACTCCTGCCTACAGATGCTCTTATATTTAGATCCTCACAAGATTCAATCTCGATCCTAATACGATAATTATCAATGATAATCTCTCCAAAGGAAAACGATTATCCCGTTCATTACCAAAGGTCAATTATTCAAACATAAAACAAGACTTCTAGTGTTTGTATCGTTACTTTACCTCGTCCCTTCGATTGGGGTGGTAAACAGTACTCTCATCAAGGTTCGTTCCCAATGATTTCAGAGGAAATCTCTAGAAATTCGATGCGAAGCGAGGATCTTGATAGAGATGATCGATACATGCACACCATGCTTAAACAACTCCTTTAAATACAAAAGAGTCAATTTCTCCATCGAGAATCTATCATTAACGGGAATGATATTAGTAGATTTGGTCAGTCTGTTGACGATGACCCAAATCGAATCAAATTTAGAGGATGACCTTCACAAAAGTTAGACATTTTCCAACGTATGTTGTGATGTCTGCTTTCATATTTGGCCATTAGTACAACTTCTTTAGATAAAGATACATTAAATCAGAAATGGCATGAATAGAATACTTAAACTTATGAGATTCCAACATGACTAAATATCTAAATCCTCCATAATTAGGCAACCACAAGCGGCCTTTTAAACATTTAACTCCATCGGCTCTCATTTCTAGTGGTTCACATTAGCCGTGAACCCCCTTTTATTATCTATATTATCCTTCTTACAAGCATCGGCTATTTTTAAATTGTTCAAGAAAATTATTTTGCACAGTTCATTACTAAGGAACACATCATAATTGATTCTTTATCTTTTCTACATAATGTGTCAGTATCTACATTCACCTTTCCTGATGAAATAATTATCATGACCACAATTCATTCAGAAATTCTTTCTTCATATCTTCTAAGTTTTAGTTTCGTCTCTACTATTATCTTTATTACTTTTTCTCAATCCGACGTCTAAAGCGTCGATAATTAGTACAAGTAATAATAAATATTTAGTTTTTATGAAACGTAAACGTAAAAAATTTTAAATATCTCAGTTCGTCCAATTATAGAAAAATGTTCAAAATAACTTTTGAATTTAGTTAACACGATTTTTGTTGATTTATCAAAAATAATTAATAAGATCTGTAAATGTTCGAAAAATCTTCGTTTATACTTTGCTCAAAATTTTCTTAGTTTAAAAGCAAAGATTGTCGTTTCAAATTCCAAGTCATGGTTTAAATGGTTTCTTCAATCCCTCTTAGGTTGTATTGAGGTATACACAAACATTTACTCCCAAAAGGAGTTTAGTTAAATGATCTGGGTATAAGGGAATGATTCCTTAAAAAAAATTCTTTGATAAATATTTGTGAAAACATTTTCGTATTTACTTTTTGGTATAACCTAAAGCCTTAATGGCTCCGATCTTTGAAGAGTCAATATAGATTCTATTATCTATTAATCACACGGTTAAATAATGTAAAGGATTAAGCCTTAAATCACATGTTAAATATTCAAGGTACAGGTTTTCATTGCTCGGCCAACTCAGGGCAGTTTATAAATGATTATTAACTTCTTCTTATTCTTAGAAACAAACAGATGGTCCTTAATGATCACAAGCATAAATTTATCGAATTACAGCCTACACACGTGATTCACCAAATTTATGAATGCTACATGTGCATTGGTCAATCCAAACGACATCACATGAAACTCATAATATCCATTACGAGTTCTGGATGTAGTGATTGAAATGGATAATCTTCTTTGCGGACGCGAAGTTGATGATAACCATACCGTGGATCAAATTTTGAATATATGCTAGAACCTTGTAAATGATCGAACAAATCTTTCATCTTGGGTAATGGACATAGATTTTGATCGTCAATTTACCTAGTTCACGGTAATCAACAAATATAAAGAATAATAACACCATAGCTCTCCATGATGACGAGCTTGGTAGAATAAAAAGCTTTTTTTGACAACTCTCTCAGTTGTACGGTAACTCTTTCAATTCAGATGGTGCTGAAGTATAGTGCACATGCTATAGGTATAGCACCGAGAATATAATCAATGCCAAATTCAACTTGCCTTATTGGCGGAATTCTAGGTAATTCATCAGCAAATACCTCCTAAAATTTCAGATAACAGAAACATCTTTTAATAAATCCACCTTTGGTTCCTTCTAGATTACAAGATCTATGACTAGTTCATAACCATTCATGGTATAATTTCAAGCCTAAAAGCAGGATATGATCTCCCATCGGGAATTATTTACATCACTTTTGATAATCAACATCTTATCTTTTAGGGGATTTCTACTCAAGTTCCCATCAGTTTAGACAATGACATCATGTCATAATCAACCAATCCATTATAATGGCACTACCAACTTTTTAGTTTTGTTTTCGTTGATAAGATGTGAACTTCTCAAAAGACTAATAATAACTCATAACCCTTCACAAATTTAAGGATATCTGGAGACATAACTAACATTAAAAAGTAAGGTCAACGAATCATTTACGCGAGAGAATTTCAAATCAGATATAGACGAAAACATTAACGAATATGAATATATCCCATGTTTTCGTGAATCGGGTACGCATTCGAAAGCTCCTCGGATCGTTACCCAGGTCATTCAAATGAAATCTAATCAAAAGAAATGATAGGAACGTCGATACATCCAGTCGGATACCAATACTCAATAATTAGATAGGTGCCCAAGGAATCTTATCATTTAAAGAAATGAACAATAAGGGGATGTCAATTCTCAATTAAGACAATACCCACAGATGAGTAAATTCGATTCGGAAAAATAAATGGTACGGGCACATATGTAGGTGTCCTTAACAATATGTCCCTTTTTTGCACTTTTTGTAGATCTCGTAAAAATTCAATTTTTCACAATTACATAGAAAATGTAATGTTTATTAACAATTTCATGGTGACTACTAATCAACCTTGCATGGTCCCTTCCAAATTGTACGTATGCGCGCAACTATATACAATTTTAAGATTAACGATGCAATACTCAGTTGGTCAAAAAATTTTCATCATGTTTAAAATAAAAATATTCTCATGCTTAATTCCGGAATAAGAATCAAAATGAATTTATAGAGATGCTCTTTGTTATGGAAACAATTAAGTTTTCCAAAGTGTTTCATAAACAACTTTATTTCGATAACGATTACTTATAAATCTCACTTTGTATAATCCATATGGTGACGAAAATTCAATTTTTATCAAGGGATACTGTTTTACCTTTATAAAAACAATGAGTGATTTTCAAAAGAGGGATGAAAAGTTGTTCACTAAGAACTAACTACAATATAATAGGAAATGAGCTTAGCCAAATAAATCATGAGGCTCATGACCTCGATGGCACTCAAAAATAATAATCCATAACGTAACTCAAATCGAGATGAGTACTTGTTCAATGGTTGCATCACTAATGTGATCATTAGTATGAAGCAAGAAAAGATAGATAACATCGATACATGTAAGATTTAGCAATCAAAGGTAGTCTTTTCATTAATCACAAACAAGTCAAAATTGTACCGTAACACATTACGTGTCGCCATGTCATACAATTCCAAGAACTCATCCTACCAACTGATATCTCAGTTAAGTTACGGATTTTAAAAGACACCACAATGAATACTAATCTACAAGAGTCATTAGGTGTTCTACCTGTCCCGAAAGATCCATCGGTCCCAATTTAAAAGAAGATTTCTTCAATTTATTTCTTGGATGCTGGGCATCCTCGTCATTGGATAATGGTCTAGGAACAACCCTTAACACAAACCAAAAATCATTTAAAACCTTATAATTCAATCACAGAACTTAACGACTTCTTCTTAACAATCTCATATTCCATACGAGTTAAATTTGACTTTATTCAAGTTTTCAACCAACTTATACTCAATACTACATCCTACCTCATTTTCCAATCCTTTCAACCTTATTCTTAGACCTTGAAAGGGCAACAAACGCTCGATATGAAGAACACTTAATTTCCAATCCTATAGCTCTTACAACAATAGTTATCAAATGAGTCACTAGTATGAAATGACTCACACATTCAGTTAGACTTCTCAGAAAGGTACAAGTGGCATGAGGCTTTTGGGTAATGGTTCCAATAACAGCCTCAAGTGCGACATTTACCCTTTTCGATTTCAAATTTAAGAATCGGGTGACACCTAATCAGATGACACCTTTCTAGGTGGTAAGGTTTTGTCAAACTCCACTCTATAAGGAAAGATCATCATGACATCGATATCAGATTTAATCTCGCCAATTCTTCTTTAATATCACAATAAACTAATACCTATATTTCTACGAATATCAACCATTTTGTTGGGATCATAAACATCCACAACTTGGTTTAGATCTAGACTGGCTAGATTTCCTACAGGAATAGCTTGGATTGATTTACTAGGGGCGTTAGGGTTCCTTGTGACAATCTACGTCGTATAAATACCTCGTATAAGTATTAAAATAATCATCAAACAATCATGTAATCAAATTACAACATATATATATAATCCAAGTTATATATATATATTAAAATAACACTTCTCAGTCTGGCCTTGTTGGTAACTCAGGAATTCTTCGGCACCGTTATAGTCAAAATATTTTTAGACATTTTGAGAAAAATGTTTATAGTTAAAAGATTTTGAAATGTTTTATTCAAAACCTTGGTTTTAAAAATATTTCGTTCTCTATAACGAGAGCTCTGATACCAAACTGTAACACCCCCAAATATTCATACTTTAGTTCAGCGGAAGAGTCGTTGGTGTTACGGGATAACACATTACTCAAATCATAGAGAACGCTTAAAAATCGCGTCGTTTAATAATAAAGCATTTTCCATTCATAAATATCAAATTACATAGGTCCCAAGTCATAGTATTTCATACAATTTTACAAAACATTTGAATGGAAATTTTATTTGAATGCGGGCCATAAATTCTTGTCGTCTTCCCGAGAATTACCTTCAAGTATCTGAGATAAAACATGTTAAAAAGGTCAGCGAAAACGCCGAGTGAATTCATAGAGGTTAATAAAAACCATTAATACATCATCGGTATATAATTATTACCGAAAATCATTTTTGTTCCAATCCTTGTCGTAGGCTATAAAATAGGCCAAAGACATTTTATACAAATCTTTGTCGTAAATCATAATATAGGCTTCAGCCTTCAAAACCATTATACGAACCATTGTCGCAAAAACATCATAAAATACGTTTTTTAACGTTGTATAGAGTTAAATAAAAACCGTTATATGAAAATGGTTATGTAAAACCAAAACACGAACATAATATCAGTAATAAGACCCCGTATTGCTAGTCAGGCAATATATTGTAATTCAATGCGTATATCAGTGTTTTCGTTATTGGATTATTATAAGTCGCATGACATTGCTACCTTACTATAACAAACAACGGGTAGCTAACCCGTAATTTCCTTTGCCCATCTAAAACAACGTGTTGTCACAATAATCACACTTATATAAATCTTCTCATACATAAATTCACTTACCACTCAAGGTAGCACGACGGGGATCAACCATCACGGCGCGAACTGGGGTGATCTTCCCTAAATAGTACTATTATATGCATAAGCGTCTACCAAATCCTGTTAGTTCACAATTCATGCTAATTGGACTTTGAGTGACATAACCTAACTAATAATAATCCGTTTCATTTCATACATCGGGTCATATAATCATTCATCGGGTCATATAATCATTCGGGTCCATATCAATAAGCAAACAATCAGGACAACTGGTGTCCTATTTTATAAAAACTAACATGTTATCTCCCTCGTGGGTTTATAAAATATTTCATAAAACATTTAAAAGAGTGTGAGGCTATGAACTCACGTTGATTAGGAAAGGCGGGTTGGCAATTTAGATGTACAATACGTGCTTCAATCATGGAAACCTAGACAAATAATACTCGTCTTAGACTCTTGTCCAATGACTTTATAATAACAATGGCTATGTATGTATGATTACATTATAATTATGATGATGATCAAGTGGGATTTTATCTCTTCATACACATTATAGTTGTTATGTGTTAGTCAAATTTTGGACTAGTTACACTAGTTTCAACTTGTTTATATATTAAGGCCCAATAAGCCCATTAAAAGTCCAATTCATTATATTAGCCCATTTATACTTTTAATACCAGGCCTATACTCATATGTTGGGCCCAAGTAGGTTAAGCCCAATGAGTAATTCCATTAGTGTTTATCCAGACTAGTTGGGTCAATAGTCCAATAAGGCTACTTTGGCCCGTTAATGTCCACATGTTATAAAGCTCGGGTTTTATCGGTTTTTACTTGTTAAATGTACTTACATGTCAGTAGATGAGTTATAAAAAGTTTGCATTAGACGGGTCCGACCGTCTAAGTATTATTTGACGAAAACGTTAATCTTTCGGTTTTAGCCGAAAAGACGTAAAACTTATATATATATATATATATATATATATATATATATATATATATATATATATATATATATATATATATATATATATATATATATATATATATATATATATATATATATATATATATATATATATATATATATATATATATATATATATATATATATATATATATATATATATATATATATATATATATATATATATATATATATATATATATAGTTTTATAACTTATAAAACATATCAATTTGTAATTTTATAAAGTGTCACACTTATTTATCAAATCGTATAACTTATTTTATAAGTATTATCATAAGTTAGTGAGTTTTATATATGTATTTTATAATAGTATTACTTGAGTGCTCATTTTATAATATATACTTTTATTTCCAAATCTGATTATCAATCTCACTTTCACTATTTTTGCCATATCTTGAGTTATACAAGGAGATATAAGCTCAATTTTGGGCATCACAAACTACATAATATGTGCTACAATTAACTCCATTTTAGCTACTGTTCATTCATCCTCTAAGTGTCCCTAATAATTCGTCCAAAACAGACTATACAAATTTGAACCTTAATAATATTTTGATCATATCTTGCTCATTTTATTGATTCCATTGAGTGGTCAACTCTCAAATATGTAAAAATCATATACCTTACTGTATATTCAATAATCCAAGTCATTTCATCAAGTTATTATATGGTTCTTTACTGTTTTATACAGCCTATAATTTTAGTCATGATATCAACATCTTTACATGTAGATTTTAATCTTTTTAACCAAATCTATCAACACAAGATCCCCACATTATACTTTGATCATCATTTACCAACATATACATATACATTTAGAAATAAAATACAAAATTACATTTACAAAATAACAAGGTAATGGAAGAAATGATCTTGTTACCAACCAAGATAGTGAAAGTTAAGATCAAGGCTTTGTTTTTGATGACCAATCTTGTGATAAACCAAGACCACCTTCAAAATCACCCAACTATATGAACACCTTGTGAAAAATCAGCCCTAGACTCCAAGAAAACTCCTTTGTAGATGTTAGTATCACCTCCAATCAACAAGACTTGAAAAGGCTTTCATCTTGTGCAAGTTTAACACAAGTTTTATGGTTGAATTTTAATCAAATAGGGTGGTTTATGGTGATGAGTGGATGGCAAGGCGAGAGTGAGAGAGAGAGTTGTGTGAGTTTTGCATGAGAGAAATGACTTAGCTAGTTTATGTTACCTATTTTTGATGTGTAGATGGTTTTGGTGAAAACTAAGGACAAGTGTCCTTAGTTTCATTATTAATTTGACACCTCAAAGGGGTGTTGGCTAAGTCTTGGCCGTCCCATGGTGGGGGTGGGGCAAGAGTTATCTTGTCTCATCCCCATTAATTTATGGGTACTCCTCGATTCTAGTTTCTTCGATTTGCGTGCCCTCGGGTCGTTTTACGGAAAACATTTTTATAAATTATGAATCAACGGCACAAAACGAATCTAATAAAAATTGCCTCATCACAAACGGAGTTCAAAAACGTAAATACGTAAACCTAGGGTTTCTGGTTTAATCGTAAAGGACGCTAGATTATGCACTTAATTCCTAATCTCTTCTCGTAAATTTGTGAGTTTATGAACCAACACAAATTAAAATTCCAAAATAATATTCAAGGATAAATTTATTTCCTGAAATGTCAGACTGTCACCAAAAACGGTGTATGTAAACGGAAGCACGTAACGTATAGTTCTCCGGTTTAGACGTAGTCGATGCTACTTTAAGATGTAAACCCAAATTTCTTTCCAAAAATGAGGGAATTCATAATATAACATTAAAATAATGGTTTTAAATAATACTTGAGAATAAAATATCGACCATAAATTGACGGATTGTCACACATTCATTGTGGTATGGGCAATCATCACTCAGATTGAGTGTTATTACTATCCTATTTGCAACATTTGTGGAAGTTATGATCATGACACTCATGGACATAATCGAGTAATCTCACTCAGAAGGGGCATTAAACCTAGGAACCCAAACTCTATTGCCAAATGTTATGAAACTTGTGGAAGCAATGTCCACACTACATCTGGTCACATATAGAGTGGTTCAAAAGAGGTGAAGCCCTTCAGGCTAAGAAAGTAAATGCTATTCAAACCTCTCCTTCTTCTTTTGAGCAATCTTATTCATCCTCATCCAAAGGATCATTCAGATCTAGAACACCTTCCAGATCTAAAACACCCACCCATCAAAGGTGGGTTTCAAAACAAAACTGACTATTTCCTTAACTTGTGCAGTGTGATCTCAGGAAGCCTATTTGGTACCTAGATAGTGGCTGCTCAAAGCATATGACTGGCACCAAAAGTCATTTGCACAAGTATAAGGAGGAACAAGGTCCTAAAGTTGTTTTTGGTGATAACTCATCAGCTACTACCGAAGGATTATGTTCAATGATATGCAATGGTATAGTTTTCACAAGGGTAGCATATGTCAATGGATTGAAGCACAACCTCATCAGCATCAGTCAACTTTGTGATGCAAAGTATCTAGTGTTGTTTGATGAAAAAAAGGTACAATCTTCAACTCTAATCATGAAATTGTGATGATTGATCCTAGAGTCAAATATGTTTATGTTATGAACATGAACTCTACTCAGGAGACATGTTTCTTTGCTAGAGCCTCCAACATTACTAACTGGCTTTGGCATAAGAGGCTCTCACATCTCAATTTCAAAACAATAACTCTGTTGGCAAAACAAAATCTTGTTATTGGTCTTCCTTCACTTGTCTATTCTAAGGACAAACCATGCTCAGCATGTGATAAAGAGATTTTGTATACCCTTTTTTATTTCTATTTTCGTTCCTCGACTCGACTAGAATTGAAATCGGACTTAACGTTAGATTTGATTTGTTTTTGGTAACGAAATATTGGTGTTTTAAACTAAAAGCTATTTAATTAAAATCTACTAAATAACAAAAACTTTTATTCTAATTAATTTTAAACTAAAAACATTTTCAATAAAGTCTATTCTTAAATAAAAGTAAATTTAAAAAAAAAACTAATTTTAAAAATATCTAATTTAAACTAATTTTAATAAAACTATTTTAAAAAAAACTTAAACACAATTAAAACTAATTTTCTTAAAAAAACTAAATTAAAATAAAGACTTTTAAATGTAAACTATTTTTAAATAAACCAAATAAAATGAAAATAAATTCGAAATTATAAAAGAAATCTAAATAAAATAATTTTTTTATTTGTTTTTTATATTTTATAAACTGAATAAGGAAATAAAACTTTAAATAAAACTTTTATAAACTAAAATTGCATAAAAACGATGTTAATTAAAGTTGCCGCTAAAATAAAACCGGATATTAATTAAACTATGGAGAACAAAACATAAAACAAACACTAGCTGAGATGGATGTGCTGTTGGACTGGTATGCTAGAGGTCCAGGGGTCGAATCCTAGGCCTGACCAAAATTTTTTTGCTAAATTTAATTTTTTGTATTTTTGGAATATGTGAAACTTACAGATCAAAAGATCTGTATTATCCACCCAGCAAAATCAGCAGTAATAAACCAAACAGCCAAATAGCAATACGCTATAACAGATAAATAAAAAAACAACTAAGCATATAATTTTAGAAAAACAGATAAATGGAAAAACAAATAAGCAAATGAGAAAATAATACTAGCAAATAAGCAAGAACAAAAAGAAACAGTTTAAACATAAGCAAATAAGCAGTTTCAATAATAATCTAAAAATGAATAAGCAAAACACATCAAATCAAACCAAACCAATAAGCAGATATAATCATATTTAAAACAGTACTAGAATAAACTCAAATAGATAAGAAAAACAACTACTGATATAAGAACAAGAAACAGATTTAAGTAATCTTAATACCAAGCATATCCAAATAAAACAAATCCAAAAGCAGTAAAATCATAAAAACAAACTGAATCAAAAAGCAGAAATACAACCTATCAATAATAAGCAGATTTATATGACTGAAAATTAACATAAGCAATAAATCTAAACACAAATATTCTAAAATTAAAACCTAACAGTGAAATAAAGATGAGAACCTTTGTCGAATCCGTTGGGTCGAAGGTTGGCGCTGAGCCACCTTGTGAACCAAAGCAACACCACCGTTAATCAACTGATTCATCATCTCGATCCCACCCTCTCGAACCAAACAGTAGCCTTCGAACAGATATATATATATATATATATATATATATATATATATATATATATATATATATATATATATATATATATATATATATATATATATATATATATATATATATATATATATATATATATATATATATATATATATATATATATATATATATACATATATATATACATATATATATATATATATATATATATATATATATATATATATATATATATATATATATATATATATATATATATATATATATATATATATATATATATATATATATATATATATATATATATTTTATCGAATAATAATAATAATAATAACTCACGGAACAGTTTATGAAAAAAAGAACAAACAGTAATATTTAAAGATTTGAAAATGAAAATTAAACTTGATATTAATTAAAATGAGAGACGAATTAAACTAAAATCAACTTTTCATTAATTAATCAAAAAATTACATTAACTGAAATTTAAAATTACAAAATTAAACCTTATCTGTTTTTCTGAAAATTAAATTTAATTTTAACCCTACTCCTAATTAATTAAAAAACTGAAAATAAAGAAAAGCTAAAAATGGACTATCCCTCAATTACATGATGTGGGGGTTTTTATAGGCAAACCCTCAAAACCATCTTCATAGCTTAAGAATTAAGCAATAAATCTTGACCGCATCTTCTTCTTTTCTCTTTCTTCTCTTCAAATCAACGGTTGAGATTATTCTGAACCATGGATTGCCACGATGTCACGATTTGGACCACCATTGTGTCTTCTCTGAAAAACTTGGGGATTTAATCCCCAAGTGTGTGAATCACACGAGTGGATTAAAACCCCTAAATTTTCATTGGTAATTTTGGATAAGGTGATTTAGGGTAAAAATAATGGAGGCTGTGTTTTGTGTTGGAGATATGAAAGTGAGAAAGGTTTTTCATTGTTTTTTATCGAAAAGTTAATAAGTGGTGGGGGTGGGTAGGTTAAATAAAACGTGTGTTTAAATGGGGTGAGATAAAATGTGTGAGTTGGTGTCGGTTGTGAGGGTAAAAGTGAGGGTAACACGTGTGGAGGAGTTGGGTAAAGTTGACTTGTGAATTGGGGAAACTGACCAAGCAAAAATAAACATTCCATTCTTCCATGTTTAATTCGTCCCAAAAAACGGCATGAGGCCCAAAAACCTTTCCAACCGTCCCTTTTGTATAGAAAATGGGCTAGGCCCAAATTTCTTTCTTTACAATCTGTATTTTGCTTGTGTAATGGGCCATATTGGTCTTTCTTCAATTGATTTGATAAAGGGAAATGATTATTGGGCTTTTAGGCCCAAATTCCCAAATGTGGGACCCATTTGACCCAAATGTCCTCCTTAAAGTTAAATCCACTAAAATGAGCTTGATTTTGGTTTTCTTTGAACATTTCTTCAAAACCGTGTCGGTTTAGCCGGTTTTCATGAATTTGGGCACACTTATGGTCTTTTGACTTTGTCTTCGTCTCTTTATGGACTTTTCTTCAACATTTGACCGTGAAATCCCGTGTTTTCTTTCCTTTTGATCATTTGTACCTATTTGAACACAAAAACACAAAACCACACGTAATTCCGACTTTTATGACATTAAACACATGATTAGGTCTTGTTTTTCCTTGATTTTAGTGGCAAAAAGGATAAGTGTTTACACACTTATTAAATCCCCTACACTTGACCATTGCAATGACCCCATGCAATGCATTATTTCAAAACATAAAGTTATATTTTTCTCATAGTTAATCCATCTCGGCCTTTATTACTATTATTACTACTACTATGACGAAAAGATAAAAATTTAAGAGGAAACAAACATTATAACAATTTATTAACATGGAAATTATTAGATGGAAAAAAAACTTGTAAAGAAATCTAAGACTTAGATTAGGGCTTTGGTGTCATGAATATAAATCACCCTCAAGTTTCACGTTCCCCATACCAAGCTTAAAAACGAGATCATTGTTTACCATAAGTTAACACAACTAACACTTACTCATGTGGTTTAATTAATCACTTAGACCCCCTTATTCCTACGGTGTATCTCTTGTATTTTATTTTTGTCTTGAATGATCATGAGGATGCATTTTTTACTTATTTCGATAATTTATTAAGGCTGAAAATAAAGTGGGACGATTTAATCAATAGTTAGCTAAAGGACAAAATCTTTTAAATCTGCATCTCGAAACCTCATAAAGTTCATATCTTGGCATAACTCGTTTCACGATTTGAGACCTTTCTCGGACCGATATTTGGCTTTCAAACTTCAAATCTTGAGAGACGATCTTGAAATTATGGTCTTCTCTTCATTTTGGTATACATCTTCATTAGGAGTGAAAGATGCTTCAAACGTTGACCACGACTTCTTCATTTATCCTCTTATTTATTTAGGATTTTGATATACAACGATCCGCCTCCTTTTCGGACTTGGATCTATTTATCCTCATACCTTGTTAGGGTCTTTTTGGATAGACTTCTCCATGATCTTTAGGGGAGTAATTGCTTCTCGTCGTGTGTCTTGATCCATCATATTGATTTGGATTAATGATATTCACAATCTCTTAGGATCTTTAGCAAAAAGTGAATCCTCATGCCTTGTGAGGGCCTTTTTGGACTCGGGTATCCTCATGCCTTGTTAGGGCCTTTTCTGATAAGCCAATCTTCGCGTCCCGCTTCAATAAGTTATGCCTTGGCTATGAACTCTAATTAATACCGAGCAACTTTTAAACGATCTTGTGCTAGAAGCTAAGTAACTTTTCAAATCGTACAACCTTATTTTTGCAAATATATTTATTAACAAGCGATGGGAGAAAAAGTTCATAACTAACTCACATAAGTTAATGAAAGAATACCAAACTTATAATTAACTCTATCATCTCTCGTTCTCCACAATTTAAAATCTCAAGGAATGAGACTCGTGGATGCTTAGCCTAATAAACCAATTAAGGTCCATATGGTTAAGGATACTAGCTAGAGTAAACTTGGATAAGTAAACTCGGGTTGAGTCAAAATATTCACGACGGACCTAATATATCAAAGACATCTAAACTTTTTAAAACCATTTTATTTATTTATTTATTTATTTTTAACTTTATTGGAAAATACGATGCGATGACAAAAGAAAGAAAAGAAAATACTACAAGGCCAAAATAGATCAAAAATTTGAAAAACGTTGAAAATTTTTTTAAAATTTTCTGGTTAAAATGGGGTCAAATTCATGGAAAAGACCACTAAAAATTCGATAGAAATCCCCTCTACACTTAATATAAACATTGTCCTCAATGTTTAAGCATGTGGGAGAGTAAACTCCCCTACACTTAGGACATTGAGTACGTTGTTTAAAATCGAGCTAAGGAAAGGACAACTAAAGTGATTACATTTATTTATATACAAGATTGAATCACAATAGCAAAAACTTATCGAAGGAACCGGGTACACGGGTAACACGGGAACACGGGTCTCGTCAAAAGTACCAAAAGTGGATCATTAAGCACATGTCCCTGCACAATCACAACACACAAAACAAACAACCTACATGGCTCCCCCTACACTTATTGTAGAAAATAAATAAAAGATAGGTCATCAGGTTGCCTCCCGAGAAGCGCTTGTTTTTGTTAACCGAGTCACGAGCCTGACTCGACCCCGAATTAAATGGTCCATGGGGAAGCCTCGAATGTTATACCGGGATCAAAAATCTTATCCTTGGTCCCGGAGGAACATAATAAATGAGAGGCAGGAGGATAAGTCATGAAAGGTAGAAAAGTCCTCTCGTCATAAGAAAAGTAAGTGAGGTCATGATCCACGGGAGGTGGGGTGGGTAAAGGAGACAAATTGTCATCCCCCAAAGACAATAGATGGTCACTATGCGACAAAGCCGTAAAGGTATCAATCATAGAATGGTAAATGTCACCTCCAGGGTCAAAGCATTCATCCTCATGAACGTGAATCTCTTCGATTTCTTTATCATAGATAGGCTCGTCAAACAAAGGTTTGTCGTTCCCCTCATTGAGGATTTTAGAAATTCTCTCGAAGAGATCATGATCAAGTACGAAACCATCATTCATTTGTAGGATTTGTTGATAAGTTAAATCCTCACGAATGTGGTAAACGTAATTCTCATTAGAGGAGTGTTGATTAGGTAACTCCTCGAGAATTGGATGAGAATCGATGGTAGAATCAAAAGTAATTGGCGAAGAGGCAAATGTGAATTTATCAAAATCCGAGTTCTCAAAATCAATATCAATATCAAGTTTTAAAACACCATTTGCCTTCTCATCAATACCATGATCACAATTAAGCTCATGCGAGAAATCCAATAACACGAGATCATAAAAAGCATCCTCGTGATGGAATTTCTCAATACTCGGGGTATAAAAGTCATCGCTAAGGAGTAAAGAATCTGATAAATCATTAGTATCATGGTTTCCAAAAGTCGGTCTTTGTAAAATAGGAGAATCATCCTCATCCGATCCCGAGGAATAATTAAAAATATAGTCGGAATCACAAGATAACTCATCCCTATCTACAAACTCCTTAGATGTAGGACAACTTATGGGTTCTTCTTCTATGCACTCATTATAAAGTTCTTCACACTCCTCAAAAATTGGTTTATCAAAACATGTCTCGCTAAGAGGTTTTGAAGAAAGCATAAAGTCATTTGAAGGAGTAGGTGAAGGAGTCATAAAAGAAATGGGGTCATCAATGGGTAATGGAGGCTCAAGAATAATCTCGGGATTTTCCTCAATAGGTGAGCTAATAGTATCCGTGGGTGTCAACACCGAAGGGTGAGTAAAACTCATGATAATCTTCAGGCCTTGTCTCTCCTTTATTGGCGGAGAGATTGAAGGATCCATAGTGGGAACATCACTACTAGTAGTGGTGTTAGCCTCAATATCATCACTCAAAGACGGTTCAATATCAAATTGATCTTGATAGGTTTCTAAAATGAGCATGAATTTCCTATCGTTGGACTCTTGCATTTGTCTAGTAGATTCTTGCATTTCTTCCATGATTTTCTCATGTTCGGTCAATTTTTGCAGAATCAAGTCCATTTGAGGGTTGTGCATGTCCATTTGATTAAAGTTATGAAAATTGCCGTCATTTGGAAAACCTTCATTATTTGAAACCCTTGATTTTGAAATTCCCCATAAAACCGTTGATCATATTGTGGTGGGTCACTAGTTGTAGGAAAACTAGGGGAGCCAAAATAAGTATTAGTATCATAACACATACTTTCCTCATTATTATAAATCTCCTCATAAGTTTTCTCACAATTAAAATAAGCATGAGGCCCACCACAAGTCGAACACTCCTCGGACATAATCTTATAACGCTCTTCTTGCAATATTTCCCAAATCGGACGATTATCCATGGTAGTGCCGAAAGAAAACAAAATAACAATAATTATTATGCTACGTAATATATTATAATAAAAGAAAAAACTTTTTGTATTTTTTTAGAAAAATATATATATATAAGAAAAATCGAAAGAAATCGAACTAAAAATTAACACTAATACGTAATATTTTTGGTGTAATACTTTTAGGAAAAAGTATTACTTTTGGATTTTTTTTTTAATTTTTTTTGGTGCAATTCTTAGGAAAGAAATTGCTTTTGTGATTTTTTAATTTTTTTGAATTTTTAAGTTTTTGATTTTTTTGTGTTTTTGATTTTGTTGCAAGAAACGTAACGTTCAAAAAGAACGGATCCCAAAATCCAAACGTCTTCACAAAAAATCATCAATCGTACGAGCGAAGCGGTAGCGGCGCCATTTTGATAAAGAGATTTTGTATACCCTTTTTTTATTTCTATTTTCGTTCCTTGACTCGACTCGAATCGAAATCGGACTTAACGTTATATTTGATTTTTTTTTGGTAACGAAATATTGGTGTTTTAAACTAAAAGCTATTTAATTAAAATCTACTAAATAATAAAAACCTTTATTCTAATTAATTTTAAACTAAAAACATTTTCAATAAAGTCTATTCTTAAATAAAAGTAAATTTAAAAAAAAACTAATTTTAAAAATCTAATTTAAACTAATTTTAATAAAACTATTTTAAAAAAAACTTAAACACAATTAAAACTAATTTCTTAAAAAAAAACTAAATTAAAATAAAGACTTTTAAATGTAAACTATTTTTAAATAAACCAAATAAAATGAAAATAAATTCGAAATTATAAAAGAAATCTAAATAAAATATTTTTTTTATTTTTTTATATTTTATAAACTGAATAAGGAAATAAAACTTTAAATAAAACTTTTATAAACTAAAATTGCAAAAAAACGATGTTAATTAAAGTTGCCGCTAAAATAAAACCGTATATTAATTAAACTATGGAGAACAAAACATAAAACAAACACTAGCTGAGATGGATGTGCTGTTGGACTGGTATGCTAGAGGTCCAGGGGTCGAATCCCAGGCCTGACCAAAATTTTTTTGCTAAATTTAATTTTTTGTATTTTTGGAATATGTGAAACTTACAGATCAAAAGATCTGTATTATCCACCCAGCAAAATCAGCAGTAATAAACCAAACAGCCAAATAGCAATACGCTATAACAGATAAATAAAAAAAACAACTAAGCATATAATTTTAGAAAAACAGATAAATGGAAAAACAAATAAGCAAATGAGAAAACAATACTAGAAAATAAGCAAGAACAAAAAAAACAGTTTAAACATAAGCAAATAAGCAGTTTCAATAATAAGCTAAAAATGAATAAGCAAAACACATCAAATCAAACCAAACCAATAAGCAGATATAATCAGATTTAAAACAGTACTAGAATAAACTCAAACAGATAAGAAAAACAACTACTGATATAAGAACAATAAACAGATTTAAGTAATCTTAATACCAAGCATATCCAAATAAAACAAATCCAAAAGCAGTAAAATCATAAAAACAAACTGAATCAAAAAGCAGAAATACAACCTATCAATAATAAGCAGATATATATGACTAAAAATTAACATAAGCAATAAACCTAAACACAGATATTCTAAAATTAAAACCTAACAGTGAAATAAAGATGAGATCCTTTGTCGAATCCGTTGGGTCGAAGGTTGGCGCTGAGCCACTTTGTGAACCGAAGCAACACCACCGTTAATCAACCGATTCATCATCTCATCCCACCCACTCGAACCAAACAGTAGCCTTCGAACAGATATATATATATATATATATATATATATATATATATATATATATATATATATATATATATATATATATATATATATATATATATATATATATATATATATATATATATATATATATATATATATATATAATCGAATAATAATAATAATAACTCACGGAACAGTTTATGAAAAAAAGAACAAACAGTAATATTTAAAGATTTGAAAATGAAAATTAAACTTGATATTAATTAAAATGAGAGACAAATTAAACTAAAATCAACTTTTCATTAATTAATCAAAAAATTACATTAACTGAAATTTAAAATTACAAAATTAAACCTAATCTATTTTTCTGAAAATTAAATTTAATTTTAACCCTACTTCTAATTAATTAAAAAAACTGAAAATAAAGAACAGCTAAAAATAGACTATCCCTCAATTACATGATGTGGGGGTTTTTATAGGCAAACCCTCAAAACCATCTTCATAGCTTAAGAATTAAGCAATAAATCTTGACCGCATCTTCTTCTTTTCTCTTTCTTCTCTTCAAATCAACGGTTGAGATTATTCTGAACCATGGATTGCCACGATGTCACGATTTGGACCACCATTGTGTCTTCTCTGAAAAACTTGGGGATTTAATCCCCAAGTGTGTGAATCACACGAGTGGATTAAAACCCCCAAATTTTCATTGGTAATTTTGGATAAGGTGATTTAGGGTAAAAAAAACAATGGAGGCTACGTTTTGTGTTGGAGAGATGAAAGTGAGAAAGGTTTTTCATTGTTTTTTATCGAAAAGTTAATAAGTGGTGGGGGTGGGTAGGTTAAATAAAACGTGTGTTTAAATGGGGTGAGATAAAATGTGTGAGTTGGTGTCTGTTGTGAGTTGTGAGGGTAAAAGTGAGGGTAAAACGTGTGGAGGAGTTGGGTAAAGTTGACTTGTGAATTGGGGAAACTGACCAAGCAAAAATAAAAATTCCATTCTTCCATGTTTAATTCGTCCCAAAAAATGGCATGAGGCCCAAAAACCTTTCCAATCGTCCCGTTTGTATAGAAAATGGGCTAGGCCCAAATTTCTTTCTTTACAATCTGTATTTTGCTTGTGTAATGGGCCATATTGGGCTTTCTTCAATTGATTTGATAAAGGGAAATGATTATTGGGCTTTTAGTCCCAAATTCCCAAATGTGGGACCCATTTAACCCAAATGTCCTCCTTAAAGTTAAATCCGCTAAAATGAGCTTGATTTTGGTTTTCTTTGAACATTTCTTCAAAACCGTGTCGGTTTAGCCGGTTTTCATGAATTTGGGCACACTTATGGTCTTTTGACTTTGTCTTCGTCTCTTTATGGACTTTTCTTCAACATTTGACCGTGAAATCCCGTGTTTTCTTTCCTTTTGATCATTTGTACCTATTTGAACACAAAAACACAAAACCACGCGTAATTCCGACTTTTATGACATTAAACACATGATTAGGTCTTGTTTTTCCTTGATTTTGGTGGCAAAAAGGATAAGTGTTTACACACTTATTAGCATGTGAAAAAGGAAAGCACCATAGGGCCAGTTTCAAAACAAAGAAAACTTTCTCAATCAAAGAAAGTATTCACTTGCTTCACATGGACTTATTTGGCCCAGTATCACCTAGGGCCATTTGTCATGAAAAATATACTCTTTTCATTGTTGATGAGTACTCTAGGTATACCTGGGTATATTTTTTGACAAAGAAAAGCCATGCACCAGATGCCATTATGTCTTTCATCAAAAGAGTTGAAAATCAAAATGACACTCATGTCAAACAACTTAGAACTGACAATGGCACTGAATTCAGAAATCATACTCTCATCAAGTTTTATGATGACAAAGGAATTTCATAAAATTTCTCATCACCTTACACACCTGAACAAAATGGTGTGGCTGAAAGAAGGAACAGAACTTTGATTGAAGCAGCAAGAACAATGCTTGCTGGATCAGCTCTCTCTCTAAGCACTATTGCACTGATGTTGTAGCCACTGCTTGCTACACTCAAAATAGATCCATCATTGTGAAGAGACACATGAAGACTCCCTATGAAGTCTTCAGGGGGAGAATTACAAACATCTCATTCTTACATGTGTTTGGGTGTCTAGTATTCATTCACAGTCACAAGGATCACCTTGGTAAGTTGATGAAAAATCTGATGATGGTTACTTCCTTGGATACTCTCTAGTATCTAAAGCATACAGAGTCTTCAACACAAGAAGACAATGTATTGAAGAAACTTACCACATCACTTTCAATGAAATCAATGAAACATTTCCTCTCGAGACGCTTGGTACGATTGCTTTTCGTGGTGATGATAGTACCCCATGGTTTGCGGACATCGCAAATTACCATGCGGGGAAGTTTGTGATCAAGGGTATGTCGTCCCAACAAAAACGAAAGTTTTTCAAGGATATTTCCTATTACTTTTGGGACGACCCCTATTTGTTTCGTGTGTGCGCGGATCAAGTGATTCGTAGGTGCGTGTTTGGCAAAGAAGCTCAAGATATCCTTAAATCTTGTCATGAAGGACCCACTGGGGGACATCATGGTGCTAACGCCACCGCGAAGAAAGTCTTTGATGCCGGCTTCTTTTGGCCTTCCATATATCGTGATGCCCAAGACTTGATCAAGACTTGTGATGCTTGTCAACGTCAAGGAAAGAACTCATAAAGGGATGAAATGCCTCAAAACATTATCCAAGTTTGTGAAATCTTTGACATGTGGGGGATCGATTTTATGGGGCCGTTTCCATATTCGAAAGGAAATAAATACATTCTCGTAGTCGTGGACTATTTGTCTAAATGGGTCGAAGCTAAGGCTTTGCCTACGAATGATGCTCGAGTTGTGGTGAACTTTTTGAAACAACTTTTTGCTAGGTTTGGAACTCCGCGGGCTATTATAAGTGATCGTGGGACCCATTTTTGTAATGAACAATTTGAGAAAGTTCTAAAGAAATGTGGTGTCACTCATCGACTTTCTATGGCTTATCACCCTCAAACGAGTGGTCAAGTGGAGGTTTCAAACCGAGCTCTTAAAAGGATTTTGGAGCGTTCTATTGGAGAGAATCACACTTTATGGTCGGATAAATTGGACGATGCATTGTGGGCTTTCCGTACGGCTTACAAGACGCCAATTGGTTGTACACCATTTAGGTTGGTCAACGGAAAAGCATGCCACTTGCCAATTGAACTCGAACATAAGGCGTATTGGGCTCTTAAGCATTGTAACTTTGATTTGAGGACCACGGGTGATCATCGCAAGGTTCAATTGAATGAACTAAGTGAATTAAGGGATCAAGCTTATGAAAATTATTTGATCTATAAGGAGAAGACTAAGAGGATTCATGACTCTAAGATCAAAAACCGCATTTTCAATGTTGGTGATCAAGTCCTCTTATTCAACTCTAGACTTAAGATTTTCTCAGGCAAGCTTAAATCCCGTTGGTCCGGACCATTCACCATTGCACAAGTTTTTCCTTATGGCACCATTGAGCTAGCTCAAAAATACGGGCCTAACTTTAAGGTGAATGGTCATCGTGTGAAACATTACTTTGGAGGGGACATACCTACGGAGGTTGTCCCGGATCTTCAAACTTTCCCTAAGGACCAATGATGCGGGGATCGAGTCGAGCTCATGACTCGGTGAACAAAAACGAGGTGCCTTGTGCGGGAGTCTCATACATTCTATCTTCTTTCTATTTTCTAACACTAATAAGGCTTGATCTTTCAAGCTCGTGCTTGTGTTTTGTTGTGTTATCTTAGGTATGACCCTAATATATGAAGACTCTCGTGTTCTGTTTTTGCCGGTCCACTTGATCTTCCATTCTTTGAATGCCAAAAAGGGGCACACTTTCTTTACCCTTGATTTTTATCGACTAACGTTTTATCTTGAGGCATAATTAATAAACGGCTTATAGATTTACGTGCTCTTTCCATGCTAGGATTTTGCATTAGACTCTTCGTATTTTAGCAAGGGGCTATTACTCTTGAGCTAAGAAACATTGAGGACAATGTTTGGTTTTAGCATGGGGGAGTCAATCGATATAATCGCTTGCAATTGCTTTTGTCGTGTCCAAACGTAATTGTTTTTCTCATTTTTCAATAAAACTTTAAATTTTTAGTGTTATTTTTAAGTTTTAATAAATAAAATAAGTGTTCTTGACACGAATGTAGGCTTTCCGTTGGTGAAAATAAGAATAGTTTTTTACTCGACTTGATTTTTAACCTTAGCTTTTCCTTAACGTATTTGAATTAAGTTTTGCTAGGCTTTTATATAGGGAGCTTTAAAATGCGAAAGTCTTAATTCATACGAGTTAAGAACAAGAACTTTTCGCAAGCTCCTATAATTGATCCTAGAAAGTCGTCTGTCAAGGGAACTTTAAAACGCAAATTCTAAAACTTGAAAAAGTGTAAGAAGATGCAAGATCCTATAGATGACTTGAAAACCCAAAACTTTGATTTAATAGGCTAAGTATCCATTGATTTCACATTTTTGAAATTTTACAATATGGAGAACGAGAGATGATAGAGCCAATTATAAGTTTGGTATTCTTTCGGGAATTTATGTGAGTTAATTATAAGCCTATTCTCCCATCGCTTGCTAATAAATTTATCTACAATAAATAAGGTTGTACGATTTAAAAAGTTACTTAGCTTCTAGCCCAAGATCGTTTAAAAGTTGCTCGGTATGGATTAGAGTTCATAGCCAAGGCATAACTTATTGAAGCGGGATGCGAAGATTGGCGAGTCCAAAAAGGTCTTAACAAGGCATGAGAGCTATATTTATTGCTAAAGATCCCAAGTGATGTGAAGAATCATTGATCAAAAATCAATATGAAGGATCGAGACTGATGAGACTGCTTTTATACATAGTCTCATCGTCCAAATCGGGCTTAAAATGCATTAAATATCATTAAAACTGCCAAATATATGCTTGTGTTTGTTACTTGTGTATTTTTAGGTACGGATATTGAGGAAATGGCAAAAGATCACAAGAATCATTCACAAACGAACACGGGAAACGAAGCCGCACAATGAACCGGGCCCGAATCATGAATTTCTATTCAAGTCCTTGAAGTTTGAAGAATTGGCAAGTATGGTCCCTCAAGAATTGAATACTTGTCATTTATACCCCTGTAAATCCTCAAAATTACATTAGGGTCCCTAAAATGTCAAGGTTGTACAAGATTTGTCCTTGAAGAATGCTTTTATTGCATAAAATGCCCTTGTGAACATGTTTTATAAACATTTGTGGCCAAAATATGAAGTTGCAAACTTCATTTACAAAGGGAAGTTCAACTTTGCAGCTGAAAACTTGTTATAGCAAGTATTGGGTTCATGGGGGGTCAAATCTGCCAAGACACCACAAGTTTCCCCAGCCTATCATTTTGACACATCATCACCCTCCACCAATCAAACTCCTCCATCCCACCACGTCAGAATCCACCCAACTTTATTTATTAAATCAGTTTTTAAACTGATTACTTTTGGTGGTAAACGTTTTTTTAAACTTAATTAACCCAAAACTGCATCAAACCCAACTGTTCATCACCCCTAATCCTATAAACCCTAATCTTCCATACCACTCAAGTCAAAGGGTTTTTAACCCAAACTATCCAGAACCCACATTAAACCCATAACTAACCTAAACCCACCCTCAAATCACTTCCCAACATCACCACATGGGTAGTGGGACCTCCCCTGCCCATCACTTTCGTCCCATAAACCCAAAACCCGACCAAACCAGTGGATGGATGAAGTTCCTTGGACCCAAAGCTTAAACCAACGTCTCAGATTACTTCTCTACAACTGGCAACAGTACAAGCATCACATGAGGCAAATTTGACCATTTTTCAAATTTCAGTCAAAGGGCTTTCTTGGAATTTAGATTGCTAGGGTTTCATATTTGTATTCCATTCTAGATAGTTCCATAACATAGTATAAAGAGGGTCGACATGTGACCACTCTTTCTTTGTTCCAGTTTTTAGCACTCAACTCTTGTAATTCCTTTTTTACAAAATATATAAAGTTGGTATTTTTCTTAAAACTGTAATTCCTTTTATTTGTTTTTAAAAAGTTGATGTGTGATTGAGAAGCTAGACTGAGTTCCATTTAACATTTTATTCAAACAATTTGTGTTTGAATTTTTCAGAAACATAGTTTCTGAATTTGGGAAATTTGTGGTGAAAACCTTGTTGCAAGGTTTTGTTTTTCAGGAATTAAAGTTAATTGGTTAAGTGTTTTTGAAAAGGAAAAACATTTGAGAAAGGTTTTTAAAAAGGTTTGATAAGGTTTGAGAAATCAGAAAGTGCATTGTGTTTGCTTGTTTGTTCATTGATTTGAGCAGGTTTGAATTGGAGATTGTTTGTCCAAGGTTCTGCATAGGCCCCAGCCTATTTGGAGGTGGCTAAGCAGCCACTAAGGGACCTGGATGTAGGTCCCTTAAGGTAGCTCCTTCCTTCCCATTTCAGTTTTAAGTTTTCTGAAAATTAGGTGCTCTTTGTGATTTGCATGATAGTTGTTAAATTACTGTTTATTTGGTTGGATGATGCATATATGGGATTGTTATGCATGTTAGTAGTCTTAGGAATCAGTTTGGAATTGATTTGATGAGGATTGGTTTGTAAAAATTTCAAGTTCAGTTATTAAGGGGTGTTTGGATTAAGGGATTAGTAGTGTTTAATGACTGTAAGATTGCTTTAAAACCTGTTAATCACACTCCTTAGGGTTCTAGTAATGGATGCATGTGCTTAGGTTTCTGTTTGGTAAGAGTTTTAAGCAAGTTGTATGCTAAAAAGTTGAGAAAATAGCTTGAAATCCAGTAACTGCATTTTGTTCATGCTATTGTGTGAATTTTGCCAACCAATCTTGTTTATCTGTTAGATACTAGTGCTAAGTAGGTATTGTAATCAGTTTCTTGCCATGTTATTGCTTTGTATGCAAGCTTTAAGCTTTTTAATTTCAAATCTGTGCATGTAGTTTGTGCAATTTGTTCATCAGAAACAATATACTAGATCAGTAACTTTTGTTCCATTTTTGTGCTTGATATTGTGTTACACTTGCCTTTTTTTGTGTTTTAAGTGACTCCCTATACTCAACTGAGTATAGGGGTGCCTTCTTGTCCAACAAACAACACCACAAATCAAGGATCAAGTCCTCTTGATCACATTCTTCACAAGTGAAGAAACAACTTGTGTTCATCAGATTCAAGTACAAACCTGGGCATTGTTTGATCATTTCAGCTTGATTCTAGTTATTTGTTGTTATTTAATTTGTGTTTTTAAGTAAGTTTAAGTACTTGGCTTGAGTTTTTAAAGTTTAAAAAAGAAAAAAAAAATTTAAAAAAGGACGTGGCCAGGACTCGAACCTGCGCCACTCCTCCCACAACCAAACGCGTTAACCATCTCTGCCCTAGGGTCTTTGACTGCTAGGTTTCATTTCAAATATTACTTAAGGTGTGTTTGTTTTATAGCTTATTTAACCATCAGCTTATTCAAAAGCTTTTTTCTAGCTTATTCCTTTAGGGTTTTTGACTGTTGGCATTTTTCTTTTGTTTGTATTAGGTTTTTTGACTTTTCTGTCCAAAAAGTTTATTTTTCTCTTGTTTAATTTATTTTCTAGGATTATTTTTAATTTAAATTTTGAAAAGTAATTTAAAAATAGGAAAAAGCATTTTAAAAATCCAAAAAAATAGTTTTTAGGTTTTATTTAAGTAATTTGAGGTTTACATCTAAAAAAGTTTTCAAAAAGTTTAATTTTTGATTTTATAGGATTTTAGGGTTTTTAATCAACTTTAAAATTTAATATAAAATTATTAAATAGGTTTTAGGAAATTTTAATTGCATTTTTGTCTTAGTTATAATATTCTAGATTTTTGGTAAATTTTTAAAAAAAATTTATAAACTTGGAATTTTTTTGATTATTTTATTATTAGTTTATTATTAAAAATTGAAAGTTTAATTTTTTAAGTTTTTTCATTTTTCCTAGATTGTAGACACATAACTAGGAGTTTTGTCACTTTCCAAATATTTTTAGGACTTTCCAATTATTTTCTAGAATTAATTTAAGTTTTAATAGATTTTAATAGTTTTTAAGTGTTTAAAAAATAGTTTTATTTGGTTTTAAAATTTTTAAAAATAGTTTTTAGCTTAATTAGGATATTTTTGAGGTTTACAAACTTTAAGATCTTGTTTAGGGCTTTTTAATAATTAATTGTGATTTTTAGGGCTTTAATTAGCATTAAAAAGTCATTATTTAATTAATTAAAAGGTTTTAGCAAGTTTGGATTTTTTGTAAACTCTAAGAATTTTATTGTGGATTTTTAGTAATTTTTAGGAATTTTTAGGTTAAAATTTTAATTTTTGCACTATTTACGGTTTTACGTGAACGCGTTTTCGTCTTAGCTCGATCCGTCTTCGTAACCGTCTTTTTCTTTCTTATTTCATTTCTTCCTTTTCTTCTCAATAAAATCATCAATCAAAATCAATTCAATACACAACGCACTAGCCTCCTCGAGAACGAACTCACTTCATTAGGGTCATTTACACACGGTTTTCCTAAATCGTCGTGCTCGCTTCCCTATTTTACGTTCTTTTTCCTAAAAGACGTATTTCTACAACTATCATTTTGGCGCCACTGCCGGGGAGGCGTGTTGTGTTTTGATTGAACAATTGTTGTTTTTTTATATAGCCATAATTAGTATTTGTATTAGTAGCACTCTACTAATACGTATTATCGTTTTTTGGTTTTTGTGTGAATATTATTACTATATTGTATACGTAGAACAATAAATTCACAAGTACTCCAAATACGTGAGAAATCACAACCTTGACTTGGGAGGTCATTACCCAATCATTGTATTCTAATCTCAAACCAAAGAAAAAGGCAAAAATAGATAAATACTTTCGTGAAGCTTGATTTTGATAATACAAACTATAAGGTGGGTATAAGGCGGTTGTATTTCACGACCTAAAGGAAAAAGGCTCTTAAGTGCTTCGCGCCGCCTCGTTTCCTCCGCCTGCTTGTGCGTATTTGATTTTGAGAGTGAATCGAGGGTTTTGCCGCCCAAAGTATTATTACATATCATATATATTTTCTTGGTTTTCATTGATTAAACCCTCTTGAACGATTTGGTGTTCCACCATCGTTCTAAAGTCATCGAAGGCGTTCACTCCACGTGATCGTTTTCATTCCTTGAGGCTTCTTTAATCAAGAAGATTTGATTAAGGAGGACATTTGTAGATTTTTGTCTACTTAATACATTTCACCAATTTCCAAAAAAAGTTAATACCATCAAAAACCACAAAAAAAATTGAAAAATACAAAACACCAAAAAGAATCTTCTTTGCTCGTCTCCTCGTCGTACGTGACGTTTATGCTAACTCGTAATCAAGCAAAACGTGCACGTAGACGAAAGAAAAAAACTCCCACTCCAACTTATTCTAGTGAGGAGTCTCCTATTGACGAACCCATTGTACGAGAAGCACCTACCATGGCGAATCGAACTATGATGGAGTTACTTCAAGCACCCACCGAGGGTTATGGAGAAGCTATTGTAATTCCCGCAATCCTTGCGGAGAATTTTGAGGTGAAAACGGGTTTGTTGTCGATGATCCAAAACAACAAATTCTGTGGTGATGAGAAGGACAATCCCCACAACCATATCCGCCAATTCAATCGTCTTACCGCCACGTGCATATTCAAGGATGTCTCGAATGAATCGATTAAGATGATGCTTTTTCCGTATTCCTTAGCGGGGCCCGCTAAAATTTGGTTAGAGAAAGAGCCACCCAATTCTATATTGACGTGGAAGGATCTCGTTTCAAAGTTCGTGAACCAATTTTTTCCGCCCTCTAAGACTACGCATTTGAAAAATGAGATTTCTAAATTTTCACAAGAATCAAATGAAAGTTTTTCAACGGCTTGGAATAGGTTTAAGGAGATGTTACATGAATGTCCTCATCACGGTTTTTCAGACTTGCACCAAATTGACACGTTTTACAATGGACTTAACGATCATGAAAGAGATTATTTGAATGTCGCCGCGGGTGGTAATTTTTTGTGTAAAACGGTTGAAGAAGCTTTGGTCATAATTGAGAATAGGTCTAAGGTTTATAGCCCTCGTAACACACCGAGTGTTGCCAAATTGGGCTCGTCATCGTCTCGTAGCATTAATGCTTTACATGATGGGGCAAATGAAGAAAATCGATTTTTTGATAGATTTGCTAGCCTTATGACCCATTGGAAAGCTCAAGAAGCTTCAAATTCCGCTTCGGTTAAAGCGGTTTCTAAGAGTTGTTTGTCGTGTGGTGGAGCTCATGATCTTTCCGAGTGCATTACCGCGGATGGTAACACTTCGAGTGCTTATGTAGCCACGGGAACTTATAACCAAATCGGTCAAGGTTCCCGCCAAAATCAAGCTCCACCAAATCAAAATGCTAATAATTATCGCAACAACAACCAAGGTGGAAATTACCAAGGAAATCAAAGGAAC
Source organism: Glebionis coronaria (assembly GCA_025667525.1). Taxonomy (NCBI): domain Eukaryota; kingdom Viridiplantae; phylum Streptophyta; class Magnoliopsida; order Asterales; family Asteraceae; genus Glebionis; species Glebionis coronaria. The sequence goes on from CM046875.1 coordinate 423,298,317, forward strand.
TATAACAAGGGTAATTATCAAAGTGGTAATGGGCAAATTTCAAACCAAAACCAAAACCGTGATTTTCAAACTTCTACTCAAGGTTTTCAAAATGATCACACCAAAATCTTCAAGGAGAATTTTTGAATTATGCAAAGGCTAATGATGCTAAGTTTGACAATATGCAACGTGAAATGGTTAGCTTAAGATCCGAGTTGAAAAACGAGCTTAAAAACGAACTTGCTAATGAACTTAAAACTCATGCTAATAAAATGGAAGGAAATGTCCAAAGACTCCAACAAAATCAACAAAAAATGGAGCAAGGTCAACATGAGATTAAGTAAGAATTGTTAAAAGCGGATGCTAGGCAATCTAAGTTTGAAGACCGTACGGGAAAAATGTTTGAAGCTATCATGTGTAAGCCCTCTTCTTCGGGTGGTCTTCCTAGTGATACCATCGTGAACCCGAAAGGAGAATTGAAGGTTATTACCACTCGTAGTGGTAAAACTTTCAAAGAACCCATTTCTCGTCCAAGTACTTCTATGGAGAAGGAAAAAGAGAAAGAACCCGAGGTTGTGGTTGAAAAGGAGCAAATTCAAAGCCCACGAAGTACCGCTCAAACCACACCTACGGTTGAACCAATACCAATCATGGAACCCGATATTCCAAGGCCGATGCCTATGCCTACTATGCCCCAACCCACACCACCTTTACCCTACCCTTCAAGACGAGACAAGGGAAAGGCACAAGAACGAAATAATTATCAATTTGAACTTTTTATGAAAATGTTTCGTGACTTGCATTTCAATATAAGTTTTGCCAACGCCTTAGTCATGATGCCTCGATTTGCCGCGAACTTCAAAAGTATGTTGAATAACAAAGAGAAATTGCAAAAATCGTCTAGTTGTTCTTCGGTTTTTCTAAGCCGCATACCTCAAAAGGTCGGTGATCCTGGAAAGTTTTTAATCCCATGTGCTATACAAGACATGGAAGAATGCTACGCCTTGGCCGATCTTGGTGCTAGTATTAATTTGATGCCTCTTGAGATTTTTAAATCGCTCAATCTTCCCAATCTCACTCCTTCAAGAATGTCAATCGAAATGGCCGATCATTCTACTATTCTAGCTTGTGGAGTTGCCGAGGACGTCTTCGTAAAAGTTGGAAAGTTCTACTATCCTGTAGACTTTATTGTTGTTGATATTCCTATCGATCCTAAAGTTCCGTTAATTTTAGGTCGATCTTTTTTGGATACCTCGAGAGCACTTATCGATGTGCATGCAAGAAAAATCACTTTGCGTTTCAATGAGGAAGAACTCGTCATTAATGCAACCCAAAACTCCACTCTTTCTCATGTGTATCCTATCACATCTTTGTACAATGTCAATCCTATCACAAACATTTGCAAAAAGATTTCCAATAGAGTTTTAGGAGTTGTTGAGAAAAATGAAGTTCCATCCCCTCCGCCGGTGGAGGTTAAGAGTGTTAAGCCTACGATTCCAATCTCGAGTGATTCTTCGGATGATGAATACGTTGATCCCGATGGGGAAGTTTTCTTTGTTGACAAACGTTTTGAAAACTTACCACCACCTTTACCAAAACGGTTTCAAAATGTGAGAATTTTTAGTGTGACTAACATTGCTTTAGATACACCAAATACTTTTGACATAATTAAATCGGGTTTTCACAAGGAGAGTTTAAAAGATGAAAAAGGAAAAGATTTTAAATTAAATTTAAAAGATTTTTCTACAATTCTAACTCCGTCATCACCACGTGTTTTGAGTACTACAAGCTCGTCTTCTCCTTTTGACGATGCTTTGTGTGGACTTAGTGTGGGGGAATCCCCTTATGTTCCCTCCCCTTTCTCCACCGAGGACGAGATATTTGATCCTGGAATTGCTTATATAGGGAAATCTCGGTCTTCCACCGATGCAATAAATGGAAAATCTTTTCATTTGATTGGTGCGAGTCTACCTCGAGTAGCTCATGTTTTTAGAGACTTACCCATTGTCCCACCCTTCTATTTATTCTCTCCTATTTTCTTGAAACTCTTTGAGTTTTTGTTGACTATTGATGAAGTGGCGTTGATTTGTTTTTCCAATGAAAATGAGAACGCCATCTTCGATCCCGGTATTTTGCACCATCAAAGGACTTAGTCCTTAATACCGGTTGTTTTTGGGCCTTGTTTATCATGTAAGCCCCACTAAAATTGACCATACCATGATTATCCCTAAATGATCACATTTATGGGGATTCGAGTCGAGCTTTTGACTCGGTTATCAAAAACAAGGTGCCTCGTGGGGGAGTCCCATGCTTATCCATGTACATATTATTGCTTTCTAATTAGTTTAATGTGAGGGGATTTGTGCCCTTCCAACCTTTGTTCCGTGGTTGTTTGTGCATTGTGGTTTTTAGATCATGATCTTCACGATTGGAGCCTCTCGTGTTTCATTTTATGGGAGCACTCGATCGTTTGCTTTGGAGACATTTCTCAATATCCAAATGATATATCCTTTTGATGTTTTAACCTTAGGTTTTTAGCACACTTCATAAACGGCTATTAATTTATTGGTTACACCCTTTCCATGCTAGATTATGCATTCGACTACGTCTCTAGTATGGGGGTGTTTGCACCATGGGGGGGTGAGTAGATACTTGCCTTGCCAAACCTTCACGCTTTCCAAAGTTTATCTTTTTGTTTATCGTTTTTGTTGTAAAATAAGGCTAAAAATGGCCAAATTTTAAAAATTTTCTCATGTTTTATAAGTGTTTGAAGACACGAATGTAGGTTTTCCGATGGCGAGAATAAGAGTAATTTTTGACTCGACCGTGCGTGTTGAGCACTTAGCTTTGATTCCTTAACTACACATTAGGCTAAGTCTCTTAAATGAGGACGAGAAATGATAGATTTAATTATAAGTTACTATGCTAAACGTATAGTACTCGTATTCTTTCAAAAACTCATGTGTTCTCGTTGTTTGCTTATTCTCCCTTCGCTTGTAAATATTTTTTTTGCTTAATAAATATTGACTTAGCGGTTTAATTAGGATTGTTGGGTTTCTAGTCTTTTCTAGTAGCTTCCATGTAATTAAATTGGGAAGACATTAAGGTATCGCCAGCGTCACGGTTTTGAAGTAGTGGCACCCCAATAATCGAAAGCTTCACCTAATAATAAGATTTCAAGTGCTCACCTAAATCTAGCAAACAATTTGAAGCCCCACAAGGCCGAAAAATCTATGCAAAATTGAAAGTGAATCAAGCCTTAATCTTCGAAGCTTTAAAGATCCAAAATTCGCTTTAGCGTAAGGATATACGTCTTTGGCTAATAAAACCACCGATGAGGCGGATAATAAAAGGCAAGGCAAGAACGAAGTCATAATAAAAGCTTCATGGCGAAGTTGAATAAAAGATGGAGGTAAACCAAAGATAATAAGGCCCTTCCGTTAGGGGGCGTATAAAAGTCTTGGTAATAAGTCTCATGTTCAAAACCGTTATAAAACCGTGTTTATCGATTCTTCTTGTCAACTTAATTTTTTAACATCGTTGTCTATTAGGAGGGGTTATTGATTTGATGGTCTTAGTTACACCGTTAGGACTCTATTTTTAGACCTAAATCTCTATTATCGCATAAGTCAACAATGTATCCTCGTGAAACATTCAAGACAAAATAAAATATAAGAGATACAACTTAGGAATAATGGGAGGATAAGTACGTGATTAGGGCATATGAGTAGTGTTAGCATTACTAACTTATAATGACAATGATCTCGTTGCACGCTTGGCATGGAATTAAGGTGAAAATCGAGGATGATGAAATTATTTCTAACGAAGCATTCACGTGTTCTTATTCTATGAACCTAAACGTCCCATTTTGCGATAAAAATCATACATTATGTCTAAAACGCAAGTAGTAGTAATAGTAGTAGTATAGCTAGTTTATCATTCAATAAAGTGACTAAAAATGAATTTTGGAGGTGCTACGATACTTAATTCTAGCATTACGCGAGGGCACGGCAATGGTTTAGTATGGGGGAGTGATGAGACTGCTTTTATACATAGTCTCATCGTCCAAATCGGGCTTAAAATGCATTAAATATCATTAAAACTGCCAAATATATACTCGTGTTTGTTACTTGTGTATTTTTAGGTACGGATATTGAGGAAATGGCAAAAGATCACAAGAATCATTCAAAAACGAACACGGGAAACGAAGCCGCACAATGAACCGGGCCCGAATCATGAATTTCTATTCAAGTCCTTGAAGTTTGAAGAATTGGCAAGTATGGTCCCTCAAGAATTGAAGACTTGTCATTTATACCCCTGTAAATCCTCAAAATTACATTGGGGTCCCTAAAATGTCAAGGTTGTACAAGATTGGTCCTTGAAGAATGCTTTTATTGCATAAAATGCCCTTGTGAACATGTTTGATAAACATTTGTGGCCAAAATATGAAGTTGCAAACTTCATTTACAAAGGGAAGTTCAACTTTGCAGCTGAAAACTTGTTATAGCAAGTATTGGGTTCATGGGGGGTCAAATCTGCCAAGACACCACAAGTTTCCCCAGCCTATCATTTTGACACATCATCACCCTCCACCAATCAAACTCCTCCATCCCACCACGTCAGAATCCACCCAACTTTATTTATTAAATCAGTTTTTAAACTGATTACTTTTGGTGGTAAACGTTTTTTTAAACTTAATTAACCCAAAACTGCATCAAACCCAACTGTTCATCATCCCTAATCCTATAAACCCTAATCTTCCATACCACTCAAGTCAAAGGGTTTTTAACCCAAACTATCCAGAACCCACATTAAACCCATAACTAACCTAAACCCACCCTCAAATCACTTCCCAACATCACCACATGGGCAGTGGGACCTCCCCTGCCCATCACTTTCGTCCCATAAACCCAAAACCCGACCAAACCAGTGGATGGATGAAGTTCCTTAGACCCAAAGCTTAAACCAACGTCTCAGATTACTTCTCTACAACTGGCAACAATACAAGCATCACATGAGGCAAATTTGACCATTTTTCAAATTTCAGTCAAAGGGCTTTCTTGGAATTTAGATTGCTAGGGTTTCATATTTGTATTCCATTCTAGATAGTTCCATAGCATAGTAAAAAGAGGGTCGACATGTGACCACTCTTTCTTTGTTCCAGTTTTTAGCACTCAACTCTTGCAATTCCTTTTTTACAAAATATATAAAGTTGGTATTTTTCTTAAAACTGTAATTCCTTTTATTTGTTTTTAAAAAGTTGGTGTGTGATTGAGAAGCTAGACTGAGTTCCATTTAACATTTTATTCAAACAATTTGTGTTTGAATTTTTCAGAAACATAGTTTCTGAATTTGGGAAATTTGTGGTGAAAACCTTGTTGCAAGGTTTTGTTTTTCAGGAATTAAAGTTAATTGGTTAAGTGTTTTTGAAAAGGAAAAACATTTGAGAAAGGTTTTTAAAAAGGTTTGATAAGGTTTGAGAAATCAGAAAGTGCATTGTGTTTGCTTGTTTGTTCATTGATTTGAGTAGGTTTGAATTGGAGATTGTTTGTCCAAGGTTCTGCATAGGCCCCAGCCTATTAGGAGGTGGCTAAGCAGCCACTAAGGGACCTGGATGTAGGTCCCTTAAGGTAGTTCCTTCCTTCCCATTTCAGTTTTAAGTTTTCTGAAAATTAGGTGCTCTTTGTGATTTGCATGATAGTTGTTAAATTACTATTTATTTGGTTGGATGATGCATATATGGGATTGTTATGCATGTTAGTAGTCTTAGGAATCAGTTTGGAATTGATTTGATGAGGATTGGTTTGTAAAAATTTCAAGTTCAGTTATTAAGGGGTGTTTGGATTAAGGGATTAGTAGTGTTTAATGACTGCAAGATTGCTTTAAAACCTGTTAATCACACTCCTTAGGGTTCTAGTAATAGATGCATGTGCTTAGGTTTCTGTTTGGTAAGAGTTTTAAGCAAGTTGTATGCTAAAAAGTTGAGAAAATAGTTTGAAATCCAGTAACTGCATTTTGTTCATGCTATTGTGTGAATTTTGCCAACCAAGCTTGTTTATCTGTTAGATACTAGTGCTAAGTAGGTATTGTAATCAGTTTCTTGCCATGTTATTGCTTTGTATGCAAGCTTTAAGCTTTTTAATTTCAAATCTGTGCATGTAGTTTGTGCAATTTGTTCATCAGAAACAATAGACTAGATCAGTAACTTTTGTTCCATTTTTGTGCTTGATATTGTGTTACACTTTCCAGTTTTTGTGTTTTAAGTGACTCCCTATACTTAACTGAGTATAGGGGTGCCTTCTTGTCCAACAAACAACACCACAAATCAAGGATCAAGTCCTCTTGATCACATTCTTCACAAGTGAAGAAACAACTTGTGTTCATCAGATTCAAGTACAAACCTGGGCATTGTTTGATCATTCCAGCTTGATTCTAGTTATTTGTTGTTATTTAATTTGTGTTTTTAAGTTTAAGTACTTGGCTTGAGTTTTTAAAGTTTAAAAAAGAAAAAAAGTTTTTTAAAAAAGGACGTGGCCAGGACTCGAACCTGCGCCACTCCTCCCACAACCAAACGCGTTAACCATCTCTGCCCTAGGGTCTTTGACTGCTAGGTTTCATTTCAAATATTACTTAAGGTGTGTTTGTTTTATAGCTTATTTAACCATCAGCTTATTCAAAAGCTTTTTTCTAGCTTATTCCTTTAGGGTTTTTGACTGTTGGCATTTTTCTTTTGTTTGTATTAGGTTTTTTGACTTTTCTGTCCAAAAAGTTTATTTTTCTCTTGTTTAATTTATTTTCTAGGATTATTTTTAATTTAAATTTTGAAAAGTAATTTAAAAATAGGAAAAAGCATTTTAAAAATCCAAAAAAATAGTTTTTAGGTTTTATTTAAGTAATTTGAGGTTTACATCCAAAAAAGTTTTCAAAAAGTTTAATTTTTGATTTTATAGGATTTTAGGGTTTTTAATAAACTTTAAAATTTAATATAAAATTATTAAATAGGTTTTAGGAAATTTTAATTGCATTTTTGTCTTAGTTATAATATTCTAGATTTTTGGTAAATTTTTAAAATTTTTTTATAAACTTTGAATTTTTTAGATTATTTTATTATTATTTTATTATTAAAAATTGAAAGTTTAATTTTTTAAGTTTTTTCATTTTTCCTAGATTGTAGACACATAATTAGGAGTTTTGTCACTTTCCAAATATTTTTAGGACTTTCCAATTATTTTCTAGAATTAATTTAAGTTTTAATAGATTTTAATAGTTTTTAAGTGTTTAAAAAATAGTTTCATTTGGTTTTAAAATTTTTAAAAATAGTTTTTAGCTTAATAAGGATATTTTGAGGTTTACAAACTTTAAGATCTTGTTTAGGGCTTTTTAATAATTAATTGTGATTTTTAGGGCTTTAATTAGCATTAAAAAGTTATTATTTAATTAATTAAAAGGTTTTAGCAAGTTTGGATTTTTTGTAAACTCTTAGAATTTTATTGTGGATTTTTAGTAATTTTTAGGAATTTTTAGGTTAAAATTTTAATTTTTGCACTATTTACGGTTTTACGTGAACGCGTTTTCGTCTTAGCTCGATCCGTCTTCGTAACCGTCTTTTTCTTTCTTATTTCATTTCTTCCTTTTCTTCTCAATAAAATCATCAATCAAAATCAATTCAATACACAACGCACTAGCCTCCTCGAGAACGAACTCACTTCATTAGGGTCATTTACACACGGTTTTCCTAAATCGTCGTGCTCGCTTCCCTATTTTACGTTCTTTTTCCTAAAAGACGTATTTCTACAACTATCAGAGACACACGACGAAAAGCAAATACTCCCCAAAAGTCATGGAGAAGTCTATCCAAAAAGGCCCTAACAAGGTATGAGGATAAATAAAGCCAAGTCCAAAAAGGAGGCGGATCGTTGTATATCAAAATCCCAAATAAAGATTGGAGAAAAATGAAGAAGTCGTGGTCCAAGTATGAATCTCTCAAAACTTCAAGTGAAGAAATTCCTATATGAAGAGAAGACCATTATTTCATGAACGTCTCTCAAGGTTTGAAGTATAAAGTCGCTGCCAAATATCGGTCCGAGAAAGGTCTCAAATCGTGAAGCAAGTTATGCCAAGATATGAACTTTATGAGGTCCCGAGAAGCAGTTTTAAAAGATTTTGTCCTTTAGCTAACTATTGATTAAATCGTTCACTTTATATTCGGCCTAATAAATTATCGAAATAAGTCAACAATGCATCCTCGTGATCATTCAAGACAACAATAAAATATAAGAGATACACCTAGGAATAAGGGAGTCTAAGTGAATAATTGGCCCACATGAGTTCGTGTTAGTTTGCTAACTTATAATAACAATGATCTTGTTTTTGCACTTGGCATGGAAAAGTGAAAAGTCGGGGACGATGAATCTATTTGAGTTTTATGATCCTTAAAGTTATTTTTCAATAATGAAAGCAATACATTATGTCTTTGCAAAATAAAATGTCAAGAGTTGAATAATGGTGTAGTTAGTGTTTTATTGTATCATTGCGTAAGGACACGGCAATTGCTTAGCAAGGGGGAATTTGATATGAGTGATTTTACTCATATCATTTGTATCTTAAAAACAATGTAATAATGCATGAAATGTATCAAAAATGCCTTGTATATGTTGTTTTATTGTTTTGATGTGTGTAGGTACCAAGTTTGCAAAAACCGACAAAAACCGGCACGAGTTTGAAGAAAAAAGATCAAAGAAGCCAAAATCGAGCTCGACTTTAGCGGATTTCATCATTTGTCAAGTTTATGGGCCAAGTGGGTCCCACATTTGGGAAATGGGCTCAAAAGCCCATTTGAAATTCAAGATAATACAATGTTTTTGTTGAAAATCCAAAATAGCCCAAATGCTTTTACTAGTTATAACGGATAGAATGATGTTTAATAGCTTGGCCCAAATTCAAGCCCATAATGGAAAGAAACGAATAAAGATTGAATGGGCTTTTAGGGTTTAAAGCGTTTGGTGAAATTGTATTAAACTCACACGCAATCAACTTTTTACACCATTCACACAAATAATAAAAACCGTCCCTCACCCCACTCACTTTTATATACACGTTTTCTCATTAAATAAATAAACCGATCCCCATTTACACCACACGTTACTTCACACTTTTTCACACACACATTTATTTAATGTCGATACAACCTATGTGCTTTCTTCCCCATCTTTTCCACCCAAAACCAGTAACTTTAAGTTACTGTTCATAAACCCTAAATCAATAAATCATAAATCAACAAAGGGCTTTTATGCCACACGTGTAATTCACGTGAGGGGGAATTAAATCCCCCAATTTATAGGAAGAGAAGATGGGCAGAGACAAGGCAACGTGGCAGTTTTCTATTGGAGAAGACACATCATTTATCCCATTCAGCCAATCAGGAGGCTACAAAGAAACACAACTAGCACACACGGATGCCACGTTGGCAATCCGTGTGCTAGTAGGGTCTTATCCACCATCATATTAAAACAACCAGGAGAGAGGATTGATCTAAGGGCCAAAAAAAAAAAGAATATACTGGAGAATATTCGGAGATTCTTCCTCAACAGCCCTTGGGGATGGCTATAAAAACCCCTCAATTTACTTGTAATTTTTATCCCTTTTTTATTTTTCAATGTTATAATGTTGAATTAGTTTTAGATTTAATTTTGTATTTTCTTTCTTTAAAAGTATTGTAAGAATTTCTTGTTGATGAATATAAAGTGAATTTTATTTTATACATCGTGCCTTTTATGCTCAAATTTTATACTCGCACTGTTTAATTTTAAAACTGAATTTGATATATATAACTTGGTAAGGTTAATTGATAAAACTGTTTAATAGTTTTATTCAGTTAACTAGAAATAAATTTGGGAATTAATTTTTCCCTACTGGAAAGATTAAGAAAAGCTGGTTCGATTGTCATTGTTTGATAAATGGAGATTTACGTTGGTGGTTCGAGTTAGGGTGTTTGGTGGTGTCGTTTACGGTTCTTAGGTTGTTCAGCACAACCTACTTCTCAAAGGCAATCTCCAAAAGGTGCTCATCCTCTTTTAATTTTACATTTTTTTAGATTAAATTTTGTTTAACTGTTAATATGTTTTTAGATGTTTGAGTAGTTAATGCGTATTTGTTTCTGCTTGTTTTAAGTTAATTTGTGATTGTTAATGAATCTGGTAATGTTTGGTTGAGGATTGATATTGTTTGGAGAATGTTAGTCTACTGATAAACAATTTGAGTTATCTGGTTTTTGGACTTGGATTGAAGTTTTAATTTAGTCTGATACAGTTTTAAGTCTTTTTAGTTAATATGATACGTTTGAACTGGACTTCCTAATATCTTGCATAATCATAGTTCTATTTTTGGTGAATGATAAGTTACTGATATGTATGTTTATGCTACATTATTTTTGTTACTGATTTAAGTTTGAACTGCTCTTGGGTTATGTTATGTCTAAGATTAGTTGATTCAACTGTTCATACTGCTGCTTATAGATTCGTTGAGTACTTGATCTTTGTAGTTTTGTTTTACTGGTTTATTTGTTCAGTTATTACTGATCTTTGCTGGGTTAGTTAAATTTGTATTTGATTTACTTTGAGCTTATTGATCTGTGGACTTTATTTATTTCTTACTGATTGATTGTTCAAGCTATTAGCTTATCAGATCCTAATGATCTGATAAGCCCAAAGGAGCTGATTACTATCAGCTTAATCACAATAAGTTTCACATTTGACCATTCCTGTGGTCAATTTTATTTACTTGTCCAAAAAGAAAATATATCACAAATATGGGTCCTTGCAGGATTCGAACCTGCGACCTCGCGGTTCACAGGCAAGTGTGTTAGCCAACTGAGCTACTTGCCTATTTGATTTTATTTCACTTTATTTGTTTCTTATAGTATAACTGTTTTGGCAGATTTCATTTAGTAGAAACTTTTGTTAACTTTAAATCTGGTTAAACAATTTTAATTAGAGATTTTATTAAAGTGTTTTTTTTCTAGTTTTTAAATATTATTGATAGTTTTTTAGATAAAATAAAAATAAAATAAAAATGTTTTTATTAAATTTAAATAGTTTAATTAGTTTATTTTTAATTAATTAGATTCTTATAATATAAGATTTAAATAAAAATAGTTTTTAAATAGATTTGTTTTAAGTGAATTTTAATAAAGATAATTAGTTTAAAAGTTAATTAGTTTTCTAAAAATAGATTAAAAGTTATTTTTATTAAATAGATTAAATTTTAAAGATTTTTAATTAGTTTAATTTTTGAATAGATTTTAATTTTAAGTACTTGTTTTAGATTTAAATATTTTGGGGGTTATCGATTCATGCACTTTAGGATTAAAATAGGATTTAAAATTGGTAGATTTATTTTTAGTTTAAAAACCGAAAACCAATTCAAATCGATTGTCCAAATCAAAGCTAAAACGTCTCAAATTCACTCGATCTTCGTGTACAACGAACTTGGTTCATCACGTGTTTAATAGAATTCGTCATTGGTAATATTAGTCTATTACTTTTTCCTAAAGGTAATTTTCTAATTTACCCTATAACGTATCTCAAATTATCACTATACATATCACGATCACATCAAAAATTTTGGCGCCGCTGCCGGGGATCTTGTGTACGATTCGCTTGTATGGAGATTTGTTGATCGTTGATTTGAAGACCCTTTCCGTCCTCGGAAAGTTTTGTTATTTTTCCATTATATAGTATGTATCGTTTTTATTGTTTTTTTGTGAATAATATATTGTATTACGTAGCACAATAAATTTACATACTTATCAAATAAGGCCTTAGTTGGGATTTCATCACCTAGCTATTGTAGTCGAATCCAAAACAAAAATAAAAGGCAAAATAGATAAATACTAATAAGAAGTTTGAACTCGATTTATACAAACTATAAGGTGGGTATAAGGCGACGTGCTATAAAAGGTCGTCTAAGGAAAAAGGTTTTTAAGTGCTTTGTGCCACCTCGTTTCCCCGCTTGCTTGTGCGTATATTGAGAGGGACGACGTATTATTGGTTTGCCGACTCAAGTAGTAATAAATCTTATTTTTGTTGTTTACTTATTGAACCTCGAGACGTTTAGGTTTTCACCTATCGTTTCAAAGTCGACCGAGGGTAATTTACTTCCATAGTAGTTATCCTTATTCCTTGTTTTTTATCGATCATTATTGATTGAGCAATACCAAATAAAATACGAAAAATAATGTTCTTCTTGTCTAAATTCTTTTCTTCAATCCTCTAAATTCTCGTCTTTGTAGTGTATGCAATTACGTTCTTCTCGTCTTGTGACTGATTTTAATAGGCTTGAAAATATTCCTCGTAGAAATAGAAATCGTCAACAACGAATAGTGGAACCCGAGCTTCCACCTATTGTTGTAGAGATGGCCGATAACCGAACAATGGAGGAATTGCTCCGTGCACCCACCGAAGGGTATGGGGAAGCAATCGTTGTGCCGGCTATTTTGGCGGATCATTATGCGATTAAGACGAGTCTTTTATCGCTCATTCGTGCCGACCAATTTCGTGGAAATGAGACCGATAACCCGCATTCTCACATTCGGAATTTTCTTCGAATTACCTCGACTCTCAAGTTTAGAGATGTGCCGAATGACGCGATTAAGCTCATGCTTTTTCCGTACTCGCTCGAGGGTAATGCTAAGATTTGGTATGAGAAAGAACCACTGGGTTCGATCTTAACATGGGATGATTTAGTGTCTAAGTTCATGAATTATTTCTTTCCACCGTCCAAAACAACACACTTTAAGAACGAGATCACTAGATTTGAACAAAAAGTGCATGAATCGTTTGGGGTTGCATAGGAAATATTTAAAGATTTGTTGAGACAATGTCCACACCACGGTTTCTCGGAATTGCATCAAATAAATACTTTCTATAATGGGCTTAATATGATTGAACAAGATTCTTTAAATGCCGCCGCGGGTGGTAATATTTTAAGAAAAACTCCGAGAGACGCGTGGGGAATAATTGAGAATAAATCTAGAGCACAATATTCACGAAACACACCGGGTGTTTCCAATGTGAATTCGTTTAATCCCGAGATTGCTAGATTGGACTCTAAGATTGACACGATTTTGAATGAGCTTGAAGAATCCTCATGGATCGATTAATATGGTTGAGAATGTTTGTGTATCATGTGGTGGAGCACATCCTAATCATGCTTGTTTAACCACGGGGTTTGATCAAGCTAGTGCTTTTGCCGCGACGGGAACTTATGGCTCCAACGGTCAAGTTCCTCGTCAAAATCATGTTGCTCCATCGGGTTTTCCACCGGTTCAAAATAGGTACAACAATGGAAACAATGGGAATAATTTTAACCGTGGTAACCAAGGGAATTTCAATCAAGGAAATGGGTTTAATGCTAATCAAAACAATCAAGGTTTTCAAGGGAATAATCAAAATGATTTGTCAAGCTACATTAAAACGAATGAGGCAAATTTGAAAGCTTTTCAAAATAACATTCAAGGACAAATGGCAACTTTGAAAAATGAGTTTCAAAATACGATTAAAGGGCAAAATAATAAGATTGAGCTTAATCAACAAAGGCTTGAACAAAACCAAAACCGTTTTGAGCAAAGATTAGAGCAAAGTCAAAATCGTATGCAACAAAGTTTGGAACAAGGTCAAAATAAATTACTCTCGATGTTTGAATCTTTTATGTCCAAACCTTCCTCGTCTTCGGGTGGCTTACCTAGCAATACCATTCCAAACCCGAAGGGTGAGATGAAAGCTATAACCACACGTAGTGGGAAAGCTTTAGACGAACCTTTGCTTCCACATGTGAGTACCTCTCCGGTGAGGGAAGTGGAGCAAGAACCCGAGGTGGTTAAAGAAAAGGAAATTCCTATTCCACCAAAGGTAGACCAATTGCCTATTCTGGAACCCGAGCTTCCGAAGAATAAACCCACACTACCCTACCCTTCGAGACTTAACCAAGAGAAGCTCCGCGAGAAGTCCAATGCTCAAATGACTACTTTTTTAGAGATGTTTAAGAATCTTTATATTAATGTTAGTTTCGCGGATGCATTGCTTTACATGCCTAAGTTTGCTTCGACTATTAAGAGATTGATGAATGATAAAGGGAAATTGGTTGAAGTGTCTACATCTTTAGATGTTAATTGTTTCGCGGTTCTTACACAAAAGCTTCCCAAAAAGCTTGGAGACCCGGGCAAGTTTGTGATACCATGTGATTTCCCTAATATGGAAGAATGCTTAGCTTTAGCCGATGTTTGTGCTAGCATTAATTTGATGCCTCTTTCCGTGTGGAAAAGGTTATCACTTCCCGAGCTTACACCTACTAAGATGACCCTCGAGCTAGCGGATCGATCGATCGCCTTACCAAAAGGAATAGCCGAGGACGTGTTTGTCAAGGTAGGGAAACTCGTCTTTCCAACGGACTTTGTTGTTTGCGATTATCCCGAAGATTCTCGTGTACCACTAATTTTGGGAAGACCGTTTTTGATGACGGCTAGTGCTTTAGTTGACATGAAAGCGGGGAAATTGACTTTAAGAGTTGATGATGAAAATATCACGTTTGATATTGGTCATATCTCTAAATTTTCTTGCAATTATCACGAGGAATCAATCAATTAAATCGATGTGATTGATGTTACTTGTGAAGAATATTCTCAAGAAGTGCTTGGATTCTCGGCTTCTTTTAAAAATGGCAATCCCACTTCTTCGAATCCTATTATCTCTTCGGCTAAGCCTCCACTCACTCCATTTGAGGGAGGTGACTTCGTTCTTGAAGAGCTTGAGAATAATGGTTATTCAAAAATCGAAAAGGAAATTGATGATTACCTTAGCACACCATTTGATCCTAGTGAGTTTGATAGTGAGAATTTTGATCCCGAGGGAGATATTGCGTTAATTGAGAAATTGTTGAATATGGATCCTTTTGAATCACCACCTATGGATTTAAAAGTTGTGAATGAAAATAGGACTAAAGTGAAAACATCTATTGAGGAAGCACCCGAATTAGAACTTAAGGAATTACCCACTCATTTGGAGTATGCTTTTCTTGAGGGATCGGATAAGTTACCGGTGATTATTGCTAAGGGATTAAAGGAAAACGAAAAGGATGAGCTCATCAAAGTGCTTAAGAAACATAAACGGGCCATTGCATGGAAAATCTTGGACATTAAGGGTATAGATCCCAAATTTTGTACTCATAAAATTCTAATGGAGGATGATTATAAGTCCGCTATCCAAAATCAAAGAAGGGCCAATCCAAAGATTCATGAGGTGATCAAAAAGGAAGTCACTAAACTTCTAGACGCCGGAATGATCTACCCTATCTCGGATAGTCCATGGGTTAGCCCCGTGCATTGTGTTCCAAAGAAAGGAGGAACGAAGTTTGTTACTAATGAGGATAATGAATTGATTCCTACTAGACTTGTGACCGGTTGGCGTGTTTGTATTGACTATAGGAAACTTAATGATGCCACTAGGAAGGATCATTTTCCATTACCTTTTATGGATCAAATGTTAGAGAGACTAGCGGGGAATGAATTCTATTGCTTTTTGGATGGATTTTCCGGCTATTTCCAAATCCCCATTGACCCTCGTGATCAAGAAAAGACCACATTTACTTGTCCTTATGGAACATTTGCTTATCGTCGCATGCCTTTTGGACTATGCAATGCTCCGGGGACGTTTCAAAGGTGCATGATGGCCATTTTCCATGATATGATCGAGAAAACCATGGAAGTCTTCATGGATGACTTTTCGGTTTTTGGGGAATCTTTCACTTCATGTCTGTCTAACCTTGAAAGAATGTTGCAACGTTGTGAGGAAACGAATCTTGTGCTTAATTATGAAAAATGTCACTTCATGTGCAAAGAGGGAATTGTGTTAGGACATAAGATCTCTAAGGCTGGTATTGAGGTTGATAGGGCTAAAATCGACGTGATTGCCAAATTGCCTCCACCCACCACCGTTAAGGGAGTAAGGAGTTTTCTCGGCCATGCCGGCTTCTATCGTCGTTTTATACAAGACTTCTCTAAGATAGCTCGGCCTATGACCCATCTTTTGGAAAAACAGACTCCTTTCATCTTTTCGGATGAGTGTATTCAAGCCTTTGAGATGCTTAAAAAGAAGTTAACCGAATCTCCAATCTTGGTTGCCCCGGATTGGGACCTACCTTTTGAAATTATGTGTGATGCTAGTGATTATGCGGTAGGTGCGGTTTTGGGGCAACGTAAATCAAAACACTTCTTGCCTATACACTATGCTAGTAAGACTATGACGGATGCTCAAACAAAGTACACTACCACGGAAAAGGAGTTACTTGCCGTTGTGTATGCTTTTGAAAAGTTTAGACCATAACTCGTCTTGTCTCAAACCATAGTGTATACGGACCACTTGGCTATCAAATATCTTCTTAATAAACAAGATGCTAAGCCGAGGTTGCTCCGGTGGATTCTCCTCCTTCAAGAATTTAATGTCAAAATTCTAGACAAAAAAGGAGCCGATAATCTCGCGGCCGATCATTTATCTCGACTTGAGAATCCTCACCAAAGCGATCGAGAGAACAAGGAAATCAATGAAACATTTCCTCTCGAGACGCTTGGTATGATTGCTTTTCGTGGTGATGACAGTACCCCATGGTTTGCGGACATCGCAAATTACCATGCGGGGAAGTTTGTGATCAAGGGTATGTCGTCCCAACAAAAACGAAAGTTTTTCAAGGATATTTCCTATTACTTTTGGGACGACCCCTATTTGTTTCGTATGTGCGCGGATCAAGTGATTCGTAGGTGCGTGTTTGGCAAAGAAGCTCAAGATATCCTTAAATCTTGTCATGAAGGAACCACCGGGGGACATCATGGTGCTAACGCCACCGCGAAGAAAGTCTTTGATGCCGGCTTCTTTTGGCCTTCCATATATCGTGATGCCCAAGACTTGATCAAGACTTGTGATGCTTGTCAACGTCAAGGAAAGAACTCACAAAGGGATGAAATGCCTCAAAACATTATCCAAGTTTGTGAATTCTTTGACATGTGGGGGATCGATTTTATGGGGCCGTTTCCATCTTCGAAAGGAAATAAATACATTCTCGTAGCCGTGGACTATTTTTCTAAATGGGTCGAAGCTAAGGCTTTGTCTACGAATGATGCTCGAGTTGTGGTGAACTTTTTGAAACAACTTTTTGCTAGGTTTGGAACTCCGCGGGCTATTATAAGTGATCGTGGGACCCATTTTTGTAATGAACAATTTGAGAAAGTTTTAAAGAAATATGGTGTCACTCATCGACTTTCTACGGCTTATCACCCTCAAACGAGTGGTCAAGTGGAGGTTTCAAACTGAGCACTTAAAAGGATTTTGGAGCGTTCTATTGGAGAGAATCGCACTTCATGGTCGGATAAATTGGACGATGCATTGTGGGCTTTCCGTACGGCTTACAAGACGCCAATTGGTTGTACACCATTTAGGTTGGTCTACTGAAAAGCATGCCACTTGCCAATTGAACTCGAACATAAGGCGTATTGGGCTCTTAAGCATTGTAACTTTGATTTGAGGACCGCGGGTGATCATCGCAAGGTTCAATTGAATCAACTAAGTGAATTAAAGGATCAAGCTTATGAAAATTCTTTGATCTATAAGGAGAAGACTAAGAGTATTCATGACTCTAAGATCAAAAACCGCATTTTCAATGTTGGTGATCAAGTCCTCTTATTCAACTCTAGACTTAAGATTTTCTCGGGCAAGCTTAAATCCCGTTGGTCCGGACCATTCACCATTGCACAAGTTTTTCCTTATGGCACCATTGAGCTAGCTCAAAAATACGGGCCTAACTTTAAGGTGAATGGTCATCGTGTGAAACATTACTTTGGAGGGGACATACCTACGGAGGTTGTCCCGGATCTTCAAACTTTCCCTAAGGACCAATGAATGCGGGGATCGAGTCGAGCTCATGACTCGGTGAACAAAAACGAGGTGCCTTGTGGGGGAGTCCCATACATTCTATCTTCTTTCTATTTTCTAACACTAATAAGGATTGATCTTTCAAGCTCGTGCTTGTGTTTTGTTGTGTTGTGATCTTAGGTATGACCCTAATATTTGAAGACTCTCGTGTTCCGTTTTTGCCGGTCCACTTGATCTTCCATTCTTTGAATGCCAAAAAGGGGCACACTTTCTTTACCCTTGATTTTTATCGACTAACGTTTTATCTTGAGGCATAATTAATAAACGGCTTATAGATTTGCGTGCTCTTTCCATGCTAGGATTTTGCATTAGACTCTTCGTATTTTAGCAAGGGGGTGTTACTCTTGAGCTAAGAAACATTGAGGACAATGTTTGGTTTTAGCATGGGGGAGTCAATCGATATAATCGCTTGCAATTGCTTTTGTCGTGTCCAAACGTAATTGTTTTTCTCATTTTTCAATAAAATTTTAAATTTTTAGTGTTATTTTTAAGTTTTAATAAATAAAATAAGTGTTTTTGACACGAATGTAGGCTTTCCGTTGGTGAAAATAAGAATAGTTTTTGACTCAACTTGGTTTTTAACCTTAGCTTTTCCTTAACGTATTTGAATTAACTTTTGCTAAGCTTTTATATAGGGAGCTTTAAAACGCGAAAGTCTTAATTCATACGAGTTAAGAACAAGAACTTTTCGCAAGCTCCTATAATTGATCCTAGAAAGTCGTCTATCAAGGGAACTTTAAAACGCAAATTCTAAAACTTGAAAAAGTGTAAGAAGATGCAAGATCCTATAGATGACTTGAAAACCCAATCTTTGATTTAATAGGCTAAGTATCCATTGATTTCACATTTTTGAAATTTTACAATATGGAGAACGAGAGATGATAGAGCCAATTATAAGTTTGGTATTCTTTCGGGAATTTATATGAGTTAATTATAAGCCTATTCTCCCATCGCTTGCTAATAAATTTATCTGCAATAAATAAGGTTGTACGATTTGAAAAGTTACTTAGCTTCTAGCCCAAGATCGTTTAAAAGTTGCTCGGTATGGATTAGAGTTCATAGCCAAGGCATAACTTATTGAAGCGGGATGCGAAGATTGGCGAGTCCAAAAAGGTCTTAACAAGGCATGAGGGCTATATTTTATTGCTAAAGATCCCAAGTGATGTGAAGAATCATTGATCAAAAATCAATATGAAGGATCGAGACACACGACGAAAAGCTAATACTCCCCAAAAGTCATGGAGAAGTCTATCCAAAAAGGCCCTAACAAGGTATGAGGATAAATAAAGCTAAGTCCAAAAAGGAGGCGGATCGTTGTATATCAAAATCCCAAATAAAGATTGGAGAAAAATGAAGAAGTCGTGGTCCAAGTATGAATCTCTCAAAACTTCAAGTGAAGAAATTCCTATATAAAGAGAAGACCATTATTTCATGAACGTCTCTCAAGGTTTGAAGTATAAAGTCGCTGCCAAATATCGGTCCGAGAAAGGTCTCAAATCGCGAAGCAAGTTATGCCAAGATATGAACTTTATGAGGTCCCGAGAAGCAGTTTTAAAAGATTTTGTCCTTTAGCTAACTATTGATTAAATCGTTCACTTTATTTTCGGCCTAATAAATTATCGAAATAAGTCAACAATGCATCCTCGTGATCATTCAAGACAACAATAAAATATAAGAGATACACCTAGGAATAAGGGAGTCTAAGTAAATAATTGGCCCACATGAGTTCGTGTTAGTTTGCTAACTTATAATAACAATGATCTTGTTTTTGCACTTGGCATGGAAAAGTGAAAAGTCGGGGACGATGAATCTATTTGAGTTTTATGATCCTTAAAGTTATTTTTCAATAATGAAAGCAATACATTATGTCTTTGCAAATTAAAATGTCAAGAGTTGAATAATGGTGTAGTTAGTGTTTTATTTTATCATTGCGTGAGGACACGGCAATTGCTTAGCAAGGGGGAATTTGATATGAGTGATTTTACTCATATCATTTGTATCTTAAAAACAATGTAATAATGCATGAAATGTATCAAAAATGGCTTGTATATGTTGTTTTGTTGTTTTGATGTGTGTAGGTACCAAGTTCGAAAAAACCGACAAAAACCGGCACGAGTTTGAAGAAAAAAGATCAAAGAAGCCAAAATCGAGCTTGACTTTAGCGGATTTCATCATTTGTCAAGTTTATGGGCCAAGTGGGTCCCACATTTGGGAAATGGGCTCAAAAGCCCATTTGAAATTCAAGATAATACAATGTTTTTGTTGAAAATCCAAAATAGCCCAAATCCTTTTACTAGTTATAACGGATAGAATGATGTTTAATAGCTTGGCCCAAATTTAAGCCCATAATGGAAAGAAACGAATAAAGATTGAATGGGCTTTTAGGGTTTAAAGCGTTTGGTGAAATTGTATTAAACTCACACGCAATCAACTTTTTACACCATTCACACAAATAATAAAAACCGTCCCTCACCCCACTCACTTTTATATACACGTTTTCTCATTAAATAAATAAACCGATCCCCATTTACACCACACGTTACTTCACACTTTTTCACACACACATTTATTTAATGTCGATACAACCTATGTGCTTTCTTCCCCATCTTTTCCACCCAAAACCAGTAACTTTAAGTTACTGTTCATAAACCCTAAATCAATAAATCATAAATCAACAAAGGGCTTTTATGCCACACGTGTAATTCACGTGAGGGGGAATTAAATCCCCCAATTTATAGGAAGAGAAGATGGGCAGAGACAAGGCAACGTGGCAGTTTTCTATTGGAGAAGACACATCATTTATCCCATTCAGCCAATCAGGAGGCTACAAAGAAACACAACTAGCACACACGGATGCCACGTTGGCAATCCGTGTGCTAGTAGTGTCTTATCCACCATCATATTAAAACAACCAGGAGAGAGGATTGATCTAAGGGCCAAAAAGAAAGAAGAATATGCTGGAGAATATTCGGAGATTCTTCCTCAACAGCCCTTGGGGATGGCTATAAAAAACCCTCAATTTACTTGTAATTTTTATCCCTTTTTTATTTTTCAATGTTATAATGTTGAATTAGTTTTAGATATAATTTTTTATTTTCTTTCTTTAAAAGTATTGTAAGAATTTCTTGTTGATGAATATAAATTGAATTTTATTTTATACATCGTGCCTTTTATGCTCAAATTTTATACTCGCACTGTTTAATTTTAAAACTGAATTTGATATATATAACTTGGTAAGGTTAATTGATAAAACTGTTTAATAGTTTTATCCAGTTAATTAGAAATAAATTTGGGAATTAATTTTTCCCTACTGGAAAGATTAAGAAAAGCTGGTTCGATTGTCATTGTTTGATAAATGGAGATTTACGTTGGTGGTTCGAGTAAGGGTGTTTGGTGGTGTCGTTTACGGTTCTTAGGTTGTTCAGCACAACCTACTTCTCAAAGGCAATCTCCAAAAGGTGCTCATCCTCTTTTAATTTTACATTTTTTTAGATTAAATTTTGTTTAACTGTTAATATGTTTTTAGATGTTTGAGTAGTTAATGCGTATTTGTTTCTGCTTGCTTTAAGTTAATTTGTGATTGTTAATGAATCTGGTAATGTTTGGTTGAGGATTGATATTGTTTGGAGAATGTTAGTCTACTGATAAACAATTTGAGTTATCTGGTTTTTGGACTTGGATTGAAGTTTTAATTTAGTCTGATACAGTTTTAAGTCTTTTTAGTTAATATGATACATTTGAACTGGACTTCCTAATATCTTGCATAATCATAGTTCTATTTTTGGTGAATGATAAGTTACTGATATGTATGTTTATGCTACATTATTTTTGTTACTGATTTAAGTTTGAACTGCTCTTGGGTTATGTTATGTCTATGATTAGTTGATTCAACTGTTGATACTGCTGCTAATAGATTCGTTGAGTACTTGATCTTTGTAGTTTTGTTTTACTGGTTTATTTGTTCAGTTATTACTGATCTTTGCTGGGTTAGTTAAATTTGTATTTGATTTACTTTGAGCTTATTGATCTGTGAACTTTATTTATTTCTTACTGATTGATTGTTCAAGCTATTAGCTTATCAGATCCTAATGATCTGATAAGCCCAAAGGAGCTGATTACTATCAGCTTAATCACAATAAGTTTCACATTTGACCATTCCTGTGGTCAATTTTATTTACTTGTCCAAAAAGAAAATATATCACAAATATGGGTCCTTGCAGGATTCGAACCTGCGACCTCGCGGTTCACAGGCAAGTGTGTTAGCCAACTGAGCTACTTGCCTATTTGATTTTATTTCACTTTATTTGTTTCTTATAGTATAACTGTTTTGGCAGATTTCATTTAGTAGAAACTTTTGTTAACTTTAAATCCGGTTAAACAATTTTAATTAGAGATTTTATTAAAGTGTTTTTTTTCTAGTTTTTAAATATTATTAATAGTTTTTTAAATAAAATAAAAATAAAATAAAAATAAAATAAAAATAAAAGAAAAATGTTTCTATTAAATTTAAATAGTTTAATTAGTTTATTTTTAATTAATTAGATTCTTATAATATAAGATTTAAATAAAAATAGTTTTTAAATAGATTTGTTTTAAGTGAATTTTAATAAAGATAATTAGTTTAAAAGTTAATTAGTTTTCTAAAAATAGATTAAAAGTTATTTTTATTAAATAGATTAATTTTTAAAGATTTTTAATTAGTTTAATTTTTAAATAGATTTTAATTTTAAGTACTTGTTTTAGATTTAAATATTTTGGGGGTTATCGATTCATGCACTTTAGGATTAAAATAGGATTTAAAATTGGTAGATTTATTTTTAGTTTAAAAACCGAAAACCAATTCAAATCGATTGTCCAAATCAAAGCTAAAACGTCTCAAATTCACTCGATCTTCGTGTACAACGAACTTGGTTCATCACGTGTTTAATAGAATTCGTCATTGGTAATATTAGTCTATTACTTTTTCCTAAAGGTAATTTTCTAATTTACCCTATAACGTATCTCAAATTATCACTATACATATCACGATCACATCAAAAATTTTGGCGCCGCTGCGGGGGATCTTGTGTACGATTCGCTTTTGTGGAGATTTGTTGATCGTTGATTTGAAGACCCTTTCCGTCCTCAGAAAGTTTTGTTATTTTTCCATTATATAGTATGTATCGTTTTTATCGTTTTTTTGTGAATAATATATTGTATTACGTAGCACAATAAATTTACATACTTATCAAATAAGGCCTTAGTTGGGATTTCATCACCTAGCTATTGTAGTCGAATCCAAAACAAAAATAAAAGGCAAAATAGATAAATACTAATAAGAAGTTTGAACTCGATTTATACAAACTATAAGGTGGGTATAAGGCGACGTGCTATAAAAGGCCGTCTAAGGAAAAAGGTTTTTAAGTGCTTTGTGCCACCTCGTTTCCCCGCTTGCTTGTGCGTATATTGAGAGGGACGACGTATTATTGGTTTGCCGACTCAAGTAGTAATAAATCTTATTTTTGTTGTTTACTTATTGAACCTCGAGACGTTTAGGTTTTCACCTATCGTTTCAAAGTCGACCGAGGGTAATTTACTTCCATAGTAGTTATCCTTATTCCTTGTTTTTTATCGATCATTATTGATTGAGCAATACCAAATAAAATACGAAAAATAATCTTCTTCTTGTCTAAATTCTTTTCTTCAATCCTCTAAATTCTCGTCTTTGTAGTGTATGCAATTACGTTCTTCTCGTCTTGTGACTGATTTTAATAGGCTTGAAAATATTTCTCGTAGAAATAGAAATCGTCAACAACGAATAGTGGAACCCGAGCTTCCACCTATTGTTCTAGAGATGGCCGATAACCGAACAATGGAGGAATTGCTCCGTGCACCCACCGAAGGGTATGGGGAAGCAATCGTTGTGCCGGCTATTTTGGCGGATCATTATGAGATTAAGACGGGTCTTTTATCGCTCATTCGTGCCGACTAATTTCGTGGCAATGAGACCGATAACCCGCATTCTCACATTCGGAATTTTCTTCGAATTACCTCGACTCTCAAGTTTAGAGATGTGCCGAATGACGCGATTAGGCTCATGCTTTTTCCGTACTCGCTCGAGGGTAATGCTGAGATTTGGTCTGAGAAAGAACCACCGGGTTCGATCTTAACATGGGATGATTTAGTTTCTAAGTTCATGAATTATTTCTTTCCACCGTCCAAATAACACACTTTAAGAACGAGATCACTAGATTTGAACAAAAAGTGCATGAATCGTTTGGGGTTGCATGGGAAAGATTTAAAGATTTGTTGAGACAATGTCCACACCACGGTTTCTCGGAATTGCATCAAATAAATACTTTCTATAATGGGCTTAATATGATTGAACAAGATTCTTTAAATGCCGCCGCGGGTGGTAATCTTTTAAGAAAAACTCCGAGAGACGCGTGGGGAATAATTGAGAATAAATCTAGAGCACAATATTCACGAAACACACCGGGTGTTTCCAATGTGAATTCGTTTAATCCCGAGATTGCTAGATTGGACTCTAAGATTGACACGATTTTTGAATGAGCTTAGGAAGAATCCTCATAGATCGATTAATATGGTTGAGAATGTTTGTGTATCATGTGGTGGAGCACATCCTAATCATGCTTGTTTAACCACGGGGTTTGATCAAGCTAGTGCTTTGCCGCCACGGGAACTTATGGCTCCAACGGTCAAGTTCCTCGTCAAAATCATGTTGCTCCACCGGGTTTTCCACCGGTTCAAAATAGGTACAACAATGGAAAAAATGGGAATAATTTTAACCGTGGTAACCAAGGGAATTTCAATCAAGGAAATGGGTTTAATGCTAATCAAAACAATCAAGTTTTCAAGGGAATAATCAAAATGATTTGTCAAGCTACATTAAAACGAATGAGGCAAATTTGAAAGCATTTCAAAATAACATTCAAGGATAAATGGCAAATTTGAAAAATGAGTTTCAAAATACGATTAAAGGGCAAAATAATAAGATTGAGCTTAATCAACAAAGGCTAGAACAAAACCAAAACCGTTTTGAGCAAAGATTATAGCAAAGTCAAAATCGTATGCAACAAAGTTTGTAACAAGGTCAAAATAAATTACTCTCGATGTTTGAATCTTTTATGTCCAAACCTTCCTCGTCTTCGGGTGGCTTACCTAGCAATACCATTCCAAACCCGAAGGGTGAGATGAAAGCTATAACCACACGTAGTGGGAAAGCTTTAGACGAACCTTTGCTTCCACATGTGAGTACCTCTCCGGTGAGGGAAGTGGAGCAAGAACCCGAGGTGGTTAAAGAAAAGGAAATTCCTATTCCACCAAAGGTAGACCAATTGCCTATTCCGGAACCCGAGCTTCCGAAGACTAAACCCACACTACCCTACCCTTCGAGACTTAACCAAGAGAAGCTCCGCGAAAAGTCCAATGCTCAAATGACTACTTTTTTAGAGATGTTTAAGAATCTTTATATTAATGTTAGTTTCGCGGATGCATTGCTTTACATGCCTAAGTTTGCTTCGACTATTAAGAGATTGATGAATAATAAAGGGAAATTGGTTGAAGTGTCTACATCTTTAGATGCTAATTATTCCGCGGTTCTTACACAAAAGCTTCCCAAAAAGCTTGGAGACCCGGGCAAGTTTGTGATACCATGTGATTTCCCTAATATGGAAGAATGCTTAGCTTTAGCCGATCTTGGTGCTAGCATTAATTTGATGCCTCTTTCCGTGTGGAAAAGTTTATCACTTCCCGAGCTTACACCTACTAAGATGACTCTCGAGCTAGCGGATCGATCGATCGCCTTACCAAAAGGAATAGCCGAGGACGTGTTTGTCAAGGTAGGGAAACTCGTCTTTCCAACGGACTTTGTTGTTTGCGATTATCCCGAAGATTCTCGTGTACCACTAATTTTAGGAAGACCGTTTTTTACGATGACTAGTGCTTTAGTTGACATGAAAGCGGGGAAATTGACTTTAAGAGTTGATTATGAAAATATCACGTTTGATATTGGTCGTATCTCTAAATTTTCTTCCAAGTATCACGAGGAATCGATCAATCAAATCGATGTGATTGACGTTACTTGTGAAGAATATTCTCAAGAAGTGCTTGGATTCTCGGCTTCTTCTAAAAATGGCAATCCCACTTATTCGAATCCTATTATCTCTTCGGCTAAGCCTCCACTCACTCCATTTGAGGGAGGTGACTTCGTTCTTGAAGAGCTTGAGAATAATGGTTATTTAAAAATCGAAAAGGAAATTGATGATTACCTTAGCACACCATTTGATCCTAGTGAGTTTGATAGTGAGAATTTTGATCCCGAGGGAGATATTGCGTTAATTGAGAAATTGTTGAATATGGATCCTTTTGAATCACCACCTATGGATTTAAAAGTTATGAATGAAAATGAGACTAAAGTGAAAACATCTATTGAGGAAGCACCCGAATTAGAACTTAAGGAATTACCCACTCATTTAGAGTATGCTTTTCTTGAGGGATCGGATAAGTTATCGGTGATTATTGCTAAGGGATTAAAGGAAAACGAAAAGGGTGAGCTCATCAAAGTGCTTAAGAAACATAAACGGGCCATTGCATGGAAAATCTCTGACATTAAGGGTATAGATCCCAAATTTTGTACTCATAAAATTCTCATGGAGGATGATTATAAGCCCGCTATCCAAAATCAAAGAAGGGTCAATCCAAAGATTCATGAGGTGATAAAAAAGGAATTCACTAAACTTCTAGACGCCGGAATGATCTACCCTATCTCGGATAGTCCATGGGTTAGCCCTGTGCATTGTGTTCCAAAGAAAGGAGGAATGACGGTTGTTACTAATGAGGATAATGAATTGATTCCTACTAGACTTGTGACCGGTTGGCGTGTTTGTATTGACTATAGGAAACTTAATGATGCCACTAGGAAGGATCATTTTCCATTACCTTTTATGGATCAAATGTTAGAGAGACTAGCGGGGAATGAATTCTATTGATTTTTGGATGGATTTTCCGGCTATTTCCAAATCCCCATTGACCCTCGTGATCAAGAAAAGACCACATTTACTTGTCCTTATGGAACATTTGCTTATCGTCGCATGCCTTTTGGACTATGCAATGCTCCGGGGACGTTTCAAAGGTGCATGATGGCCATTTTCCATGATATGATTGAGAAAACCATGGAAGTCTTCATGGATGACTTTTCGGTTTTTGGGGAATCTTTCACTTCATGTCTCTCTAACCTTAAAAGAATGTTGCAACGTTGTGAGGAAACGAATCTTGTGCTTAATTATGAAAAATGTCACTTCATGTGCAAAGAGGGAATTGTGTTAGGACATAAGATCTCTAAGGCCGGTATTGAGGTTGATAGGGCTAAAATCGACGTGATTGCCAAATTGCCTCCACCCACCACCGTTAAGGGAGTAAGGAGTTTTCTCGGCCATGCCGGCTTCTATCGTCGTTTTATACAAGACTTCTCTAAGATAGCTCGGCCTATGACCCATCTTTTGGAAAAAGAGACTCCTTTCATCTTTTCGGATGAGTGTATTCAAGCCTTTGAGATGCTTAAAAAGAAGTTAACCGAATCTCCAATCTTGGTTGCCCCGGATTGGGACCTACCTTTTGAAATTATGTATGATGCTAGTGATTATACGGTAGGTGCGGTTTTGGGGTAACGTAAATCAAAACACTTCTTGCCTATACACTATGCTAGTAAGACTATGACGGATGCTCAAACAAAGTACACTACCACGGAAAAGGAGTTACTTGCCGTTGTGTATGCTTTTGAAAAGTTTAGACCATATCTCGTCTTGTCTCAAACCATAGTGTATACGGACCACTTGGCTATCAAATATCTTCTTAATAAACAAGATGCTAAGCCGAGGTTGCTCCGGTGGATTCTCCTCCTTCAAGAATTTAATGTCAAAATTCTAGACAAAAAAGGAGCCGAGAATCTCGCGGCCGATCATTTATCTCGACTTGAGAATCCTCACCAAAGCGTTCGAGAGAACAAGGAAATCAATGAAACATTTCCTCTCGAGACGCTTGGTATGATTGTTTTTCGTGGTGATGATAGTACCCCATGGTTTGCGGACATCGCAAATTACCATGCGGGGAAGTTTGTGATCAAGGGTATGTCGTCCCAACAAAAACGAAAGTTTTTCAAGGATATTTCCTATTACTTTTGGGACGAGCCCTATTTGTTTCGTGTGTGCGCGGATCAAGTGATTCGTAGGTGCGTATTTGGCAAAGAAGCTCAAGATCTCCTTAAATCTTGTCATGAAGGAACCACCGGGGGACATCATGGTGCTAACGCCACCGCGAAGAAAGTCTTTGATGTCGGCTTCTTTTGGCCTTCCATATATCGTGATGCCCAAGACTTGATCAAGACTTGTGATGCTTGTCAACGTCAAGGAAAGAACTCACAAAGGGATGAAATGCCTCAAAACATTATCCAAGTTTGTGAAATCTTTGACATGTGGGGGATCGATTTTATGGGGCCGTTTCCATCTTCAAAAGGAAATAAATACATTCTCGTAGCCGTGGACTATTTGTCTAAATGGGTCGAAGCTAAGGCTTTGCCTACGAATGATGCTCGAGTTGTGGTGAACTTTTTGAAACAACTTTTTGCTAGGTTTGGAACTCCGCGGGCTATTATAAGTGATTGTGGGACCCATTTTTGTAATGAACAATTTGAGAAATTTCTAAAGAAATATGGTGTCACTCATCGACTTTCTACGGCTTATCACCCTCAAACGAGTGGTCAAGTGGAGGTTTCAAACCGAGCTCTTAAAAGGATTTTGGAGCGTTCTGTTGGAGAGAATCGCACTTCATGGTCGGATAAATTGGACGATGCATTGTGGGCTTTTCGTACGGCTTACAAGACGCCAATTGGTTGTACACCATTTAGGTTGGTCTACGGAAAAGCATGCCACTTGCCAATTGAACTCGAACATAAGGCGTATTGGGCTCTTAAGCATTGTAACTTTGATTTGAGGACCGCGGGTGATCATCGCAAGGTTCAATTGAATGAACTAAGTGAATTAAGGGATCAAGCTTATGAAAATTCTTTGATCTATAAGGAGAAGAATAAGAGGATTCATGACTCTAAGATCAAAAACCGCATTTTCAATGTTGGTGATTAAGTCCTCTTATTCAACTCTAGACTTAAGATTTTCTCGGGCAAGCTTAAATCTCGTTGGTCCGGACCATTCACCATTGCACAAGTTTTTCCTTATGGCACCATTGAGCTAGCTCAAAAATAAGGGCCTAACTTTAAGGTGAATGGTCATCGTGTGAAACATTACTTTGGAGGGGACATACCTACGGAGGTTGTCCCGGATCTTCAAACTTTCCATAAGGACCAATGAATGCGGGGATCGAGTCGAGCTCATGACTCGGTGAACAAAAACGAGGTGCCTTGTGGGGGAGTCCCATACATTCTATCTTCTTTCTATTTTCTAACACTAATAAGGCTTGATCTTTCAAGCTCGTGCTTGTGTTTTGTTGTGTTGTGATCTTAGGTATGACCCTAATATTTGAAGACTCTCGTGTTCCGTTTTTGCCGGTCCACTTGATCTTCCATTCTTTGAATGCCAAAAAGGGGCACACTTTCTTTACCCTTGATTTTTATCGACTAACGTTTTATCTTGAGGCATAATTAATAAACGGCTTATAGATTTGCGTGCTCTTTCCATGCTAGGATTTTGCATTCGACTCTTCGTATTTTAGCAAGGGGGTGTTACTCTTGAGCTAAGAAACATTGAGGACAATGTTTGGTTTTAGCATGGGGGAGTCAATCGATATAATCACTTGCAATTGCTTTTGTCGTGTCCAAACGTAATTGTTTTTCTCATTTTTCAATAAAATTTTAAATTTTTAGTGTTATTTTTAAGTTTTAATAAATAAAATAAGTGTTTTTGACACGAATGTAGGCTTTCCGTTGGTGAAAATAAGAATAGTTTTTGACTCGACTTGGTTTTTAACCTTAGCTTTTCCTTAACGTATTTGAATTAAGTTTTGCTGGTCTTTTATATAGGGAGCTTTAAAACGCGAAAGTCTTAATTCATACGAGTTAAGAACAAGAATTTTTCGCAAGCTCCTATAATTTATCCTAGAAAGTCGTCTATCAAGGGAACTTTAAAACGCAAATTCTAAAACTTGAAAAAGTGTAAGAAGATGCAAGATCCTATAGATGACTTGAAAACCCAAAACTTTGATTTAATAGGCTAAGTATCCATTGATTTCACATTTTTGAAATTTTACAATATGGAGAACGAGAGATGATAGAGCCAATTATAAGTTTGGTATTCTTTCGGGAATTTATGTGAGTTAATTATAAGCCTATTCTCCCATCGCTTGCTAATAAATTTATCTGCAATAAATAAGGTTGTACGATTTAAAAAGTTACTTAGCTTCTAGCCCAAGATCGTTTAAAAGTTGCTCGGTATGGATTAGAGTTCATAGCCAAGGCATAACTTATTGAAGCGGGATGCGAAGATTGGCGAGTCCAAAAAGGTCTTAACAAGGCATGAGGGCTATATTTTATTGCTAAAGATCCCAAGTGATGTGAAGAATCATTGATCAAAAATCAATATGAAGGATCGAGACACACGACGAAAAGCAAATACTCCCCAAAAGTCATGGAGAAGTCTATCCAAAAAGGCCCTAACAAGGTATGAGGATAAATAAAGCCAAGTCCAAAAAGGAGGCGGATCGTTGTATATCAAAATCCCAAATAAAGATTAGAGAAAAATGAAGAAGTCGTGGTCCAAGTATGAATCTCTCAAAACTTCAAGTGAAGAAATTCCTATATGAAGAGAAGACCATTATTTCATGAACGTCTCTCAAGGTTTGAAGTATAAAGTCGCTGCCAAATATCGGTCCGAGAAAGGTCTCAAATCGCGAAGCAAGTTATGCCAAGATATGAACTTTATGAGGTCCCAAGAAGCAGTTTTAAAAGATTTTGTCCTTTAGCTAACTATTGATTAAATCGTTCACTTTATTTTCGGCCTAATAAATTATCGAAATAAGTCAACAATGCATCCTCGTGATCATTCAAGACAACAATAAAATATAAGAGATACACCTAGGAATAAGGGAGTCTAAGTGAATAATTGGCCCACATGAGTTAGTGTTAGTTTGCCAACTTATAATAACAATGATCTTGTTTTTGCACTTGGCATGGAAAAGTGAAAAGTCGGGGACGATGAATCTATTTGAGTTTTATGATCCTTAAAGTTATTTTTCAATAATGAAAGCAATACATTATGTCTTTGCAAAATAAAATGTCAAGAGTTGAATAATGGTGTAGTTAGTGTTTTATTTTATCATTGCGTGAGGACACGGCAATTGCTTAGCAAGGGGGAATTTGATATGAGTGATTTTACTCATATCATTTGTATCTTAAAAACAATGTAATAATGCATGAAATGTATCAAAAATGGCTTGTATATGTTGTTTTGTTGTTTTATGTGTGTAGGTACCAAGTTCGCAAAAACCGACAAAAACCGGCACGAGTTTGAAGAAAAAAGATCAAAGAAGCCAAAATCGAGCTCGACTTTAGTGGATTTCATCATTTGTCAAGTTTATGGGCCAAGTGGGTCCCACATTTAGGAAATGGGCTCAAAAGCCCATTTGAAATTCAAGATAATACAATGTTTTTGTTGAAAATCCAAAATAGCCCAAATCCTTTTACTAGTTATAACGGATAGAATGATGTTTAATAGCTTGGCCCAAATTCAAGCCCATAATGGAAAGAAACGAATAAAGATGGAATGGGCTTTTAGGGTTTAAAGCGTTTGGTGAACTTGTATTAAACTCACACGCAATCAACTTTTTACACCATTCACACAAATAATAAAAACGTCCCTCACCCCACTCACTTTTATATACACGTTTTCTCATTAAATAAATAAACCGATCCCCATTTACACCACACGTTACTTCACACTTTTTCACACACACATTTATTTAATGTCGATACAACCTATGTGCTTTCTTCCCCATCTTTTCCACCCAAAACCAGTAACTTTATGTTACTGTTCATAAACCCTAAATCAATAAATCATAAATCAACAAAGGGCTTTTATGCCACACGTGTAATTCACGTGAGGGGGAATTAAATCCCCCAATTTATAGGAAGAGAAGATGGGCAGAGACAAGGCAACGTGGCAGTTTTCTATTGGAGAAGACACATCATTTATCCCATTCAGCCAATCAGGAGGCTACAAAGAAACACAACTAGCACACACGGATGCCACGTTGGCAATCCGTGTGCTAGTAGTGTCTTATCCACTATCATATTAAAACAACCAGGAGAGAGGATTGATCTAAGGGCCAAAAAGAAAGAAGAATATGGTGGAGAATATTCGGAGATTCTTCCTCAACGGCCCTTGGGGATGGCTATAAAAACCCCTCAATTTACTTGTAATTTTTATCCCTTTTTTATTTTTCAATGTTATAATGTTGAATTATTTTTAGATTTAATTTTGTATTTTCTTTCTTTAAAAGTATTGTAAGAATTTCTTGTTGATGAATATAAAGTGAATTTTATTTTATACATCGTGCCTTTTATGCTCAAATTTTATACTCGCACTGTTTAATTTTAAAACTGAATTTGATATATATAACTTGGTAAGGTTAATTGATAAAACTGTTTAATAGTTTTATTCAGTTAATTAGAAATAAATTTGGGAATTAATTTTTCCCTAATGGAAAGATTAAGAAAAGCTGGTTCGATTGTCATTGTTTGATAAATGGAGATTTACGTTGGTGGTTCGAGTTAGGGTGTTTGGTGGTGTCGTTTACGGTTCTTAGGTTGTTCAGCACAACCTACTTCTCAAAGGCAATCTCCAAAAGGTGCTCATCCTCTTTTAATTTTACATGTTTTTAGATTATATTTTGTTTAACTGTTAATATGTTTTTAGATGTTTGAGTAGTCAATGCGTATTTGTTTCTGCTTGTTTTAAGTTAATTTGTGATTGTTAATGAATCTGGTAATGTTTGGTTGAGGATTGATATTGTTTAGAGAATGTTAGTCTACTGATAAACAATTTGAGTTATCTGGTTTTTGGACTTGGATTGAAGTTTTAATTTAGTCTGATACAGTTTTAAGTCTTTTTAGTTAATATGATACGTTTGAACTGGACTTCCTAATATCTTTCATAATCATAGTTCTATTTTTGGTGAATGATAAGTTACTGATATGTATGTTTATGCTACATTATTTTTGTTACTGATTCGTTGAGTACTTGATCTTTGTAGTTTTGTTTTACTGGTTTATTTGTTCAGTTATTACTGATCTTTGATGGGTTAGTTGAATTTGTATTTGATTTACTTTGAGCTTATTGATCTGTGAACTTTATTTATTTCTTACTGATTGATTGTTCAAGCTATTAGCTTATCAGATCCTAATGATCTGAAAGCCCAAAGGAGCTGATTACTATCAGCTTAATCACAATAAGTTTCACATTTGACCATTCCTGTGGTCAATTTTATTTACTTGTCCAAAAAGAAAATATATCACAAATATGGGTCCTTGCAGGATTTGAACCTGCGACCTCGCGGTTCACAGGCAAGTGTGTTAGCCAACTGGGCTACTTGCCTATTTGATTTTATTTCACTTTATTTGTTTCTTATAGTATAACTGTTTTGGCAGATTTCATTTAGTAGAAACTTTTGTTAACTTTAAATCCGGTTAAACAATTTTAATTAGAGATTTTATTAAAGTGTTTTTTTCTAGTTTTTAAATATTATTAATAGTTTTTTAAATAAAATAAAAATAAAATAAAAATGTTTCTATTAAAATTAAATAGTTTAATTAGTTTATTTTTAATTAATTTGATTCTTATAATATAATATTTAAATAAAAATAGTTTTTAAATAGATTTGTTTTAAGTGAATTTTAATAAAGATAATTAGTTTAAAAGTTAATTAGTTTTCTAAAAATAGATTAAAAGTTATTTTTATTAAATAGATTAATTTTTAAAGATTTTTAATTAGTTTAATTTTTAAATAGATTTTAATTTTAAGTACTTGTTTTAGATTTAAATATTTTGGGGGTTATCGATTCATGCACTTTAGGATTAAAATAGGATTTAAAATTGGTAGATTTATTTTTAGTTTAAAAACCGAAAACCAATTCAAATCGATTGTCCAAATCAAAGCTAAAACGTCTCAAATTCACTCGATTTTCGTGTACAACGAACTTGGTTCATCACGTAGCTTTACAAAGCTTTGTATGGACCGAAGCAAGCTCCAAGGGCTTGGTATGAAACTCTCTCAACATTTCTCATTGAACATAAATTTGTCAGAGGAAAAATAGATAGCACCTTGTTTATCTATAAATTTAAAACTGACACCATTCTAGTATAAATTTATGTGGATGACATCACCTTGAGATGAGTATGATGGGATAACTCACATACTTCCTTGGTCTTAAGATTAAACAATTTGACCAAGGCATCTCCATCAATCAAGAAAAATATGTCAAGGATCTGCTGAAGAAGTATGATATCAATTGTGCTTCAGTAAAAACACCAATGGTACCCCCTAACAACTTAGGACCTGATCTCAATGAACAATTAGTCAATGAGTCTCAGTATAGAGGTATGATTGGGTCACTCATGTATTTAACTACAAGCAGACCTGACATTCAATTCTTTACATGCCTTTGTGCAAGATACCAAGCAGACCAAAAGGAATCACACCTTACTGCTGTAAAGAGAATCTTCAGATACCTAAAAGGTACACCAAGTCTAGGTCTTTGGTACCCCAAATCCTCAGGGTTTGATCTAAAAGGGTATTCAGATTCTGACTATGCTGGATGCAATATGGACAGAAAAAGCACTTCTGGTGCTTGCCAATTGCTAGGTGGCAAACTTGTGTGTTGGAGTGCTAAAAAGCAACAAACAGTTTTCATGTTGTTAACATAAGATTCAAAGCTAAAAAGAGGGTGATCTGGAGGTCGGGGAGGATAAAACAAATGGTTAGACATTTTAGAGAGAGAAAGAGAAAGACTATTAAGTGTGTGTGTTTTATTGAGAAAGAAAGTAGAACAAGAAAATGGGAAATCCTCACCCCTCCATGGAAGTATGGAGGGGTATATATAGGCTAAACAAGGAGTGATTTTGACAACTTATCAATAGTAGTCCCTCCATGTTTTTCCTATCTGAATCTAATGTAATTCCATAAATGGCGCTCACATTTTAGGGCTAACAATCTTCCCCGAATGTGGAGACATACGGAATTACTTACAATGTTCCTAACAATTAAAAATACAACAAAAAAAAGTCTTCCAAGGCGCTTCCAATGCTGAGAATGTCTTTTAATTCTTCTTGTCTTCATAACTTGTACCTCAGCTTGAATCCTCTTTGTCTTTTCTTGTTGTGGAACAATTGTAATATGCCTGATTTGGATTAACTTCCCCCCAATTCATGCAGCATGTATTTAAAAAACTTTCTTTATAGACTTCTTTTTGACGAAGTTTCTGAATCAGCTTCCCCCCAAACCAGTATTTGTATCTTAAGCAGATTCTGACTCTTTGATGTAGTTTGAACAATCTTCTAGCTCATTGGTTTAAGTACACAGCGGAAATTTGTAGAAGAACCACACCAGATAATACTACTTCTATACTGTTTCATGTCGTTTAGTTTTTTTGGTGATAATCCGTTTGGGGTAACATGCAGGAAATCAGCAACAATTCTTCTCACGCCTACAAAATACTTCATAAAAAATCATACAAAGTAAAGTAGATACCATTCCATGTACACTACTTCCCCCTGGAAGTTGATCCGATTACTTTAAAGTACACAATCTTCCCCCATGATGATTTCGAACTCTCGGAAGCAATATTATCGTGGACGTCCATATACTCGAGAAGTTCTTAGTCTTAAGCAAATGTCTTGAAAATTTTTGAAAGTCATTGAGAAACTTTGAAAATTTTGCTTAGACTATGAAGTACCATTGTCGTTGTGTAGCTCAAAAATACCTCGTGAAAATTGATTGCTAATTCCATCTCTCTCTGTCTAACTTACCAACCTCGAATTCATTCGACTATTTGTCATGACCACATGTGAAGTAAACCCGATATTCAAAACTTGAAACTGAAGTACAATCCCCCAAATTTGTTACTTAAGCTTGCACTTATGTTGATTGATGAACGGTGAAGAAACAAGTCTCTAAACACCTCTTGAAGTTATCCACACGAGCAACTGCGTGTGACACTGAGAACTGCAACAAAGCTCCCAAAAATGATAGTAATCTATGTCGTCGACCATCCACCCCTTGACAGTGGAAACTAGATAACTCAAGTCTCAATCATAAATTTTATCGCCCAAGCAAGTCATTAGTCGATAGACTGGGTTTGAAGAAAAAGGTTAGAAAAATAGAAGGAAGGCTCGATGATGAAATAAGTAGACGCCTTCATGAAATCCCACTTCAAGTTCAAATAAAGGATACCAAATCCACTTCGTGATCACTTGTATTTGTAGAATCAAAAGTAGTCGTTGTCGTTAAAGTGAATCTTATATCGAATCGTTTTAGCGTTAAGTGTTTTGTTTGCTTTTGTGTTGTGTGTTGTGAATATCGTTATCTAGAACAAATTATGAAATAAATTGTCATTAAGGGACAAAATTTGTCTAGATAACTTGTCATTTAAGCCCAAACGTCAGTCATATGCCCAACTGAAATTTGTCGAAATTTTTTTTTCCGAAAAATATTATGTTTCAAACCAAGAAATTTCTTTGTAATTTAAGCACGTAATGACCATAAACCCGATAACCGGCACTATTCTTGAAATTATGATGGACAACTCAAGTCTTCACACATCTTTATGATAAATTCGGCCCATGTCATTTTGAACCAAAAATACACGGATATAAATATATTGAAGTCCAACACATCAATCACACCAAATCCATTGTCAAACTTTAGGTTGTCACGTTGGATAAGAGTAAAATAATGATGCAACCTAATTCAATTAAACTTGGCTTGCCATCAAACCAACGAATGAGATATCCTACCCCTTGAACC
This sequence comes from Glebionis coronaria, assembly GCA_025667525.1. Classification (NCBI taxonomy): domain Eukaryota; kingdom Viridiplantae; phylum Streptophyta; class Magnoliopsida; order Asterales; family Asteraceae; genus Glebionis; species Glebionis coronaria. The sequence continues at coordinate 423,335,297 of CM046875.1, forward strand.
AGATCCAGTAAGTTGGATATAAATCACTACATACCTTAGGAAACCTAATACTAATCCCCTCACATAGTTTAGTCCGCCCCCATCTAACTTTTTCCTCAGCCACTCCATCATTCTCATCTCCTCTCAATACCATCTTCTACAATCCAAACAAAATGAAAACCACACGAAATATAATCTCCTTCATCTCATCAACGCATCAAACAATAAAAACGTGGCATCACGATTGAGAAAAAAATTTCTCAATCAAAGATCTATTATTTCTTTTGAAAAAACTCAGTAAGCACTAAAACTTTTCCATAGGCCTAAGGTTGGTGTATGATATGTTTTCGTGTGACTTGAGTCTTACAATGAAACCAAGATCTGTTTGTAAAGAACACGTCTATCAAGGCACGGATGATTGACTTCAAGATCTTTATATGAGGTCTCGGGTAAGGTTTGGATTGATTTTCGTTATGATTACTAACTCGAAACAAAGATTCGAATATAACAAAGTTGTTATAATTCAATCTTGAATTTTCGAATATTGATGAGAAGTTATAGACTTCCAATAGAGATCCGTGATGTAATCAAATTCGTAGGTTTAGATCTTAACATGCATGTCAAATCACAAATGGTATAAACTGAGATCTCTTGTTTTCTGTTTTGTTTCTATTCGAGTCTTGATTGTTGATTATGGAGATGGAGTGTGTTTTCTTTTTATGAGAGGATGGGAAATAAGATAGAGTCGGGGTTTGATGGTTTTGAGTGTTAGTGTTGTCGTGATTTTGGGGTCTCATAATGTTTTGGTAAGTCATGGTTTGCCAATGTTTTTTCACAAGTCTCTCAGAATGTTTTTTTTTTCAACGGAGTCATTGTCGCAATGTAAATACATGTATCGCAAAGTCAGTCTATATCCCATGTATCGCAATGTCAAAATCACCAACTGTCGCAATGTTTTCAGATCTCCATGTCGCAATAACCATTGCAAAAACCATCGCAATATCCATATCTTCAATCATCGCAATAACAAAACCCTAGACATTGCGATGAATTTTGTGACGTAATAGTACAAAAGTTTTGTCTTTTTCCCGAAAAAGTGGATCTGTTTTTTTTTCTTGGTTTCTCCGAAAAGTTGATATATGTCATTTTTTCAATTCAGTAGATGAGATCTGGTTATTCAACATCAGCAACAAAGAAAAAAGTGTGTAGAAATTGACTCAGCAAATAGATACGGAAAGAAAGAGACAAAATAGTTACTTATTGGATGAAAAAGACCATGATATGTGAGTTAAAATATGAAACGGAGTAACTAAGCAAGACATAGTTAAACCAGATGAACAGACTAACCACTTTAGGACAGATGAACCCTAAGAAAATGTGAAGATTTGGACTAATAGACCAATCAAATAGACTAATATGTTGTAGCCATACGAACACCTTCAAAATCAGCAAACAAAAACACAAAACACCCCCGGTTAGCTCTAATACCAATTGTTAACATAAGATTCAAAGCTAAAAAGAGGGTGATCCGGAGGTCGGGGAGGATAAAACAAATGGTTAGACATTTTAGAGAGAGAAAGAGAAAGACTATTAAGGGTGTGTGTTTTATTGAGAGAGAAAGTAGAACAAGAAAATGGGAAATCCTCACCCCTCCATGGAAGTATGGAGGGGTATATATAGGCTAAACAAGGAGTGACTTTGATAACTTATCAATAGTATTCCCTCCACGTTTTGCCTGTCTGAATCTAATGTAATTCCGTAAATGTCGCTCACATTTTAGGGCTAACACATGTCTTCAGCAGAAGCTGAATATGTGGCACTTGCTGGATGTTGTGCTAATGTTCTTTGGATGAAAATCCAACTGGCTGATTATGACATAGAATATGAAAAGGTATCAATCTTTTGTGATAACACTAGTGCTATTGCAATATCCAACAATCCAGTCCTTCACTCAAGAACAAAACACATTGATATCAGATATCACTTTATCAGAGATCATATTGTGAAAGGGGACAATGAATTACATTTCATCCCCACTCAGTATCAATCGGTTGATATCTTCACCAAACCACTAGATGAACCAACTTTCAAAAGATTGATAATGGAGCTTGGTATGCTGAACATTGATGATACAAAACCTGAACCTTCAGCATTCACTGAAGAAGCTTGAAGATTCAGCATTTTTCTGAACTATTTTGATTAATGCTAAGTAGCAATGTCTGAGTAAAGGAGTGTGCAATGTCATATGTATATCTCATAATATGTGATTGTATATATGATGTTTTGTCGCCTTATCTGATTCACTGAAGCTGAACAAACGATCACCAGTCATCGAGTTTTTCTACAGCAAAATCTGAACAAAATTTTAATACAAATGAGTAGCTAGGCCTGAGTAGAGGAGCGTGTAATGTCATATGTCTTGTTCACTTATGTGAACATGTATATGGGTTTTGTCGCCTCATTTGACGCACTGAAGCTCACAAGTATTGTCATCAGCTTCATCATATATGAGCAACAACTTTTAAAACAAATCAATCATGTGTCGAAAAGTATTAAATGGCATTGAATTTTCTTGTGAATAAAACAAGAATTCTTTCAAAATGTGTCATTTGTTAATTAAGGAAATTTCAAACCTCCCCATCCACAGTCAACTACTTCCTGACACATGAGGCGTTTCACTGTTCAAAGCAACAGAAAGTCATACCTTTTTGCAGAACATTAATGAGAGAGTTTGTGCCAAATATTCAAAAGAAACCCTAAAATATTTATAACTTTTTCAAATGGTTTTAAAAACTTTTCACAAATCAGTTTAAGTTTTTATATAATCCATTGCATTTGGATTTCATTTCACGCTTACAAATATTTTCATCAAAAAAACACACACACAAACTCTCTCTCTCTCTAAAAAAACACACAACACAACAATGGCTTAATCTTCTTCCCAAAAGGTTGCAGAAATCACTCTTAACCCATCCACTCATGTCACTTTTCCCATCGAAGATATCTTCTTCAAACCCAACAACGTCACTCTAATCAAACCAGACACCATTAAATCTGTTCATGGGGATCAAGCAATGACTTACTTGTCCAAAAGTGTTTTAAGAGATGCATTGTTGAAGGATCTTCGAATGATGTTACAAAATGTTTTAAAAGAGTTTTGGTTCACAGCACAAGATTCTAACAACAAGAAGTCAATAGAGTTTTATTCTACTACTGTTGGGATTCATGGTAAAATCGGTTTGAAATTATTTAGAAGGGTTTTTGGTCTAAATTATTTAGAAAACCCTAGTGACTATGAAGCTATACCTGATGATTTTATGATTGTTAAAAATTTCTTTAAAGAAACTGGGAAAACTGAAGAAATCACTAGGAAGGGGGGTTTAAAAAGGAGTTGTTTGCCACCAAGGTGGAAATTTCTGATGACTATTCTCATTGAGTGTTTGGGGGGGGGGACTGGAGGCCTTGACCAGATAAACCAAAAAGATGCTATTATTTTATACTATCTGGATAAGGGAATAAAAGCTGATTTTGGAAGGCTTATTTCTAAAGATCTCCATGGGAAGCTGGAGAAAAAGACAAGGGAAAAAAATGTTGTATACACGATTTATATCTCTCCTCTTTGCTGACCATCTTGGTGATGATTTTTCTAAAATCCGTGGAGATAAATTGGTTTTTCGACCCTTTGATCTTACACGCTGGAACATTCCAGTCAACGCCATTGATCCTCCTCTTACACAACCCATGTTGAACATATGCTCAGTAGATGCTCCAGTAGTGTACAAAGCTCCACAAGACACTTCTCCAACTGGAGAAGGGGATCTGAAAGGCAAAAAGCATGGAGCTTCTTTTGGACCACGTCAGAAGCAAACGTCTATTAACACTGAGAAGGTTAGACGTGAGTCCAAAAAGAGGAGAGCCCTCACACAATCTTCATCGAAGAAGGTTTCTAATGATACCGAAGGCCAAGCTTTAAAGAAACGCAAGTCCTCGGCCAAGGACAAGAACCCAAGCCAGCCGTCACCTTCAGTCTCTACTGGAGGTGACATGCATAAAGAGGCCCAGAAGGCAACCCTTATCTCAACTTGTTTAGGAGATAAGGGTGAAGATGGAGCGCACCCTCAGCTTAGTAGTGTTGATTCAACATTGGTAAGTAATTTAAATCTGAATACATTTCCAATTTCATTACCAATCTCTATCATTTGTCACTCTGAGTCAGCATCAGGACGTGAGGCGTCAGTAATTTCAACAGCTGACGCTGACCCTGGACTATCTGTTTCTAATGATGTAGCACTCCCACAACAGGGTCCTACTGAAGGAACCAAAAATACATTCATTGATCTTAACTCATCAGGGAATTTTTCTTAGGATCCATCAGGTAAAACCAACCCTGGTGGTGAAGGAGTAGAAACTGACCTTCACACTAGAGGTGATGTTGAAAAAACCAACAAGGAAGTGCCTCTCACCACTGGAGTCAAGGTGGGACACTTGCCTACTTATATGTTCAATATGTATTCAGATGACTTGGAAAAAGATCTTGGGTTCAATGAAAGATTTCTAGTCAATCTTGATGACAGTGATCATGAGACTACTGAAGTAACACCAAAGCCACCATCCCCCAGATCTGAACAGGTAAAAGAATTGATAAATCAAGTGTTAATTCTTCAATCACAGGTGGCTAAACTGAAGGAGTAAAAGGTGCTTGCTGATGTTGAAATCACAACTCTTAAAGCAAGACCAATTCCTCCTACTGCTGATCAAATCAAGGATGTCATTCTTGCTGCTCTGAAGCCTTTAGTCAAAGATGTGGCCACCACCACTTCCGTTAAGCAAGAAATGTCATCTCTTATGGACTCCCTAAATAGTGCTACCATGGAGTTTCCACCAGAGTTCACACCAATGCCTGGCCAAGTAAATGATTTGTGTGACTCTGTGTCCAAGATAAAAGATAGAGTGACGTTGCTGGAGAAATAGGAGTTGACCTTACCTGAAGAGGTTCAGCAGAAACTGAATGCACTTCAAAATGTTCCAGCAATGCTGGCCAAGGTATCCTCCACTCTTGATCATATTTGTGGTCTCTTCCCTGCTGGTGGGTCATCAGAAGCTGCTGGGCAGTTGTCTGTTAAGAGAAAATCACCATCCAATAGCTATTCCAAAAACATGCCTGTAAAAAGGCTAAGAAACGACCTGTTTTCTATGAGTCACCATTTGCTGAGAAGAGTCCAGCTAAGGCTAAGGGGGAGTCTTCAGCCAAGGATGGTCATGTGGATGGACTGACCACAAGTGAAGATACAACTGATAGTGGTACACCTCCCTTTATACCCAAGAAAAAAGGAGATTTTACACTGAATGATCGACTGATCAACGCTGGGGTGGCCACTCAAGAAGAACTTGATAAATTATATCCAACAAGAAGAAAAGCTAAGAGATCTGAAGCTGAGCTTGTATGAACAAATTGGTAAATCTGAAGTTGAAAGCCTTTTCAAGAAGAAGATGTTATATGAAAATTTTTGTTTAACAAGACTGAACATAAGAAATCTCACCAATCACCAATGTTGATATGCCGACTAGCAGAGGTGATATTCATCTCAAGCTCTATAGGGGCGATGGGACTGATGAGATCTTAGAAAACTTCCAAGGGAAGGAGCTTTCTTACACTGAATGGATTCAAATGAGTGAGAAGATTGAGAAAAGAAAATCAAAGAGATGGGATGAAGTCCGCACCAGAATTGAACACTTCATGAGAAATCATGAAAAACTGGGTGAGGTTCTCAATTTCAGCACTCAAGTTTCTCTGGAGGATCAAGATCCTATACTGGAGCTGAACAAAAGGGCCAATCTGATCAAACCTGGTGTGGGTGATATCTTTGTCACCACAAAGAAATACAAGGGCTTTGTTCAGTTTCAAAATCATCTCCCTGGCCATGTACTAGACGAACCTGAATTGGGAATGATAATGTTCAACCATCGTGAACGACAAGACTTTGTGGGCATCAGTGTCACACCCCACCATGGCGGAATATAGGGCGTGACGTATGGATATCATCACAATAATAGCGTGTCTATAGAGATAACTAAATGAAATGGAAATATCATAAATGGTGACACAATGTCATGAAGATATCACAAACAATGCAGGCATCTAGGTAAGTAAGTAACATGTCTACCTCTTACCAAATACATACAATTAACAAATAACAGACATATAGGTGTCTACAAAGTATCACTTATTCAAACATAAGTAAAGACTAAGAGGAAAGGGGGTTCCCCCAATGTAATCCTAAGCCTCCCAGCTAGCCACTCCTATTCTCATGCTTAACCACATTCTCACCTGAAAGAGACACTAAAACACGTCAACATAAAGTTGGTGAGAGTCATAGGTTAAAGACTCCAACTCCAAATCAATTATAAGCTATGAATAACAACCATTAACAAAAGAACATATGGACAATGCGCTATAATTATGTATTAACAACTAGCATTCAAGATTAACCAATCACCACAAATCCAAGGCTCCAAGCCTTACCAATAACCACAATTCCAAGGCTCCAAGCCTTACCAATCACCATGGTCCCATAGGCGCCCATACACCTATGAACCAGTCCCAAGGCCCCGACTTGTCAACATCCCCTTGGTAACAAGTCAAACCACAATAACTGAGACGGTACGTGTCCCCCGATCCAAATCATAAACACAATCAAGAATCACATAGCAGTTAATCACATAAGTGCACACACAAGTCCATCACAAACCATAAAAACATTCACAGCATTAGTTACAAAACCATAGAGTGTTTCTTCCATCCCATCTGGAATTCAAATCATAAAAAGACATGGGACTATGAAACTCACCTGAACAAGCTTCTCCAAATATCCGCGCTCTAGCGAAAATCTAAACACACAAACATATACAATCAAGACATGAACCACATACCAAAATGGCTAATCAATCTATGATGGATATATAACCTTATCCTACCACTTAACCCCATTTATATGCCATATTCATCTCATTACATCCCTCTATAAATACCTTAACTTAGTTTAGTTCATAACTCGCCCCGTTAACATTTAACCCAAAACAGTCCCAATTTTCATCTTTCAAACTATGGGTCGAACACCCCCTTAACCAAAATAACATGTCCTGTAAAAGAAACCCTATGCCCTTAGATGTGTTAGCTAACTCTCCAATTTGGGTGCAACCTTAAAGCTACTGTTAAGGCCTCCATATATATATATATATATATATATATATATATATATATATATATATATATATATATATATATATATATATATACTTTTACCTATCCAGAATTTACTGATTTTGAACATACGAAAAGTTTGTTATGATAAAAGTCTTACCCTAACCCATTTGTTTAGCCCTCTTCCAGATCTTTTATTTAATATATAATCTAAGTATCATGTTCGTTTGAAGGTCCAATTATACTCCTAAGTATCATAACCATCTTAAAACATTAATTTAAGCCCGAATGATTTCAAAACTGCTTTGACCTCCGACTGTTGTTACCTGTTTTTGACCCACATTACGACCTCTAATTTTGTTCTAGTTTCTTGTATTTGAAAGCCAACTCAATTACCTTTCCAGGGATACCAAGATCACAACTTAAAAGTTTGTAAAACTCTAGATATGATCAAAACAATGACCCAAAAATTCTGCCCAGTTTTTAATGACGAATTTAATATGATTAACCTAATTAATCTTACATAAACCCCTAATTAAAACCTAAAAAAATTACAATGATAAAAACCCATTAATTACAGATTATTAACAAAACCTAATTAAAAAATATGAATGTCAAACTCAATCCATCATATTAGGTTACATACGTAAATTAAACGTTAATTAAGCATAGTTTTAGTGCATACCTTAAACCATAATTGAATAATTGGGTTTTCTTGATCCACCATTGTTAATCACGACTGATATTAAGTTTGTGAGAAGTAAAAATCGTTTTTGGGGCTAAAGGGATTAGTATGGGTAATTAAAACTAACCAGAAAGCCTAATAGTACTCAAACTGGGCTCTCATTCCCTTCCTTAAGCAAAATTCGGCCCAAAACCAAGTCCAACACCCTATGGCCTACTTTTTTTAACTATATTAGTGTAAATTAACTATTAGTTATTATTACCTTAAATTCCCTTAATTTATTTCAGCTCCTAAAGCCTCCGAAACCTCAAAACCGCAAAACTAGTCAAATTTACGCGTATACCGTAAAAGACGTAAAAATATACAGTTTTATAGAAACTATTAGAATATAAAATAAACTATATAACTAAGTCCTAAATGACTTAAAACCATTTCGTAAATTATTCCCGTGACTAAATACCTCTTCCGAGACCCCTAAATGCAGAACCCTAAACCGTAAAAATATGATTTTCTATAATACATATATGTATACGTAAAACCACTAAACAACACCATCTCATTTCATAGTCACTACATTGTGAGCTCATGAACATGAAATCATCACATATCGTTTCACTCACAAGGTACCCCGTACCCAAAACGATATCCAAACCACAATCTATACACACCAATTAGCACATAAACACGTAAAGACACGTAACTTGCATAAAATAAAACTAAGTGACGAACCTCAAAATCGCGGTTTTCACATCATTCCATCCTAAGAGAAATCTCGTCCCGAGATTTACTCCTTAGGATCAAACACACAAACAACAAATCACAGAGGATACTTGTTCTAAATGAACTCCTCTCATTTCCACGTGAACTTTAATTCATGTCTCAGTTTACCACATATACTAACCAACAATATTTAAATTCATTCCTAAACTCATGACCTCACAGCCCATAAGTCTCACAAATGACTCTTTGATAAATCGAAGACTCTTATTAACACAAATCCCGAATAACCGTACATGCAAATACGCATTCTCAAACAACATTTCCCAACCTTAATACATGAAATATATCATGTACACCACTTAATTCCCCAGGTAATTCTTTACCCATAAACTACTAGTCCAATCTTTCAAAAGATCATAAATGGACCTACAAAACTCGACATCAACTTTTCCTTTTTTCCTAAACATGGCGCCAGTTACTATGGGTGAAACTTCCTACATGACTTTGTCACTAAACTATAGTGGTTTCCTCCTTTTTAACATATCATCTCTTGTTTCTCTCGTCCTTTCTACAAACACCATTACTACATTAGTAGTCTCTTTCACCAATTTTAGTCTACCATAAGGACAACTCACCCTATCCTTCCATATAGTGCCTCAAATTGCATTCATCGAGTTCTGGTATGATAACTATCATTATACGAAAACTCATACATCGCTAACGAATTTTCCACCTCCCTCTAAATTAGTTACCCAAGCTCTCAACACGACTCCTATACTTGTAGCAATTTCTCACTTCGTCCATCCATCTCCAATTAGCCTGATATACTCATATCCAATCATGTTTATCCAATCCCTTTAGTCCTTAACCCAAACCACTTAAAAATTCTAATTTCCTTACAAAAGTGACCTATGACGTTATTTCACATATTCATTAGTTAGTCATGTCAACTGCTATCCAAACCGATGCTACAACTACTTCCATTAAATTTTGATAGCTCATTAGTAGCACCCATACATTTCTTTTCTCACTTTCCGCAATGAAAGGTTTTTAATGATCCTTTATACTCAACTTACCCTTGAACATATTTAACTCTTTCTAAGACAATTAGCTACATTTCTTCCTTTATACGTACACAACGTCTTACCTTCAAGGTCAGTGCTCCTCGCTGCGTCTTAGTTAGACCAAGCCCTTCGTCTCTCATGACACATCACATCTATAACTCCTCATCTATTCGATTATCGATACTAAGCCTTCTAATCACACAGTATAGGTCAGTGTCATTCCATTTTACTCACTACAACAATATTAGCCTGCCTTGTGCTTTAGTCTACTCATTAGGCTCTACCAAAGTTTAGCTTTGGTTCCTATCTCGACCTATTTAATTCATGATTTGCATCTATCCACATTTCCTTCTTCTTCCTCAACTCATGCCATACATCACGATGTGATGCTTCCCGTCTATCAAGTCATCTACACGTCAAAATTACCTAACTAACTTCACTTGTTTTCCTTACGACCAATTCTCCTACTCCCTCCTAATAGGGATAGATTAGAGTTTCTCGTGATTCCACTCGGATCACACTCTCATCTAAAACCCATATCAGTTTTCATTTTTCTAAACCAATCCATATAAATTCTTACATAGGTCTCGTAACTCTCTTCTTGACATTGCGCCTACCACGTGGTACTTCAGTCATCAAGTTCTAGGGATACTTGGTTCTATCTTTCGAGGGTTCTCCCTAATTCCTTCACTATCATGTCCAACCAAAATTTCTCACTGAATTCATCAACTCTATGGAAATCGTTATTGCATTGGATAATGCATAACTATCTCTTCCAAAGATCCTTCATAAACGCCTTCACTAAACCGACCCTCTAATCACTTCTGCACGAACATTTTCAGCTCTAGCTTCACTACTAATCGCTCGATATTAATAGCCACGAATTTCTATCTTTATGTACTCACTCAACTCCCCTTGTTACTTCCACGAGTTCTTAATCTCCTATGTTATGTAGTCACTCCATCACGATCTATTTGTTCAGCTCTTTGTAACTCCACTCCGGTACTCGATATGTCCTTCTTCATCACGCACCATACGGAGAATCCCATCATAGTGCTTGTCACCTTTCCAGTCCTTGAACTTCTGTGACTCCTTCAAAATCTCTTGCATCCGGCACGTAGTCCTTTCAGCTCCTTGCTTCACGATCTAGCTCTTCACGCACTCCTTCTCGTCTCCATGATGTTACCTAGGAAATTCACACTACGCAGTAGCTTCTAACTTCAACTCATCTACCATAATATTTCTAAAGGTACTTTAACCCCTCAATGTCTCACTGTTCCTTACTTGTTGTACTCACCATTAATCAGCCTCCTACCAATCATTCTTTCACATCCATGTTTTCCTTCACGTGTCTACTACTACCTTGCCTCCATAACTATACCAATTCCCTTGCGTGTTATTTTCCCCATATGCCCATTAGTAGAAACTTTCTACTCTACCCTCACATCCGCTAGTACTTTCATCAATCTCCTAATGGTACTTCAACCAACTTCTCATAGCATGACATCTCGTTCCCACGACCAGTCAACTAACTTTACTTACTCCCTTATTCCTGTAACCAATCTAAGTTTCAAAACTCCACAAATCTTAATCATTCCTTCAACACGACCTTTAAACCAAGATACATCTGTCCATTCTAATATCTAACCATAAGTAATACTACCCAACTCCATTCTCTCATCTTAACGTTCCCACAACCGCATAACTAAATCAACCATGACTTGTACCAAAATGATTCTAAACAATCGTGTCCCAAAATAAAATATAGGGTAAAATGAACCCTAGCCAAAACAACTGAAAACAAAACAATGTAATCCAAAAGATCAATGGAGTGTGCCAACAACAAAAGATAGACTCATCACGATTTGTATTACCAAATTTCAATATCTTAAAAAATTTAAAATTTTTTATCTCAATTAGTTACTTCACATTAGGACCATATTTTAACACCAATAAATGAAATCATAGTCATATTTTACAATCTCCGTTACTATCAAAGGGCACAACTCAGTTAGTGTACTAAAACTCACCTTATCTATCATCTCATTTAACAATAAACTCATCTTTTATCTTCATTATTTTATCAAAGGTATCCACTAGTTAGTATAGTATAATGTTATTTTAACCATTATCTTGTTTACTCACATTAAACTCATTTCACATGTTATTATGAAACCAATACGTGTTTACAAAATATGGTATTTTTATTCACTTTATTCTATATTATAATTATTTTATATAATTCATATAGGCTTGTTATAACTAACTATTACACGTTTACAAGGTGTGGTGTTATTATTATCATTATTATAATAAAATCTTCTTTTTTACTCTTACCGTCTATTTAAATACTTTTAAAATTTTAACTCCACTTTTAAGAAAATTATCATAAAATTTCTTTACCCTTTATATGTACTATCACATGTTACCTAGAAAACTAATCCATTCATTGTCAATATATTTTTTTTAACTTATTACCAATAAACTTAAAGAAAAGATATGTAAGTCAGGATATCATACCGTACACTTACAAAGTATTTTCAAAAGCATTCTCCTTTAATTAGCTAGACTCCTTTGTAAGAAAATTTGGTAGTTTTCGTCAATTAAAATACATACCCGAATGTAGACACACTTCAAAAGATTCAAAACGTCGTTGGAACTCCATCAAACTCCAACACTAATAAACTGTTTAAACACGAGAGAACACTAGGTACGTCAAGTCATACTCGTTATCATACATGTCAAGTCAATCGATCGCGTCATACACTCGTTTTTTCATACGAGTAATCACCATCTCACCATCCCCCCATGCCACAACAAGGCATAAAACCCATCACCAAAACCAAACCATATCGTGTGACCCCATAATCACACAACACGATTATAACCCAAAACATATAACACAAAAAAAATCATAGCCATATCATAGGCAACCATTACATAAACCCTTATTGTTTACAAATACCCAAAATACAGATCTCATCATATACAAGCATGTACTAACCCCCTTTTTCATGCAACCATACTTGAAAGTCCATCGGTGTTGTGGCACATATATAATTACGTAGGCCTCCATAATTATATATGTCCCCTTTCACCCATGTACCCCCTCCTATGACGACATTTATAAGAAATTAGTACTACACGGAACACATATATACCACATAAAATACACTCTATATATATACCGTATAGGTAAAATAATAACATCTCATACGCCAACCCTAACTTCATTCATAACTCGAGGCTCAATCGGCAAAACAAATCAATAACAACAAAATATCCAACATTAAAAAAAATGACCATAACCATTCAAGCGGAATTCGAATCTACTACTAGTCGCAGACTCAACATCGGTACTATCCTATTATTACCTAGTGCACCTCTTCTTCTATGCAACATGGGTAACACTAAATAGGTTCCTACACTTCCGGTTCATACGTCGCATCAATAGAAAAAAAATGAATGTACTTACATATATTATATCTCAATAAGTAAATATGAAAGTAAATAAATATCCAAACAAAATTAACACTTAAGAACTCCATATACTATAATGCACAGATACCCCTACGACACCTACATGCATTGATACTTAAGCTATAGACTAGGCTACTAGACTAGACAACCTAATTCTCTGTAACCATTGTCTCTAATACCATTCTGTCACACCCCACCATGGCGGAATATGGGGCGTGACGTATGGATATCATCACAACAATAGCGTGTCTATAGAGATAACTAAATGAAATGGAAATATCATAAATGGTGACACAATGTCATGAAGATATCACAAACAATGCAGGCGTCTAGGTAAGTAAGTAACATGTCTACCTCTTACCAAAGAAATATAATTAACAAATAACAAACATATAGGTGTCTACAAAGTATCACTTATTCAAACATAAGTAAAGACTAAGAGGAAAGGGGTTCCTCCAATGTAATCCTAAGCCTCCCAGCTAGCCACTCCTATTCTCATGCTTAACCACATTCTCACCTGAAAGAGACACTAAAATATGTCAACATAAAGTTGGTGAGAGTCATAGGTTTAGACTCCAACTCCAAATCAATTATAAGCTGTGAATAACAACCATTAACAAAAGAACATATGGACAATGTGCTACAATTATATATTAACAACTAGCATTCAAGATTAACCAATCACCACAAATCAAAGGCTTCAAGCCTTACCAATAACCACAATTCCAAGGCTCCAAGCCTTACCAATCACCATCGTCCCATAGGCGCCCATACACCTATGAAACAATCCCAAGGCCCCGCCTTGTCAACATCCCCTTGGTACCAAGTCAAACCACAATAACTGAGACGGTACGTGTCCCCCGATCCAAATCATGAACACAATCAAGAATCACATAGCAGTTAATCACATAAGTGCACACAGAAGTCCATCACAAACCATAAAAACATTCACAACATTAGTTACAAAACCACAGAGTGTCTCTTCCATCCCATCTGGAATTTAAATCATAAAAAGACATGGGACTATGAAACTCACCTGAACAAGTTTCTCCAAATATCCGCGCTCTAGCGAAAATCTAAACACACAAACATATACAATCAAGACATGAACCACATACCAAAATTGCTCATCAATATATGATGGATATATAACCTTATCCTACCACTTAACCCCATTTATATGCCATATACATATCATTACATCCTTCAATAAAGACCTTAACTTAGTTTAGTTCATAACTCGCCCCGTTAACATTTAACCCAAAACAGTCTCGTTTTTCATACTTCAAAAACTATGGGTCGAACACCCCCTTAACCAAAATAACATGCCCTGTAAAAAAAACCTTATTCCCTTACATGTGTTAGCTAACTCTCCAATTTGGGTACAACCTTAAAGCTACTCTTAAGGCCTCCATATATATACATATATATATATATATATATATATATATATATATATATATATATATATATATATATATATATATATATATATATATATATATATATATATATATATATATATATATATATATATATATATATATATATATATATATATATATATATATATATATATATATATATATATATATATATATATATATATATATATATATATATATATATTTATATATGTATATATATATATATATATATATATATATATATATATATACTTTTACCTATCCAGAATTTACTGATTTTAAACATACGAAAAGTTTGTTATGATCAGAGGGTCTTACCCTAACCCATTTGTTTAGCCCTCCTCCAGATATTTTATTTAATATATAATCTAAGTCTCATGTTCGTTTAAAGGTCCAATTATACTCCTAAGTACCCTAACCATCTTAAAACATTAATTTAAGCCCGACTGATTTCAAAACTGCTTTGACCTCCGACTGTTGTAACCTGTTTTTGACCCATTTTCTGACCTCAAATTTAGTTCTAGTTTCTTGTATTTGAAAGTCAACTCAATTACCTTCCCCAGGGATACCAAGATACCAATTTAAAAAATTTTAAAACTCTAGATATGATCAAAACAATGACCCAAAAATTCTGCCTAGTTTTTAATGACGAATTTAATATGATTAACCTAATTAATAATACATAAACCTTAATTAAAACCTAAAAACAATTTTCAATGATAAAAAACCCATTAATTACATCATTAATTACAGATTATTAACAAAACCTAATTAAAAGTTATGAATGTCAAACCCTAATCTATCATATTAGGATACATACGTAAATTAAACGTTAATTAAACATAGTTTTAGTGCATACCTTAAACCATAATTGAATAATTGGGTTTTCTTGATCCACCATTGTTAATCACGACTGATATTAAGTTTGGGAGAAGGAAAAATCGTTTTTGGGGCTAAAGGGATTAATATGGGTAATTAAAACTAATCAAGAAGCCTAATAGTACTCAAACTGGGCTCTCCTTCCCTTCCTTAAGCAAAATTCGGCCCAAAACCAAGTCCAACACCCTATGGCCGACTTTTTTTTAACTATATTACTGTAAATTAACTATTAATTATTATTAACTTAAATTCCTTTAATTTATTTCAGCTCCTAAAGCCTCCGAAACCTCAAAACCGCAAAACTAGTCAAATTTACGCGTATACCGTAAAAGACGTAAAAATATACAGTTTTATAAAAACTCTTAGAATATAAAATAAACAATATAACTAAGTCCTAAATGACTTAAAACCATCCCGTAAATTATTCCCGTGACTAAATACCTCTACCGAGACCCCTAAATGCAAAACCCTAAACCGTAAAAATACGATTTTCTATAATACATATACGTATACGTAAAACCACTAAACAACACCATTTCATTTCATAGTCACTACATTGTGAGCTCATGGACATGAAATCATCACACATCGTTTCACTCACAAGGTACCCCGTACCCGAAACGATATCCAAACCACAATCTATACACACCAATTAGCACATAAGCACGTAAAGACACGTAACTTGCACAAAATAAAACTAAGTGACGAACCTCAAAATCGCGGTTGTCACAATCAGTGAACTCGATGAAATGAACAATGAACCTCTTTCGAATGTTCAAAGGATCTTTTACTCTCAACATGGTGGCCCAGGATGTACTCATGCTGCAAGAACCTTCAGCATGTGCTTACTTGCTATACTGGACCACAGAAACTCAGATCCATTGATCCAGACTCCCATCATTGAAGAACTTTGGTCTAAGGAAGATTGAATAATCATTTGTATTGCTTTTGTTGTAATTTGTAATGTTTTTATGAATAAATGATTATCTGATGTTTATAAGTATTTTATTGTTCAGTGCAAGTAAGAAGAAGTTGTTATGGTCACTTACTACTGACATTAGACTTAGGCTATTTGTGTATCCAAATAGGGGGAGATTGTTGGGTCAGTATTTACTGACCCTGAAGCAACTCTAGCATTTGAATATAAAATCCCCCTAAGTGTCTCATGTTCAGCAGTAAGACCAGTCTGTTGAAGCATGACCAGAGGAACAAAGTTCCTACTGAAGACTAAGTTGCTGAAGGATGTTCAGCTTTCCTCTTTCAGTTAACTTAGAAGACAAAGGAGTCTTTGCTTCAAATACTAGGCGGTCTAGTTGTTGAAGAACAAGTACTGATGAAGAGCTTTCAGTTCAGTTTGGTTTAACAATACCAAACTGAATGATGTCGATCTCCTCTAGAATACTGAAGAATCTTCAGTATTCTGATGGTTTGCATTAGGCGGGAAACGATAACTTTAAGTCAAAGTAGGTTGCTTGTATAGTTAGCTATAAGTACAACCTTTATCTATTCTAGAATAGTTTATTATGTACTTTGTACTGTTTATCCAACATGGACATCAACCACCCACTGGATAAACCCATGCATAGAAACATGCAAAATGCAAAATCTAGTTTTACACTGCCTATATAAGGAGTGTACATTGAGAGGGAAAAGGTTAACCAATACAAGAGTAAAAACTCTAAAAAACCTTTCCCCTCAATACCAACTAAACCATATAGCCAAGAAGCATATGAACGTTTAGATTTGACCTTAGACTATTAACTTTGGTTATAAGTTTAAGTAGAGGAGATCACCACCCATTGTCATTCAACCACTTTGTTCTTCCGCAAACAAAGTGGGTTATAGATTTTTTATTTGATTATAATAAAAGTCTATACGTTGAAAAGTTATTGGTACTGTTGTTTTAATTGTTCTTATCAATTGTTAAAACAACACACTTGAGTCTTGGTAAAGAGTTATTACTTAAGGTTGATAAGTAATAATTATTTACAAGGGACCAACAATTTCACCTAAATTTTAACAAGAAGAAAAAAACGAATTTTTTTTCTTCGAAAGTATATCATAATGCATAGTGGTAGAAGATAATTAAACGCTCGTCGCGATGGTGTAATTATTTTCGTTTAACAATTAACGGTTTAAAAAATATTTAAATTATAAAAAATAGATATAAAATAAAATATATTTAATGTCATCCATTAAATAAAAATGAGATGGATGGTGAGGATGAGTCCACTTATATCCAAAGAAAAGTATGATATCCGAAATAACTCTTCTCGAGTTATTTTGGATATCATACTTTTCTTTAGATATGAGAGGACTCCTCATCACCATCAATCCCATTTTCATCTAATGGATGAGATTAAACATATTTATTTTTTATAATTTAAATATTTTCTAAACCATTAAGCGTTAAAAAAAAATAATTATACCATTGCGACGAGTGTTTAATTATCTTTCTACCAATATGCAATATGCACTATGATATACTTTCGAAGAAAAAAAATTCGTTTTTTTTTCTTCTTGTTAAAATTTACGTGAAATATTATATATCATAATAATGTTTCATCATATATGCTAACAGTGTTAATCATATATGATATTGGTTTCTATCATATATGATATGTTGTATCATATATGATACTGGTGTTACATCATATATGATATTAGTATTATATATGATAATTTTCAAAAACGTGAAAAAAATGGAATTTTTTTGGGCTATTTAAAAAAGAGGACCAAAACCATATGGGCACCTAAGAAATAGCCCAAGGGAGTATCAATTAGTCAATTAGCCTATTCGACCTATTCGACCTATTCGACCGGTGACACTTGTCATTTTCGCTAATCATTGGAAAGTACAAGTGGGACCTCCTCAAGTACACACAAGTACAATATGTGTAAGTGTACCTGTTATTCGACTACCAGTCACATCCATTATTCGACTCGTACTTTTTGAATAAAATAATATTTTTTAATAAATTAATCTCCAATTATTATGTTATTCGACTTTGACTTAAAAATTATACGACCCGTACTTTTAGTTAATTAAAAATATAAAATATTTTTCCCAAATAGATCCTTTTGTTATTCGACTACCAGTCACATCCATTATTCGACCCATACTTTTTGAATAAAATAATATTTTTTTATGAATTAATCCCCAATTATTATGATATTCGACTTTGACTTAAAAATTATTCGACCCGTATAAAGTTATGATTAAAGCTTGTTCAGTTTCTTATGACAATCTCTTTGACAAATAAACATAAACACTTAAAAGAATCAAAATCCATAAAAGTTATGCTGCACACCCACAATATGCAATGACACAATCACTAGCTTATTTATTTTAGACATCTTAAACAGCTTAGTTTCTCAATCTACATCAAAGAAACAAAGATAAAACGTCTTTATAAAATAAAATAAATAAGACTAAACACGTTGACACAAATCTTGCAAGTTAATATACAGAAGATTTGCCATTTTCATCCCTCTGTACAAGAACCTTGGATCTGTATGACCCTCCATGGCAGTCTGCTTTTGAACCAACCAAGATATCTCCTTTTCCCTTCTTGGCCAATGAACGAAATCAAACTGCTCGTTCTGCTTCATACACATGCCCTTTATAATGTTATATATTAACAAAGCTTACATTTGTCTTTGTTTTATACATCCGAGTCTTCTACTTGAGAGGTCAGAACAAAGCTTGGGAATTCTAACGTAATGTCCCTGCAAATAATGTGTTTTCATATAAGCTTTTAGAAACAATGAAGAAAAATTTCCCCAATTTGATTATCAAGAAAATGGTACTCACTTTAAATAAGGATGTGTTTTCTGTTGCTTTTTTATTTCGGGTTTGCTTGATCAAGATTATCCTTCGATACCATGCCCGTTAGCAGGATTCAAACTTTTGACCAAACGGATTAGCCGGTCACGATGGTTAGTTGTGCTCACACTCTCACCAGGCATGTGATGTAGCATGTAAGGAAAGTTTACCGCCAATGCTTCACCAGGTTGGACTCTTAAGTTCCCCCATTCAACCTCGCTTCCTGAAATGGCAGCTGCATGGAACTCAAAAGGAACCCCATACTTTTCAGCATGCTTGGCCAGCCTTTGACCAACAAGATGGAGCCCACCCTCTCGGGCGTAAGATGAGTCACCATCATCTACTCCTGTGACACGAAGTCTAGGAGGCCCACCAGGCCGCTTAGCAATGTCTTCGATGAGTTGCATCCATTGGCTACCTTGTGCAATAAGAAAGTCAATGACGTGAACGTGGCTGTCATACTGCACGGCTTCTTTAATGGCTATGTTTACTGATGTGTATGCAAATTTGTAGTAGGGGAAGATCTCGTAGAGGACTGACATATATGTCATCAGTTGTTTTGGATTTGGTTCATAACACCTCAACTTTTTGTAGATTAAACTTCCGAAAGATAACTGTTTGGCTTTTAGACCTTCTAGCATGTAAGCACCTAACCGCTGGATAGGCTCCCCAGTCACGGATACCTTGTTTTGTAAAGCTTCCATGAGTGTTGTTGCCTCTTCTTTAACACCATCATCTATAGCATGAGCAATGGCGATGAGGGTTTGCTTCACATCTAGACTTGAAATACCCATTTGTAGCATCTTATGGGACTTGTTTACATTGTCAAATGAGCTAGTTATAGACCCATCTTCAAAATCGGATGCGGGCCCTAATAATTCCATCTCCACGTCTTTAAGAGCCTGCTCTACTTCATTGCTAAAGGGAGATCCATAAGATTTATCAGGGGAATGATGCAAATTTGATAAGCATGACTGAGAAGACTCTTCTGGGGAAAACGGGCTTCGGCTATTTGTTGAAACGCTACCACCAAAAGGGGAGTTATAGACGGGATACTCTACAGCTGGAGATGATTCCAAAGTATGGAATTGCTCGTTGAAGGCCTGAACTGAACCAGCTGATGTTTCCTGGTGCCTGGTAGTAACTGTGACTGTGTCGGGGTAGACATTGTTGTTCAAGATTTGAAAATGAGATCCGGTTAAAGAAAAGGGTTCAATATGGTCCGGTTGATGGTACAACCTATGGATGGCTGCTCCTAAACTTCGACTTTGTTGGGATGTTTGCATCTAATAAAACCTCACTAAATTCCTCAATAAGATAAGATTATTAACTAGATATTTTACTATTATCGTGTTCACCAAGTCATGCACATGATACTCGATTCAATACGATTGGCTAGCTACAACAAACCTTCGTTTTACCTGGAGTAAATCAAACATTCAGCCAAAAAGGAATGAGTTGAACAGGCTGAAAGTCCTTTAGAGTCTAAAACTAATACATATAAGTATAAACTCTCATAAGGTTATCTATTCAAATAATCAGTTTATTCTTATAACAATTATGTTTTATGCAAACATAGTTAATTCATTAAACCATTAAACAGTATATATAAATATTCTTTCCAGTTTCCATTAATACTAAAAAATGGCAAATTTCAACCTGAAACCGTGTTGACCTATTACCAATTCACCCACTTTTGAAACTAAGAATATAAACAGTTAGGAACGTAAAAGAAACATTACTACTAAGAAAACGTAAACATAAGTATACTTACTGTTCGTCCAGATGATGCCACTCTTTCCAGGTATGAAGAGATCAGCGTAAACCTAGATACAATCCCAGAATGATAAGAGTTTTCCAAGTACCCATGATCAACACCCAGGTCATTGCTTGAATCTACAACTGGAAACGTTAGAAATGTTTCTTTGCTGGCTACCTTTTTTCTTTGACTTATTATCTCCTTTTTCACCAACAGTTTTTTAAGATACGTTACTTGTTAGCAAACCTTTCGACTGTATCAACGATCCCGATCTTTCAACCAACAATCATTTGACCAATCAACTTAGATTTGTCCTATCAACAAAACCAATAGACTTCGCTCATATCACAAAAAGAAACATATCATCTTGAAACGACATAATATTCTGCAAATGACTATTAGAAAACGGTCATAGACATTATGAACAAATTTCCTCTCCTTGATCCCATCACTTGCTGTTAGAGGTGGCAATTTTTGACCCATGGTTAATTTTTGGGTCAACTTGGTAAAATTAGAAAAAGAAAGGGGTCTAGTTGGGTTTCCCTTAAAATCTTAGATGGGTCTAGATGGGTCAAACAAGCTCCTTCTTAAAATTATAAATGGGTCTACTTGGGTCTCCTCATTTGTCACATGGGTCTAGATGGGTCTCCTTTATATTACTAATGGGTCAAGATGGGTCACCCAATAGGTTTAGTAATATCAAAAGTGTTTTTTTTTTCCATTTTTTTCACAAGCTTGTCAAAATTTCACACACTTGTTATTTTTTTACGTCTTCACCGTATTTTTACGTTTTCATCATAAATTTACGTTTTGGTCAAAAAATTTACGTTTTCGTCAAAAATTTTACTTTTTTATAAAAATATTCTACGTTTTCGTCAGGAATTTTACGTTTTCATCAGAAATTTTACGTTTTCGTCAGTAAATTTACGTTTTTGTCAGAAATTTACATTTTCATTAGAAATTTTACGTTTTTGACAGAAATTTAACGTTTTCTTCAGAAATTTTACGTTTTCGTCGGTAAATTTACGTTTTCGTCAGAAATTTTACGTTTTCTTCAGAAGTTTTACGTTCTCATCAGTAAATTTACGTTTTCGTCAGTAAATTTAGCTTTTCGTAATAAATTTTACGTTTTCGTCAGAAATTTTACGTTTTCGTCAGTAAATTTACGTTTTTGTCACAAATTTTACATTTTCATCAGAAATTTTACGATTTCATCAGAATTTTACGTTTTCGTCAGAAATTCTACGATTTTGTCAGTAAATTATACGTTTTCGTCATAAATTTTACGTTTTAGTCAGTAAATTTAAGTTTTCGTCAGTAAATTTACGTTTTCGTCAGAAATTTTACGTTTTCGTCAGTAAATTTTACGTTTACGTCAGAAATTTTACGTTTTCGTCAGTAAATTTACATTTTCGTCAGTAAATTTTACGTTTTCGTCAGAAATTTTACGTTTTCGTCAGTAAATTTACGTTTTCGTCAGTAAATTTACGTTTTCGTCAGAAATTTTACGTTTTCGTCAGTAAATTTACGTTTTTGTCAGAAATTTTACCTTTTCATCAGAAATTTTACGATTTCGTCAGAATTTTACGTTTTCGTCAGAAATTCTACGATTTCGTCAGTAAATTTACGTTTTCGTCAGTAAATTTTACGTTTTCCTCGGAAATTTTACGTTTTCGTCAGTAAATTTAAGTTTTCGTCAGTAAATTTACGTTTTCGTCAGAAATTTAACGTTTTCTTCAAAAAAATTACGTTTTCGTCAGTAAATTTACATTTTTGTCAGAAATTTTACATTTTCATCAGAAATTTTACGATTTCGTCAGAATTTTACGTTTTCGTCAGAAATTCTACGATTTCGTCAGTAAATTTACGTTTTCGTCAGTAAATTTTACGTTTTCCTCAGAAATTCTACGTTTTTGTGAGTAAATATTACGTTTTCGTCAGAAAATTTACGTTTTCGTCAGAAATTTTACGTTAGTAAATTTACGTTTTCGTCAGAAACTTTACGTTTTCATCAAAAAATTACGTTTTCAGAAATTTTACGTTTTTGTCATAAGTTCTGATTACGTAAAAATACGGATGAAAACGTAAAATTTATGACGAAAACTTAAAATTTTTGACGAAAACGTAAATTTATAGATTAAAACGTAAAATTTCAGACGAAAACGTAAATTTACTGACGAAAACGTAAAATTTCTAATGAAACGTAAAATTTCTGAAGAAAACGTAAAACTTCTGACAAAAAGTAAAAATTTTTACGAGAACGTAAAATTTCTGATGAAAACGTAAAATTCCTGACGAAATCGTAAAATTTCTGACGAAAACTTAATATTTCTGATGAAAACGTAAAATTGCTGACAAAAACGTAAAATTTCTGATGAAAACGTAAAATTTCTGACGAATACGTAAAATTTCTGACGAAAACGTAAAGTTTCTTACGAAATCGTAAAATTTCTGACGAAAATGTAAAATTCCTGATGAAAACGTAAAACTTCTGACGAACACGTAATTTTTTTTTATGAAAACGTAAAATTTCTGACGAAAACGTAAAAATACGGATGAAAACTTAAAATTTTTGACGAAAACGTAAAATTTCAGACGAAAACGTAAATTTACTGACGGAAACGTAAAATTTCTGATGAAAACGTAAAATTTTTGACGAAAACGTAAAATTTATGAAGAAAACGTAAAACCTCTGACAAAAAGTAAAATTTTTGACGAAAACGTAAAATTTCTGATGAAAACGTAAAATTCCTGACGAAATCGTAAATTTTCTGACGAAAACTTAAAATTTTTGATGAAAACGTAAAATTGCTGACGAAAACGTAAAATTTATGATGAAAACGTAAAATTTCTGACGAGAACGTAAAATTTCTGATGAAAACGTAAAACTTCTGACGAAAACGTAATTTTTTTTATGAAAACGTAAAATTTCTGACGAAAACGTAAAATTCCTGATGAAAACGTAAAATTTCTGACGAAATCGTAAAATTTCTGATGAAAACGTAAAAATACAGAAGAAAAAGTAAAATTTCTGACGAAAACGTAAAATTCCTGACGAAAACGTAAAATTTCTGACGGAAACGTAAAGTTTCTGACTAAATCGTAAAATTTATGACGAAAATGTAAAATTCCTGATGAAAACGTAAAACTTCTGACGAAACGTAAATTTTTTGATGAAAACGTAAAATTTCTGACGAAAACGTAAAAATACGGATGAAAACTTAAATTTTTTGATGAAGACGTAAATTTACTGACGAAAACGTGAAATTTCTGACGAAAACGTAAATTTACTGATGAAAACGTAAAGTTATTAACAAAACGTCAAAAAGTAAAAGGCTAACCTCCTAAAAACCCATTTAAAACCAAAAAAAACCCAAAACCCATTTAAACCCAAAAAAACCGAAACTTTTCCTAAAGACCCATTTACACCCAAACCCATCTAAACCCAAACCCATCTAGAGCCAACCCATCTAAACCCAACCTCTTAAAAGACCCATCTAAACCCATACCCATCTAAACCCAAACCCATCTAAGACCCATGACCCAACGCAACCCAACCCAACCATTTTGCCAACTCTACTTGCTGCCATGAATATACGAAAAAACTTAAAAAAATAAGTTCCAAAATATGCACTACTCAAAATCTTAAAAACATTTTCAAATTAGTTCTAACCAACACAAATTCCAAATTAGCTTTCCATCAACCGAAAATTGTTGGAAACGCCTATCAATGATTAATGCTAAGGTATATTAATGTTTACTGATATGCTAAGGTATATTACTCAAATGCGCGCATATTAGCTAAAATCAGTAAACTTCACTGGAACATTTCATCAAACATTTGGTGATCAATCACATAATAAACAACAATAAATTTCACTGAAACATTTCATCAAACACTTAGCCGCAATATGATAAAACTAAACTATCCAACAGAGATACACCTAACTTAGCAGCTCTAAGTCCACCTTAGTTCGCCAAATTTACCGATAGTATAGATAAATGAATTCTACAAACATTATACTCACAAAAAAAAGATGAAGAAACTAACGCAATAGTTTGGCAGATGGCGCTGAGCATCAGGACTCTATACACGAGAAGAATCATATATACCTGAATCCTACCCTCATCTTCAGCAGCAAGAACAGAGGAGGAGGAATAATAGGGGTATTATCTTCAGGAGAAAGAATGGGTCTGGTGTTAACCCAAAGAATAAAAAAAGATTTATTTGAGAAAATGTTTTTAATTTTTTATTAATAAAAAGTACGGGTAGAATAATATAATAGTACAAGTCGAAGAACTAGAAGATCTATTTGGGAAAAAAATTTATTTTTTTATTAATAAAAAATACAGGTCGAATAAGATGTAGGTCAAAGTCGAATAACAAAACTATTTGGTATTATTTAGTAAAAATTAATTTTTTATTATAAAAAGTACGGGTCGAATAATCGATTTGACTTATGATCGAATAACAAGTACACTTACATATTTGTACTTGCATGTACTAGGTGGACCCTACTAGTACAAACCAATCATTAGCTAATCATTAGTCCAAATGCCATGTGTCAATAAAATATGAAGGTCGAATAGGTCGAATAGGGTTAATTAGCTAATTTTGTTTTGAGAGTTCCTTTTTTTGAGTGCCAGGTACCTTTTAGTCCTCTTTCCAAAATAGCCAAAAAAAAATTTTGTCAAAGTATATCAAATAGCATTTCTATAGAAAGATAATTAAATGCTCTAATGATATGTTTTTTTTCGTATAACGATTAACGGTTTAAGAGATATTAATGTTTGAAAAAAGAGAGTGAAAATATATTTTGTGTTTAATCTTATCCACTAGATTAAAGAGGTCTTTGGGCTTGCTTATTTAAAATACATTATTCGTTTTGAAAATGAATAATCAGATAATCAGTTGTTACAAAACGTAGTTTTGAAATAAAGTGTTGGATTTGATTATATTGTTTTATATCGGAATAATCAATTAATCAAATGTTTTATGTTTGGCAGAAAAAAAATTATATGGATTTATGATGTAAAAGGAGGTTTAAACGGAGAAAATTAGCTATGTCACTTTTTGAAAACTCCGTTTTGATCCACTTTAAACGGAGAAAAACACTTTTCCAGCAAACACTCAAAATTACTTATTTGCGTTATCTACTGAAATAAGCAAATAATCTACTTGATAACACAAAGACAAAACACTCTTAAAATAGCTATGAAAGTTGAAGATTAGTCCCTATCCAAATAAAATTTAATCATATAATAATATTTATCAAACTTGTAAATTTGTTTTGATGAGAAAATAAATAGGAGAATGAGAATATAAAAAATGCCCCCGCCAAAACAAGTTCTCCCCAATCCAACCAACGTCTTGTTCTTTCCTGATCTCTCTCGGTCTAAACAAATACAACAATCTCTCATTCTCTAATCATCTCACTTTTCAAATCAGGTAATTCTCTTTCTTCTCCATTTCCTTTATATTTTTATCCATCAATGAAAACCTAACCGCTTCTTCGATATCTTTACCTTTTTTACACTACTAAACCACGCTCTACTGATCGATGCTCAAATTTTGATTCAATTACTGTTACGGTTAGTTTAATTCAAATTAGGTTTCGATCGGATTATTTAACCAATTCGATTTCGTCTATCAATCAGCTCATCACACGGTTAATTGTTATAATTCTGTTTCAGATACTGTTAGAGAAGAAGGATAAGATTTAGGAAATTTCAGCGTATCATGAAACGAAGTTAGGTCTAGAAATTGTTGTTAACTAATTCCAAATCGACCTTAGTTTTGTTGTAATCAGGTGTATCACCAACGAAATTAGGTTTAGAAAATGTTACTGGATGATTTAACGAATTAGAAATCGAGCTTAGTTTTCTTCAGTTTCGGTTGATTAGGTAAGCGTTAGACGAATCAGCGTAGTACAGAATTGTGTAGTTTGCTGAAAGCTAGACTAAATATATTCCGTTAGCTGTGAAATTTGTATAAAGTTTGTTGATGTTTACGCATTTTTGTTTCAAGTTAAGTGAGTTCATTCGGATCTGATTTTGGACCGATTGAAATGTGAAGATCTAAAGTACAAGATCATGCTGTAATTAGTGTTATACACTAATTAACTGCGCCATATTAGTCTACACAGAAGTTATGTGTGATCGTTAAAGTTTTATATTCAAAACTGTTGAGATGAATATACTGTAACATTACGGTCAATTTAGTTATATTTAGGAAATGTAAGTGTATCATAAACGAGACCTGGCTTCGATTTTTTTCGGATGAATTAACTAATTTGAAATCGAGCTTAGCTTTTCTGAATATTGGTTGATTATGAATGCCGAATTATCTGCATTACCACAGAATTGTGCAGTTTACTGATGTTTTGATTAACTAAATAACTGTATAAAGTTTGTTATTGTTTATGCGTTTTTATGTCAAGTTAAGTGAGTTTAATCGGATTTGAGTTTAAACAGATTGTGATGTGCTAATTTAGCGCGTATTTGATTTTCTCATTTGTGCAGTTGAAGAACAATTGCGGTAATCTATGGATTCATACTCACTTAAGTCTGTCTCGGATCTACCTGATCCTTTTCGTTCAACTTTTAGTTTCAGGTATGCGTTCAATATACTGATTTGTGTATGTGGATTAGTTTGTTAGACGTATGTGGTATATTTTAGCTACAAACTGCAATTTTATGTTTGTTTGGTAGTTTACTTTATCGTATAGAGTAGTGAAATGATGCAGAAATCTGTGATGCATATTAGGCATGTGTATCGTTCTGTGCTTTTAAGGCGTTTAAGTTTTTTTTTTTTTTGTGCTTCTACAAAATTAGTTACCGCTTAGTTAGATGTTTTAGAAAATCAAGATAGACCTCGCGCGTATCTTCATTATTCGTGCTACTTGTTCTTGGTGATAATCCCCCTTTCTGCGTGGTAATAGAATTCTTCTGTGATGTATGCTTTGAAATACAGGTATTTTAACTCACTGCAGAGTGAATGTTTTTCTGCGTGTTTCCACTCCGACATCAACATGGTTATCTCGGCACCAACCGGCAGTGGGAAAACGGTGCTTTTTGAGTTATGTATCTTGAGGCTTCTATCAAAGTTCATCTCCCAGGACGGAAGATTTGTTCATACCAAGGGAACTCTGAAAACAGTAAGCCGCATACCAAGTTTTTCAGCTCATTTTCAGACAAATTATCTAGATGTTTGTTAAAAGTTTTTAGCATCTGGTCAGCGTATTACCGTTAGTACTTCGTAAAATATTGCCTATTCATGCCGGCTTAAATCCTGATATGATTTATACCGTGTAATATTGTTTCACCCTTTACATTACTGAAAACTGTCCCCATCGATTATTGTTCGAGTTTTGTTATACTTGATGGTATGTATAAGGCCACAAGTGTTTTACTTACTTGGCTTGCTTATCTTTTGGTTTGAAGATATATATCTCCCCATCCAAGGCTTTAGTACAAGAGAAGCTCCGGAGTTGGAATCAGAAGCTTGGGTCATGGGGGGTTAATTGCTTGGAGCTGACTGGGGATAATGAATCTTACAATATAAAGAATATACAAGAGGCGGACATCATCCTGACTACTCCTGAGGTCACATATATATCTACTTGAATGGTTTCCTTTCCATTTTCTGCATAATACTTACATATGTTCATCTGCAGAAGTTTGATTCAGTGACTAGGTTTGGCATCAAAGATGGCGGCCTGAGCTTTTTTAGTGACATATCACTAGTACTTATTGATGAAGTTCATTTGTTAAGTGATCCTCGTGGAGCAGCTTTGGAAGCAGTAGTTAGTAGAATCAAAATGATTGGTCGCAATCCTCAAATGAAATCGAGTCCATTGGCCCATGTGCGTTTGCTAGCTGTTTCTGCAACAATCCCCAACATTGAGGACCTTGGTAAAATTTACTTATTTGGTCCATCTTAACTCTAAATAACTGTAGCTTTGTTGTCCAATAGTCTTATACTAGTAAGCCTTAAGATAATCATTGTACATGTTTGGCTCTTGCAGCTGAATGGCTTATGGTTCCTGTCCAAGGAATTAAAAGGTATATGTGATATAACTCTATGCGTGGATTACTGATTTCTAATGAAATTGAATCGTTTTCCCTTTGGGTAGGTTTGGTGAGGAAATGAGGCCAGTAAAGTTGACTACCAAGGTTTTCGGTAATTGCAGTCTCCTATATCTCTGCGAATTTAAATCAAAGTGTCTTAAGCTCATTTACAAGAACAAATTAAAAGTTATAATGTGATTGGTGTTAAGCTACACCAAGTTTCATAAGGCTGATATATCATAGCTATCTCTTTGTTTGGCATTTGCTAAATGTTGATGTATTTCCTTGCAGGCTACACCCCAGCCAAAAATGACTTTCTTTTTGAGAAGGTAAATGCTTCATGGTTTTGTATTTAAAGTGTCCTCATTGAGGTTCTACTTATTTGACCTATCTTTTTGATAGAATTAACTTGAATACTGACATTTTATTTATTGTACTTTATTATATGGTTCAGAGGCTTCAGAACTATGTATATGGTGAGTTTAAACTTTAGACCTCTGTGAATTTCATGCCCTGGTCTCCTTTCGGAAGAGGACCTCTATAATGATCACCAATACATCTCCTTTACTTCTGAAAACCTGAATGCAGATCTCCTTATGCAATATTCTAGTGGAAAGTCTGCATTAGTATTTTGCTCAACTAGGAAGGGAGCACAAGAAGCAGCACAAGTGCTGGCTCAGACTGCAATGAATCATGGTTATTCCAACCCGTTCATCAAAAGCAGTGAGCAGCAGGAAAGGTTAAGAGAAGCTTCACTGTCATGTGGGGACAAACAGATGCAATCCTACATCCTTTATGGTGGTGAGTGCTAATTTGTTCATTACAGATGATTAACACAAATGGCCTACGAAATTTAGTAAAATTCTTGTTCTGACCAATCTTTTACCCATTGTTCTTATCACTCAGTTGGTTATCATAATGGTGGACTGTCAACTAAGGACCGTAGCCTGATTGAAGGTCTCTTTCTCAATGGAGATCTTCAAGTTTTATGCACCACAAACACTCTCGCGCATGGAATTAATCTACCAGCACATACAGTTATAATCAAATCCACACAGTACTTGTAAGTATTGACCTGCTTCTTAAGATTTCAAGCGTTCATAACTGTAATCACCCGTCTCTTTTCATACGTTATACCTTTATTTTCTGCAGCAACAAGGAGAAAGGGTCTTACACAGAATACGATAGATCAATGATACTGCAGGTTTGATACTAAATATGTGCACTTACTGTAAAAGTAACATCGCTAATATGCCGTAAACACTTATATGGTGGGTCCGTTATGTAACTACTGATTGTTAGATTATTTGCTTGTAGCAAGTATCATTACATTGTTGGGGTTCATGATACGCTGATACACATCCCTATGAGAATATAACAAGCTATTTTTGCTCTTGCAGATGTCTGGGAGGGCAGGGCGGCCACCATTTGATGATACTGGAACTGTCATAATCATGACAAGAAGAGAAACGGTACCCCTCCTTATACGCCGTCTGTGTGTGTGTGTGTGTGTGTGTGTGTGTGTGCGCGCGTGGGCATGTGTGGGGTGTCTGTGAGGCTGTGTGTGTTGACAGCCAGGCAGAAAGTATGTATATAAACTAAAGAGACCCCACTATGTACTCAACACCACACACTAATCCTTCTTCAAGATTGATCTCTTTCATTTCTTCTAGTGGATGATATGTTCTCTAAACATGATCTTAGGTCCATTTGTTTGAGAACGTGCTTGGTGGATGCGAATTGGTTGAATCTCAGTAAGTCTAAAACATCTTTTAGCTATTTTTAAAGTGATTTATAGTCTGAGAAAGCTTTGTAGCTTACACAGATTAGCACTCTTTCTTAATATGGTCTATTTTCTGCTCAGATTACTTTCCTGTGTTACTGAGCATCTAGCGGCAGAGGTAGTTCAGCACACTGTCCCAGATATAACAAAAGCAATAGAATGGATGAAATGCTCGTATCTGTATGTGAGAATGAAAAAGGTTGTTGTCCAATGTGCTACAAATTATCCAGTTATTTCTTTTTAATATATATTTCTGAAACTTCTTGTTTGATGTCAGAACCCTGAAAAATATGCAATAAAGAAAGAATTATCCGGTACCGATATAGAGAAGCATATACAAGGTACTGCAGTACAAAAATCAGATATCCTTTCTAAGCGTCTCAGTATTGATTCACCGTATCTGTTGCAGAGATCTGTATACAAAAAGTTAATGAGTTATCAGACTACCAAATGATCTGGACGGATGGAGATGGTTTTCTCGTGAAGCCTCTTGGTAGCTATATAACTATCACTCTGCATAATCTTACAAATCCATGTATCCATATATATTAACAAATATTCACCTTCTTTCCACAGAACCTGCTAGCTTGATGACGAAGTATTATTTGAAATTCGACACAATGAAACACATTATGAAAGCTCCTTTAAATTGCAGCATAGAAGATGCGCTTCATATTGTTTGTCGTGCGGAGGAAATTTCTTGTATGTATTTATTTGGGTAACTTCTCTTACTTAATGATTATTACATCATGGAGCTGACTTCGTTTTCCGGAATGAAGGGATACAGCTGAGGCGGAATGAGAAGAAGCTTCTGAATGACATAAATAATGATAAAGATGGTAGGCTTCGCTTTCATGTTCTTGGAGATAAAGGGAAGAAGAAAAAGCGCATACAAACTAGAGAAGAGAAGCTATTTATTTTGGCGAATGATTGCTTGACTGGAGATCCTTTAGCACATGATTTGACTCTTACCCAGGTCAGAATCTCACAGCATAATGTAGAGGTTTCACTTTTGATTCGTTTACATATGAATGGGTCGACTTGTTTGATGTTATATGTCAAATGGGCTCATAATGCATTTTGCTAAAAAGGGAAAGGGTCAAATGGATGGGAAGTCGCACAAAGTTTACATTAAGTCATTCAACAATGTAAATCGTTTTATTCATATTTTTAGACAGATTACTTTTTCTTATGATATATTTTGTAATCATAAGAAACACAATAATCATTTATGATTGTTATAAAATATGAACAACAAAGTATTTGTGGGTCAACCCTACCCGTCTGCCGACTGATCTGCCCCCAGCCTCGCTCATCTGCCATGTCTACTGTTAAGGAATAAACTTATATCAGGGCTTCATTTAACATTTTGTTGCCTATAGGATATGAGCGCTGTTTGTGCAAACGGGTGTCGAATTGCAAAATGCATGAAAGAGTATTTTATATACAAAAAGAACTACAAAGGAGCTTTGAATTCGATCCTTTTAGCAAAATCTTTACATCAAAAACTCTGGGAAGACAGTCCATACCTACTGAAACAATTACCTGGCATTGGTATGGTGACCGCAAAGGTGATACTATCTCTAAATGTCTTGGCAGAAGCAAATTATTGTTCCCGCAAAAGAGATATTCTTTTAACTCACATATCTGTTGTTTATGTTCAGGCTTTACAATCTATGGGAGTAAAGACATTTGAGACCCTTTCTGAAGCAGACCCAAGGAAAATAGAGATGATTACCGGTCGAAAGTTCCCATTCGGCAATCACATTAAGGATTCATTGTTGTCACTTCCACCAAAAGTGGATATGAAAGTTGATGAGATCCAATCTACGAATATTGGAAAGTCCAAACTGGTTATGACATTAACCAGACTGTCAGAGTCACCACAATCAACTAAAAGACATTATGCTGATATGGTAAGATCATATTTTTATACAATACTTGTTATAGACCTTTTTAGTAGAACTTTCTTTCATTACACAGGTTGTTGGTGTTGAGGAAGATAACATGATAGTGTTCCATGAGAAAATAAGGTAATAAAACGGAAATTGAACTATGATTGTACTTCTAATACTTCAGATAGATACTTCACGCATTATTTTTTTCACTACTCATCTGAAATAATTTTCCAATTGGTGTTTGCAGAGTGGAGGAATTTACAAGGTACAGAAGATGTTTTTGATCACTGAAATACATACATAGTTCCTATTTTGATTATTCTATCTGCTGCTTTTTACATATTTGTTACTTTTTAATCATTTTTGTCTTGCTTATTGCTTGCAGCCCATATAGTGCAACAATACAAGTTACAAGTCCGCTGCAAGGAAAGCTGACCATTAAGGCGAATCTGATTTTCGAGGAATACAGTAAAGTTTCTTGTCCTATGATAAAGTCTGCAATTCCTTCTTTGTATGACATTTATTTATTCTCACTCATTTTTCTTTAATGTTCATGCAGTTGGCGTTGACTTACTCCAGAAGGTTATTCTGATGAGGGGAACTAACTCAAACATCCATCATAGCTATGGAACCAAACGACTCTCTTTGCTTCAGCCAACTAGTGTGTGCATTATCGATTCTGAATACGGTGATGCACCTCAAGTCCAAGCTCACAGGCCTGTGAAGCCGTTAAAATTCAAAAATGAAGATACTTCCATGTATGTTTCTAATTGTCAACAGTATCATACTCATCTTTACTGTTTAGGTTAAATCCTCATTACTATGCACAATAACCTGGCCTGTCTTAGGCTCGATCCTAATATAAAAAAAAGCCTGGTCCCAACTGGGAATATTCCCGAAGATCTTAAAATGGACCAATATGGGCTTGGGGTCCTGACAGAGCCCAATCCAAATGTTTGGGCTTGGGCTGAACCCTGATCTTGATCAAATGCTAAGACTAAACGTATCGGGCTTTTGGCTAGTGAGGAAAGGGCCTAGGACCAATCTCAGGACTAGGTCTACTGTGTATCTCTACTCAATAGTGTCACTTTGATTAATTTTCCTTTTGGTGAGCAGTCCCAGTTTCAAACTCTTGGATGAAGATTCAGACGAAGGTAAAGTTTAATAATTCAGCACTTGAGGTTTAGTAGTTGACTATGTGCTATATTTCAAGTTTATGTATTTATTAAGCTAACTGTGCTTGCTGCAGAATATCCTTTGCTTGATATGAATAACGATGATTGCAAAATCATCACTGAGAGAACCGTTTTCGATCACATACGTGAAAAGGCTAAGAGCTTGCCTTCCTTGGCACCCAAACCAACTACTGAATATCCGGTATCTGAGGAGACATTAAGTCTAATAAGAAAGCGTACACGTGAGAGGCAGCTTCCACTCAATAACACTACAGAGTCTCTAACCCTGACAGACGATTCTAATCCATGTGAAGAATCAATTGAGCCATTCAGAACCACTTCATCCACCATACTGAATGGAGACACAATATTTGAGCATATAAGAAAGAAAGCCAAGAGCTTCCCTCAAGTTGACGAAATCAAGAGCCTAAGTACCAAATCATACAATATCAACTTTGACTTTGACTTATTCGCAGATGCAAAGTCAAATACAGTTCAGAAAGAAAATTTACTCCCTATAAATTCAGAACCTGTGAAACCGCAAATCAAAGCAGCTACACGAGAGAAGCAACACAAGTCTCCAAGTTTTGCAAACAGGCAATGCTGTTCATTGGAAAGTGAGGTAGCAGATCCATTTCGCGGGTTCAAGAGTGTGTTTTCGTTTCTTTAACTGCTTTTACGCCATAAAATTTAGCTCCATACAGTAGACTAAGGATCTGCATACATACGCCACTATGTTTTCCAGGCTTCATTTTCTTGAACACATACTAACGTTTGAAAGTAATGCAGCAGGGTGTGTTGTATAGACTATAGAATCATGGGCATGAATAGTTTAGCCTCATTTCCGTTATTATCTCTTTGTTTCTGAATTGAATGAAATGTTTTTCAAAGTGGTGAAATAGCTACTCATTGATCATATTAAATTCTAGGGGCACTCTAGAGCGAGAGCATATTGCTATGGAGTATGGTGAATACTTTCCATGGCTTTTGTGCAAAGATTGGGGTCTCAGGTTACACTAGTCGTACGAATGGATTTTTTTTTTATAAATTTATTTAACTTAGCAGGGATACATATGCAGTTTCATACTGTATATCTTTTGCAAGACTGGCCTTGCAAGAACATGTCTGATTCTAGATTTTTGGGTTGATTGTAGAGGTATTTGTACTTGAATTTCGCGGTTGCCCTTATTTAGGATATGTATTTATAAGTAATGTAAATGGCATCATGAAACGTATGGCAGCATTTCTTAACTTGAAAATCGGTGACTCGGGACTTTGTTAGGAAGTTTATTATCTGTACAAAGTTATCAACTTGTTCAGAAGAAGCCTTGCATGTTGGTTTTGGTTTGGGTTTTCTTAATCTTGATGTTTTGCCTTTTTATAGACAGCTTAAGATGATGTTTAACGCTGTACGTGTTCTTCAGTTAACGACATTTTTCAACAATGTTTTCCTGCTGTAGATTATACTTCAAAGGTGTGTGTCATCATTTTAAACCATTCATGTTTGAATCGATATAATCTTTTAGATTTATTGTCATGGACAAGAGCTAGTCAACAAACTTGAATACAACATCAAGATTGCATTTTCTGAAGAAAATGCAATCTTGATGTTGCATTCAGGTTTGTTGACTAGCTCTTGTCCATAACAATGAATCTAAAAGATTATATTTTTAAACTTCATGACAAAGTTAAAAAACTTTGTCATGACGTCAATATATTTTTGGTTCATTGAATTAAATGACAAAGTTGAAAAATTATATTTTCAAGGTCCTCTCACCTCTGTGTATATTTTCTTTGCCCACCAAAAGAATTTTAAGTTCCTAATCCTACTTGTATCATGGTTCTCTTAAACTTCTATACTTTTTTAGACTTTTAGTCAGCTTAGCTTTAAATTCGTATCCTATCTATATAGTGTGAACTGTGAACTCCATGCTCGGTAGTTGTATTTCCAGTACAGCAGAGGTGACAAAACGAGCGGCACGGGTGGCGGGCAGGGCGGATGTATTTGGAAAGAGAGGGGGAGGGGGGGCATGACCCGTTAACAAATTATCAAAATTTAGTGTAAGAAAATAATATGTAGGATATTTTATTAAAATGCACCCTATTTTATAATCAAATTATCCCCCACTCGAAAATAAAACAATGTAAAAAACCTTCAAATTGCCCCCCAAAATAAAAAAAAAACCTAAAAATCTTATATTTCTATCTTTATTTTGGTGTACACAATAATTTTTGTCCAAAATATTTTTATTGCCCTCACTCCGCTAACATCCTGGATCCGCCACTGGCGGCAGGTAAAACGAGCGACGAGTTAAACAGGCGGCGGGAAAAACGGGTACGAGCAAAACGGACGGAAAACGGACTCAAGCTAAAACTAGAAAAAAAATATAAAAAGGTAGAAATTAAAATTAATAATACTTGTTTGAAAATCGGGGATAAAAGTTAAATATAAAAGATTCGCCGAATAGCTTAATTAATATTTTATATGTGCGTCTATTAAACTCATTTAATGTCTTATATGTGAGCCCTTTTATCCCATTAATAGTAATGAATGAAAAAAAAGTGACTACTTTTTTTAAAAGTACCAAAAAGTACCCTATTTATTCTAACTTTAGTAAAATTGTGACAGTTCAAAAACTTCTGGTACGTTTTCTTCTGCATTCGTACATTTTCTTATGTTTTCGTCTCTTTTCTTACGTTTTCATGTGATTTCGTCTATTTTTTACGTTTTCGTCTGTTTACTTATGTTTTGGTTCATTTCTTATGTTTTCGGACGTATTCTGACTTTTTCTTATGTTTTCGTCCGCCTTCGTATTTTTTCGTCTATTTTCATACAGAAGAAAACTAACGTAAAAAAATGATAAAAAAACGTACAAAACTCTACGCAAATGTACAAAAACGTAAGAAAAAACTTACGAAAACAAATAAAAATGTAAAAAAGGATCAAAATTGACGAAAAAGTACGAAAAACAGACGAAAACAGACGAAAACGTATACTATGTAGAAACTTAGAAGTAACTTGCAAAACGTACAAAAACGTATGAATACGTATGATAACAGAAGAAAACGTAAAAAATGATAAAAACGAAAAAACGTAGGAAGACGTAAAAATGACAAATATACACACAAAAGTACAGTAATAAATGAAATGTATAAAAGCACGAAACGGATGAAAGCGTAAAAACAGACAAAACGAACACAAACGTATAAAAGAACGAAAGCGTATAAAACGTGCTAAAGCGTACAAAAACGTGCGAAAAGGTAAAACTAAGTGTGAAACGATAAAAAACGAAAACATAAAATGTGCGAGAGCGTTCAAATTATAGAAAAACTTAAAAAAAACATATAATAACGTAAAAAGCCGCTAAAAAAAGAACGAAAAAAGTAATCCAAAAATAAAATAAGAAAACCTTGTACCTCTTTGATAAAACCTTTAAATACAAAGAAAGTTTAAATTTTATAAATTATAAAACGAAAAGAATACTAATTTAAGAAATTATATACTCCCTTTTACGACACCTATATCTATGTTTTTATTAAAAATCACGAGACTTTCTAGAAACCCACCATCATCATTTTCTTTTTTTAATTTTATCTTTTGTAAAGGTGAAGCAGTACGTGTAGCAAACCGCACGTAAGCTCATGTAAAAAGACAATCAGTTGAGCTTTTCTTCATAATATGCAAAATAGGCAAGAGAAATACCTTTTTCCTATATATTTTTCGCTACAAACAATTTAGGTTAAACTTGATGCCCCGATGTTGACTCCATTACTAAAAGTTAAAGTATAACTAATACCAATCGCGATCTTATTTGAGTTTGAGATCGTTTTTATCTTTTTAAGATCGAGGTCGTAAGATTGAATCGACATCGTAAGATTCTACCAATTTATCATGTTCTGTAGGCAATAATAAATGAGTCAAACTGTTTTTTATTTTTACTCATCATTAAAGACAAGTTTATATAATATCTGTTTGAAAATATCAAAGTTCACATTTAAAATACCAAAGTAAAAGTAAAACACAAAAATTTAAAGTCTTAATCACCACATTCATGATTACATAACATGCGTATATATTTCTCAAAACAAAATATATCACTAGTATCACAATAATTAAGCTATCTAAATTAATACTTAAAAGGTTAATAGTTAAAACTATGAAAAGGTAAAAGAAAAAACAATAATTACACGTAAGAAATTTTTTACTTCGGGCAACAAGAACATGAAAATAACCTTAATTTGTTTAATTCGAATTTGGAGAAAGTAGATAATTATGTTTACTGATTAGAAAATCTGGAAATGAAACGTTAATACTTGTTACTGAGATCAGCGTACTCGTATTTATCTTTTATGGGCCTAAAAAGTAATGGATTAGTAAGTATGTAAGTGAGTAAGTTAGTAACTTGGTAAACTCGTATCGACACACGATCTTACGATCTTACGTGCGATCCTACATCGATCTTACGATCCTACGTCTGATGCGATTCTACACTGATCTTACACAATTTTATCAAGTGAGAACGCAAAATCATACGATCTTACGTATAAACTCGCGAGTTTCACAGACTTGACTAATATCATATAAAGACATAACCATAACCCATAATTTTGCTTGCAAGATTAAATTCAAAATACATAAAGTAATAAAACTAAACGTTGTGCTTCTTTTGCCTTAAAATTTTATTTATTGATAAAAGACATTCAATTTAAGATATAAATATTTATTATAATGTCTTTTTAACTTATTATTAACTATTGTAATTAATTAAAAAACTTTAAAAGTTTGTATAATTTTAAACAATGATAATAGATTTAAATCCATTTGCATACCAAACTTTTCTTTGGATATGAGGTGATTCATCCTCATCATCCATCATTTTAATTCAGGATAAGATTAAACACAAAATATATTTTTATCCTCTTTTTTCAAACATTAATATCTCTTAAACCGTTATTCGTTATACGAAAAAAACATACCGTTACGAAGAGCATTTAATTATCTTTCTATAGATATGCTATATGATATACTTTCGACGAAAAAAAATTTCTTTGTTTTTTTCACGTTTTCGAAAATTATCATATATGATAGTAATATCATATATAATGTATCACCAGTATCATATATGATATAAACCCATATCATATATGATTTAACACTATTATCATATATGATGAAACAATATTATCATATATGATATTTCACGTAAATTTTAACAAGAAGAAAAAAAACGATTTTTTTTCTTCGAAAGTATATCATATTGCATATTGGTAGAAATATAATTAACGCTTATCGCGATGGTATAATTATTTTTGTTTAATACTTAACGGTTTAAAAGATATTTAAATTATAAAAAATAGATAAAAAAATAAAATATATTTAATTTCATCCATTAGATAGAAATAAAATGGATGGTGAGGATGTGTCTCTTAATATCCATAGAAAAGTATGATATCCAAAATAACTCTTCTCATGATAATATAATTAAGTTGATCTAAATCTTTTAAACTATTTTTAGTAGTGAAAGCTTTAATTTGAGACTCTGGGAATAAAGAGAATAAATTTGAGATTAGGGCGAGCGTTCGGACTATTTATATGGACTGGATGGAAAAACAAAATCAGACAAACAATTTCGGTTTGAACGTTTGAACATTTTTTTCCGGTTCGATCAAGTATTATCAAAAGCCTGTCGATTATGTCTATTAGAATTAGACTGGACTGATGATCGGACAAGATCAGACCAACCTGAACAAAACTAAATTATTTCGGCTTGAAGTTTTGAATCATTTTAATTCTTGGTCTAATCTAATTTTAATCGGTCTGATTCAAGCCGAATACTCAGCCTCATTTAAGACTATGAAAGTAAAAGAAACATAAAACTTTCACAGACGCACTATTTTAAGTTGCATCTCCATTCTCTAAGCTTGTTTCTGATTTATTCATGTTCATTTTTCGTAAACCATGACAAAACCTCTTAACTGATTTAATCTACAAAGTTTGATAACATCGTAAATTCAAACAGTGTTTAAAAGTCGAAATGAATTTTCGGTTTTTTTTAACAGACGATTCATATCATACCTCATAAACAGAGAAAATTTATACAAAACAAGTTACATCAAAACAGAAAAGGCAAAATCAAAACCGATTTGTCAAACAAAGTACACGAGGTAACAAGTTGAGACAAAACAAAACATACACCGGAAAGGTTGTAAGGGACAACATCAACACAATACAAGGGTGAGAGGGAATCACAAATG
This sequence comes from Glebionis coronaria, assembly GCA_025667525.1. Lineage (NCBI taxonomy): Eukaryota > Viridiplantae > Streptophyta > Magnoliopsida > Asterales > Asteraceae > Glebionis > Glebionis coronaria. Next base: position 423,375,498 of record CM046875.1, read on the forward strand.
TGAGCTTTATGTTGACACAACCATATAGTGTAAGCTTGAAGCAAAAGTATACAAGATACATAAAGATAAAACCTAACATCCCTAAAGAAGCCAAACCAAAACCAAACAAATCTAAAACCATAACCCAAAGCAGCAACCGGAAAAAAATGGCAGTGGCAGACGGCATGCGATGTTGACGGACCGCAATAGATCTGAGCAGAAATGACCGAAAGATAACTGATCAACGAACCATAACAGCAAGCCATCGAATGTTGATGCGGCAGTGGCGAACGACACGCGACGGTGAGAAATGACAGATCTGTAAGTAAAGGGCTTTTATTGTGGGAGATAAGAGATAAGCCATTTTGCCGTTAGCTAGTGGTATTTCTGTACGCAACAATTCTTCTATAGAACATATAGGAAAGTCTTTAAAAAATTAAAATACACTTCGAATTTTGGTTTTTTTTTGCTAGAGAGGTGAGTGTCGTAACATCTTAACATCAAAAAAGTGTTGATACTTCAACGTCACATTAACATAACACCAAAACAACACCAACTCTTGTAATCATAACACTAACCAACCAAGAACGGGCTTTCATAAAAACCGGGGAGGGCTTCGACCCTCCCAAATTTTGTGACAAGTATAACTTTTTTATTTTGGTACATCTAAAATAGTTCGACCCTACCTAAATAAATGTTCAAGTTCCGTCATTGTAATCAACCAACACCATTCACCTCTTTATTTTCATAAAACCCCCTTAACAATTGTTTCATTTTTAAACAAAATACTCATTACATTAGTAACTAAAATACAAATTACATTACGAAATGAAAAAAAACACTACGAAATAAAAAAAAACATAACGAAATAAAAAAACATTGCGAACATTAAAAAAAATTTAGACGGCTCGATCCAGTCATCTTCACCCATATCTTTGCTAATTTTAACTTTGATTAGTTGTTTTTGCTTCTTGATCCAATAGGTGTTGTCTTCGTCCAAATCTCGAGTGGAGGTAACTAAAAATCGCAACTCCTCCAAATGCATAAGTGTGCCGTCTTTTTCTGCTTGAGCTTCGAAAGCCTTTTCGGCGACTTCCCGTTTGAGACGAAACTCTTGCTCCATTAACTCCCCGAATTGAGATGACGCTTTACTTCCACCGGTGCTCGCTGAGTCGTCGAACTTATTTTTTTTGGCTGGTCGTGGTCTTGCATCCGGACCAAATAGACCCTCTTGGGTAGCTCCGAGGACACCTCCGGCCAGGTCAACCGGATCGGGTGTATCCCATTTTGCTATGAAATCTCACAACCGCCTAAGCGTCTTCTTGAGTAAACGCGACCCCTCGATGCTCGTCATGGTAAATACAGATGAGCCCGTTTCATCACATCCACGTCGTTTTCACCACTTTTCCCCAAACGTTTGACTCGTTAGAAATCGACTTTGAACTTTTGGCAATTGACATTCAAAGTATTTCATTTGCTAGTCAACATATCTTTTATTTACTTTTGTAAATTTTTCGCATTGAACTCGTTTAACACTCGAAACCAAAATGTGTCTCCTTATTGTTGTCTCCCACATTATTATCTTTCAAAACGGTTACGTAACATGATGCAAGCAATTCTTCTTCGACCAGTAGCTAGCGGGTCGGTGCTACCAGCTCTTCATCGTCAACAAATTTTTTCCTTTTTTTCCCTTCACTTTCTCGCGGTTACCTTTTTTTTGTGAATCGACTTGTTGAGTAAGTAATTGAGAAGTTTGTGAGTTGAATGACGATGGGTTTAGTTGTAACTCTTATAATTCACAGTTTAAGAATTGTGATTGTTGCCAACGGAAAAAACTTGTTCTTATTGGTGTTGTTGAAATTGTTCCAGCATCATCGATGAAAGTTGGCTAGAGAAGCCGAGAAATGGTTGATTTTGTGTCGGAGAGTTCGTAGAACAAGCCTCGTTCATGAAATTTCACGAAATCGTATTGATGGAAGTTGGACATTTTATTTTGCTAGTTAAAAAGATATGTATTTTGTAGATTAAGGTTTGTGATTTTGTATATAATATGAGTTGTTTATATGGTAGTGGTGTGGGGTGGGAGGTAAAATAAAATTAATTTCTTATTAAATCCATCCATTTTTAGGGGTTAAAATAAAGAAATTGATTTTTTATAAACTAGTCGTTGGACACAGGACGGAGTTTTGTAAAAATTTTGAACTTGTGTCAAAACTGAAAATACATCCTAGTTGTTGAGGTAGAATGAATAATGTTTTTTGAAAAATAATCACCAACACGTATTGGTCGGCCAACACAAGACCTAACAACGTTAAGAGAAACACCTTAATGGTGTAGTAACGTCGGTCAACGTCGTTGCCAGTGTTACTACACCCAATGCTCTTACAAACATTCTAATTGGTTGATGTTTGACTGTTATGCCTTCTTTCAAATCAAATTACCACATTGTTTTTCATTTAAAATATACTCAACCAAAAACGTTCATGAATTCACCGGGTTATTTTCACACTTTTAGTTTACCAACACTAGTTAATACAATAGTTTTTCTTTCTTATTTACTTAAACTAACCACAAAAATAAGTATATGAACTTTAAATTTGATATAAACTTTAGAGGGTGGAATGCAAATTTCGTCTCTTAACTTTGCAAAAATGGCAAATTTGCCACTGAGTGAAATTTTTTGGATTTCTGCCACTATACTTTGCATTTTCATGCAAAAAAAAGTCCTCGAGTCGACTTTTTTTTAAGTTTTGGGCGTTAACCCCCATTAATTCTCTCAAGTGGAATGCACGTAGAGTATTTTCGTCATTTCAGATCGTTTGTATCCGAAATCCTTTACCCACTTTTCATTTCATGCAAAACATGTCCCCGAAAGCTTTTTCTCGCCATTAAAACCACAAGACATGGTTTGCACAACATGGTAATGGTCGCCTGACACTTCGATTCATGCAACTTCAAAATGAATTCACCTGTGATGATCAATACTAGTGGGGCCTCGTATTATCCTAACCATTTTTAATGAGGGTATTGTGACTGGGTGTTTAGGCAATGCCAAGAACTTTCTTAAGAATGGAAAACTCGAGCAAGTGATTGTGATAATCGAGTCTTGTACTCCGAATACTTTGGATGATCTATCAGTAACACTCAAAGACCTTTCAGAATCTTTTTTGGTGAAATTCATCACAAAGTCCTTGCCTTAGAGGATCTTAAAAAAGATATTACTGTAGGAGCTACTTTGATTTTTCGTAATGTCTCGGTGTTTACTCCTAAACCATCTATATATTATCTTAACATTACTAAAAAAACTAGTTAAGGTTTTTAGGAAGGATACATATATTGGAAATGGTAATGGTGTAAGTGGTAATGTAAGTTGAGTATTAACTGTTTCTTGTTGTTTACTTGTTCTAAGTTTTAGTTGATTGTTGTTTTCTTGTTTACAAACCCAAAGTTTTGTATGAAAATCTTGGAATTAACCCTGTTAAGATAGTTATATGTTGATTGCTTTACTACTACTTAAGTGTTGTTTGGATCGTTGGTTAGCAACCAAAAGTTTGGATACCCTCTTATGATATGTCTTTATACTCCCCCTCATGTTGAGTAGTATCCAAGTTAGATACCCCTTAAGGGTTTAAATTAAGCACAGTAAGTCATAAGCTGTTTGGCAACTTATTAATAAAAACAGTTAATAAAAGAAACAGAAGGAAAAGAAGAAATGAAAAAGTCCCAAGAGGCAACTGGTTCAAGTGAGCGTGTGTTAAGCTGTGTGGTGTAAGGAGGCCACAAGGTTGATTCCTTGTGTCCTTTTTGCTTCACACAGGCGCAAATAGCAAATAAGCTAGAAATTAAATATATAAAACCTCAAATAACATTAGCACTACAAATTTATTACCACTACTAGTACTAATCCTATGGTATAATGTGACAATCATCAAATTCCACATATGTGTTATGTGTTATGATTATATGACTATGAAAATTTGATTGGAAATTTTTGCTTTTGTACCTTACTTGGTAAGATGAATAGGTTCTCATAACCTAAACTGCCACTTCAACATATTCCTATATGTTGTAAACACAATGTATATATCAAGTCTAAGTTCTGAAAGTAATCCTATAAGTATCACATTGATAAGAATATCTCAAATATAACTATCATGTCCTAAATAACCATAGAAACCCTAGAAATCCTATATATGAGTTGTGAAATCATGATTTGTAAGGAATGAATGTACAATACCTAAGTATGAATCTTAAATAAAAATGTACAATATATAATCTATCAAATATAAGTATAATTTCATCCAAGAATACTAAGTACAAACCATTTATAGCTAAGTACAAGTGTTAAGGCCTAATAACCAAGATTAGTACCTAGAATCCATTTCATAATGAATTAGAGCCTAATATTTTACAACCAATTACAGAACTCAAATAAGCATCATACTAAGACAATATTTTCACTTAAGTCAATGCACAAATAGTTAATGCACAAAGTACAAGTTTTTAAAGGATAAGATTCTAATTAAGCCTATTACCTCCTAGGATATGATTAACATATATAACTCATCAAACTAAGAGTATAGAATCGTTAGAAACCTTAAACACAATATATAAGGCCTAGGATAAGCCAAGACAATTATGTAAACACAAATAACCCAAGGTACAAGTCACTTAGGCATAATGACCTAAAACCCCTATATTACTCATTTTACTTAGAATCAATGTGTAGTCTTCTAGGACAAGTTTACAAACTTCAATAGAATTAAATTTAGGTTATAATATAATCATAAGATAAGTTACAAGTACACTAATGCACAATTTATAACATTTCAATGCATGACTTATAAATTACGTCAAAATAGGTATTTTCACACTTTAGACATTTTTACTTAGAATAACTTAGTAAAACAAGTGTAGAGACTTCATGAACATATTAAGGAAAATTTAGGATGTATAAAATGAGTTTAAATCAGTAGCTAAAGTAAGAATAATGACTTTAACAAGAATTGAACCCTAGATCACTAGAAACACTAACCCGACTAGGTTTTCTTCCCAATTTCACTTCACACCTTTGTTAAACTTTAAACCAAGGACTTAAAATTCTTAATTACAATGTGTAAACCCTAATTACACCCTAATATATCATTAATCACATTCCTAAACCCTTAATTACAAGAATTACAAAGTTACAAGCCCTAGAAATGCATCCGACTAGGTTTTTCCCTCCAAAAACCATTCAAAAACCTTTCCCTCCAAAATTCAAACCAAAACCATATATTTGTAGATACTTTGAGATATTTTACAAGTAGGTGCATAAGATACTTGTAGTTGACACATCCTCCTTCCTATCTATATATTGATGTGGCATATTAAGGTCCTTAAGCCATGGAGAACTTTCAAACTAGCTTATATGAATCATCCCTTAGACCTTATGAATCACTAATATCTTCCCTTAGTCACTACCTTGCTGTTCTTACACGTTTAAGGACATGTCTTGGAGGTTAAGGCTTGAAAGTAGCATAAATAGGAGTCTTTACCTTCATTTATAAATCATCCCTTACTTTCAATCTTCTACACCTACACATTCTGTTCTAGAGCCTCCATTGAAGCCCTAAGAAGTTCCTAAAATCAGTTGTAAGCTTTGAAAGAAGTTATTAGAGTTCTTGAAGAGTTGTGAAGAAGATATAGTCCATATGCCCGATTAGGAGCCCTAGAATTCTGATTTTCTTGTTTGTAAGTATCCACCCTTTTCAATAAGTTCTTTTGATGTTATAAGTCCTCAATAAACTTAGTTATAATCTAAATAACTTATTCCAAAAAGTCTTAGTTCATATAACAATCTAAAATGGAAGATATAAGCTAAAGATGTAATAAAAACCCTAGTTTTGTAATCTACATGAAATAATGAGTTAAATTCCAATGAAAAATCCATAAATCTGGTAAACTAATGTTATTATGATTATAAATATTTTTATAAACTTTGTTTTAAGTTTCTATATCTTTTTGTACAGTTTTGAGGTTGTTATTGTTGGAAATACGTTTTACGTATTAGAAAGGATCGGTCACTCCAACAATAGTATAAGTAATAGCTCGTAGTTTAGTTTTACTTTATTATTCAAACAAGACCAAGCCAAGCCCACAACTTGTGTGAGGCCGACGACCTATTGTAAGCCCAAGCCCATCTCATGGGCTTGGGTATATAAACCCTCTCCTTAGTTGGAGAGGTTGGTGGTTCACATAATTTACACATAGTGAAAAGGTGTTTTCTTTCACCTTCTCTCTCTAAAAGTGTGTGTGCTATCACCATCTTTATATCTCTTTCTCTCTCTAGATTAAGCATATATTTACAATATCCTACAAACATTGTATTTCGCTTGAATGTACACAACAATTTCTTCAAGAGCTTTTTGAAACGTCTTTCGAAGGTGTTAATATAGATGATTCAAATTTTCAAAAGAATTTTCGATTGAATTTACAATAAAAACATCGTCAGTCAAGTGACAAGGTTGCTAAACTATTGCCGATAGACATAGAGAAATCTAAGGAGATTAACTGTGTGAATGTACCTAAGGCCGCTGAGAATTTTAAACTTGATCTAGATAATCAAGTTTCCAAGATTTTGTCCAAAGTCGATAACTTAAAACAGAAAAATACACAACTCTTCGATTCAGTAAAGCCCGCATGTGCTGATACCACTACACAGAATCAATAATTTATTGAACGATTGAATCGAAAGTCGGTGGAAATATCTGATTTGAGGGAACAAATTTGTGCTAAAAATTTAGCTATGGCTGAGTTAAAGGAAACACTTCGTACCCTAAAAGGTAAGAATGTTATGGATAATGCAGACACTGTCTTAGCATCGTCCTCTAGTGCAATCAAAAGGAACTCATCGTCGTCACACCACTTAACAAGGGCCCTAGGACTAAACCATCTCACACATTGGTCACTAAAGATAAGGAAAAATCAAAAACAGCTTCTAATATTCCCGTGTTGCCTTCTATAGGAGTAAGCAATACTACCAAGGCTCAAAGATATAAGCTTAAAAAACAAGAAGAATGATAAGATCTTGCCCCCATCTAGTAGTCAAGTGAAGAAGAAAGTAAAAGCCCACCCTAGGAATGTTATTTCTATTTTAAATAAAAAGAATCATGTAGCTAAACTTAAAGGCTCTGTGGTTGTGCAACGCTCTAAGCCTACTGTGAATTCTAATTTGAAATGTTGGAATTGCAATGAATGTATGTTTTCTAGTCGTCATGATTCTTGCCTTATTGACCATTTGAATGAGATGAATGCCCGGAAAAATGGTTTAGAATGGAAACCGACTGGGAAAGTGTTAACTCAAGTTAGTTGGATGTGGCGCCCCACTGGTAGAACTTTCACAATAATAGGAAATGTGTGCCCTTTAACTAGGATCACTCCCACTAAAGCGAAGAAAGTGTGCCCTTTAACTAGGAGTACCAAGGCTACCAAAACACAAGCGCGTCCTTTAACTAGGAACACCAACACTACTGTAGGAACCAAGTTCCTTTTAAATAGGTCTACTCCCACTGTAGTGCCAGCTAATACTCCAAAACCTCAGAAAGTTGGAACAATAAAACCTGTTATTGGTAAAACTCACATTAGAAAACGCAGGAAATCTAAGGACAACACAAATGTTAGCAATTATGATAATTTTATATCTGTATCTGCTAACACTCCGGAACCAAGAGTTTCCAATGCATTGTCTACTGTTGTTACTAAAAGCAGGTGGTCTAAATTGTGCTTTGGTATTTGGACTCTGGTTGTTCCAAGCATATGACCGGAGATCACTCTCAGCTCAGAAATTTTGTCAGCAAGTTTCTTGGTACGGTTTGATTTGGAAATGATCATATTGCAAAGATAATGGGTTACGGTGAATATCATATTGGGAATGTTATAATTTCTAGAGTGTATTATGTGGAAGGTCTCGGTCACAACTTATTTTTTGTTGGACAATTTTGTGATACAAACCTAGAAGTTGCTTTTCGAGAGCATACCTGCTTCATTCGTAATTTAGAAGGAGTTGATTTATTGAAAGGTACTCGAGGGGATAATTTGTACACTTTGTCTCTACAAGATATGATGGTCGCTTCTCCCGTATGTCTTCTTTCCAAAGCATCAAAGACTAACTCATAGTTATTGCATCGACGATTATCTCATCTTAACTTTGACGCTATTAATCATTTGGCGAAAAACAAACTTGTTCGTGGTCTTCCAAAACTTACATTTCACAAGGATTTGTGTTCCGCATGTACAATGGGGAAAAGCACTAAGAAATCATACAAACCCAAGACTGAAGACACCAACAAAGAGAAACTTTATTTGTTGCATATGGATCTTTGTGGGCCAATGCGTGTTGAAAGTCTTAGTGGTAAAAAGTACATCCTCGTCATTGTCGATGATTACTCTCGGTTTACATGGGTGAAATTTATTACAACAAAAAATGAGTCCCCTAAATTCATCATCAGATTTCTCAAGATGATTCAAGTGCGTCTCAACACTACTGTCTGACGCATTCTTACAGATAATGGAACCGAATTTGTGAATCAAATCTTGCGTGATTATTATGAAGAAGTTGGCATATCTCATGAAACATCCGTTTCTCGCACTCCACAACAAAACGGTGTCGTTGAAAGGCGAAATCACACACTTATGGAAGCTGCTCAAACGATGTTAATTTACGCAAAGGCTCCATTGTTTTTATGGGCAGAAGCATCATCTACAGCAGTTTTCACTCAAAACCGGTCACTAATTCGAAAACGCCATGGTAAAACACCTTATGAGCTTCTGCATGAAAAAGTACCAGATTTATCATATCTTCATGTATTTGGTTCTCTTTGCTATCCAAATAATGATGGTGACAATTTGGGAAAACTTCAATCAAAGGCTGATATTGGTATTTTCATTGGTTATGCACCCACAAAGAAGGTGTTGTTCCCATATTTTATCACTTCACCATGGTTGATTTTATGAATTAAAGAAGAAAGATAGATGATTTCTAGAGAGAAAAAGTAAAGAGAGAGGTGATTAACTATGTGAAATTAGATTAGAGAAAAATGAAAGATCCAACCCTCCTAACATGCTAGGAGGGTGCTTATATAGTCCACCCACATGCGGAATTTCTATTGGACTATATTTGTTTTGGGCCGGGCTTGAATAAATGCTTAGTACCTTAAAAGAGGCCTTTTAAGCTAGCCATCAAGCCCGTAATATCACGACTATTTTAACTAATTATTACAACGTTCTAATAAATATTACAATAAAAACCTATGACCGAACATTCTTGTTTGACTCAATATTTTGAGGCTAACAATCTTCCCCAATGTGAGGTCATTCCTCTTCGATGTTTGGAGTTCAATGGAGATTACGAATTTCGTCATAAATGAATCTTGAACGTGTAATAGTAGTCTTGTTCCTTCATGTTGTGATCTTTAAGCCTTTGTCGTTGTCTTTCGACTTTGTCTTTAAACTTGAGATCTTTAAATTATTCTTGACCTATCTTTGCCATTGTGCGATCTTGTGTCTTTATCCACATGCTCATACTTTTCACTATCTTGAAAGCTTGCTAACAATCTCCTTTGAAGAGAGGTTATTCCTCTACATTTACGGATAAGGAAGATTTTGATCATCAGAGTTACGGAAGTCTTTAGCTTTCTTGATTCTTGAATGTCTTTGGGCATGAGTATGTGGTTTTGAATCTTTGACTTTGTTGAGTACACCGTAACGTCACCTTCTTGAGATAAAACATATACACGAACTAAATGGATTTGACATTCGTCCTAAATCGGTAGCGTTTCACCTCCGGTCGGTGAAGACCGTTACACGATATTAAATATCATACCTGTGATTAGGTAGATTCAATTAAGAACCTCCTTGACAGGGTTTCACAGATGTACTAGCTGTTCTCTTTACTCGACCGTCTCAAAGCAAGACTGCGAATATAAAGAATGAATCAATTGGATAAATATCCGCTTGATTAAAGTCGTCAATTCAAATTCCTGGATCAAGTTTGATTCATTAAGAATCTTACCATTGTTGCTTTCCAGTTGACACAAGCTTGATTCATAAGAATCTCGCAAGTTACCTACTGTAGCGCTGTTTAATGTTGACGCTAGAAGGATTTCCATTCGTCACTGTGAATATTAATAAATATCACTCTAAATGTTCTGGCAAGACCATAAAGATATTGCATAAACGAGTTTGAATCGATAAAGAAACAAACCACTGTTGCTTTTTAGTTTTATATATGTTCAATTCATAAAAAATCTTACACATGACCTACCTCAGTGATGTTTGATGTTAACACTTCCACTCATCATTGTGAATACTAAGTAGTATCACTCTAAGTGTTCTAGCAATATCACAAGGATATAGCGTAGGACTCTCTTGATCGTCATCCGTGTGTCCTAACGAGAGTTGATTGATCTCTTGGCTCTAGACTCGATTTGTGCACTGTTAGTGGTCGGAGGCTGGAGCAGATGCCACCTATTCAATATCAACTAACTCGGAGTGAGAAAGTCAATAGAAGTCGTGTTGATCTCCGTGACAATAAAACAAACTTCTTTTAAGAGAAGCCTGAGTCATCTAGGAAAGGGTTGTGCATTACATCACCGGGTCCTGATGCGTTGTCTTCATAATGTGTTGACCCGATTTCTGCCTAAGTTGTATGGAGGGCTTCTTTCTTTACACCCTTTATCCTTACATTTCTTTTTCACTCTTCAACCCCTTCAATGCTTACCAAGACATCATTACTAGCACCTTGTTGTGATTGTTCCAGTGCTAGCATCAGTACTTAGTCAGCATTCAGCTACGTTCACATTCTACTCCATCTTTCCTAAGGACTTCTAATAATCTATTGAATTGTCCCTTGGAAGATCCCTCCAGTTCTGGTTGGATCATAGGACTTAAACCTAACCACCCTTTGACACCAATAACGTCGTGAATTAAAGATGTTGTGAGTATTCGATCGTAATCATAAAAACCATAAACTTTCAAGTGATTTCAAGAAATGCCCCCTTCACATGTGCATAGAAATGCGAAATTATTTAAGTAGATATTTTGCACATGTGGGTAAGAGTTAAAGTGCTTGAGTCTTGCAAAATAGATCACATTTTAATCACATTTTCTACCCCTATCTCTAATATATAAAATCGTTTGATATTAGAGATACCAAATTTGATTAAAATATATCATGAAAATTAGTCTTGAAAACTTTCGGGAGAAAGATGTGTCATACTAGCATGAATCATTTGGAACGCTCCCCCTCAAAAATTGATCCAATTGAATTGTCATTGTGAGGATGTGATCCACATTTCTCTTTTTGAGGAAAGGAGTTGTTGAACACACAATTTTTGAAAGATTTTGAATAATCATTGAGAAATTCTTGAAAAAATTGTGTTCAACGCTTTTTGAAAAATCCATTCTTTTTGGCGAAGTGGTTTTTCTAAAGCATAAACTTGAGTTCATAGACTTGGAATGTCTTGACGAATCCACTCAAGTGTAAGAAGATTTCTCTTCTTTTGCTGAGGGTAAGAGCACTAAATCGTACACTCCCCCGTGAATATAGATCCGGGTTGCAATTTGAAAGTGATTACACGCCATTGTGTTGAGCTCAAAACGTTGAATGTTTTGTGACAATCTCAACCCAAGATAGATTGCTCTACCCGTTGTGTGAAAAAAATTGTCCAAAATAGACATTTTCCTTTATAAAAGTAGAAATGACATGTTTTGAAAAATATTTACAACTTTCATTCGAGCTTTATGTACACACCCGTGTCGTTATTGAGCGAAATTTCTAGCCACGTCCATATTATCGATACTGAAAGACATGTCGAGAAGAATATTTTTGGATTATCAAAGATTTTTAATTTTGTATTTTGCTTTTCATCAATATTTACAAGTAGATGTTTGATAGATGAATCAAGCAGGCTTCTTTGCCAGAATCTCCAGTTCTACTGGAGTCAAACATCTCATACCAATTTGCCTTACTAGATACGCAATCCTCTCTTTCAAAAGAGCTTTTGTAAACAAGTCAGCTAATTTTGTATTTTGCTTTTTCAAAGATTTTTAATTTTTCATTTTGCTTTTTCATTAATATTCACAAGTAGATGTTTGATAGATGAATCAAGCAGACTTCTTTGCCAGAATCTCCAGTTCTGCTGGAGTCAAACATCTCATACCAATTTGTCAAACTAGATATGCAAACCTCTCTTTCGAAAGAGCTTTTGTAAACAAGTCAGCTAATTGGTAATCAGTTCCAACAAAGTATAGTTCAACAATACCCCTTTCAACTTGTTCCTTAATGAAGTGATATCTGACATCAATGTGCTTCGTGCGGGAATGTTGTACCGGATTGCAGGAGATGGCTATGGCGGAGTTTGAGTCACAGTACATAGGTACTTTATCAAAGTGGAAGCCATAATACATGAGTTGTGTTCTCATCCATAGAACTTGAGCGCAACACGCAGATAGAGACACATACTCCGCTTCGGCTGATGATTGTGACGTGCAATCCTGCTTCTTGGAAGACCATCCCACGAGCTTATCTTGACCTAGAAATTGTGCACCACCAGAAGTACTTTTTCGTGTATCAAGACACCCTGCATGATCAGAATCTGAATAGGCTGTTAGAAAGAAACCGGTTTCCCTCGGATACCAGAGTCCCATGTGAATGGTATTCTTAAGGTACCGAAAGATCCGTTTAACCTCCTTGAGGTGCTTTTCAGTGGGTTGTGCTTGATATCGTGCACAATAACACGTAGCATGTGATATATCTGGCCGGCTTGCTGTTAAGTACCTGAGGGAGCCGATCATGGAATGATATCTTGTTTGATCTATGGCATCTCCCTCCAAATCAGCATCTAGGGATGTGGTTGATAATGATGTCCCAACAGGGTCACATGAGGTCATACCATGCTTTTTGATTATCTCTTGACAATACTTAGCTTGGTTAATAAAGATACCACTTGGGGATTGGTGAACTTGAATTCCTAGAAAGAATTTTAGTTTGCCCATCATTGACATTTCAAATTTGTTGTGCATTACTTTTTCAAACCATTTTGAAAGTTTTGGGTTTGTAGACCCGAAAATAATGTCATGAACATAAATCTGCACAAGCAAAATGTCATCCCCATATTTATAAGTGAATAAAGTTAGATCAATGGAACCTTTTGAGAATCCTTTGGATACCAGAAATTTTGAGAGCTCGTCGTACCACGCCCTTGGAGATTGCTTGAGTCCATAAAATGCTTTGTGGAGACGATATACCTTGTCAGGATAATGAGGATTGACGAATCCTTCCGGCTGTGTGACATAAACTTCTTCCTTCAAAGGACCGTTAAGAAACGCCGTCTTTATGTCCATTTGATAAAAGGTGAATCCCTTATGTGCAACATAAGCAAGGAAAATCCGGACCGCTTCCATACGAGCTACTGGTGCAAATGATTCTTCAAAATCAATACCCTCTTTCTGGCTATACCCTTTAGCCACGAGCCTAGATTTGTTCTTGATGATCGTGTTTTCTTCATCCATCTTGTTTTTCCAGACCCATCGAAGATTTAATGGAATTACATCGTATGGTCTATCAACAAGTTCCCAGACTTTAAGTCTTTCAAATTGAAGAAGTTCATCTTGCATTGATTCAATCCAAGCATGATCAGCCAAGGCTTCTTTGATATTTGTTGGTTCAGCTGTACTCACGGCGAGTGCGAACATACAAACATCACCATCGGTTTCAAGCTATTGTCTTGTACAAACGGGCTGTGAAGGGTTTCCAATTACTTGAACCAAAGGATGATCTCGGGTCCAATGATGTGTTGAAGGATTTCGTTGATAAAATGTATGCATATTTGACGGATCAACATGGCGAGTAGAAGACTCTCCAGTTTCGTGTACCGGTGTACCGAATGGGTTGATAAATTCGTCTTTGTCATTTAATGCATTGTCTACTTGATTTGTGTTCTCTTGAGCAATGACAACAGTTGTTGATGTTGTAGGAGCGGTTATTGATGTGTTATTCTGAGGAGGTAAAACTGCAGCAACTCGTGTTGAAGTAGATGAAGTTGTATCCTTATGTTGACGATGATCGGTATCATCATTCTTATCATGAGTGACATCGGAAGACTTCGATACAACATGTTTCTCCCCCGTGAAATATTCATCATACATTGGTCCATATAACATTTCCAACTCTTCAATTGTCGTGTTGAGTGTCATATCTGCTCTTGGAACATTTCCTTGAACCAACTTTGAACTTGACGGTTCATTGCTGTGGTCATGAGTTCCGAGTTCCGTGCGGTTGTGAGTGGAAGTCGTTTGTCATTGTGGATCGGGACTTAAACTGTTTTGTTCAAGTGCCATTTCTTGTAATTCATCAAATCGGATATGAATAGTCTCGACTATCAATTTTGTTCTCTTGTTGTAAACTCTATATCCTTTAGACTGAGTTGCATATCCCCCTAGAATACATGCATCACCTTTCTCTTTTATCTTATCCAAATTTTCACCATCTCGTATAATGTAACAAGTACATCAAAAAATGTGAAGGTGTTTGAGTGATGGTTTTCGATCATGAATTATGTGATATGGTGTCTGATGTGTCGTGGATAGTATAGTGATAATTTGGATACGTTATAGGGTAAATTAGAAAATTACCTTTAGGAAAAAGTAATAGACTAATATTACCAATGACGAATTCAATTAAACACGTGAGTGAGTCGAGTTCGTTGTACACGAAGATCTTATGAATTTGAGACGTTTTGTTTCGTTTTGGACAGTTGATTTGAATTGTTTTTCGGTTTTTAAACTATAATTAAAATCTACTACTTTTAAGCTATTTAAATTAAGCCTAAAGTGCATGAATCGTAAACCCCGCCATTTTTAAAGTCTACAAACAATTAATTACTTAAAAGTTAACACTATTTAAAAATTAGACTAACTAAAAATCTTTAAAATAAATCTATTTAATTAAAATAACTTTTACTTTACTTTAAAAAAAATCTAATTTAAACTTTTTAAACTAATTATTTAATTAAAAATTACTTTAAACAAATCTATTTAGAAAATTATTTCTATTTTAATTAGTTAAGTCTAATTAAAAATTAACTAATTAAGCTTTTAAATAAAAACATTTTTTTTATTATTTTTATTTATTTATCATTTAACCTAAACTTACTTTAATAAAATATTTATTAAAGATTGTTTAAAAAAACGAATTAAAAGGTGATTAATAAGTTACTAAATAAAAAAAACTGCTAAACAAGCTACACTATATTAATGCAATGAACGAGATATAAACTCAAAAGGGCCTTTAGCCCAGATGGTTAACATGCTGGTCTGCTAACCAGCAGGTCTCGAGTTCGAGACCCATTTGGGACAATTATTTTTGGAAAATATTTCTTTTGACAGATTAATAAAAAGAGAGTCTTAGGAAAGACTTTTTGGCAGCTTATTTTGATATAAGCTGTTAGGAAACAACTTATGAGTTCACAGATCAGTAGGATCTGATCACTTGCAAATCAAATAAACACGTTACATATAACAGCTAAAAAAAAACTATTCAAGTAAATTACGACAACCCAAATAACCAAATCTGAATAAACAGTTAGAGTAATTTACCAGCAAATAAAATCATACAAAAATTATCAGCAATCTTAAATAATGCTAATAAACTTCGAATAACCAGATATGTCAGCTTATCATTTAGCAAGCAAATCCCAAAACAAAGAAAAACAGATTACAAATTCAGTAACTTAAATTCAAACATTCAGCAAATAAGGAACAAATTATATTAGCTAAGAAGAGATTTTATCAGCTTTTAAACAGTAAAGGCTAAAACACAAGTAAGCTATAACAAAACTACCAATTCAAATTCAGCAGATCATCAACTTAAAGCAATTAATCACCATATCTGACTGAAAATTAAGCTCGTATAAACCATCCAGAATCGTTCAAAACTAAAAACTGATACATCAAATTAAAAATATAACATGACAGAAACTAATTCATCCTCAAATCAGTCATATAAAATCCCATATAAAAACTTAAACTAACATATCAGTCATTACAGAATTCATGAATCTCTTATACTACTTCATACAAAATAAATCATAAACTTCATTTATAACAGACAGAACTAGTGATAAAAATCAGATACACTATTAAATTCAAGTAGCAACATCAAATTTCAAAATAATTAACATAAAAACTAATTTAATCTAAAAACTTTTGAATTAAAAGAGACTGTGAACCTTTTGAAGAATACGTTGTGCCGTAACGCAGCGCTGAGCTGGTTAAATACGCGAGCACTCCATCACCGGAACACCACCATACCACCATTATTTATAACTCGTACCACCATAAATCTCGTGCCTGTTTGTGAATACTTTCCAGTAGGGAAAGTATTTTATCCAAACTTAAACTTTCAACATTAATTATAAACTATTATTTAGTTTATAACTAACATTTCAACAATTATCCTTGTGAAACAGTAATTAGATTTAACTCATTTATCAATTGAAAGCAGTAAAAAGAATTAAAATAAGACACGAATGAGAATTAAATCAACTAAACTTTCATTAATTTTCAGTAAATATTACAAAGCTTATAAAGAAAATACAAAATTAAATCTAAATCTATTTCTACAACATAATATTAAAGAAAAGTAAAGGATGGATAATACAAGATAAATTGGGGGTTTATATAGCCTCCCCAGGCTGTTGATGAAGGGTATCTTCGAATATTCCATGGGATATTCCTCTTTGATTTCAGCCTTTGGATCTTTTCTTTCTCTTTCTTTCTTTGATCGGATGGTTGAGATGACTCAATCTAGCACACGGATTGCCAACGTGGCATCCGTGTGCTAGTTGTGCTTCTTTTGAGGCTCCTGATTGGTGGAATAGAAGAAGTGAGGTGTACAATCCAATAGCAAATCGCCACGTAACTCTCTCGTTCCATCTTTTCTCTTCCTTAAAGGTTGGGGGTTTTATTCCCCTTGGTGTGAATTAAAAGTTTAATTGAAAATCCCCAAATAAAATTGATTTATTTGTGACTTAGGGTTTTTGTGAATAGTGATTTGGGTGCCTGGTTTTAGGATGAAAAATGGGGAGGAATGTGAATCTCGAATGTATCGAAAATAAAATAACAATATGTGTGAAACGAGTGGGAGAGAATATGAGTGGATCGGTTTATTTAATGTGAGTGGAATGAGGTATTTATTTATTGTGAAAAGAAAGTAAATGGACGGTTTTTTATAAAGAAAAGTGAATGGAACGTTTAAATAAACGTGTGAAATAACCCTAAAATCCCAATACAATCCTTTCATTCGTTTATAGCTTCCAATTTGGGCCTGGGCCCAAATAAAGTTCTTCATCCGACGAATATTACCATCCATTTGGGCCTAATGGGCTATTTGTATTTTCAAATGACTCAAACTATTATCTTGAATTATAAATGGGCTTTTGATCCCATTTACCCCTTTGTGGGACCCACTTGGCCCGTTTCCTCGATAAATGATGAAATCCGCTAAAGTCGAGTTTGATTTTGGCTTCTTTGATATTTTCCTTCAATCTCGTGTCGATATTTGCCGGTTTTCGTGAACTTGGTACCTACACACATTCAAACAAGAAAATAACATATCCAAGGCATATTTGATACATTTTGTGCAATATTTCATTGTTATAAGATACAAATGATATGAGTATATACACTCATATCAAATTCCCCCATGCTAAGCAATTGCCGTGTCCTCACGCAATGATAAAATAAAACTATAACTACACCATCTTTTGACAATTTATTTTGCAAAGACATAAAATAACTTTAAGGATCATAAAAGCTCAAATAGATTCATCGTCCTCGACTTTTCACTTTTCCATGCCAAGTGCAAAAACAAGATCATTGTTATTATAAGTTGGTAGACTAACACGAACTCATGTGGGCTAATTATTCACTTAGACTCCCTTATTCTTAGGTGTATCTCTTATATTTTATTGTTGTCTTGAATGATCACGAGGATGCATTGTTGACTTATTTCGATAATTTATTAGGCCGAAAATAAGGTGAACGATTTAATCAATAGTTAGCTAAAGGACAAAATCTTTTAAAACTGCTTCTCGGGATCTCATAAAGTTCATATCTTAGCATACCTTGCTTCGCGATTTGAGACCTTTCTCGGACTGATATTTGGCAATGACTTTATACTTCAAACCTTGAGAGACGTTCATGAAAGAATGGTCTTCTCTTCATATATGAATTTCTTCACTTAAAGTTTTGAGAGATTCATACTTGGACCACGACTTCTTCATTTTTCTCTAATCTTTATTTGGGATTTTGATATACAACGATCCGCCTCCTTTTTGGACTTGGCTTCATTTATCCTCATACCTTATTATGGTCTTTTTGGATAGACTTCTCAATGACTTTTGGGAGTATTTTGCTTTTTGTCGTGTGTCTCGATCCTTCATATTGACTTTTGATAAATGAATCTTCACATCACTTGAGATCTTTAGCAATAAAACATAGCCCTCATGTCTTGTTAGGACCTTTTTGGACTCGCCAATCTTCGCATCCCGCTTCAATAAGTTATGCCTTGGCTATGAACTCTAATCCATACCGAGCAACTTTTAAACGATCTTGGGCTAGAAGCTAAGTAACTTTTCAAATCGTTCAACCTTATTTATTGCAAATAAAATTATTAACAAGCGATGGGAGAATAGGCTTATAATTAACTCACATAAATTCCCGAAAGAATACCAAACTTATAATTGGCTCTATCATCTCTTGTTCTCCATATTGTAAAATTTCAAAAATGTGAAATCAATGGATACTTAGACTATTAAATCAAAGTTTTGGGTTTTCAAGTCATCTATAGGATCTTGCATCTTCTTATACTTTTGCAAGTTTTAGAATTTGCGTTTTAAAGTTCCCTTGATAGACGACTTTCTAGGATCAATTATAGGAGCTTGCGAAAAGTTCTTGTTCTTAACTCGTATGAATTAAGACTTTCGCGTTTTAAAGCTCCCTATATAATAGCCTAGCAAAACTTAATTCAAATACGTTAAGGAAAAGCTAAGGTTAAAAACCGAGTCGAGTCAAAAATTATTCTTATTGAAAGCCTACATTCGTGTGAAAAACACTTATTTTATTTATTAAAACTTAAAAAAATAACACTAAAAATTTAAAATTTTATTGAAAAATGAGAAAAACAACACGTTTGGACACGACAAAAGCAATTGCAAGCGATTATATCGATTGACTCTCCCATGCTAAAACCAAACATTGTCCTCAATGTTTCTTAGCTCAAGAGTAACACCCCCTTGCTAAAACACGAAGGGTCTAATGCAAAATCCTAGCATGGAAAGAGCACGCAAATCTATAAGCCGTTTATTAATTATGCCTCAAGATAAAACGTTAGTCGATAAAAATCAAGGGATAGAGAGTGTGCCCCTATTTGGCATTCAAAGAATGGAAGATCAAGTGGACCGGCAAAAACCAAACACGAGAATCGTCAAATATTAGGGTCATACCTAACATCACAACACAACAAAACACGAGCACGAGCTTGAAAGATCAAGCCTTATTAGTTATTAGAAAATAGAAAGAAGATAGAATGTATGGGACTCCCCCACAAGGCACCTCATTTTTGTTCACCGAGTCATGAGCTCGACTCGATCCCCGCATTCATTGGTCCTTAGGGAAAGTGGTGAAAACCGGCATATTAGGATAAAATCCAACATAAAGCGCGATGCCGGGGTCAAAGATCTCATCCTCGTTATCGGATGACAAACGAAAGGATAAAACTCCATCACAAATCTCTAACAAGAGATGGTAGTCACAAACAATGGTATGGATATAGCATGCTCCACAAGATAAACTCGCACCAATATGATCAAAAAGTCTTTCCATTATTGCATCGGTGAAAGGCCGAGATTTCCCTAATCAATGATTCCGGGGTCGAATACCTCGTCCTCGGTGGAGAAAGGATTAGACAACAAGGTGTTGTCCCCCCATTCTAATCCTAAATCATATGAAGCACGTGGTAATGGTGGTACAAAAGTCTCAACCATAGTGATTTCAACTTGCATGACTTTGTTGACCTTGTCACTCTTATGAACGTGAATAAAGGGGTCATGGTACTCAAAAAGAGTCGCATGAAAAACCCGCACATTAAGATCAAAGCGAGTGGGAAGGATAATTGGAGCAAAAGTAATTTCTCCCTCCGGGTCAACATTATCATCATCATAAATCGGGTGATCAAACCAAGAGTCTTCATCACCGTCATTAGACTCTTCCTCAAATTCCGAAGGAATGTCTAGGGAAAGTAACTTATCAAACTCCCTAATGAAAAGATCATCATCACAAAGGTTGTGAGATGTAGGAGATATGATGCTCTCAAAATCCTCTTGAAACAATGGATTATTGTTCAATGAAGCTTCAAATAGAGGATTTGAGCAAGTTACTAAAGTGGCATCAATCTTATCATCACACGCGGATATAAGATCATCATTCTCATTAAAAGGAAATTCATCGGAGAATTCCTTAAGAATGGTAGGTAAAACACAAGAATCACGCTCGATCTCGAGATCAGAAACGTCTTCACTTCCCCGTGGAAGTGGATCAACAAGTTCATCGGCAAACTTATCGAATGAATAATCACTAACCTCACTCGGTGTGAAGTTAGGAATCAAAGGCTCTTCAATTGAGGATTGTGACTTAGGAACATCAACATGATCCTTAGAAGAGAGTGAAAATGAGTCCATTTTCAAAGATGTTCAATTAAGGCAATATCACTCTCGGGATCAAAATTTTCACTAACAAACTCACTAGCATCAAATGGATCACTCAAGTAATCATCAATTTGTTTTTCAATCTTAGAACTTTCATCCTCGTGTGGATTGAGTGAGATGAGGTAACATTACAACATGATTCGACAAAATTAGGTTTATCAAGTTCAACACTTTCCAATTTCTTAGAAACCAATCTAGGAATTTTGTTCGGTTTGAAAATCATATGTTTATCCCCATACCTTATTTTAATCTCCTTTTCCCTCATATCAACTAAAACACCGGCCGTACACAAAAATGGTCGTCCTGAAATTATAGGCACATGAGGATTTGGCTCATAATCAATGATAGCAAAATCGGCTAGGTAAACGAACTCCCCTACTTTAACAAGGACATTTTCCGCTATACCAACCGGATGGGTGGTAGTACCATTAGCGAGCTCAATGATCATTCGAGTGGGCATAAGTCGCAAATAGTCAAGAGTTTTCCAAATGGCTAGGGGCATAACGTTAATACTAGCTCCTAGATCGGCTAGAGCTTTGTATTCCCCAAGCTCATCAAAAACACAAGGTATCAAGAATTGACCCGGATCTTTATATTTCTTAGGAATGAAATCAAAGAAATCCGAAGTACTAATCACATTCAAAGTAGCCTTGGTGACTTTAAGAAAACTTTGTTTAGGTGGAACAAATTTTCTCGATCACTCTTTCCTCATTATCATCATCATAAACGGTTATGGCCTTAAGCTCTCCCCTCGGGTTTGGAATGGTATTACTAGGTAAGCAACCCGAAGAAGATGACTGTTTAGACATGAATCCCTCAAACATCGAAAGCAACTTATTTTGACTTTGTTCCAAACTTTGGTGCATACGATTTTGACTTTGTTCTAACCTTTGTTGATTAAGCTCAATCTTATTGTTTTGCCCTTTAATCGTATTTTGAAAATCAAGTTTCAAAGTATTAATTTGCCCTTGAATGTTATTTTGAAAAGCTTTCATATTTGCCTCATTTGATTTAATATAGCTTGACAAATCATTTTGATTATTCCCTTGAAAACCTTGATTGTTTTGATTAGCATTAAACCCATTTCCTTGATTGAAATTCCCTTGGTTACCACGGTTAAAATTATTCCCATTATTTCCATTGTTTTACCTATTTTGAACCGGTGGAAAACCCGGTGGAGCAACATGATTTTGACGAGGAACTTGACCGTTGGAGCCATAAGTTCCCGTCGCGGCAAAAGCATTAGCTTGATCAAATCCCGTGTTTAAACAAGCATAA
Organism: Glebionis coronaria; assembly: GCA_025667525.1. Classification (NCBI taxonomy): domain Eukaryota; kingdom Viridiplantae; phylum Streptophyta; class Magnoliopsida; order Asterales; family Asteraceae; genus Glebionis; species Glebionis coronaria. The sequence goes on from CM046875.1 coordinate 423,397,559, forward strand.
TTAGGATGTGCTCCACCACATGATACACAAACATTCTCAACCATATTAATGGATCCATGAGGATTCTTCCTAAACTCATTCAAAAGTGTGTCAATCTTAGAGTCCAATCTAGCAATCTCGATATTAGATGAATTCACATTGGAAACAACCGGTGTGTTTCGTGAATATTGTGCTCTAAACTTATCCTCAATTATTCTCCACGCGCCTCTCGGAGTTTTTCTTAAAAGATTACCACCCGCGGCGGAATTTAAAGAATCTTGTTCAATCAAATTAAGCCCATTATAGAAAGTATTTATTTGGTGCAATTCCGAGAAACCGTGGTGTGAACATTGTCTCAACAAATCTTTAAATCTTTCCCATGCAACCCCAAACGATTCATGCACTTTTTGTTCAAATCTAGTGATCTCATTCTTAAAGTGTGTTGTCTTAGAAGGTGGAAAGAAATAATTCATAAACTTTGACACTAAATCATCCCATGTTAAGATCGAACCCGGTGGTTCTTTCTCATACCAAAGCTTAGCATTACCCTCGAGCGAGTACAGAAAAAGCATAAGCTTAATCACGTCATTCGGCACATCTCTAAACTTGAGAGTCGAGGTAATTCGATTAAAATTCCGAATGTGAGAATGCGGGCTATCGGTCTCATTGCCACGAAATTGGTCGGCACGAATGAGCGATAAGAGACCCGTCTTAATCTCAAAATGATCCGCCAAAATAGCCGGCACAACGATTGCTTCCCCATACCCTTCGGTGGGTGCACGGAGCAATTCCTCCATTGTTCGGTTATCGGCCATCTCTACAACAATAGGTGGAAGCTCGGGTTCCACTATTCGTTGTTGACGATTTCTATTTCTACGAGGAATATTTTCAAGCCTATTAAAATCATTCACAAGACGAGAAGAACGTAATTGCATACACTACAAAGACGAGAATTTAGAGGATTGAAGAAAAGAAATTAGACAAGAAGAAGATTATTTTTGGTATTTTATTTGATATTGCTCAATCAATAATGATCGATAAAAAACAAGGAATAAGGATAACTACTATGGAAGTAAATTACCCTCGGTCGACTTTGAAACGATAGGTGAAAACCTAAACGTCTCGAGGTTCAATAAGTAAACAACAATAATAAGATTTATTACTACTTGAGTCGGCAAACCAATAATAGGTTGTCCCTCTCAATATACGCACAAGCAAGCGGGGAAACGAGGTGGCACAAAGCACTTAAAGAACTTTTTCCTTAGACGGCCTTTTATAGCACGTCGCCTTATACCCACCTTATAGTTTGTATAAATCGAGTTCAAACTTCTTATTAGTATTTATCTATTTTGCCTTTTATTTTTGTTTTGGATTCGACTACAATAGCTAGGTGATGAAATCCCAACTAAGGCCTTATTTGAAAAGTATGTAAAATTATTGTTCTACGTAATACAATATATTATTCACAAAAAACGAGAAAAACGATACATACTATATAATAGAAAAATAACAAACTTTCCGAGGACGGAAAGGGTCTTCAAATCCACGATCAACAAATCTCCACAAAAGCGAATCGTACACAAGATCCCCGGCAGCGGCGCCAAAATTTCTGATGTGTCGTGGATAGTATAGTGATAATTTGGATAGGTTATAGGGTAAATTAGAAAATTACCTTTAGGAAAAAGTAATAGACTAATATTACCAATGACGAATTCAATTAAACACGTGAGTGAGTCGAGTTCGTTGTACACGAAGATCTTATGAATTTGAGACGTTTTGTTTCGTTTTGGACATTTGATTTGAATTGTTTTTCGGTTTTTAAACTATAATTAAAATCTACTAATTTTAAGCTATTTAAATTAAGCCTAAAGTGCATGAATCGTAAACCCCGCCATTTTTAAAGTCTACAAACAATTAATTGCTTAAAAGTTAACACTATTTAAAAATTAGACTAATTAAAAATCTTTAAAATAAATCTATTTAATTAAAATAACTTTACTTTACTTTAAAAAAATCTAATTTAAACTTTTTAAACTAATTATTTAATTAAAAATTACTTTAAACAAATATATTTAGAAAATTATTTCTATTTTAATTATTAAAGTCTAATTAAAAATTAACTAATTAAGCTTTTAAATAAAAACATTTTTTTTATTATTTTTATTTATTTATCATTTAACCTAAACTTACTTTAATAAAAATATTTATTAAAGATTGTTTTAAAAAAACGAATTAAAAGGTGATTAATACGTTACTAAATAAAAAAAAACTACTAAACAAGCTACACTATATTAATGCAATGAACGAGATATAAACTCAAAAGGGCCTTTAGCCCAGATGGTTAACATGTTGGTCTGCTAACCAGCAGGTCTCGAGTTCGAGACCCATTTGGGACAATTATTTTTGGAAAATATTTCTTTTGACAGATTAATAAAAAGAGAGTCTTAGGAAAGACTTTTTGGCAGCTTATTTTGATATAAGCTGTTAGGAAACAACTTATGAGTTCACAGATCAGTAGGATCTGATCACTTGCAAATCAAATAAACACGTTACATATAACAGCTAAAAAAAACTATTCAAGTAAATTACGACAACCCAAATAACCAAATCTGAATAAACAGTTAGAGTAATTTACCAGCAAATAAAATCATACAAAAATTATCAGCAATCTTAAATAATGCTAATAAACTTCGAATAACCAGATATGTCTGCTTATCATTTAGCAAGCAAATCTCAAAACAAAGAAAAACAGATTACAAATTCAGTAACTTAAATTCAAACATTCAGCAAATAAGGAACAGATTATATTAGCTAAGAAGAGATTTTATCAGCTTTTAAACAGTAAAGGCTAAAACACAAGTAAGCTATAACAAAACTACCAATTCAAATTCAGCAGATCATCAACTTAAAGCAATTAATCACCATATCTGACTGAAAATTAAGCTCGTATAAACCATCCAGAATCGTTCAAAACTAAAACTGATAAATCAAATTAAAAATATAACATGACAGAAACTAATTCATCCTCAAATCAGTCATATAAAATCCCATATAAAAACTTAAACTAACATATCAGTCATTACAGAATTCATGAATCTCTTATACTACTTCATACAAAATAAATCAGAAACTTCATTTATAACAGACAGAACTATTGATAAAATCAGATACACTATTAAATTTAAGTAGCAACATCAAATTTCAAAATAATTAACATAAAAACTAATTTAATCTAAAAACTTTTGAATTAAAAGAGACTGTGAACCTTTTGAAGAATCCGTTGTGCCGTAACGCATCGCTGAGCTGGTTAAATACGCGAGCACTCCATCACCGGAACACCACCATACCACCATTATTTATAACTCGTACCACCATAAATCTCGTGCCTGTTTGTGAATACTTTCCAGTAGGGAAAGTATTTTATCCAAACTTAAACTTTCAACATTAATTATAAACTATTATTTAGTTTATAACTAACATTTCAACAATTATCCTTGTGAAACAGTAATTAGATTTAACTCATTTATCAATTGAAAGCAGTAAAAAGAATTAAAATAAGACACGAATGAGAATTAAATCAACTAAACTTTCATTAATTTTCAGTAAATATTACAAAGCTTATAAAGAAAATACAAAATTAAATCTAAATCTATTTCTACAGCATAATATTAAAGAAAAGTAAAGGATGGATAATACAAGATAAATTGGGGGTTTATATAGCCTCCCCAGGCTGTTGATGAAGGGTATCTTCGAATATTCCATGGGATATTCCTCTTTGATTTCAGCCTTTGGATCTTTTCTTTCTCTTTCTTTCTTTGATCGGATGGTTGAGATGACTCAATCTAGCACACGGATTGCCAACGTGGCATCCGTGTGCTAGTTGTGCTTCTTTTGAGGCTCCTGATTGGTGGAATAGAAGAAGTGAGGTGTACAATCCAATAGCAAGTCGCCACGTAACTCTCTCGTTCCATCTTTTCTCTTCCTTAAAGGCTGGGGGTTTTATTCCCCTTGGTGTGAATTAAAAGTTTAATTGAAAAGCCCCAAATAAAATTGATTTATTTGTGACTTAGGGTTTTTGTGAATAGTGATTTGGGTGCCTGGTTTTAGGATGAAAAATGGGGAAGAAGGTGAATCTCAAATGTATCGAAAATAAAATAACAATGTGTGTGAAACGAGTGGGAGAGAATATGAGTGGATCGGTTTATTTAATGTGAGTGGAATGAGGTATTTATTTATTGTGAAAAGAAAGTAAATGGACGGTTTTTTATAAAGAAAAGTGAATGGAACGTTTAAATAAACGTGTGAAATAACCCTAAAAGCCCAATACAATCCTTTCATTCGTTTATAGCTTCCAATTTGGGCCTGGGCCCAAATAAAGTTCTTCATCTGACGAATATTACCATTCATTTGGGCCTAATGGGCTATTTGTATTTTCAAATGACTCAAACTATTATCTTGAATTATAAATGGGCTTTTGAGCCCATTTACCCCTTTGTGGGACCCACTTGGCCCGTTTCCTCGATAAATGATGAAATCCGCTAAAGTCGAGTTTGATTTTGGCTTCTTTGATCTTTTCCTTCAATCTCGTGTCGATATTTGCCGGTTTTCGCGAACTTGGTAGCTACACACATTCAAACAAGAAAACAACATATCCAAGGCATATTTGATACATTTTCTGCCATATTTCATTGTTATAAGATACAAATGATATGAGTATATACACTCATATCAAATTTTCGTGTCTTGGGATAATTAAAGATCAGTTTTGTGTGTAGCATGCGGTTGACACGGATTCGGCCCAAAAGAATAGTGGAAGTTTTGAAGCGGATAATAATGTTCGAGCAGCCTCAACTAATGTAAAACCCGCATGCTTTTACCATGAATAGTACCCTTAAGATCGTACGTACTAGATTAAAACTTTCCTTTTATAGTATGTTTACGTTCACGTATAAGAATTTTAAGTATTCGTACGTGTTAGAACACGATAAGTATATATTACGTATGAACACACGATAATTATTTAAATAATAATTATAATCCCGAACATGCGATCATGAAATCATGAACGTAATTTAATCGCGAGCTAATATTAATTACGTATATATATTTATTACGAACATGAATAAATATATTAAATCCCGATCACAAATTAATTAGAACACATAAAAACACGAACACGATAAAACACGAACACACTACAATAATTAGACTCGGAAAAAGGTACGGGTACCCCATGTGGGGCCCCCTACCCGCGGCTACACCAAAAGAATGGGCCAAGCCCATTTAAATTTTACTAACAAGGGGTTAAGGGGTAAAACATGTTTCACTTTTCACAAATCAAGAAAAATAGTTAAACCCTAAAATCTTTTTCCTTTCTCCTTTGTTCCTTTGGCCACCGGATATACACATCAACAAGGGGGTGTTCGGTTGATTTTTGATCTTGAATTTTGTGCAAGCATTCGTGTGTGTTCATCCTTAATCGATCCATGTATTCGGTATAACCTTTTTAATCCTTTTCTTTTATGTTTTGATTTAATAAGTCACATAAAATCATGATTTTTTAAAAACTAATTAAAAACAATTATTAAAACATGTAAATGATCATGGGTAAATCAAACAAGGGTTTTTAAGGGGTGTTTTGATGTTGGCCGACGCCTAACCGAGACCAAGGGAGGTCTCGGCTTGGCTTATGAACCACCACCGAGACCTCATGGTCTCGGTATGGTGGTGTGGGTCCCACGGCAGCAGCAAACAGGGGGGAACCCCGACTTGGTTCGGGGTATGGTGTTGATTACGGGTCCGGTTCATGGTTTCTAGTCACGACCTGGTTCATTGATTATGTTAAGGTTTATGATTTTAATAGTTATATGTTAAAAATTAAATTAATAAAACATGACATAATTAATTTAATTAACATGACTTAGGTTATAAATTTAATTATTAGATCATGAATTTTAACCTAAGTATTTATTTTTAATTAGACTTTATAATTAGTTAAGTATTAAAAACCATGACTGTAATTAATTGATCAACATGACTTAGGTTATATTATTAGTAATTAATAATACATGTTTTAACCTAAGTATTTTAACTTTATTTAATTAAAAACATGATATATTTAATTAAATACTTTTAACCTATAGTTTATTTAATTTACATGTAATAAACTGTACTTTATAAGAACATGACTTAGAATAATAATCAGAAAACACTTAAGCTTATATAATTAGCTTATTTAACCAGCTTATATCTAATTATGGAAACTTATCTATTTTAAGCAGTAATTCTATTTTGGGAAACTTTCTATTTTTGGAAACTTGCTATTTTTGGAAACTTTCTATTTTTGGAAACTTTCTACTTTTGGAAACTTTCTATTCTTGGTAACTTTCTATTTTTGGAAACTTTCTATTTTAGGAAACCTGCTATTTTTAGAAAGTTACTTATTATTACACAACAAGTATAATAATACATGAAATACAAGTAATACTTAATCAGAATAGACAGAATGTAAGATAAATACAGTATAAAGCTCTAAACAGTAAAACATGACATGAACGTATAAAATTAGTTAAGACATGACACAAAATCAGTTACGTATTCAGTAAGCAGATACTTATACACGTATGTATTTATGTAGCATTAGTGATACCGAAGTAGGACTCTCTTCCGTTCGTCTTCTTCGTTCACTGGACATAAGGTACGGATTCCCGTCCTTTCAGTATGGACATTCTTTCCTTATTACGATTCCCCGTATGCAGCCAACTGTTTTCCCATAGTATAAGTTTATATGTTTGATTGCTTATGTTTAATTTAGAATACATGAAGCCATATACATGCATGACCAGTTTCACCTAGTTATGGAGGTACCATAACCATAACACTAGAGGCACTGGTGTTATGACTTCCCCACGATGGAGTGATTGCTCGTGGCGTCCCTTCAGCTTTTGGCCATATTATTATATTTATCATGTGGGGCGTATGGGTGCATCCTAGTTACATGTTTTCAGCAGATTACTCAGTGTGAATGTAGTGTGTGCCTTGCATCCTTCACAATGAGCTAATCCCTCCTACCTAAAACCAGTATATTAAATTAGAGGCAGCCCCTCTAATTTGCATGATGAGGTCACCCCTCCAATTATTCATGCACGGTGGATTTTCATGACCTATATTGGCTAATGGTAGAATATGTTAAACAATTTTTATAAGATAAACATAAGGCTTTTCAAACTATAAAACCAGCTTCACTAAGACTTAACCGGCTTGTTCGGGACTTAGTTTCTTCCGATGTTATATGTTTAGATGCTTATATTATTCATGCTTCATTGTACATCCGTGCACCGAGCGTATTGCTCAGCCGTTTTCCTTTACATGTTCCCAAAACAACAGGTACCCAGAGACGCTCATAGACTTTAAACGTACGTGCATATGGACTGGAAGCTTTCTAGCCTTTCTTTACTTTATGCATTTTCTATACTTTGATACTCTTTCCATGGACATTGTTTAGTCCTTTCATTTACAGTACTTATGTTTGTGTGTGATGAGCTTTACTTTTGGACTACTGATGTTTGATTCCGGTATTTCCTTTTATGGTCATGAAATGTTTTAGACATTTATCCTTGTATGCTTTGATGACACGCCATAATTACACGTGACATTCCATTATCAAAATGGGGTGTTACAATTATGGTATTAGAGCCAAGGCTTCGACCTGTAGGCTCTCAAAATATGACCTGTGATTAGTGGGTAGTCACTATGGTCTTTCTAGAACTGATAGTCGTTTTCATGCATTCTTCATTTTTATGCATATATATATATGTCCTTGTCGCAGGTTTATGACTAAGTAATGGTTGGTACATGACTGGCCCTATTTAGTCGCATGTGTTTTATCGAAACTTTTAAATTTGGGACCGAACCATAAGCGTCCCCTCGCCATGTCTTTTACTTTGGGTGAACTGACCATAGGCGTTCACTCTCGAGCATACAAAAGTTTTCATAAAACTGCATCATGCATTCATATACAAATTTTCTTGCATAAAATTTTTCTCTTGATTTATTGGTATAATTTTTTTTATGAATATATAGATTTTATGTTTTGATCAATTTAGTCATAGGTTTTATGTTATGCTGTCAGATGGTTCTCACACGCGAGTAGGAACAACTCAATGCAGCAATCCAAGCTGCAATGCAAGCTTTGCTTCCTCAACTGAGGAATGACATCAGGGCTGAGGTTCAGGCTGCCAACAATCAGCAGCAAAACCAAGCACCTCATCCTCCTCCTACGGTGACATTGGCAATATGGCTGGAGAGATTCAACAAGCTCCATCCTCGAGCTTTCGAGAAAACAGATAGCCCCAGTGAAGCTGAAAGCTGGTTGGCTCACATCGAAAAGATCTTCAATGCTATGGGTTGTGACCCCGTGTTCAAGGCGAGGTTGGCATGCTACCGGTTCGGAGGCGATGTGTTAAATTGGTGGTTAGCATTGAAGCAGTCTGAGGGAGGTGACGATTGGGTGGCTGGTTTGACATGGGCTCAGTTCAGAGATAGGGTGATGGAGCAGTTCTTTCCCAAGGCTGAGCAAGACAAGCTTAAGAGGGAGTACCATGGGATCCAACAGAGAGCTGGGGAGAATAGCAATGAGTTTATGCAGCGCTTTCTTCGCTTATCTGGTTTCCTTGGTGCAGCAGTAGGTACTCCTGAAGAGCAGGCACACCACTTTAGGTGGGCTCTTCGCACATTGGTCGCAAACAATCTGGTGTGTGCTACATTTAACACTGTAGCACAAGTGGCCGATGCGGCACGTAAGCTGGAGATGCTGCATGAGAGAGATGAGTTCGGGGAAGCTGAGAAACCCGACAAGAGGTAAACATTCGTATTCAAGAGGTGACCAATCCGTATTCTTTCTATATATGTCACTTATTCATCTCTTTAAATTGTTTCTTCCAGGCAGAAAACTGGGGACCGGTCTCAGCCAGCTACTCAGCAGCAGCCTCATCAGCCCAAGGGAAACGGTCAGACTAACGACCGTTCTGCTACGGATAGGCGTGGCGGTGATGATAATTACCGGAACAACGCTGGACATTCCAACGACAGCAGGTCCTAATACTTACGCATTTTTCTTATGATTTCATGTTATAACTCATAATTCTGACACTGTAGCAAATCTTCTACCAGGAACCATGGAAACGGTAGGGACCAGAACCAGAGAGGTTCACAGCCTAGCCGTCCAGCTATCACTGGTATTCCATATTACGATTATTCGCATTGTCCTTTGTACCCTATTATAATGTCTCATGTAAAATATTTTATCAGGTACTCAGCCAGCCAGAGCACCTGCTGGAGGATATACTCATCCTCTTTGCTTTACTTGCCACTGTAGGCACCCAGGGCCATGTCGTCGTAACACTGACGCATGCTTCAAGTGTGGTCTTCCTGGCCATATCATGAAGGACTGCCGTAAGGGCGAGATAGAGGGCACATCGGGACATGCTGATACCAAGCCGCCTCCTACCACTAGACGTGTCTACACGATATCTCGGGATCAGGCCAACAAGTCTACATGTACCATTACTTGAATCTTGTATATGTATGGTCAGGCTGCGTGTGTGCTATTTGATACGGGTGCTACTCACTCGGTCATTTCTACTGCTTATGCCAAGAACATTAGGATGCTTCCCATGCCACTAGATAATAGACTTACTATTTCCACGCCTTTGAGGGACTCTGTATTAATCTCCCATGTATACAAGAGTCTTCCCCTAGAATTTGACGATAAGGTTCGTCCTGTTGACGCACTTCCGCTGGACATGAATGACTTTGACATGATTTTGGGCATGGATTGGCTATCCAAGCATCATGCTACCATAGACTGCCATTCATATCGAGTCATCTTCGGTGATGTTAATGCACCAGAGTACATTCACAACGGGTTCGTACCCGGAAGGTCTGTACAAATCATATATACCCTGCAAGCACGTGCACTACTGTCACATGGCTGCGAGGGTTATCTAGCTACGGTTCACGACATGGATGTTGAATCTCCATCAATTCAGGATCAACCAATAGTGTCGGAATTCCAAGATGTATTTCCAGAAGAACTTCCGGGCATACCACCTGCACGAGAAGTGGAATTTAATATCGAGCTCATCCCAGGAGCTGAACCGATCTCCAAAGCTCCTTATCGCATGGCTCCCATAGAGTTAAAGGAGCTGAAGGATCAACTGCAAGAACTTCTAGAACGAGGTTTCATTCGACCGAGCGCATCTCCATGGGGCGCACCGGTCTTATTTGTTAAGAAGAAGGACGGCAGTATGCGTCTTTGCATAGACTATCATGAACTCAACAAGATTACTATCCGGAATAGGTATCCACTGTCGCGTATAGACGATCTGTTTGACCAACTCTAAGGGGCCAAACACTTCTCCAAGATTGATATTAGGTCAGGTTATCATCAGCTACGGGTTAAGGAGCAGGACATCGCCAAGACTGCTTTTCGTACCCGCTATGGCCACTACGAATTTGTAGTCATGCCATTCGGCCTGACCAATGCTCCAGCAATGTTCATGGATTTGATGAACAGAATCTTCCATGAATTTCTGGACAAGTTCGTCATTGTCTTCATCGATGACATCCTGATTTTCTCAAAGTCCAAGGAGGAACACGAAGACCATCTTCGTACAGTACTACAGATTCTTCACCAGAAGCAGTTGTATGCCAAATTCTCCAAATGTGAGTTCTGGTTAGACAAGGTGGCATTCTTAGGTCACATTGTATCAGCAGAAGGAATCACTATGGATCCAGCAAAGGTTGAGGCTATTACTAAGTGGCCGAGGCCGACATCAGCAACGGAAGTCCGTAGTTTCTTAGGCTTAGCTGGCTATTACCGTAGGTTCGTGGAGAACTTTTCCCGCTTAGCACTACCATTGACCAAACTGATGCGGAAAGGGGAGAAATTCGTCTGGACTGAAGAACGAGAGAAGAGCTTTGAAGACCTGAAGCAGAAGCTAGTATCTGCACCTATTCTTACTCTCCCATCTGGTACGGGTGGATTTCAAATCTATAGTGATGCATCAGGGAAGGGACTTGGTTGTGTTCTCATGCAACATGGGAAAGTGATCGTGTATGCTTCACGACAGCTTAAGCCTTATGAAGAAAATTACCCTACACAGGACTTGGAACTTGCTACAGTCGTGTTTGCATTGAAGATATGGAGGCACTACTTATATGGAGAATCATGTGACATTTTCACGGACCACAAGATCTTGAAGTATATCTTCACTCAACGTGAATTGAACATGAGGCAAAGGAGATGGTTAGAGCTGTTGAAGGATTATGACATTAATCTACAGTATCATCCCGGAAAGGCGAATGTAGTAGCAAATGCACTTAGCAGGAAGTCCGGAATGATCAACGACATTAAAATTGAGGAGGAAATCATGAGAGACTTGGAGCGACTAGACATCGAGATCATGGTATGTGGACATGACGGTTACTGGGCTAATCTTAGAGTAGAACCTGAGTTACTCTCTAAGATCAAGGAAGCTCAGAAAGATGATGGAGAAATCTGGGCGATAGTTCAGAATTTGGAGAAACAGACGGAATTCAGAGTAGATGCAGATGGTATCGTATGGCAGGGTACGAGACTTTGTGTTCCTAATGATCAAGAACTCCAGGAAGCCTTGTTAGCTGAAGCTCATAGGTCCCCATTCTCTATACATCCTAGTTCGACTAAGATGTACCATGACATCAAGCAGTACTTTTGGTGGAGTGGTATGAAACAAGATGTGGCCACTTACGTCTCCAAATGTCTTACCTGCCAGCAGGTTAAGATCGAGCATCAGTGATCTGGCGGTCTCCTTCAACCGTTAGATATCCCAGAGTGGAAGTGGGACAAAATCACCATGGATTTTGTTACTGGTCTTCCGACTACCAAGAGGAAGCACGATGCAATTTGGGTTATCGTAGATCGACTTACCAAATCAGCTCATTTCTTACCGATCCGCAAGGAAGATTCGGTCAGTAAACTCGCCGATACATATAGAAGAGAGATCATGAGACTCCACGGTGCTCCATCCAGCATCGTCTCAGACAGAGATCCTCGATTCACTTCGCGATTTTGGAAGAGTCTGTAGAAAGCTTGGGGTACACAACTTAAGCTTAGCACGACTTTTCATCCTCAAACAGACGGGCAGTCGGAGCGAACGATTCAGACATTAGAAGACATGTTGAGGTCATGTGCGTTGGAATGGACGGGTGATTGGGACGATTATATCTGTTTGGTGGAGTTTGCATACAACAACAGTTGGCACGCAAGTATCAAATGTGCTCCTTTCGAGATGTTGTATGGCAGAAAGTGTCGCGCACGAATCTGCTGGGATCAGGTTGGCGAGCGAACACTTGAAGGACCAGAGATCATAGAGATGACTAATGAAAGGGTCGCAGTAGCTAAGCAGAAACTTCAGGAAGCACGGTCGCGTCAGAAGAGTTACGTCGATAAGCATCGTAGGGACATACAATTTAACGTAGGAGATCACGTCTTTCGTAAGGTTTCACTGTCACGTGGTGTTAGACGCTTCGGGATTAAAGGGAAGCTCAGTCCTCGTTTCATCGGACCGTTTGATATCATTGAACGAGTCGGTGAAGTATCTTACCGGTTAGCGTTACCTCCGCAGCTTTCGCATGTACACAATGTGTTTCATGTGTCCTTACTCAGAGGGTACCAGTATCATCCCCTTCACATGGTTCAGTATCCACTGGAACAGATACGTGAAGATCTCACTTTCATAGAAGAACCCGAACGAGTTCTTGACAGACAAGAACGAGTCATGAGAAGGAAGATGATTCCATTCGTCAAAATCCTTTGGAGGGATCATACCGAGCGGGAAGCCACTTGGGAAACATAGGAGTCTATCCGGGCTTCTTACCCTCATTCCATATTTTGAATTCGGGTATGTTCTTCTTTTCCAGTTTACTTTATCTATAATTCAGGGATGAATTATTCTTTTTAGAGGGGAAGAGTTGTAAAACCCGCATGCTTTTACCATGAATAGTACCCTTAAGATCGTACGTACTAGATTAAAACTTTCCTTTTATAGTATGTTTACGTTCACGTATAAGAATTTTAAGTATTACGTACGTGTTAGAACACGATAAGTATATATTACGTATGAACACACGATAATTATTTAAATAATAATTATAATCCCGAACATGCGATCATGAAATCATGAACGTAATTTAATCACGAGCTAATATTAATTACGTATATATATTTATTACGAACACGAATAAATATATTAAGTCGCGATCAATAATTAATTAGAACACATAAAAACACTAACACGATAAAACACGAACACACTACAATAATTAGACTCGGAAAAAGGTATGGGTACCCCATGTGGGCCCCCCTACCCGTGGCTACACCAAAAGAATGGGCCAAGCCCATTTAAATTTTACTAACAAGGGGTTAAGGGGTAAAACATGTTTCACTTTTCACAAATCAAGAAAAATAGTTAAACCCTAAAATCTTTTTCCTTTCTCATTTGTTCCTTTGGCCGCCGGATATACACATCAACAAGGGGGTGTTCGGTTGATTTTTGATCTTGAATTTTGTGCAAGCATTCGTGTGTGTTCATCCTTGATCGATCCACGTATTCGGTATAACCTTTTTAATCCTTTTCTTTTATGTTTTGATTTAATAAGTCACATAAAATCATGATGTTTTTAAAAACTAATTAAAAACAATTATTAAAACATGTAAATGATCATGGGTAAATCAAACAAGGGTTTTTAGGGGTGTTTTGATGTTGGCCGACGCCTAACCGAGACCAAAGGAGGTCTCGGCTTGGCTTATGAACCACCACCGAGACCTCATGGTCTCGGTATGGTGGTGTGGGTCCCACGGCAGCAGCAAACAGGTGGGAATCCCGACTTGGTTCGGGGTATGGTGTTGATTACGGATCCGGTTCATGGTTTCTAGTCACGATCCGGTTCATTGGTTATGTTAAGGTTTATGATTTTAATAGTTATATGTTAAAAATTAAATTAATAAAACATGACATAATTAATTTAATTAACATGACTTAGGTTATAAATTTAATTATTAGATCATGAATTTTAACCTAATTATTTAGTTTTAATTAGACTTTATAATTAATTAATTATTAAAAACCATGACTATAATTAATTGATCAACATGACTTAGGTTATATTATTACTAATTAATAATACATGTTTTAACCTAAGTATTTTAACTTTATTTAATTAAAAATATGATATATTTAATTAAATACTTTTAACCTATAGTTTATTTAATTTACATGTAATAAACTATACTTTATAACAACATGACTTAGAATAATAATCAGAAAATACTTAAGATTATATAATTAGCTTATTTAACCAGCTTATATCTAATTATGGAAACTTATCTATTTTAAGTAGTAATTCTATTTTAGGAAACTTTCTATTTTTGGAAACTTGCTATTTTTGGAAACTTTCTATTTTTGGAAACTTTCTACTTTTGGAAACTTTTTATTTTTGGCAACTTTCTATTTTTGGAAACTTTCTATTTTAGGGAACCTGCTATTTTTAGAAAGTTACTTATTATTACACAACAAGTATAATGATACATGAAATGCAAGTAATACTTAATCAGAATAGACATAATGTAAGATAAATACAGTATAAAGCTTTAAACAGTAAAACATGACATGAACGTATAAAATAAGTTAAGACATGACATAAAATCAGTTACGTATTCAGTAAGCAGATACTTATACACGTATGTATTTATGTAGCATTAGTGATACCGAAGTAGGACTCTCTTCCGTTCGTCTTCTTCGTTCACTGGACATAAGGTACGGATTCCCGTCCTTTCAGTATGGACATTCTTTCCTTATTAGGATTCCCCATATGTAGCCAACTGTTTTCCCATAGTATAAGTTTATATGTTTGATTGCTTATGTTTAATTTAGAATACCTGAAGCCATATACATGCATGACCAGTTTCACCTAGTTATGAAGGTACCATAACCATAACACTAGAGGCACTGGTGTTATGACTTTCCCACGGCGGAGTGATTGCTCATGGCGTCCCTTTAACTTTTGGCCATATTATTATATTTATCATGTGGGGCGAATGGGTGCATCCTAGTTACATGTTTTCAGCAGATTACTTAGTGTGAATGTGGTGTGTGCCTTGCATCCTTCACAAGGAGCTGATCTCTACTACCCAAAACCAGTATATTAAATTAGAGGCAACCCCTCTAATTTGTATGATGAGGTCACCCCTCCAATTATTCATGCACGATGGATTTTCATGACCTATATTGGCTAATGGTAGAATATGTTAAACAGTTTTTATAAGATAAACATAAGGCTTTTCAAACTATAAAACCAGTTTCACTAAGACTTAACCGGGTTATTCGGGACTTAGTTTCTTCCGCTGTTATATGTTTATATGCTTATATTATTTATGCTTCATTGTACAGCCGTGCACTAAGCGTATTGCTCGGCCGTTTTCCTTTTCATGTTCCCAAAACGGCAGGTACTCAGGGACGCTCGTAGACTTTAAGCGTACGTGCATATGGACTGGAAGCTTTCTAACCTTTCTTTACTTTATGCATTTTCTATACTTTGATACTCTTTCCATGGACATTGTTTAGTCCTTTCATTTACAGTACTTATGTTTGTGTGTGATGAGCTTTACTTTTGGACTACCGATGTTTGATTCCGGTATTTCCTTTTATGGTCATGAAATGTTTTAGACATTTATCCTTGTATGCTTTGATGACACGCCATAATTACGCGTGACATTCCATTATCAAAATGGGATGTTACAACTAAAGTATGGTTTCGTCTTTCAACAACGCCGTTTTGTTCAGGTGTTCGAGCAATAGATGTATCATGTCCTTCGTCTTCAAAATAGTTCCTCAGAGTAGAATTCAAAAATTCTGTGCCTCTGTCAGTACGTACCACTTTTACTTAAGCTTGAAGACCACGTTGTATCAGTTTAAGGAAGTTGATGAGAACTTCGGGTGTTTCATCCTAGGACCTTAAGAAGTGAGTCCATGTGTACCTTGAGTAATCATCGACAATTACCATAATGTATTTCTTCCCATTGATACTTTGAACACGCATGGGACCACACATATCGATATGTAGAAGATCTAACCGTCGTTTAGAGCTTGGTGTAGTCTTTGTCTTAAAGCTACTTCATTTAGCTTTACAAAGCTCACAAGAAGAACAAAGATGATCTTTGATGAATTTCAAGCTTGGAAGGCCTCTCACAATATCTTTCTTGGAAAGCAAGTTGATGGTATCAAAATTGAGATGAGATAAACTTTGATGCCATAAGCATGCCTGAGTCATTGAAGCTTTAGCCATGAAGCAAATTGGATTTGTAGAAGTTGTGTCTTGAAGTGAGATTATGTAAAGATTTGTACTCCGTGAACCAGTGAGTAAATCATTCCCATCATAATCACGAACAAAACATGTCTTCTTTCTAAATGCAACCTCCAAATCTGCATCACAGAATTGACCAACCGAGAAAAGATTGTGATTGAGCCCTTCGACGCATTATACCCTTTTGATCGTGATATTCCCCTGAACCAAATCTCCATATCCTAGGATTGGTGCAAATTGATCATTTCCGAATCGGACCGTACCCAGGAACTTCTCCACGAAGTTAATTAGAAGCTTGAGATTCCCCGTCATGTGCTTCGTGCATCCGGAGTCCCGTATGAAGAGAATTATTTGTATCACCTGCAGAAGAATTAGAACACGATGGAGCATTTGCTAAATTGGATACCACGTTAGTTGTGATTTCAGAATCATTAGTGTCCTTAGCAACATTTAAAGGCATACAAACACTCGTTGTCACATTTTCTGTCCTAACTTTAGGCATCTATTTATATCCTGGAGGACATTGATTAGCAAACCACCATTTCCAAGACTTGCTAGCAGACTCTTATAATTCCCTAACTCTGCTTCTAGGGTTCTTAGTGGTGGAGTCTGATGCATTACTTTTCTTAGTGGGGGTTGCACCAGAATGGTTCATTTTGCGTTTGGGTTTACTAGCACTAATAGGCATCGTAACTTGCTTCTTAGTTCTAGTATCTACACCTTTGAAATTATTCATATCACACATAGAATGATTAGAATTAGCACATTTTCCACATTTGACACAAAAAAATTTAACATTCAAAGCATTCAAATCAATTAAAGCATTCAAATCGTCATTACACGCGATTACAGACTTTTTATTCTTAAAAACATTCAAATTCCTAGGGTGTTCTTCTACTTCCTTCATTTTCCCGTGACTCTTGTGTTTCCAGACCTTATCATTCACTTGAGTGCACTTAAGCTGAGGCCGCCTAACACTAGCAGTGGATACTACTCCTGTAGTATAAGACACACGAGTATTAGTGTTTTTAGAAGTCTGAGGCGATTGACTAACTTTGTTTGTGGGTTTAGTGGTCATTCTATACATCCCTGGTTTAATCACATTATTGTGCTTAACGCTTGGTGCTTGAGTATTCCTTATGAGTTGAGTCTGTGGTAACCTTTCCTTTCCATCCATCTTGGGGGCAAACACAGGTTTTGCAAACGAGGAATTTGAGAAATCGGATGGTTTTCCGAAGATAGAGGATCTATTCTCTTTATAGGCATTGGGTTGTCTAACAACAGATTTCTTAACGCTAGGTTCCATAACTTTCCCACCCATCTTAGCAACGAGTTTCTTCAACTCTGCTATTGCTATGTCTTTTTCTTGTAACCGAGCTTTCAAATCTGAAATATCAAGACTTTTTTCGTTTAGTAATCGACATGACTTAAATAATTTTACTTCCAAAGCAAGTTCAAGTGAATGACAATGTTTTTGAAGATAATCATATCTATGTTGAAGTAACGAAAACTCTTTTTGGTCAACTTTATTTGAAAACTCAGTTTCAAGACGTTCACACTCTTTGACTTGATCAAGATATTGGCATGCACCATCAGAATATTCATCAATATCAGCACAAGATGTAACATAAACACACATAATATCTTTTGAGAGGCATTCTTGCAAGAGTAGATCATATGCTATAGAAAATTCGTCTCTTTCAGGTTGATGGTCATTCACTCCTTGTTCAAGAGATTACACATATTGCAAATCATCAAACATTTCTTGCTTAATTAATGTTTCAAATTCCAAAAAATGTTTTTGCGTTCTTTCCGCAAGCGGAATCAAAATACTTTTCACAAGCACAGTTATATTGTGAGGAATTTCTTTGTTGCCTTTCAAATGTTCACAATCTTTCCAGTCGTCTTCAACAACCTTTTTGAAATTTTCGATGTTTTGTTTAAGAAAACTAAGTATTTGCTTACTCTTGCTTACGAAAGCTTTATATGGAAAGTACTCAATAAATTTTGAAACATTAGTTTTCTTAGTGACAAAAATTTGTCTCCATTTAATTCTTATTTGTTCACATTCGTAAAATATTTTCTCACGAGACTTCTGCTTTTTGTGGTTTGAAAATTTCATAAAGACTATTTTCATAAGCATAATTATATGGTTTCACAAAGTCTTTATTCACTAGTGATCTACTCTCTTCTTCAAAAACTAACGACTCATCACTATCAGGCCTAGCAATTAAACAATCAACGTCGGTCCATTGGGACTCCTCAAGATATAGGCGCGGGTTCTCAGATTAAGCTTGCTCGAGGTACTTAGGACTAGCAAAACTAGCGTTACCCTTGAAAAACGAACGAGGTGCCAACATTCACATGGTTTGAATATATTGATTTGTTTTACTCCCCCCAACTAGTGAATGGGTGGCTATCGTTCAAGAAACGATCCGCATCCGCCCCCATGACTTATAAGAAGCCCTTAGATTCCCTTAAGAATTGGTACGACCACTATTTTTTCGTAGATGAGAAAGTATTCCCCCACCCCTTTTGTCCTCAAAACCAGAGCACCCAAAGACTATCCTCCCAAATCCAAGGACTATAGCAGTAAGGATTTGAAAATATTAGACACCCACCGTACATAGTTTGATAGGGGTCTGCCGGAGCATTTCCTCTGCTTAGTAGGGATCAACCGCTATTACTATGGGAGGGAGGATAGATATCCGTGCTTTCTGACCGAACGTAGGCAGGGTAGGTCTTCTATATTTTAGATGCAAACATGTCTTATAGTGCTTGTGAAATTACTAATCCGCATGTATGCAAATGTCCGCAGAGATGAAGCTGTTTGGTTTATTACGCCAAGGCGATCCAAGCAAAGTTCCTCAAGGGTCACGACCACTGAAAGAAGGTGAACCCCCCTTGCTAGAGGCCACCATCAACATGACCATCCCGCTGGAAGAAACAACTCAGCAGCGGTCGGATGAGGGGGAGCCCATGATCCAGAAGTCCCCCTTAGACTTCCAGAATGAAGATGGTGAGGAGCTGCTGTTGGAGGATGCCGAACCGCACCAAGATGAAGAAGAAGAACCCACCAATCCAGCTAACAATCGCACCGGTGAAGAAGATGAAACAATACAGGATTCTGGATCCCCCCAGCCATCAGAGCCCAATCTAGAAAGCGGAAGACCACCAGGAAGGTAGCAAAAAACCTGGAGGCTGGGATAGGGGCACACAATGCTCCCAAAAAGAAGCTAAGGCAGGACCATCCGCAGTTCCAAGAGGGAAGCAGTGTCTCTACGGCCCAAGTCGATCCTTCGCTGCATGTTGATGAGCAAGTCTGGAAGGCAACCCCCGTGAATGTCGTGGCTCCTACCACCACGGGACCCGTGACTGGCACTACGTAAGTACCAATCAACACTCCACAAAATATAATCCACGAACAAAAACTAAAAAGTGTTCTAATAACAGGGCGGACCCGTCGATAGTAGCACAGGAGTAGGAGGTGGAAAAGGAACCCTCACCCGTCATATTGCTGAGACCTCCATCCCCTCTTGTGACTCATGAAGAGGAGCCACGTCCTAAGGGACCCGACACCAACCTGCGCCCAGCCTGGAACTTGTCCAGCTTAACAAGATTAGAGGCAGAGTCCGAGTGCAGAGAAGTCATGGAACACATCACTCCTCCAGCACTAGCATAAGACTTGGATGAAATCGAGCACGAGACGCTGTTGGAGCAGTTTGATGTATCCTCCGCGCACCAGGTGACAGTTGGTGCGGCCCTACGGCGCCGCCTGATAAAAGCCTTGACCAACGTGAGCCGTGCTGATAGGAAAATTGCTCGCCGAGAAGAACTGTTGGAAAAACATGAGAAGACTATCACATCCCTGCAGGCAGCTTTAGTCATAGCCGAGTCAACAATCAAGGAACAAATCCACCACGCCAATGCCCACGAGGAAGGCATTGCTAAGCTGGAGGCCTTCCTAGTTGGATCCAATGAGAAGGTATATGCTTCTATTGATACTCATTGTTCACACAAAAAACCCATATTGTCTTGTAGTAATTCCAAGTATTATTTATAGGTATCCGCAGCCGAAGCCGCCACCAAAGCCGTAACAGTACAAGCCTTCACCATTGCTGAGGAACGCGACACACTTAAGGATGAACTTACCCATGCGCGGACTACTTTGGAAGAGCGAGCTGTGGTAGCTGAGGGAGAACTGAGCAAGATTGCAACGGACTGCGCCGGAGTGTTGTGCCCTCCCTTGCTACAGCCATAGCTGGGCGTAGATGGATGGTTGGCCAGGGAATGTGACTTGCCGTGAACAAGGTAATAGAGGCTCCTTACTTGTTGCAGGCTTTTGCAGATGTTGTATCGGACATCATTGACCGTGGTAGGCACGAGGGTTTCACCAAAGTTGCGGAGCTAATAAGCAAGAAGGAAGACATTAACCAACATGCCTACCACAACCCTCTAGCTGAAGAGAAGATCACCGCATCGATGGCCGCCCTTGGGGAAATCCAGCACCCATTCCTAGACGAGCTAGAGTCGCTGAAGGATGCCCCCAATGAGGTGATAATGTCCAAGCTCACCGCCGATCCCATCCAATTGACCCTGCCCACCTACGACTCTATTTTAAAGGTGATGAAAGGTGAGAAGCTGTTAGCCGAGGCGTTGGATGCTAACATGAGCAGGACACAAGGTGGAAAAGATGCTCGCGGTGAGGTCCTCCGCGCCTTGATTGCAGAAGGGAAGAAAGAGATAGGAGAGTTCTTACCTCTTTTGTAATTTACATTGTAAACATTTGTGCCTTTATTCGTCCGTGTATGTATACGGCTAGAACTGATAATATTGTTATAACTCATTATGTTTATGTAAGTCTGTGATAACCACGGCTACTTTTGTGTTTTGAACTTGAAACTTGTGTATTTTCTTTAGATATCATGTATCTATATTGCATGACATGTCACGTCTTACCCAAAATACAACCAATTCTATATTTTAGTAGACGTGCGGCGTGCGTCTTTACCCTGCAAAGCACTACGTGAGCGCGTCATAGGGAAACTTATTACAACGTCTTGTAAAGAAGGTTTCTAGTAAGGATACATGATCCACGTCACTGGGGTTGCATCCCTCTTATGCGACAAGTTGAATTATTAGGTTCACTTAATCCTCTTACCCCGCCTGGAGGCGAATAGTACATGTACGGTTTTGAATGAATGCATATGAATAAGAGATAGCACATTATAGCAATAACAACTAAATCTATACGATAATAATTTGCACATAGAATTTAAAATACACGACAATAATTTGCACAAGAACAAGCCGTGGAGCTAGCTAGGCACCACGACATTTTATTAGAACGTTTACGATTTTTGTTTTGACAAGAATGAGAAATCCTAAAAACAAAGGGAACCTAGAAAGCATGAAAAACAAAACAAAAGAGAATACATGGATCTTCATTGAAGCCAACTATAGCGAAGTGTCCATGCGGAAGCCGTAGCCTTTCAAAGATAGCATCTTTTAAGATTGCAGATGTTCCACGTGCGTTCCAGGTCGCGGCCATCCATGTCACGCAACTTGTACGCGCCCCGTCCTAAGGCTTCCGTAACCTCATACGGTCCCTCCCACTTGGGGCCCAGCTTTCCTGTATTCTCCGCTCGACTTGCCTCGTTGGCACGATAAACAAAATCTCCCGGTCGAAAGGAAACACCTTTAACCTTGGCGTCATAATAAGCCTTCATCCGTGCCTTGGACTTGGCCTCATTGATAGCCACTATTTCTCTTTTTTACTCTAACAAGTCCAGATTAATCCGGAGTTGCTCGTCGTTCGTGACAACATTAACCTCCGCTGTGCGGATGGTCGGCATTCCAATTTCTGCTGGTATAACAGCTTCAGTCCCGTAGGCCAACACGAATGGAGTGTCCCCATTGCCTGTTTTAATCATAGTCCCGTGTGCCCATACAACATGTGGCAGCTCATCTACCCATTTGGCACTTCGTTCATCCAGGCGTGCCTTGATGCCCTCACCTAAGCTTCTATTTGCCTGCTTCACAAGACCATTTGTCTACGGGTGCTTAACAGATGCGAAGCGCCGCGTGATATTCAATGTTGCGCACCAGTCCTTGAATGGATTATCCGCAAACTGCTTCCCATTATCCGAGATGATTTCTCCTGGCAAGCCAAAACAGCGCACGATGTTTTCCCAAACAAACTTTTTAACCTGTTTGCCTGTAATGGATTTAACTGCTTTAGCTTTTATCCATCGTGTAAAGTAGTCCATTGCAACGATCAAGAATTTAACTCCCCCTGCAGCTACGGGAAAAGGTCCTGCAATGTCAATCCCCCACTTATAGAATGGCCATGTGGATGTAATGGGTGTCAGTTCTTACTGCGGATGTCGCGGTACTGGTCTATGCACTTGGCAATCACTGCATTTATGAATCATGTCGCGTGCATCCCTATGCATAGTAGGCCAATAATATCCTGTGCGTAGAGCTTGTGCCACTACAGATCGGGGGCCTGCGTGCATACCGCATAGCCCTTCATATATCTAACTGATCACATAAGTAGCATGGCGTGGCCCAACACACCGCAACCATGGCTGTAAGAAAGAGCGCTTGTAAAGAATACCTTCTCGAAGCTCAAAGTGCTGCGACTTCCGTCTGATACGCCGTGCCGCCTTTTCCTCATCCGGAAGGGTTTCGTCAGTTAAATAGCTGATGATCGGGGTCATCCATGTAGGTCCCTCTTCCTCAACTATAGCTGCGACTTCCCCTTCCGTTATAGACTTTTTCTTTAGTATTTCTACCAAGACTTGCTTGGATAAATGGGCAAAACTTGTAGACCGATCTTACTAAGAGCGTCCACCTTCTTGTTTTCACCTCTTGGTACCTGTTTGATAGAAAACTTGCTGAAAGTAGGGATGAGCGACTTGACTTTCTCCAAGTACCGGACCATGTTGTCCTCCTTGGCTACGTAACCCCCTAGAATGTGGTTTGCGACAAACCGTGAGTCTACGTAGGTCTCAAGGTTGTGGACTCCCATTCTAGCGGTGATTTTTAAACCCGCAATCAACGCTTCATATTCTGCCTCATTATTGGTGGCTGTGAACTCAAAGCGCAGGGCGTATGTAAACTCCATTCCTTCCGGATTCTAAGAATGAGACCAGCTCCCGATCCGCTCCTACACGAGGATCCGTCAGTGAATAATACCCATGGTTCTACTGGAGCTTCCTCTTGTTGTATTACTGGTTCGTCCTCATCTGGCTTCTCAACCAAGAAGTCTGCCAAGATTTGGCCTTTGACCACAGTGCTTGGTCTATAGGAGATGTTATGCTCTCCTAGCAGAATGCTCCACTTCTGTAACCTGCCGGCCACGTCTGGTTTTGAGATGATTTGTTTTATCGGTTGATCAGTAATAACCACAATTGGGTGCGCCTGAAAGTACCGGCGTAACCGTTTTGTGGCGAATACTAATGCCAAAACCAATTTCTCCATAGAGGAATAATTCAACTCCGGCCCTTGTAGTGTTCTACTTATGAAGTAGACCGGAGTTTGGATTGTATCCCTATCCGTCATAAGTACCGCACTTATTGCTCCATGTGTAGCCGACAGATACATGATGAGCTCTTCCTTAGGTCAGGGTGCCACTAGCATGGGAAGAGCTGCAAGGTGTTGTTTAAGCTGACCAAAAGCTTCCTCAGCTTCCTTTGTCCAACGGAGATCTCCCTTCTTGATACACTTCTTGAGTGTTTTGGATAGGGGGGTGACTTCTCCGCGGACTTCGAAAAGAACCTGTTTAGCCCGACCAGCTTTCCATTTAATGATTGTACCTCTTTTCGTGTCTGAGGAGACGGTAACTGTATCACCGCGTCCGTCTTTTCTGGGCAAGGTTTGATCCCATTTGGATCGATCATGTATCCAAGGAACATCCCTTTAGTTTCCCCAAACGTGCATTTTTTTGGATTCAGTTTCATATTAATCCTCCTCAACGTGTCAAACGTCTCCTGGATGTCACAGAGAAGTACCTCCTCCGTATGACTTTTGATGACTAGATCGTCAACGTAGACCTCAAGGTTACGGCCTATCTGTGAGTAGAAGGCTTTATCAACAAGCCGCTGATATGTTGCCCCGACGTTCTTTAGTCCGAATGGCATTTTTGTATAACAGTATACGCCCTGACTAGTATGAAACGCCCTTTTCTTCGCGTCCTCTTCTGCCATCTGGATCTAGTGATATCCTTTGTACACGTCTAAGAAGCACTTAAAGGGATACCCACATAGGGATTCCACTTTCCAATCAATCTCTGGTAACGGATAGCAGTCCTGTGGACAGGCTTTGTTTAGGTCTGTGAAGTCCACGCACATGCGCCAGCTCCCGTCATGCTTCTTGACCATGACCGGTTTGGATAACCACTCGTGGTAGTATACCTCACGCATAATTCCTGCATCCACTAATTTCTGTACTTCATCCAATATTACTTGGCTGCGTTCTGGTGCTTGACCCCGCTTCTTTTGCTTAACGGGAGGATATCCCTGGCGGATTTGGAGTTTATGTTCCGCAATCGCACGCGGCACACCCGTCATATGCTTGGGCTCCCATGCGAATACATCCAAGTTTGCTTTTAGCAGAGAGCACATGGCCTTCTTGCCGCTATCCGAGAGTGTTCCTCCTATGGACACCTCTTGTTCCGGATAATCGGGATAGATTGCCACCTTCCAGTTGGGAGGTGGTGATCCATCCTTGACGGGAACAGGTAGGAATGGTGTTGTCACGACATGACATTCGGATTCTGGTATGATTGAGTTATATATGGTGACAATTCCTCCTTCCACAGGGAATTTAATCATTCCGTGAGCTGTGGAGGGTACTGCCCGTATGGCCAGGATACCTGGTCTGCCTATGATCCCATTGTATGGAGAGTGTGAGCGTATCACCATAAAGTTCATCCACGCCGTGGTGGAATGCTCTTCATTTCCAATGGTTACGAGTAGACGCAGCTGTCCTATTGGCCAAATGGTGTCTCGACTAAAGCCGATGAGCGGCGACGTGGCCGGTACTAATTGGCTTCTTATTTCTGGTCGTAGCTGTATGAAACAGTGTTCGTACAGTACTTCTGCCGATGACCCTCCATCCACATACATACGGCGAACATTGTGTGTTCCAATGCTTACATCAATCGTGAGATTTGCATTGGCTTCGTCACTTGCCGTGATGGGAGGGAATGAGATTTCACTACCGCGTGAAAATTTTTGACTAATTTTCTGCCTTGTGCGGCGTTGCCGGGATTGGATGATGTATATAGTCGAAGGTTTGTCTTTTTGGGGATCCTTCTTGTCGTGCTTCTTGTTATCCTTCCCATCCTTCCAATCCTTGACCAGATGTTTGAGTTTGCCTGACTTGATTAGTGACTCAATGTGCTTCTTGAGCTGGATGCACTCCTCCGTGCCGTGACCTTTGTCGTTGTGGAATTCGCAAAAGCGATTTCCTTGACGACGGTCCACCGGAGTCGTCATCGGAGGAGGTCTCGGGAAGTTCGCCCCTTCTGTCAACAAGATCTCCCGGTAGGACATCTTTAAGGGGGTGAACTTGTCCTCCGACCGCCCTCCTTTGTTTTTGCTCTTGTAGTCCGAGCCCCTTCCACTGCCTTGGCTGCTTCGATCACCCGAATGTCTTCTGGACTGGTCGTTTGATCGATAGTTGTTTCCCTTTGTAGGATAGGCCGCGGCTACCGCGGTTTCTCCTTCTATAAAGTTCCTGACCCTTTCCATGAGGTCGTCATATCTCTCCGGTCGCTTGTCATTGAGACGTCTAATTAATTCCCTGTCTGTTATGGCATGCATATAATCGGAAATTTTTAGAAGTTCCGACATTGTCATTGTGCGCATGCACTCGTCATTGAAGCGTTCGGTGAAGGCCTCCGTAGATTCCCCAGGCCGTTGCTTGACGGTCGCCAATGAGACCGGGTCCCTATTATACTTCTTTCGATGAGTATAATTGTTTTTGAACGCAGTACGCAGTTTAGTGAAGCTATCAATGCTTCGGGGAGGAAGTCCCTCAAACCAATCACGAGCATTGCCGATCAAGGTTGAATTGAACATCTGGCACCATATAGGCATGGGCCATCGTTCGATTTTTGCCTGCGTGTCAAATATCTTTAGATGATCATCCAAATCACCTGACCCATCATAAGTCTTGATGCACGCCTGCTTGCGACGCTTTTTATCCTCGGAGTAATTCCGTATGCGGAGAGTAAAGGGATCTTCCCTGGGATCACACCATGGACGGGTGAAATTAGGATCACACCATGGGCGGGAGAGACCTTCCTCTTCTGCATCACGATAATAGGGGCCACCGTAGTACCCTTCATCGTCTGGCGGCGGTGGAGGAGTACGCCTAGGTTGGCGACCCTTGGGTGGATGGTCATCCGAATCCTCTCTTGATGGACCGGGAAGGGGGCGGTGCCCCACCTTTTGGTAAAGGATCCTCTCTATGAGAAGAGCTAGGAGCCTTTTTCTCGGTGTTCATCCTATCCCACACACTTGTGCGGCGATTGTTCCTGGTTAATTCCAGGTCTGGCCGTTCGGATGAGTCATCGGATATATCTCCTTCTTCACGAGATTGTAGTAGTTCCTGCATAACACGATCCCTTATGTGCTCGAACACATTCCGAGGTTGAGGGGTTTCCTCAAAGAGGTTTCGTTCCTGGGGCCGTGCCCTCTTCTTCCTTTGAGTCTGGGGAGAGGTGCCTGATGAGGCCTTGCCAAAGTTGAGCCTAGATTGGAGGTTCCTACCTAGGTTTAACCTGGACGCGCTTCCTGGGACGATCCTCTCAAAGTTCTGCGTGAGAACTCGAGCGAGGTCTTCCTCACTAAGTGGTTCGACTTCCACTTCTTCCTCGGTCGATGGCCTGCGCGGCTCCTTGTTAGGGGGCTTAGGCGCACTCCTGGATCAGGATTGTCCAAGGTCGAGGTAGGTGGTGGGGTGATAGCGTACGTGCCTATCACACCCATGGACTGAAAAACACTTCGGTTATTTGGTCCACCAGTTTGGTTACTAGGGGACTGATTGGGAATGAGTATCCCGTCCCTTGTGGACTTCCGGTTCGCAGGATTTGTGTTCCTGGGATTTCCTTGCGGATGTCCTTTCGTCATTGGAAGAAAAATCGAGAAGCAACTTGTTCTAGCTTAGTGTATAGGTCCCACGGATGGCGCCAACTTGGTGATACAAAAGTTGGATGATCCTTGCTAGACCCGAATTAGGCTTAATTCGGGTTGGCTGGGTTCTGGCTCCTGCACCAAGTGAAATATTTGGTTGGGATCCTGCACACTAAAACAACACGCGTTAGGCTTACCGTGGGAACGTGTCCCACGATTAGACTCCGACGTGAGAGTAAGTACTCGGTTAGGGTTTAAGAATTGGATGAGAGTTGAGAGTGTGTAGAATGTAATACCTTTGTGGAACCCTTGGGGGTTCCTTATATAGGAAGTGAAACCCTAATGGACTGTCACTGATGCTTCGGCCCCAAGGAAAGGATAAGTACCAGAATTAGCTTGATTGTTATCCTCTAATTATGGTGAGCGTATATCCTCTTCTTTGGGGTAAATCCTAATCATAAAAAGAGTATGATTCTGTCTAACCCTGTACCGGCCGTGCCGGGCCGTGGCCCGCGCGCATGCATGCGGCCACTGTTCATTCGAAGCCCATAAGCTCAAATGATATTGATCCAACCCATTAGTAACAGGCCAGATGCAGGTAGTACCCGTGGGCCGGGTTCATGACCCGGTTGGGGACTATACGTCATCACTTATAAAAATCAATTTGCACTTTAAGTTCCACGACTTTGTCAATGTCTTTAGCTTGTTTGATTTTGAAATCCTTTTTCAAGTTAGCGACCTCTTCCGTTTTCGCAGTGACTAGTTTAGTTTTATCCTCTTGAATAAAATCAATCTTTTGGGCTAACTCATTCACTTTGGTGGTAGCAAGATACGTTTTGTGTCGTTCTGTACTTAAACATTTCTCTTGTTCTAAAAGCTTAAGAGTTTCGTTGTTGATGACGTATAGTCCCTAGTCGGGCTGGATAGTCCGACTCACGGGTACTACCCGCATCCCTCCGGAGTGGATTAGATACTTGTGCGATGTGCGCACATAGCCTATAAAGCCCGGTACGCCGCTGTCGCACAAGAGGTTGATTACTTAGCCAAGTCCTCCTCGCAGTGCGACAGGATCATACCGAATATAACTTATATTATAGTTATATTCGCCTAAGGAAAAGGGATATACACTTGCCTTAGTTGGATAATGAAGATCAAGCTATTTTGGAGTCATTATCTCTTCCTTTGGTCGCAAGAACAGGGAGCCCAGCATGGACTCTCTCGAGTATAAAAGGAACCCCTTCGGTTCCACAAAGGTACGATACACTCAATACCCTAAACACTAATATACTCAAAACCGATTACTTACTCTCACGCCGAAGTCTAATCGTGGGTAACAAACCCACGGTAAGCCTAACGGTGTCTGTTTAGTGCGCAGGGTCCTAAAGCAAGTTTCACTTGGTGCGAGAGCCGGAGTCCACAAGACCCAAATTAAGCCTAATTTGGGTTAAGCTCGGTCTACCCCAACTTTTGCATCAACATGTTGGTGCCATCCGTGGGACCCTTACTAAGCTCTAACAAATGACGAAAAGCGGTAAGAATGAAGGCCATCAAGGATCCTTGATGGTAGATGGCCGTATCACATCAGTAAATGTTACCCCTGGATCTGCCAGCGAGGCAAACACTCGGGACGTGAACAATCCCCCAGTTATAAGAATGGAAGGACTGTTCTCAACTCCCCTACTCGTCGCGGGGGAAAAAGACATCGAATGGGAGTCAACGCAGCCTCCTCCCAATAAACAAAAAAGAAAGACGCCCCAAGAGGAGAGAGGGGAAGTCATCGCTACAAAGGCACGCATGATGGAGGAGTATGTAGCTCATAACTTACAAGCACTCATCCCTTTGGTAGCAAAACATGAAAAGATGGTAGATGAATCAAAGTGCGTGAAGCATGCCTCATCCTCAGAAGGCAATCTGTCAGGATCAAGTGATAGTCTGTCCGAAAAACATATGCGCGCAAGTTATTCCTTGGAGGACCAAATCTTCTCACAACCTTGGAGGAGAGCCAAGAAAAACGCCTTTACGAGGCGCATACAACATTATGGAGACACCAGAAAGCGCCGCATGCCATCGAACGTGAAAACCTATGATGGCACGACGGATCTAGAAGACCACTTGAAAGTCTTTGAGTCCCAGGCAGGTATCGAACAATGGCCAGAGCCCGTATGGTGTAATATGTTTAACTCTACACTCGTAGGGAACACGCAGTCGTGGTTTGATAGGCTTCCGCCGCGAACGGTCAACGAGTATGAAGTATTGCGAAAAGCGTTCAAAAGAAATTATGTGCAACAAAAAAGGCATGATAGGAGTGCTATATCGTTCACCAGGGTAAAACCGCACCAAGGCGGATACTTGGAAGACTTTCTGGAACGTTTCAAAAGCGAGTGTCTTCAAATAAAAGGACTGCAAAGAAATTTTGAAAGTATCCTGCTTCTTGGCGGGCATACGAAACAACGAATTAATAAAGAAGCTTAATGAAAGAACGCCCGAAACCTTCGATGGAGTGCTAAGGCGGGTAAGGTCTTTCATACAAGGAGAATCGGCTGCTTCAGAAATAACACGAAGCACTTATGATCACAAATCTATTCGCATGCCCCAAGAAGGACCCAACAATCAAGGAAAATCTCCAAGCCTTGATTACGTAGGAAGGAGAAGGCAGGGGCGAGCTTATAACTAAAGGTTTACCCCCTTAAGCTAACCCCAAGAGAAATCCTAGTGTCAGAAGGTGCGAGTTTCACAAGGCCAACGCGAATGACCACCCCGGTCGAAAAACGCGCCAGTAATATATACTGTGAATACCACAATGAGAGAGGGCACACTACGAACGATGTATTCAGCTGAAAAAATATATCGGGAATAGAGTAAAGAAAGGCGAGCTAAAACACCTTGTCAAGGAAAACACGAAGGATGATAGACACAGAGTCGCTAGCGCGAACATTTACATGGTGGAATCGTGGCAACGAAGGACAAGACAGAGGGTGAGCCAAAAATTCTCGAAGGGGAAAGACATTTATTTTCCCCCACTGAATGCAAGGAACATCGCAGACGGCCCGCTAGTTATAGAAATAAGCATTGGTCAGCACAACATACATCGTATGTATGTGGATGGAGGTTCATCGGCAGAAATAATGTACGAGCACTGCTTTCTAAGGCATAGAGCAAAAATAAAGAGCCAAATGATGCCTACGACTTCCCCGCTCATCGGATTCAGCGGAGAAGCGGTATGGCCCTTGGGCCAACTAGAGTTAGCAGAAAGAGTGGGAAATGATGAGCACTCGACGGAAGTCCCAATGAATTTTTAATCATACGGTCGCCATCACAATATAACGGGATCATAGGGCGACCATCTATACTAGCAATGCGAGCGGTACCTTCTACGACTCATGGTATGATGAAATTCCCAGTTGATGGAGGGGTCGTAACGATATTCAACACGGCAGTTACACCCCTAGAATTCAATGCGATCACAGAACCGCCTAGGGTCACGATGGAACCAAAGGTGGACTCACCACCAAACTTGAAGGTAGCAATACATCCGTAGTACCCGGATTAGGAGATAACGATAGGAGGGACATTATCTGACAAAGGAAAGACAAACATGTGTCGCCTTTTGAAGGATAACTTGGACGTCCTCGCATGGGAACCCAAAGACATGACAGGGGTGCCAAGGTCGATAGCTGAACACAAGCTTCAGATCCGCGAAGGATACCCTCCAGTTAGGCAAAACAAAAGAGGACATGCCCCAAAGCGCAACAAAGTAATACTGGACGAGGTAAAAAAGCTGGTGGACGCAGGAATAATGAGGGAAGTTTACTATCACGACTGGCTCGCTAACCCGGTAATGGTAAAGAAACATGATGGCAGCTGGCGCATGTGCGTTGATTTCACAAACCTCAATAAAGCTTGTCCCCAAGATTGCTACCCACTCCCGGAAATAGATTGGAAGGTGGAATCGTTGTGCGGATACCCCTTCAAATGCTTCCTGAACGCATACAAGGGATACCATCAGATACAAATGGCAGAAGAATATGAGGAAAAGACAGCATTCCATACCAGTCATGATGTGTACTGTTACACAAAAATGCCGTTTGGACTAAAGAACGCAGGGGCCACGTATCAACGACTGGTTGATAAGGCATTTGAAAGCCAAATAGGGCGGAATTTGGAGGTGTATGTCGATGACTTGGTAATAAAGAGTCATACGGAGAGCGAGCTTATTCGGGACATACAAGAAACGTTCTCTACCCTCAGAAGGATAAGCATGAAGTTAAATCCAAAGAAGTGCACTTTTGGGGCGACAGAAGGCATGTTCCTAGGATACATGATTGACCCCAATGGAATTAAACCTTGTCCGGAGAAAACAGACGCAGTCATTCAACTCCAGAGCCCAAAGACGAAAAAGGAAGTGCAGTCGCTAAATGGGAAGCTTATAGGATTGAACAGGTTCCTATCCAAGTCAGCCGAGAAGTCGCTCCCCTTATTTAAAACACTTAAAAAGTGCATTAAGAAAGGGGATTTCAATTGGACGAAGGAAGCAGAAAAGGTCTTCGAGGAATTAAAAGCGCATTTAGCTTCGCTCCCCATATTAGTCGCGCCACGACCTAAGGAAGAGCTGATAATATATTTATTCGCAACTCATGGAGCAATCCGCGGTGCTAATGACGGACATGGACAATGTGCAAACACCAGTGTAATTTATAAGTAGAGCGTTATAGAGCTCGGAGCTAAATTACACCCCGATGGAGAAATTAGTGCTCGCGCTAGTGTTTGCAGCAAAAAGGTTGCGCAGATATTTCCAAGCGCACCTGATAGTGGTGATAACGGATCAACCCATAAAGTAGGTAATCTCAAAACCAGATGTCGCAGGCAGGTTCCAAAAATGAAGTGTTCTACTAGGGGAACACCATATTCCCTACAGACCTCGCAATGCCGTGAAAGGATAAATTCTGGCGGACTTTATCATTGAAAAGCCAGAGGAGGGCGCTCAAGGGCTAGATCAAAAGGAAGAAGACCAAGCCCCGTGGATCTTGTTCACAAAAGGGTCATCCTACACAGATGGATCAGGCGCGAGACTTATACTCACCAATCCAGAAGGAATGGAGTTCACATATGCATTACGTTTTGAATTCACAGCCACAAATAATGAGGCAGAATATGAAGCGCTGATAGCAGGGCTAAGAATCACAGCAAGAATGGGTGTGCGCAATCTCAAAGCAAATGTAGATTCTCGGCTGGTAGCAAACCATATACTTGGTGATTATGAAGCAAAAGAGGATAATATGGTGCAGTACTTACAAAAAGCCAAAGCATTGATTGAGGGGTTCCATAGGTTACAAATACGCCAAGTACCCAGGGGGGAGAACAAGAAAGCAGATGCACTTAGCAAGATAATTCCACCAGTTTTACGCACTTATCGAAACAAGTCCTGGTGGAAATCCTGAAGGACAAGTCAATCAAAGAGCAAGAGGTCACGTCGGTCGTAGCGGAAGAAGGCCCTACATGGATGACACCGATTATAGATTATTTAACGAATGACTCACTCCCGCATGATGAAAATGAGTCACGTCGAGTGCGAAGACGTTCGAGGCAATTTGAAGTCAGAGATGGGATCCTTTACAATCGATCATTTCTCCAACCATGGTTAAGATTTGTAGGGCCACGACAGGTGTAGTATATCATTACCGAAATCCATGAGGGGTCATGCGGAATGCACGTAGGACCAAGGTCCGTGGTGGCGACAGCATTACATAGCGGGTACTACTGGCCAACTATGCATACAGACGCGCGAACACTCATTAACAAATGAAATGACTGCCAGGTGCACATGCCAGTACCGAGGCAACCTCAGGAGGAACTCACGCCAATTACCTCCCCTTGGCCATTATTCAAATGGGGAATCGATATAGCGGGGCCTTTCCCTGTAGTTGCGGGAGGATTTAAGTTCCTCATAGTCGCGATGGATTACTTCACAAGGTGGATTGAGGCAAAGGCATTCGCAACGATAACGGGGATCAGATGAAAAGGTTCGTATGGGACAACATAGTATGCCGTTTCGGACTACCCGGTGAAATAATCTCGGATAATGGAAAGCAGTTCGCTGAGACCCCGTTCAAGGATTGGTGCGCGAAGAATGGGATACATCAACGTTTCGCATCGGTTGCCCACCTACAAACGAATGGACTTGTGGAGAGAGAAATCAGGAGTTTGGGGGATGGTATAAAAGCACGGTTGGGAGAACATAATAAGAAGTGGGTCGATGAGTTGTCGCATGTTTATGGGCACATTGCACGATGATCAAGACGGCCACAGGTGATACCCCCTTCACCCTTACATATGGAACAGAAGCAGTCATTCCAGCTGAGATAGGACTGCAAACACTCCGCACAGCAGAGGTAGACATGGTTACTAACGATGATGAGCTGCGATTAAACCTAGACATAATCGAGGAGCGACGAGAGTTAGCAGCAATCCGCGAAGCTAAATCAAAAGCAAAGATGAAAGGTTACTATGATTCTAGGGTACGCAAGACCTCCTTCAGACCAGGTGATTTTGTGTATCGCTCAAACGCGGTAAGTCACGCTGAGAATACAGGGAAGCTAGGACCAAAATGGGAAGGGCCCTACATAGTGACAGATGCACTTGGAAATGGTGTGTACCGGCTGCGCGACATGGATGGTCGTGACCTACAAAGACCTTGGAACATATGCCATCTAAAGAAGTGCTACCTTTAAAGGCGAAACTTCCCAAGTGAATGTATTGTTTTTTTCTTTTTATTGTTTGTGTTCAAAAATCTTGCAAGTATTAATAAAACAATCGTGGTCCCTAGCTAGTTCCACGGTGCATTCTCAAAACTTTTTCTTTATGTCATACATACTTTTTTCTTATTATATATTGCCTATTAGCGCAAGCGTGTACAACGTTTCTAGGAGAAATAAGAGGAATGAGCCTACCCTACTAATTAGACTCGTCGAGTAAGTGGGATGCACCCCCTTCGACCATGTATCGTGTATCCTTGTTAGGCCCCTTGTTATTAATTACGTCGTAGCAAGTTATGCAGCCAGTAAACTTTGAGACTGTTAAGACACACTTGTGCACACCTAACAATGGGTCAGCCTCACCTGACCGTCCTTATGGTAGTAGCGGTATACCGCGCGTAATGAGCTTCTCAAACCCATATGGACCATTTATAAGTTTACATTAGCGTATTATGCGAAATTACGCTATGAACATTAAATAGACTTTCCATAACAAAAGAAGGATAATGTTTATTACAAAGCAAACATTTGTAGATACAAAACATGAACATATGTTTACAAGTCTTTAAGGAGATTAGAGAGCAGATGGGTCTTAGAGGAGGATCTCTTTAGTTTTAGCAAATGAGGGCAGTAAGTAGTCGTGCGTGTTGATCCCAAACTTAGATCGATTAGCTTTGTGTATACGAGATTAGATCAAGTACTACACGTAGAGAAACCTTTGCTTATGAATAAAGTAACAAAGTGTTATGCGGAATTAACACTTGATCTAAAACACAATGATGTTAAACAAACTTTCACTTGTATTAGAATAATCGTGTTGATTACAATGAAAGGTTTAACTTGCGAATACTATGAAAACTGATATATGACTTTAACCTAAAAGACCTTCTTTTATAGAACAAGAAGTCTTGTACAATAAGCTATGAATCAACTATTCTAGGTAAAGATAATAATAGAAAATACAATGTCGTGCTTATCTTCACCATACATAAATAAAGAAACAAATAAACAAAAGATATTCTATCAGTGTCATCTTCAAGGCTGTCAGCGTTGACTTCTATCAGCGTCCAAAATCAATCTATCAGCGTTGACTTTCTTCTTATCAGCGTTTGGTGATCTGACCCATATTTTATTCCCAACAATCCTCCCCTAAACTTGATATCCATACCAATGATCAAGTTTCTGAATAAAAACTAAAGGCTTAGGAGGAATCTTTCAATAACTTCTTATGTTGGTGATAAACATATCTGATCAAGTCCTTGGCCACATCACTCGTATAATCAATCTCCAAGGGTGTCTCTAGCATCTTCTCCAATACTTCTTTGGACAAGAAATAGTCAGCATCCACAAGCAAATATTCTGAAAACTTTGTAGAGCTCATATGAAATACACCACAAGTAGAATATAGCCTCCAATGAAGATTACTGAGATCATCTTCAAGATCCTTCCAAATGGCAGGATCTGCTTCTTTTGGACCACACAAAGTCATAAATGTGTTCCAAAGTCTTATTCCATTAGCTGAAGTAGGTGCTTCAGCTGTATACTTGGCCTCTATTAACCTCCATAGATGCACCAAGTCTTCCCTGTCTATGCTTGCAAATATAGAAATAACTGAAGTGAAAGTATGTACCTCCTTTCCAAATCGTCCAACCTTCCAAAATCCACACTCATCTTCATCAAAACTGATAATTGGATTTCTGTCATCTAGAGGTACCACATTTACCAAATCTGAAGCTTCCAAGGGAGAAAGCTTGAGATGTTTCCTTATAACACCTTCAGTTGGAAAATATACATCCATGTCTTTAGGAAATTGAAAAGGATCTCCTTTCTTCACTGGTCTTTGAGCAATCCTTATTTCCTTTTGAATTTTCATCTCCTCTGCAAGCTCTTGTTTTCTTTCTTCTGAAAGAAACTGGTAGACATTCTGTTCTTGCACCTTCCTCCAAATAGGATGTGCCCTATACTCTAACTCCTCAAAAGACAAGGCCAGCAACTTCTTTGATGTCCAATTAGGCTGATGACATCTAAGCAACTTATAGTACAACTGCCTTCTATCTCTTTTGAGCCAGGTCTTGACCTCTTGTGCATTAAATCTCATAATCACCTTTATGTCTTCTTGTACCCTAAGAAGAACTTCCAACCCCCAAATTTGATCTGATAAACTCATACCTGGGTTGTCCATCACCTGGTCTTCCCAAGCATGGTACATTCTGGTGATTTCTGGTAGGTCCCAATCAACCTGATTCTTCAACTCACTCAACCTTTCCTTTGCTAGCTCATCTCCATATTCAAGCCTTTCTGGATCTTCAATAATTTGAATGCTTGAATCTGAGCTATCTCCTTCTTTATCATCACCACTTTCCTCCTCACTCTCAGAAACAACAAATGGTGATCTTCTACTTCTCCTCAAATCTCTTTCCACAAGTTGTGCAGCCAACTGTTCATCAAATGCTATTTGTGCTGCATCTTTCTTTGGAACATCTTCTTCAATCAAAATACCTTTACCTTTGTCTTTTGGATCAATAATTGGTAAAGGAGAAGAAGAAACCTGTGTGGACACATCTTTGATAATTGTTGATGGCTGGAATACATCAACACTACCTGCAACTTTGTCAGCGTCCAAGTTGCTCCTATCAGTGCCACGATTACCTTTATCAGCGTTGGATGTGTCAGCGTCCAAACCTGTATCAGCGCCCAATGTTTCTTTGAAAGATCCTTCCAAGTTCTTTGGTGTCATCTTGGATATATCAACAACTGGATGCTTCTTCAAGTTGGTGAGAGCTTCAGCAATCTGCAAAGATTCACTAAATTGTGAACTCTTTTCTGAACTCTTTTCACTAGCTGTGTGAATCAACTCATCCTCCTCATCCTCTTTTTCCTCCCCTTTGGAAGATTCCTCCATTAGACTCCTGCTACTTGGATTCTCCAAAACAGTTACTCTCTCCCTCAAAGCTTGGAGTTCTCTTCCCTGGCTGTTGACAGTTTGTACAAGACTGACATTTTGCTTTTGCAAGCTAATGACAGCCGCCGTCAATTCAATTATGGTCATAGGTTCCAATCTGCCCTCAGCTAGAATGGGAATTTGACCTCCCAAAATAGAATCATGGGGCATGGATGAGGTCTTAATGATGTTGGGACTGTCTTGACCAGCATCTAAGCCTGTGTCAATAGCCCCAGCCTCACCCATTTCACCAGCCACACTTGTGGAGGTGGTTCTCTCTGCTACAAGGCTAGGATCACTAGAGGAGAACACTCCAGTAACCCTTTGGCGTTTAGTCAACCTAGATTGTAATGGGGTATAAGATGAAGTAGATTGTGTGGGTGTGGGTTGATTAAGGGGTGTTTGGGATTGTTCAGGAAGTGTATCAGTGTTGGGATTGGCTGTGTCAGCGCCCATATTTTGAGTGTCAGCGCTGGGTTGGTCAATGGCCATGTGTTCTGGTGAAGGTGATGGTTCATGAATAGGCTCAAGTTGGGGTTCAGGGCCTGGTTGTGGTTGAACAGCCTGAATTACTTCAAGCATGGGTTGGGTAAGAGGTATGGGATCGTTTGTGGAGCTCATTTTAGCAAAAATGGTTTTCTGTTGTTTAGGGATCTCATAAAAAGTGTCATGATCCCTAGAACAATATCCTTGTAAATCAAAGACCATTTGCAAAAATCTAGGGTAAGCCAAAGTCATTTTACTTCCCTTGTTTTTACACATCCCTTCAAAAATCATTTTTGAAAAATTATACTTAAGCCCACGTGTTATACAAACCAAAGCACTTGCAATTGACCTGTTTATTTCATTAAAAGAAGTACATTTTGGACTTAAGCATTGTAAAAGGACATGTATCAAATATTTCCAGTCAGAAGGAAATTCCTGCTTATGATATTTATTTAAAGTGACATCAGCAGGAATAGGATAACCTAATTCCCTAAGACCCTGTTCTATTGTTGCTATGGCAAGAGTAGTCACACCAACAGCGTCATCAAGACGCAAAGCTTGGCGAACCAAAGCTTCAGTGACCACCCATGTTCGTCCATGAACAGTAGAGGTTAATGTAGTCACTCCATTAGTTGTTGTGGAACTAACATTGTTCCAAAACTGTCTAATGTGTGCGACAGGGACTAATGGTGTATGAGAAAGTGCATACCTCAATGAAGATGCATTTAAAAATGCCACCATCTGTGAATACTGAGGAAATAAAGCATCATCAGCAGTCAAGTAAGCGATCATATTGTGTTGGCTCTTGAACTCCAATGTTAAATTCTTTGAGTTGAATTTTGGTGCCATGATTTAAAGCTGTTTAGGTTATATGAGATGGGAAAAATCTAGGAGGAAAAGTGTTAGACAAGAAAATATGAATACCCAGAATAAAAAGATTAGCCAAATTTATAGGAGAGATGCATGATTTTGATTGGTCAAAAATGAGGCGGTTATATTCAAAGAGCAATCATGAAAATCTTGAATCAAATATAACTTATCTCATGCATTAATTAAAAGTAACTTCTCCCCAAAATTACGGCCAAAGATTAGTCAAAAAATAACAACTGGGTAGGGCCCACTAGGTGTCAACGGTCAAAAATAGCCCATCAGCGCCCAACGGCTATATTTTCTTGTCAGCGTTTGCCTAAAGCCTTG
The DNA here is from genome assembly GCA_025667525.1 of Glebionis coronaria. Classification (NCBI taxonomy): domain Eukaryota; kingdom Viridiplantae; phylum Streptophyta; class Magnoliopsida; order Asterales; family Asteraceae; genus Glebionis; species Glebionis coronaria. The sequence continues at coordinate 423,436,462 of CM046875.1, forward strand.
TCAGCGTCACAATTGGACGTAACAGCGTTTGGAGAAAAACTTGTCAGCGTCTAAAAAGTAAAAATAAAAATATTTAAAAAGAAAAAGACCTTAACAAAGGAATTTATCCTAAGGGAAATATCATACAAGTTGATAATAATTACTGGGCGGCAAGCACTGTCCATTTATACACACTTGCATAAGCAAGATAGACACAAATGTCCTCTAGAGTCCCTTGCTAACCAAAATACTTACCAACAAAGTTATTTCATAAAATTCTTTGTAACTCCCAGGTAAACCCATATCCAAAGTATTCCCAAGTCTCCCATCAGACCATAACCAATTCTAAGTCAGAAATGTCTTGGCAGCATGCAAAGTTGATATACTATGCATGCTACAGTGCCTCATGGTTTAGTAAAACTAACCCATACTCACCTGTGGACACAATCTAGAATTGTGATGAGAGTATTCTAAGAATACCCAAGAGTCCTAAAGGTTCCTTAAACCTCCCCTCAAACTATGATACATGAGTTCTCAACAATATATATGAACATTAAAAATTTATGTCAAGATAGGAATATAAATATTCCAACCATCATCCATAAATAAAAACATGTCCAAATAACTCTTCAAAGATCCATAAGCAACTCTGTATCCAATGGCATAAAGCTACCATTACCTGCACATTTAGATGAAAACCACAAAACTAACATATGTTGCTAACAGCGTCCCGACAACACTTATCAGCGTTGAAGGAACTCTTGTCAGCGTTAGACCATAATATCTCCAATAACGGCAAAATAACACTTGACAGCGTTACATTTACCTTTGTCAGTGTTAGAAAAATAATGTGGAAAATCTAAATCATCACAAAGACCAATAACAATGCATTATCCTGTACATACTTTTACAAAAATGTTCCAAAACACATATTAAGTGAGATTAACCATTCCAATATTTGTTACCAAATATTGAAATCTTCCAGCATCAAAAGGTTTAGTTAATAAATCTGCTACATTATCATCAGTATCTACCCTATCTGGTTGTATTAAACCTTTCTCAAAGCAATCTCTTATAAAATGATGTCGAATTTCTATGTGTTTGGTTTTAGAATGATGTACAGGATTTTTAATAATGCATAAAGTACTGTTATTGTCTACAAAAATCTTGGTATGCATAAAATTATACCCATAATCCAACAGTTGGTTCTGAATCCATAAGACTTGTCCACAACAAGCAGCTGCAGCAACATATTCTGCTTCAGTTGTAGAGTTGGCCACCACTGTTTGTTTCTTGCATTACCAAGATATTAATCTGCTCCCAAGAAACTGGCATCCACCAGTTGTGGATTTCCTATCAAACTTGTCACCACCATAATCACTGTCTGAATATGCAATAAGGTCCAAGGGAGAATCTTTTGGGTACCATAATCCAAGATCTGGATAACATCTTAGGTACCTAAAAATCCTCTTCACAGCAAAAAGGTGACATTCTTTGGGAGTCACTTGATGGCGTGCACATGCACACACAGCAAACATGATGTCAGGTCTTGAGGCTGTAAGATACATCAATGAACCAATCATTGATCTATAGTGCCTAACATCCACATCCTTTCCAGCTCCAAGTTTTCCCCAGGGGTGTTGTCTGTCCATAGGAGTAGAAGCCTCCTTCTCATGTGGAGAAAAACCATACTTCTTCAAGATTTCAGCTACATACTTGTCCTGGGAGATGAAGATACCATCTTCTTTCTGCTGAACTTGTAAACCTAGAAAGAAGTTCATCTCACCCATTGCACTCATCTTGAATTTATCTGTCATGAGCTTGGAAAATTCCTCACTCATTTTTGGATCAGTAGATCCAAAAATGATGTCATCAACATAGACCTGCACAAGTAACACATGTTTTCCTTTCTTCTTTGTAAACAGTGTCTGGTCTATGGTGCCCCTCTTGAAACCATTTTCCACCAAGTAGGTGGACAATGTACCATACCATGCTCTTGGGGCTTGATGAAGGCCATACATTGCCTTCTTTACTCTATAAACCTTGTCTGGATTCTCAGGATCTTCAAAACCAGGAGGCTGCATTACATAAACCTCCTCAACAATTGTGCCATAGAGGAAAGCACTCTTCACATCCATTTGATAAACAGTAAAGTTCATGCAAGAAGCATAAGCTAAGAAAATTCTGATAGCTTCAATTCTTGCAACTGGAGCAAAGACTTCTTCATAATCAATTCCTTCCTCTTGTGTATAACCCTGAGCTACCAAACGTGCCTTGTTTCTGACCACAATGCCTCTTTCATCTTTCTTGTTCCTTAGAACCCATCTTGTCCCAATTGGTCTCACATATCTAGGACAATCAACCAGCTCCCAAACATCCTGTATAGCAAATTGGTGAAGCTCATCCTGCATTGCTTCCACCCAACTTGGTTCCTTAAGAGCATCAAAAATTTTCTTGGGTTCTTCCTGTGACAGAAAACAGGCAAACAAACATGCTTGTACAAGAGGGGTATCAACCTTCTTGTGGATATTGGCAATAAATCCACCAAGACCTTGATGGGATCTTCTTGTCTGTACTGGAGCCATAACATCACCTATGATTTGAGATGTGGGGTGATCTTTAGCTGTGGAAGTGAGAACTCCTCCTTCAATAACTCTGGTGTCCTCAATTTCACGCTCCATGTTGCCAATATCTTCTTCAGATTCTTCTTGATCAACAGAGATCTCTTCATGGACATTAGAAGGTCCACCCTGTTCAAAATGAGAAGAGAAAAGCTGTGTAAAGGTATCTCCAAAGTCTGAACCTTGCTTGTCAGCGTTAGGGCTAACAGCGTTTGAACTGTTGTTGTCAGCGTTGGAGCCATCAGCGTCTGAATTGGTCGTGTCAGCGCTTGATTTCCCTTTGTCAGCGCCTGAAGAATCATGCATGTTTGTAGTTGGTGGTATCTGAACACCACCATTATCTTTCCTCGCAGCAGTAGCAGCAGCATAATACTCATCTGTCCATATAGGAAGTGTAACAAATTCTTGTGTGGGAGATGATATAGCTGCTGGTGGTCCATCCTCCTTAGCAACCTGTATACCTGAAACATTACCAATTCTCTTTTCCAAAACACTTGAAGTTACCTTCACAATGTCTGGATCAGTAACAGGCATATAATTTAAAGCTCTAGACAAAGGTTCTAAGTCAAACAACCAATTTGGACCACTCTCAGGATCACTAGGTTTACTTTCTAAAAACCTAACATGTACCTTTTCAAGTATACGTTTTTCCTTTTTAATGTAAACCCTATATCCTTTACTCTGCACTGAATAACCCATGAAGTAGCCTTCATCACCTTTTGAATCAAATTTACCTAGGGCCTCACTAGTTTCTAACACAACTACATGACAACCAAAAGGCTTCAGAAAACCAATATTTGGCTTCCTTCCCCAAAGTAATTCATAAGGTGTCTTATTATGTATCTTGTTGACCAATGCCCTATTTTGAACATAGCAAGCTGTGTTAACAGCTTCAGCCCAAAAAGCTATAGGAAAGTGGGCATCAGCCAACATGGTTCTGGCTGCTTCAATAAGGGTCCTATTCTTCCTCTCAGCAACTCCATTTTGCTGAGGAGTTCTAGCTATGCTGAACTGCCTAGTAATCCCTTTCTTGGCACAAAAATCATCTAATAACTGATTTCTAAACTCACCCCCATTGTCACTTCTAATAATTTTGACCTCATTACCATTCTTCTTTTCAATTTGGGTAATGAAATTAATCAGACTTAGGGCAGTTTCACTTTTCTTAGCTAAAAAGAAAGTCCATGTGAACCTGGAGTAATCATCAGTGATGACAAAACAAAATGATTTACCCTTCAAACTCTCTATATTAGTAGGCCCAAAGAGGTCCATATGCAATAAGTGAAGGGGTTTAGAACTAGAGTGCACCTGTTTAGACCTGAATGAGACCTTGTGCTGCTTGCCCTTAAGGCATGCAACACAAGAGTGGTCATTGTGGAAAGCCTTTTCAGGCAAACCATCAACTAAACCAAGCCTCACAAGTCTATTAATATTCTTAAAGTTTATGTGCCCTAGTCTCCTGTGCCAAAGATTACTTTCATCTACTGAGGCCTTAGCATACAGACATGACATTTTATTATTTACCTTAATTCCATTAAGATTCACATTATATATGTCTTTATGCCTTGGTGTTCTAAAGTCTATGTATTTCTCTTCAGGGAGCTTATAATCTTTGCTTAACACCAAGCACTCAGTATCTGTGAAAAGAACCTTATTTTTGTTATCACACACTTGTGATACACTAAACAAATTATAATCCAGGTCTTTCACCAAGAAGACATTATCAAACCTTAGATTGTTGGTGACAAGGGTTCCTTTTCCTGTGATTGTGCCGTAGCCACCCCCAAAGTATACCTTATCACCATCTTGAATAGGAGAGAAATTGGTCAGATAGTCTTCCTTTCCTGTCATGTGCCTTGAGCATCCACTATCCCAGTATCCATAGTCATTGATCTTCTTCTGAATGCCCTGCACATAAAGAAAACACATTAGTTTTCTTTGGGAACCCAAGCCTTAGAAGACTTGGATTCATTTGGTTGTTCAACAAGAACAGACTTGGTTCTCATAACAACCCCATTTTCATCCCTGTTTGAATGAAATTCCCAGTTAACCCCAATTGGTGTTGACAATGCCTTAGAAATATAATGAAACCTGTTGCATGTCATAGAAATACCAGTATTATTAGGGTTCTGGTCTTGTTTTGGTCTCCATGTTAAGCTAGTAGAGGCTTTAGACCTATTTCCCTGTGGCTGCAAATACCTAGGTTTGTCAGCGCTGAAATTTCTCTTGTCAGCGCCCCGATTGCTCCTATCAGCGTTGTACCTAGGGTTTGCTACAGGAACCCATTGCCTATTTGACCAAGTATTTGACTTTTGAAAAGGTCTTAGGCCTTGTGTGTTAGACCCTCTAGAAAAGAATGGGGCTGGTCTAACAACTTGTGAACTGTTGTTCACAAAGGTATTGGGTCTGACAGTGTTTGACCTATGTTGACTTTTGTCAGCGCTGAAATCTCTCCTGTCAGCGTTGAAATTGGAAGCATTGACACATTTGTAGGCCAAATGTGAGAAGCTACCACATGTATAACAAGCTTTTCTAGACATAGTCTTAGGTCTAGAGGCAAAGAAGCCTGTTCCATGATTACTTACTTGGCTTTTTGGTGACCTAGAATTTCTATACATCTCTGCATATTTAACACTAGGTTTTCTAACATTTTGTGGGCCAAGGTCAACAGGTTTGCCAGTGGTAGGGTGTGTGATCTTAATAGGTTTAGGATCATAGGACTCCACAATTGGTATCATGTTTGGTGTGGGCTCATTTGGACTTTCACACAACAATCCTCCCTTAACAAACAAGGTGTGGTTAGCTTTCTTCCACTCTTCTAGGTCAGTCAGCTTTTGCTGATATTCCTCAACTGGGGAAGTCACTCTAGGTGGAGGAATAAATTCCTCCTCTTGGAATTCTGGCAAGCCAGTCCAAGATAAGTCCTTTGATTGGACACCATAGAAATCCCCAGCTGGTGGTGGAACAACAGTATAATTATTCATCCCAATCCCACTCATATCCTTAGAGTCTCTTTGTTTACTAACACACTCTCCTAGGGATTGTGTGGCCTTATCAAATCTCTGGATTTTAAGACTCACATTATCTTTGTTTTTGTTAGCCTCCTCTAACTGAGCTATCAAATCAAGATTAACCCTATTTACAATATCTTGAACATCCTTACTCTGATGTAACTCATGTTTTAAGATATTTATTTGATCCTTTAAATCAAACTCCATTTTCTTATACTCAGTTACTGTCTTTTCTGTTTGGGTAAGAGCAATTTGATAGTTAGATAATTTGCACCTTAGAGTACTTGCTTCATCTAATAACTTAACTATCTCTTGTTTTGACTTTTCAGTATTTAAACGACAACCCTTAGAACAGAAAGCATCATCATATACCTCATTATCTGATGAAGAGGAGGAGTGTGCCATGAGAGCATATTCAGCATGCTCTTCTTTAACTTCAGCAACCAAAGCTCTGTCCTCTTCCTCATTCTTAGCCATCCAGCTCCAATCCCATTCCCCAACGCCATCAATTTGTTGAACAGCAACCATGGCCTTGGGATCTGGGTTCTTAATCATTTGACTAGAAGGCTTCCCAGCATCAGATCTCCTTGGAGATCTACATTCCCTCATAAAGTGCCCCATCCTATGACAGTTGTAGCACTCTACCTTGGACTTGTCAAATCCAGCAACATCCTTAGCATTAAAGGTCATCTTCTTCTTGAACCTTTTATTGAACCTGTTTGCTCTTAAACTTACAAGAGCCATAGTCCACTTTATATCCATCTCTTCCAATTGTTCATCACTTATCTGCTCAAGATCTTCATAAGTGATCCTTGAATCACTAGGCAAAGAAGCAATGAAGGCACACACAGTATCAAGATCAAAACCAGCAGGTTTAATTCTATCAGCGCCATGATTGTATGTGTCAGCGCTTGAGTACAAAGCGTTGACAGGGTATGATCCAGCGCTGACAGATTGGCATCCAGCGCTGACACCTTGAGATCCAGTTGCTGAATGTCCATAGAAGTTCATGGAATCAAATTGGCCTTCACTTTGTGAAAAGAAGGCCATGTTGCTGCTGGAAGATTTGTTATCACTCTCCAATTGCCATTCATTCTCCAACAGCCTTAACTTGTTGAAGATGTCATCAAACCTGGAAGTCTTGTGGGTGTTATTGACAAGAATAGATCTTGTCTCAATCTTCCATACATCACCAAGGCTTTTGAGAAACGTAGCATTCAATTCAGGATCATCAATCTGTTTTCCCATGAAGGCAAGTTGACTTGTGATGTCAAGAAGTCTACTTCTCACACTGCTGAGATTCTCATTAGGTTGAGCTTTAAAGACAGCATACTCATGCAAGAGTTGCTTCTTCTTTTCTTCTTTTGTGTCAGCATTGCCACCATGTGCTACTTCAAGAGCTTCCCAAAGCTCTTTTGCAGAATCAAAACGTTTGTACTTATGCTGATTCTCATGACCTAGGGCATGTTTCAAGATGTTCAAAATTTTCATGTCCACCCTCTTCTTGGCTATGTCTTCAACAGCTACCGCTCTCCCATCATCAGGCTTTTCCACTTTATCAGCTTCTGGACAATTAGGAATAGCTGACCTTGCCTCAATAGCAGCAGTAATCTTTGCTGCTTTATCGAATGTGTTCCCATATTCGATAATTTCCCAAAGAGTGTAGTCATGAATAGCTATGTATTGCTCAAAATTGGACTTCCAAAGTTCAAAGTTCCTGGCATCAAACATGGGAATTTTGATACTAGGATTTGAGAAGTTGTTTTGTAGCAAAGCAGGAGGTTGATTTGTGCCAGACATGGTGTTTTTAGGGTTTTGAGATTTTAGGGTTTTTAGGGTTTGGTGTTTTAGGGTTCTGCGTTACTTAAAGATCAAAAGTTTCTCAACAAGCTCTGATACCACTTGTTGATCCCAAACTTAGATCGATTAGCTTTGTGTATACGAGATTAGATCAAGTACTACACGTAGAGAAACCTTTGCTTATGAATAAAGTAACAAAGTGTTATGCGGAATTAACACTTGATCTAAAACACAATGATGTTAAACAAACTTTCACTTGTATTAGAATAATCGTGTTGATTACAATGAAAGGTTTAACTTGCGAATACTATGAAAACTGATATATGACTTTAACCTAAAAGACCTTCTTTTATAGAACAAGAAGTCTTGTACAATAAGCTATGAATCAACTATTCTAGGTAAAGATAATAATAGAAAATACAATGTCGTGCTTATCTTCACCATACATAAATAAAGAAACAAATAAACAAAAGATATTCTATCAGTGTCATCTTCAAGGCTGTCAGCGTTGACTTCTATCAGCGTCCAAAATCAATCTATCAGCGTTGACTTTCTTCTTATCAGCGTTTGGTGATCTGACCCATATTTTATTCCCAACAGTGCGGTGATCCTTCAAGCTTTTTTCCATCTGGTCCAGCAGGCGCGAATCCCTCTCCAGCAATGGCAATGGCAACACAGGGATGGTAGGAGCAAGGTGGGTCGCACCAACAAAAGGCGCCGCTTCTATGTTCAGCAAGGTTTTCTTGGCAGCAGCGCGAATCTCGTGCGCTACAAGGACCTCAGATAGTGGCACCTCCTTCTCAATCTTGAAGGGATCGAGGATATCCTTGGGATGCACGAATACTGGCACGGTCAACTGCTCCATAGACGGTTTTAGGTGAAAGTCTGCCAATGCTTCTGCGCCCTTTGCCTTATGGCGCGCCAAGGTGAGGCCCTCCATTACTACTTTGATAGGCACTTCATGATCCTTATCCTCCAAACCAAAAGAGGGCAGTGGACATACACTCATTTATTTCATGGTTGCGGTGAGCTTAGCGTCGGCCTTCGGATCGTAGAAAGGCACCTCTGATAGTTCTTGGTTTAGTAGCTTCTCTTTGTGTGCAGTCGCCAAACCTCTTAAAGTACCCTCATTGATGACGGCTATGACAGACTTGAAGAATGAGGCTCGTAAGGTAGGGTCTTCCAACGCAACCATTACGGCTAGGCGCAGACCATGGCGCACTAGCCACCGCTTTTTGGCTATCTCCTTCATTAAGCGAGGGTATAACTCCTCATCCAGTTCGATACTTAGTCTCTTCAATTGGCAGCTGAGATCGCTTACATCTTCCTTTACACTCGCACCTAGAGCATCAACATCAGCAACAAACCTATCCTTCCCCCCCCCCCCCCTTAAAGCCCCCCATATCAGCAACGTTGGAGGCCTTTATCTGGCGAAGCTGGGCGCGCTCTTCATCCAGGGCGGCAGATAATCTGTTCCTTTCTTGAGTTAAGGAATGGAGGAGGGCGGCATCTTTTCTTCCTCTCTCGGATTCTTGGTCTAACTTTTCTTGCATATCGCCGAGAGCGGAGGATTTTTCTTCAGTAACCTGCCTAAACTTTTCCTTTGTCGTATGGAGTTTGGCAGACAATCCTAGGTATCTCTTCTTGGGGTGCGATGTCAGCGTCACCTGCTGCGCTACTAGATAACTTGCCTCATCGGCCAGGACAAAGTCACTCATCCCTTCAAGCACTACCTTTCGGCCTGGGGGTACGATGTTGTCTAGAAAGCTTGCACAGTCAAATGCACTTGTGAGGTCGGATGATGCAGGGAGCTCCCAGTCAGGGGCGAAGGTAGGATCCTGGGCGAACGCATCCCCTCCCGCTGATGAAGCCTCTTTGTGGGGGGAGGGTGTCGTCTTGAATTTTGTAGACGATTTTTCCTGTTCATCTCTGCTGTATAAAAGTAATGGTTAGACGGACGTTTAAGGTATAATCACGAAGAGATGCAGCGAAGAATGTATAGTTTATGCTACCGTATAGAAGAGAATGGTTACCTCAGATTGATGGTTGCGGGGGGAGTGCATGGAGGGGTCTTTGCAAGGTTCTCTTCAAACTCTTCCTCTGTAGTGCGCACCCCTGTCCAGGAGGGACCAACCCTGGTACGTGCGACTTTGTGTGGAGATGATGGGGGGCTTCTGCGTCTTTTTCCTAAGGAGATAATGTCCTCTTCCTCAAACTCAGTCGTGGTTTTTTCGGCATCTCTGGTGTACTCATCTGAAGACAGTGAGGAGCTGAGAAATGGTGGTGGTTGTTGTTGTACGGATGGCTGCTGTTCTAACTGTTGCATTGCTGGAGATGGCGGTGGTTGGTCAGCGCCAGGGCCTTTGCTCCCTTGGGCGATCGACAACTCCTCAATCTCTAAATCCATGGTACTCTTCTGCGCACGATCAGGGAGCGATTCTTCATTTTCCTGTTGAGTGCGAGACAACACCAGCAAATTTTCGAGAAACGCACCACGGACAAGGTGAAGGACATCCATAGCTGCGAAAGGAAGCAAACAGAACAAGGGAAACATATTTTAGTCTTCTAATATGCAATGGTACTTACAGAACGTTATGATGAAGGCGGGAAGGACCACTAACCCTGGCCACTCTCTCTGCGGAAGGCTATTACCATGTGCTCGCCACAGATGACTGCGCGGCTTAGGCCAAGAGTGACTAACACACTCTCTGGATAGGGTTGCACGGGAATGCGGTGTTGTTCAGAGTCTCCGCATCTGCGGCGTTGTAAGAGTCGGGGCCAGGTGGGGGGTCCTTCCTCACGGTGTCAGGGGTCAAGAATGGAAAGTGGAAGGGAAAGGCAACGTCATCGACCCAGAAGAATCTATCGGTCTAATTTCATAAGGAATCTATCTTTCCATCAAAACATTGCATACCACCCTTTCGCTTAGCAAAAGACACCCAACAATTGGCTAAATTCCGTTGGTAGAATACGCGGAAGAGCTCTACTGTGGGTTCTATGTCTAGGGTGCGGCAGTTTACTTCAAAATTCGAAATTTTCGCTGCCCCTATGCAATGTAGTTGGGAGACGTGGGTCTCGTAGTGTATTAATACGCTCAGAAGGAAGCGCGACATAGGTATACGCTAGTTTACGTAATCAAAGTAACGAGTGTACAACCCTATCTTCCCTACGGGGAACTGACTTATATTATGTAGTGGGTTGGGAACTTCTTGGTGCAGGTAGTCGGGTATGTAGAACTCAGAAGTAAATTGATCTAGCTGCTCAATGGCCAAGATTGACGTGATGTCGGTTAGCTGTTTCACCATGGTGCCGTTTATACAAATGGTGGTCGCGCAGATTACCTTAATAAGAAATCTGGTGATGATGGAGGCGTTAATGGTGATTTGAAAGTTTGTAGATGGTAAACAGTCAAAAGGAGGAGTGATGGGTTTATATAGGCTTCCTAAGTTTTACTTTTCATGGTCAGATGTGTGCCACGTGTCCCCCACTTGCTAGATCTAACGGTAGAATATGAAGGGGTAACTATGACGTGGAAAGCACTTTTCCCGAGTACCAAGGAGGTTAGGTGAAATGAGGTATGTTTGTCTTCTTGGCAGGAATGTTTAAAATCTGAGTTTATGCTTGGACTATGCGACTGTTTAGGTTTGATTATAGTCTAGTAGCCGCGGATTAGACCTGCGACCACTAGACTGGGGGACATGATGACGTATAGTCCCTAGTCGGGATGGATAGTCCAACTCACGGGTACTACCTGCATCCATCAGGAGTGGATTGGATACTTGTGCGATGTGTGCACATAGCCCATAAAGCCCGATAAGCCGCTGTCGCACAAGAGGTTGATTACTTAGCCAAGTCCTCGTCGCAGTTCGACAAGATCAGACTGAATATAACTTATATAATAGTTATATTCGCCTAAGGAAAAGGGATATACGCTTGCCTTAGTTAGATAATGAAGATCAAGCTATTTTGGAGTCATTATCTCTTCCTTAGGCCGCAAGAACAGGGAGCCCAACCTGGACTCTCTCGAGTATAAAAAGAACCCCTTCGGTTCCACAAAGGTACGATACACACAATACCCTAAACACTAATATACTCAAAACCGATTACTTACTCTTACGCTGGAGTCTAATCGTGGGTAACAAACCCACGGTAAGCCTAACGGTGTCTGTTTAGTGCGCAGGGTCCTAAAGCAAGTTTCACTTGGTGCGAGAGCCGGAGTCCACAAGACCCCAAATTAAGCCTAATTTGGGTTAAGCTCGGTCTACCCCAACTTTTGCATCAACAGTTGTATTTAGTTTCAAAAACATCCTTTACAGTAGTAACAACGCCCCTTTGTACCTTGCAAGCTCTTTGTCTTTTTGAATAAGCTCAGCTCTACAGCTTGCAAGAAGCTCACTAGATTTTATAACTACAGCTTTGCTTTCTTCAAAATTTTGAGTGAGCGTAGCGTTTGCCTTCTTTAATTGCTTTTGACTTTTTCTAGTTTCTTTAACATCTTTTTGTAAAGAAGCAATTAAGTTAGCAAGCGCAATACGCTCCTCATCATCATCATACTCATTTACATGTTGATCATCCTCAGACTCATTATTGCACATGTCTGATGAATCGGGTGTGGTATTGCTATCAACCGTTTCCATCATACATGTGTCAGTAATAGCTTTGGGTAGCTCACAATGCTCATGAATATTACCAAACACATTATATTCCTCTTCAGTGTGTACCTTATCGATTGGCTCAATATCAAAGATAGGACCGTTGTCATCTTCAGTGACATTGAGAACTTCTTCAACCTTTTCCATGTACGAGTAATGTGCTTCAAGTTCTTGGTCAGAGGCTTCATCATCAATATCATCAAGCATTGCTCCTTCCTCACCCGACAATTTAACCACAACTTCCATCTTCTTGCATAGAAGCATCTTTTACTTATGATAACCAGAGTCCCTAACTCGTTTCGGCTTTCTGCATTCCTTTGCCATATGCCCATAACCCTGACAATTAAAGCACTGAATCCCACTTTGCTGAACAACTTGGGTGCCAACAGTTTCCCTATTCCCAGCAACAGTAGCAATCCTATGAGTATCATACTTAGTAGTTTGTCGATCATACCTTGCAGAACCCTCAACATGAGTTAGATTACGTCGATCATACCTAGGAGGAGTTTCATCACGTTGACGTGTGGCATACCTTCGAGGACTCTCAACATATTGGTTCCTTGTGTTAGATGATGTTCGAAGATTGTTGTTGGTGAGTTTGAAGATTTTCTTTTAGGTCTTCATAATGAAAGTAATTCGTTGTTTCATCTCCCTATCCTTCTGAGCTAGTTCTTCATCACTGTCCTCTTCAGATGATGGCTCAAATGATGGTGATGGTGCTCTTGGTTCTTTGTCTCGTGATCTTGTGGGAGCTGAAGACTTAGATGAAGTGGAGTATCTTGGTGAGGAGGATGTAGTGGAGTATCTTGGTGAGGAGGATGTAGTGGAGTATGACTTTGGAGCACGAGAGCGATGATCTTGGACATGGTGAGTGGTAGACACCAAAGCAAGTGGATTAGCAGTCTTTGCTGCCCGTTCAGCTCGAAGTTCATTTGCCTCATTCTGAAATTGTTTAAAATGTCAAAGAGCGTGTGATAGTTGACCCTATCCAACTTATTTTGTTGTTTCACCAATGTTACAAATCTTGTCCACTCTGGTTGAAGTTGTCGTAGAAATTGTACAGTGACTTGCATGGTGGAGACTTCCAAGTTATTTCTTGTCATATCATTCATCATTTTGTAAAACCTGGAGTAATATGAATCAATTGATTCCCCATCCAATGAAGTAAACTTACCAAAATTCCAAAACAAGTTTGTCTTGACATCTTGTTTGTTTAGTGATTCTCCTTGTTATAGACGTTCAATGGCAAACCAAATCTCTTTAGCAGTAGAGCATGCATCAACCGTTGAGTAAATATCATCCCAATCCCACTTAGAATCAAATAGATTGCTTCCTTCTCTACATCAATCCAAGCTCGATTCTCTTTTGAAGTATTCTCATATGTTTCCTTAATCGTCTGTTCAGCGGCACCTAGCGTCGTGTCGGTTACTGGAGTTGCAGGAATGCTGATTGTAGTAGGAGTATATGGTCCGTTTGTGATGCAACGACAAAGAACATCACCATTAGGTTTTGTGTCAAGATATCGAAGAAATCGTGATTGCCATTGTGCATATCGACCGGACACAAGCATTGGTGGTCTCTCTTTATTGCCCGCCACCATGATGTTGTTGTTTGTGACACGATACTCTTGAGTAGAATCCATTTCGAGAAACTTTCAATTGTTGAAGTGAAAACGGATCTTAGGTAGATGTGTTGTGATTGTTGTTGTCGATGAAAAATGTTAAAATCCCCTAAAAATTGACTCCTCAAGAAACCAAAAATTCTAAGGCAAAAAATCACACGATTGTTAAAATTTTTCACTTTCGTTAAAAAAATCCAATTTTCGGAATAATGTATGTTTTCAGATAAATGGAACTTTCGGAAAGATTGAGATTTTCGGATAAATGGAGATTTTTGGATAAATGGAGATTTTTGGATAAATGGAGATTTTCGGATAATGGTGAATTTTCGGCATATTGTTGATTTTCGGATAAATTCACTTTCTCGGATAAATGAACTATTTTCGGATAAATTTGCTTTTTCGGAATAATTCACTTTTTTGGATAAATGTAGTTTTCGTAGAAAATGGTGTTTTCAGAATACTCAGTTTTTCGGATAAATTTCATGAATTCGGATAAAGTGCTTTTCGGATAACTGATGTTATTTCGGAATAATGTAGTATCTTCGGATAAATGAAAGGTTTTTCGGAAAAATGAAGTTTCGGATAATGAAGTTTTTCGGGAAAAGAACTTACCTTCGGAATAACAAATCAAACCCTTTTTCGGATAAACCCAACTAGAACCTCACTTTTTCGGGATTACAAAGCCCTTATCCGAAAGTTGATTTTCCGATAATTTACTTCTTCCATTAAACAATCATATCAAACCACTGTTCTACAAACCGTACCCCAAAAACAATCTAAACACCTCAAAAACTTGCGAATTTAACCACAAAAACTTAACCAAATCCTTACCACAACTATGTAGGAGATTTATATCAATATTTAGAGCCCGAAACCACTAAAAAAAATTCGATCCGATATGATTTGATGATAAATCACACGAATAAAATCATTAATAACAACCAATCACTAATCTACCCTATGACGATTGATACCAATTGTTGTTCCCATATTTTATCAATTCACCATGGTTGATTTTATGAATTAAAGAAGAAAGATAGATGATTTTTAGAGAGAAAAAGTAGAGAGAGAGAGGTGATTAACAATGTGAAATTAGATTAGAGAAAAATGAAAGATCCAACCCTCCTAACATGCTAGGAGGGTGCTATATAGTCCACCCACATGCGGGCTTTCTATTAGACTATATTTGTTTTGGGCCGGGCTTGAATAAATGCTTAGTACCTTAAAAGAGGCCTTTTAGGCTAGCCATCAAGCCCGTAATGTCACGACTATTTTAACTAACTATTACAACGTTCTAATAAATATTACAATAAAAGCCTATGACCGAACATTCTTGTTTGACTCAATATTTTGAGGCTAACAGAAGGCATACCGAATCTACAATCGTAATTCTCGTAAGATCCTCGAAACTATGAATGTTGATTTTGATGAGCTGACAGCAATGGCTTCTGAGAAAAGCAGCTCTAAACCCGCACTTCATGAAATGGGACCCAGTAACATTAGCTCTGGTCTTGTCCCAAACAACCCTTCTTCATCATCATTTACACCACCTTCTAGGAATGAATGGGATACGCTGTTTCAACCGTTCTTTGATGAATTCTTTACTCCTCCAAGTATTGTTGCTCTGGAACCTAAGGTAATAGCTCCGATTACCGAAGTTGTAGCTCCTGCAACTGAAGCACAATCAGATACGTCTACACCTATAATTGGTCAAGATATACCGTCAAAGAGTAATTCTCAACCAACACCCGAATCAACTACCCATGTCATGCCTACTGATGATGAAGAGGATGATGATGATCACGACTTGGAATTCGCTCAAATGCGTGAACTTCCATTCTTTGGTGTACCTATTCCCGACCATAATCAAGCCGGGTCGTCTAACTCAGAGGAAGCTCCTACTACGGTCTACTCCAATCCACGGATTCGTGAACATGACAACAAGTGGACAAAGGATCCTATAGATTCTATTATTGGTGAACCTAATCTTCCGGTATCCACACGAAGTCTGTTACAAGAAAGTGCAATGTTTTGTCATTTTGATGCTTTTCTCAGTGAAGTTGAACCTAAGACGTGGCAACAAGCATTTAACCAATCTTGTTGGATAGAAGCCATGCAAGAAGAACTTAATGAATTTGTATGTCTTGAAGTATGGGAACGTGTCCTATGCCCGGATAAAGTGCAATTACTCACTTTGAAATGGGTTTATAAGGTGAAACTCGACGAGTTAGGCGGAATATTGAAGAACAAAGCTCGACTAGTAGCTCGTGGATACAAGCAATTATTAGGCATCGACTTTATGGAATCCTTTGCACCTGTTTCCCGTTTGGAAGCTATTAGACTAATCCTTGCTTATGCAGCCCACATGAGTATGATCGTCTATCAGATGGATGTGAAGACGGCATATCTTAATGGTGAAATCAAGGAAGAGGTCTATGTTCAACAGCCGGATGGTTTTGTGAATTCTAAATATCCTAATCATGTGTACAAGCTTAAGAAGGCTCTTTATGGGTTGAAGCAAGCTCCACGCACGTGGTATGATCTATTGTCACAATTCCTCATTAAACAAGGCTTCGTTAAAGGCAAGGTGGATCCCACGCTGTTCATTCTGAAACGAGGTAATGATATGATTATGCTACAAATATATGTTGATGATATTATATTTGCTGCCTCGACCCAAATCTTATCCGATGAGTTTGGGACACTCATGTCTTCCAAGTTTAAGATGTCAATGATGGGCAAGGTGTCATTCTTCTTAGGACTTCAGATATCTCAGAGTCCCAAAGGCATCTTTATCAATCAATCCAAGTATGCCCTTGAATCTATTAAGAAATATAAGATGGAATCTTGCGACCCTGTGGATACTCTAATGGTGAAACGAACTAAGCTTGATGCAGATCCACATGGGGTTGCTGTTGATCTGACACTTTATCGTGGAATGATCGGTACCCTTCTGTATATCACAGCTAGTCGACCTGATCTTCAGTTTGCTATATGTATGTGTGCTCGGTATCAAACTCGGCCTACTGAGTTACACTTAGCTATTGTTAAACGGAGCTTTTAGTATCTTAAAGGAACAATTAATCGGGGAATTTGGTATTCGAAGGACTCTTCGATTGCACTTATGGCATATGCAGATGCGGATTACGCGAGTTGTCAAGATACACGGCGTAGCAAGTGTAACTTTGCAACTACTAGGAGATCGACTAATCAGTTGGGCATCGAAAAGGCAGAAAAGCGCTGCAATTTCAAGTACGGAAGCAGAATACATAGCTATGTCTGGTTGCTGTGCTCAAGATGTTTGGATGAGATCGCAATTAACCGACTATGGTTTAGGTTTCAACAAAATTCCGATGTACTGTGACAACAAGAGTGCAATTGCCTTATGCTGCAACAATGTTCAATTCTCCCGGTCGAAGCACATTGACATTCGCTACCACTTTATTAAGGAGCAAGTGGAAAATGGAGTGATTGAGTTTTACTTTGTCCGATCTGAGTATCAATTGGCGGATATTTTCACGAAGGCTTTAGATCGCGCTCGAATGGAATTTTTGGCCGACAAGCTAGGTTTGAGAACATTCTCGCCCGAGACTCTTAAGGAACTGGCAGATGAAGCGAAAGAATAGTGGTGGTAAACTATTCTCTGTATCCTTGGTGATCATTTGTATTTATTGTTTATATTTTTATCCACAAAAGCAAAATACAAAAATATAAAACCATATAAAAACCCTAAAAATTGAAAATTTTCATAAAAATCCAAAAATATTTTTACTTCATTTTTCAAAGGCATGTCTTTTGGTACGTTAACATTTACGGCCTTAGAAATGTTGATTTATATCGACACGACGCCATAAATAGAGTTCGTACAAAAGTTGTAAATATTTCATAAAATATGCCTATATGGCTTGTAGTTATTTCAGACTGCAACCCGCTTTTCATATTTAAGTCAAGTATTTCTTATGAAAACTTTGGCTCTCAATGGGAATTAATTTTCTCGGGCAAGGTTTACTTTAAAACCTTGTAAGGGATCAAGTTTACCTTATAACTTGGTCTAACACAAATATATGTACGCATCAGTGCATTTATTTGTAAAAACAAGAGAAATCTTGTTTTTATGAAGCTATCATCTCTACAAACATAGCACTCTACAATTGGTATCTACATACTCGACGATGCGACTACTCAAACGACGACTATAGCTCTTTCAATAGAACACGGGTCAAAAATTGAGGGGGAGAAATTATCCAGCATTTAGAATCTTTGATGCCGAACGTGCCAAGTTCATAAATTGGTGTCAAGACAACAATACCAATCATACATGTGGTGTGTAAGAAAATTGTAAATCTATGCTTAATATAGAGAGAGAAAGAGATAGAAATATGGTGAGAGCACACACACACTTAGAGAGAGAAAGTATGAAAACACACTTTTACTATGTGTAAATAATGTGAACCACCACCCTCTCCAACTAAGGAGAGGGTTTATATACCCCAAGCCTTGTGATGGGCTTGGGCTTACATAATGGGCCGCCGGCCTCATACAACTCATGGGTTAGGCATGGCCTTGTTTACTTAACTTAATAATTCTAGACTACGAGCTATCACTTAATCTATTGTTGGAGTGACCGATCCTTTCTAATACGTAAAACGTATTTCCAACAATCTCCCCCTAAGGGAGGTCACTCCAAACAAGGGGTTACCCGAGTTACAATAATAAAATAAACCTAGCATACTATGCTTGTCTTGAGCTCGTAGTCTTCGTCTTTCTTTTCTTTTTCTTTTCTAGTGAATATGTTGATGTGATCTTTGATATCAATCTTGAGCATGGATCTTTTGCCTTGATCTTGTGCATCACTTGTGATCTTTGCCTCTTCGTGACTTCATGTCCCACATACTTATACCTTTGTAATTCTTGAAAGCTTCAGAATTTGATACAGCGGAAGACTTGACTTTTTGGCTTTCTAGAATTAGATGAAGTATTAATTGCATCAAGTATAAGCATGCGGGGACGACTTCTTCTCAAATTCCACAACGCCACCGTCTTCAAATGCCGCAACATAAGTAGACACGAACGAAATGGCTTTGAACATTTCATTCTAATTCGGTAGCATTTTACCTCCGGTCGGTGAAGACCATTGGACGATATAAAATATCGTACTTGTGGTAGGTAGATTTAATTAAGAATCTCCTTGACAAGATTTCGCGGGTAAACCCGTTCCCTTTACTTGACCGTCCAAAGCCGACTACGAACATAAAGAGTGAATCATTTGGATAAAGTTATCCGCATGATTGAAGCCATCAATTCCGATTCCTGGAACAAGTTTGATTCATTAAAGAATCGCACCATCGTTGCTTTCTAGTTGTCACAAGCATGATTCATATAGAATCTTGCAAGTTACCTACCAAGTGCTGTTTGAGGTTAACACTAGAAGGATTTCCACACATCACTGTGAACACTAGGATGTCATCTCTGAGTGTTCTGGCAAGATCACTAAGATATTGCGTAGAGGCCTGGAACGTGTTTAAATTCAATTAAGAATTAAACAACTGTTGCTTTCCAGTTATCACAAGTTTGATTCATAAAGAATCGCACAAGTCACCTACCATGAGCTTTTGAATGGCCGCTCAAGAAGGATTTCCATCTTCATTGTAAATACTTTCGTATTACTCGGATGTTCAGGAAAGATCATGAAGATTTTACGTAGGACTCTTAAGATCTTTCTTACTTTTCACATTGTGTGAAGAAGCAAGGAATTATGAAAGTGTGTCCTAATGAGATATTTGATGATCTCAAATGGATCTAGACTCGATCATGCATTTTGGATTTTTGGTGATAAGAGGCTGGAGAGGAGTGCCTAATAAGTGTGAAAACACTTATCCTTTTACTACTTAAAACAATTAAAACGAAACCAAAACGTGTATTTAATGTCATAAAAGTCAGAATTATGCGTGGTTTGTGTTTTTGGTTGTGTTTTAGGAACAAAATATGAAAAAGGAAGAAAACACGGCCTTTCACGGGCTTTTATCGAAGAAAAAGACAAAAGACGAAGTCAAAAGATCAAGAGTGCAAAAAGAACGGAAGTCAAAGGCTTATTCTAAAGATTTATCGAAGAAAAAGACTAAAGACGGAAGTTTAACGAAATCGAAGAACCAAGTCTAATAAAAGAAGAATATTAGAATACGAGTTCATTTTATCTATCGACAAATCCCGAGACAAAGTCGAGAAGGGAGAATTAATTAAAAAGACGAGAAGACAAAGTAAAAGATGGAAACAACAACACCTTACACTCCTCCACTATATATAGTTCATTTTCCATCATTTGTAACTAGTTTTTCATTATTAGATAGATTAGTTTAGGAGTAGGAGTAGGATAATTACTTTCTCTCTCTAAACTTCCTTTAATGTTTTAAAGCTTTTCAATTTTAATCTTGTAATTTTGAATCTTAATCTTCATCTTAATTTCAAGCTTTTCCTAATCATTCTCATTCTTCCTTTCTTGTTTTAAATCTATTGTTTGATTTGGTTAATCACGTAGTTTTGTTTAGTCTTGTTGATTGTTTGATTGATTTTCTTATTTGATTGTTCTTATTGATTTGATGTGTTTGATGTTTTAGCTTATTGTGCTTATTGTTTTATTTGTGTTTAGCTTATTTTTAATTAAGTGGTTTGGTTTAAATAGTTTAATCTTTTAAAAGTTGATTTTAAATATTTTGTTTATTTGGTGTTTTTAAAGTTTTTAATTTGTGGCTTATTTAGTTTTTCTTAAAATTAGTTTGGTTTTATTTTTGGTTAAGTGCTTATTTGATTTTAGCTTATTTTCATTTTGGTCATTTTTGTTCAATCCAGATTTTGAAAACCCTTATTCCGACTTATATAAAACTCCTTTATTCCGAACTATGTCAAATATCACATTCCGAATTACATGGTGAATCACATTCCGAATTAAGTCTTTGGCTGGTAGGAAATCAGGGATTCCGGATTAGTACTTTATCAACGTTCCAGATTGTGTGTGAACCAAGCATTCCGGATTAGGTATAGGAGATACATTCCGGATTAGGTATAGGAGATATATTCCAGATTAGGAAGAGAAGCCAAATTCCGGATTGTGTGCTAATGTGCTAATTCCGAATTAGGTCAGAAACATGTATTCCGGATTAGGGCAGAATTTCTTATTCCAGATTAGATCTTTTTATGACATTTCGAATTAGGTTGGAATCCAATGGCTTCCGAATTAGTTTATTAAAGAGTATTCTGAATTACATCTTGAAATATATTCCGACTTATGATTTGTTTTTTATTCCGAATTATTTTTAAATTTACATTTTCCCGCCAATTTTCTTAAGATTTATTTTAAAAGTGTTTTGTTTTAGTTTATTTTCAAAATAACTTTTCATCAAGTTTTTATCTTTTGTCATTTATTTTTAAAGTCTTTATTTTTAGTTTATTATTTTAAAAGTTTTCTTTTTTATTTTAAAATAGATAATCAACGACATTTGCTTTTTTACACCAAGAACAACTGAGTCACACTTTTAACCGTGGTCAATTCGTATCGAGTCGAGACGATTTCACCTATTAAAAATTAAGATATTAAAATGGCGCCGCTGCCGGCTCTTTTCGTGAAGATTAATGGTTTTTTGTGAGAGACGCGTTGGATTTTGGGATCCGTTCACTTTTGAACGTTATTTTTCTTGGAAAATTTTTTCAAAAATCCTAAAAACTTAAAAATTTCAAAAAATCCTAAAACATTTTAAAAAAAATCATAAAAGGCATTTCTTTTTCACGAGTTTTGCATCCAAAAATATTCCTCTTAATCCTCTATTGTGTTTAATTCTTAGTCGATTCGTTTGTTGATTGTGTAGGGTGTGGAAGACCATCTTCTGGTAGTCAATCCTGTCAATGGTGTTCATGCGAACGGTGCGGAATGGATATCCCTAATTACGAATTTGGATGTTGTCTATCGTGCAATTCGATCAATTCATACTTCAATTCATCCTTCACCAATGATTACACTATCTCACACTCTTCAATATATGATGATTCGTATCCGCCAAATGCACCGGGTTTTTCTCAATACCCGTGTTGCAACAATTGTGGGGCCCTCACGATACTTCTTATTGTCAACCGATGAATTATTATGAGCCAAATCGGTGCTATAATTACGGTTTTCCTAATTTTGAGCCCCCACAATACACCCTCGATCATCAACCTTCTTTGAATCCAAATGACGTAACACAAGCACTTCTTTTGAAACTTCATGACAGTGTAATTCGACTAAGCGAAACATGGGAGGAGCAAAAGCGACAGCGACAAGAGTAAGTATCTAATCTTAGTGATTATACCTCTCCGCCTCTTGTGCGTTCCTTTTATTATTATAATGACGAGGATGACATCTTTGATCTCAACCCATCTTCCGAGATTACTACTCATACTCTTGATGTCCCAAATACATCTAAGGATTGTGATACATCGAGTGAGATTAGTGAATTTGGTCTCGACAAATTATTTGATGAGGTTTGTGATGAACCATCTTTTGCGGAGCTTACGGACGAGGTCGCTCTTAATGATGTTTTTCTCCATGCTATGAGAATTTCACTTTTGAAATTTCTCAATCTCCTCCGGGAGATGAGGGCGATGTTGATTTATTCTCTCCAACTTACGAGAAGTTCACCAATGAACTTGGTCTTTTAGATGAGGTGGAAGACGTTATTCTTCGCAACAAATTATTGAAAGTTCATCTTCTTATTGCTGAAATTGAAGCGTTGAATTCTACTCTTATTTCCGAGTCTTTACCCCCGTCTATTACCGCCGTTGAGAATAATGACACATTTATGGAAGAAGTCGACATTCTCTCAATACCTCCGGGATGATGATGACACGGAGGGGGATGTTCTTTTTGATACTTTGATGCATGAAGATATTGTCCCAAGTCCCGCTCCCGAGCACCTTTCATCCCATACTTTAGAGAACATTACTGAGGATGAGTGCTTTGACCCGGGAGGTGACATTGATTATTCTATAATTGATACCTTTACGGCTTTGCCGCTTAGTGACCATCAACTGTCGTGGGAGGATGAAAATTTTCTTCCTTTACCCGCCCCACCTCCCGTGGATCACGACTTCACATACTTTTCGTATGTTGAGAGGACTTTTCTACCCTTTAAGACTTATCCCCTTGCCTCTCATTTATTATGTTCCTCCGGGACCGAGGATAATATTTTTGATCCCGATATTACATTAGAGGCTTCCCCGTGGACCATTTAATTCGGGGTCGAGTCAGGCTCGTGACTCGGTTAACAAAAACAAGCGCTTCTCGGGAGGCAACCCGCTAATCTATCCTTCTTTATCCGTTTTTATAATAAGTGTAGGGGGAGCCCCGTAAGTGTTTGTTGTTTTCTTTCTTATGATGTGCAGGAATTCGAGCTTTCCAAGATTTAGTTTTGATGACTTTTGATGACCCGTGATTCCGTGTTTCCGTCTTCCCAGTTCTATCCTAAACTCTTTTGATTCACTATTTTATCATTTATGTTGAAATAGGAATCACTTTAGTTGTCTCTTCCTTAGCAAGATTTAAACAACGTGCACAATGTCCTAAGTGTAGGGGAGTTTACTTCCACATGCTTAAACATTGAGGACAATGTTTATATTAAGTGTAGGGGGACTTCTATCGATGTTAAGTGTGCTTTTCCATGAATATGTCCTCATTTTAACCGGAAAATTGATTTTTCGACATTTTTCAAAAATTTTGATCTATTTTGGCCTAGTAGTATTTACCTTTGTTATCTTTATTTTCTTTTGTCATAACTTATTTAATAAAATGGTTTTAAAAAGTTTAGATGTCTTTGATATATTAGGCTCATCATGAATCTTTTGACTCAACCCGAATTTACTTATCCAAGTTTACTCTAGCTAGTATCCTTAACCATATGGACCTTAATTGGTTTATTAGGCTAAGCATCCACGAGACTCATTCCTTGAGATTTTAAATTGTGGAGAACGAGAGATGATAGAGCCAATTATAAGTTTTGTATTCTTTCAGGAATTTATGTGAGTTAATTATGAGCTTTTTCTCCCATCACTTGTTAATAAATAATTGCAGTAAGTAAGGTCATACGATTTAAAAAGTTACTTAGCTTCTAGCACAAGATCGTTTAAAAGTTGCTCGGGATTAATTAGAGCTCATAGCCAAGGCATAACTTATTGAAGCGGGATGCGAAGATTGGTGAGTCCGAAAAGGCCCTAACAACGCATGAGGGCTACATTTTGTTACTAAAGATCCAAAGTGATGTGAAGAATCATTTATCAAAAATCAATATGAAGGATCGTGACACACGATGAAAAGCAAATACTCCCCTAAAGATCATGGAGAAGTCTATCCAAAAAGACCCTAACAAGGTATGAGGATAAATAGATCCAAGTCCTAAAAGGAGGCGGATCGTTGTATATCAAAATCCCAAATAAATATTGGAGAAAAATGAAGAAGTCGTGGTCCAAGTTTGAAGAATCTCTCAAAAACTTCAAGTGAAGAAATTCCTATTATGAAGAGAAGACCATTATTTCAAGAACGTCTCTCAAGATTCGAATTATTAAGTCAATGTCAAATGTTGATCGAGAAAGGTATCAAATCGTGAAACGAGTTATGCCAGGATATTAACTTTATGAGGTTTCGAGAAGCAGTTTTAAAAGATTTTGTCCTTTAGCTAACTATTGATTAAATCGTCTTACTTTATTTTCGTCCTAAATATATGATCGAAATAAATCAACAATGCATCCTCGTGATCATTCAAGACAATGATAAAATATAAGAGATACACCTAGGAATAAGGGGGTCTAAGTGAATAATTGAGCCACATGAGTAAGTGTTAGCTTTACTAACTTATAATAACAATGATCTTGTTTTTTAAGCTTGGTGCGGGGAACGTGAAACTTGAGGGTGATAAACATTCATGACACCAAAAGCCCTAATGTAAATCTTAGATTTCTTTACTTGTTTCTTCCTTCAAACATTTTGTAATTTTCTATCTTTTTTAGTTTCCTTAGTGTCTAGTATTTAATAAAGGCTACGGTGGGTTAATTATGATGGAGAATGTAAATCGTGCTTTGAAATTAATGCATTGCATGGGGCCATTGCAATGGTCAAGTGTAGGGGATTTAATAAATGTGAAAACACTTGATACATTGGTTTTCATTGGGTTCAGATTAGTTCTCGGATCTTCTCGAATTGATCACGGTTCAAAGTGGAATAATTTGTTATTGGTTACTAAAAAGGGGTTGGTTTGTTATCTATTTTAAACTAATAGTAAATAAATGTAAATGTCGTTGAGTAAAATTAAAGTTTTGAAAGATTAAACTAAATTGACGAGTTAAAAATAAATGCTTGAAAACTTAAAAACTATATTAGAAAAATACTTGAAAACTTAATGAAACTAACACTTGGAAACTTTGTAAAAACAAGAAACTAAAACCATCGGAATGTTGCCAAATTGAATTCCAATCGGAATATCAAAAACTTCCCTAGTCGGAATGATGCAATCGGAATATGGACAAGGAAGCTGATCGGAATGTGGTAAAATTGCCCAATCGGAATACTTGAAGATAAATCAAATCGGAATGTTAAAAACCAAACCAATCGGAATGTTACAAAACCAAACCAATCGGAATGTTACAAAACTAATCCAATCGGAATAATGGAAATAAGCCCACAATCGGAATAACCCAAAAACACCACAATCGGAATGTGTCAAAACCCTTTTCCGATCAATTGATCGGAATGAAGGGGGTTGCTGGTCGGAATATACCAATCAGAAAAGGGTTTAACCCTTTCCGATTACCTATTGATGCGAAAGATAAGCTAAGGCAATAAGCTATTCACCAAAACTAGAACGAATCTATAATGAAATGGATTAAATAAGCACAAATAATCAACTTTTACTAACTTTAAATAAGCAATCTTTTAAATCAAACTATAAAAAGATGAACTTTTTAAGAAAACTTTTAAAAAGTAAATAAGCTAAACTTACAAATAAGCCAATAAGCACAAAGATCTTAAAGCTTATTCGTATGAAAACTTAAGTAAGCATAAAAAAGATTAACTTTTTAAGCACGAAATCATTAAGAACAACACGGATCAAATGAAATTCGCACCAAAATCAATCTAAAAATCAAAGAAAGGTAGAAAGAGATGAAAGATTAAAAGCTTAAACTTAAACTTGATTAATGAAATCAACAATACAAAGATTTAATCTTGAAAGATTAAAAGAAAGAAAGATGAAAACTTAGTGAGAGAAAGTTGAGAACTTTCTCTCTCTAAGACTAGAAAGCAAAAATGAAAAGTGAAACTAAAAACTAAAACTAACTAGCCTCTAAAATTGTGTGGAGAAGTCCTATTTATAGGCGTTTGCTTGTGGGCTTGTGAATGGGCTTTGTTCATGGGCTTCTTTTCTTCTTTCTTCTTTAGTCTTTTCGTTTCTTTAATTAAACGTTTCCGACTTTGGATTTTGAGAAGTGTCGGTGAATAATTCCAACTCGTCTTATAATCTTTTGTTTAATAGACTCGAGTTCTTCGACATATAAGAATCTTCCATCTTTGGCCCTTTTCTTCAATAAATCTTCAAATAGGCATAATGTCTTTAAATCTTTTGCATCTCTTGGACAATAGACTTCATCTTGAGTCTTTTTCTTCGATAAAACCCGTGCAATCCCATGTTTTCTTCAATATTCATCCGGTTGACTCTGAAAACACAATAAACACAAAAACCACGCATAATTCCAAACAAATGATATTAAATACGTGTTTTGGTCTCGTTTTAGCCAGAAATAAGTGGTAAAAGGATGGGTGTTTTCACACCTATCAAATCCCCTACACTTAACCATTGCCATGCCCTCATGCAATGCTTAGTGACAAAGCAAATTTACACTTTTCTCATAATCAATCAACCTTGGCCTTATTAACGTACTAAACAAAATTAAAGTACTACGAGAGATTAAAACTTTAAAGTAAACAAAAGGATAGAAAATAGCTACGTGGAAATAACTTGCAAAGAGATCTAAGACTTACATTAGGGCTTCGGTGTTGCGACGATTCATCACCCTCAAGTTTCACGTTCCCCAAACTAAGCTTAAAAACGAGATCATTGTTATTATAAGTAAGCAAATCAAACACTTACACACATGGCTTAATTATATGCTTAAACTCCCTTATTCCTAGGCGTATCTCTTATATTTTATTTTTGTCTTAGAATGATCATGAAGATGCATTTTTGGACTTATTTCGATAGTTTATTTAGGCTGAAAACAAAGTAGGACGATTTGATCAATAGTTAGTTAAAGGACAAAATCTCTTAAAACTGCTTCTCGGGATATCAAAAAGTTCATATCTTGGCATAACTTGCTTCACGATTTGAGACCTTTCTCGGGCCGATATTTGGCATGTACTTCATACTTCATATCTTGAGAGACGTTCTTGAGATAATGGTCTTCTCTTCGTTAATAGAGTTTCTTCACTTGGAGACTTTTGAGGGGTACTCCAACTTTGTTGACCACGACTTCATGATTATTTCTTCAATCTCTAATTGGGATTTTGAGATACAACGATCCCCTCCTTTTCGGACTTGGATCTATTTATCCTCATACCTTGTTAGGGTCTTTTCGGATAGACTTCTCCATGATCTTTATGGGAGTTGATTGCTTTTCGTCGTGAGTCTTGATCCTTCATATTGATTTTGGGAATAATGCTTTTCACATCACCTTGGATCTTTAGCAATAAGATTAAATCCTCATGCCTTGTTAGGGCCTTTTCGGATTCGCCAATCTTCGTGCCCCGCTTCATAAGTTATGCCTTGGCTATGAACTCTTATCATTATCGAGCAACTTTTAAACGATATTGGGCTAGAAGCTAAGTAACTTTTCAAATCGTACGTCCTTACTTATTGCAGATAAATTATTAGCAAGTGATGGGAGAATAGGCAGATAATTACACCAAGTGAGCTTGTGCAAGAATACCGACTTATAATTGGCTCTATCATCTCTCGTTCTACACAATTTAAAATCTCAAGTAATGAGACTCGTGGATGCTTAGCCTAATAAACCAATTAAGGTCTACATGGTTAAGGATACTAGCTAGAATAAACTTGGATAAGTTTATTCGGGTTGAGTCAAAATAATCGCAACGGGCCTAATATGTCAAAGACTTCAAAACTAGCTACACCACTTTATTAATATTTTTTTTTACTTTATTGCGGGATATATACATATGAAAGCAACGATAAAAATTTAAAAATTACGACTAAATGGCCAAAGTTAATTAAAAATTTGAAAAATGTTGAAAAAGATGATTTTCCTGTTAAATAAAGGCATTTTCATGGAAAAGTCCACTTAAAACTTCGATAGAAGTCCCCCTACACTTAAGATAAACATTGTCCTCAATGTTTAAGCATGTGGGAAAAGTCTCCCCTACACTTATGACGTTGTGCACGTTGGTTAAATCAAGCTAAGGAAGAGACGACTAAAGTGATCAATTTCAAATGTGAGTATGAAGAAAATTGAATCACGATAGTTGAGAGATAGAACCGGATTTCGGATAACACGGGAGCACGGTTCTTTGGATAACAAAAACAACCTATAGAGGTCCCCCTACACTTAGGGGGTTAAAACGGAAAAGGATAGATACTCGGGCTGCCTCCCGAGGAGCGCTTGTTTTTTATAACCGAGTCACGAGCATGACTCGACCCAAAATTAGTTCATGGGAAATGTGGTGAGGGATGGAATCATCTCGGGAGAGATGTCCTCACCAAAGTACAACTTCACTCGTTGGCCATTCACCTTAAAATTAGAGATTTTAGCCTGGCCATTAGTTTGTGGGTGGTATGCGGTGGAAAGACGATGATTTACACCATACTTAGCCATGACTCTAGCAAATTGATCATTGCAAAAATGAGTCCCACGATCACTAATAATGGCACGAGGCACACCGAATCTAGCGAAGAGCGACTTCAAAAAGTTACAAACCACCCTTGCGTCATTAGTGG
Source organism: Glebionis coronaria (assembly GCA_025667525.1). Taxonomy (NCBI): domain Eukaryota; kingdom Viridiplantae; phylum Streptophyta; class Magnoliopsida; order Asterales; family Asteraceae; genus Glebionis; species Glebionis coronaria. Next base: position 423,465,169 of record CM046875.1, read on the forward strand.
GTAAAGCTTTGGCTTCAACCCATTTAGAGACGTAGTCAACGGCTACAAGGATGTATTTGTTTCCTTTAGAGGAAGGGAATGGCCCCATAAAGTCGATACCCCAAACATCAAAGATTTCACATTCTTGAATGAAATTCTGTGGCATCTCGTCTTTATGTGTGATCTTGCCTTGTTTTTGGCAAGCATCACAACGTTTAACCATCTCGTGAGCATCACGATAAATGTTGGGCCAATAAAATCCCGAGTCAAACACTTTTTTGGCGGTGTAGTTGGGACCAAAGTGACCATCGGTGGGTCCTTTGTGGCAAGCGTCCAGGATTTCTAAAGCTGCCGGTCCATCAACACATCGGCGAATAATCAAATCAGCACATTGTTTGAATAGATACGGGTCATCCTAAAAGTAAGTCTTAATGTCTTTGAAGAACTTCTTCTTTTGTTGGGATGTTAACCCGTCAACGAGAATTCCACCCGCCAAGTAGTTTGCAATGTCCGCAAACCACGGGGTTTCATCAGAAGTCGAGTTGATAGACATTAAGGTCTCCAGGGGAAAAGAGTCATTGATCTCTTTGTTCGGATGATCCCCTTGGTAAGGATCCTCAAGTCTACTGAGATGATCCGCGGCTAGGTTTTCAGCTCCCTTCTTATCACGAACTTCGATTTTAAATTCTTGAAGTAGCAAAACCCAGCGAAGAAGTCTTGGTTTGGAATCTTTCTTAGTCAACAAGTACTTCAATGCGGAATGATCGGTATACACGATGGTGGTAGAAAGGACAAGATAGGGGCGGAACTTTTCAAAAGCATAGACAACAGCTAAAAGCTCTTTTTCGGTTGTCGTGTAATGCAATTGAGCCCCTGTCATTGTCGTGCTAGCGTAATGGATCGGTTGGAAGTGTTTGTTCACTCTTTGGCCCAAAACCGCTCCAATAGCAAAGTCGCTAGCATCGCACATCAACTCAAAGGGAAGCTCTCAATTAGGGGTAACCAAGACCGGTGCCTTAGTTAGCTTATCCTTAAGCAAGTTGAAGGCTTCAAGACACTCTGTGGAAAAGATAAAAGGATTATCTTTTTCCAAGAGGTGGGTCATCGGGCGAGCGATTTTAGAAAAATCTTTGATAAAGCGACGGTAGAAGCCCGCATGACCGAGGAAACTTCTCACACCCTTCACGGTTGAAGGTGGAGGCAACTTAGCGATAACATCAACTTTAGCACGGTCCACTTCAAGACCTGCTTTGGAGATCTTGTGTCCTAGCACGATGCCCTCTTTTACCATGAAATGGAATTTTTCCCAATTAAGAACAAGGCGAGTGTCTTCACACCGCTTAAGCATACGTTCTAAATTGGCAAGGCAAGCAAAGAAAGAATCGCCATAAACCGAGAAATCATCCATGAAAACTTCCATAGTTTCTTCAACCATGTCATGGAAGATAACCATCATACACCTTTGGAACGTCCCAGGAGCATTGCATAAACCAAAAGGCATACGTTTGTAAGCAAATGTTCCGTGGGTACAAGTGAATGTGGTCTTTTCTTGGTCTTTGGGATCGATGGGAATTTGAAAATACCCGGAGAAACCGTCTAAAAAGCAGTAATAGTCATTACCCGCTAGACGCTCGAGCATTTGATCCATGAAAGGAAGAGGAAAGTGATATTTTCTCGTGGCATCATTGAGCTTGCGATAGTCAATACAAACTCTCCACCCAGTAACGAGACGAGTGGGAATCAACTCGTTGTGTTCATTGGGAACAACGGTTATTCCGCCCTTCTTGGGCACACAATGGACGGGACTTACCCACGGCGAATCCGAGATAGGGTAAATCAAGCCGGCATCAAGAAGTTTCAGAACCTCTTGTTTGATGACGTCATGAATGCGAGGATTAACCCTTCTTTGGCTCTGGATTGCGGGTTTAAAGTCATCTTCCATGAGAATCTTGTGAGTACAAAAGTTTGGATCAATTCCGCGGATGTCGGAAATTTTCCAAGCAATTGCCTTCTTATGAGCTTTAAGCTCGGCGATGAGGCGAGATTTCTCTTCTTCGTTCAAGTCCTTAGCAATGATGACGGGCGACTTCTTCTTATCTTCAAGGAACACGTACACGAGATGGGGCGGCAACTCCTTAAGTTCTAAATCCGGAGGATTTTCGATGGGAGGCGTATTCAAAGTCGGTTCATCGATAACAATATCCTTGGGAGATGGTGGAGAAATATTGTCTTCTTTAAGAAGTTTCTCAATGAGGCGAAGATCTTCATCCCAATCGATGGGAGAATCATCATGTTCTAAGTTCACATCTCCCATGGTGGCTTCCAGATCTTTCCAAAGGAAATCAGTTTCTCCAAATAGAGATAGTGATGAATCAATAGAGGAAACGGTCTCAACATTGGGAAGAGAGGTAGGAATACTTTTACAAGAATCTTTGAAGTGTTCTTCACAAGCCTCATCAAGAACGTCCATACAATTAACACTCTCGTATGAATAAGACTGTTTAGAGAGCTTTCCCATGTTGAAGACGATTTTATCGTCACCCACTCTCATGATAAGCTCACCGGCTTCAACATCGATGAGAGTGCGACCGGTCCTCAAAAATGGACGACCAACAATTAATGGCACACGAGGGTCTATATCGTAGTCGATGACGACGAAATCGGCAGGAAAAGTGAATTTGTCGACTCCTACAAAAACGTCTTCGGCTATCCCCACTGGATAAGCAACCGTACGGTTAGCTAATTCCAAAGTCATTTTGGTGGGGACTAGCTCAGGGAGAGATAATTGCTTCCAAACGCTGAGAGGCATTAAATTAATATTGGCACCTAAATCGGCTAGGGCCATGCAATTCTCTACTCCCGGGAAGTTGCAAGGGATTAAGAAACGACCCGGATCACCAAGCTTGGTTGGCAATTTCCTTAAGAGCACTGCAGAGCAATTCTCATTAAGTTGGGTGTTAGCAATATCAAGAAGCTTCTCCTTGTCACTAAGAAGATCTTTGAACATTTTCGCGTATTTAGGCATGTGAGCGAGAGCCTCAGCGAAGGAGATGTTAAAATTCAATTGTTTAAACATTTTGAGAAATTTCGAAACCTGAATATCGTCCTTGCTTTTGAGCTTCTCTTTCCTCAACCTTGATGGATAAGGTATCTCGGAAGAAGATGAAGGCTTTGGAATAGTAGGATCACTCACATCCTTGGGTGGAGGAGGGGTAGAAGTAAGAGGTGGAGAAATTGGGGAAGTAGAAGGATGAGGAATAGGAGCAGGTGACTCGTTTTCTGATGTGACTCTAATTACACATCATATTTCCTCGTAAATCGTTCTCAAAATGCTCAAAATGGTCAAATAATCATCAATATTGCCACATATATGCTTGTTTTGTCGTTTGTGCGTGTGCAGGTACGGGTATCAAGAAAATCACAAGAAATGAAGCTAAAGAGCCAAAACGGACACGAGAAATGAAGAAATGCACAAGACCGATGCCGGAATTATATTTATCAAAAATCGAATGGAATCAACTCGACAAAGTTTGAAGATTTTCAAGAAGTCAAAGTCAAAACACGAGCCGAATTATAAAAAAGATGACAAAGAACGAGTTTTAATGGGCCGACCCATTAACATCTTAATGGACTTATATATCAAGTAACCAAAAATGTCCATTAGGAAAGCTGCTGGCCCAACAGCCCACGAATGAAGAAGCCCAACAGAAGAAGAGAAGGGACGCAGCCCAGAAGTGAAAGAAAAATATAAGAGAGATCAGATATGTAGCTTAGAGGTAACAGTAATTAGTTTTTCAATTTTTGCTTCTCTTATTTTTCTTTTCGATTCGAATATCATTCTAGGTAGATTAGATAAATTCTCAGCTTATTGTTCCAAGTTTTGTATTAGGTTGTTATAAAATTAGATTCTCAGCTTCTTGTCTATTACGATTCTCCTTTGTATTTGTCTTCAGCTTCAGTTTTGATTTAAATAATTTCGGTTTTAAGTTTTTATAGTATAATGTTTCGATACAGAATGTTTAATATGATTATAGTAGCTTTGGATTCGGTTCTTTAGCAGCTTATACGCAGGTCAATTCGGTTTACATTATCTGCACTAGTTTAAAATTCAGTAAATCATAAATCGTTCATAGCTTTTAGGAATTATAGCTTTTAAGTCTTACGGTATCGATTTACTGTTCACAGCCGTGATTTGAAGTTGGTTAAAGTTGTTTGAGAACCGATTTCGAGAATATCATTGGTTATAGTCCGAGGGTAAAAGGTTGTTCGTGTAGAGATTATTGTTTCAGTTGGTGTAGTAATCAAATCGAGTTTCTGTATTAGCTGATTGATCGAAGTTAGCTGTTGGTTTGGTTATGAGTATAGTCAAGCTTGTGACGTTTTGATTTGGTTCAGTTCGAGATCGGTTCATAGCTTTGGTATCGTTCGTTTGATAGCGTCATCATCTCGACATCAGCGGAGGCTTTGAATCAGTGTAACCTCTTTACCTTTCTTCAATTTTTAGTCAAAATACAGTAGTGTATAATTGTTGGTATAAATATGGTTTAGAGTTATTTAATCTGTTTTAGCATATTTGGAATTTGACTTTGCTTAATCCTGCGGATAATAACGATTAATTGCAGAAATATCAATACAAGACTATAGGATTTTTGGAGGTGTGATAATTTTAGATCGGTAATAAGATTAGTTAAATGTATTTTTTTTAGTTTTGAAAAATCAGCTTAATAGTTTAGCTTTAAAAGCTGCTCACATTTGGTTTCCTTAAAAACAATATTCTGCTCAAATTTGATTACAGTTGGTGTAGAAATTATTAGATCAGTAAAAAGGACTGGACTTACGTTCATTTTTAGTTACAGCTTTTAGGTAAGCTTAGAATAAATTTCTTTCAAATAAAAAATAGATAGTTTAAGTGTGGTACTCAGATTCGAACTGTAGCTTTTTCCTTTTAGAAAACATTTTTCATAGAGTCAACTTTGTTTTCAAGATAGGCCTTTAAACTTGTATCACGTGATTTCAGTTACAGTTTTTTTTACAGTCAGATAGACTCTTTTGTTATCTTTTTGTCATTAGGATTTTGCGTAATAGTTTTATTACGTATTGTTAGTAGAAATAGTGAGCCGTTGGTTAATTGGGCTCTTAGTTTCCATTTGGGCCTTTAGTATATATATACTATAATTGAGCAGAATATCATTTTTCATTCATTAGTTTAAAGTTGATTAGGTTTTTAAAATCATTTCCTATTTCATTTTAATTTAGTAGAAATATTAGTATAAGATTAGTTTAGAATATAATAATAGTTTAATTTCTCGTTTTGCGTGCTAAGTAGTATAAATATTAAAAGTCATTTTATTAACCAAAACCAAATTAAGTCGAAACGATAAAATCGGAAATCAATTAGACACGATATCGAGACAAAACGACTATACTAAAAAATGATATATTAAAATGGCGCCGCTGCCGGTTCGTGCTCGTTACGATTGACGATTTTTCGTGGGACGATTTGGATTTTGGGATCCGTTCGATTTTGAACGTTATTTTTATTTTTAAAAAAAATAAATTATAAAACCAATAAAAACAAAAAAATATTTTCTTATTTTATATTCTTTTCTTTCTTACTATATACCCTTTAAAAAAAAATTAAAAAAATTAAAAAAAAATTAAAAAATTAAAAATTAATTAAAAAAAATATTGTTTCTTTTAGATTTTATTTTTCTTTAACTATATATTATAATATTTTCTAAAAAAAAAAAAAAAAATTCACAAAAGCATTTCTTTCCTCAGATTTGCAACAAAAAAATAAAGAATAAAAACAAAGTAATACTTTTCCTAAAGTATTACACCAAAAAAAATCTACGTATATATATATTTTCTATCTTGGTTTCTTCTTCGTTTTTACGTACATATTATATTCTCTTTTATAAAAAATTAATATCGTGACGAGTCAAGCCGATCCCGAGTATCGTGCTTTTGACATGGCTATGGATGATCGATCGATATTGGAGCAGTTGCAGTTTCATGACGAGGGATGTCTCGAGAGTGCGATTGTGATACCGGATATCGAGGATAATTATTTTGAGCTTAATCCGGATTTGATTAAGTTGATATCCGGTCGTCCTTTTTACGGATTTGAGGATGACGATCCTTACACTCATATCCGTCATTTTCGTTCATACGCCAATACCGTCAAATACACCAATGTGACACAAGACATTATCTATTTACACCTTTTTCCTTTTTCCCTTGATGGCCAAGCCTGGACTTGGCTTGAAAAGGAACCACCACGATCTATTTTCACATGGGCTAATCTTGAGTCAAAATTCTTAAATCAATTTTACCCTTATGCTAAAACGAGAAAAATTCGATTGGAAATAACTAATTTTGAAGAGTCTAATACTGAAACGTTTACCGAGGCTTGGGAAAGATTTAAGGATTTAGTGCGTAGTTGTCCTCATCATGGATTTTCCGCCTTGCATTTGATTGATTCGTTTTATCACGGGTTGACCCAATACGATCAAGATTCTCTTAACACGGCTGCAAACGGAAATCTTTACTCTCGGAGTACTAGTGAGGCTTTAATGATTATTGAGAACAAGTCTCAAGTATGGAGCATAGCCGAAGTAACCGGTACCACATCTATTATCATTAGGAGTGGCCCTCTTTTCTCATATACTCCGAGAGCTAGTGATGAGCCATGTGTTGATTCGGATGACCCTATTTTTGATGATTCTTCTAGTCCCCTTTCTCCTGTGACTAGTGACTCTTCTCCTCTGGATTTTGAGGAAGAAGTAGTTATTGAGCAACTCTCGGTTGAGTTGACTCCTGACCCGCCACAAATTAATGAAGGGTGTTTTGGGGATTTTCAAAATCAAAGCTTTCAAGTTCAGGAAGATTTTCAAAATCATAACAATTTTCAAAGTAATAATCAAGGGGATTTTCAAATTCGACCTTCACAAATGGATGAAATAATTGAAATATTTGAGGAACAAAAGAGGATGATAAATGATCTTCATGAACAAAACCAAAGTCTTACATATCAACTTTTAGAAGCGTTGAGAGCTCATATTGAGGCTAACACCACTACTAGTAGTGATGTTCCCACTGTGGATCCTTCCATCTCTCCGTCAATAAGGGAGAGACAAGGCCCGGAGATTATCATGAGTTTTACTCCCCCTTCGGTGTTGACACCCACAGATACATTTAGCTCTCCCTATTCCTCATCCTGTGAGGAAATTCCCAAGATTGTACTTGAGCCTACGTTTGACCCCATTCATTTTATGACTCCTTCACCTACTCCTCCAAATGATACTACTCCTCATAATAGTTCTCCGGATATGGATGTGTTATCTTATGATTCCGACTATACTTTTAATTCTTCATCGGGATCGGATGAGGATGACTCACCTATTTTGCAAAACCCGACTTTTGAAAAACATGATAAGAATAATAATGATTTTTTGGATCCTTTACTCCTTAATGATGATGGTTTTCACATTCTCGAGATCGATGAGTTTCTTGATATTGATACACCCGTGGAGTACATATCCGGGTATTTTGATGTGGAGGGAGATATACTTTTTCTAGAGGATTTATTACACGATGACACTATACCTTCTATCCCTCCTGACCCACCCATTCATGATGCTAAAGAAAACAAAGACCCGAGGGTTCCGACTATTAGTGTTTTGACACCTACTTTTTCACCCCCGGTGTCTCTTGTTGATTTCACATTTGAGGGTGATTCTTTTATGGTTGACACCGAGTTGTCTTGCTATTTTCCCATAAAGGGAACGGTATTTGATCCGGGTATACACATTTTTGAGCAATCTCAATATCTTAATGATACAATCAAAAGGAAAATTTTTGAAAAATTGGGATCATTACCTTCTTACTATACCCTTAATTGTAAGAAACTTTTGCTTAAAGGAAACCCATCTTTCTTATACTTATTTGCTATTGTCAGCTTGGAGTCTATTTCTTTTAGAGATGGAAACCATGTATTTGACCCGGGTGTAATTTTATAGGGTTTTCCTTATTTGGGAGGTTATTTCACTTTATCATGGAGAGCTTTTCTTTTCCGGGTAAATCTTTCTCTCTCCATGATCGTTTCCCTAAGGACAATTTAATTCGGGGATCGAGTCGAGCTCATGACTCGGTTACCAAAAACGAGGTGCCTCGTGGGGGAGATTCCCATGCTTATCATTCTATCTTCTTTCTAATTTCTAATGTGAAGGGCTTGTGCTTCTTCGTTTGTTTCTCGTGTTTCGTTTGTGATGTGATTTTAGGTTTCTCATATATCGAAGACTCTCGTGTTCGTTTTCATCACGTATCACTCGAGTTTCGATCCTTCATTTGAGATATCCGATATCCGATGATTATATCCTTTACTAACGCTTATTTTTATTGGCATAGTTAATAAACGGCTTTTAATTATATGCGTCATACCCTTTCCATGTTAGGATTTTGCATTCGACTCTTCGTCTCTAGTAGGGGGGTATTATACCCTTCGACTTGAAACATTGAGGATAATGTTTGGTTTTAGTATGGGGGGGGGGTATCTATCGATATGCTTTTCCTTTTGTTCGTTGTCTTCACGTACTCCGTTTTTCAAAAATTTGCTTAAAATTGCATAAATTTTAATTTTTTTTCATATTTTAATAAGTGTTTGACACGAATGTAAGCTTTCCGTTGGTGAAAATAAGAATAGTTTTTGACTCGACCGGTTTTTACCTTAGCTCGTTCCTTAACCATGTAGGCCTTAATTGGTTTATTAGGCTAAGCATCCACGACTCTCATTATTTGAGATTTTAAATTGTGGAGAACGAGAGATGATAGAGTTGATAATAAGTTTTAAGGTTAATTCTTCCTTATATGAATTTTTGTGGCTCTTTCTCCCCGCTTGTATATTTAATTACTTAATAAATGAAGATTTTTGCGGTTTAGGTTTGATATTTTAGCTCTTAACCAACTCTTTTATTCCCTTGTAATTAAAGCAAGAACACACTGAGGGTGTCAGCGTCGTGGACTTCCGACTAAGGTGGCTCATAACCACTAAGTAGGAGGTATTCAGACCACGGGATTTCAAAATTTGGCATACTATATGTATAAAAAAATAAATAAAGCACAAATGTGCTAAAGTATTGTGAATAAGGCAAAAATGCCAAAAGTATAAGTATGCAATCCAAAACCGATAAAGGTCGCCTACTTCGATGCCGACTTGACAGCGAGGGGGTTCTAGATCCTAAGGTGGAGGAATATTATCCAAGGTCGTAATAAAAAGTCCGAAGGTCGCCTACTCCGACGGCTACTTGACGGTGGGGGGGTTCTATATTCTAAGGACTAATAAAAGACCAAGGAATATCATTTTTTATGTATGTATATAAATAAAGTTTTTGTTATAAATAAGCCAAATTTCGGGTCTGGGATGATCTTAGACTTTCGCTTCTAGTCTCATAGTTGAGATGTCGAGGTCGTGAATATAAGAGATTCCCTAAATCGTGTTAAATTATCCTTGATGTGGGCTTTCTTTAGTGACAACGGTTTTTGAGGATGAGGTTAGGTTCTAAGTGTCGGGTTTACACCGTTTTGCCTTCATTTTTGGACTAATAATTATTAAATAAGTCAAATGAGCCTACGGGTGAATGACAATCCTTAAAATCTAGAGATACAACGTAGGAATAATGGAGAAGGAGTTCTACACAAATGTCTTATATAAGTGGTATTAACATGAGAATTTATTGTTAACAATGATTTTGTTTTTGAGCTTGGCATGGAAAGAGTGAAAAGTCGAGGACGATGAACTTATTCAAGTTTTATGATCCTAAAAGTTATTTTTGAATAATGAAAGCGATACATTACGTCATTTACACATTAAATATTAATAAAATGAATAAATGCTTTTAATAAATGAAAAACGGAGTTGCTTTATACCTTATTCTAGCATTGCGTGAGGACACGACAATGGTTTAGTAGGGGGGTGTGATGTGACTCCAATTACACATCATATTTCCTCGTAAATCGTGCTCAAAATGCTCAAAATGGTCAAATAATCATCAATATTGCCACATATATGCTTGTTTTGTAGTTTGTGCGTGTGCAGGTACGGGTATCAAGAAAATCACAAGAAATGAAGCTAAAGAGCCAAAACGGACACGAGAAATGAAGAAATGCACAAGACTGATGCCGGAATTATATTTATCAAAAATCGAATGGAATCAACTCGACAAAGTTTGAAGATTTTCAAGAAGTCAAAGTCAAAACACGAGCCGAATTATAAAAAAGATGACAAAGATCGAGTTTTAATGGGCCAACCCATTAACATCTTAATGGACTTATATATCAAGCAACCAAAAATGTCCATTAGGAAAGCTGCTGGCCCAACAGCCCACGAATGAAGAAGCCCAACAGAAGAAGAGAAGGGACGCAACCCAGAAGTGAAAGAAAAATATAAGAGAGATCAGATATGTAGCTTAAAGGGAAAGTAGCTTCAATAATACGCAATCTTCCTTTTCCTGTTTCTTTTCTTTCCTGCGTTTTATTTAGACGAGAGAGGTAACAGTAATTAGTTTTTCAATTTTTGCTTCTCTTATTTTTCTTTTCGATTCAAATATCATTCTAGGTAGATTAGATAAATTCTCATCTTATTGTTCCAAGTTTTGTATTAGGTTGTTATAAAATCAGATTGTCAGCTTCTTGTCTATTACGATTCTCCTTTGTATTTGTCTTCAGCTTCAGTTTTGATTTTAATAATTTCGGTTTTAAGTTTTTATAGTATAATGTTTCGATACATAATGTTTAATATGATTATAGTAGCTTTGGATTCGGTTCTTTAGCAGCTTATACGCAGGTCAATTCGGTTTACATTATCTGCACTAGTTTAAAATTCAGTAAATCATAAATCGTTCATAGCTTTTAGGAATTATAGCTTTTAAGTCTTACGGTATCGATTTACTGTTCGCAGCCGTGATTTGAAGTTGGTTAAAGTTGTTTGATAACCGATTTCGAGAATATCATTGGTTATAGTCCGAGGGTAAAAGGTTGTTCGTGTAGAGATTATTGTTTCAGTTGGTGTAGTAATCGAATCGAGTTTCTGTATTAGCTGATTGATCGAAGTTAGCTGTTGGTTTGGTTATGAGTATAGTCAAGCTTGTGACGTTTTGATTTGGTTCGGTTCGAGATCGGTTCATAGCTTTGGTATCGTTCGTTCGATAGCGTCATCATCTCGACATCAGCGGAGGCTTTGAATCAGTGTAACCTCTTTACCTTTCTTCAATTTTTAGTCAAAATACAGTAGTGTATAATTGTTGGTATAAATTAGGTTTAGAGTTATTTAATCTGTTTTAGCATATTTGGAATTTGACTTTGCTTAATACTGCGGATAATAACGATTAATTGCAGAAATATCAATACAAGACTATAGGATTTTTGGAGGTGTGATAATTTTAGATCGGTAATAAGATTAGTTAAATGTATTTTTTTTAGTTTTGAAAAATCAGCTTAATAGTTTAGCTTTAAAAGCTGCTCACATTTGGTTTCCTTAAAAACAATATTTTGCTCAAATTTGATTACAGTTGGTGTAGAAATTATTAGATCAGTGAAAAGGACTGGACTTACGTTAGTTTTTAGTTACAGCTTTTAGGTAAGCTTAGAATAAATTTCTTTCAAATAAAAAATAGATAGTTTAAGTGTGGTACTCAGATTCGAACTGTAGCTTTTTCCTTTTAGAAAACATTTTTCATAGAGTCAACTTTGTTTTCAAGATAGGCCTTTAAACTTGTATCACGTGATTTCAGTTACAGTTTTTTTACAGTCAGTTAGACTCTTTTGTTATCTTTTTGTCATTAGGATTTTGCGTAATAGTTTTATTACGTATTGTTAGTAGCAATAGTGAGCCGTTGGTTAATTGGGCTCTTAGTTTCCATTTGGGCCTTTAGTATATATATACTATAATTGAGCAGAATATCATTTTTCATTCGTTAGTTTAAAGTTGATTAGGTTTTTAAAATCATTTCCTATTTCATTTTAATTTAGTAGAAATATTAGTATAAGATTAGTTTAGAATATAATAATAGTTTAATTTCTCGTTTTGCGTGCTAAGTAGTATAAATATTAAAAGTCATTTTATTAACCAAAAACAAATTAAGTCGAAACGATAAAATCGGAAATCAATTCGACACGATATCGAGACAAAACGACTATACTAAAAAATGATATATTATTTTCCTTAGTCACAATCACTGGTGGAGGTATAGGAAGCTCGGGTTCCTTGGTACCTTTGCCACTGCGCGTGGTGATTGCTTTCATCTCCCCTCTTGGATTCGCAACGGTGTTACTCGGAAGAGTACCCGAAGAAGAGGGTTGATTACCTGGGAAGAAACTAGCCATCATGTTCCTTAAGTCATTCGTTTGACTTGCCAAAGTGTTTCTCATATCCGCTCGAAGATCGTTCCCTTGTTTCACCATGTCTGCTTTCAAGTTGAGCACTTCCCGCTGGAGATTGTCCACGATAACATCATTAGTCCTCATGTAGGTTCCAATGTCTTGGTGTAATGCGGTGGGTTGGTTGGGAGGAGCATTGTAGGCGGGTGGTTGATAAGCAGGTTGTTGGTAAACTTGGTTGTTTCTTTGAGGTGGATATGGTTGTTTGTGAGGTGGTTGGTATGGTGCACGAGGTTGTTGTTGAGGAGGGCGATTGAGGTTTTGTTGTTGGTTTGGGTTGTTAGGAGGAAAACCGGGCGGGGAAAGAAAGTTGTTTGAGCAGTAGCTAAGCAAGTTGCGGTCACCTTGAGGACGAGCTTGAAAAGCGGCCGGAGGATAGGTACCGTATGCTGCATTAACATTCTCAGAAGGATAGTCTTGGGTGGCGGTACAATTGGTGTAAGAGTGAGGACCCCCGCATATTTCACATGATTGGCTAACAACATTGACTTGAGCGTCTTGAGCGTTTTTAGCGTTGATGCTGTTGGTGTTGTTAGCGGTGTGGGTAACAAGCGATTCAAGAAGCGTAGTAATTTTGTCAAGTCGCTTGTCGCTGTCACTAGTACTAGCACTAGCGGCATTTGTCCGAACACTCTTGGTTTGCACACGAGACTTATTTTCAATAATATCCCAAGCGGCATTAGAAGTCTTAACCAAAATATTACCCCCCGAGGCACTGTTTAGTGAATCTTGGTTATTCATGCTTAAACCATTATAAAAAGTATTAATTTGGTGCACTTTGGTAAAACCATGTTGTGGGCACTTTCTTAAAAGATCTTTGAAATGGTCCCAAGATTCACTAAAAGACTCATCGTACTTTTGTTCAAAATTAATGATTTCATTCCGCAAAGCGGTAGTACGAGAGGGTGGGAAAAAGTAGTTGATAAATTTGGTCTCCAAATCCGTCCACGTCAGAATAATTTGTGGCGGTTCCTTTGCAAGCCAATGCCGGGCTACTCCCTCTAAGGAGAAAGGAAAAAGTTGTAAACGAATTACCTCTTGTGGAACACCATTGAATTTGACCGTATTCGTGAGTTGCAAGAATCTCTTGATGTGGTCATGAGGATCATCAATGGTACGCCCCAAGAATGGTTGAGCAGAGACCATCTGGATAAAGCCGGATTTGAGCTCAAAGTTGTTGGCTGCAATCGCGGGTATGAAAATTGGATCATTGTTGCCCTCCACGTGTGCTTGTAACAGTTCAATCATAGGGCGATTGTCCGGTAAAGGTTCATTGTTGTTGTTATTATTGTTGTTGAGAGGTGGATTGTTATTGTTGTTATTGTTTTGAGGTGGGTTATTGTTGTTGTTGTGTACACCGGCCATGTCTAAGTCTTCGAGAGGCTCGGGCTCTTGATAAGACGTTGATCGTGTACGCATGCACCTGCAAAAGAACTAACAAAGCAAACAAGAAATATTTTTGGTTTTTATGGTTTTTTAATTTTTGAAAATTTTATATTTTTTAGGGTTTTTGAAAATTTTTATGAAAAAGTAACGTTCACGGTGAACGGATCCCAAAATCCAAGTTCTCACAAAAAACTGTTAATCTTAACGAGAAGAGCCGGCAGCGGCGCCATTTGATACATTGGTTTTCATTGGGTTCAGATTAGTTCTCGGAATCTTCTCGAATTGATCACGGTTCAAAGTGGAATAATTTGTTCTTGGTTACTAAAAAGGGGTTGGTTTGTTATCTATTTTAAACTAATAGTAAATAAATGTAAATGTCGTTGAGTAAAATTAAAGTTTTGAAAGATTAAACTAAATTGACGAGTTAAAAATAAATGCTTGAAAACATAAAAACTATATTAGAAAAATACTTGAAAACTTAATGAAACTAACACTTGGAAACTTTGTAAAAACAAGAAACTAAAACCATCGGAATGTTGCCAAATTGAATTCCTATCGAAATATCAAAAACTTCCCTAGTCGGAATGATGCAATCGGAATATGGACAAGGAAGCTGATCGGAATGTGGTAAAATTGCCCAATCGGAATACTTGAAGATAAATCAAATCGGAATGTTAAAAACCAAACCAATCGGAATGTTAGAAAACCAAACCAATCGGAATGTTACAAAACTAATCCAATCGGAATAATGGAAATAAGCCCACAATCGGAATAACCCAAAAACACCACAATCGGAATGTGTCAAAACCCTTTTCCGATCAATTGATCGGAATGAAGGGGGGGGGGGGGGTCCTGGTCGGAATATACCAATCGGAAAAGGGTTTAACCCTTTCCGATTACCTATTGATCCGAAAGATAAGCTAAGGCAATAAGCTATTTTGATAAGCTATTCACCAAAACTAGAACGAATCTATAATGAAACGGATTAAATAAGCACAAATAATCAACTTTTACTAACTTTAAGTAAGCAATCTTTTAAATCAAACTATAAAAAGATGAACTTTTTAAGAAAACTTTTAAAAAGTAAATAAGCTAAACTTACAAATAAGCCAATAAGCACAAAGATCTTAAAGCTTATTCGTATGAAAACTTAAGTAAGCATAAAAAAGATTAACTTTTTAAGCACGAAATCATTAAGAACAACACGGATCAAATGAAATTCGCACCAAAAGCAATCTAAAAATCAAAGAAAGGTAGAAAGAGATGAAAGATTAAAAGCTTAAACTTAAACTTGATTAATGAAATCAACAATACAAATATTTAATCTTGAAAGATTAAAAGAAAGAAAGATGAAAACTTAGTGAGAGAAAGTTGAGAACTTTCTCTCTCTAAGACTAGAAAGGAAAAATGAAAAGTGAAACTAAAAACTAAAACTAACTAGCCTCTAAAATTGTGAGGAGAAGTCCTATTTATAGGCGTTTGCTTGTGGGCTTGTGAATGGGCTTTGTTCATGGGCTTCTTTTCTTCTTTCTTCTTTAGTCTTTTCGTTTCTTTAATTAAACGTTTCCGACTTTGGATTTTGAGAAGTGTCGGTGAATAATTCCAACTCGTCTTATAATCTTTTGTTTAATAGACTCGAGTTCTTAGACATATAAGAATCTTCCATCTTTGGCCCTTTTCTTCGATAAATCTTCAAATAGGCACAATGACTTCAAATCTTTTGCATCTCTTGGACAATAGACTTCGTCTTGAGTCTTTTTCTTCGATAAAACCCGTGCAATCCCATGTTTTCTTCAATATTCATCCGGTTGACTCTGAAAACACAATAAACACAAAAACCACGCATAATTCCAAACAAATGATATTAAATACGTGTTTTGGTCTCGTTTTAGCCAGAAATAAGTGGTAAAAGGATGGGTGTTTTCACACCTATCAACACTTATCCTTTTACCACTTAAAACAATTAAAAATGAAACCAAAACGTGTATATAATGTCATAAAAGTTAGAATTATGTGTGGTTTGTGTTTGTGTTGTGTTTTAGGACTAAAATATGAAAAAGGAAGAAAACACGGGCTTTCACGGGCTTTTATCGAAGAAAAAGACAAAAGACGAAGTCAAAAGATCAAGCGTGCAAAAAGAACGGAAGTCAAAGGCTTATTCTGAAGATTTATCGAAGAAAAATACTAAAGACGAAATTTTAACGAAGTCGAAGAACCAAGTCTAATAAAAGAAGAAAATTAAAAGAGATCATTTTATCTATCGACAAATCCCGAGACAAAGTCGAGAAGGGCGAATTAATTAAAAAGACGAGAAGACAAAGTGAAAGATGGAAGCAACAACACCTTACACTCCTCCACTATATATAGTTCATTTTCCATCATTTGTAGCAAGTTTTTCATTATTAGATAAATTAGTTTAGGAGTAGGAGTTGAATAATTACTTTCTCTCTCTAAACTTCCTTTAATGTTTTCAAGCTTTTCAATTTTAATCTTGTAATTTTGAATCTTAATCTTCATCTTAATTTCAAGCTTTTCATAATCATTCTCGTTCTTCCTTTCTTGTTTTAAATCTATTGTTTGATTTGGTTAATCATGTAGTTTGTTTAATCTTGTTGATTGTTTGATTGATTTGCTTATTTGATTATTCTTATTGATTTGATGTGTTTGATGTTTTAGCTTATTGTGCTTATTGTTTGATTTGTGTTTAGCTTATTTTTAATTAAGTAGTTTAAATAGTTTAATCTTTTAAAAGTTGATTTTAAATATTTTGTTTATTTGGTGTTTTTAAAGTTTTTAATTTGTGTCTTATTTAGTTTTTCTTAAAATTAGTTTGGTTTTATTTTTGCTTAAGTGCTTATTTGATTTTAACTTATTTTCATTTTGGTCATTTTTGTTTAATCCGGATTTTGAAAACCCTTATTCCGACTTATATAAAACTCCTTTATTCCGAACTATGTCAAATATCACATTCCGAATTACATGGTGAATCACATTCCGAATTAAGTCTTTGGTTGGTATTCCGGATTACTTTGGAAATCAGGGATGTCAGATTAGTACTTTATCAACATTCCGGATTGTGCGTGAACCAAGCATTCCGGATTAGGTATAGGAGATACATTCCGGATTAGGTATAGGAGATATATTCCGTATTAGGAAGAGAAGCCAGATTCTGGATTGTGTGCTAATGTGCTAATTCCGAATTAGGTCAGAAACATGTATTTCGGATTAGGGCAGAATTTGGTATTCCGGATTAGATCTTTTGTGACATTCCGAATTAGGTTGGAATCCAATGGATTCAATTCCGAATTAGTTTATTAAAGGGTATTCCGAATTACATTTTGAAAATTATTCCGACTTATGATTTGTTTTTTATTCTGAATTATTTTTAAATTTACATTTTCCCGCCAATTTTCTTAAGATTTATTTTAAATGTGTTTTGTTTTAGTTTATTTTCAAAATTACTTTTCATCAAGTTTTAATCTTTTGTCATTTATTTTTGAAGTCTTTATTTTTAGTTTATAATTTAAAAGTTTTCATTTTTATTTTAAAATACATAATCAACGACATTTGCTTTTTTACACCAAGAATAACCGAGTCACACTTTTAACCGTGGTCAATTCAAATCCAGTCGAGACGATTTCACCTATTAAAAATTCAGATATTAGTGCCACCTTTTTAATATCAATATATTCGGAGTGAATAAATCGATAAATAATGCGTTGTCTCTGTGTGAATAAAACAAATACCTTTTGAGAGATATCCGAGTTAGCTGAGATGGATTGCGCAATGCATCACTGGGTCCATGATATCTATCTTCAATATCGAGCATCATTAAAATGATCTCAATAGCATATGTGTTGACCCGGTTTCTGCCTAAGGTTGTAAGGAGGGATTCTTTCTTTAGACCCTTTATCTTTACAATTCTTTTTCATTCTTCAACCCCTTTAGTGCTTACCAATACGTCATAACTAGCACCTTGTTGTGATTGTTCGAGTGCTAACTTAAGTACTTGGTAAGCAGTCAGCTACATTCACAATCTTTCTCCATCTTTCCTAAGGACTACTATTTCTAGCTATGGAATGTCCTTGGGAAGATTCCTCCGGTTTTGGAAAAATCATTGGACTTAACCTATCCTACCATCCTTTTGTCACCATAATCTTCATCAGCGTGAAATAAATGGGTTTAGGGTAAGTATATGTCACCATGAAATCCATTTTTGTATAGCAAATCCATTTTTCTCCCCCTTAACATATGCTACGATATTCGAAAATATTTCGCACATGTCGGAATGAGCTATCACGTTAAGTCAAACCTTTTTTGATTAATCATTTCCGATATTAAATCACATTTTCTCCCCCATATTAAAAATATTAACACAACCGATATTTTTGATATCAATTGATTTAATGAAGTTTTAACAAATTTTTTGGGAAGAAAAATGCAAGTCCATTTTATCTTCATGATACCAAATGTTGAGATGTGATACTGATTAGTAAAATGATCACAGATTCACCATATTAGAATAAGTTGACAAGGATGGACCTGATTGATGAGAACATCATATAATAAGATCAAATGGTTCTTGTCGGCAAATTTTGGTTGCCTCGTAATACTTTGTTTTACCTAGTATAAAAATCTTATCGTCCGAATCTTTTCGAATTGAAAACCGGTCTTAAGTGCGACTCAATCGTCTTTTGGTGAATCAAGAGAATGGTTTGGTTTTGATTATCTATTTTAAACTATTTAGCAAGTAATTAAATTGTCGTTGAGTAAAATGGAAGTTAAAAGATTAATTCTGAATGACGAGTAAAAATAAATGCATATAAACTTAAAGGTAAAATGGAAAAGTACTTGCACCCTAAATAAAACTAACACTTGGAAACTTATTGAAAATAGGAACTTAATAGAAAGGTACTAAAAGAAAGTAAGGTCGGAGTATCAAACACATGCAAACAATCGGAAAAGAGGCTAAAACAGGCCCAGATCGGAATGTATTCCGATCTGGTGGTCGGAATATAGGGTGTTGGGAGTAATCGGAATGTTGGACAAAGACCAATCGGAATAACATGGATATGAAGAACAATCGGAATATGTAGAAATGCCTAAATCGGAATATGCAGAAAAACCACCAATCGGAATACACAGAAACCCTTATCCGATCAACTGATCGGAATACGAAGATGGAGCTGCTCGGAAGACACCAATCGGAAAGTACCAATCGGAAAGGGGTTTAATCCCTTTCCGATTTTTGGGGGATTCGTCTACTGGTCGGAATACGTTCCAATCGGAAAAGGGAATGTACCCTTTCCGAAAATAATGGGATTCGAGTAAAAAGCTAGAAAATAAGCTATTAGATTGAGCTTATTCCCAAAACTAAATCGAATCAGCTAAACGGAATCAAATAAGCACTCTAATCAACTTATCTAACTCGAAAATAAGCAACCTTTTGAATCAAACAATAAAAACATAAACTTTTTAATAAAACTTTTATAAGAAAAATAAGCTAATCATAAAAACAAGCCAATAAGCACAAAAGTCTTAAAGCTTAATCAAATGAAAACTTATAAAATGATCAAAAGATTAACTTTTAAGCACGAAATCAATTAGAACAACACGGATCTTATGATATACTAGGGCTGAGCATCGGTCCGGGACCGGACCGGACCGGCCAAGACCGGACCGGACCGAGGACCGAAATGGTCCGAAACCCCGGACCGAGACCGGACCGAAATAGTCCGGTCCGGTCCGGGTTGGTCCGGTCCGGTTCGGTCCTCGGTCCGGTCCGGTCCTATTAGACATATTTGACGTAATTTTTGTAAGACCGAACCGGACCGGACCGGACCGACCGGACCGAGGACCGAATTCGTCCAAAACCATGGACCGAAGACCGGACCGAAGTTGCTCGGTCCGGTTCGGTTCGGTCCCGTCCGGTCCGGTTTTCCGGTCCGGGTCGGTTTTGGGTCTGCCGTGCTCAGCCCTATGATATACGCACCAAAATCAATCTAAAATCAAAGAAAAGTAGAATGAGATTAAGGATTAAAAGCTTAAAATGAACTTGATTAATAAAAATAAACAATACAAAGTGTTTAATCTTGAAAGATTAAGAAAAAGATGAAATTTAGGACTTTCTCTCTCTAAAACTAGAGAAAACTAAAAAGTGAAAAATTAACTAAAAACTCTAACTACTCTCCTAATGACTATTAGGAGGGTATTTATAGGGAAGGTGGAAGGAGTGCATGTGTTGCATCTTCTCTCTTGCTTTCTTCACGTTTTCTCGACTCGACTTTAATTCTTCGTCTTTGTCGTCCCGGGATTTGAACTTGTCTTTTTAATTTTCTTCTTCTATTAGACTTAAGTTCTTCGACTTCGTTAAAACTTCCGTCTTTAGACTTTTTCTTCGATAAATCTTCAGAATAGGCCTTGGACTTCCGTTCTTTTTGCACTCTTGATCTTTTGACTTCGTCTTTTCCCGTTTTCTTCGATAAAAGCCCGTGAAAGCCCGTGTTTTCTTCCTTTTTAATATTTTGGTCCTAAAGCACAATAAAAACACAAACCACGCATAATTCCGACTTTTACGACATAAATCACACGTTTTGGTCTTGTTATGATTGGAAATAAGTGGTAAAAGGATAAGTGTTTTCACACTTATTAAATCCTCTACACTTGACCATTGCAATGCCCTCATGCAATGCATTAATTTTAAAGCACGGTTTACATTTTCCATCATAAATAACCCACCTTGGCCTTTATTAAATACTAAACATAAAAGATAGAAATAAGTAAAGAAATTAAAAACTTACATTGGGTTTTGGCGGCCATGAACGTTTATCATCCTCAAGTTTTACGTTCCCCATACCAAGCTTAAAAACGAGATCATTGTTATTATAAGTTAGCAAACTATCACGAACTCATGTGGGCCAATTATTCACTTAGACTCCCTTATTCCTAGGTGTATCTCTTATATTTTATTTTTGTCTTGAATGATCACGAGGATGCATTGTTTGACTTAGTTCGATAGTTATTTAGTCCGAAAATAAAGTGAACGATTTAATCAATAGTTAGCTAAAGGACCAAATCTTTTAAAACTGCTTCTCGGGACCTCATAAAGTTCATATCTTGGCATAACTCGCTTCGCGATTTGAGACCTTTCTCGGACCGATATTTGGCAGGGACTTCATACTTCGAATCTTAAGAGACGTTCTTGAAATAATGGTCTTCTCTTCATAATAGGAATTTCTTCACTTGAAGTTTTGAGAGATTCTTCATCTTTGGACCACGACTTCTTCATTTTTCTCCAATCTTTATTTTGGACTTTGATATACAACGATCCGCCTCCTTTTAGGACTTGGATCTATTTATCCTCATACCTTGTTAGTGTCTTTTCGGATAGATTTCTCCATGACTTTTGGGGAGTTCTTTCTTTTCGTCGTGTGTCTCGATCCTTCATATTGATTTTCGATAAATGATTCTTCACATCACTTTTGGATCTTTAGCAACAAAATGTAGCCCTCATGCCTTGTTAGGGCCTTTTCGGACTTCCAATCTTCGCATCCCGCTTCAATAAGTTATGCCTTGGCTATGAACTCTAATCCGTACCGAGAAACTTTTAAACGATCTGGGGCTAGAAGCTAAGTAACCTTTTAAATCGTACAACCTTATTTATTGCAGATAAATTTATTAACAAGCGGAGGGAGAATAGGCTTATAATTAACTCACATAAATTCACGAAAGAATACCGAACTTATAATTGACTCTATCATCTCTCGTTCTCCACAGTTTAAAATCTCAAGGAATGAGACTCGTGGATGCTTAGCCAATTAAATCAAAGTTTTGGGTTTTCGAGTCGCCTATAGGATCTTGCAAATTCTTAGACTTTTTCAAGTTTAGAAATCGCATTTTAAAGTTCCCTTGATAAACGACTCTCTAGGATCAATTATAGGAACTTGCGAAAAGTTCTTGTTCTTAACCCGTGAGAGTTAAGACTTTCACGTTTTATAGCTCCCTATATAAAAGCCTAGCAAAACTTGACTTAAACACGTTAAGGATACTAGCTAGAGTAAAATTAGGTAAGTAAACTCGGGTTGAGTCAAAATGTTCACGACTAAGAAAAATCTAAAACCACTTTATTGAAAATTTGTTCTAGAAATGGCAAGAAACTAGTCATGATAAAGGAAAATACAACTATACAACTTGGCCAAAATAGATTAAAAATATTGAAAAATGTCGAAAAATCAAATTTTCCGGTTAAAATGAGGGCAAATTCATGGAAAAGACCACTTACTTCGATAGAAGTCCCCCTACACTTGAGATAAACATTGTCCTCAATGTTTGAGCATGTGGGAGTAAACTCCCCTACACTTAGGACATTGTGCACGTTGTTTAAATCTTGCTAAGGAAAGGACAACTAAAGTGAATTCAATGTGAACATATAGAATATGAAATATTGAATCACAAGAGTTTAGGATAGAACCGGGAAGATGGAAACACGGTATCACGGTTCGTCAAAAGTCATCAAGATGCTCGCCGAAGCTTTAATCCCTGCACAGCACAAGAAACAAGACAACAAACATATGCGGGGCTCCCCCTACTCTTATTATGAAAGCAGTAAAGGATAGAACACGGGTTGCCTCCCGAGAAGCGCTTGTTTTTGTTCACCGAGTCATGAGCCTAACTCAACCCAATTTTAGTTCATGGGGAACGTGGTGATGGATGGAATCATCTCATGAGAGATGTCCTCACCAAAGTACAGCTTCAGACGCTGGTCATTCACCTTGAAATTGGGCCCATTTGGCTGAGAAAGCTCAATGGTCCCATATGGAAAGACTTTGGCGACGGTGAATGGACCAGACCAGCGGCTATTCAACTTGCCAGAGAAGATCTTCAACCGAGAGTTAAAGAGTAGAACTTGATCACCAACGTGGAACTCTCGGTTCTTGATTTTTGCGTCATGAATGATCTTGGTCTTCTTCTTATAGATCAGCGAGTTCTCATAAGCTTCATTCCGCAGTTCATTGAGCTCGTTGAGTTGAACCTTGCGATGATCACCGGCTTTGTTGATGTCGAAGTTAGCCCACTTCAAGGCCCAGTGCGCCTTATGCTCCAGCTCGATGGGTAGGTGGCAGGCTTTCCCGTACACAAGACGATAAGGTGTACAACCGATCGGGGTCTTGTAAGCAGTACGGAAAGCCCACAGAGCATCATCTAACTTATCGGCCCAAGCGGCGCGATGCTCTCCCACAGTACGCTCCAAAATTCTCTTCAAGCCACGGTTGGAAATCTCGGCTTGCCCATTGGTTTGGGGATGATAGGCGGTAGAAAGACGGTGATTGACACCATACTTAGCCATGACTCGTGCAAATTGATCGTTGTAAAAATGAGTCCCGCGGTCACTGATAATAGCACGAGGAACGCCAAATCGAGCGAAAAGCTGCTTCAAAACGTTCACAACCACCCTCGCATCATTCATAGGAAGAGCCTTAGCTTCAACCCATTTAAAGACGTAGTCGACGACGACGAGGATGTACTTGTTCCCTTTGGAGGATGGAAATGGCCCCATAAAGTCGATGCCCCATACGTCAAAGATTTCACATTCCTGTATGAAATTTTGAGGCATCTCATCCTTATGTGTGATCTTGCCTTGGCGTTGGCAAGCATCACAATGCTTAACCATTTCGTGAGCGTCACGATAAATGGTGGGCCAATAGAATCTAGAATCAAACACTTTCTTAGCGGTGTAGTTGGGACCAAAGTGACCACCAGTGGGTCCTTTGTGGCAAGCTTGGAGGATGTCAAAAGCTGCCGGTCCGTCAACACATCTACGAATAATCAGATCAGCACACTGTTTGAATAGATAAGGGTCATCCAAAAAGTAAGTCTTAACATCATTCAAGAACTTCTTCTTTTGTTGGGATGTTAACCCTTGGATGAGAATACCACCCGCTAAGTAGTTAGCAATGTCTGCAAACCACAGGGTGCCATCAAGATTGAGATTTATAGACATTAAGGTCTCAAGGGGGAAAGAGTCATTGATCTCTTTGTTCGGATGATCCCCTTGATATAGATCCTCAAGTCGACTCAGATGATCCGCGGCCAGGTTTTCGGCTCCCTTCTTGTCGCGAATTTCAATGTTGAATTCTTGAAGGAGTAAAACCCAGCGAAGAACTCTTGGCTTAGCATCATGCTTTGTCATCAAGTACTTCAACGCGGAATGGTCCGTGTATACGATGGTGGTGGATAAAACAAGATAGGGGCGGAATTTCTCAAAAGCATAGACAACAGCTAAAAGCTCTTTTTCGGTTGTCGTATAATGCAATTGAGCCCCCGTCATTGTTTTGCTAGCGTAGTGGATTGGTTGGAAGTGTTTATTCACTCGTTGGCCCAAAACCGCACCAATAGCAAAGTCGCTAGCATCGCACATCAATTCAAAAGGCAGCTCCCAATTAGGGGTAACCAAGACCGGTGCCTTAGTTAGCTTATCCTTAAGAAGATTGAAGGCTTCGAGACACTCTTTAGAAAAGATAAAAGGAGTATCTTTTTCCAAGAGGTGGGTCATCGGGCGAGCGATTTTAGAGAAATCTTGAATGAATCGACGATAGAAGCCCGCATGACCCAGAAATCTTCTCACACCCTTCACAGTTGAAGGTGGAGGTAATTTGGTTATGACATCTACTTTAGCACGGTCGACTTCAAGACCGGCTTTAGAGATTTTGTGTCCTAGCACAATGCCTTCTTTGACCATAAAATGGCATTTTTCCCAATTCAGAACAAGGCGAGTGTCTTCGCACCGCTTAAGCATACGTTCCAAATTGGCAAGGCAGGAAGAGAAGGAATCCCCAAAGACCGAGAAATCATCCATGAAGACTTCCATGGTTTGCTCAACCATGTCATGGAAGATAGCCAACATGCACCTTTGGAAAGTCCCGGGGGGCATTGCATAAGCCAAAAGGCATTCTTTTATAAGCAAATGTGCCGTAGGGACAAGTGAATGTTGTCTTCTCTTGATCTTGGGGATCGATGGGTATTTGAAAATAACCCGAGAAACCATCAAGAAAGCAGTAATATTCATTACCCGCTAAACGTTCAAGCATTTGGTCCATAAAAGGTAGAGGGAAATGATCCTTTCTTGTGGCATCATTGAGTTTGCGGTAGTCTATACAAACTCTCCACCCAGTAACGAGACGGGTAGGAATCAACTCGTTGTTTGCATTGGGCACAACGGTGATTCCGCCTTTCTTAGGCACACAATGGACTGGACTAACCCAAGGTGAATCCGAAATAGGGTAAATCATACCCGCATCAAGAAGTTTGATAACCTCTTTTTTGATGACTTCATGGATTTTAGGATTCACCCTTCGTTGACTTTGAATTGTGGGCTTAAAGTCGTCCTCCATGAGAATTTTATGTGTGCAGAAGTGAGGATCAATTCCACGGATGTCGGAGATTTTCCAAGCGATAGCTCTTTTATGCTTCTTCAAAACAGCGACAAGTCGGGCTTTTTCGTCTTCTTTCAGATCCTTTGTGATGATGACCGGTAGCTTCTCGTCATCTTCCAGGAAAACATACTCAAGATGAGGAGGTAGGTCCTTAAGCTCGAGAGTAGGAGGATCCTCAATAGATGGTGAAACTAACGATGGATCATCATTAATCACCTCTTTAGGAGAAGGAGGAGACAAAGGGTCCTCATTGAGAAGTCTCTCAATAGTACGAATATCTTCATCCCAATTGGTGGACAAATTATCATACATAATATCGAGAGGACCCAAGCTAGCTTCGAAATCATCCAAGTCACTTTCTCCAAAAGGAGTCAATGATGGAGCAATTGAGGCAACGGTCTCAACATTGGGTAGAGAAGAGAGGGTACTTTTTCAAGCATCATGAAAATGTTCTTCACAAGCCTCATCGAGAACATCAATAGCATTAACACTCTCATATGAATAAGGTTGCTTAGAAATCTTACCCATGTTGAAGACAATTTTATCGTCACCAACTCTCATGATTATTTCGCCTGCGGCTACATCAATAAGAGTGCGACCGGTCCTCAGGAATGGACGTCCAACGATTAATGGAACACGAGGGTCCATCTCGTAATCAACTACAACAAAATCCGCCGGGAAGGTGAACTTGTCAACGCCAACAAAGACATCTTCGGCTATCCCCACTGGATAAGCAACCGTACGGTTGGCTAATTCCAAAGTCATTTTGGTGGGGACAAGCTCGGGGAGAGATAATTGCTTCCAAACACTTAAAGGCATTAAGTTTATACTGGCACCTAGATCGGCTAGGGCCATGCAATTCTCTACTCCCGGGAAGTTGCAAGGAATCAAGAAGCGACCCGGATCACCAAGTTTGGTGGGAAATTGCCTTAAGAGCACTGCGGAGCAATTCTCATTAAGGTGGGTCTGAGCAATGTCAAGAAGCTTTTCTTTATCACTTAGAAGATCTTTAAACATCTTAGCGTATTTGGGAATGTGAGCGAGAGCCTCAGCAAAGGAGATGTTAAAATTCAATTGTTTAAACATTTTTAGAAAGTTTGAAACCTGAATATCATCCTTGCTCTTTTGCTTCTCTTTCCTCAACCTTGAGGGATAAGGTATATTGGATGAAGAAGAAGGCTTTAAGGGAATAGGATCACTCACAACCACGGGTGGTGGGGAAATGGGGATAGAAGGTGAAGGAGGTGGGGAAAGTTGCTCTTTTTCCTTGGTCATAATCACGGGTGGAGGTGTAGGAAGCTCGGGTTCCAGATAACCTTTTCCACTACGAGTGGTGATTGCTTTCATCTCCCCCCTTGGATTCGCGACGGTATTACTCGGAAGAGTACCCGAAGAAGAGGGTTGATTACTTTGGATGAGCGAACCAATCATATCACGAAGGTGAAGAGCTTGATTTTTAAAAGAGTTTTGCATGTTTGTATTAATTGCATCACTATGTTTGGCCATATCATTCCTTAGCTCGGCTCGAATATCGTTCCCTTGTTTTGCCATTTCTCCCTTCAAGTTGCGGACTTGACTCTGAAGATTTGTCACCAACTCCCGATTAGTCTTCATAAATGTCTCGACATCTGGATTCACTGCCATCGGTTGATTGAGAGGTGGAGCCTGGTAAGCTTGAGAATTTCCTTGAGTTGGGTATGGGTTTCTTTGTGATTGATATTGATTATTTGCACGAGGTTGGGATTGGTTTGCAGGAGGGAAACCGGGGGGAGCAAGATAATTGTTGGAGCGATAACTTAGCAAGTTACGGTCTCCTTGAGGGCGAGCTTGATAGCCTCCCGTGGGATAAGTACCGTATGCTGCGTTAACGTCTTCAGAATAATTGCCGTGAGTAGAAGGACACTCATTGTAGGAATGAGGACCACCACATGTGTCACAAGAAATAGCAACGGCTTTAGCTTGTTGAGTTTGGTTAGAAGTCAAAATTTGGAGACTTTTGTTAATATCAAGAATAGCACGTTCCAAAACAGACGAGTTGGTGGTGGAAGAAGTAGATGAAACATTGACTCTCTGATTAGATCTTGAGGATGCGGAAGAATCCCAATTCTTGTGGTGAGTAGTCATGTTTTCAATCAACTCTTGACACTCCTCCGGTCTCCTTTTCATAAAAGTACCACCGGCGGCGGCATTGATCGTGTCACGATCACGAAAAGTGAGACCATTGTAAAAGGTGTCAATGAGAGTGACGGGGAGCATATTGTGATTAGGACAGCGGTCGATCAAATCATTGTAGCGTTCCCAAGCATCGAAAAGCGATTCATCATTCTCTTGCATAAATCCACTAATTTGGTTACGAAGGCTAGTGACCATGGATGGGGGAAAGTAGCGTGATAAAAAGCGTTGAGTCATGTCATTCCACGTATGAATAGAATTCTTAGGAAGACGGTCAAACCATTTTTCGGCATGGTGAGAAAGCGAGTGTGGAAAGAGTTGAAGGCGAAGGTCATCCATAGAAACACCGGAGCACTTCATGCTTTGGGTCATGGTAATGAATTTGTCGAGGTGTTTGTTGGCATCATCATCCGGAATTCCACGAAATGGGTTCGTTTGCACTTGTTGTATCATGTGATGCTTCAACGAAAACTCCTGAGCCGTGACGTGCATTGGCGCAATCGGGCCTCCGCGTCCGTTCATGGTGGGTTGGCACAATTCCTCCATGGTTCGTAAATTAGGTAGAAGGACATTGTTGTTGTTGTTGTTGTTATTCAAATTGTGTTGAGGTGGGTGATTATTGTTGTTGTTAACACCAGCCATATCTAAATCTTCACGAGTCTCAGGCTCAGAATAGTTCGTAGATCTAGTACGCATGCACCTGCAGAAGAAAAATATACACAAAGAGAATATCTATATAATCGTTTTGGTGCAAAACCTTTTGAAAAGAATTGCTTTTAATGATTTTTCAATGTTTTTGTATTTTTGAAGAGTTTTATATTTGTTTTTGGATTTTTTGGAAATTTTTATAGCAAATGAAAATAACGTTCAAAGAACGGATCCCAAAATTCAATGCGTCTCTCACTAGAAACCGTTTATCTTAACGAAAAGAGCCGGCAGCGGCGCCATTTAATACTTTGTTTTACCTAGTATAAAAATCTTATCGTCTGAATCTTTTCGAATTGAAAACCGGTCTTAAGTGCGACTCAATTGTCTTTTGGTGAATCAAGAGAATGGTTTGGTTTTGATTATCTATTTTAAACTATTTAGCAAGTAATTAAATTGTCGTTGAGTAAAATGGAAGTTAAAAGATTAATTCTGAATGACGAGTAAAAATAAATGCATATAAACTTAAAGGTAAAATGGAAAAGTACTTGCACCCTAAATAAAACTAACACTTGGAAACTTATTGAAAATAGGAACTTAATAGAAAGGTACTAAAAGAAAGTAAGGTCGGAGTATCAAACACATGCAACAATCGAAAAAGAGGCTAAAACAGGCCCAGATCGGAATGTATTCCGATCTGGTGGTCGGAATATAGGGTGTTGGGAGTAATCGGAATGTTGGACAAAAGACCAATCGGAATAACATGGATATGAAGAACAATCGGAATATGTAGAAATGCCTAAATCGGAATATGCAGAAAAACCACCAATCGGATTACAGAGAAACCCTTATCCGATCAACTGATCGGAATACGAAGATGGAGCTGCTCGGAAGACACCAATCGGAAAGTACCAATCGGAAAGGGGTTTAATCCCTTTCCGATTTTTGGGGGATTCGTCTACTGGTCGGAATACATTCCAATCGGAAAAGGGAATGTACCCTTTCCGAAAATAATGGGATTCGAGTAAAAAGCTAGAAAATAAGCTATTAGATTGAGCTTATTCCCAAAACTAAATCGAATCAGCTAAACGGAATCAAATAAGCACTCTAATCAACTTATCTAACTCGAAAATAAGCAACCTTTTGGATCAAACAATAAAAACATAAACTTTTTAATAAAACTTTTATAAGAAAAATAAGCTAATCATAAAAACAAGCCAATAAGCACAAAAGTCTTAAAGCTTAATCAAATGAAAACTTATAAAATGATCAAAAGATTAACTTTTAAGAACGAAATCAATTAGAACAACACGGATCTTATGATATACGCACCAAAATCAATCTAAAATCAAAGAAAAGTAGAATGAGATTAAGGATTAAAAGCTTAAAATGAACTTGATTTATAAAAATAAACAATACAAAGTGTTTAATCTTGAAAGATTAAGAAAAAGATGAAATTTAGTGAGAGAAAGTTTAAGACTTTCTCTCTCTAAAACTAGAGAAAACTAAAAAGTGAAAAATTAACTAAAAACTCTAACTACTCTCCTAATGACTATTAGGAGGGTATTTATAGGGAAGGTGGAAGGAGTGCATGTGTTGCATCTTCTCTCTTGCTTTCTTCACGTTTTCTCGACTCGACTTTAGTTCTTCGTCTTTGTCGTCCCGGGATTTGAACTTGTCTTTTTAATTTTCTTCTTCTATTAGACTTAAGTTCTTCGACTTCGTTAAAACTTCCGTCTTTAGACTTTTTCTTCGATAAATCTTCAGAATAGGCCTTGGACTTCCGTTCTTTTTGCACTCTTGATCTTTTGACTTCGTCTTTTCCCGTTTTCTTCGATAAAAGCCCGTGAAAGCCCGTGTTTTCTTCCTTTTTAATATTTTGGTCCTAAACCACAATAAAAACACAAACCACGCATAATTCCGACTTTTACGACATAAATCACACGTTTGGTCTTGTTATTATTGGAAATAAGTGGTAAAAGGATAAGTGTTTTCACACTTATTACCTCGTCACATCTGAACTCATCTCTTGGCACCACATGTATGATCGGTATCATTGTCTTGACACCAATTTGTGAACTTGGCACTTTCGGCATCGAAGATTCTGAATGCTTGACAATTTCTCCCCCTCAATTGTTGAACGTGTTCTATTGAAAGAGATGTAGTCGTCGTTTGAGTAGTCGCATCGTCGAGTATGTAGATACCAATTGTAGATTGCTATGGTTGTGGAGATGATAGCTTCATAAAAACAAGATTTCTCTTGTTTTAACAAATAAATGCACTGATGCGTACATATATCCGTGCTAAATTGTGTTATAACGTAAACATAATCCCTTACATAGTTTTAAAGTAAAACATGCCCGAGAAAATTAATTCCTGTTGAGAGCCAAAGTTTTCATAAAAATTACTTGACTTTAATATGAAAAGCGGGTTGCAGTCTGAAATAACTACAAGCCATATGGGCATGTTTTATGAAATATTTACAACTTTTGTACGAACTCTATTTATAGCGTCGTGTCGATCTTAATCCACATTTCTAAGGCCGTAAATATTATCGTACCAAAAGACATGCCTTTGAAAAATAAAGTGAAAATATTTTTGGATTTTTCTGAATTTTTCAATTTTTATGGTTTTGTTATGGTTTTATATTTTTGTGTTTTGCTTTTGTGGATAAAAATATAAACAGTATATACAGATGATCACCAAGGATACATAGAATAGTTTACCACCACTATTCTTTCGCTTCATCTGCCAGTTCCTTAAGAGTCTCGGGCGAGAAAGTTCTCAAACCTAGCTTCTCGGCCAAAAATTCCATTCGAGCGCGATCTAAAGCCTTCGTGAAAATATCCGCCAGTTGATACTCAGATCGGACAAAGTAAAGCTCGATCACTCCATTTTCCACATGCACCTTGATGAAATGATAGCGAATGTCAATATGCTTCGACCGGAAGAATTAAACATTGTTGCAGCATAAGGCAATTTCACTCTTGTTGTCACAGTACACCGGAATTCTGTTGAAACCTAGACCATAGTCGGTTAATTACGATCTCATCCAAAGAATTTGAGCACAACAACCAGACATAGCTATGTATTCTGCTTCCGTACTTGAAATTGCATCGCTTTTCTGCCTTTTCGATGCCCAACTGATTAGTTGATCACCTAGTAGTTGCAAAGTTCCACTTGTGTTACGCCGTGTATCTTGACAACCCGTGTGATCCGCATCTGCATATGCCATAAGTGCAACCGAAGAGTCCTTTGAATACCAAAGTCCCCGATCAATGGTTCCTTTAATATAGCGAAAGATCCGTTTAACAGTGGCTAAGTGTAACTTAGTAGGCCTAGTTTGATATCGAGCACATATACATATAGCAAATTGAAGATCAGGTCGACTAGCCGTGATACACAAAAGGGTACCAGTCATTCCACGGTAAAGTGTCGGATCAACAGCAATCCCATGTGTATCTGCATCTAGCTTAGTTTGTTCCACCATTGGAGTCTCCACGGGGTCGCAAGATTCCATCTTGTATTTCTTAAGCGATTCAAGGGCATACTTGGATTGATTGATAAAGATGCCTCTGGGACTCTGAGATATCTAAAGACCTATGAAGAATGATACCTTGCCCATCATTGACATCTTAAACTTGGAAGACATGAGTGTCCCAAACTCATCCGATAAGGTTTGGGTCGAGGCAACAAATATAATATCATCAACATATATTTGTATCATAATCATATCTTTACCTCGTTTCTGAATGAACAACATGGGATCCACCTTGCCTTTAACGAAGCCTTGAGTAATGAGGAATTGTGAAAATAGATCATACCCCGCGCGTGGAGCTTGCTTCAACCCATAAAGAGCCTTCTTAAGCTTGTACACGTGATTAGCATATTTAGAATTCACAAAACCATCCAACTGTTGAACATAGACCTCTTCCTTGATTTCACCATTGATAAATGTCGTCTTCACATCCATCTGATAGACGATCATATTCATATGGGCTGCATAAGCGAGGAATAGTCTAATAGCTTCCAAACGGGCAACGGGTGCAAAGGATTCCATAAAGTCGATGCCCAATAATTGCTTGTATCCACGAGCTACTAGTCGAGCTTTGTTCTTCGATATTCCGCCTAACTCGTCGAGTTTCACCTTGTAAACCCATTTCAAAGTGAGTAACTTCACTTGATCCGGGCATGAAACAAGTTCCCATACTTCAAGACGTACAAATTCATTAAGTTCTTCTTGCATGGCTTCTATCCAACAAGATTGGGTAAATGCTTGTTGCCACGTCTTAGGTTCAACTTCACTGAGAAAAGCATCAAAATGACAAAACATTGCACTTTCTTGTAAATGATTTCGTGTGGATACCGAACGAGTAGGGTCACCAATAATAGAATCTATAGGATGATCCTTTGTCCACTTGTTGTCATGTTCACGAATCCGTGGATTGGATTAGACCGTAGTAGGAGGTTCATCTAAGGTGGACGACCCGGCTTGATTTGAGTCGGGAATTGGTACACCAAAGAACGGAAGTTCACGCATTTAAGTGAATTCCAAATCGTGATCATCATCATCCTCTTCATCATCAATAGGCATGACATGGGTAGTTGATTCGGGTGTTGGTAAAAGTTACTCGTTGAAGGTATATCTTGACAAATTGTAGGTGTAGATGTATCTGATTGTGCTTCGGTTGCTGGAGGGGCAACTTCGGTAACCGGAGCTATTACCTCAGGTTCTGAAGCAACAATGCTTGGAGGAGTAAAGAATTCAACAAAGAAAGGTTGAAACAGCGTATCCCATTAATTACTATAAGGTGGTGTAAATGATGATGAAGAAGGATTGTTAGGGACAAGACATGAGCTAATGTTATTGGGTCCCATTTCATGAAGTGCGGGTTCAGAGCTACTTTGCTTAGAAGCCATTGTTGTCAGCTCATCAAAATCAACATTCATAGTTTCGAGGATCTTACGAGAATTACGATTGTAGATTCGGTACGCCTTCTTTGTGGGTGCATAGCCAATGAAACTACCAATATCAGCCTTGGGTTGAAGTTTTCCTAAATTGTCATCATCATTCTTTGGATAGCAAAGAGAGCCAAATACATGAAGATATGATAAGTATGGTACTTTTCCATGTAAAAGCTCATAAGGTGTTTTACTATGGCGTTTACGAATTAGTGACCGGTTTTGGGTGAAAACTACTGTAGATACCGCTTCTGCCCATAAAAACAAGGGAGCCTTTGCGTAAATTAACATCGTTCGATCAGCTTCCATAAGTGTGCGATTTTGCCTTTCAACGACATCGTTTTGTTGTGGAGTGCGAGCAACGGATGTTTCATGTGATATGCCAACTTTTTCATAATAATCACGCAATATTTGATTCACAAATTCGGTTCCATTATCTGCACGAATGCGTCGGACAGTAGTGTTGAGACACACTTGAATCATCTTGAAAAATCCGATGATGAATTTAGGTGCCTCTTTTTTTGTTGTAAGAAATTTCACCCATGTAAACCGAGAGTAATCATCGACAATGACGAGGATGTACTTTTTACCACTAAGACTTTCAACACGTATTGGCCCACAAAGATCCATATGCAACAAATGAAGTTTCTCTTGGTTGGTGTGTGGAAACCTAAGTTTCCTCGATCTTTTAGCTACTAGGAACGATTCCCATTCACTTGATTGAATCAAGGCGAAATAGAATGAAAACCGTTAACAAGGTGTTTAGGCACAAGAACACAAGACGAATTTCTCCCAAGGATTGCTCATTATATTAATAATAAACAATCACTAGACGTGTATACATTAATCCCACGTCTAGTGCAACACACGCTTTAGGTTTACATTGTGAATGAAAGTTACGAATTAAACCTATGACCTTCTATAGAGTAAGGATTAGGGTTTACAAGAGATAATATCAAATAAACATGCATATCTTCTATTTAAATAAACTAATACAGAATATTCATAAATAATATTCTGAATACTTATCCTAAATAGATTTCTAACAGCGCTGAATGGCTGTCAGCATCTCGTTTAACACTTGTCAGCGTCTAGACACAATGTGTCAGCGTCGAAACAAATGCCTTCATGTTTTCTTCGTTTTGAGTTTCTGCCACATCAACTTTTTGACCCAACAATCTTCCCCTAGTTGATGTCGGCAAAACTCTTTGTGTATCTCTTGTAAATGGTACATCATCTTCCAATTGCTTCTCCTCAAGTGTAGTATGCATGTCTTCCCCTTTTTGTCACATCAATAGGGATGGAAACAATGTATGGAATCGATGATTCTCCAAATGTAGGCTCTAAGTAATGATTTTGAAGAAAAATAACTATAATATTCTTGATGTAGAAGTTGAGTAACCCTCGAGAACCTTTTACTTTTCCTTCATGTGATTTAACAAGCTTGAATAAACTATTATTGCTGGCAGCATTAATAAAGTCACAATTGACCTTGTTTCAATAAACAACATCAACTGCACAACAATAATACCCTTACGCGTGATTGTTTTATCCGTGTGAACACAACATTGTTTTCTTCGTGTGAACACAAAATTATATTCGTGTGAACACAAGATAAATAATATTGAAATCACAAAAGAAACCAATGCACCTGCTGGTTTAGTTCAACTCACGTTCTTTTCCTTTGCCTTCATATAACCTTCGTTCTCTATTCGGCCATCACACAATACAAACGAATATGTTATGGACCACAAGCAACATTAATTAACAATAATTTTTTCTTTGAATCTCACGTCACTATCAACCCCCTTAATTTAGATGTTGCTTTACATGATCAAAACCATTAGTACCAATTTGTATATTCGCTGCATCACTTCTTTTCATATATGCTAATATTAATTAATTGAAAAAACGATGGATGCATATTGCATACCAATCGACCTATTCAATTAACACAATCAAACGAAATCCTACCCCACGCGATCTTAATTGCGTCTGACCAAAAGCACATGGATAACTTTTATTCATTCACCACAGCCACTCTGAGCAATCACCAACATATTCACAGCAACAACAGGAACATGAAAAACATTTTGATTCTCCTAGATATCGAGAGCCACCCGCTCTGATACCAATTGATGAAACCAATAATTCACAGATCGATTAAGCTTACTAGGATAATCAACATTCATATGATAAACATAGCGGAATTAGAACATTGATTATAACAAGGTGTTGTGGACAGGATAAATTTTCCCAAACGTTACTTGTATTATTAAACAGAAATAACATCTAGACGTGTACACATTGAATCCCACGTCTAGACATACGAATTGCTTGTAGGTTTACATTGTGAATGAATGATATGAATAAAACCTACGCAGGGTATGTGTTTATATACTACACATAAACCCTTGTTACAAGGAAACTAAATAAGATATTCAGTAAATAATATTCACTAATATATTAAATCTTCTATTCTTTTTGCAATATATCTTCTACAAGTTTGTCCACCGGCTTGTAGAATCTTCTCTCGTCAGATTTAGTCCTTGTCTTTTAGTTTGACACATCAACTCATAATACTTCATATTTTCGACCCAACAGATTTGATCGGGTATTATTATTTGAATTTGAAGACGGATTTTTTGAAGGCGTGTTCTTATTTTATCTTTGAAATCGGGGTTGGTTGGATGCATGATTTTAATGATAACTTGCTCGTGCTTAATCATTAGAATGAAGACTTGTTTATCTAGTTTCCGGGTTCGAGGTGGTTGATTGATGACCTGGATAACTATCACTTAAAGGAGATACCACAGTGTCACGCGCATAGTCGATGTGGATAGTTTCAAGAGGTGTTGTGCTTATATACTTCTTTAGTAATGTATTGCGTACTTAGAAATTTCTCAAGGATATTTCTACACCATTCCTCATTCAACAATAGTGCAAACTTAAGTCACAAGGTCGGGGAATTCCTATTCAGCTTCACGTTTGGTATATCGGGTTTACTCCATCAGTGGTCACTTCAAATAGCCTACAAAGGGGTTGGTAAAGATATCCATAGAGAGCTTAAGAGTAGAGAATTTCGATCAGCAACTGATTCTCGCAAAATATAATTCAGCTTATTTATTATTCTCACGAGATTTCAGTACATGTACGTACGATTTATTGCTAGTTTCGAGGTTTCAAAACCATCAAGGGGGAACAAGAAGACATATTGAACGCACAACGAGTACACGTGATGAACTTTACACCTTATTTTTATTTGAAGGCATTCCGGGGAGACAAATGTCATAACCGTAGAGAAAAATCAGTTTTAACTCATGGCGTTTAGTGCATCTTTCAACTTACATGGGGGAAGAGATGAAAGAAACAGTCTCTAATGCTTAAAAGAGGTACACTATTGTTCGATGATTAATTGTTTGGTTGTTGCAATTATACATCATCATTATCCTATATGGAGAGATATGCATTTCCGGGACTTAATTGACTCTGGTGCATCTCCGGAAGAAGATATGTACATTTCCGGGACTTAATTGACTCTGGTGTTACAATGTCAACTTCATGAATGGGATAAAGTGTGTACTTCAGGTTTTGGGCTTCATACATGGGATTGATTTCCTTTCTTCAACTACGTGGGGGAAGAAATGTCTTGATTCTTTCTAGTATGCATAACTTAAACTCTCAGGGGGAAGAAAATTCAGAAGAATTATTCAAGCGTGAGAAGACACGCTGTTGATCTACTTGGTGTGCCCCAAACTTTCAATCACTCATAAAAACATTATCATTTCATATGATGGGGGTTGCTTGTTAAATTCTGTTGTGCGCTTAATCATTCTAAGCTTTATTGAAAGCTTTGAAACTACTTATGAGGATTGTCGGTTTAGGGGGGAAGCTATTAAAAAGCTTCTACATCAAGAATATGTGGCATGAATTAGGCGGAAGTTAATTCAGAAGCTTATCCTTAACCAGAAGTATATGGGTTACTTAGCTCGTGCCGTTACAGTATTCCTACTACAAGTTACTACAAAGATGAGTCTCTGTGAAGTGAAGACTTGAAGTCAAAGGCCACACAAGACTTCATCAGCACTGGACGCTTCATGGAAGTTTTTGTTCTTAATCATTATGTACTTGTTAGGAAAAATATTTTAAGGAATTCTACATGTAGTCCCATGGGGGAAGATTGTTGAAAATCCACTTTATGTGACGACATTTAAGAATTCCCATAAGTTATCATAGTCACACACGCAGGGCCTAGATTATGAAACTTTTTATAGTTTATACGTGTGTGACTATAAATACCCCTCCAAGGCTTCCAAGGAGGGGTTGTTGTTTGTGTTTTTCTCATTTTTATTATACACTTTGTCTTTCTCTCTCTAGAAACACCTACTTCCACCTCTCTCTCTCTAATCATGGATACCACCATCTACCACCCAACTAGACCACCGGATCATATAAAAATAGCAAACCCACAGACAAGATAGTACACGAATATATAACAAATAATAGTTAACAAATAATATGTAAGAAATAGTATAAGGGAACGAAACAAATGTCGTAAGAATTCTTAGCGAAAAAGGATAAAATAGAGGCTTCGACGATAAGACAATAAGAAACAAAGGATTTAGCAAGTCATCAATTCTTGAGAACGGTTAGTGTCACCAACATAGGCTCATTAGTTCTCGGCGGTCAATGCACGATCGGTAAAGAAAAGTCACACTAACAATTTTCAATTCGAAGAAAATTTATAAATAATAATTTTTAAACAAAATCAATGAAATGAACAACGTTAGCGATCAGAGAGCGAAGTCAACTCATGGTTCACACGAGCGGATTTTGAGGCAATAGAGTCTGACACACATCATGATGGATATACGAAATCATTATTCACGTCCAGTCATAAATCGTTATTTGCGTTCGGAGACATTTCCAAGGTCTACCCAAAAATATAAAGAAGGTTGGTCGAGGAGAGAGCATAATAACATTGAAACTTCCAAGTACAATATCAATAGTCAGTAATTAAACGAGCGGCAGAGAGAATTATACTACGAGAGAAAATAAGGTAATAAGTAGAAAACCATGATCGTTGAGTAAAGAAAAATGTACTCGCAGACTCATAACTCGTTCAAGAAAAGATAAGGAAACATATGCATATGTCATGAACGGGTGCTACTTGCATAATATGTAAAAGTTTTCACACTTTATTTTATCTAACTTTTCCAGAATTACAAGTAAAAAGTCGGTTCTTGTCAAAATATTTAAGGTGACTACTATTTAGCCTCGCATTGCTCTTTCTAAATTATATATAGGTGATCAAGCTATGCATAATTTAGGGATAGCAATGCAATGCTCAGTTTTCGTCAAACTAGTATTACGTGTCATATGTTTAAAATATATATATAATACCATTAGGAAAAAACAATAGGAAGCGAAATAAGTTATGAAACATTTTTTTTCCGAGAGTAAGTAATTTGTTAGATACTTAATAAGCAATTTTAATGTTACAAAAATTAATTTATAAGACCAAAGTAGAACAATTTGTGAAAATAAATCGCAAAACAATATCAAAAAACTTTATAAGGCGACATTACGATAACTTACAAAATAGCGGGTGGTTCGCATGAGAGTAGTAAAGAGTAATTAATAAGAAAATCGATGAAATGGTTACAAGAGGATAGAGTTTAAATTTCTTTTAGCGGAAATCGTCATGACACACATGATATCAGTGATGATGAAAGATGTGAAAACAAGAACTTCAAACATCGACCCAAATCAGTGGTACGTTATAAGTAACAGAAAGACAAAATAGAATGACAAATAAGTCATGTATAATAAAGGATTGAGGAATCCATATGTGTGCACGTCGTAAATTATTTGACATAAACATATATCCATTTTCGAATAACACCACTAACTCAAAATTTTCTATTTTTAGAAAGTTTATATTTTTGGAAGGTTTCTGTATTAAGAAAGTTTCTATATTATGAAAGTTTCTATATTAGGAAAGTTTCGGATTCTAGAAAGCTTAGAAATTTAAGACGTTAATATTAGGTCATAAAAATGCACACCTTTTTCGACAAAACTAGTTCACTTAAAGTTTTATCCAAACACTCCATTTCAAAGTTCATGATATATGTATGTATGACCCGGACCCAAAGTTACTAATTTTAAACGTCTTCAAACGCAACCCATGTTTGTTAGTTGTAAAATATCACTCGTTAAAGTTTTACAAGCTCAAACGAACTCAAAGACGCCTCAAAACCATATTTTTTACATTATATCAGCTTTGACTTTTTACCTTTAAACGCAGGTTTGACTTTTGAGTTTTGACCCGTTTAGACTAGTTTTCGGACTTGGTTATCTTTGTGGTAGAGGTAAAACGACATTTTTTTAAACAAATTTTTTAGTTTTACTCGAGACTCGAAACCGAGCAAAAATGGACGAAAATGTCCTCGCATCAGATCTGTTTATAAAATGATATTTTATAAAAAAAAACACACACTTTATTATATAAAAGACCCATAAATTTTCAGTTTCGACACTAGTTTCTTCGACGTAGACGTAAAAAGACATTCCAGACAACTTTCATAATTCGGCCAAAGGCCGAAACGGACCAGAAAATGACTATTTTACCCCCTGCAGCTCTGTATTAGCACTAAATTTCCTTATGCGCCGAAAATAAATTCTAAAATTTTACGAAATTTAAATGAGCGTAACTTGCTCGTTTTTAAGAGTTACGGGTCGAACTTTATGTCCAAGCGATTGTCTCGACAAGTAGATACATATTCTTATATCTACACTTTATAAAAATATTTTTTCGGAACCGTTAAATTTCCTTTAAATTTTCTGTAGAAAACATATCTTTCGAAACACCTTGAAATTTAATCAAACTTCTTTAAAATTCTCATATATCACGCAAATCCTATTCTCCATTATCTAATATATTTTACCAACACCTTCTAATGAAAAAAAAGTTATATATACATATACCTTGTGGATTTCCATAACGAGGAAAATATAAATTATATAAAAGAACGTATAGCATAAAAAATGCTTCATGAATACCAACAAGAAAGCTAGGAAACAAAATGGCGCATGACGTCCATGACGTAGATTTCAAGATGCAAGGTAGATAAATCTCTGTGGCAGCACGATCCTCTAAAACATAAAATATATACCGAGAAAAGATTGAAACTTTAACGAGTCGCACTCCCAAAGCGGAAAACTTAATGAAAGAGGATGATAAAAGTTTATACTAGTAAAATACTATTCCAATCAACCGCCACATTATAGAAGATGAATTATAAGATGACGATGGTGTTTCCAAGGTATAAGCGAACAATACAATTCAGAGTCGATACGTATAACCAGGGGCGGAGCCAAAAAATATTTTGAGAGGGGGCAAAAAAAATTTTTTTAACCTAGTCGCAACGACTCAGTCGACCTGTTGTCGAACCCGGTCGCACCGTTGTGGTGATCAAGTTGTAACTCGGTCGTAGGAGGGAAGTAGCAGTCCATGTGATCTAGTTGCGTAAGTGTTTGTGTAAAATATTTATAGTGTAGGTCGTTCTGATGTAAAAAAAATCGTTTTAGATTGCGAGAGAAAAAAAAAGCTACTGTAACGAATATTTTTTAGATCGAACCCGGTCATTATCGTCACATGCCTAAGCTAAATAAAAAATAAACAAAAAGTGTTATTTGCAAACTAGATTTGATCTCATTCGTATATTTAGCCAATTACATAAAATAATCAAATTACATAAATATGAAAACAAAAATGCTAATTTTTCTTAAAAAAAAACCTTCTAAAAATCTTCCTAAACATTAGATTTTGACATGTGGCGAAATTGAAGATTAAGATATCTGAAGAGATAATAAATATAAAAAATTAATATTATATAATTATGTGTGTAGCAAGAGTAGAATGATTTGCTAAGAAGATTTTATATGAAAAATAAAAAAAAAACATTTTGAAAGTGAACACATATGCTATCAGCCGGTCAGCCCACGTGATTTCCAAATCCAAAACAAAAGTTACTTGTATAGTTTTTCCTTCTCGAATAGAACGCTGTTATATTTTATTAGTACTATTTTATAAGTCATCTTCTTTAATACGTATATCTTCTTCCCCATTCTTTCTTTTCTGCAAATCTAATCTACAAACATTTTCGAAATCGATTATTTCTTTCGATTAAATCATGTCAGACACTTTATTAGAGGGGCACATCTTGAAAATATCTCAAAAACACCAAAAAATTGCACTGCAAAATTTTCCGGAGGGGGGGCACGTGCCCCTCCCGTGGCTCTGCCTCTGCGTATAACGGTCAATGAAATAAATCTTCGAATGTCGTGCAAAATGGTGGTATATATAAACAAATCAACAAAAGATTATGAAAATCCATGATATTTTTAATCAGATTTCAAGGAATGCTTCAAGATGTGTGACTCACACGATGTACTTTTGTCTTTTCTGGGGACTCATTGAGCTACACAATGGTCTATAGACTAATTATCAAGACATCCAAATCACAAATGGTCGGAAAGCAATTTGCATATCTAAATAGATATTTTAAAGGAGTTTCATCATACACAACACTCTTAATCCCAAATAATGGTATCACGAGAGTACGCACAACATATAAAAGTGATTTGAGAAAAAAGACGGTTCAAAATGAATGAGTATATGAGGTGGATGATTTCACGCATAAACGGAATAACAATAGTACTCATAAAATTGAGCATAAGAAGGCGACAACGTACGCGCCCCGAGTAAAAGTATGTAAGGTCATAACAACTTAAAATTATTGTAACAGGATCAAATTCACAAGAACAAGAATTCAAGAAATGAGGTAAAGGCAGATGTAATCACAATGATACCTAAATGATATATCATTAAGCACGTGTTTTCCAATACATACCAAGTTAAGAAGGTTTTGGCTATAAGGACGTATACAAAAGAGAACAAAACTATTCCCAAGATATTTGTAGTACTAACTGTTACAACAGTCTAATGTAAATGTAAAAAAGGTACATCATAGAAATTACCTAAACATAAGTACTGAAAAGAAATCTACTGGTAGCCACTAGGTGGTCCCGAAGGCGATGAATTTATCCACATTTGGAAAGGCAAATATATATATAATAAGCATGAAGGGTTTGGAAGGAGATAATAAGTATCGTAATGTAAGAAATATAATATTTCAAAATGAAATAAAGGAATGAAATATTATAAGGACAACTAAAGTAAATAATACGAATTAGAAAGTTACCCGCGCAGATTTCGAACAACATTGGCAGATTCTATGTTTGACACTAAGAAACATGAAACATTTAAATTTTCGGTTATAGACTAAGTTTTGAAAATGACCCAGTTCCCTATAACCACTGCTCTGATACCAATCTGTAACACCCCCGAAATCAGACAAGGAACAAATAGGCAGCATGGGGGTGCTACGTCATGGTACAAGAAACAATGATATATAAGTGACACAAAAATGACGTAATGAAACATATACATTACATGATAAATATCAGAGTTTTAAACATAGGTCCCAAAGTTTTATGACAAGATAGAGTTACAAATATTACATGGTTTTGTAACATTCAGTTACCAAAATGACAAGATAAATTACTGTCAGTTTTTACCAAAACCAAAAGTTTAGACATAACACAGAACTTCCAAGCTGCTAAACATCATGTGGGCTCCCTTAAGCATTATTACCTGAGATTAAACATGTAAAACGTCAACAAAAAGTTGAGTGATATTCATAGGTTTAATAATATAAGTATGGAACACAAGCATTCATTTGTAAAACAAGTAATTGGGGATGACTATGTACATTATCAATAGTCATTAATAGTTATTATTGCTATTTATCTCATAAAACCGAAGCATTAACAGTTAAGTAGGCCCCTAGTGAGTATTCAGCCTAAATACCCAAGTAATAATCAAATGTTAAGTGCGTCAAAGTAATACGGGACGGGGATTGTCAATCCGGATGAACATTCGCGCTTGCAACACATAAAATAATTAACGGTTCATGATATGTAGGGGACTATGTGGCTATTGGTACTAAAAGCAATAATGATTGGTAATCTTTTAGAAAGCATACAAATCTGGATAACATACAATTTTAAATGGTTGTGTTCCAACAAGTAATCTCACCCCGCGTTTTGAAACAAAACATAAGTAGTAAAAAGGGGGCTATGAACTCACCTTAAATAGTCGGGTTTGTAGATGAAACAAGAAAAGCGCGAAACGACACCAAAATTAACTCAAACCTAAGTAAAGGAAAGTTTATGAGTATAATACTCTATCTATATATATATAGTTATATAAGATTTATTTTAAATGGAATGATCATGGATTGAAAGTTTTTAGAAATCTTGTGACTTTTTAAGTTTTTGCGAAAAAGTGAGCCATGGTAAGTGTATGATTTGCCTAATACCCTATCTAGTTAAAGCACTTAGGTATACTTCATTTCCCCACTTACCTACTGTATATAAGGTGTTATGTGGATAATCCTATGGTTTTAGTAATCTTACTATGCTAAGCATAACAATTTTGGATCAAACTCATACTTAAAATACAAGAATAATATGGAATTTTCGTAATGCCCTGCACTAAACAGTGCACAAATAAAAATATATAAATGCTACAGACTTGACCCTTTTGGCATCATAAATATCTTTTCGATACCTTTTCAAAATGGGCAAATTCAACTTCTAAGAATTTATAAATCAACAGGAATTTCACTTTTAATGACTGCCTAAAGTTTTATAAATGACTTGCACTAAACAGTGCACAAGTGAAAATCTATAAATGCTAGAGGTATGGGCCTTTTTACATCAGAAATCTCTTTTCAATACCTTTTCAAAATGACAAATTCGACTTCTAAGAGTTTATAAATCAATGGGAATTTCACTTTTAATGAATGACTAAAGTTTTATAATGACTTGTACTAAACAGTGCACAAGTGAAAATTTATAAATGCTACAGGTATGGGCCTTTTGCATCAGAAATATTTTTTCAATACCTTTTCAAAATGGGCAAATTTAAGTCCTAAGAGTTTACCAATAAACGGGAAATCCAATTTTAGTGACTGACTACAAATTTTATAAATGGAAATTTACACGATACATTCAAAATTGTCGTTTTAGCCAAAAAATCACTAGTCGTAAAATCTTTTATGAAAATTTCAAGGACTAGAGGTTTATAATATAGTGAATTACTGTAACTAACTATAAAATCACCCCTTACAAAAATGCTACTTAGGACTCATTACACATTTTTTACCCGTTACTCGCTTTGGACCCATTTTAACAAAACGAACGTAACTTTTTCACCCGAGCACTTCCATTGCCTACACAACTCTCCAAAATCAATATAAAACTTAAGAAATCTATTTTTGGACTAAAAATATACTTTAAATCTGTAAAATATTTGCCATGACATGTTTAAAATCAGACAACTATTTCCATCATTTCTAACGCCTAAATTTGGTCCAAATTACCCCTAAATCAATCTAAATCTATGGCAAAGCCTACTATGGGATCATACACTCAAACCATGTTCATATTATTAAGAAAAACAGTAGGAAATTCATATGTACCAATTTCATGATCACTCCATTCAACTAACAAAATCACCATGTAATACTTCAATTATAGATATAATCAAAGAAGGTTTTCAACATAATTTTATATAAGTAAATTATGACTAGTAATTATAGGATTTGTAGCTTAATCCTTTCCCTCCAATTATAAGTATCAAAACAACCCCAAGTT
Organism: Glebionis coronaria; assembly: GCA_025667525.1. Classification (NCBI taxonomy): domain Eukaryota; kingdom Viridiplantae; phylum Streptophyta; class Magnoliopsida; order Asterales; family Asteraceae; genus Glebionis; species Glebionis coronaria. The sequence goes on from CM046875.1 coordinate 423,509,964, forward strand.
ATGATCAAACCCTAAAAATTATCAAAAATTAACAATGTAAAATCATGTTGGTTACTCCAAAATACACTAATTCATACATAAACATAATCATTTCTTATGAATTTTAATCAAATTATGAGATTTGGAAAATGAGCTTGCATGTCAAAATAAATCATGAGGATGTGTTTAGGAAGGATTAAACTTATTAAAAACCAAGATAATTTAGTTAGAACAAACTTTGATCATAGTGTTCTTGTGATGAATAGAAATCAGCCTAAAGATAGAAAAATATGTGTGTTTGATCTTTTTTTAACAAATGAAAGTGTTTGTGGCTTTTATAGTGTAAAGTTTTAACACTTAACCCTTTTGATCCTTCCTTTTTATAAATGTTTTGAAAAATAGTATACACAAATAGACTTATGTACATGTTATAAAAATTTTACAAAATGGTTTATTAAATTTGACATAAACTCGAAAAATCAAATTTTGATATTACTTAAATTTATGAAGTGGTATTTAGTGCTAGTTTGGATCATAACTCGGCCAAAGGAGGTACTATAACATATAAAAATTTATTACTCATATAAAATGTATAATACGTCATGGGGGAAACACGAAATTTAAAAATTTCAAGATTTACGTATTTTTAAAGTAAAAGAAACAAGTAAAATAATGTAAAATCGATAAGGACGCATAAAATAATAAGTTAACTATCGAGAAATGCGAGTTCTCACATACAAGCTAACTATTTATCACTATCTGTGTGAAAAGTAAAAGTGAGGGTGTATTTATAGAGTTGAGGTGTGAGGTGTCAGGGGTGTAAGTGACGTGGCACAACCAGTGATCAATGGATACGTGGACCTAGGGTTCTTGGTGTTTTCCAGATTTGGGGAAAAATACATAGTTGAACGTGGATAAAATTAATTGTTTCCATCATGTAGAGGAGGTGTTCTCATCCAACTTATCTTCTTATTACAAGCTTTGAAATCAACTCATTCGTCTTCAATGGAGCTTTGAATAAATTGTTGACGTGTCCCACTCTGGTCGACAAATATGAGAACACACGGATCATTATCTTGTTTGTGAAATATGATTGGTGATAAGTTGGTGATCTGTGTGATCTCTATCCTTGCTTTTTGATTCGTCCACGTGTATTTTCACTTCCACATCTTTAGGTTAATAACAGAATAGGTCCTTGCAGTTGTGTAGAAATATGGCAGTCAACTTTCAATTGTAATTAACTTTGAAGCACAAATGGTCTTTGAACTTATTTTTCTTCAAAATGTTTCACTTTAAGTCCTTTATCTTTGTAGATTAACATCTTCAGTCCTTGAGCTCTTTGTCTTTATCACTTGTAAGCTTGATCTTTATGGCACTTGCAATATAAGACCCTTTTCTTTGTAGATTTACACTTTACGTCCTTGTACTTTAGAAACTTGTCTTTTTAGCATAAATCTTTTGATGAAGCACACAATTGGTCCCTTAACTCTTGATTAAGCTACTTCTTAACCTTTGACTTTGTTTTTCTTTAAAATCTTCAAATATGATCAATGAAAAATCCGTATTTGCTTCTTTTGTACCTTTATTGCCTACACAAGCTCAAAAACACAAACTCGCATAATTCTGATATTTTTAAGCATAATTATGTATTTTTATTGTGTTTTATAAGTTTTAGGGTTATAAAGAATAAGTGTTTACAGACTTATCACCTATTAAAAGACTTATTTTACTTTATCCTTAGAGGAAAATGTATGGTGGAGAGGCAACTCATCTCAACTTTGTCCCCACTGCTGCCACGTTATCACAACGCAATTAACCAAAACACCACCTTGTAGTGGCACACACGTCCCTATTCACTTTGGACCCACCACTATCTTAGTTATTTTAATTTTCATTCACACAAATTCAAATTCATTTCATAAAAATAAAAATTACAAATACTTAAATTAAAATACAAATGCGGAATTTAAAATACGATACGAAAAAAATACGAAAATTAAAAACGATGAGAAATTAATTTTGGCCGGAATATCTGGCCATTAGTTCTGCTTGTTGTCGAAGAACAAACGACCTCTTTCGTTCCGGCATTTCGTTCGAATCAACCGCGAGAAACTGGAACTAAAAAAACTGCATCTGTCTCTTCTCCTTAGCCTTTCTGGCATCGTATGCGGATTTACCGGTGATAAATTTTTGATGCATTGCATCGTTTAGGATTTTCTTCACTGACCTTGAGGATCCTCCGTCGGTGCTCTCAGTTGTTTCAGGTTTTGTCTTATTGGCGGGTCAAGCTTTTCCTGCGGGTCGAGTATGAGCATCGAGACTGAATACTTCCGTGTCATCATCCACATGAACGCCTACCGCCCCAGCCCATTTTGGATGTTGTCTGAGGATCCTCCAAGCGTTAACGTAACAAAATTGTCTCCTTTTATACGTGGCTGCATATTCGTCATTCGCAACTTCTAAAACATCATGCTCATTCATACCACTCTTACGATTTACTCCTTGGTACATCCGATTGAAACTTTTGAGATTCGGGATACAATCGACTCCATTTTCTGTAATCATGTTCTTTGTACGACACATCCCGGTTATAGCCTCGTTGAAATCTCTAAGAAAATGCCCCCTCCCTCCCAAACAATCAAAGTTTTGATCGTTTCTAATTTCGGCGTTCTCCGACACACCAATCCAACAATTGTCCAATAGTATATCTTCATCACGATTCCAATGTGCCGGAGCCTGAGACGGAGATTCCACAAATTCTATGTCATCATCGTCATCTGCAGACAAATCAACGGTTTTTGATTTTTTTTTTTTTGATCTTTTTTGTGGGTGCATTTTCTGGATGGTGATCGTGACTGAAACTTTGAATTGGGTTTCCGACACTTGTTGTTGACTTTAGAAATTTTAGAATTGGTTGTTAAATTGTGCGTTTTGAAATGCGAGTTGTTGTTGGTAAATTTGTTCGGGGGTCATATGGGGGAAATAGTTTTGAGCAAAAGGAGGGTACGAGAATTGGGAGCCGAATGGAAATTGGGAAGAAGATGGAAATTGAGAAGAAGACATATGGAGTTTTACGACAATGGTGTCGAGGGGTTTGAGGATGACGAAGGATTCGGGTTGCTTGTATTGAGAAACCGGTGAAGTTGAGATGTGAGAATTAGCCATTTGGGAAGTTTGATATTTTTTTGTTGTTGTTAGATAGAGAGATTAAAAAGAATTGTGTGTGTTAATAGGTTAAAATAGAGAGATATATATATTAGTAAAAGTTTTAAATAAATTTTTTTTTTTGAAAATTCGACCATTACCAACGGTTTTTTTTCTCTTTCTTTTTCGTGAGTTCACCCGTTGGTGACGCATCCACGGCGAGCCAAAGGTAGAGTGTGGCGGTGAGCATCGACGATAGCCAAAGGTAGAGTATACCTCATTACACCCTCGCCTCTTATGGCTTATGAAAAAGACTTTACCTATAAAATTCACACAAACTTCAAGGAATTCCTGTCCTAAAGAGAAACAGATATTTGAGGGAGAGTCGTAGACATGCTCGAAGATGAATACAGTGGTTGTCATTAATGTCAGTGGTCCATGTAAACATGCTTGAAGATAGCTCATAGGCCTACTTAATTGATATTTTTTCTAGAAACTATACAATACTATTGCCATGTGACACCAAATTCCTATTTTTGTTCATATCAATCAATCATTTTCCCTCGACAAACAAAACTTATCCAACAAAAGTACTAGTTTGTTTTTCGATCATTTCAAACTGTAACGACACTTTTAGAATTTTATTTCATTTACATTTTTATATTTAAGTGTAATATTTTATTTTTTATAGGATGTCCAACTTATAACTTTATACAGTAATTGCTTATTTTACAAGCATTGATTAATAAACGACACTTTTTCTAATGAAGTTTATACATAAGTTATTAATACTTGCTTATAATATACTTTTTACTGAAAATCAGTCTCAAACTCACAAAAATTCCTATCAAAACATACACAACATAAAAAATAATCAATATTTTATATATGCTTGATATATCTGGACAAAACTCACAAAATTTCCCTTCAAAATTACAATATAATACTAACTATTTTCAAAAAAAAAAAGTTAAAAAAAAAACAAGAAAATGTGAACCTAAATCTTTCATGTAAAATATGCACATATCTTTCTTGTATAATCAAGCACGTCACCTCTTATCAGAATTTGCATAAACTCCAACCTCATACGCCCGAAAAAAACAAGCTAACTTGTGCTCAGTTCATCGATCCTTAACGGCCACTCTGAGCTTGGAGTTGTTGATGACTGTGACGTGGTGGTATACGACAATCCTAACTTGGTCAAAGGGCTAGATGTCGAGCTGCTGGTTAGCCCTTGAGACATGAGGGCCCGTGCATTTAAAAATGGTGGTTGATGTGGGATAGGAATTTGGTGATCCTCATCCGTGGTAGTCAAAAACTCGACCACTTGTGCCATTGATGGTCTTAAAGCAGCGGATGCTTGTGTGCATAAAAGCCCTATTTGGAGCACTTTTAATGCTTCTTGTTCAGGAAAATCACCGTCAAGTAGAGGATCAATTGATTCTGCTACAACGCCGTCTTTGTATAGCTTCCAGACCTGTAAAGTTTAAAGACAGTAAACATGTCATGTCATTATGTATGAATTTTCAAGAAATAAAAGTGTGGGGTTACTTGACACTTACGTTTTGTAAAAGAGAACCAGAGTCTTCTACAAAGGCATTGTTTCTTTTCCCACACGCGATTTCAAGAACCACAACTCCAAAACTAAACACGTCAGCCTTTTCTGTGAGTTGCCCTCTGACTATGTACTCTGGTGCCATATACCCTCTGAAATAAAGCCAAATGAACTAGTTATTGACAGACATTTTTATAAAAGAAAAAACACACTGCTAGCGAGAATGTAACAAAATACACTACAATTTGCAAGCATGACTTCGTCCGAAATTTATTAGTTTCCAGATTGTCGTGATCTTAACACATTCTATTAGTAATTTACAATCGTTTGTTTTGAAGGAAAAAAACGAGGTGAGAGAAACTGGAAGATAGATGACTGAAATGGAGAGTATCTTACAAAGTTCCAGCAATGCCCGTGGAAAGATGACTCCGATCAGCTCCAAAGGTCCTCACGAGACCAAAATCAGCAATCTTGGGGGAAAAATCTTTGTCAAGAAGAATGTTGCTGCTCTTGATGTCCCGATGGATGATTCTTACATGACACCCTTCATGCAGATAAGATAAACCTTCTGCTGTCCCGAGTATCACCCCCATACGCTGCTTCCAGCTCAAAATTTGTACTTTATCCTTGTCTGCAAGCATAACAAAAAAAGTTGAATGATATAATAGAACCATCCCGCATCGCCAATGAATATGTACTAATAAAACAAGTTGAATGATAATACTACAAGCTATAACTTTTAAGACAAGAAAATTACCAAAAAGGAAATGATCAAGGCTCTTATTTGGAACAAATTCATAGACCAAAAGACTCTCTGGTCCTTCAATACTACAAGCTAAAAGCTTGATAAGGTTCTTATGTTCAATAGCACTGATCAGGTTGACTTCATTGAAGAACTCGTCGACCCATTGTCTTGTATTGAAAAACAAGCGTTTCACAGCAACAACTTCACCATTTGTCAGAGTCCCTTTGTAAACAGATCCTGCTCCTCCTTGGCCTAATTTATTAGAAATGTCGAAAAAGTTTGTTGCTTTCTCGAGCGTTTCATACTTGTACTTCAATCCTGACTTGTTAAACGAATTTGATAGCATGCCCATGTTTTTCTTCTCTGTTATTCAAAGACTATATTTTAGTTATTCTGGTCGATGATTGATATTTAGTTTTTTGTTATGTTCGATTGAGAGTTAAGTTTGTAGTTCCTACAATACCTTCTCGGCGCTTTTTGATTCTCATATATGCTGCATAACCAGCAAAGGATGAGATCATGAGGAAGGCAACCGCAGCTAAAACAACAGCTACTTTGGCCCCTGGACTAGAAAGACCTGAAATGAAAAAACGTTATATCCCTCTATCCGACCAGAAGTAAAAGCAAAAAAAATAAAAAATAAAAAATAAGAAAAATCATGTCGTATCATGTACCCCAAAAATTTACGACGTTTTCTATCTGACAAATTATTTAGTGGGTGCTTGTTTCGGCTTGTGGCTTATTTGGGTATGGCCCACTTTTTGTGGCTTATTTTGAAACTTTTCGGCTTATATAAGTCCATTATGTCATAGTTAACTTATATAAACCGAGAAGTTTGAAATAAGCCACAAAAAGTGGGCTTATGAAACATAAGCCCAAAAACCAAATAAGTGTAAGCCGGCTATATAAGCCGAAACAAACACCCCCATTAAATGATTTTTGTGTCAATGTTAAAGAAAAGTGATATAAGTCCAATTGTGTGTCACACAGCCCTTAGAACCGCAAGGAACCATCAAGGGTCTCTGTTTTGTGCATGCAACACGTTGTTTAGAATCATTGTTAATTTGCCATGGTTAAAAAAGTTGAAAACAACTTTTAATATATCAAATGCACCTAATATATGATTGATTGAGAATAAATTCTTATTTATATTTATGATGCCAAATTGGAATACCAAACCACCATACCATAAAAAAGGTAAAAGATCTACACCACGGCCAAAAGTCAACAAAATAACTTTGGATATATCTTCCAGGTTGGTAAACCTAAACACACCCAAACTCTGATGGGATCTTATTATTAAAAAATGAGCAAAATCAAATACAACATTGCATTTGCACATGGAGGCTCCATGAACAACTATCTCCAACTAAATGCCATATTAGACTAAAAAAACTTTGACTTTTCAGGGTCAAAATAGATTACAATATAAAGTTAAAATCTGTAAGAAATTGCTAAGGTTTTTTTTTATCAAAACGGGTCATTTCAATAACTATAACAGCATATAAGGTTAATAAAACGCTTTCGGACAACAAACCAAAGATTCCCGCGTCGGTTTTGAATTTGGAAACTACGATGTTTAACCTTTGAATTTGGATGGACGTAGGAATCAACATCCTTAAAAGTCAAAAACAAGCCAAAGACAATGAGTATATTTCAAAATTGGACCATACTACCGAGAATCTGGCCACCTCTTGCCACGAAAACCATAAAAATAAAAAGTAATCAAAGACTAGAATCAACAAATGTACTAAACTATTCATAACATAATCAAGTTAAAAGCATATAACAATTCTTATCAAATCACATGAAAAAACATACTTTACTAATTTCAATTCATTTCCTTATACTTATCAATTATCATCATTATACCATCATAAAAAACCTTAAACTCTTTCATCATGTTATCATCATTATACCATCATTAAAAACCTTAAACTCTTTCATCATGTTAGGAATTAGGCATTCCTTTCATAAAAAAATAATAAAAAACTCAAACCAATCAATAAAGTACTGTAAGTTTTTTTTAGTATAATTAACCCACTAATGTGACATCAAACTGCTAAATGATTGAACTAGCATGAGATTATGGAACAAGATCATATTTAATTAAAAAGGAAACTTCTACGCAATGGGATAACGATGCAATTCAGAAAGATTAAACAAAAGTTCTCAAAGTGATCCAAGACTTTTTTTAGTGTAAAAAACACACCAACAATCTTTCTTGACAATTTTACACAAGTGGTTCCGAATTTCAACCTTCACCAAAATAAAACATTTTTTTACAAGCTCAAATAACCAAACACCATTATTATACGGGTTATAACAGCAAATATTATAACACCTAAATTCACAAATGTATTTTTTTTTTATTTTGCAATCCCAAAAAAAACTAGGCCCGTTTGCTTTCTACGGCCATGTAAATATTCAAATTAATAAAAAAAAAATATTTAGAACACCATCAACAATTAACAAATAAAACAGTAACAAATATAAGATGGATAGAGTAAAATACCTGAATTACCACCACCTCCTTGTGAATCATTTTCATAAAACTTTTGAGTAGAATACCTCAGAAAACAACCAGCATTCATACCTCTTCCATCCCCACTAGGCAAACACCCCATTACCTCCTTTTTGGCACTATTCAAACACACCCTACACTCTTCAACACTTAAACTCTCCCAACATTGAGCCAAACCATACACACGATTCCATTCCAAGACAGCAAATCCACTATTATTCAAAGCCAGCTTTGTCACATTTTCAACCAACCCTTCTACACTTGTATTAAACTCCAAAACACCACCTTGAAAATCCCTCCCACCATTCAAAGTAGTAGAATTACAACTCCTGGTATCTGTCCTGGGATCAATACTTTCATTAAAAAAGCTATAATTATCATAACGGACAAAACACCCGTCTAGGAAAATACGTCCAGCTGTCGCGGGCAGACACCCCGGGACAGCTGTACGGCTGACCGCGTAGCAGACTAAACAGTCCGTACGCGAAAGGTCTCTGTGACATTGAATTAATGCGAAAAAAGGTGGTGAAGATGTATTAGTCGTAGCAAAGCTGTTTTGTGAGTTGTTAAGGTTGCTTGAGAGCCTCTCCATCTGTTGTACAAAAGCTGGTATGTAAGTGTTAGTTGTTGCTCTGCCTGTGCCACATGTGAGATTGCTGGCTTGGGTGGCGCGTGGATCGCACGTGACGAGATTGATGGAGATAAGGAAGACCCATGTGAGGATTATGGTTGTTTTCTGGTTTGGTTGGGGTGTCATGTTTTTTGATTAGATGATCATGTAATGTTTTTGTGTTTGTGTGTTTTATAAATGGAGTTTAAGAAGGTGTTTTGAGGGAAGGGAGGGAGGGAGGAGAGTCAAAGGTTTCACACGCTTTTATGTGGTGTTTGTGTTTTTTGTCTCTCTCATCATCATTTTACATCCAAAGCATTCAAATCAGGGATTACTATCATTCTTTACTATATTTTGTTTTTCTTTTTTCATTTTTATTAAGGTGGTTATTGGTACCCTTCTAAATGGATTTTAATTTCCCCTAATTTTTTGATTTTTTTGATTTTTTTTTAATTTTTTTAATTTTGTTTTTGTTATAAAACTGTAAAACGGAAAATCCGGAATGAAAAGTATAAAGTTTAACATGTCAAAAATAGTAAATTGTCAAAAAATATGGAACAGAAACTGACAGAAAACTGTGTTGTACTTGACAAAAAGGGTATTAGAAATACTTTTTATACTTTTGAGAGGGTAAGGAGGTATTAGTAACACGACCCTTTTTATATTTAACTTCTTAATTGTGGTGTCATTCTCAGGGATTATTATCTTTATTGGTTTTTTTTTTTTTTTTTTTTTTTGCTTTTATTAGTTGTTTTATTTAGAGTTAATTGAATAAATGGTTTTATTGGTTGTTCGAGTTTAGCAAAAATAGTTTCTTTATTTACTTTTTTTTATTAGTCTCTTGATCAAAGTTAAGCAATAATTTAAAAAATTGAAATGACACAAATATTATTCTACATATACTCTCCAGTAGTTTATGATATACAACAGATTTAATCTTTAAATGTTTCTAGATTTTTAAGCAGTAATTATTTTAAATTAAAATTATTCAAAATATATTTTGAATTAAGAAAATCTACAACATTATTTTTATATACTCGAAAAAAATCGAGTTAAGAAATATTTGAACTTTTTCTTTTATATTAGAAAATTTTTAAAAAAAATTAATATCTGGATTTTTTTTATCAAATATACGAATTTTAAAAAATATTCAAAAATTAACTGAAAAAGAATTCTTTAAAATAATCGAATATTTACAAAAAAAAGCTTTAAAAAATATTCAAATTTTGTATATTTGAATTAAGAAAAAATTTCGAAAAATGGTTCCTATTTATTTTACGAAATTATTGCTATTTTTTGTTATAAAAGAAACCTTTTTTCTAACCATTTGAATATTCTAAACACAAATTTTTTAATTTTTTTGAAATATAATATATTCTTTTCGAAACAAGAACCAAATCTTCCCTAAATATTCTAAACACAAAATTTTGATTTTTTTTTTGTTTTCAAATGCTAAATTTTGAGCATAAACTTGTGTGAAAACCTTTACATATTTTTTTTTAACTTTTCTTTAGACTTTTGACAGTTTAAAAAAAGAGATTATTTTGTAAATTAAATAAAAGTGATAGTGAAAATGTGAGATGGAGGTGAGGTGAAAGTGAGGTTCTTTCCTTAGTACCTTTGAAAGGTGGGTTTTTTGTTAGTTAGTGAGAATAGTGAGAAAACTGAGATGACGGTAAAATGGCGGTGTTTTTTTTACGCCACTCCCTCTATCCTAAGTTTAGTAATAGTAAAAAGGTTTTCAAATTATAGTTTTCAAGATACAAATAACTTACATAGAATCCACTTATGTGTATAAAAAAATAAAAAAAATGTGCAGATAAATTATACTTGAGTAAATAAGTGTTTTTTTATAAATGTAGTTTACAAGATTTTATTAACTTAATCTTTTTCAAAAGGTTTAAAAAGGTAAAGAAAACTAACCTTGTGCATTTTTTGGTGTCGATTAATCATTTCTCATCTTCAGAGAGATACATTGTTTTTTGTTGTTCTCATATTTTATTACTTCATCATGATTGATTCTTTGAAAGTAGATGAAAAAGAGAATAAAAGAGATGAAGTTAGAGAGAGAAAGTAGAGAGAAAAAAGAGAGAGAACGTGTGTGAAACTTTAGAAATATTAGATTAAGAAATGAACAACTAACCCTCCTAACATGATAGGAGGGGGTTTATATAGTTCACCCGCATGTGGGCTTGTATGGGTTATATTTGTTTGGGTCGAGCTTGAATAAATGCTTAGTACCTTGAAAGAGGCCTTTAAAACTAACCATCAAGCATGTATTGTTATCACTATCCTACTACTAATTACAACGTTCTAATAAACGATACATAATAAACCTATGACCGAACATTCTTGTTCGACTCAATATTTTGAGGCTAACAATCTCCCCCAATGAGAGGTCATTCCTCTTCAACGTTTGGAGATTTATAAAGATTACTAATCTCACCTTAAATGAGTCTTGAAGGTGTAATAGTAGTTTTGTTTCTTCATAATGTGATATGTGAGCCTTTTTCGTTGTCTTTCGACTTTGTCTTTAATCTTGAGATCTTCAAACCTGTGACCGGTTCATTCTTGATGATACAGTATTTGAGACTAACATCTCCCTCACTGGGAGGTCATTCATCTACGACATGCGAGGATTTATAGAGACCGTTAATCTTTAGTAGTGAGATCTTCAAATGAAAGACTGATTTATTCTTGTTGGTCACCATCATTGATTTGTCTTTTCCATCTTGCAATCTTGTGTCTTCATTCACATGCTCACACAATGCACCATCTTGAATGCTTGCTAACAATCTCTTTTGAAGAAGGGTCATCCCTCTATATTACTTTTTTTGGAAGATTTTGAGTATCAGAGTTGCGGAAGTCTTCAATTTTATTGATTGTTGAATATGTCTTTGGGCATGAGTATATCTTTTTGAATCTTCGACTTTGCTGAGTACACCGTAACGTCACCTTCTCGATACAAAACATAGACACGGACTAAATGGATTTGACATTTGTCCTAAATCGGTATCGTTTTACCTCCGGTCGGTGAAGACCGTTAGAGATATTAAATATTGTAACAGTGATTAGGTGGATTCAATTAAGAACCTTCTTGACAGGGTTTCGCGGCTGTACTAGCCGTTCTCTTTACTCGGTCGTCTCAAAGCAAGACTTCGAACATAAAGAGTGAATCAATTGGATAAATATCTGCTTGATTAAAGTCGTCAATTCAAGTTCCTGGAACAAGTTTGATTCTTAAAGAATCTTACCGTTGTTACTTTCTAGTTGACACAAGCTTGATTCATAAAGAATCTCGCAAGTCACCTACTGCAGTGCTGTTTAAGGTTGACACTAGAAGGATTTCCTTTTCTCACTGTGAATACTAACAAGTATCACTCTGAATGTTCTGGCAAGACCATAAAGATATTGCGTAGAAACCTGAAACGAGTTTGAATCAATTAAGAATCAAACCACTGTTGCTTTTCAGTTTTGCACATGTTCAATTCATAAAGAATCTTACACATGACCTACCGTAGTGCTGTTTTGATGTTAACACTGGAAGGATTTCCACTAATCATTGTGAATACTAAGTAGTATCACTCTGAGTGTTCTAGAAATATCACAAGGATATAACGTAGGACTCTCTTATTTGTCATGTAGTTTGTCCTAACGAGATTTGATCGATCTCTTGGCTCTAGACTCGATTTGTGCACTTTTGGTGATTGGAGGCTGGAGCAGATGCCACCTATTCAATATCAACTATCTCGGAGTGAGAAAGTCAATAAAAGTCGTGTTGTTCTCCATGACTATAAAACAAACTTCTTTTGAGAGAAGCCTGATTCAGCTGAGGAAGGGTTGTGCATTAAATCACCGGGTCCATGATGTCTTGTCTTCATGATGTGTTGACCCGATTTATGCCTAAGTTGTATGGATGACTTCTTTCTTTACACCCTTTCTCCTCACATTTCTTTTTCATTCTTCAACCCCTTCAATGCTTACCAAGATGTCATCGCTAGCACCTTGTTGTGATTGTTCCAGTGCTAGCTTAAGTTCTTAGTCAGCATTTTTTCCTTTTCACATTCTACTCCATCTTTTCTAAGGACTTCTAATAATCTATTGGATTTTCCCTGGAAGATCCCTCCAGTTATGGTTGGATCATAGGACTTATACCTAGCCACCTTTTGACACCAATAACGTCGTAAATTAAAGAGGTTATGGGTATTAAATCGTAACCATAAATCCACTTGAAAGACAATCAAAGTGTTTGAAAAACTTTTTAACACCTTGATAGTTTTGTCGTTTCAGAAAATCTCCCCTTCACATGTGAATCGATAATCGAAAGTGTTTCGCACATGTGGGTAATAGTTAAAGTGCTTGAGTCTTATATGTTCGCTTCATATATTAGATCACATTTTAATCACATTTTCTTCCCTATCTCTAATATATAAATCTTTTGATATTAGAGATACCAAATTTAATTAAAATATATTACGAAAAATAGTCTTGGAAATCATTCGGGAGAAAAATGTGTCTAACTTAGCATGAGTTATTGGAACATTTTATGTAGTGTAGAGCACACAATTTTTGAAAGATTTTGAATAATCATTGAAAAGCTCTTGAAAAAATTGTACTCGCACACTACATGTTCATGAACACGTAAAAGATTATCGTTGAAGAATGTGCTCACGAACATCAAATCTTTTTCATGTGAATAATACCAAATGATAATTACACACAATGTGTTGGATACATAAAAAAAATTCTTGACTTAATATATCCAACAACATTAAAATTTTGATATTGGAAAGCTCCCCCTCAAAAATTGATCCAATTGAATTGTCATTACGAGGATATGATCCACATTTAACTTTTGAGGATGGGAGTTGTTGAACACACAATTTTTGAAAGATTTTGAATAATCATCGAACAATTCTTGAAAAAATTGTGTTCAACGCTTTTTTAAAAACCATTTCTTTTTGGCGACATGGTATTTCTAAAGCATAAACTTTGAATGTCTTGACGAATCCACTCAAGTGTAAGAAGATTTAACTTATTTTGCTGAGGGTAACGGCACTGAATCGTACACTCCCGCGTGAATATAGATCCGAGTTGCAATCTGAAAAATGATTAAAAGCCATTGTGTTGAGCTCAAAACTTTGAATGTTTTGTGACGAGCTCAACCCGTGATAGATGGCTCTACCTGTTGTTTGGAAATATTGTCCAAATTAGACATTTTTCTTTACTAAAAATAGAAATGACATGTTTTGAAAAATATTTACAACTTTCATTCGAGCTTTATGTACACACGGGTCGTTATTGAGCGACATTTCTAGGTACGTCCATATTATCAATACTAAAAGACATGTCGAGAAGAATCTTTTTGGTATTTTCAAAGATTTTTTTAGTTTTGTGTTTTGTTTTTATATGTTTTATATTTTGTATTTTGCTTTTTCAATGATATGTACAAGTAGATGTTTGATAGATGAATCAAGCAGGCACCTTTGCCAGAATCTCCAGTTCTGCTGGAGTCAAACATCTCATACCAATTTGCCTAACGAGGTACTCAAACCTATCTTTCGACAGAGCTTTCGTAAACAAGTCGGCTAATTGGTAATCCGTTCCAACAAAGTATAATTCAATGATACCGCTTTCAACTTGTTCCTTTATGAAGTGATATCTGACGTCAATGTGCTTCGTGCGAGAATGTTGTACCAGATTGCAGGAGATGGCTATGGCCGACTTTGAGTCACAATACATAGGTACTTTATCAAAGTGGAAGTTATAATCCGTGAGTTGTGTTCTCATCCAAAGACCTTAAGCACAACACGAAGATAAAGACACATACTCCGCGATCGATGATAGAGACGTGCCTCCTGCTTCTTGGAAAACCATCCCATGAGCTTATCTTGTCCAAGAAATTGTGCACCACAAGAAGTACTTTTTCGAGTATCAAGACACCTTGCGTGATAATGAGACTGCTTTTATACATGGTCTCATCGTCCAAAACGGGCTTAAAATAGTGAAAATATCATAAAAAAGTACCATATATATGCTTGTGTTTGTTCAATGTGTATTTAGGCACGGATATCGAGAAAATGACAAAATATTACAAGAATCAATAAAAAATGAACACGGGAAACGAAGCCGCACAATGAACCGGACCCTAATGTTGATTTTCCAAGAAAAAGTCCTTGGAGAATTGAAGATGTACAAGAAAGGTCCTTCATCATTGAAGAAATGACACTTTATACCCTTTTATATTCATAATTACAAGTTTGGTCCCTAAAGTTTGGCAAAGTTACAAAAAGGATGCTCAAATTTGAAGAATTAGCAAGATTGGTCCCTAAAAATGAAGACTTGTCACTATTAGTCCTCCATAAAGTCAAAGATACAAGAAAAGACCTTCAAAGTTGAAGATATGTCAAGTATATCCCTTCAAGAATCAATAAATGGCAAGAAATACCCTTGATTAGATTTTGCAAAAGTTTTTGTGGCCAAATTGCAAAAACAAAAACTTTCTTAACAAAGGATTTGAGTTTATACCTGCCAAAACTTGATATGAAGACTAGATGGAAAATAGGAGACTAAAGCTGACCGTCATACAAACTCCCTCACTCACTCACAAAATAACACCTCATCTCATCAACCAATCATAAACCCCCATGTCACCCTTTCTGCCACCTCACACCCCACTAACTGATTTAATAATCAGTTTTTAAACTGATTATTTAATCATAATCCTGGCGCCAAACACACAAATTACCCCTAAACTCGATCTAACCCTACCTGGTAACTTGTTCATAACCTCATAAACCCTAATCTCGAACTCAACTAAAACCAAAGGGGTTTTAGTTAATTGTCTCCAAATTGTTAATTACCCATCCCTTAAACAAAACCCCACCTTCAGAGTGGCTGCCACATCAGCCAGGTGGTCTCCCCAACCCTCCCCTGACCCACAAACCAGCTCCAAGAAAAAACCATGCATAGTAAATCAACGACTCATGGCTTAGCTTCATTCCTACGCATTTTTAAACGGTTCAAGATCATTTATTCAAGCTGGCACATCACTTTCATCACATGATGCACCAAGAATGGTCAATAATTCAAATTTTCAAGGGCAAACATGGAACTTCATTGCATTAGGGTTTTAGTTCCTTTTTAGTATTCTAGAACATTTATACCCTCTATATAAAGGGCATAGGGTTTTACATTTTCTCTTGTTCTTGGTTTTTTTTAAGGTCGGTCACAAACATTGTAAATCTGCTTTTTAACCTATGAATCTTAAATCTTTATACCTTAAATCTTTATAAGAAAAACATAAGCATGTGGGAACGACTTCTACCGGTACACCGCAACACCACCGTCTTCACTGGTACACAGCAACGCCACCGTCTTCAACAGGTACACAGCAACGCCACCGTCTTTAACAGGTACACAGCAACGACACGAATAAAATGGCTTTGAACATTTTATTCTAATTCGGTAGCATTTTACCTCCGGTCGGTGAAGACCGTTGGACGATATTAGATATCGTACCCGTGACGGATAGTTTCAATTAAGTAACTTCCTGACAGGATTTCGCGGGTAAACCCGTTCTCTTTATTCGACCGTCCAAAGCTGACTGCGAACATAAAGAGTGAATCACTTGGATAAATTATCCTTGTGATTTGAAGCCGTCAATTCATGAAACCTGGAACAAGTGAATTTCAATTAAGATTTTCACCATCGTTGCTTTCCAGTTGTCACGAGCTCAATTCATAACGAATCTTGCACGTCACCTACCAAGTGCTGTTTGATGTTAACACTAGAAGGATTTCCACTCGTCACTGTGATCAATAGAGAGTCACTCTGAGTGTTATGGCAAGATCATATGATAATGCGAAGAGGCCTGGAACGAGTTTAAGTTCAATTAAGAATTAAACCACTGTTTCCTTCCAGTTTTTCACAAGATTGGTTCTAAAAGAACCACACGTGTAACCTACCATGAGCTTGCTTGATGTTGGCTCAAGCAGGATTTCCATCTTCATTGTAATATTTGTGTATTACTCGGATGTTCTGGCAATATTACAGGAATACTGCGTAGGACTCATGAAAATCTCTTACTTTTCACAGTGTGTGAGAAAGCAAGGAATAAATGGAAAGTGTCCTAATGAGACTTTTGATGATCTCTTGGCTCTAGACTCGATTGTGCGTTTTGATTTAGTGAGCGATGGCTGGAGAGGAGTGCCACCTTTTCAATACCAGTCTATTCGGAGTGAATAAACCAATAGATAACGTGTTGATCTCCGTGTGATTAAAACAAATACCTTTTGAGAGATATTTGAGTTAGATGGGAAGGGTTGTGCATTGCATCACTGGGTCCATGACGTCTTTCTTCAATATCGAGAATCATTAACAAAAATGATCTCAATAGCATATGTATTGACCCGGTTTCTGCCTAAAGTTGTAAGGAGGGCTTCTTTCTTTACACCCTTTATCTTTACATTTCTTTTTCATTCTTCAACCCCTTCAATGCTTACCAATACGTCATCACTAGCACCTTGTTGTGATTGTTCCAGTGTTAGCTTAAGTACTTGGTCGGCATTCAGCTACGTTCACATTCTTTCTCCATCTTTCCTAGGACTTCTAATTCTATCTAGGGAATTGTCCTTGGGAAGATTCCATCGGCTCTGATGAATCATTGGACTAAACCTATTCCTACCACCCTTTTGTCACCACATTCGTCGTGAATTAAGCGTGTTTTGGGAAGGAATTGCCACCATGAAAAATCATTGAAAATCACCTAAAGTACTTGTGATATTGAAATCAAAAGTTTCGTACCTTAGGTGTTTTTGATCATCAAAAACGCTCCCCCTTAACACGTGCTTTACACATATTAAGTTGGATTATCGTTAAGTCTTTTTCATCTTTTAGCCAAGTATCACTTAAGTCTCCTTAATCCCATTTTCTCCCCTTATCCAAAATGTTAACCATTAATATTTGGGATATTGAATGGATTAACCGGTCTTTGGGTAAAAATGAAATCGATGTTTGGCCATAGAACATGTGAATGCTCCCCCTTAAATTAATAAGGGATATTTGTAGTGCTTTGGTATGATATATTTTGAAAGATTTAGAATCTCGTGAGAAATTCTTGAAAAATTATCATACTTTAACACTACACCAAGCCGTACAAGCACAATATTCACAAATATACATATTCACAATTGAAAACCAATATAAAGTGGACCTAAAGTGTACGACCCATTAGATGGATCGTTGCAGTAGCTTGTGGTGCACTAAATATGGTCTTCCACCAACGAACCTTTCCAAGCTCCTCATCAATCTACGTTCACGGAGCTTTTGATCTATCTTCTTGATCACGTACTTCGCCATTTGCCGATAACCCGGATGCCAATCCTCCGTCATCTCTGGCAAAGTCCCACCCGAGTTAAGATGCTCCAACTTTCCTCTGACTTGTAGAAGAGTCCCATCACTGTACTTATATAGCTCACCCACCCTCATAAACTTCATTAAACCTCGACTGTTCAAGTAGAAAATGCCGCAATTCGGGACAGAAATGTCGGTATAGGGACATCTATCTACATGTTGAGGTAACACTTGATTCACTGGACGGGTTAGGTTAAGCTTCCTCTGGTAACTTTCGACTCCCAACTGAAGATCTTCAACTCGTTTCTTGATAACTACGCTTCGTGTGAACATACGAAGTGCTGTATTCAAGGCAATAAGGTCTTCACGAGGAATATGTGTGAGTTGATCTCGGGTCATCAGAAGCAACATATCTTCGATATCCTCAAGGCGAATGATAGAAAAATCTCCCTGCTGGATTTTGTATTCTCTGTCATCCTCCCTTTTCAAACGAATCTCCGTCACATGATAATAGCCATTCTTGGCTTCAGTTTTCAACCCTAAGATGTTGGAGATGCGGATATCGGATCTAACGTTACTTCCTGAATTAACTAGGCAGCAACCCCTGTACGCCCTTCGGACTCGTTCGTCCCAATGAGATGCACCTATGACAGCATACATATCATAATTACGATTTACCTTTGGGACCCAGAGTCGGTTTACCTTTTCCTCGATAAAGGGTATTGTCCCCCAGTTGGCAGCTTTCAGCAAGGTAAGGAATGTTGCGTACTTTGATGACCCTTTGAGAAGATAAACCAGATCATTGGTGACGAAGAAGTCGAGAGCAATCTGATTATCTTGAGTAGGGTCAAGTGGAGGTGGAGCTCTTTCTGATTCATGAAGACCTGGCCGTTGAACGGTATTCAGAGCCTTTAGGATCTCATCGGCATAATACTCGAACTCCATTCGGGTTAACCGGGTTTTGGTGCGAAGTCTCTTATCCTTCAGCACTTTCTTCACCAAAGATGGAGTAACCGAAGTCTTATACTCATGAGCAAGAAATGCACATAAGTCAATCGGACTGCGGATACGAAGATACAACACATCTTTGTCTGCGTCTGTGATCGGATCATATTGCGCCGCTGCCGTGATCCAAGCCTGTGGCGGTGCAGTCTCGTCAATCTCCAACGTGTCTGCCCAGTCTCGTGTGCTTGGTTCAGGAACCGTAGATTGTTGTGTTTGTTGTAGAGGAGTGGAAACGTGAACATCTGCTGGTTCCGATTCAGGCATCTCGGCGGTGTCATGAACGGGTGAGTGTTGTGCAGCTTCAGGTTCAGTTACCGATTCTGCAATCACAGGAGCAACAACAACAGGACTAACAGGGTTAGTGGTAATAGGTATAGATACAGCAATAGAAGTACCAGGAATCGATGACGCTGTAGTAGCATTCACATCGTGGCGCCACTTAGATCGTCTTGATTCCGATGATGTTGATTTGTCCTTCTGCGCTGCATCTTTCTTGGACTTGGTTCCAGACTTAGCAGGTTTCTTGTATCTGGTAACCTTATCTCCCTCTTTAGGCTGTTCACCCCCATCATCATCCTTATTGTTGTCCCCGTTGCTCCCCCTAGCACTCTCCTCATTACCATCACCACCATCATCGCCATCATCATCATCATCATCATCCTCATCCTCATCCTCATCATCATCACCATCATCGTCATCCTTTTCCTCTTCTTCTCCTTCTTCTTCCTCTTCTTCTTCACCAGTACCCTCTTCCTGTTCACTATCATCTTTGTCCTCCTCAGGTAGAATGTGATAACCTATCATCCTTCATGATAGCGTCATTCAGGGATTTGTAAAGAGCCCGTTGTATCCTAGATTTATCAAATGATCCAAGTTCCACCATACGAGCTTTGAGGATCTTCTTTAATTCAAAATCCGTTAACTCATAAGCAATTTTGTAGGCGGATTCTGAAGGATTGGATGACTTGATCATCAAGTTATCAGCTGCTAGTGTCTTCAACTCATCACGCAGTTTAGGCATAATGGATTCAACGGATTCTTGCACTCTTTCTTCAACAGAGGCTTCAAGTGATTCTTTTTGCTCCTTGTATTTATCCCTCATCGCTTGAAGTCTCGTGATACGTGCAGCATGCTTATCAGCCTCAGCCTGCTTAACCCTAGCTAGTTCTTCTGCATGAGCTTTTCGCGTCAATTCCATATCTGCAGCGAACTTAGCAAGCATCTCCTCTTGGGCTTTCCTAGATGCTTCTTCACTTTGAGCTCGTCTATGTAACTCTTGGCGAAGTTCATCCATTTCTCGTTTGTGATTATCCGTATGTTTATCCAACATTTCGGCCATCACCAATGCGGCCATTGTGGATGTTGCAGAGCTGCTCTGGGTTGATGGAAGAGGCTCGGTTGTTACTACGGTACTAAGGATGGGAGTTATTGGTGGTGGAAGAAATGGTGTTGAAGCCGGTCTGGTTGGTAAGGGTTGGATTGGTGGAGGTTGAGTTGCTAAAGGTGAGTAGACATCATGATAGTAGGAGCAACAGACTCCTTTTCAACACTTGCTGAAACCGGGATGGATGTCTCCTTCGAAGTAGAATACCTTTCAAGTGACCCAAACTCATCAATATCTTCTGGCTCCTCGTACTCTTCTTCAATATTTACCCTTGCACCTGAACCACTACCGCCAGTATCTTTCCTACTCCTTTGAATTGCTATCTTCATCATTTGTTTCTCTGCCTTGTCAAGAGTAGGATCAACAACATCTTCTTCATCACGTAGACGTAACTCATCAGCCTTACCCTTTCCCTTCTTAACCTCAGTCTTTTTCTTCTTGGTTTCGGGTTCAGGTAAAGCAGCTGGTTGCTTGCGTTTACCTTTACTCTTCACTGTAGTAGACGAGTCTTCTCCAGTCTGAAGGTTTGCTTTCAACTTCTTGATTTCTAGCTGCAGTAGTTTGTAATCAGCAGAACCTTTAATTTTATCCGTCAGAAGGTAATCGGGAATAGGACCAGGAATGACACCACCAGATGGTCCTTCATGCCTTAGATCCACAGTATCATCAGCTTCTTCAGTGTGATAACGACTTGCTGCACGCCTATCAATAGTAGCATCATTTTTCATAAAATAATTAATGATAAGCTTGATAAACCGAGGATAAGGAAAGAAATTTGTCTTCAGCTTCTTGTTTTGGAAGAGTTGAAAGGTGAATTCTTCCCATATCAACAATGCATAATCTGCATTTGCAGCTTTGTACATGCCATATAAGAGGTTTATAATAGGACTGCGCAAAGCATCATGCCCACTTGTTTTTGGTGTAAGACATCTACTGAGAATACCCAACAATGCTCTCCAAGGTTGTCCTACTTTAGCAGTGGTAAACTCAGACGCAACTCGTATGTCAGGACATCCAAGAGCCTCGAACATCTCCATTAGTTCATCTTTAGTAGGATCCCTCGAAAATGACATGCCTTTGGGTGTATCCCGTATACCAAAAATCTTACGGAAGTCTGAAACTGTGAGCGTCTGCTGCTTGTTGTCGATGGTGAAGGTGATCTTGTTTGAAGTACTCTCCTTGGTAGCCCAGAACTCATACATGTACTCATACGGCACCGAGGCAGTACTCCTAAGGGCGTTCTTGAAATGAGAGTTATCGAGGATTGCTATGGCTACTTTAAATCCATGGTGAGTGGATTTTAAGACTTGCTTCAGCCGGTAATTGTTTGGTATGAACTTGAGGGTTCGTGCTTTAGCAATAGCGGCTTCTCTAGAGTCTTGGATTGCTTGTACTGTTGGATTAGTCATTGTATCTGCTTAAGATAAGACATGAAAGGTTGATGCACAAAAACATATAGATATATATCATTCTTACTTCTAAGCATAACACATTTCATAACATAATACAACAAGTACATATAACAGGCAAACAATATTAATCAAACAACTCTTCATCCGGAACTTTCCTTCATTCGGAACTTCTTCATTCGGAACATTCCTTCATTCGGAACTTCCTTCATTCGGAAGTTTTTCATTCGGAACTTCCTTCATTCGGAAGTTCTTCATTCGGAACTTCTTCATTCGGAAGTTCTTCATTCGGAACTTCCTTCATTCGGAAGTTCTTCATTCAGAACTTCTTCATTCGGAAGTTCTTCATTCGGAACTTCTTCATTTGGAAGTCCTTCATTCGGAACTTCTTCATTCGGAAGTCCTTCATTCGGAACTTCTTCATTCGGAAGTCCTTCATTCGGAACTTCTTCATTCGGAAGTCCTTCATTCGGAACTTCTTTCATTCGGAAGTTCTTCATTCGGAACTTCTTTCATTCGGAAGTTCTTCATTCGGAACTTCTTCATTCGGAAGTTCTTCATTCGGAACTTCTTCATTCGGAAGTCCTTCATTCGGAACTTCCTTCATTCGGAAGTCCTTCATTCGGAACTTCCTCATTCGGAAGTTTTTCAGAAAAATCCTTCATTCGGAAGTTTATATCCATGTTCATCCGGAACTTTTCAAACGTAGTTATGATGATTAATCTATGCGCGTTTGTGAGTTCTAAGGCAAACTGAGGCAATTAAACATCATCTAAAGCTATTCCGAGCAAAACCCACCACAAATCCTTAGTTAATTAACCCTAAATTAATCATAAACCCTAATTTGATTTAAACTGATTTAAACGAGTAATTTAACAAAATTAAAGGATGAATAAGGTGAGTTATAAGTTAAATATAGATGATAATTACCTTTTAAATTGAATGAATCGGATTGGATGAATAAACGAGAGGTTTTAGATCTTGTGTGTGTGTTTTAACAATGGCGGCAAAGTGAGAATAAACAGTGAAGGATATGAAGAAAAATGGAGGCGGGGGGTTAGCTTTTGACTTAGGTCAAATTTTACTACTTCCACAATTATCACCTTAAGTCCCTATATTCTCCTATTCTTTTCCTTTTTGTTTATAACTTTTTCATTTCATTTTACCTTTCCATTGATAAGCTTAGTCAACTTAATTTTGCTTAGTTAAACTAAACTCGACAATCTCACACAACTTAAGTATCGCATCCAATTAGCATATCTCCAAGATCTAAAAGCAATGCCTATCACATAGAACGAACACAAGTCGTATTCTAAAGCATAACCACTCAATTACCATTTAGCCATTAATTTTTCACAATCACTTTTGAAAATCAATTTAATGACGAAGATGATTTAATATTTTCTCCCCCTTAAACGATGACCCGTTTTCTATTTAAAGAGCTGTAGTCATTGTTTAAAGAGTCAAATATTGATGAAAGCATTTCCAATTTGTATCTTAAAAAAGATTGATTCGTGGTGTCAATAAGATTTCTCTTATTTTAACAAATTAATGCACTGAGACGTACATAAATTTGTGTTAGACCAAGTTGTAAAGTAAACTTGATCCCTTTGCATGATTTGGCTTGTAAATCATGCCTGAGAAAATTAATTCCCGTTCCGAGCCAACGTTTTCCAAGGAAATACGTGACTTTAATATGAAAACCGGGTTGCAGTCAGAAATAACTACAAGCCATAATGGGCATGTTTTAAAAATGTACAACTTTTATACGGACTCTATTTATGGCACCGTGTCAATATTGATCGACATTTCTAAGGCCGTAAATATTACCGTACTAAAAGACATGCCCGATTTAAAAAACGAAAAATATTTTTGGTTTTACTTGATTTTATAATTTTTGTGGTTTTTGTTGGTTTTATATTTTTTATGGTTTTTGTTGGTTTTATATTTTTGTATTTTTCTTTTGTGGTTTATATATTTACGATAATATACATGATCACGAACAAAGGATACTCTGAATAGTTTACCACGACTATTCAGCTGATTCTTCTGCCAACTCTTTGAGAGTCGCTGGAGTGAATGATTTCATGCCAAGCTTGTCGATCAAAAACTCAATTCGTCCTCGATCTAATGCTTTGGTGAACATATCCGCCAGCTGGTACTCAGTAGTGACAAAATACAGCTCGATCACTCCGTTCTCCACCTGCTCCTTAATGAAATGGTAGCGAATGTCTATGTGCTTGGCCCGGGAGTGTTGAACATAATTGCAGCAAAGGGCAATGGCGCTCTTGTTGTCACAATATATCAAGATTTTGTTGAATCCCAAACCGTAGTCAGTTAATTGTGATCTCATCCAAAGGACTTGAGCACAACAACCGGACATGGCGATGTATTCAGCCTCCGTGCTAGAAATTGCAGCGCTTTTCTGCCTTTTTGAAGACCAACTGATCAATCTATCTCCAAGGAGTTGCACAGATCCAGAAGTGCTACGCCTCGTGTCTTGACATCCAGCATGATCGGCATCTGCGTATGATATTAAAGCAATAGAGGAATCTTTCGGATACCATAGACCACGATGAAGTGTTCCTTTTAGATACCGAAAGATCCTTTTCACAACATGTAGGTGCTTTTCGGTAGGCCGAGCCTGATACCGGGCACACATGCATACAGCAAATTGCAAATCAGGCCTGCTAGCAGTCAGATATAGAAGGGTGCCGATCATCCCACGGTAAAGTTTTGGATCGACAATAGTCCCATTCCTATCTTCATCTAACTTGGATTTCTCCACCATTGGAGTGTCCACGGGGTCACAATTTTCAAAGTTATATTTCTTAAGAGATTCTAGAGCATATTTGGATTGATTAATAAAGATGCCTCTGGGATTCTGAGAAATCTGTAATCCTAAGAAAAATGAAAATTTTCCCATCATCGACATCTGAAAGCGTGTGGACATTATCTTCTCAAATCGATTTGACAATTCTATGTTAGTGGCAGCAGATATTATATCATCAACATAAATTTGTACCAGAATCATGTCGTTGCCTTCCTTGAGAGTGAATAGAGTGGGGTCCACCTTGCCTTTGGAGAAGCCTTCCGAGATGAGGTATGTTGAGAGGAGATCGTACCACGCGCGTGGAGCTTGTTTTAACCCATAGAGAGCCTTCTTAAGCTTGTACACATGATTAGGAAACTCCGTACTAACGAACCCATCCGGCTGACTAACATAGACCTCTTCCCTTAGTTCACCGTTCAAAAATGCCGTCTTCACATCCATTTGATAGACGATCATGTTCATATGAGCAGCATACGCAAGGAATAGTCTAATTGCCTCCAATCTTGCCACAGGAGCAAAAGATTCTTCAAAGTCTATACCCAAGGCTTGTTTATATCCTCTAGCGACCAATCTAGCCTTGTTCTTCAATACTGCACCCATCTCATCAAGTTTAACCTTATAAACCCATAACAAAGTAAGGATGTTAACTTTGTCAGGGAGAGGAACTAATTCCCATACTTCAAGTCGTTGGAATTCATTTAGTTCCTCCTGCATGGCTTCAATCCAAGATGATTGAGTCATAGCCCGCTGCCAATTTTTGGGTTCAACTTCAGAGAGAAATGCATCAAAGTAGCAATACAGTGCATTCTCTTGTAATTGATGGCGTGTAGAGACTGGTCTATCTAGATCTCCAATGACATTCCTAATTGGGTGATCTTTTGTCCATTTGGTGCTATGGTTTTCAATCCTAGGTGGTCTGGAGTGAACAATAGAAGGAGCTTCTTCTGAGGTAGATGCGGCTGAAGGGTTTTCAGGTATCGCTACACCAAAGAAAGGAAGCTCTTGTAGGTGAGCATATTCCAAGTCGTGATCAATAAAATCCTCTTCCACATCATTAGGCACAAGTAGGGGTGACGATTCAGGTGTAGTTTGAGAATCACTTGGTGAAGGTGCATCCGGTTCAATGTGAATTGAAGATGCATTAGATAAAGCTTCATTGGCTGGAGCAACAACTTCAGGAATTGGAGCTATCACTACGGGTGCTGGAACTTCATCATTTGGGGGATCAAAGAATTCGTCAAACAACGGTTGAAACAGTTTATCCCACTCGGGCCTTGATGGTGGTAAAAATGATGTAGAAGTAGGATTATTGGGAACTAATCTGGAACTAATAGCACCGGTTCCCATCTCATGAAGCGCGGGTTCAGAGCTGTGTTGCTCAGAAGCCATCGCTGTCAGCTCATCGAAATCTGCGTCCATAGTTTCTACAATCTTGCCAAGACGACGGTTGTAAATTCGGTATGCTTTCTTGGACGGTGAGTAACCAATGAAAATACCTATATCAGCTTTTGGTTGAAGCTTACCCAAGTTCTCACTATTAATGTTTGGATAACAAAGAGCACCAAACACATGAAAAAATGAAACATCGGGTTTTGATAGGTGTGTAAACACCCATCCTTTTACCACTTAATTCTGGCTAAAACAAGACCAAAACACGTATCTAATATCATTTGTTTGGAATTATGCGTGGTTTTTGTGTTTATTGTGTTTTCAGAGCTAACCAGATGAATATTAAAGAAAACATGGGATTGCACGGGTTTTATCAAGGAAAAAGACTAAAGACGAAGTCTATTGTCCAAGAGATGCAAAAGATTTGAAGTCAATGGGCCTATTTGAAGATTTATCGAAGAAAAGGACAAAAGATGGAAGATTTACATATGTCGAAGAAACTCAAGTCTATTTAACGAAGAAATTAAAAGACGAGTTGAATTTAATCGACGACAAATCCCGAATCAGAATCGAAAACGTCAACTTTTCTGAAAAGACGAGAAGACAAGAAGAAAGGGAGAAAGCCCACTCACCAACCAACCACTAGGACTATATATAGTTTTTCCCTTCACACGATTAGGGAGTTAGCTTCATTTTTCTTTTTCCCAGTTCCTTGTTCGTAGCTTCACCAACACCATTAGGGTGTTTGGTGATTTTTCATTTTCTTCCAATTTTGTAAGTGTTTAATCTTACTCTTGTTACCTTTACATTAATCCTTTAATTCCATCTTTTTATTCATCTTGTTCATCTCCATTTTTATTCAAAGTTCTTAAGTTTTCATTTGATTCAAGTTTGATCTTAAAAAGTTGTTGATTTAGTGTTTTTATTGGTGGGATTTATAACTTATGGTATTTAAATGATTTGTGTTTGATTTGGTAAAACCTTTTTGAGTATTGGAGTCGATTTGGATTTAAAACCGTGTCCCCTGTTTTCCTGCTACTGTTCATGTTCTTCACTTTCCAGGAACTTTCCGAACAGCTGATTTTCTGCTTCCCTTATTCGGAATATTGGATATTCCGAATAGGGCGTTTTACCCTTCTCTTATTCGGAATAAAATTATTCTGAACGGTCTTCTTGATTTTTACTCTATTCGGAATTTTCGCACATTCCGCATAGATGCTTACTTTCTGCATAAACCAGTTTTTCCGAATAGCATGTTTTTCCGCATAAGCCTTACTTTCCGCATAGAGGTTTATTTTCCGCATAGGACCACTTTTTCCGCATAAGATATTTTTCCGCATAAGGTTCTTTTTCCGAATAGGACAATTTTCCGCATAAGGCACTTTTTCCGCATAGACTTAATTTTCCGCATAAGCTTGTTTGTTTTTCCGCATAGGATGTATTCCGAGTAGAGCAACATTCCAAATAGAGGAACTTTCCGAATAGACCATTTTCAGTAAGGGTATTTTTCCAGTACTGTTTGATTTAATTCCTTACTGTTTGATTTAATTCCTTATCCTAGTTTTACTTTTTAATTGATTTAAGTTTATAATTTAATTTACGTTAGTCATTTATCTTTTCAATAGAATAGAAAACCAAAACTACTTTTTATCACCAAGAACAAATCATTCCACTTAGAGCTGAGATCAATTCGAGAGGATTCCGAGAAAACGAACTTTTCAACATAGAAAAAACCCGTGTATCAAATGGCGCCGCTGCCGGCTCTTCTCGTTAAGATCAAAAGTTTTTTGTGAGAACTTGGATTTTGGGATCCGTTCCCCGTGAACGTTAATTTTTCATAAAAATTTTCAAAAACAACTAAAAAATATAAAATTTTCAAAAATACAAAAAAAAAAAAAAACATAAAAACCAAAAATATTTTTGCTTTGTTTTCCTTTGTTCGTTCTTTTGCAGGTGTATGCGCACTCGATCCACGTCTTATCAAGAGCCCGAGCCTCTCGATCACTTAGACATGGCCGGTGTCCCACCTCCAAACAATAATAACAACAACAACCCACCTTTCAACAACATGAACAATAACAACAACAATGAGCCCCTTCCAGATAATCGCCTGATGATTGAACTGCTGCAAACTCATGTAGATGGCAACACGGATCCAATTGTCATACCTCCAATTGCCGCCAACAATTTCGAGCTAAAATCAGGTTTTATTCAGATGGTCTCCGCTCAACCATACTTGGGACGAACCATTGATGACCCACATGACCATATTAAGAGATTCTTGCAACTCACCAACACGGTCAAATTCAATGGTGTTCCACAAGAGGTTATCAGGTTACAACTTTTTCCCTTTTCTTTAGAGGGACAAGCCCGACATTGGCTTGCTAAGGAACCGCCACAGAGTATTCTCTCGTGGACGGATTTGGAAACAAAGTTTATCAATTACTTTTTTCCACCCTCTCGTACTACCGCATTGCGGAATGAAATCATAAATTTTGAACAAAAGTACGATGAGTCGTTCAGTGAATCTTGGGATCATTTTAAAGATCTTTTAAGAAATGCCCACAACATGGTTTTACCAAAGTACATCAAATTAATACTTTTTACAATGGTTTAAGCATGAGTGACCAAGATTCACTGAACAGTGCCTCGGGGGGTAATCTATTGGCTAAGACTTCCAATGCTGCTTGGGATATCATTGAGAACAAGTCTCGTGTGCAAACCAAGAGTATTCGGACCAATGTTGCTAGTGCTAGCACTAATGACAACGACAAGCGACTTGACAAAATCACCACGCTTCTTGAATCGCTTGTCACCCACACCGTCAGCAACAACAACAGCAACAACGCCAAAAACGCTCAAGTGAACGCTGTCAGCCAACCTTGTGAGATATGCGGTGGTCCTCACTCTTACACAACTTGTACCGCCACCCAAGACTACCCTGCTGAGATTGTGAATGCGGCATATGGCACCTATCAACAACCTGCTTATCAAGCTAGACCTCAAGGTGACCGTAACTTGCTTAGCTACCGCTCCAACAACTATCTTTCACCACCTGGTTTCCCTCCTGCCAACCAAAACCAACAACAAAACCTTAATCGGCCTCCTCAACAACAACAACAACCTCGACAACCATACATCCCTCCTCACAAGCAGCAACAACCGCCTCAACGTAACAATCAAGTCTACCAACAACCTGCTTACCAACCACCTGCATACAATGCTCCTCCCAACCAAACCACCACTGCATTACACCAAGAGGTTGCAACCTACATGAGGACCAATGATGTGATCGTGGAAAATCTCCAGCAGGAAGTGCGTAATTTGAAAGCAGACTTGGTCAAGCAAGGAAACGATTTGAGAGCAGACATGAGAAATACGTTGGATACCCAAACCAATGATCTGAGGAACATGATGGCTAGTTTCTTCAATGGTAATCAACCCTCTTCTTCGGGTACTCTTCCGAGTAACACCGTTGCGAACCCAAGAGGGAGATGAAAGCAATCACTACTCGAAGTGGTAAAGGTACCAAGGAACCCGAGCTTCCTATACCTCCACCGGTGATTGTGACTAAGGAGAACGAGTCACCTGCTCCTATTCCTCCTCCTTCTCCTTCCCCAATCTCTCCACCTCTCCCTTCTACCCCTCCTCCACCCGTGGTTGTGAGTGATCCTATTCCCCTAAAGCCTTCCTCTTCTTCCAATATACCTTATCCTTCAAGGTTGAGGAAAGAGAAGCAAAAGAGCAAGGATGATATTCAGGTTTCGAACTTCCTTAAAATGTTCAAACAACTGAATTTCAATATCTCCTTCGCTGAGGCTCTCGCTCACATGCCTAAATACGCGAAAATGTTTAAAGATCTTCTGAGCGACAAGGAAAAGCTCCTCGATATTGCCAACACCCAACTTAATGAGAACTGCTCTACAGTGCTCTTAAGGAAATTGCCAACCAAGCTTGGTGATCCGGGTCGTTTCCTTATCCCTTACAATTTCCCGTGAGTAGAGAATTGCATGGCCCTAGCCGATCTAGGTGCCAGTATTAATCTCATGCCTCTAAGTGTTTGGAAGCAATTATCTCTCCCAGAGCTAGTCCCCATCAAAATGACTTTGGAATTAGCTAACCGTACGGTTGCTTATCCAGTGGGGATAGCCGAAGACGTCATTGTAGGAGTCGACAAATTTACCTTCCCTGCTGATTTTGTTGTCGTCGACTACGAGATGGACCCCCGTGTGCCACTCATTGTTGGTCGTCCATTCTTGAGGACCGGTCGCACTCTCATTGATGTTGAAGCCGGTGAGCTTATCATGAGAGTGGGTGACGATAAAGTAGTCTTCAACATGGGAAAGCTTTCTAAACAGCCTTATTCTTACGAGAGTGTTAATTGTATTGACGTTCTTGATGAGGCTTGTGAAGAACATTTCAAAGATGCTTGTAAAAATATTCCTACCTCTCTTCCCAATGTTGAGACCGTTTCCTCTATCGACTCATCACTATCTCTATTTGGAGAAAGTGATTTCCTTTGGAAAGATTTGGAAGCTACCATGGGAGATGTGCATTTAGACAATGACGATTCTACCACCAATTGGGATGAAGATCTCAGTTTCATTGCAAACCTCCTCAAAGAAGACAATCCTTCCCCTCCATCTCCCACTGTCATTGCTATCAATACTCCGACTTCGAATACGTCTCCCGTCGAAAATCCTCCGGATTTGGAACTTAAGGAGTTGCCGCCCCATCTTGAGTATGTATTCCTCGAAGAAGAAAAGAAGTCGCCAGTCATCATTGCTAAGGATTTGAAGGATGAAGAGAAAGCCCGACTTGTCGCTGTGTTGAAGGATCATAAGAAGGCTATTGCTTGGAAGATTTCGGATATTCGTGGAATTGATCCTCACTTCTGCACACACAAAATTCTCATGGAGGACGACTTTAAGCCCACAATTCAAAGCCAACGAAGGGTGAATCCAAAAATCCATGAAGTCATCAAAACAGAAGTTCTCAAACTTCTTGATGCGGGTATGATTTACCCTATTTCGGATTCACCATGGGTTAGTCCAATCCATTGTGTGCCCAAGAAGGGCGGAATAACCGTTGTTCCCAATGAACACAACGAGTTGATTCCCACTCGTCTCGTTACTGGGTGGAGAGTTTGTATAGACTACCGCAAACTCAATGATGCCACGAGAAAGGATCATTTCCCTCTACCTTTTATGGACCAAATGCTTGAACGATTAGCGGGTAATGAATATTACTGCTTTCTTGATGGTTTCTCGGGTTACTTCCAAATACCCATCGATCCCCAAGATCAAGAGAAGACTACATTCACTTGTCCCTATGGCACATTTGCTTATAAAAGAATGCCTTTTGGCTTATGCAATGCGCCCGGGACTTTCCAAAGGTGTATGTTAGCTATCTTCCATGACATGGTTGAACAAACCATGGAAGTCTTCATGGATGATTTCTCGGTCTTCGGGGATACCTTCTCTTCTTGCCTTGCCAATTTGGAACGTATGCTAAAGAGGTGCGAAGACACTCGCCTTGTTCTGAATTGGGAAAAATGCCATTTTATGGTAAAAGACGGCATCGTGCTGGGACATAAGATCTCGAAAGCCGGTCTTGAAGTAGACCGTGCTAAAGTCGATGTTATCGAAAAGTTGCCTCCACCTTCAACTGTGAAGGGTGTGAGAAGTTTCCTGGGTCATGCGGGCTTCTACCGTCGATTCATCAAAGATTTTTCTCAAATCGCTCGCCCGATGACCCACCTCTTGGAAAAAGATACTCCTTTTATCTTTTCCAAAGAGTGTCTTGAAGCCTTCAACTCGCTTAAGGATAAGCTAACTAAGGCACCTGTCTTGGTTACCCCTAATTGGGAGCTGCCTTTTGAGTTGATGTGCGATGCTAGTGATTTTGCTATTGGAGCGGTTCTTGGACAAAGAGTGAACAAACACTTCCAACCGATCCATTACGCTAGCAAGACAATGACGGGGGCACAATTGCATTATACGACAACAGAAAAAGAGCTTTTAGCTGTTTTCTATGCCTTTGAAAAATTCCGCCCCTATCTTGTCCTTTCCACCACCATCATGTATACCGATCATTCCGCGCTGAAGTACTTGTTGACAAAGCAAGATTCCAAACCAAGACTTCTTCGCTGGGTTTTGCTGCTCCAGGAATTTAAAATCGAAATTCGAGATAAAAAAGGAGCAGAAAACCTAGCCGCGGATCATCTCAGCAGACTTGAGGATCCTTACCAAGGGGATCATCCAAACAAAGAAATCAATGATTCTTTTCCCTTGGAGACCTTAATGTCTATAAACTCGAAGTCGAATGAAACCCCGTGGTTTGCGGACTTTGAAAACTACTTAGCGGGTGGAATTCTCAAGGAAGGGTTGACGTCTCAGCAAAAGAAAAAGTTCTTCACCGACATTAAGACTTACTTTTGGGACGACCCTTACCTATTCAAACAATGTGCCGACCTGATTATTCGCCGATGTGTTGATGGACCGGCAGCGTCGGAAATCCTTGATGCTTGCCATAAAGGACCCACTGGTGGTCACTATGGTCCCAACTACACCTCCAAAAAAGTGTTTGATTCGGGATTTTATTGGCCCTCCATATATCGTGATGCTCACAATATGGTTAAACGATGTGATGTTTGCCAAAAGCAAGGCAAAATCACACATAAAGACGAGATGCCTCAGAATTTCATACAGGAATGTGAAATTTTTGATGTTTGGGGTATCGACTTTATGGGGCCATTCCCTTCATCTAAAGGAAACAAATACATCCTTGTAGCCGTTGACTACGTTTCAAAGTGGGTCGAAGCCAAAGCTTTACCTACTAATGACGCAAGGGTGGTTTGTAACTTTTTGAAAGCTTTATTCGCTAGATTCGGTGTGCCTCGTGCCATTATTAGTGATCGTGGGACTCACTTCTGCAATGACCAATTCGCAAGAGTCATGGCTAAGTACGGTGTTAATCATCGTCTTTCCACAGCCTACCACCCACAAACTAATGGCCAGGCTGAAATATCTAACCGAGGACTTAAGCGAATTCTGGAAAGAACCGTGGGAGAGCATCGTGCCGCATGGGCTGATAAACTTGATGATGCTTTGTGGGCTTTCCGTACTGCTTACAAGACCCCGATCGGCTGTACGCCTTATCGTCTTGTGTACGGGAAAGTGTGCCACCTCCCCATTGAGTTGGAGCACAAGGCTTATTGGGCCTTGAAGTGGGCTAATTTTGATATAAACAAAGCCGGTGACCTACGCAAGATCCAACTCAATGAGCTGAATGAACTTCGGAATTAGGCTTATGAAAATTCTTTGATTTATAAGGAACGAACTAAG
The DNA here is from genome assembly GCA_025667525.1 of Glebionis coronaria. Lineage (NCBI taxonomy): Eukaryota > Viridiplantae > Streptophyta > Magnoliopsida > Asterales > Asteraceae > Glebionis > Glebionis coronaria. Next base: position 423,543,241 of record CM046875.1, read on the forward strand.
CTCATTCACGACTCCAAGATCAAAAACCGAGAGTTCCATGTTGGAGACAAAGTCTTACTTTTTAACTCTCGGTTGAAAATCTTTTCGGGCAAGCTCAAATCTCGTTGGTCCGGCCCATTCACCATTGCCCAAATTTTTCCTTATGGTACTCTCGAGCTCGCTCAACCTAATGGACCTAATTTTAAGGTGAATGGCCAACGAGTGAAGTTGTACTTTGGTGAGGACACCTCTCAGGAGGTGATTCCATCCCTCACCACGTTCCCCATGAACTAATTTTGGGTCGAGTCAGGCTCGTGACTCGGTTATAAAAAACAAGCGCTCCTCGGGAGGCAGCCCGAGTATCTATCCCTTTGACCCCCTAAGTGTAGGAGAGGACCTATTTTGGTCGTTTGTGTTTGTGTGGTGATGTGATTACAGGGATAACTGCAATCTTGGAATCTTTGAAAGAACCGTGCTCCCGTGTTATCCGAAATCCGGTTCTATCTCTCAACTATCGTGATTCAATTTTCTTCATACTCACATATTGAAATTGATCACGTTAGTCGTCTCTTCCTTAACCCGAGTTAACCAACGTGCACAATGTCATAAGTGTAGGGGAGACTTTTCCCACATGCTTAGACATTGAGGACAATGTTTATCTTAAGTGTAGGGGGGACTTCTATCGAAGTTTTAAGTGGACTTTTCCATGAAAATGCCTTCATTTAACCGGAAAATCATATTTTTCAACATTTTTCAAATTTTTATTAACTTTGGCCATTTAGTTGTAATTTTTAAATTTTTATCGTTGCTTTCATATGTATATATCCCGCAATAAAGTCAAAAATATTAATAAAGTGGTGTAGCTAGTTTAGAAATCTTTGACATATTAGGCCCGTTGCGTTTATTTTGACTCAACCCGAATAGACTTATCCAAGTTTATTCTAGCTAGTATCCTTAACCATGTAGACCTTAATTGGTTTATTAGGCTAAGTATCTACGAGTCTCATTACTTGAGATTTTAAATTGTGGAGGACGAGAAATGATAGAGTCAATTATAAGTCGGTATTCTTGCACAAGCTCACTTGGTGTAATTATTTGCCTATTCTCCCATCACTTGCTAATAACTTATCTGCAATAAGTAAGGTCGTACGATTTGAAAAGTTACTTAGCTTCTAGCCCAAGATCGTTTAAAAGTTGCTCGGTAATGATAAGAGTTCATAGCCAAGGCATAACTTATGAAGCGGGGCGCGAAGATTGGCGAGTCCGAAAAGGCCCTAACAAGGCATGAGGATTCCATTTTATTGCTGAAGATCCAAAGTGATGTGAAAAGCATTATTCCTAAAGTCAATATGAAGGATCAAGACTCACGACGAAAAGCAATCAACTCCCATAAAGATCATGGAGAAGTCTATCCGAAAAGACCCTAACAAGGTATGAGGATAAATAGATCCAAGTCCGAAAAGGAGGCGGATCGTTGTATCTCAAAATCCCAATTAGAGATTGAAGAAATAATCATGAAGTCGTGGTCAACAAAGTTGGAGTACCCCTCAAAAGTCTCCAAGTGAAGAAACTCTATTATGATGAGAAGACCATTATCTCAAGAACGTCTCTCGAAGATATGAAGTATGAAGTACATGCCAAATATCGGCCCGAGAAAGGTATCAAATCGCGAACCGAGTTATGCCAAGATATGAACTTTTTGATATCCCGAGAAGCAGTTTTAAGAGATTTTGTCCTTTAGCTAACTATTGATCAAATCGTCCTACTTTGCTTTCAGCCTAAATAAACTATCGAAATAAGTCCAAAAATGCATCTTCATGATCATTCTAAGACAAAAATAAAATATAAGAGATACACCTAGGAATAAGGGAGTTTAAGCATTTAATTAAGCCATGTGTGTAAGTGTTTGAATTGCTAACTTATAATAACAATGATCTCGTTTTTAAGCTTAGTTTGGGGAACGTGAAACTTGAGGATGATAAATCTTCGCAGCACCAAAGCCCTAATGTAAGTCATTGATCTCTTTGCAAGTTATTTCCATCCTTTCGGTTATTTTAAAGTTTTGATTCCTCTTAGTACTTTAATTTTTATTTAGTAGAATTTGAATAAGGCCAAGGTTGATTAATTATGAGAAAAGTGTAAATTTGCTTTATCACTAAGCATTGCATGAGGGCATGGCAATGGTTAAGTGTAGGGGATTTGATAGGTGTGTAAACAACCATCCTTTTACCACTTAATTCTGGCTAAAACAAGACCACAACACGTATTTAATATCATTTGTTTGGAATTATGCGTGGTTTTTGTGTTTATTGTGTTTTCAGAGCTAACCGGATGAATATTAAAGAAAACATGGGATTGCACGGGTTTTATCAAGGAAAAAGACTAAAGACGAAGTCTATTGTCCAAGAGATGCAAAAGATTTGAAGTCAATGGGCCTATTTGAAGATTTATCGAAGAAAAGGACCAAAGATGGAAGATTTACATATGACGAAAAACTCAAGTCTATTTAACGAAGAAATTAAAAGACGAGTTAAATTTAATCGACGACAAATCCCGAATCAGAATCAAAAACGTCAACTTTTCTGAAAAGACGAGAAGACAAGAAGAAAGGGAGAAATCCCGCTCACCAACCAACCACTAGGACTATATATAGTTTTTCCCTTCACACGATTAAGGAGTTAGCTTCATTTTTCTTTTTCCCAGTTCCTTGTTCGTAGCTTCACCAACACCATTAGGGTGTTTGGTGATTTTTCATTTTCTTCCAATTTTGTAAGTGTTTAATCTTACTCTTGTTACCTTTACATTAATCCTTTAATTCCATCTTTTTATTCATCTTGTTCATCTCCATTTTTATTCAAAGTTCTTAAGTTTTCATTTGATTAAAGTTTGATCTTAAAAAGTTGTTGATTTAGTGTTTTTATTGGTGGGATGTATAACTTATGGTATTTAAATGATTTGTGTTTGATTTGGTAAAACCTTTTTGAGTATTGGAGTCGATTAATCTGTAACACTCTCAAAATCGGGTCACATTAGCGGAAGGGTCCTTGAGTGTTACTTACATGATACAATCACACAATTATAGAAAACAGCTCAAAACGAGTCATTTTTACAAAAACATCCATTCATTCATTCAAAAGATAATACTCCATACACGGTCCCAGGTAATTTAAAATATTTATAGTACACATCAAAAGATAAAATTTGTTTTGAATGGATATATTTTATAAAAGCGGGCCAGAGTCACCAAAATTTAGCAAGCTTCATGAAACCACCTTCCTTGAGTACCTTCTTTATGGACCTGAGATAAAACATGCTATAAAATCAAACAAAAATTGTTGAGTGAATCCATAGAGTTTAAAATATATAAATAGAACACAATTATTTGAATAACCTTCCATGGTTAATAATTCATCGAAAGACAATTATGTTGTACGGACATAATTGTCGGTGTTATTACATAAGCCTCATGACATTGAACGTTAACATATATTATTTCAGCCCAACACACCTAGCCAAGTGCGTATATTTCTCTTATATTAATGCATCCGATGTGCTCCAATACACATGTGCTTCACTACACATTGCGATAGATAATCGCATCGGACTGGGCGTCACCCCGATAGATCTATCCATAGTATTAGCGTTCTTTCGATTAACAATTCACGATTTCATGGGTCTTTTAAGGCTAAAGCTAACTTATGTAATAACATTCATCTGAGCATACAATCGGGTCCCTTGTGTTCTATTTAAAATAAATAGGGTTTACCACAACTTCTGGTTGCACCCATTCATGGGTTTACAGCAACTCTTGTTGTACCCTTCATTTTCAATAAATATTTTTCAAATAAATAGAGTTTCCACAACTTCTAGTTGCACAATTCAATTGGTTTACCGCAACTTATAGTTGTACTCATTTATTTTTAGTAAAACAAGCATGTTATCCCCTCGCGGGTTTTATAAAACAAGTAAATAAATAAATATATAAAAGCGAGGCTATGAACTCACTTGTGAATGAAGATAAAGATTTCTACAAAGTCGAGCATTCTCTTCACACGGGAGTAGTCGGCGAACCGTAACCTTTAATCGAAGAGCAATCTTTAGAACACTAACTCTTTAATCTATAATTAAAATTAGCTAAAGATAAAAAAAATAAAATTGGTAGTTTTGCTTTGTGATGTCTACGGCAAGACATGATCATCAAAGAGGATGTGTGCTTGTGTTTATTATGTCTTTTGTGTTGTAGTTGGTTCGTACAAAGATAGGAAGAAAATAGAGGCGTGTAACATTTGTGTTAGATTTACCAACTTTTCAAATCTTCATATTATACTAGTATAATGAAAATAGCGGTGGGCTTTGGCGGCTTGATTTATAAGTGTGACACGTCAAGATGGATGTGTTACTCACGTAAATTTTTGTTTCAAATTTAACTTAATACATAATTTTTAAAAGCGGGTATTATTGAATCCCGATATTTTTAAAAGTTACGCGATTTAAAAATTACACGTAAAATACGAAAAATAAACACTCAATATAAAATAAAAACATCGACATTCAGAGGACATTTATATTTTAATAATTAAATGAATTAAAATAGTTAATGCGTCAAATGAACGAATGACACATAAAGGTTTAACGAAAAAAAAAACTTTTAAAAGAAAATAATTAAATAAATAAAATAAGATAAAATAATTAAAAATTAAACTACAACAATAGAAAATATATATATATATTTTTTTCATAATGAGAAATTAATATCTATACTTAACGTATTCCTTGCCGGTTATAACCTAAACGACATTCTTACGCTAAGTTTTAAGCCTTAACCTTCCCGGTTAGTCGATAATTTAAATTTCTCAATAAAGTAAATAAATAATAAGTAATAGTTGAGATAATAATAAGGACCTCAAATCAACGGATTGTCACATCATCCCAACCAAATTAGCATCTTCGTCCTCGAAGATCAATTTGCCTTAATGCCAGCCTTCTTGTTGAAGTCATACAAATGAGGATATTTCTTCCACATTTGATCATTCCTTTCTCAAGTGTATTTTGATCATCATCTCAAGTTTCATCGGACTTTGACAATAGGTATTCGAATTTGCTTCAATTGCTTAAATTCCTTATTGGATTTAAAACCGTGTCCCCTGTTTTACTGCTACTGTTCCTGTTCTTCACTTTCCAGGAACTTTCCGAACAGCTGATTTTCTGCTTCCCTTATTCGGAATATTGGATATTCCAAATAGGGCGTTTTACCCTTCTCTTATTCGGAATAAAATTATTCCGAACGGTCTTCTTGATTTTTACTCTATTCGGAATTTTCGCACATTCCGCATAGATGCTTTCTTTCCGCATAAACCAGTTTTTCCGAATAGCATGTTTTTCCGCATAAGCCTTACTTTCCGCATAGAGGTTTATTTTCCGCATAGGACCACTTTTTCCGCATAAGATATTTTTCCGCATAAGGTTCTTTTTCCGAATAGGACAATTTTCCGCATAGGGCACTTTTTCCGCATAGACTTAATTTTCCGCATAAGCTTGTTTGTTTTTCCGCATAGGATGTATTCCGAGTAGAGCAACATTCCAAATAGAGGAACTTTCCGAATAGACCATTTTCAGTAAGGGTATTTTTCCAGTACTGTTTGATTTAATTCCTTACTGTTTGATTTAATTCCTTATCCTAGTTTTAATTTTTAATTGATTTAAGTTTATAATTTAATTTACGTTAGTCATTTATCTTTTCAATAGAATAGAAAACCAAAACTACTTTTTATCACCAAGAACAAATCATTCCACTTAGAGCTGAGATCAATTCGAGAAGATTCCGAGAAAACGAACTTTTCAACATAGAAAAAACCCGTGTATCAGGTTTACGGTCATGTAGAAGCTCGTAAGGTGTTTTTCCATGGCGTTTCCGAATGATAGAACGGTTTTGTGTGAAACATGCAGTAGATATAGCCTCTGCCCACAAGAACAATGGAGCGTTCGCATAGATAAGCATAGTCCTAGCAGCTTCCATAAGTGTACGATTCCGTCTTTCAACGACACCGTTTTGTTGTGGAGTGCGTGCGGCGGATGTTTCATGTGAAATACCAACTCCTTCATAGTAATCACGAAGAGTCTGGTTGACGAACTCTGTTCCATTGTCTGTACGAATACGGCGGACAGTAGTATTCAAACGTACCTGAATGAATTTCAGAAAAGTGATGATAGCCTTCGGTGCTTCATCCTTTGTACGTAGAAATCTAACCCATGTAAACCTGGAGAAATCATCCACAATAACCAGAATGAATTTCTTACCGCTCACACTTTCAGTTCTCATTGGCCCACAAAGATCCATATGCAAAAGATGAAGTTTTTCTTGATTGGTGTCTTCAGCTTTGGGCTTGTAAGATTTCTTGGTACTTTTCCCCCTTGAACACGCGGACCATAAATGGTCCTTGTGAAATTTAAGCTTTGGAAGACCACGAACTAATTCGTTTTTAGCCAGATGATTAATAGCATCAAAGTTAAGATGAGATAATCTGCGATGCCATAACCATGACTTGGTCTTAGATGCTTTAGAGAGAAGACATACTAGAGAGGCGGCCATCATGTCTTGTAAGGACAAGGTATAAAGATTTGCACCACGAGATCCCTTCAATAAATCTTTTCCTTCCAAGTTGCGGATGAAACAAGTGTGTTGTCGAAAAGCAACCTCAAGGTTGGAATCACAAAACTGTCCTACTGAGAATAAATTATGACCAAGACCTTCTACATAGTATACCCTTGAAATCGTCACGTTTCCAATTTGATATTCACCATACCCCATTATCTTTGCGATATGATCATTCCCGAATTTAACCGTACCAAGAAACTTGCTGACGAAATTTCGGAGCATCGAGCGATCTCCGGTCATATGTTTTGAACAACCGGAGTCCAAATCCCACAGGATGATTTGGACCACCTGAAAATATCACCACACGAAGACAATGTAGAGGTATCGGAATCTGAGTGTTCCTTGTTATTAGCAGGTACAGATTTAATAATCTTAGATTTGCTAACTCTAGGTTTCTTAGATTTCCTAGCCTTTTTCTTCCTAGTTGGTGGTGTAGATTCTAGTTGGCTTAAATCCTGAGGTATTTCTTCACTGATAGGCACTATAGTGGGGGCTGACCTAATTAAAGGGCGTTGTTTCCATACTTGAGTGCGAGTGTTCCTAACTAAAGGACGCTCAGACCTAACCTCAATGGATGCATTCCTAGTTAAAGGGCACATTTTTCCATCTAATGTAAAGGTCCTACCAGTGGGACGCCATTGCCAGCCAACCTGGGCATGAGTTCTACCCGTTGGCTTCCATTCAAGACCATTCTTAATGGCATTCATTTCATTCACATGATCAATCAGACACAAATCATGACGTTGGGAAAACATACATTCATTACAATTCCAACAATTCAAATCAGAATTCACGAATGGTTTTGGCTTCTGCACAGGCGCATAGCTTTTAGTCTTAACATGATTCTTTTTATTTAAAACTGAACTAACATTCCTATGGTGAGCTTCTACTTCCTTCTTTTTGGCACTACTAGTGGAGGGCTTGATCTTATCTTTCTTGAGTGGCGATCCTTTAGCCTTAGTAGTCTCTTTTAATCCTGTAGAAGGCAAAGTGGGAACATTAGCAACAGATTTTAAAGGTGCCTTACTTGATTGTGCCAATGACGGTTTTGCTCCTGGAGTCTTATTAAATGGAGTTACAGCAATGGGCCTATTAGTAAGTAGTGCAGAGCCTGGTGTACCTATGTATTGCAAATATGCTAAGCAATATTGAACTCGCTTAATATATTCATGAGCCGAATAATAGTAGCTACTTGAGGGATCTAAGGCATAAAGATCGTCTAAGATATCCCTAACAAGATCTACATTGCTTAATGGCATTCCTCATATAATCATCGTAGGTAACCGGGTTTCTCTTATGAAGCGGATTCTTATAAAGCACTACTAACTTGGTTGTTGGAGCACTAGTGGACGGTGCAGAGTCGGTAGCTAAGTTATCAACAACTTCTTGTCGGGTGAGAAGAAGTGTCTCCTTTAATTCAGCCAAAACCATATTTTTGTCAATGAGCAGGATGTTCAAGTCAGAGATTTCCTCGCACTTTTGGTTCAGTTGTTCAACATAAAATTGTTGCTGTGCCGCATTAAAAGCGAAGCGTTCTTCTAGTGAACCATAAAGAGCGGATAGTCCCTGTCTTGTCCGATCCATCTCCCCTAGAACAGACGAAAGTCTAATTTCTAAGACCTGGTTTTTAGACTCTGCAGCCTCTAGTTCCAATTTTAATGTTTCATTTGATGACACATCTCTCTTCAATCTCATAATCTCTTCCTCTAATGCCTTAACAATTGCAATCATCTTGTCACTCGTCTCAACACCGTTTTCACAACCATTTGATATCAAAAGACCTTCATTTTGAGTTTGTTGTTTTAATTCTAAAGATATACAATGTTGTTCTAGTTGATTAAAGCGTTTTGAAAGTAAATTGTAAGAATCTTGTAGCTTTAAAAACTCAGCGTTAGATTCGTGACAAGAATGATTATCTACCTCATTTACAGTATCAGCAACATTTACAGAGAGATCACAAACATCATCACATATATGCACAGCATCACAATTAATCATAGCGGATGTAAGCTCATTCGAATAATTAACATTTACAGTAGTAAGCACATCACACGAGATTACTGCAGACAAGAATCGGTCATATTCGGTTAAAATCTTTTCTTTTTCAATTAGTTGTAGTTCGTAAGCGGTGTCCATTTCATAAAACACTTTTTGAACTTCACCAATTTCAAACACAAGAATTTCCTTAAGAGATGCAAAAATTCCTTTTAGACTTTCGACAAACGGATTGATCTCATTTTTAAACACCTCGTTCATATGTTCGAAAGCCCATTCTCCGGCGTTTAAGCCATTTGAAGTCGTACATTCCAAAATGACCTTATCAAAATTAGTAAAGTATTGATTAATCTCTTGCAAGTTTAACCATACAATGCTAACAGGTGGAAGATCCTTTGGAATTTCCTTAGGACCTTCCATATTGACAAGTGTAGGAAATGTACTAGGGTTTTCTTCATCTAATATGTAGGTTGGTGCTGTGATGAGATCTTTGTCCATATGGAAGCGAATTCTAAAATCTTTTTTTGCAAGCTCCTTATTCATTTTAAAATAATCACACTCGGGATATTTTGCAGAATTGTATGACCGATCCTCATCAACTAGATCCTTACTTGTTCGATCATCGGGAAAAACAATCGGGTCTAAGGCCAATCCTAATTGAGTTGCATTATAAAGTCTAGGACTATGTCTTAAAGCTTGTTTTGCATACCGTGGGTTAGGGGGAAGGCCTTTTTGACGAGATAAGTTAAATTCTCTAAACGAAGCATCAAATAAGTGCACTAGTTGAGAAGCAGCGTATTGTCTTAAAAGCAAGTAATCTAGACTTCTAATCTTATTAGTAGCATTAATATCTATTTCATTCTTCTTAGACTCGAGTGATTCAAAATCCGTTTGAAGTTTTTGAAAATTAGTGACCACTAACTCCTTTTCTTTAAGTTCATTAAACAGATTTGCTCTTAAGTTTTCAATTTCATGCAAGTGACCCATTTGTTTGTTTCGAAAGTGATCATATTTGGGATTTGTTAGAACACTAGACGAAGGCACTAATTCTAAAGTTTGAACTTTCTCGTTGCTTAAGGCAAGCTCATCAGACAAATTCTTATTATTAGCTAGGGTTTCTAAGAGTGCAGCATTCATTTGGCTAAGTAATGTAGCAGGAACCATGACCAAATCTTGTTGAGCAGGACTAGGCGTATGCGAAATGGCTCCCGGTTGTGATTCACTCAAAGTCTGGAGACTCACATTGATATTGCTATCATTGATCGTCTCCTCATTTGAAAGACTCACCACCGAAGAATCATTCGAATCAGCACTCTCTTGCACAACTTGATGTTGTTGAATACTAGCATCAGTGGTATTATCAGTGGTATTAATAAGTACCTCAGATATCTTTTCTGGCCCTAAGTTGGAGATAGTTGCCATGAGAGCAGCTTTTGCAGATTGAAAGTCATCACAGTCTGAGTCATACGCATCGAGATCATCTGCTTGGTATGCTGCATTCTGTGTGGTGACAGTGTCTTGTTCAGCAGTCCCTGGATCAGCAAGAAATGCAAGCTCCTCTTCATCAAGTTCCCTTCCTTGTGCCTGAGCATTCACCAGATAGATCTTCTCTGCAAACCATTGTCCATCCCTTCTCCTCTTGGGTTTCTTACAATCCCTGGACATGTGACCCTCTTCCTTGCAGTTGTAGCATGTAATCATTCTCAACTTGCCTGTGGAATTAGCCTGTGGAGCAGGATTGACCATTGGAGCCTGATTGACCGTGCGAGCATTACCAGTAGTTGATGTGGTAGGTCTCCCCTGATATGGTTGAATAGGCTGAACCATTACCCTGCCATTCTCAATAGTAGCTTGTTGACGAGAATTGGATGAATTCCTCAACTGATTGTTGGTAGGAGCTGATCCCCTAAATCCTCGTTTGCTTAAAGTCCTTGTGAGATAAGCAGACATAGTGGTTAACACTTTAACTGGGCCAGCACCTTGTTTGAATACAGGAACGGGGACTTCCTCATCATCACAGTACATTGCTTGGTCTTGATGAGCTGCATAATCACTAGAAGGAATACTCATTTGATCAGGGTAGCTTGTTAGATATGCTGCATTCTCTTGATAAGATGAATATGAAGATTGAGCATAAGGTGCAATACTTGCTGGGTGAGGTTGTGTAGCATACTGTGATGAAGGTGCACTAAACCGATATTGTTGCTGATGTGAGGTGGGTGGTTGCGGTAGAATCGAGTATTGGGGAAAGGTTGGTGTCATGTAAGGTGATGGATGATAGGCTTGATGTCCCAAAATATAAGGAGTGTTGTTGTGAGACAAGCTTGGTTGATTCGCCATCAAAGCTAATGAATCAGGGTACATACCTCGTGGAGAACGGTGCATGATCACATGTTTCTCATGCTGCTGAAGAAAAGCATATAGTTGATCCAAATTGCACTTATGAAAATCCCTGGTTAACTTAACATCGGTAATATACTCACCCCATTCAGCTTGAGGTAAAGTATTCAAGAATTTGGTGTTAACCTGGAATGGAGCAATCACAAAATTGTATACATTCAGATCATTCATGAGTGTGGTGAATCTGAAGTAATAATCGTGAAGCGTTTCCCCTGGGTTGTACGTGAATCTATCAAACAGGTCATACAACTGACATTCCCTTTCCTGTTTGGTGAGAGACGTACCTTGTAGCAACACCTTTAAATGTTCCCATAAATCCTTTGCCATCGTATACTGACTTACCATCCTATAGATGTCATGGGGAAGAGCTTGGAGAATTGTTTGAAGAGCTTTTTCGTCTGCATCGGCAACAAGTTGTTGAGCTGGTGTAAGTTCTTCAAATTCTCTTGGTCGAGTCACATTGTTAGCCACGATGGTACCATAGTCAAGTGGACCATTTAAAATTGACTTAACCATAAGCCTCCCATAAACCGGTTTTCCCTTAAGGTAAGACATCATCCGGCCTTGCCATGCTTCAAAAACTTCTTTGATGAGCATTGGCGGGCGATTATCCGTTCCCGTAATGACGGAAATATCCGTAAGTGATGTCATCTGAGGCATTACTGAATTCGGATTCATTTTGTTAACTTCAAAGAGACAAATATTATTGGTTGATCGAGCAGTGAAGTAAAGCTTGTGAATTGTGTTGAGTTTTTGTTGTAAGAAACCAAGATTAAATCCTCTAAAAAATCGTTGAAAAAACAAGCAAAATAACCCTTGATTCGGAACTTTTTGTTGATTCGGAAGTTTGATTCGGAAGATTTGGCTTGGAATTACCTTGATTCGGAACTTTTGGCTTGATCCGGAACTTTCCCTTGGTTCGGAACTTTCCTTGGTTCGGAACTTTCCTTGGTTCGGAACTTTCCTTGGTTCGGAACTTTCCTTGGTTCGGAACTTTCCTTGGTTCGGAACTTTCCTTGGTTCGGAACTTTCCTTGGTTCGGAACTTTCCTTGGTTCGGAACTTTCCTTGGTTCAGAACTTTCCTTGGTTCAGAACTTTTGGCTTGATCCGGAACTTTCTTGATCCGGAACTTTCTTGATCCGGAACTTTTTGGTTCGGAACTTTTTCGTTCGGAACTTCTTGGTTCGGAACTTTTTGGTGATCCGGAACTTGTTGGTTCGGAACTTTTGCTGGGTAATCAGAAGGTTGTACGATGAACAGTCGACCAATAAAAATGAAGATTAAACCCAGATTTTTACCAAATAACCCAAAAAGTTTTGTGATTTCAACAATAATAAGTAAAAACTAATACTTATCCACTAATCCCAATCACAAAAACACCAAAAAACTCTAAGAATCAAGATGATCTTCTTAAAGAACACTAATACAATCAAAAACTAAAAAACCACACAAATCATTACCTTAAATCACCCCATAGCTCTGATACCAAATGTAGAATCTTGATAACCTATGAATCTATGAAGGGGTTGATGATTTCTAGAGAGAGAAACTTAGAGAGAGAAAGTGAGAGAAAACTATGTGTAATTTTATTAAGTGGAAATGAGAAACATTCAACCACCAACCCCTTTCCATGGTGGAAAGGGGTATTTATGCTTCCAAGCTACATTGGGCTTGGGCCGGTCCATGACAAGCCCATGGACCGGTTCTTACTTAACTAAATAAGTAACTAATAACTATTTGTTAACTACGAGCTATTACAACATAAATAATATTGTGGAGTGACCGATACTTCTAATATACGTAAAAAAGTATTTCTAACAATCTCCCCCTAAGGGAGGTCACTCCACGTTACAAAGTTCTAAACCTAGCATACTATACTAAGTCTTCGTTCTATAGCTCGTAGTCTTTTCTTCTTTTCTTTCTTTTGTTGTGAATATGTTGGTTTGATCTTTTAGGCTTTGGCTTGAGAGCATTGTTCTTTTGGCCTTTCACGTGCGATCTTTTGCCTTCTTGTGAATTTTGCTTCCTCGTGACTCCATGTTCCACACACTCATGTCTTTTTGTTGAATTCTCGAAAGTTTCAGAGTTTGGTACAGCGGAAGGCTTTATCTTGTACTTTCTTGAATTTTTGCTAAACTTTGATGCAGAAAAACATAAGCATGTGGGAACGACTTCTACCGGTACACCGCAACACCACCGTCTTCACTGGTACACAGCAACGCCACCGTCTTCAACAGGTACACAGCAACGCCACCGTCTTTAACAGGTACACAGCAACAACACGAATAAAATGGCTTTGAACATTTTATTCTAATTCGGTAGCATTTTACCTCCGGTCGGTGAAGACCGTTGGACGATATTAGATATCGTACCCGTGACGGATAGTTTCAATTAAGTAACTTCCTGACAGGATTTCGCGGGTAAACCCGTTCTCTTTATTCGACCGTCCAAAGCTGACTGCGAACATAAAGAGTAAATCACTTGGATAAATTATCCTTGTGATTTGAAGCCGTCAATTCATGAAACCTGGAACAAGTGAATTTCAATTAAGATTTTCACCATCGTTGCTTTCCAGTTGTCACGAGCTCAATTCATAACGAATCTTGCACGTCACCTACCAAGTGCTGTTTGATGTTAACACTAGAAGGATTTCCACTCGTCACTGTGATCAATAGAGAGTCACTCTGAGTGTTCTGGCAAGATCATATGATAATGCGAAGAGGCCTGGAACGAGTTTAAGTTCAATTAAGAATTAAACCACTGTTTCCTTCCAGTTTTTCACAAGATTGGTTCTAAAAGAACCGCACGTGTAACCTACCATGAGCTTGTTTGATGTTGGCTCAAGCAGGATTTCCATCTTCATTGTAATATTTGCGTATTACTCGGATGTTCTGGCAATATTACAGGAATACTGCGTAGGACTCATGAAAATCTCTTACTTTTCACAATGTGTGAGAAAGCAAGGAATAAATGGAAAGTGTCCTAATGAGACTTTTGATGATCTCTTGGCTCTAGACTCGATTGTGCGTTTTGATTTAGTGAGCGATGGCTGGAGAGGAGTGCCACCTTTTCAATACCAGTCTATTCGGAGTGAATAAACCAATAGATAACATGTTGATCTCCGTGTGATTAAAACAAATACCTTTTGAGAGATATTTGAGTTAGCTGGGAAGGGTTGTGCATTGCATCACTGGGTCCATGACGTCTTTCTTCAATATCGAGAATCATTAACAAAAATGATCTCAATAGCATATGTATGACCCGGTTTCTGCCTAAAGTTGTAAGGAGGGCTTCTTTCTTTACACCCTTTATCTTTACATTTCTTTTTCATTCTTCAACCCCTTCAATGCTTACCAATACGTTATCACTAGCACCTTGTTGTGATTGTTCCAGTGCTAGCTTAAGTACTTGGTCGGCATTCAGCTACGTTCACATTCTTTCTCCATCTTTCCTAGGACTTCTAATTCTATCTAGGGAATTGTCCTTGGGAAGATTCCATCGGCTCTGATGAATCATTGGACTAAACCTATTCCTACCACCCTTTTGTCACCACATTCGTCGTGAATTAAGCGTGTTTTGGGAAGGAATTGCCACCATGAAAAATCATTGAAAATCACCTAAAGTACTTGTGATATTGAAATCAAAAGTTTCGTACCTTAGGTGTTTTTGATCATCAAAAACGCTCCCCCTTAACACGTGCTTTACACATATTAAGTTGGATTATCGTTAAGTCTTTTTCATCTTTTAGCCAAGTATCACTTAAGTCTCCTTAATCCCATTTTCTCCCCTTATCCAAAATGTTAACCATTAATATTTGGGATATTGAATGGATTAACCGGTCTTTGGGTAAAAATGAAATCGATGTTTGGCCATAGAACATGTGAATGCTCCCCCTTAAATTAATAAGGGATATTTGTAGTGCTTTGGTATGATATATTTTGAAAGATTTAGAATCTCGTGAGAAATTCTTGAAAAATTATCATACTTTAACACTACATCAAGCCGTACAAGCACAATATTCACAAATATACATATTCACAATTGAAAACCAATATAAAGTGGACCTGAAGTGTACGACCCATTAGATGGATCGTTGCAGTAGCTTGTGGTGCACTAAATATGGTCTTCCACCAACGAACCTTTCCAAGCTCCTCATCAATCTACGTTCACGGAGCTTTTGATCTATCTTCTTGATTACGTACTTCGCCATTTGCCGATAACCCAGATGCCAATCCTCCGTCATCTCTGGCAAAGTCCCACCCGAGTTAAGATGCTCCAACTTTCCTCTGACTTGTAGAAGAGTCCCATCACTGTACTTATATAGCTCACCCACCCTCATAAACTTCATTAAACCTCGACTGTTCAAGTAGAAAATGCCGCAATTCGGGACAGAAATGCCGGTATAGGGACATCTATCTACATGTTGAGGTAACACTTGATTCACTGGACGGGTTAGGTTAAGCTTCCTCTGGTAACTTTCGACTCCCAACTGAAGATCTTCAACTCGTTTCTTGATAACTACGCTTCGTGTGAACATACGAAGTGCTGTATTCAAGGCAATAAGGTCTTCACGAGGAATATGTGTGAGTTGATCTCGGGTCATCAGAAGCCACATATCTTCGATATCCTCAAGGCGAATGATAGAAAAATCTCCCTGCTGGATTTTGTATTCTCTGTCATCCTCCCTTTTCAAACGAATCTCCGTCACATGATAATAGCCATTCTTGGCTTCAGTTTTCAACCCTAAGATGCTGGAGATGCGGATATCGGATCTAACGTTACTTCCTGAATTAACTAGGCAGCAACCCCTGTACGCCCTTCGGACTCGTTCGTCCCAATGAGATGCACCTATGACAGCATACATATCATAATTACGATTTACCTTTGGGACCCAGAGTCGGTTTACCTTTTCCTCGATAAAGGGTATTGTCCCCCAGTTGGCAGCTTTCAGCAAGGTAAGGGATGTTGCGTACTTTGATGACCCTTTGAGAAGATAAACCAGATCATTGGTGACGAAGAAGTCGAGAGCAATCTGATTATCTTGAGTAGGGTCAAGTGGAGGTGGAGCTCTTTCTGATTCATGAAGACCTGGCCGTTGAACGGTATTCAGAGCCTTCAGGATCTCATCGGCATAATACTCGAACTCCATTCGGGTTAACCGGGTTTTGGCGCGAAGTCTCTTATCCTTCAGCACTTTCTTCACCAAAGATGGAGTAACCGAAGTCTTATACTCATGAGCAAGAAATGCACATAAGTCAATCGGACTGCGGATACGAAGATACAACACATCTTTGTCTGCGTCTGTGATCGGATCATATTGCGCCGCTGCCGTGATCCAAGCCTGTGGCGGTGCAGTCTCGTCAATCTCCAACGTGTCTGCCTAGTCTCGTGTGCTTGGTTCAGGAACCGTAGATTGTTGTGTTTGTTGTAGAGGAGTGGAAACGTGAACATCTGCTGGTTCCGATTCAGGCATCTCGGCGGTGTCATGAACGGGTGAGTGTTGTGCAGCTTCAGGTCCAGTTACCGATTCTGCAATCACAGGAGCAACAACAACATGACTAACAGGGTTAGTGGTAATAGGTATAGATACAGCAATAGAAGTACCAGGAATCGATGACGTTGTAGTAGCATTCACATCGTGGCGCCACTTAGATCGTCTTGATTCCGATGATGTTGATTTGTCCTTCTGCGCTGCATCTTTCTTGGACTTGGTACCAGACTTAGCAGGTTTCTTGTATCTGGTAACCTTATCTCCCTCTTTAGGCTGTTCACCCCCATCATCATCCTCATTGTTGTCCCCGTTGCTCCCCCTAGCACTCTCCTCATTACCATCACCACCATCATCGCCATCATCATCATCATCATCATCCTCATCCTCATCCTCATCATCATCACCATCATCGTCATCCTTTTCCTCTTCTTCACCTTCTTCTTCTTCTTCTTCTTCACCAGTACCCTCTTCCTGTTCACTATCATCTTTGTCCTCCTCAGGTAGAATGTGATATGGTACCACACTTCCAAACGTTTTGAATAACCTATCATCCTCTATGATAGCGTCATTCAGGGATTTGTAAAGAGCCCGTTGTATCCTAGATTTATCAAATGATCCAAGTTCCACCATACGAGCTTTGAGGATCTTCTTTAATTCAAAATCCGTTAACTCATAAGCAATTTTGTAGGCGGATTCTGAAGGATTGGATGACTTGATCATCAAGTTATCAGCTGCTAGTGTCTTCAACTCATCACGCAGTTTAGGCATAATGGATTCAACGGATTCTTGCACTCTTTCTTCAACAGAGGCTTCAAGTGCTTCTTTTTGCTCCTTGTATTTATCCCTCATCGCTTGAAGTCTCGTGATACGTGCAGCATGCTTATCAGCCTCAGCCTGCTTAACCCTAGCTAGTTCTTCTGCATGAGCTTTTCGCGTCAATTCCATATCTGCAGCGAACTTAGCAAGCATCTCCTCTTGGGCTTTCCTAGATGCTTCTTCACTTTGAGCTCGTCTATGTAACTCTTGGCGAAGTTCATCCATTTCTCGTTTGTGATTATCCGTATGTTTATCCAACATTTCGGCCATCACCAATGCGGCCATTGTGGATGTTGCAGAGCTGCTCTGGGTTGATGGAAGAGGCTCGGTTGTTACTACGGTACTAAGGATGGGAGTTATTGGTGGTGGAAGAAATGGTGTTGAAGCCGGTCTGGTTGGTAAGGGTTGGATTGGTGGAGGTTGAGTTGCTAAAGGTTGAGTAGACATCATGATAGTAGGAGCAACGGAATCCTTTTCAACACTTGCTGAAACCGGGATGGATGTCTCCTTCGAAGTAGAATACCTTTCAGGTGACCCAAACTCATCAATATCTTCTGGCTCCTCATACTCTTCTTCAATATTTACCCTTGCACCTAAACCACTACCCCCTTTATCTTTCCTACTCCTTTGAATTGCTATCTTCATCATTTGTTTCTCTGCCTTTTCAAGAGTAGGATCAACAACATCTTCTTCATCACGTAGACGTAACTCATCAGCCTTACCCTTTCCCTTCTTAACCTCAGTCTTTTTCTTCTTGGTTTCGGGTTCAGGTAAAGCAGCTGGTTGCTTGCGTTTACCTTTACTCTTCACTGTAGTAGACGAGTCTTCTCCAGTCTGAAGGTTTGCTTTCAGCTTCTTGATTTCTAGCTGCAGTAGTTTGTAATCAGCAGAACCTTTAATTTTATCCGTCAGAAGGTAATCGGGAATAGGACCAGGAATGACACCACCAGATGGTCCTTCATGCCTTAGATCCACAGTATCATCAGCTTCTTCAGTGTGATAACGACTTGCTGCACGCCTATCAATAGTAGCATCATTTTTCATAAAATAATTAATGATAAGCTTGATAAACCGAGGATAAGGAAAGAAATTTGTCTTCAGCTTCTTGTTTTGGAAGAGTTGAAAGGTGAATTCTTCCCATATCAACAATGCATAATCTGCATTTGCAGCTTTGTACATGCCATAGAAGAGTTTTATAATAGGACTGCGCAAATCATCATGCCCACTTGTTTTTGGTGTAAGACATCTACTGAGAATACCCAACAATGCTCTCCAAGGTTGTCCTACTTTAGCAGTGGTAAACTCAGACGCAACTCGTATGTCAGGACATCCAAGAGCCTCGAACATCTCCATTAGTTCATCTTTAGTAGGATCCCTCGAAAATGACATGCCTTTGGGTGTATCCCGTATACCAAAAATCTTACGGAAGTCTGAAACTGTGAGCGTCTGCTGCTTGTTGTCGATGGTGAAGGTGATCTTGTTTGAAGTACTCTCCTTGGTAGCCCAGAACTCATACATGTACTCATACGGCACCGAGGCAGTACTCCTAAGGGCGTTCTTGAAATGAGAGTTATCGAGGATTGCTATGGCTACTTTAAATCCATGGTGAGTGGATTTTGAGACTTGCTTCAGCCGGTAATTGTTTGGTATGAACTTGAGGGTTCGTGCTTTAGCAATAGCGGCTTCTCTAGAGTCTTGGATTGCTTGTACTGTTGGATTAGTCATTGTATCTGCTTAAGATAAGACATGAAAGGTTGATGCACAAAAACATATAGATATATATCATTCTTACTTCTAAGCATAACACATTTCATAACATAATACAACAAGTACATATAACAGGCAAACAATATTAATCAAACAACTCTTCATCCGGAACTTTCCTTCATTCGGAACTTCTTCATTCGGAACATTCCTTCATTCGGAACTTCCTTCATTCGGAAGTTCTTCATTCGGAACTTCCTTTATTCGGAAGTTCTTCATTCGGAACTTCTTCATTCGGAAGTTCTTCATTCGGAACTTCCTTCATTCGGAAGTTCTTCATTCGGAACTTCTTCATTCGGAAGTTCTTCATTCGGAACTTCTTCATTCGTAAGTCCTTCATTCGGAACTTCTTCATTCGGAAGTCCTTGATTATAGTAAAATACACCCTTTAGGAAAAGAGCGTAAATAGCGGTAAGTATCGAGTGATGATTTTAGGAAAAATCAACACTAATGACCCTTAATGGAGAGAAAGTTCGTTTCCCAAGGAGGTATATGTGTGTGTTCTAACTTGTAATTATTTGAGATTAATATTAAGAGGATGGGGATGAGAGGATGAAAAGACGGTTACGTTAAAATTACACTACGACGTAGAAAACGTAAACGTAAAGTCGTGAAAAACTACCCAAATTAAAAATGATACTAAAACCAAAAACAAAATAAATAAAAGATTAAAAAGGCTAAAAAGAAGTCTAAAATAATATAATTAAAGATAAAAATCCAACAAAGATATTTTAAAACCTTTTATTAATTAAATATTTAATTTTAAATGCTAATTAAAGCCCTAAAATTAAATACAACTAATACAAATGTCTAAAATATGATTTTATTGAATAATTACTTAACTTATATTATTAGAAGACTAAAAAGTAATTTTCTAAAAATTAAAAGCTATTAAAACTATTTTTATAACTCTAAAAATGATTTAAAATGATTAAAAATTAATTAAACTTAAAATAATTATAAAAATAAATCTAAAAGCTATAAAATTATTCTAAAAATGGGAAAAGTCCTAATTAATGATAAAGAGCCTAAGAAAAATGAAAAATAAATAAAAATAAAACTTTTTATTTTTAATAATAAAATAATATTAAAATAATAAGAAAAATAAAAAGTTTATAAAATTAATTCTAAAAAATTTCTAAAATCTTAAAATAATCTAACTAAGATAAAAAAGTAAATTAAAGCTCCTAAAACCTTTTTTATAATTTTATAAAAATTATTAAAGATTATAAAAAACCTTAAAATAATATAAAATTAAAAATTAAAGATTTTGAAACCAAAACTAGATGTAAACCTCTAAAATATTATTTAAAAACTAAAAATTATTTTTCCCTAATTAAAAACTACTTTTAACTATTTTTTAATGATTTAATAAAAACCGGCTATTAAATAAATGATAAAAAATTAATTAAGAAAAGAAAAAAATTTAAAACCAAGCTAGAAAAATCTTAAGACCTAATGTAATCCTAAGAAAAATAAGCTAGAACAAAATAGCTTATTAAATAAGCTCAAACACCCCTAAATAAGCTACGGCTTTTTATTATTAAGCTAAACCAACAACGTGTTAAATAGAGAGTGAAATGAGAGTATAACGTAAAAAGTCATCTAGATCAACGGTAAGCACGTTACTCCTCCTTCGAGAGGTCGCGTGTTCGAGCCCGGTGCAGGTGAACTTTTTATAAAATTTTCCTTTTTTTATTTTTTTCTTTTCCAATCCAAACTGTGACCTTGTATGACTTGTAAAACAATACCAATTCCTTTTTATGCAAGATTAAGCAGGATTTAACACCCAAATTCGTTACCAGTTCAAGTGTTTTAAGAACACAAGTTTTTGGTGTTCTTACTTGTTTCTTCACAGATGAATGAATCACCAAGAGGACTTGGTGGTGCTTATTTGGATGTTTTCTTGGACAAAGGGGGCACCCTTGTGCTCTTTGGAGCACAAGGAGTCAAAAACAAGTAGGAAACAAGCACTAATTAGCACAAAGATGTTCAAAACCAAGCACACAAGGCAATATGAAGTTGCTGATATAATATAATGAGGTCTGAGGACTTCTATGCAGATTACTAGCACAAATTTGAGTTTCAAACTCCAAACTTTAGCATACAGGCTCACCAATTAACCCACAACTTAACTACAATCCTATATTAACCTTGGTCTTAACAGATTATGAAGATCTAAGCATCAAAATAAGGAAAAACAAGCAGAACTAAGAGTTATGCAGGTTCAAGCTAACTTTCACTTTTTAAACACTCAAACTTGCTTGAAACCTTTCCAAACTGAAACTCAACTATCATGCAATCTATCTCAATCTTTTTTTACCTTTCTAACACCTTTTAATAGCACAATCAAAGGTTTTGTACCCTGCTAACACCTGAATCCAAACAACCCTTAAAAACTCAGTTTTCCACTTTTTCAAATCAAAACCTTTTAAAATTTACTCAAACTGACCCTAATAGCATCTAACATGCATACAAACTTAAAAGAACTCAAATCCAACAGTTTTAACACACAATCAACACTTAGCATGCAATATCACCAAATCACACAATTTGCTGAAAATTTCAAAAGGAAACAAGAAATTTACCTCAAGGACTTACATCCAAGTCCTTTGTGGATGTCAATCCACCTCCCACAGGCTGGAGGCCTGTGCTGATCCAGACCAACAACAATCAATAACCTGCTTAAGACAAATCAAGAAAATTACAAGCAACAAGATATATATTCTGTTTTCTTTTCTTTCTTTCTTAAACTTTTCCAAAAACTTTTCAAACCTTCTCAAAACGTTTTCAAAAACTCTTAATCACCAATTAAACTTAAACCTCTTAATCACTTAAACTTGAAACAGATTTTCCTTCACCAAGAAAAATCTCAATAACACAAACCTTTAAATAATTTTGAAACTCAAAATTACTTAACCAATTAATATGTGGAACTCAGAATTTAGCATAAACAACTACCAGCTTTTTATAACATTAAAAAGGAATTAAATTGCTTCATAAACAAACACCAACTTTTAATTAATAAAAAAAGGAATTACACGGTTTTATGCTAAAAACTGGAACAAAGGGATATGCACAGGTTGCATTCTCCTTTTATACTGCTAAAAGAACTCTCTAGAATGCTTAAAACACAAACCCTAATCTATGAAAATCCCAAATATGCCCTCTAGTCCTTCTAGACGATTTTGAGGTATGAGGTGTCCTATTTGATCTCCATCGTTTATTTATGCGTTGGGAGGAAGCAAAAGATCACAGCTGTTGATTGAGGACACGTCACAATACTTGGAGGCCAAGGTGTGATGTGATTGGGTGCACGTCTTGGGTGTGGGGTCACAAGGTGAGTGGAGAAGAGATGTTTAATTGTTGGGAATGGTTTGGGGTGAGGTGAATCACACGGTTGTAAAGGTAATTTTAAATAACCCTTTGTTTTAAGGGGTGTGGTAACTGGGTTCATCACGTGCTACAGTAAGTAGTTTTGATCCGATTTTAGTGGGAGAAAAGTGTTTAGCGCGTGTTTGATTTCAAAAGTTTGAAAGTGGCAACCTTGGTCCTTGTGTTTTGAGATTTTTGGTAAATAAGGTTTTCAGCCCTAAAAAACGTTTTTTCCCTTTATATTAACTTTCACCACTTGTCACTTTTGGCACTAAACTTTGGAAAAAGGTTATCAAGGGTTATTTTTGATACTTTTTCATATTTCAAGGGCTGATCTTGGACAATCTTGATCTTCAAAGGTCTTCTTTGTATCTTTGACTTCATGAGGGACCATAACTGACAAATTGATTTTGTTGAGGGACCAATCTTGTCATTTCTTCAAAGTTGAAGGACCTTTTTGCAATTTTGACAAACTTAAGGGACCAAACTTGTAATTATCAATATACAAGGGTTTTAAGTGTCATTTCTTCAATAATTGAGGATCAATCTTGTTTGTCTTCAAGTCTGCAAGGTATTATGTTGAGAATTCCATGATTAGGGCCCGGTTCTTTGCACGGCTTCGTTTCTCGTGTCCGTTTTTCCTTGTAATTTGTGATCTTTTGTCTTTTTCACGATATCCATACCTAAAATACACAAGTAAACAAACACAAGCATATATATGGTATTTTATGACATTTTTATGCATTTAAAGCCCGAAAAGAACGATGAGATCATGTATAAATGCCATCTCATCACTCCCCCATACTAAGCCATTGCCGTGCCCTCACGCAATGCTAGAATAAAGTATCAAAGCATCACCAAAGTTCAAATTTATTAACCTTTATTGAGAAGTAAAAGACTTACAACATACTACGATGATGTGTAAAGACATAATATATGCTTTTCATCACAAAAAGTGACTTTTAGGATCAAAGAATAGAAACAAGTTAATGTCCCTTAGAGTAAACTTTGTCATCCTTGATTGTAATACATTCCATGCTAAGTGCAAAAACAAGATCATTGTTGGTACAAGTCACAATGCTAACACTACTCATACGTCCAAATTGTGTAATACTTTTTCTCCCCGCAATCCTAGTTATTATAAAAGGAAATGGGTTACTAGCATTTTTTATCTATTTGTCATGGATCACAAGTGATACATATTGACTTATTTGAGTAGTTATTATTCCGAAAGCAAAGTAGCACGATTTGATCAATAGTTAGCCGAAGGATAAAATCTTTTAAAACGGCTTCTCGTGTATCTCCTTAAGTTCATATCTTGGCATAACTTGTTTCACGATTTGAGACCTTTCTCGGACCGATATTTGGCATGTACCTCATACTTCAAATCTTGGGAAGACGTTCTTGAAATAATGGTCTTCTCTTCATATATTTGGAATTTCTTCACTTGACGTTTTTGAGAGATTCTTCATATAGGACCACGACTTCATCATTTTTCTTCAATCTTTACTTTGGATTTTGATATACAACGATCCGCCTCCTTTTCCGACTTGGATATATTTATCCTCATACCTTGTTAGGGTCTTTTTGGATAGACTTTCTCCATTCTTTAGGGGAGTAATTGCTTCTCGTCGTGTGTCTCGATCCTTCATATTGATTTAGGAATAATGATACTTCACATCATCTTTGGATCTTTAGCAAAAATAGAGCTCCTCATGCCTTGTTAGGGCCTTTTTGGATAATCGCCAATCTTCGCGTCCCGCTTCAATAAGTTATGCCTTGGCTATGAACTCTATTCAACCCCGAGCAACTTTTAAACGATCTTGCGCTAGAGGCTAAGTAACCTTTCAAATCGTACGACCTTACTTATTGCAATTATGTTTTATTCCTAATGCATTGATCTTATGGGAAGAAAAAGCCACAATTAAAAACATATGAGTTTTTGAAAGAACACTTTCATGTTCTACGTTTAGCATGATCACTTGTCTAACTCTATCATTTCTCGTTCTTCACTATATAAAGACCTCTAATTAAAGAGACTCGTGAATACTTAGCCATGCAAGTCAAAATTAAGCTAAATTTGGATTAGCTTTCATTAAGACTATATCAAATCAAAGTTTTGGGTTTTCAAGCCACCTATAGGATCTTGCACTTTCTTGGACTTTTTCAAGTTTAGAGAATGCGTTTTATAGTTCCCTTGATAAGTGACTTTCTAGAATCAATTATAGGAACTTGCGAAAAGTTCTTGTTCTTAACCCGAATGAATTAAGACTTTCGCGTTTTAAAGTTCCCTGTATAAAAGTCTAGCAAAACTTGAATTGAGCGAGTTAAGGAATGTAAATGGCTCCAAATGCCCATCAAGTCAAAAATTAACTCTTATTCTACCCATCGGAAAATATACATTCGTGTCTTAAAAACACTTATGAAAACTAAGAAAAATTTTAAAATTTGGCCATTTTTAGCCTTATTAGCAAAACAAAACATTGAAAGTTGGAAAACGTGAGGGCGTAGCAAAGCAAGTACCTATTCACCCCCATACTAAAAGTAAACATTGTCCTCAATGTTTCGAGTCTAAAGGTGGAGCACCCCCATACTAGAGACGAAGAATCGAATGCTTAGGATCTAGCATGGAAAGGGTGATCAACAATATATCTAAAGCCGTTTATTAAGTATGCTAAAAGATAATTGTTAGAACAATAAAGGATATGTCATGGAATCGTGAAAAACTTCTTCAAACGAACGATGGAGGCTCACGTAAACGAACACGAGAGTCTTCAATCGTAGATGATGATGATCTAGATATCACAATCACAAACAACCACGAGACAACGAGTTGAAAGGGTACAAGTCCCCTTATTAGTGAATAGTGAGCATAAAAGATAAGCATGGGATCTCCCCCACGAGGCACCTCGTTTTTGATTACCGAGTCATGAGCTCGACTCGATCCCCTCAAAATGTGAACATTTAGGGAAAATCATGGTATGGTCAATTTTTGATGGGGCTTACATGATAAACAAGGCCCAAAAAGCAACTGGTATAAAGGACTAAGTCCTTAGATGATGCAAAATACCGGGATCGAAAATGGCGTTCTCGTTTCCATTGGAAAAACAATTTAACGCCACTTCAACATGTGCCACAAACTCAAAGAGTTTGAAGAAAAGAGATGAGAAGTAGAAGGGTGAGACAATTGGTAAGACAAACTTTCGAGCTACTCGAGGTAGACTCGCACCAAGCAAATAGAAAGATTTTCCATTTATTGCATCGGTGGAAGACCGAGATTTCCCTTTACATGAAATTCCGGGATCGAATATCTCGTCCTCGGTGGACAAGGATGAGGGAACATAAGGGGCTTCCCCCATACTAGAACCACACAAAACATCGTCAAAAGGAGTAGACGAGTTTGTAGCACTCAAAACACGTGGTGATGACGGAGTTAGATTTGTAGAAAAATCAATTAAATCACATTTAAGATCTTTTCCTTTTTTATCTTTTGAACTCTCCTTATGAAAACCCTTTTTGATTATGTCGAAAATATTCGGTGTTTCTAAGACGATGTTAGTTACACTAAAAATTCTCACATTTTGAAACCGTTTTGGTTTTGGTGGTGGCAAGTTCTCAAAACGTTTATCGACGAAGAAAACCTCCCCATCGGGGTCTACATATTCATCATCCGAAGGATCTTTCGTAGAAACCGGCAACTTATCAACACTTTTCAAGAATGAATGTTCGAGGTGAGGCGAAGGATTTTTCGATTCAAGTATTGATGGTTTCTTCTTTGTAGGCTTTACACTCATAACCTCCACCGGCGGAGGAAATGGTAAATTGTTTTTGGCGACATTTCCTAAAACTCTTGGTGAAAATTCTTTGCAAATGACATTGGTCGAGTCACCATGGTTTAAAGTTGCAATAGAATAGACATGAGAAAGATTGGAGTTTTGTGTTGCATTAATGACAAGTTCTTCTTCATTGAAACGAAGGGTGATTTTTCGAGCATGAACATCGATAAGTGCTCTTGATGTATCCAAAAATGAACGACCCAAAATGAGAGGAACTTTTCGATCGATAGGAATGTCTACAACGATAAAGTCAACGGGATAGTAAAACTTTCCGACTTTAACGAAAACGTCCTCGGCTACTCCACATGCTAAGATCGTAGAATGATCGGCCATCTCGATAGACATGTTCGAAGGAGTAAGAGCCGGAAGCGAAAGCGATTTGAAAATCTCGAGAGGCATTAAATTAATACTATCACCAAGATCGGCCAAGGCGTAACATTCCTCCATATCTTGAATAGCACACGGAATCAAAAATTTACCGGGATCACCGACTTTTTGTGGTATGCGGCTAAGAAAAACCGATGAACAACTAGACGATTGTTGTAACTTCTCTTTGTTGTTAAGCATACTTTTGAAGTTTGTGGCGAATCGAGGCATCATGATAAGAGCGTCGGCAAAACTTATGTTAAAATGTAGATCACGAAACATTTTCATAAATAGCTCAAATTGATAATTGTTCCGTTCTTGTGCTTTCTCTTTGTTACGTCTTGAAGGGTAGGGTAAAGGTGGTGTGGGTTGGTCATTAGGCAACGGCCTTGGAAACTCGGGTTCCACAATTGGTATTGGTTCAACCGTAGGTGTGGTTTGAGCGGTACTTCGTGGGATTGTAATATGCTCCTTTTCGACCATCACCTCGGGTTCTTTCTCGATTTCCTTCTCCGTAGAAGTACTTGGACGAGAGATTGGTTCTTTGAAAGTTTTACCACTTCGTGTAGTAATAACCTTCATTTCTCCCTTCGGGTTTGCAATGGTATCACTAGGAAGACCACCCGAAGAAGAGGGCTTACACATGATAGCTTCAAACATCTTAGCCATTCGGTCCTCAAATTTAGATTGCCTAGCATCCGCTTTTAATAACTCTTGCTTAATCTCATGTTGTCCTAATTCCATCTTTTGTTGGTTTTGTTGAAGACGTTGGACATTTCCTTCCATTTTTGTTTGCATGAGTTTTAAGTTCATTAGCAAGTTCATTTTTAATCTCGTTTTTCAACTCGGATCTTAAGCTAATCATCTCACGTTGCATGTTATCAAATTTAGCATCATTTGCTTTTGCATAATCTAAAAATTCCCCTTGCAAATTTTTAGTGTGAGCATTTTGAAAACCTTGTGTAGTGTTTTGAAAATCACGGTTTTGGTTTTGATTAGAGATTTGTCCATTCCCACTTTGATAATTCCCTTTGTTGTAATTGCGTGTGTTGCCTTGGTAATTACCTTGGTTGTTGTTTCGATAATTATTAACATTTTGATTGGGTGGAGCTTGATTTGGACGAGAACCTTGGCCTTTTGGTTATAAGTCCCCGTTGCTACGTAAGCACTCGAAGTGTTACCATCCGCGGTAATGTACTCGGAAAGATCATGAGCTCCCCCACAAGATAAACAACTCTTAGCAACCGCTTTAACCGAAGCGGAATTGGAAGCTTCTTGAGCCTTCCAATGGGACATTAGATTAGCAAATCTATCAAAAAACCGATTTTCCTCATTAGCTTCATCATGTAAGGCGTTAATGCTACGAGACGATTGTGACGAAGATGACGAACCCATATTGGCAACACTCGGTGTGTTTCGAGGGTTATAAACCTTGGATCTATTTTCAATGATTTGTAAAGCCTCATTTGTCGTCTTGCACAAAAAATTACCACCCGCGGTGGCATTCAAATAATCTCGTTCATGATCATTAAGCCCATTATAAAAAGTATCCACTTGATGCAATTCCGTGAAATCATGGTGTGGACATTCATGTAACATCTCTTTAAAGCGTTCCCAAGCCATTGAAAAACTTTCATTATTACGTTGCACAAATCGTGAAATCTCATTTTTTAAGTGTGTTGTTTTAGATGGTGGAAAAAACTTGTTCACAAACTTAGAAACGAGATCGGCCCATGTCAAAATCGAATTTGGCGGTTCTTTCTCGAGCCAAATTTTTGCGGGACCATCCAACGAGTATGGAAACAACATCATCTTAATGGCGTCATGTGAAACATCCTTAAATTTGCTAGTGGCGGTGAGACGGTTGAAATTCCTAATGTGGTAATGCGGGTTGTCTTTCTCATGACCTCTAAACTTATTTGCTTGCAACATCGACATTAAACCCGTCTTAATCTCGAAATTCTCCGCAAGAATGGCGGGAATCACAATAGCCTCTCCAAAACCCTCGGTGGGTGCTTGTAGCAACTCCATCATAGTACGATTAGCCATGACGACTTCTTGTTCTACAATAGGTTCAACAATTGGAGGTTCTTCTACAATCAACGATCCTTGATTTGCTTGCTTTTGAAGACGTTTACGAGCTCGTTTTGCTTGATTACGAGTGATCATAAACTTCACAAAGAATGGGAGGTGAGCAAAGAAGATTCTTTTGGGTGTTTTGTGGATTTTCAATTTTTTGTGTTTTTGATGATATTTAATTTTTTTGGATTTTGGTGTATCTTCGTAGACAACAATCTACAAAATCTCTCCTCGAATCAAACTCTTGATTAAAGAAGCCTCAAAGGAATGAAAACGATCACGTTGAGTGAACGCCTTCGAATGACTTAAGAAGTTTGGTGAAAACCAAATTGTTCAAGAGGGTTTAATCACAAAGAAAACCAAGCAAATATAGTATACGTAATAATACTTTGGGCGGCAAAACCCTCGATTAGCCTTCAATCTTAAAATACTCACAAGCAAGCGGGGAAACGAGGCGGCGCGAAGCACTTAAGAGCCTTTTTCCTTAGGGTATATTTTATAATACCCGCCTTATACCCACCTTATAGTTTGTATTTTTCAAAATCGAGCTTCACGAAAGTATTTATCTATTTTTGCCTTTTCTTTTTGTTTGAGATTCGAATACAATAATTAGGAGATCAAATCCCAATTAAGGTTGTGTTTTCACACTTTTGGAGATATTGTAAATTGATTGTGATACTTAATACAATATAGTAATATTTATACAAGAAAAAACCAAGAAAACCGATAATACGTGTTAAGGGAGTTCCACTTAACACAAATACTTATTATGGATAATATCAAAAAGCTTCCAAATTAAAGCACAACACACCTCCCCGGCAGCGGCGCCAAAGTGATTATAGTAAAAATACATCCTTTAGGAAAAGAGCGTAACTAGCGGTAAGTATCGAGTGATGATTTTAGGAAAAATCAACACTAATGACCCTTAATGGAGAGAAAGTTCGTTTCCCAAGGAGGTATATGTGTGTGTTCTAACTTGTAATTATTTGAGATTAATATTAAGAGGATGGGGATGAGAGGATGAAAAGACGGTTACGTTAAAATTACACTACGACGTAGAAAACGTAAACGTAAAGTCGTGAAAAACTACCCAAATTAAAAATGATACTAAAACCAAAAACAAAATAAATAAAAGATTAAAAAGGATAAAAAGAAGTCTAAAATAATATAATTAAAGATAAAAATCCAACAAAGATATTTTAAAACCTTTTATTAATTAAATATTTAATTTTAAATGCTAATTAAAGCCCTAAAAATAAATACAACTAATAAAAATGTCTAAAATATGATTTTATTGAATAAATACTTAACTTATATTATTAGAAGACTAAAAAGTAATTTTCTAAAAACTAAAAGCTATTAAAACTATTTTTAAAACTCTAAAAATGATTTAAAATGATTAAAAACTAATTAAACTTAAAATAATTATAAAAATAAATCTAAAAGCTATAAAATTATTCTAAAAATGGGAAAAGTCCTAATTAATGATAAAGAGCCTAAGAAAAATGAAAAATAAATAAAAATAAAACTTTTTATTTTTAATAATAAAATAATATTAAAATAATAAGAAAAATAAAAAGTTTATAAAATTAATTCTAAAAAATTTCTAAAATCTTAAAATAATCTAACTAAGATAAAAAAGTAAATTAAAGCTCCTAAAACCTTTTTTATAATTTTATAAAAATTATTAAAGATTATAAAAAACCTTAAAATAATATAAAATTAAAAATTAAAGATTTTGAAACCAAAACTAGATGTAAACCTCTAAAATATTATTTAAAAACTAAAAATTATTTTTCCCTAATTAAAAACTACTTTTAACTATTTTTTAATGATTTAATAAAAACCGGCTATTAAATAAATGATAAAAAATTAATTAAGAAAAGAAAAAAATTTAAAACCAAGCTAGAAAAATCTTAAGACCTAATGTAATCCTAAGAAAAATAAGCTAGAACAAAATAGCTTATTAAATAAGCTCAAACACCCCTAAATAAGCTACGGCTTTTTATTATTAAGCTAAACCAACAACGTGTTAAATAGAGAGTGAAATGAGAGTATAACGTAAAAAGTCATCTAGATCAACGGTAAGCACGTTACTCCTCCTTCGAGAGGTCGCGTGTTCGAGCCCGGTGCAGGTGAACTTTTTATAAAATTTTCCTTTTTTTATTTTTTCTTTTCCAATCCAAACTGTGACCTTGTATGACTTGTAAAACAATACCAATTCCTTTTTATGCAAGATTAAGCAGGATTTAACACCCAAATTCGTTACCAGTTCAAGTGTTTTAAGAACACAAGTTTTTGGTGTTCTTACTTGTTTCTTCACAGATGAATGAATCACCAAGAGGACTTGGTGGTGCTTATTTGGATGTTTTCTTGGACAAAGGGGGCACCCTTGTGCTCTTTGGAGCACAAGGAGTCAAAAACAAGTAGGAAACAAGCACTAATTAGCACAAAGATGTTCAAAACCAAGCACACAAGGCAATATGAAGTTGCTGATATAATATAATGAGGTCTGAGGACTTCTATGCAGATTACTAGCACAAATTTGAGTTTCAAACTCCAAACTTTAGCATACAGGCTCACCAATTAACCCACAACTTAACTACAATCCTATATTAACCTTGGTCTTAACAGATTATGAAGATCTAAGCATCAAAATAAGGAAAAACAAGCAGAACTAAGACTTATGCAGGTTCAAGCTAACTTTCACTTTTTAAACACTCAAACTTGCTTAAAACCTTTCCAAACTGAAACTCAACTATCATGCAATCTATCTCAATCTTTTTTACCTTTCTAACACCTTTTAATAGCACAATCAAAGGTTTTGTACCCTGCTAACACCTGAATCCAAACAACCCTTAAAAACTCAGTTTTCCACTTTTTCAAATCAAAACCTTTTAAAATTTACTCAAACTGACCCTAATAGCATCTAACATGCATACAAACTTAAAAGAACTCAAATCCAACAGTTTTAACACACAATCAACACTTAGCATGCAATATCACCAAATCACACAATTTGCTGAAAATTTCAAAAGGAAACAAGAAATTTACCTCAAGGACTTACATCCAAGTCCTTTGTGGATGTCAATCCACCTCCCACAGGCTGGAGGCCTGTGCTGATCCAGACCAACAACAATCAATAACCTGCTTAAGACAAATCAAGAAAATCACAAGCAACAAGATATATATTCTGTTTTCTTTTCTTTCTTTCTTAAACTTTTCCAAAAACTTTTCAAACCTTCTCAAAACGTTTTCAAAAACTCTTAATCACCAATTAAACTTAAACCTCTTAATCACTTAAACTTGAAACAGATTTTCCTTCACCAAGAAAAATCTCAATAACACAAACCTTTAAATAATTTTGAAACTCAAAATTACTTAACCAATTAATATGTGGAACTCAGAATTTAGCATAAACAACTACCAGCTTTTTATAACATTAAAAAGGAATTAAATTGCTTCATAAACAAACACCAACTTTTAATTAATAAAAAAAGGAATTACACGGTTTTATGCTAAAAACTGGAACAAAGGGATATGCACAGGTTGCATTCTCCTTTTATACTGCTAAAAGAACTCTCTAGAATGCTTAAAACACAAACCCTAATCTATGAAAATCCCAAATATGCCCTCTAGTCCTTCTAGACGATTTTGAGGTATGAGGTGTCCTATTTGATCTCCATCGTTCATTTATGCGTTGGGAGGAAGCAAAAGATCACAGCTGTTGATTGAGGACACGTCACAATACTTGGAGGCCAAGGTGTGATGTGATTGGGTGCACGTCTTGGGTGTGGGGTCACAAGGTGAGTGGAGAAGAGATGTTTAATTGTTGGGAATGGTTTGGGGTGAGGTGAATCACACGGTTGTAAAGGTAATTTTAAATAACCCTTTGTTTTAAGGGGTGTGGTAACTGGGTTCATCACGTGCTACAGTAAGTAGTTTTGATCCGATTTTAGTGGGAGAAAAGTGTTTAGCGCGTGTTTGATTTCAAAAGTTTGAAAGTGGCAACCTTGGTCCTTGTGTTTTGAGATTTTTGGTAAATAAGGTTTTCAGCCCTAAAAAACGTTTTTTCCCTTTATATTAACTTTCACCACTTGTCACTTTTGGCACTAAACTTTGGAAAAAGGTTATCAAGGGTTATTTTTGATACTTTTTCATATTTCAAGGGCTGATCTTGGACAATCTTGATCTTCAAAGGTCTTCTTTGTATCTTTGACTTCATGAGGGACCATAATTGACAAATTGATTTTGTTGAGGGACCAATCTTGTCATTTCTTCAAAGTTGAAGGACCTTTTTGCAATTTTGACAAACTTAAGGGACCAAACTTGTAATTATCAATATACAAGGGTTTTAAGTGTCATTTATTCAATAATTAAGGATCAATCTTGTTTGTCTTCAAGTCTGCAAGGTATTTTGTTGAGAATTCCATGATTAGGGCCCGGTTCTTTGCACGGCTTCGTTTCTCGTGTCCGTTTTTCCTTGTAATTTGTGATCTTTTGTCTTTTTCACGATATCCATACCTAAAATACACAAGTAAACAAACACAAGCATATATATGGTATTTTATGACATTTTTATGCATTTAAAGCCCGAAAAGAACGATGAGATCATGTATAAATGCCATCTCATCAGTCCTTCATTCGGAACTTCTTCATTCGGAAGTCCTTCATTCGGAACTTCTTCATTCGGAAGTCCTTCATTCGGAACTTCTTTCATTCGGAAGTTCTTCATTCGGAACTTCTTTCATTCGGAAGTTCTTCATTCGGAACTTCTTCATTCGGAAGTTCTTCATTCGGAACTTCTTCATTCGGAAGTCCTTCATTCGGAACTTCCTTCATTCGGAAGTCCTTCATTCGGAACTTCCTCATTTAGAAGTTTTTCAGAAAAATCCTTCATTCGGAAGTTTATATCCATGTTCATCCGGAACTTTTCAAACGTAGTTATGATGATTAATCTATGCGCGTTTGTGAGTTTTAAGGCAAACTAAGGCAATTAAACATCATCTAAAGCTATTCCGAGCAAAACCCACCACAAATCCTTAGTTAATTAACCCTAAATTAATCATAAACCCTAATTTGATTTAAACTGATTTAAACGAGTAATTTAACAAAATTAAAGAATGAATAAGGTGAGTTATAAGTTAAATATAGATGATAATTACCTTTTAAATTGAATGAATCGGATTGGATGAATAAACGAGAGGTTTTAGATCTTGTGTGTGTGTTTTAACAATGGCGGCAAAGTGAGAATAAACAGTGAAGGATATGAAGAAAAATGGAGGCGGGGGATTAGCTTTTGACTTAGGTCAAATTTTACTACTTCCACAATTATCACCTTAAGTCCCTATATTCTCCTATTCTTTTCCTTTTTGTTTATAACTTTTTCATTTCATTTTACCTTTCCATTGATAAGCTTAGTCAACTTAATTTTGCTTAGTTAAACTAAACTCGACAATCTCACACAACTTAAGTATCGCATCCAATTAGCATATCTCCAAGATCTAAAAGCAATGCCTATCACATAGAACGAACACAAGTCGTATTCTAAAGCAAAACCACTCAATTACCATTTAGCCATTAATTTTTCACAATCACTTTTGAAAATCAATTTAATGACGAAGATGATTTAATATTTTCTCCCCCTTAAACGATGACCCGTTTTCTATTTAAAGAGCTGTAGTCATTGTTTAAAGAGTCAAATATTGATGAAAGCATTTCCAATTTGTATCTTAAAAAAGATTGATTCGTGGTGTCAATAAGATTTCTCTTATTTTAACAAATTAATGCACTGAGACGTACATAAATTTGTGTTAGACCAAGTTGTAAAGTAAACTTGATCCCTTTGCATGATTTGGCTTGTAAATCATGCCCGAGAAAATTAATTCCCGTTCTGAGCCAACGTTTTCCAAGGAAATACGTGACTTTAATATGAAAACCGGGTTGCAGTCAGAAATAACTACAAGCCATAATGGGCATGTTTTAAAAATGTACAACTTTTATACGGACTCTATTTATGGCACCGTGTCAATATTGATCGACATGTCTAAGGCCGTAAATATTACCGTACTAAAAGACATGCCCGATTTAAAAAACGAAAAATATTTTTGGTTTTACTTGATTTTATAATTTTTGTGGTTTTTGTTGGTTTTATATTTTTATGGTTTTTGTTGGTTTTATATTTTTGTATTTTTCTTTTGTGGTTTATATATTTACGATAATATACATGATCACGAACAAAGGATACTCTGAATAGTTTACCACGACTATTCAGCTGATTCTTCTGCCAACTCTTTGAGAGTCGCTGGAGTGAATGATTTCATGCCAAGCTTGTCGATCAAAAACTCAATTCGTCCTCGATCTAATGCTTTGGTGAACATATCCGCCAGCTGGTACTCAGTAGTGACAAAATACAGCTCGATCACTCTGTTCTCCACCTGCTCCTTAATGAAATGGTAGCGAATGTCTATGTGCTTGGCCCGGGAGTGTTGAACATAATTGCAGCAAAGGGCAATGGCGCTCTTGTTGTCACAATACATTGGGATTTTGTTGAATCCCAAACCGTAGTCAGTTAATTGTGATCTCATCCAAAGGACTTGAGCACAACAACCGGACATGGCGATGTATTCAGCCTCCGTGCTAGAAATTGCAGCGCTTTTCTGCCTTTTTGAAGACCAACTGATCAATCTATCTCCAAGGAGTTGCACAGATCCAGAAGTGCTACGCCTCGTGTCTTGACATCCAGCATGATCGGCATCTGCGTATGATATTAAAGCAATAGAGGAATCTTTCGGATACCATAGACCACGATGAAGTGTTCCTTTTAGATACCGAAAGATCCTTTTCACAACATGTAGGTGCTTTTCGATAGGCCGAGCCTGATACCGGGCACACATGCATACAGCAAATTGCAAATCAGGCCTGCTAGCAGTCAGATATAGAAGGGTGCCGATCATCCCACGGTAAAGTTTTGGATCGCCAATAGTCCCATTCCTATCTTCATCTAACTTGGATTTCTCCACCATTGGAGTGTCCACGGGGTCACAATTTTCAAAGTTATATTTCTTAAGAGATTCTAGAGCATATTTGGATTGATTAATAAAGATGCCTCTGGGATTCTGAGAAATCTGTAATCCTAAGAAAAATGAAATTTTTCCCATCATCGACATCTGAAAGCGTGTGGACATTATCTTCTCAAATCGATTTGACAATTCTATGTTAGTGGCAGCAAATATTATATCATCAACATAAATTTGTACCAGAATCATGTCGTTGCCTTCCTTGAGAGTGAATAGAGTGGGGTCCACCTTGCCTTTGGAGAAGCCTTCCGAGATGAGGTATGTTGAGAGGAGATCGTACCACGCGCGTGGAGCTTGTTTTAACCCATAGAGAGCCTTCTTAAGCTTGTACACATGATTAGGAAACTCCGTACTAACGAACCCATCCGGCTGACTAACATAGACCTCTTCCCTTAGTTCACCGTTCAAAAATGCCGTCTTCACATCCATTTGATAGACGATCATGTTCATATGAGCAGCATACGCAAGGAATAGTCTAATTGCCTCCAATCTTGCCACAGGAGCAAAAGATTCTTCAAAGTCTATACCCAAGGCTTGTTTATATCCTCTAGCGACCAATCTAGCCTTGTTCTTCAATACTGCACCCATCTCATCAAGTTTAACCTTATAAACCCATAACAAAGTAAGGATGTTAACTTTGTCAGGGAGAGGAACTAATTCCCATACTTCAAGTCGTTGGAATTCATTTAGTTACTCCTGCATGGCTTCAATCCAAGATGATTGAGTCATAGCCTGCTGTCAATTTTTGGGTTCAACTTCAGAGAGAAATGCATCAAAGTAGCAATACAGTGCATTCTCTTGTAATTGATGGCGTGTAGAGACTGGTCTATCTAGATCTCCAATGACATTCCTAATTGGGTGATCTTTTGTCCATTTGGTGCTATGGTTTTCAATCCTAGGTGGTCTGGAGTGAACAATAGAAGGAGCTTCTTCTGAGGTAGATGCGGCTGAAGGGTTTTCAGGTATCGCTACACCAAAGAAAGGAAGCTCTTGTAGGTGAGCATATTCCAAGTCGTGATCAATAAAATCCTCTTCCACATCATTAGGCACAAGTAGGGGTGACGATTCAGGTGTAGTTTGAGAATCACTTGGTGAAGGTGCATCCGGTTCAATGTGAATTGAAGATGCATTAGATAAAGCTTCATTGGCTGGAGCAACAACTTCAGGAATTGGAGCTATCACTACGGGTGCTGGAACTTCATCATTTGGGGGATCAAAGAATTCGTCAAACAACGGTTGAAACAGTTTATCCCACTCGGGCCTTGATGGTGGTAAAAATGATGTAGAAGTAGGATTATTGGGAACTAATCCGGAACTAATAGCACCGGTTCCCATCTCATGAAGCGCGGGTTCAGAGCTGTGTTGCTCAGAAGCCATCGCTGTCAGCTCACCGAAATCTGCGTCCATAGTTTCTACAATCTTGCCAAGACGACGGTTGTAAATTCGGTATGCTTTCTTGGACGGTGAGTAACCAATGAAAATACCTATATCGGCTTTTGGTTGAAGCTTACCCAAGTTCTCACTATTAATGTTTGGATAACAAAGAGCACCAAACACATGAAAAAATGAAACATCGGGTTTACGGTCATGTAGAAGCTCGTAAGGTGTTTTTCCATGGCGTTTTCGAATGATAGAACGGTTTTGGGTGAAACATGCAGTAGATATAGCCTCTGCCCACAAGAACAATGGAGCGTTCGCATAGATAAGCATAGTCCTAGCAGCTTTCATAAGTGTACGATTTCGTCTTTCAACGACACCGTTTTGTTGTGGAGTGCGTGCGGCGGATGTTTCATGTGAAATACCAACTCCTTCATAGTAATCACGAAGAGTCTGGTTGACGAACTCTGTTCTATTGTCTGTACGAATACGGCGGACAGTAGTATTCAAACGTACCTGAATGAATTTCAGAAAAGTGATGATATCCTTCGGTGCTTCATCCTTTGTACGTAGAAATCTAACCCATGTAAACCTGGAGAAATCATCCACAATAACCAGAATGAATTTCTTACCGCTCACACTTTCAGTTCTCATTGTCCCACAAAGATCCATATGCAAAAGATGAAGTTTTTCTTGATTGGTGTCTTCAGCTTTGGGCTTGTAAGATTTCTTGGTACTTTTCCCCCTTGAACACGCGGAACATAAATGGTCCTTGTGAAATTTAAGCTTTGGAAGACCACGAACTAATTCGTTTTTAGCCAGATGATTAATAGCATCAAAGTTAAGATGAGATAATCTGCGATGCCATAACCATGACTTGGTCTTAGATGCTTTAGAGAGAAGACATACTGGAGAGGCGGCCATCATGTCTTGTAAGGACAAGGTATAAAGATTTAAGTTATGAAGACATGCTCTGATACCAAATGTAGAATCTTGATAACCTATGAATCTATGAAGGGGTTGATGATTTCTAGAGAGAGAAACTTAGAGAGAGAAAGTGAGAGAAAACTATGTGTAATTTTATTAAGTGGAAATGAGAAACATTCAACCACCAACCCCTTTCCATGGTGGAAAGGGGTATTTATGCTTCCAAGCTACATTGGGCTTGGGCCGGTCCATGACAAGCCCATGGACCGGTTCTTACTTAACTAAATAAGTAACTAATAACTATTTGTTAACTACGAGCTATTACAACATAAATAATATTGTGGAGTGACCGATACTTCTAATATACGTAAAAACGTATTTCTAACATTAATGAATGAAAAAGTGAGTGTTGTTTGATGACAAGAAATCCAAGTGCCAATTATTATTTGTGTTTTGTTTAAGTTATTTGCTTTCAAATCCGTTTTTACTTAAGCTTGTTCCAAAAAGTTTTTTAGTTTTCATTTTGGTTTTCTCAAGTTCTATTTTAATCTTTGTTGAGGTTTTTGGTTGAAAGAGAAGGTCCCTTTGCTTTTAAGTTGAGGCATATGTATGACCAGAGCACCAAGATTGAGAAAATCTGGGTGTAGTGGGTGCATAAGTTTGGCCTGCAAACTTGTGGGATTGCTTAAAATCATCAAAGCTAAGGCCATACTGTCACACCCCACCATGGAGGAATATGGGGCGCGACGTATGGATATCATCACAACAATAGCGTGTCTATAGAGATAACTAAATGAAATGGAAATATCATAAATGGTGACACAATTTCATGAAGATATCTCAAACAATGCAGGCATCTAGGTAAGTAGGTAACAGGTCTACCTCTTACCAAAGACATACAATTAACAAATAACAAACATATAGGTGTCTACAAAGAATCACTTATTCAAACATAAATAAAGACTAAGAGGAAAAGGGGATTCCTTCAAATGAAATCCTAAGCCTTCCAGCTAGCCACTCCTATTCTCACGCTTAACCACATTCTCACCTGAAAGAGACACTAAAACACGTCAACATAAAGTTGGTGAGAGTCATAGGTTTAGACTCCAACGGCAAATCAGTTATAAGCTGTCAATAACAACCATTAACAAAATAACATATGGACAATGTGCTACAATTATGTATTAACAACTAGTCTTCAAGATTAACCAATCACCACAAATCCAAGGCTCCAAGCCTTACCAATAATCACAATTCCAAGGCTCCAAGCCTTACCAATAACCATAATTCCAAGGCTCCAAGCCTTACCAATAATCATGGTCCCATTGGCGCCCATACACTTATGAACCAATCCTAAGGCCCCGCCTTGTCAAACCACAATAACTGTGACGGTACGTGTCTCCCGATCCAAATAATAAACACAATCAAGAATCACATAGCAGTTAATCACATAAGTGTACACACAAGTCCATCGCAAACCATAAAAACATTCACAACATTCTTTACAAAACCATATAGTGTCTCTTCCATCCCATCTGGAAATCAAATCATAAAAAGACATGGGATTATGAAACTCACCTGAATAAGCTTCTCCAAGTATCCGCGCTCTAGCAAATATCTAAACACACAAACGTATACAATCAAGACATGAACCACATACCAAAATGGATCATCAATCTATGATGGATATATAACCTTATACTACCACTTAACCCCATTATATGCCATATGAATCTCATTACATCCCTCTATAAATCCCTTAACTTAGTTTAGTTCATAACTTGCCCCGTTAACATTTAACCCAAAACAGTCCCGTTTTTCATACTTCAAACTATTGGTCAAACACCCCCTTAACCAAAATAACATGCCTTGTAAAAGAAACCCTATGCCCTTACATGTGTTAGCTAACTTTCCCTTTTGGCCGCAGCCTTAAAGCTACTGTTAAGGCCTCCATATATATATATATATATATATATATATATATATATATATATATATATATATATATATATATATATATATATATATATATATATATACACTTTTATCTATCCATAATTTACTGATTTTGAACATATAAAAATTTTGTTATGATCAGAGGGTCTTACCCTAAACCATTTGTTTATCCCTTCTCCAGATATTTTATTTAATATATAATCTAAGTCTCATGTTTGTTTTAAGGTCCAATTATACTCCTAAGTACCCTAACCATCTTAAAACATTAATTTAAACCCGACTGATTTCAAAACTGCTTTGACCTCCGACTGTTGTAACCTGTTTTTAACCCACTTTCCGACCTCCAATTTAGTTCTCGTTTCTTGCATTTGAAGTTTTTATAACTCTATATATGATCAAAACAATGGACCAAAAATTCTGCCCAGTTTTTAAAAACCCAAACATGATTAAACCCTTTAATCATCATTAAACCTCATAATAACCTAATTAATTGAATATTAAGAACCATAATATTAGTAATTACAGAAATCATCATTCCTAGTATGAAACCCTAATCAAAAATCAAAAATCCTAAACCCTAATCCACCATACTAGGTTAGATACGTAAATTTAACGTTAATCGAGCTAGTTTAATTACATACCTTTAACCCTTATGCAATATTTCGGTTTTGATCTTCCCCCATGGATGTTTCAACTGATATTAGGTATATTGTAGGGTTATGGGTCATTTTTAGGGGTCTAGGGGTGTTTATATAGGATTTGGTAACCTCCTTAACAAGTTTGAGCCCAAAAGGGACTCTACTTGGGCCTTTCCTACCCGTTTCCTTCCTTTAGTCGGCCATAACAGCCCATCACGACCCACCCCCTTAAATTTGGGTTATTTACACTCTCCCGATTCTATTTATGTTTACGTATACTTCCATACACTTCTGGGTCGAAACCGGACACCCTTTCGCTAATTTTTCGACTTTCTGCGTAATTTTCGATCTTAACTTTATTTTTAAAACTTTCCTAAAATAGAAAACTCCTATAATACATAGAATATAGATAATATATATCTAATGTACATATATCACGTATGATAAATACACAAAATCCTACGAAAACGATAATTCAACTTTCACGAAATTTTCGCGTGATCTCATTTCATTTCACTTCATTTCATTTCATTTCACTTCATTTCATTTCATTTCACTTCATAGTCACTATAACGTGAGCTTATGATTCATGAAATAACCATTCATCGATTTACTTAAGAGCACTTCGTACTCATAAACGATGTCCAAACCATCCTTATTCACACCAAATAAACACGTAAACACATAAAACACATAGTCACACATAACACCCTAAAAATACGACTAAGTGACGAACCTCAAAACCACGATTGTCACATTACTCCCTCCTAATAGAAATCTCGTCCCGAGATTTACTCCTTAGGATCAAACACACAATCAATAAATCACATGAGGATACTTGTTCTAATTGAACTCCTCTCATTTCCACGTGAACTTTAGTTCATGACTCAAATTACTAGATATATTAACCAACAATATTTAAATTCATTACCAAACTCTTGACTTCACAGCCCATAAATCTCACAAATGAATCTTTGACAAATCGAAGACTCTTATTAACACTAATCCCAAATAACCGTATATGCAAATATGCATTCTCAAACCACATTTCCCAAATCTTAATACATGAAATATATCATGTACACCACCTAATTCCCTAGGTAATTCTATACCCATAAGCTATTGGTCCAATCTTTCCAAAGATCATAAATGGACATACAAAACTCGACATCAACTTTTCTCTTTTACCAAAACATGGCGCCCGTTACTATGGGTGAAACTTTCTACATAACTTTGTCACTAAACTGTAGTGGTTTCCTCCTTTTTAACATATCATCTCTTGTTTCTCTCGTTCTTTCCACAAACACCATTATTATATTAGCAACCTCTTTCACCAATTCTAGTCCGCAATAGGGGAAACTCACCCTATCCTTCCATATAGTGCCTCAAATGGCATTCATCGACTTCTAGTATGATAACTATCATTATATGAAAACTCAAACATTGCTAACGAGTTTACCACCTCCCTCTAAATCAGTCACCCAAGCTCTCAAGATGACTCCTATACTTGTAGGAATTTCGCACTTCATCCATCCATTTTCAGTTAGGCGGATATACTCATGTCCAATCATGTTCATCAACTCCCTTTAGTCATACGGAAAACTACTTAAAAATTCCAATTTCCTTACACAAGTGACCTATGACGATATTTCACATATTGATTAGTTTATCACAACGAGGCTCTTCCAATCCAAATCAACTTATGATCTATACACATCACTAAAAGGATGGTTATCTCAGTTAGTCTATCAACTGCCATCCAAACCCATGCTACAACAACTTCCATAAAATATGGATGGATCATTAGTAGCACCTATACACTTCTTTCTCACTTTTCTCCATGAAAGATTTTTTTCCCTGATACTCAACACTTCCTTTATACCTACACAATGTCTTACCTTCAAGGTCATAGTGCTCCTCATCTTGTCTCAGTTAGACCAAGCCCTTCGTCTCTCATGACACATCACATATATAACTCCTCAACCATTCGATTATCGATACTAAGCCTTCCAATCAAACAGTATAGGTCAGTACCATTTCCTTTCCACACTACAACAATATTAGCATGCTTAGTGCCTTAGTCTACTCATTAGGCTATACCAAAGTTTTACCTTTGGTTCCTATCTCGACCTATTTCATTCATGATTCTCATCTATCCATACTTCCTTCTTCTTCCTCGGCTCATGACATACATAACGATGTTATGCTTCCCGTCTTTCAAGTCATCTATACCTCAAAATTTTTCCAAGTAGCTTCACTTGTTTTTCCTCACGACCAGTTCTCCTACTCCCTCCTAATAGGGACAGACTAGAGTTTTATGTGATCCCATGCGGATCACACTCTCATCTTATACCCATATTAGTTTCTATTTGTCTAAACTAAGCCATATTTTAAATTCTTATTCAAATCTCATACTTCTATTTTGATCTTGCACCCAACATGAGGTACTTCAATCATCATCTTCTAGGAATACTTGGTTCTCTCCTTCCATGGTTCTCCCTAATTCCTACACTATCCTGTCCAACAGAAATTCCATACTTCATTCATTAAATCTATGGAAATTGCTAGTGCATTGGATAATGCATAACTGTCTCTTCCAAAGATCTTTCATAACACCTTCACAAAACCGACTCTCTAATCACTTCTCCATGAACTTATTCAGCTCAGCTTCACTACTCATCCCTCGATATTGATTGCCACAAAAATTCTATCCACGTAGTCACTCGACTCCCCTTGTTACCTCCACGAGT
Source organism: Glebionis coronaria (assembly GCA_025667525.1). NCBI lineage: Eukaryota > Viridiplantae > Streptophyta > Magnoliopsida > Asterales > Asteraceae > Glebionis > Glebionis coronaria. The sequence goes on from CM046875.1 coordinate 423,586,725, forward strand.
TCTTAATCTCCCATGTTATGTATTCAATTAATCACTATCCACTAGTTCAGCTCTTTGTAACTCCACTCTGGTACTCGATCTGTCCTTCTTCGTCACGAGCCATACGGAGATTCCTTCGAAATCTCTTGCTTCCTTCTAGCAGTCGGCACGTAGTCCTTTCAGCTCCTTGATTCACGATGTAGCTCTTCACGCACTCCTTCTTTGTTGAGGTTTTTGGTTGAAAGAGAAGGTCCCTTTGCTTTTAAGTTGAGGCATATGTATGACCAGAGCACCAAGATTGAGAAAATCTGGGTGTAGTGGGTGCATAAGTTTGGCCTGCAAACTTGTGGGATTGCTTAAAATCATCAAAGCTAAGGCCATACTGTCACACCCCACCATGGAGGAATATGGGGCGCGACGTATGGATATCATCACAACAATAGCGTGTCTATAGAGATAACTAAATGAAATGGAAATATCATAAATGGTGACACAATTTCATGAAGATATCTCAAACAATGCAGGCATCTAGGTAAGTAGGTAACAGGTCTACCTCTTACCAAAGACATACAATTAACAAATAACAAACATATAGGTGTCTACAAAGAATCACTTATTCAAACATAAATAAAGACTAAGAGGAAAAGGGGATTCCTTCAAATGAAATCCTAAGCCTTCCAGCTAGCCACTCCTATTCTCACGCTTAACCACATTCTCACCTGAAAGAGACACTAAAACACGTCAACATAAAGTTGGTGAGAGTCATAGGTTTAGACTCCAACGGCAAATCAGTTATAAGCTGTCAATAACAACCATTAACAAAATAACATATGGACAATGTGCTACAATTATGTATTAACAACTAGTCTTCAAGATTAACCAATCACCACAAATCCAAGGCTCCAAGCCTTACCAATAATCACAATTCCAAGGCTCCAAGCCTTACCAATAACCATAATTCCAAGGCTCCAAGCCTTACCAATAATCATGGTCCCATTGGCGCCCATACACTTATGAACCAATCCTAAGGCCCCGCCTTGTCAAACCACAATAACTGTGACGGTACGTGTCTCCCGATCCAAATAATAAACACAATCAAGAATCACATAGCAGTTAATCACATAAGTGTACACACAAGTCCATCGCAAACCATAAAAACATTCACAACATTCTTTACAAAACCATATAGTGTCTCTTCCATCCCATCTGGAAATCAAATCATAAAAAGACATGGGATTATGAAACTCACCTGAATAAGCTTCTCCAAGTATCCGCGCTCTAGCAAATATCTAAACACACAAACGTATACAATCAAGACATGAACCACATACCAAAATGGATCATCAATCTATGATGGATATATAACCTTATACTACCACTTAACCCCATTATATGCCATATGAATCTCATTACATCCCTCTATAAATCCCTTAACTTAGTTTAGTTCATAACTTGCCCCGTTAACATTTAACCCAAAACAGTCCCGTTTTTCATACTTCAAACTATTGGTCAAACACCCCCTTAACCAAAATAACATGCCTTGTAAAAGAAACCCTATGCCCTTACATGTGTTAGCTAACTTTCCCTTTTGGCCGCAGCCTTAAAGCTACTGTTAAGGCCTCCATATATATATATATATATATATATATATATATATATATATATATATATATATATATATATATATATATATATATATATATATATATATATATACACTTTTATCTATCCATAATTTACTGATTTTGAACATATAAAAATTTTGTTATGATCAGAGGGTCTTACCCTAAACCATTTGTTTATCCCTTCTCCAGATATTTTATTTAATATATAATCTAAGTCTCATGTTTGTTTTAAGGTCCAATTATACTCCTAAGTACCCTAACCATCTTAAAACATTAATTTAAACCCGACTGATTTCAAAACTGCTTTGACCTCCGACTGTTGTAACCTGTTTTTAACCCACTTTCCGACCTCCAATTTAGTTCTCGTTTCTTGCATTTGAAGTTTTTATAACTCTATATATGATCAAAACAATGGACCAAAAATTCTGCCCAGTTTTTAAAAACCCAAACATGATTAAACCCTTTAATCATCATTAAACCTCATAATAACCTAATTAATTGAATATTAAGAACCATAATATTAGTAATTACAGAAATCATCATTCCTAGTATGAAACCCTAATCAAAAATCAAAAATCCTAAACCCTAATCCACCATACTAGGTTAGATACGTAAATTTAACGTTAATCGAGCTAGTTTAATTACATACCTTTAACCCTTATGCAATATTTCGGTTTTGATCTTCCCCCATGGATGTTTCAACTGATATTAGGTATATTGTAGGGTTATGGGTCATTTTTAGGGGTCTAGGGGTGTTTATATAGGATTTGGTAACCTCCTTAACAAGTTTGAGCCCAAAAGGGACTCTACTTGGGCCTTTCCTACCCGTTTCCTTCCTTTAGTCGGCCATAACAGCCCATCACGACCCACCCCCTTAAATTTGGGTTATTTACACTCTCCCGATTCTATTTATGTTTACGTATACTTCCATACACTTCTGGGTCGAAACCGGACACCCTTTCGCTAATTTTTCGACTTTCTGCGTAATTTTCGATCTTAACTTTATTTTTAAAACTTTCCTAAAATAGAAAACTCCTATAATACATAGAATATAGATAATATATATCTAATGTACATATATCACGTATGATAAATACACAAAATCCTACGAAAACGATAATTCAACTTTCACGAAATTTTCGCGTGATCTCATTTCATTTCACTTCATTTCATTTCATTTCACTTCATTTCATTTCATTTCACTTCATAGTCACTATAACGTGAGCTTATGATTCATGAAATAACCATTCATCGATTTACTTAAGAGCACTTCGTACTCATAAACGATGTCCAAACCATCCTTATTCACACCAAATAAACACGTAAACACATAAAACACATAGTCACACATAACACCCTAAAAATACGACTAAGTGACGAACCTCAAAACCACGATTGTCACATTACTCCCTCCTAATAGAAATCTCGTCCCGAGATTTACTCCTTAGGATCAAACACACAATCAATAAATCACATGAGGATACTTGTTCTAATTGAACTCCTCTCATTTCCACGTGAACTTTAGTTCATGACTCAAATTACTAGATATATTAACCAACAATATTTAAATTCATTACCAAACTCTTGACTTCACAGCCCATAAATCTCACAAATGAATCTTTGACAAATCGAAGACTCTTATTAACACTAATCCCAAATAACCGTATATGCAAATATGCATTCTCAAACCACATTTCCCAAATCTTAATACATGAAATATATCATGTACACCACCTAATTCCCTAGGTAATTCTATACCCATAAGCTATTGGTCCAATCTTTCCAAAGATCATAAATGGACATACAAAACTCGACATCAACTTTTCTCTTTTACCAAAACATGGCGCCCGTTACTATGGGTGAAACTTTCTACATAACTTTGTCACTAAACTGTAGTGGTTTCCTCCTTTTTAACATATCATCTCTTGTTTCTCTCGTTCTTTCCACAAACACCATTATTATATTAGCAACCTCTTTCACCAATTCTAGTCCGCAATAGGGGAAACTCACCCTATCCTTCCATATAGTGCCTCAAATGGCATTCATCGACTTCTAGTATGATAACTATCATTATATGAAAACTCAAACATTGCTAACGAGTTTACCACCTCCCTCTAAATCAGTCACCCAAGCTCTCAAGATGACTCCTATACTTGTAGGAATTTCGCACTTCATCCATCCATTTTCAGTTAGGCGGATATACTCATGTCCAATCATGTTCATCAACTCCCTTTAGTCATACGGAAAACTACTTAAAAATTCCAATTTCCTTACACAAGTGACCTATGACGATATTTCACATATTGATTAGTTTATCACAACGAGGCTCTTCCAATCCAAATCAACTTATGATCTATACACATCACTAAAAGGATGGTTATCTCAGTTAGTCTATCAACTGCCATCCAAACCCATGCTACAACAACTTCCATAAAATATGGATGGATCATTAGTAGCACCTATACACTTCTTTCTCACTTTTCTCCATGAAAGATTTTTTTCCCTGATACTCAACACTTCCTTTATACCTACACAATGTCTTACCTTCAAGGTCATAGTGCTCCTCATCTTGTCTCAGTTAGACCAAGCCCTTCGTCTCTCATGACACATCACATATATAACTCCTCAACCATTCGATTATCGATACTAAGCCTTCCAATCAAACAGTATAGGTCAGTACCATTTCCTTTCCACACTACAACAATATTAGCATGCTTAGTGCCTTAGTCTACTCATTAGGCTATACCAAAGTTTTACCTTTGGTTCCTATCTCGACCTATTTCATTCATGATTCTCATCTATCCATACTTCCTTCTTCTTCCTCGGCTCATGACATACATAACGATGTTATGCTTCCCGTCTTTCAAGTCATCTATACCTCAAAATTTTTCCAAGTAGCTTCACTTGTTTTTCCTCACGACCAGTTCTCCTACTCCCTCCTAATAGGGACAGACTAGAGTTTTATGTGATCCCATGCGGATCACACTCTCATCTTATACCCATATTAGTTTCTATTTGTCTAAACTAAGCCATATTTTAAATTCTTATTCAAATCTCATACTTCTATTTTGATCTTGCACCCAACATGAGGTACTTCAATCATCATCTTCTAGGAATACTTGGTTCTCTCCTTCCATGGTTCTCCCTAATTCCTACACTATCCTGTCCAACAGAAATTCCATACTTCATTCATTAAATCTATGGAAATTGCTAGTGCATTGGATAATGCATAACTGTCTCTTCCAAAGATCTTTCATAACACCTTCACAAAACCGACTCTCTAATCACTTCTCCATGAACTTATTCAGCTCAGCTTCACTACTCATCCCTCGATATTGATTGCCACAAAAATTCTATCCACGTAGTCACTCGACTCCCCTTGTTACCTCCACGAGTTCTTAATCTCCCATGTTATGTATTCAATTAATCACTATCCACTAGTTCAGCTCTTTGTAACTCCACTCTGGTACTCGATCTGTCCTTCTTCGTCACGAGCCATACGGAGATTCCTTCGAAATCTCTTGCTTCCTTCTAGCAGTCGGCACGTAGTCCTTTCAGCTCCTTGATTCACGATGTAGCTCTTCACGCACTCCTTCTCGTCTCTATGATGTTACCTAGGAACTTCACACTACCCAGTAGCCTCTAACTTCAACTCATCTACTACAATATTTCTAAAGGTACTTCAACCCCTCAATAGCTCACTCTTCCTTACTTGTTGTAATCACCATTAATCAGCCTCCTACCAATCATTCTTTCACATCTATGTTTTCCTTCACGTGTCTACTACTACCTCGCCTGCATAACTATACCAATTCCCTTGTGTGTTATTTGCCCAATCTTTCCATTAGTAGAAATTTTCTACTCTACCCTCACATCTGTTGGTACTTTCATCAATCTCCTAATGGTACTTCAACCAACTTCTTATAGCATGACATCTCGTTCCCATGACCAGTCAACTAACTTTACTTACTCCCTTATTCTCGTAACCAATCTAAGTTTCAAAACTCCGCAAATCTAAATCATTCCTTCAACACAACCTGTAAACCAAAACACATCTCTCCATTCTAATATCTAACCATAAGTAATACTACCCAACTCGATCCTCTCATCCTAACGTTTCCACAACCGCATAACTAAATCAACCATGATGTGTACCAAAAGAATTCCTACACTATCCTGTCCAACAGAAATTCCATACTTCATTCATTAAATCTATGGAAATTGCTAGTGCATTGGATAATGCATAACTGTCTCTTCCAAAGATCTTTCATAACACCTTCACAAAACCGACTCTCTAATCACTTCTCCATGAACTTATTCAGCTCAGCTTCACTACTCATCCCTCGATATTCATTGCCACAAAAATTCTATCCACGTAGTCACTCGACTCCCCTTGTTACTTCCACGAGTTCTTAATCTCCCATGTTATGTATTCAATTAATCACTATCCACTAGTTCAGCTCTTTGTAACTCCACTCTGGTACTCGATCTGTCCTTCTTCGTCACGAGCCATACGGAGATTCCCATCATAGTGCTTGTCACCTCTCCAGCCCTTTCAACTTCTATGACTCCTTCGAAATCTCTTGCTTCCTTCTAGCAGTCGGCACGTAGTCCTTTCAGCTCGTTGATTCATGATGTAGCTCTTCACGCACTCCTTCTCGTCTCTATGATGTTACCTAGGAACTTCACACTACCCAGTAGCCTCTAACTTCAACTCATCTACTACAATATTTCTAAAGGTACTTCAACCCCTCAATAGCTCACTCTTCCTTACTTGTTGTAATCACCATTAATCAGCCTCCTACCAATCATTCTTTCACATCTATGTTTTCCTTCACGTGTCTACTACTACCTCGCCTGCATAACTATACCAATTCCCTTGTGTGTTATTTGCCCAATATTTCCATTAGTAGAAAATTTCTACTCTACCCTCACATCTGTTGGTACTTTCATCAATCTCCTAATGGTACTTCAACCAACTTCTCATAGCATGACATCCCGTTCCCATGACCAGTCAACTAACTTTACTTACTCCCTTATTCCCGTAACCAATCTAAGTTTCAAAACTTCGCAAATCTTAATCATTCCTTCAACACAACCTGTAAACCAAAACACATCTCTCCATTCTAATATCTAACCATAAGTAATACTACCCAACTCGATCCTCTCATCCTAACGTTTCCACAACCGCATAACTAAATCAACCATGACGTGTACCAAAAGAATTCCAAACGATCGCGTCCCATAATAAATATAGGGTAAACCGAAAGATCAACCATAATGAACCCTAGCCAAAACAACTGAAAACGAAACAGCGTAATCCAAAAGATTCAATGGAGTGTGCCAACAACGAAAAATTAGACTCGTGACGGTTAGTATTACCAAATTTCGATACCTCAGAAAATTTTAAACTTTCGCCCCATTTAGTTACTCCTCATAAGAACCAAACTTCAATACTACTAAAATCAGTCATATTCGTTTTAAACAATAAACTCATCTTTTATCTTCATTATTTTATCAAAGATATCAACTAGTTAGTATAGTACAATCTTATTCTAACCATTATCTTGTTTACCCATATTAAACTTATTTCACTTGTTATTATGAAACCAATACATGTTTATAAAATATAGTGTTTTTTTCATTTTATTCTATATTATTATTATTATTATTATTATTATTTTATAAAATCCATTTAGGTTGGTTATAACAAAACTACTACACGTTTACAAGGTGTGGTGTTATTATTATCATTACTATAAAAATTCTCCCTTTTTACTCTTTTCGTTTAGTTAAATACTTCTAAAATTTTAACTCCACTTAAGAATTTTTTTGTAAAATTTCTTTACCCCTTTAAAATGTATTATCACATGTTACATAGAAAACTAATCCAATTATTATCAAGACAAAATTGTTTTTATAGCTTACTACCACAAACTAAAAAAATGTAAGTCACGATATCATACCATACACTTACAAATTATTTTTCAAAATCGTTTTCCTATAATTAGCCACACTTATTTGTAAGAAAGTTTAGTAGTTCTCATTAATTAAAATACATACCCGATTGTCGACACACATCAAAAGACTCAAAACGTCATTGGAACTCCATCAAACTCCAGCACCATAAAACATGAGCAAACACAAGGTACGTTCAAGTTATAATAACTACTGAACGACCATATATCATAAATTAACACATACTAGTGTATATACATCCGCATATATATACCTATTAAATCACCCAAAACATACTCGTTACCATACATGTCAGATCAATCAATCGCGTCATACACTCGTTTTTCCATACGAGTAATCACCATCTTACCACAAGGCATAAAACCCATCACTAAAACCAGTCCATATCGTGTGACCCCATAATCACACAACATGAGTATAACCCAAAACATATAACACACTCAAAAATAGCCATATGGTAGACAGCCGTTACATAAACCCATACATTATACATATACTAAAAATCCACATCTCATCATATATAAGCATGTACTAACCCTCTTTCATGTAATCATACTTTAGAACCCATTGAAGTTGTGGTACTTGTATAACTATATTGGCCACCATACTTATACAATTACCCTTTCCTCAATGCACTCCCTCCTATGATGACACTTATAAGAATCAATACAACATATAACACATAAATCCATCTACTCACATAAGCTCATTACAACATAAACAATAAGGTCCAAAACTTCATCTATTAAAATAATATAGTCAAACTCTTGGAATACATAATTCCATAGTCTAGCTAAAACAGTATAGACAAACTCCAACACAACATCATAACCAGTTATAAGTCATGTCGCCCATAAGAGTGGAACCAACTTAAAATCCTTCCTATCCACCTACTCCTAGTAACTCGAATCACCACATGATTCTTATAGAACATGACTTAAACATCAAAAGAAAAATACTATACATTAGGTACACCAAATAACTTACTATGGTGAAAGTAATTTATATATCAAAAGCAAAACAGAAATTAACAGGTGACTAAGTATGGGAAACTACACTTTAACTCATACTAGTCAAAATTCACAAAAAATAAAATTTAGGAAAATACAATCAAGACCACACGTAATCCTATGAGGCTTATATGCAGGGATCCTTAAGCTATAGACTAGGCTGGGCAACCTAATTCTCTATAACCATTGGCTCTGATACCATTCGGTCACACCCCACCATGGCAGAATATGGGGCGCGACGTATGGATATCATCACAACAATAACGTGTCTATAGAGATAACTAAATGAAATGGAAATATCATAAATGGTGACACAATGTCATGAAGATATCTCAAATAATGCAGGCGTCTAGGTAAGTAGGTAACAGGTCTACCTCTTACCAAAGATATACAATTAACAAATAACAAACATATAGGTGTCTACAAAGAATCACTTATTCAAACATAAATAAAGACTAAGAGGAAAGGGGGTTCCTTCAAATGAAATCCTTAGCCTTCCAGCTAGCCACTCCTATTCTCACGCTTAACCACATTCTCACCTGAAAGAGACACTAAAACACGTCAACATAAAGTTGGTGAGAGTCATAGGTTTAGACTCCAACGCCAAATCAGTTATAAGCTGTGAATAACAACCATTAACAAAATATCATATGGACAATGTGCTACAATTATGTATTAACAACTAGCATTCAAGATTAACCAATCACCACAAATCCAAGGCTCCAAGCCTTACCAATAACCACAATTCCAAGGCTCCAAGCCTTACCAATAACCATAATTCTAAGGCTCCAAGCCTTACCAATAACCATGGTCCCATAGGCGCCCATAAACCTATGAACCAATCCCAAGGCCCCGCCTTGTCAACATCCCCTTGGTACCAAGTCAAACCACAATAACTGAGACGGTACGTGTCTCCCGATCTAAATCATAAACACAATCAAGAATCACATAGCAGTTAATCACATAAGTGTACACACAAGTCCGTCATAAACCATAAAAACATTCACAACATTCTTTACAAAACCATATAGTGTCTCTTCCATCCCATCTGGAAATCAAATCATAAAAAGAAATGGGACTATGAAACTCACCTGAATAAGCTTCTCCAAGTATCCGCGCTCTAGCAAAAATCTAAACACACAACGTATACAATCAAGACATGAACCACATACCAAAATGGATCATCAATCTATGATGGATATATAACCTTATCCTACCACTTAACCCCATTTATATGCCATATGAATCTCATTATATCCCTCTATAAAGCCCTTAACTTAGTTTAGTTCATAACTTGCCCTGTTAACATTTAACCCAAAACAGTCCCGTTTTTCATACTTTAAACTATTGGTCGAACACCCCCTTAACCAAAATAACATGCCCTGTAAAAGAAACACTATTCCCTTACAGGTGTTAGCTAACTCTCCCTTTTGGACGCAACCTTAAAGCTACTGTTAAGGCCTCCATATATATATATATATATATATATATATATATATATATATATATATATATATATATATATATATATATATACTTTTACCTATCCAGAATTTACTGATTTTGAACATATAAAAATTTTGTTATGATCAGAGGGTCTTACCCTAACCCATTTGTTTATCCCTCATCCAGATCTTGTATTTAATATATAATCTAAGTCTCATGTTCGTTTTAAGGTCCAATTATACTCCTAAGTACCCTAACCATCTTAAAACATTAATTTAAACGCGACTGATTTCAAAACTGCTTTGACTTCCGACTGTTGTAACCTGTTTTTAACCCACTTTCCTACCTCCAATTTAGTTCTCGTTTCTTGCCTTTGAAAGCCAACTCAATTAACTTTCCAGGGACATAAGATTCGAAAATTAAAAGTTTTTCTAACTCTATATATGATTAAAACAATGGACCAAAAATTCTGCCCAGTTTTTAAAAACCCAAACATGATTAAACCGTTTAATCATCATTAAACCTCATAATAACCTAATTAATTGAATATTAAGAACCCTAATATTATTAATTATAGAAATCATCATTTCTAGTATGAAACCCTAATCAAAAATCAAAAATCCTAAACCTTAATCCACCATACTAGGTTAGATACGTAAATTTAACGTTAATCGAGCTAGTTTAATTTCATACCTTTAACCCTTATGCAATATTTCGGTTTTGATCTTCCTCCATGGATGTTTCAACTGATATTAGGTATATTGTAGTGTTATGGGTCGTTTTTAGGGGTCTAGGGGTGTTTATATAGGATTAGGTAACCTCCTTAACAAGTTTGAGCCCAAAAGGGACTCTACTTGGGCCTTTCCTACCCGTTTCCTTCCTTTAGTCGGCCATAACAGCCCATCCACGACCCAACCCCTTAAATTTGGATTATTTACACTCTTCCCTTCTATTTTATGTTTACCTATACTTCCATACACTTCCGGGTCGAAACCGGACACCCTTTCGCTAATTTTTCGACTTTCTGCGTAATTTTCGATCTTAACTTGATTTTCAAAACTTTCCTAAAATAGTAAACTCCTATAATACATAGAATATAGATAATATATATCTAATGTACATATATCACGTATGATACATACACAAAATCCTACGAAAACGATAATTCAACTTTCACGAAATTTTCACGTGATCTCATTTAATTTCACTTCATTTCATTTCATTTCACTTCATTTCATTTCATTTCACTTCATTTCATTTCATTTCACTTCATAGTCACTATAACGTGAGCTTATGATTCATGGAATAACCATTCATAGATTTACTTAAGAGCACTTCGTACTCATAAACGATGTCCAAACCATCCTTATTCACACTAACTAAACACGTAAACACATAAAACACATAGTCACACATAACATCCTAAAAATATGACTAAGTGACGAACCTCAAAACCACGGTTGTCACACATACCATTTGCACTAATTTTTGTCAGTCCACAAGGTTGATTGTGTAACACATACTTGTTTGTGTTTGTGGTTTTGTGTTTTAAACAGGTTCTCTCACTCTATTATTGATCTTGGTGCATGGTTATGCTGTAGAACCACACCAAGAATCACCATCATATAATTCCATTCAAGACTCCTTGGTTTGAGCCTAGTTGTTGGCCAAATCCAAGGAAGTATTGCTGACCTTGCTTGGATGCAAAGCAAGGCAGGTTTACCCTTTTTCTCTCTTTTTAAATTCCATGCCTGAAAAACTTTCATGCTAAGTGAATTTATTGAATTCTGATATATGACTTTATTTGGTGCTTGAAACCTGCATCTTAGGTGTTAGTAGTTATAGATTGATGCTTGTTTAAGTTTGTCTAGGTGGATTGAACACTTTGGCTTTGTTAAATCTGGATTTAAGTTTTAATAGGGTGTTTGGGATTGCTTGTTGTGTAAAGATTTGGTAGTAACTGAGTAGATCTAAGAGTCACTTTGTGTTTGGTTCTGTTATTAAGTCGTTAAGTGATATAAATTGCATAAATTGGGACTAAAACACTTAATCTGGATCTTTGTTTTAAACAAGTTTGTTTTAGGTCTTGGTGTAGTACATTTTGGTTCATAGCTAGATAAGGGGTAGGTCAAGGGTCGTGTAGCATTGATATATTGTTTGTGCAATCTGATAGCCCTATTTGGTCAATTGAATTTCACCATAGTGTAAAGTAGATCAGCAACTTGTGTATTTGTGCCTACCAATTGCATCAGTAAGTCACATAGGCCTGATACTAGTTCAAATCTTGTGATTAATGCATGAAACTTGTTCAAATGCCATGCTTAGGGTAGTAGAATGATTATGATGTCTGTTTTATGCTTTTGATACATTTTTGTTGGCCTAATCTTGCTTAAAACACTTGCATAATCACCAGACCTAGCTTATCTTGCATATCTGAGCACTAATTGATTAAACTGTATCAGTTGGCTGTGTGATTTGTGTGTTTTCTTGCTTGTTTGTGACTCCCTACAACTCACTGGTTGTAGGGATGCCTTTATTATCCAAAAACACTCACTGAATCAAGCTCAAAAGAGCATTCTCATTTCTACCAGTGGGAACTCCTTTCCTACTGCTGGTAGCCACTGATAGCTTTAATTTTTGGTCAGCTTATTTAAAAGTCATTCTAGCTTATTCTATTGTGCAATAACTTATTTTTTGTAATCAGTCTTACTTATTTCATCCCGTAAGCTAGTTTGGGAGTTTGTAGCTTTTAGTTTTAAGGTTTTACTAGAAAACGAACTAGTTTGTCTTTTTCAAAAGTGCTTATCAACTCATTCAGCATATTTTTCTTTTCTAATTGGGAATTTTAAGATTGATCTATCTTAGTTAAGTCATTTAGAACCTTGTGCAAGAAAAATAAAGTCTCGAAATGGTCTATAAATAAAAAATGACTATTTTGTCTTTTAGTGAAAAGTTACTTTGCTTATTTCTGGCTTATTGAGTGTGCTTTTTCAAAATTCCTTTTTACAAACATATTTATAATCCCAAGAGAAGGTTGTGTGTCAATTTTCAGCTTATGGCATTAGCTTATGGCTTAATGTGCTTAATGGCCCATTAAGAATAAGTTGGGTGTTTATTAAGCTATGATAAGCTCACTTTCAGCTTTTAGGCCTTTAGAGTTTTTTGTTTAAAATCAAATTTTAAGCTAGACTAGAGTTTTCGGGCTTAATTGGTTGACTTTTTGCTTACTGGGCCAAAAAGCCCATTTATTTGGACTCTTTTTGAATTTGGCCCATTTGAGGGCCCAATAGGGGTATTTAGGTCATTTCACTTTCATTTCTGGTTTTATTAGGTTATAACAAACTAGTTTGCAAGTTTTTAGAATTTTTTATAAATTTTGAATTTTTAATATTATTTTAATATTTATTTTTAGTTTTTAATTATTTTAAATAGTTTTAATAGGTTTAAAACTTTACAAAAATAGTTTTTAGCTTAACTTAAATATATTTGAGGCTTACAAAGTGAAAAATATTTGTTTGGGCTTTTTGTTAATTTATTTAATTTTTAGGGCTTTAATTAGCATTTAAAGATTAAATATTAATTAATTTAAAAAGTTTCAAGAAGTTTTTGTCATTTTTAAACCTTAGTTATATTTTTAGGAATATTTGTGATTTTTTGGGAATTTTTAGAGTAATTTTTGTTTTTACCTAGATTTGCGTGAATCCGCGTTTTTCGTAGTTTAATTTTAATCGTAACCGTCATCATTTTTACTTTTCTTTCTTCTCATCAATATTAATCTCAAATATTAACAAGTTTAACACACACATTAATCCTCCTCGAGAACAAACTCACACAAAGGGTCATAAGTGTTTACGTTTTCCTAAACGTACGCTTAGTACTTACCGCTTCTACGTTGTTTTTCCTAAAACACGTATTTTTACCGCAATCATTTTGGCGCCGCTGCCGGGGAGGTGTGTTTAGCCGTATTTATTTATCATGTTTATTTGAGTGTTTACGTTTTTATCGTAAATACTTCTTTTTATTTTTCTATACTATTAGCCATACAAATAAATCGTGTTAAATAGAAATCTATTAACACAAAATCATTTTCTCGTTTTATTGTGCATAATATATTGTATTTACGTAGAACAATTAACACACAATAATTATCCAAATACGCGAGAAATCGCAATAGTGGGCGTTCCGGTCACTATTAAGCATATCGAATTCAACGAAATTCAAAGGCAAAATAGATAAATACTCTTAATTGATTTAATCTCGATAAATACAAGCTATTAGATGGGTATAAGGCGGTTGTATTTCACGACCTAAAGAAAAAAGGCTCTTAAGTGCTTCGCGCCGCCTCGTTTTCTCCGCTCGCTTGTGCGTATTTTGAAAGTGACGATTAATTAGGGGTTTGCAAAATCAAGTATTATTAATCTATTTTTGTGAGTTTACATTATTGAACCCTCGAAATGTTTTGGCGTTCCGCCAACGTATCAAAGTCGAACGAAGGTTTTTACTTCACGTAACTGCTTTCACTCCTCTTGGATTCATTAATCGAGACCTTTGATTAGTGGATAGTTTTTGTAGATTAATTTCTACGTAATACACAAAAATCCCAAAAAATTGAAAAACCAAAAACACAAAAATAATCTTCTACTTTCCCTCTATTTTCATAATTCTCTTCTTTAACCCTCTAATTTGTTTAATCTCATTACGATTTCCATGTTTCATCATGTCGGATGATGATGGTTACTACTCGTGTTCGTATTGTGGAGGACCGCCCGATGGTGGTAATTGTTATAATTGCGAGATTTTAGGAGGAAGGGAGGGTTATATCTACAACTCTCCTCAAAACAACAATGGTGACGGATTTCAATCCTACGACCAAGGTCACCAATCATTTTCGTTTTATTCTCGAATGATTCGTCTTAGTATTGTGATAATAATCAAGATGATGAAACGAATCAAAACGCCTATGGTTACGAATTCTAATCATATGACCATACTCCACAACCACCCTCGTCTTATTCATGTGATTTTTGTGGTTTGGAACACGATTTCAGATTTAGTTGTACGAATAACTATAATGACCACGAACCGAATCCTAATTTCTATGACCAATCTTCGCAATACCCACCGTCATATTCATGTGAGAATTGTGGAAACGAACCTCATTATGGATATAATTGTCAACCGATGAATCAAAATACGTCTTTCGACAATCAATTCAACGGATTTGACGAATCACCTCCACAAGATATGAATAACAATTGTGATAAAGGGAATTTTTATCCACACAACGAACCAGATTTTTCTCAAAATCCGTGTTGCGACAATTGTGGGGGGGGGGGGGGGGGGGGCTCATAATACTTATTCTTGCCAACCAATGGATTATGATGAGCCCAATTCATGCTATAATTCCGGTTTTGATATTTTGAGGCCCCACCATGCAATCTCGATCATCAAAATTCTCATGAGCTCGATCCATGTTACAATTCCGATTTTGACCAATCATCTCCACAACATGTTTTCGATAATGATCTCAGTTCTAGCCGCATCGACGATTATTGTAGTCGCATCGCCAAAAATACTAGTCGCATCAAGGAACGAAATGAAATGCTCTATCAACTAATTATGGAAGGAATAAATAACCCAGTTGTTGAAGAAGTTGAAAAGAGCATCGAAGATAAGGAAATGAGGGTGTCAACGAACGAGGTTTTTGAAAATGATTTCGAAAATAAACAACAAGAAAAACTCGTAGCACGCATTGGAACGATGAATGTTAAACCTTTGGAACCTAATTTTTCTAGAAAAAAGATGAAATTATCGAAGATTTTCTAAATCAAAATACACCAAATTTTGACGAAGAAATTCCGTTAAGTGATTTTGAAAAAGAATAATTTTATAAGGTTTTAAGGAAAATCGTTGTCCCCTTGATTTTTGAAGTTTATCAAAATTTAATTCCGGAGGGATTCGTTACTACTATTTCTACGTCTTTTGAGAACCCGCATTTAATCCATCCGAAGGACCAATTTAAAACCATCAAGGCTACAACGTCTCGTGAGGAGCCTTTTACTCCTAATCCCACACCGTGTGAGATTGTGGATTTATCATGTGAGAAGTCCACTGATGGCCTTGCTCACATTGATACATTTTTGACACCGACGTCGAAACCACTAAGGCAAAATCTTCAAATGAAGAGCTAATATATTGATTTTGTTCAGTTAAAAAGTTCTTTGATGTGTGTCTAATCGAATTGATTTCCGGCTTTAAGTATGACTCTATTGTTCTTGGTGAAACAAATATTTTTGGTTGTTTTTAAATAAATGTGCAAAACAATTAAAGTAAATGACTTGAAAGTAAATCTAAGACTAATTTAAAAGTAAAGTGCAAGTATTAAAAAGCTTGACTGAAATTAAAGGGCACTAAACGTAAATAACGCAAACTTAAAACTAACTAAGGCAAACTTAAAACGCAACTAAAACTTAAATTAAAGCAAGGCTAAAATAAAGCTAAGGCAAATAAACTTAAAGTGCAACTAAATAAAAGGTGGGAAAAATTAAGCTTGAAAAATTAAATATTTAAAAACAAATACTAAAAAGAACCTGAAAGAAATCCTTGATTCGGAAGTTTTGGTTCGGAAGATGTTGATTCGGAACTCTTCCGAATGAATTGCTTGACTCGGAAGTTCTTGATCCGGAACTTTGGTTGGGAAGATCTTGAGTTCCGAATGAACTACTCTTGAGTCGGAACTTTCGTTCGGAAGTCTTGATCCGGAACTTTCGTTCGGAAGTCTTGATCCGGAACTTTCGTTCGGAACTTTCAATGTTCCGAATGAGATTGCTGATCCGGAACTTGTCCTTGGTCCGGAAGTTTTCGTCCGGAAGATTTCGTCCGGAACTTTCGTTCAGAAGATTTCGTCCGGAACTTTCGTTCGGAACACTTCCGAATAAAACACTTGGCTCGGAACTTAGAATGTTCCGAATGAAGCTCTTGCCCTTGTTGGTTCGGAAGTTTCCTGGGAATGATCAGACACAGAAACAAACACCCCCGAAGAACAAGGGATTACAGTAACAACGAATCTACCACAAATTAATCAAAATCAAACAAAAGATTTAACCAAACTAATAACAAAACATTCAATAATCATAAACAAACAATCTAAAACAATAAAACTAACAAATCTAACCACAATAATCAAAAACCCACTTGATCAAAATAAGAACATGAACATGAACACAAGCATAAACATAAAAATCAAAGATTAAGAAAGGTAGATAGGAGATTAACAAGATAAAATAAAGATTGACAAGAATTAAAATGGAAACTTACTTGAAATTAAAGGAATTTAAGGTGTAAGACAAGGTATTTAAATTTGACAAGTAATTAAATTGACATGAATTTAAAGGTGCAAGGTAAATAAATGGAAGACTAATTGTCACACTTAGCCAACAAAGAAAATAATTAACTAGCCTAAACTATATATAGGGGAGGATTAGGAAGCTTCCTCCCCTCTTTCCTTTTCTCTTAATTACAAGATTAAGTCCTTCCTTCTTTAATCTTCATTAATTGCACCATTAGTCCTTTATTCTTCTAATCTTCTTTAAACTTGGACTTTTAATGACTTTGGCTCGGGATTTCTTTGAACTCGTCTTTTTAATTCTTCAATAAAGTAGACTTGAGTTCCTCGGCTTTAAGTAAACTTCCGTCTTTTGACTTTTTCTTCGATAAATCTTCAGAATTGGTCTTGGACTTCCGTTCTTTATGCACTCTTGACTTCTTGACTTCGTCTTTCATCTTTTTCTTTAATAAAAGCCCGTGAATGCCCTTGTTTTCTCCACTTTTCACCTTTTCGTCCTAAATCACAACAAAAACACAAACCACGCATAATTCCGACATAAAAGACATAAAATACACGTTTTGGCTCGGTTATTATTGTAATTAAGTGGTAGAAAGGATGGGTGTTTACACACCTATCAAATCCCCTACACTTGACCATTGCAATGTCCTCATGCAATGCATTAGTTACAAAGCACGTTTAGACTTTTCATCATAATCAATCCATAGTGGCCTTTATTAAAAAGATAGAAAATTACAAACATTGGAAGTAAATAAATCAAAAGCATACCTTGGGTTTTGGAAATGTTATGAACAATCATTATCCTCAAGTTTTCACTTTCTCCAAACCAAGCTTAAAAACGAGATCACTGTTATTATAAGTTAGTAAACTAACACGAACTCATGTGGGCCAATTACTCACTTAGACTCCCTTATTCCTAGGTGTATCTCTTATATTTTATTGTCGTCTTGAATGATCATGAGGATGCATTGTTGACTGATTTCGATAGTTATTTATTCCGAAAATAAAGTGAACGATTTAATCAATATTTAGCTAAAGGACAAAATCTTTTAAAACTGCTTCTCGGGACCTCATAAAGTTCATATCTTGGCATAACTCGTTTCGCGATTTGAGACCTTTCTCGGACCGATATTTGGCAGCAACTTCATACTTCAAACCTTGAGAGACGTTCATGAAATAATGGTCTTCTCTTCATTTAGTAATTTCTTCACTTGAAGTTTTGAGAGATTCATACTTGGACCACGACTTCTTCATTTTTCTCCAATCTTTATTTTGGACTTTGATATACAACGATCCGCCTCCTTTTATGACTTGGATCTATTTATCCTCATACCTTGTTAGGGTCTTTTCGGATACACTTCTCCATGACTTTTGGGGAGTTTTTGCTTTACGTCGTGTGTCTCGATCCTTCATATTGATTTTCGATAAATGATTCTTCACATCACTTTGGATCTTTAGCAACAAAATATAGCCCTCATGCCTTGTTAGGGCCTTTTCGGACTTGCCAATCTTCGCATCCCGCTTCAATAAGTTATGCCTTGGCTATGAACTCTAATCCATACCGAGCAACTTTTAAACGATCTTGGGCTAGAAGCTAAGTAACTTTTCAAATCGTACAACCTTATTTATTGCAGATAAATTTATTAACAAGCGATGGGAGAATAGGCTTATAATTAACTCACATAAATTCACGAAAGAATACCGAACTTATAAATGGCTCTATCATCTCTCGTTCTCCACAGTTTAAAATCTCAAAGAATGAGACTCGTGGATACTTAGCCTATTAAATCAGAGTTTTGGGTTTTCGAGTCGCCTATAGGATCTTGCAAATTCTTAGACTTTTTCAAGTTTAGAAATCGCATTTTAAAGTTCCCTTGATAAACGACTCTCTAGGATCAATTATAGGAACTTGCGAAAAGTTCTTGTTCTTAACCCGTGAGAGTTAAGACTTTCGCGTTTTATAGCTCCCTATATAAAAGCCTAGCAAAACTTGACTTAAACACGTTAAGGATACTAGCTAGAGTAAACTTAGATAAGTAAACTCGGATTGAGTCAAAAGATTCACAACGTTTGAAAATTAAAACCACTTTATTAAACATTTATTCTAATAAGGAAAGAAAATAACTATACAAAGGGAAAAACTAATAGGCCAAAATAGATCAAAAATTTTGAAAAATGTCGAAAAATTGATTTTCTGGTTAAAATGAGGACAAATACAAGGAAAAGACCACTTAACTTCGATAGAAGTCCCCCCTACACTTAATATAAACATTGTCCTCAATGTTTAAGCATGTGGGAGTAAACTCCCCTACACTTAGGACATTGTGCACTTTGTTTAAATCTTGCTAAGGAAAGGACAACTAAAGAGATTCCTATTTTAATATTGAGAAAATATAAAATAGTGAATCGAAAAGAGTTTAGGATAGAACCGGGATGAAGTGAATACGGAATCACGGGTCGTCAAGAATCATCAAGAGTGGATCATTGAGCGCGAATCCCTGATTATAAGAAAGGAGGAGAGGAAATAGCAAACCAACGGGTCTCCCCTACACTTATGATAAAGAAAGCGAAAAGATAGATGCATGGGTTGCCTCCCAAGAAGCGCTTGATTTTTGTTAACTGAGTCGTGAGCCTGACTCGACCTTGATTATCAACGGAAGAAGCATGAAACATATCCACCAGGATCAAATACATAGTTTTCGTCCATCAAATAGCACAAGCTTAAGGCGAACAAGGCAAGCCAAAGAAGAAGTGGCAAGGTTCCCTTAAGCAAAGATGGAGCACGGTGGAAGCAAGGGTGAAGTGGTGCAAGCAGATTTCCATAAGTTCCAAAGATATTTCCTTTTATTTCATCAGGTGGATACTCAGATGGCTTAAAGATTGCAATACCGGGGTCGAATACCTTTTCCTTTAGGGGAAAATAGCACTCAGGCTCAGCAGAGTGTGAAGAAGATCCGCGAAGAAGCACAACCTCGTCCTCAGAAGGCGGACAAAGAGGTGTTAACTCATACGTGCTGCGGATATCGGTGTCGACCGGTTTCTTCTCCTTTGAAAGAATGTTCTTCAAATCCAAAGTAGGATCAAGACGATAATCTTCAAAATCATAAGGAGGAGCATCACTCTCATGAGGGAAGTAAGTGTTGAGAAATTCAGAGAAATCTTCCTCAAATGAGTAATCGTCCAAAGTAGGATCGAGTGATGGCGGAGGATCTTCATCATGTGAAGAATCGCTCGAAAGAGTATCGGCCTCATCAAAATCATCGAAAGTGGGCATCTCAGGATACTCAGAAGTACAATCATCAAAATCATCCGAATCTGAGCTAGAATCATCATCATCATAAGCATCAAAGACCGGTGGAGAATCATAAATGGGAGAAGCTTCCAAAGTGGGGAGAGAATCATCCACATCATCATGAAAAAGTGGATTATCGATGAAAGAGTCGAATAGAGGATTGTCGTAGACGACAAAGTCATCAAGCACATTAATCATATTCACTGATTCTCGTCCAAAAGATTTGCCTGTAAGCTTCCCCATTTTAAAAACTTTTGAATCATTCCCGACTCTTAAGATTAACTCGCCTGCGGCCACATCAACTAAAGTTCGTCCGGTTCTCAAGAATGGCCGACCATGTATTAAAGGAATACGAGGGTCCATTTTATAATCAACGACGACAAAATCGACCCGGAAAGTAAATGTGCCAACTTTAATGAACACGTCTTCGGCTATACCAACGGGGTAAGCGAAAGTTCGATTTGCAAGTTCAAGAGTCATCTTTGTTGGAGTGAGGTCGGGCAATGATAGTGTTTTCCAAACACTCAAAGGCATAAGATTAATACTAGCCCCGAGATCAACAAGGGCAGTAAATTCTTCAGTTTTGTTGAACACGCAAGGCAACACAAAACGACCGGGATCTCCAAGCTTTTCCGGAAGTTCTTTAAGAATAACTGCAGAGCAGTTATCATTTAAGCGTGTGTTGGCGAGTTCAATCAGCTTCTCCTTCTTGTTAAGCAATTCCTTAAATGCTTTAACAAATTTGGGCATGTGGACAAGTGCTTCAAGAAAGCTAATGTTGAAGTTCATCTGAGAGAGCATCTTGATATAGTTTGACACTTGGCAGTCATTCTTGGTTAGCAAGTTAGGCTTGTCCAAGCGAGAAGGATATGAGATGTTGGGTTTATAGGTGGAAGGTGTAGTTGGTGAAGCAGGTAAAGGTTGAGATGTTGAAGGGTCCTTCCTAGGTACATCGTCATGACGAGGCGGAGACGGTAATGGTGCACTAATACTGGATGTAGGAGGAGTAGGGATAAATGGTGGTGGAGGAGGTGTAGATGATGGGGGTGGGATTGGTGGATCGAAAATGGTAATCCCACTACGAGTAGTAATAGCACTCACATTAGCTCGCGGATTAGTGACGGTGTTTGAAGGTAGAGAACTTGAAGTAGAAGGTTGAGTGGAGGGAAAGAAACTAGACAACATATTCTTTAATTCATTTGTTTGAGTGCTGAAGGAGGATTGAATATTATCACGAACCTCAGATCTTATCTCATTTCCTTGCTTCGTGATATCTCCTTTCAAATTGATTTTTTGGCTCTGTAGATTCTTGATTTGCTCACCTTGGGTTCTCATGATGGCTTCAACATCCGGGTTAATGGGTGGGGTTTGTTGAGCGGGTGGGTGATAAGGATTAGAAGCACGAGGTGGGATTTGGTTGCTTCTATTGTAGTTGTTGGCGGGGTTTTGGTTTTGAGGAGAAAAACCGGGTGAAAGGTAGTTGTTAGATCGGTAACTCAGCAGATTTCTATCCCCTTGAGGTCGAGCTTGGTAATTTTCCGGTGAATAATTACCATAAGCTGCATACACATTTTCCGGATTTCCTTGAGTTGAAGGACAATCGGTGTATGAGTGAGGACCACCGCATGTTTCAAAAGGAGCAACAACAGCTTTAACTTGTTGTTGTTGTTGGTTAGAAGCCAAGAGTTGCATACTTCTGCTCATTTCAGTCAGCACACGGGTGAGTTCGGTCATATCAGGGTTTGCTGAGGTGGAAGAAACATTGACTCTCGGGTTGTTCCTTGAAGAAGCAGAGGAATCCCAATTTTTGTGGTGAGTAGTCATGTTCTCAATAAGCTCTCTACACTCCTCGGGTCTCCTTTTCATAATTGTGCCACCGGCGGCTGCATTAATCGTATCACGATCTCAAAAAGTCAAACCGTTGTAGAAAGTATCGATTAAGGTCACAGGGAGCATGTTGTGGTTTGGACAACGATCAATCAAGACATTATATCTTTCCCAAGCATCAAAAAGAGATTCATCAGGATCTTGCATGAAACCGCTGATTTGATTGCGAAGGCTTGTGACCATGGATGGTGGAAAGTAGCGCGACAAAAAGCGTTGAGTCATGTCATCCCAAGTGTGAATTGAATTCTTCGGGAGACGATCAAACCATTTCTCGGCATGATGTGATAAAGTATGTGGAAAGAGTTGTAGGCGAAGAACATCCATTGTGGCACCAGGCAACTTCATGCTTTGGGTGATTGTAATGAACTTGTCGAGGTGTTTGTTGGCATCATCATCAGGCAATCCACGAAATGGGTTTGTTTGCACTTGCTGAATCATGTGGTGCTTCAACGAAAACTCAGGAGCGTTGATTTGCATCGGCGCAATCGGTCCTCCTCGTCCAAACATGGTAGGTTGACAAAGCTCCTCCATTGTCCGAAGATCGGGCTGTGGAAGAACATTGTTGTTATTATTGAGGTGCGGTAGAATATTGTTGTTGACACCTGACATACTTAAATCTTCTTGAGTCTCGGGCTCTTGATAATTAGAAGATCTAGTACGCATACACCTGAAAATGCAAAAGAAAAAGAAACCAAACACAAAGACAATATATATACACAATAAAGATAAAATCTTTTTGGATTTTTGAAATTTTTAATTTTTATGGATTTTTATCAATTTTTAATTTTTATGATTTTTTGAATTTTTTATGCAAGAAAAATAACTCTCACAAGTGAACGGATCCCAAAAAGCAACGCGTCTTTCACAGAAAACCGTTAATCTTTACGAAAAGAGCCGGCAGCGGCGCCATTTTTAATATATTGATTTTGCTCAGTTAAAAAGTTCTTTGATGTGTGTCTAATCGAATTGATTTCCGGCTTTAAGTATGACTCTATTGTTCTTGGTGAAACAAATATTTTTGGTTGTTTTTAAATAAATGTGCAAAACAATTAAAGTAAATGACTTGAAAGTAAATCTAAGACTAATTTAAAAGTAAAGTGCAAGTATTAAAAAGCTTGACTGAAATTAAAGGGCACTAAACGTAAATAACGCAAACTTAAAACTAACTAAGGCAAACTTAAAATGCAACTAAAACTTAAACTAAAGCAAGGCTAAAATAAAGCTAAGGCAAATAAACTTAAAGTGCAACTAAATAAAAGGTGGGAAAAATTAAGCTTGAAAAATTAAAAATTTAAAAACAAATACTAAAAAGAACCTGAAAGAAATCCTTGATTCGGAAGTTTTGGTTCGGAAGATGTTGATTCGGAACTCTTCCGAATGAATTACTTGACTCGGAAGTTCTTGATCCGGAACTTTGGTTAGGAAGATCTTGAGTTCCGAATGAACTACTCTTGAGTCGGAACTTTCGTTCGGAAGTCTTGATCCGGAACTTTCGTTCGGAAGTCTTGATCCGGAACTTTCGTTCGGAACTTTCAATGTTCCGAATGAGATTGCTGATCCGGAACTTGTCCTTGGTTCGGAAGTTTTCGTCCGGAAGATTTCGTCCGGAACTTTCGTTCGGAAGATTTCATCCGGAACTTTCGTTCGGAACACTTCCGAATAAAACCCTTGGCTCAGAACTTAGAATGTTCCGAATGAAGCTCTTGCCCTTGTTGGTTCGGAAGTTTCCTGGGAATGATCAGACACATAAACAAACACCCCCGAAGAACAAGGGATTACAGTAACAACGAATCTACCACAAATTAATCAAAATCAAACAAAAGATTTAACCAAACTAATAACAAAACATTCAATAATCATAAACAAACAATCTAAAACAATAAAACTAACAAATCTAACCACAATAATCAAAAACCCACTTGATCAAAATAAGAACATGAACATGAACACAAACATAAACATAAAAATCAAAGATTAAGAAAGGTAGATAGGAGATTAACAAGATAAAATAAAGATTGACAAGAATTAAAATGGAAACTTACTTGAAATTAAAGGAATTTAAGGTGCAAGACAAGGTATTTAAATTTGACAAGTAATTAAATTGACATGAATTTAAAGGTGCAAGGTAAATAAATAGAAGACTAATTGTCACACTTATCCAACAAAGAAAATAATTAACTAGCCTAAACTATATATAGGGGAGGATTAGGAAGCTTCCTCCCCTCTTTCCTTTTCTCTTATTTACAAGATTAAGTCCTTCCTTCTTTAATCTTCATTAATTACACCATTAGTCCTTTATTCTTCTAATCTTCTTTAAACTTGGACTTTTAATGACTTTGGCTCGGGATTTCTTTGAACTCGTCTTTTTAATTCTTCAATAAAGTAGACTTGAGTTCCTCGGCTTTAAGTAAACTTCCGTCTTTTGACTTTTTCTTCGATAAATCTTCAGAATTGGTCTTGGACTTCCGTTCTTTATGTACTCTTGACTTCTTGACTTCGTCTTTCATCTTTTTCTTCAATAAAATCCCGTGAATGCCCGTGTTTTCTCCACTTTTCACCTTTTCGTCCTAAATCACAACAAAAACACAAACCACGCATAATTCCAACATAAAAGACATAAAATACACGTTTTGGCTCGGTTATTATTGTAATTAAGTGGTAGAAAGGATGGGTGTTTACACACCTATCAAGAGCCTTTTACTCCTATACCCACTACGGAAACCGATGCCTCTCTAAGTATGGGGGAAACGAATCTTAGCACTAATCCTAGTGTCGAGATCCCTATTTCAATCCAAAGTGAGCCTACGGTTTTCTCCGAAGATGAGGTAAGTGATTTTTCCCTCGATAATTTTTTCCACGAATATTCTAACGAGGCAAATCACAATAGTGAGTGTGAATTGATGTCTTGTGATGATGTCTCTCCCATTAACACTTCGGGGAGAGAATCAACGACTTTTTCGAACCCCCTTTTCAATGACGATGATTTTTCCACTAGTGATGACGAGTCACTAATCGACAAAGACGTTCAAAACAACGATTTTAAAATATTTTTGAACCCTTTATTTGAATTTGATGACGGGTTCATTTTTGGTGACGTAAATCCTCTCTTTGATGAGATGTTCGAGGACATCGAGAGTGAAAATTCTTAGGATCCTAAACTCGATGAGCCGGATTTGCTAGTCACCCACCCGAAGTCTCATACAGATGAGACCTTTCTATCCACTCATAATGTTTCCATTCTCGAGGGTTTCACTGATGGACCGCCTCTCGATGAGAACGAGGATTTTAGTGAGGCTTTTGTCTTCAATCCGGGAGAAATTTTGAAACTCCTATTTTTGGCAATTCTCTTTCAATTTCACCAATGTTTCAAAATGAACCAACCCACCCCATATATGATGAGTTTTCATACCTTGTAAGGAGTTTTCTTCCTTACAAGACGTATCCTACGGGTTTGCGTATTTTATTTTCAAAATGTGAGGATACGATCTTTGATCCCGGTATAAAGGCTTTGCCTTTATTCTCGGTTGCTTTTGGGCCTTGATTACATGTAAGCCTGATAGGTGTGTAAACACCCATCCTTTTTACCACTTAATTACAATAATAACCGAGCCAAAACGTGTATTTTATGTCATTTATGTCGGAATTATGCGTGGTTTGTGTTTTTGTTGTAATTTAGGACGAAAAGGTGAAAAGTGGAGAAAACACGGGCATTCACGGGTTTTTATCGAAGAAAAAAACGAAAGACGAAGTCAAGAAATCAAGAGTGCAAAAAGAACGGAAGTCCAAGACCAATTCTGAAGATTTATCGAAGAAAAAGTCAAAAGACGGAAGTTTACTAAAAGCCGAAGAACTAAAGTCTAATTTATTGAAGAATTACAAGACGAGTTTGAAGAAATCCCGAGACAAAGTCATTGAAGTCAAAAGATTAAGAAGATTAAGGACTTAATGACGCAATTAAAGAAAGAAGAAAGAGGGGAGGAAGCTTCCTAAGCACCACCCTAATCTCCCCTATAAATAGATGATTAGTGTTTTCATTTCAAGTTGTTGGGTGGATTGACAACCCACCTCTTCCACCATTTTCATACTTTGCACCTTAAATTCTTGCACTTTAATTTCTTGTATCGCACCTTTTAATGCCTTTTAATTCCAAGTAAGTTTTATTTAATTGTTGTTGAATCTTTACTTTTCTTGTTTAATCTCTCATCTACCTTTCTTATTTGTGTTTAATCTTTGTGTTTGTGTTCTTGAGTTTCATAGTTTTGATCAAGTGGGTTTTAATTATTTTGATTATGATTGTTAGTGTTATTGATTTGGTTTGATTGGTATTGATTAGTTGATAATTTGTGGTTAGTTTGATTTAATCTTTTGGTTGATTTTAATTAGTTTTATTTAAATTCGTGACCTCTTGTTCTTCCCTGTTCTTCGCGTTTTAGTTCCCCAGATTATTCCGAATCACCACTTTATTCCGCATGAGTAGATTAGTCCTTTTATTCCGTATCAATCTTTTGTTCTGAGTTAGTAAAATATTCCGAATCAGAATTTATGGTATAACATTCCGAGTCAAGGTTTTATTCCGCATGAATGGATTGTTCCGAATGAAGGCTTTGTATTTAGTATTCCGAACCAAGCATTTTCCCTAATTTATTTCGGATCAGTTGTTCATTCTTAATGTATACCGGATAAATGAAATGTTCCGAATGAAGCCTTTCTTTAAATGTTCCGAATGAAGCTTTTTGTATTAATGTTCCGAGTCAGTGTTAAATATTCTGAATGAGCCTTTTAGCTTAATTATTCCAGATGAGTCCTACATTCCGAATGAGCTAGTATATTCCGGATGAACCAACATTCCGGATCAAGCAAAATATTCCGGATGAAGCATTTATTCCGAATGAGTGATTATTCCGGATGAAACCTTTATTCCGGATGAGCAATTATTTCGAATAAAGGGGGATATTCCGGATGAAGCAAATGTTCCGAATGAATGGCTTATTCCGGATGAACTTGTTTTATTCTGAATGAGGGATTTATTCCGGATGAACTGGTTTATTCCGAATGAAGGACTTATTCCGAATGAGTGTTTTCAGTTTCTTGTAATTTTATACATTTAGTTTTAAACTTTATTTTTCCCGCACTTTTACTTGTCTTCTTTTTAGTTTGAGTTTAAGTTTGTCTTATTTACTTTATTTCCCTTTTAATTTCTCTCCATTTATTTCCTGTCAAGTTTTTATCTTTCAGTATTTCTTTTTACCGTCTTTATTTTATTTTTATTTGTTTCAAGTCTTTATTTTTAATTAGTTTACGACACCCAACAATTCTCTTTTCCACCAAGAACAACTGAGTCGCACTTTGAACCGTGATCAATTCGAGAAGATTCCGAGAAACGAACTTTCAACCTAGCAAAATCTCTTTATTAAAATGGCGCCGCTGCCGGCTCTTTTCGTGAGGATTAACGGTTTTTTGTGAGAGACGCGTTGGCTTTTGGGATCCGTTCACTCTGAACGTTATTTTTCGTGTCACAAAAATTTTCAAAAATCCCAAAAACATTTGAAAAATCATAAAAAGCATTTCTTTTTCAAAGTTTTGCACCAAAAATATTCTTCTTGCTTATCTATTTTTCTTTATGGATTCTTATGTCCATTGCGTCGGGTGTGGGAGAAGATAATACGGGAATGACTCATGTCAATGGTGTACATGTGAGCGGTGCAGAAATGATATTGACAATGCATAATTCGGATTCGGATTTTTTCCATCGTGCAACTCGACTTATTCGTCCTTTTCTAATCCACCTCCTATTCCCCCTTGCATATATTGTGGAAGCGATTCTCATTGGCATGTTTCGTATCCAATTAGATACCCGCCTCATGGCGAGCAAGAACTGGGTTACAATTATGACAATGGTAATAGCTATCTACAAGAAGCACCGGATTTTTCTCCATACCCATGTTGCCAAAATTGTGGGGGCCCTCACGATACTTCTTATTGTAAGCCAATGGATTATTATGAGCCAGATCCGTGTCCTCATTTTTCTTCACCGATGGATTATTATGAACCAAATCCGTGTTATAATTCTTCTCAACCGATGACTTACTATGAGCCACATCCATGCTATAATTCTGGTTTTCATAACTGTGAGCCCCCACATCCCACCCTCAATCATCAATCCTCTCAGGGTTCGTAATGCCCAACAACTCACTACTTTGAATGACGAAACACACGCCATTATTTTGAAACTTCAAGAAGCCGTTGTTCAGCTAAACGAAGCTTGGGAGGAGGAAAAGAGACAACACCAAGAGCAAGTATCTAATCTTAGTGATTATACCCCCCTCTTGTGCGTCAATACTATTATGATGATGATGACAACGATGATGTCTACGCTCTCGACCCATCTTCTGAAGTTGCTACTCCTACTCTCGATATTCCTAATGCGTCTAAGGATGATGATTCATTGAGTGAGATTAGTGATTTTGGCCTCGACAAATTCTTTGATGATGAGGTTTGTGACATGCCTACTGCTATGGAGTCTGAGGACGACGTTGCTCTTTTGGAGGAGGTCGATCCTAATGATGACGATTTTTCTCCTCGCTATGAGAATTTCACTTTTGAAATTTCTCAATCTCCACCAGGAGATGCGGGCGATGACGATTTATTCTCTTCGGCTTACGAGAAGTTCACCGATGAACTTGCTCTTGAAGATGAGGTGGAAGACGTGATTCTCCGCGATAGATTATGGAAAGTGCATCTTCTTATTGCTCAAATCGAAGAGTTGACTTCTCCTCCTCTTTCCGAGTCTTTACCTCCATCTATTCCTCCCGTTGAAGATAATGACCCATTGCTGGAAGAAATCGACATTCACTCAATACCTCCGGGTAGTGATGATGATGACACGGAGGGGGATATTATTTTTGATAATTTGCTGCAGGAAGGTATTGCCCAAGTCCCCCTCCCGAGCACCTTTCATCCTCCCCTTTAGCCACTATTACGGAAGATGAGTGCTTTGACCCGGGAGGTGACATTGATTATGCTATGATTGATAACATTACGGCTTTGCCGCTTGCTTAGCATCCATTGTCTTTGGGGGATGACAATGTGCTTACTTTACCCACCTCACCTCCCGTGGATCTTGATTTCACATACTTTTCATATGTTGAAAGAACCTTTCTCCCATTCAAGACTTATCCCCCCGCCTCTCCTTTGTTGATGTCAACCGGGAACGAGGACAAGGTCTTTGATCCCGGTATTACATTCGAGGCTTCCCCATGGACCATTTAATTCGGGGACGAGTCAGGCTCGTGACTCGGTTAATATAAACAAGCGCTCTTATGGAGGCAACCCGATTATCTATCTTTATCTGTTTTCAGCATAAGTGTAGGGGGGGAGCCCCGTTGGTGTTTCTTGCTTTCTTTCTTATCATGTGCAGGGATTAGAGCTTCAAAGACACACTCTTGATGACTTTTTACGACCGTGATTCCGTGTTCCCTTCTTCCCGGTTCTATCCTAAACACTTTTCGATTCACTATTTTATATTTTTTAATATTAAAATAGGAATCTCTTTAGTTGTCTCTTTCTTAGCGAGATTTAAACAAAGTGCACAATGTCCTAAGTGTAGGGGAGTTTACTCCCACATGCTTAAACATTGAGGACAATGTTTATATTAAGTGTAGGGGAGACTTCTATCGAAGTTAAGTGGCCTTTTCCTTGTATTTGTCCTCATTTTAACCGGAAAATCAATTTTTCGACATTTTTCAAAATTTTTGATCTATTTTGGCCTATTAGTTTTTCCTTTGTATAGTTATTTTCTTTATTTGCTAGAATAAATTTTAAATAAAGTGGTTTTAATTTTCAAACGTTGTGAATCTTTTGACTCAACCCGAGTTTACTTATCTAAGTTTACTCTAGCTAGTATCCTTAACGTGTTTAAGTCAAGTTTTGCTAGGCTTTTATTTAGGGAGCTATAAAACGCGAAAGTCTTAACTCTCACGGGTTAAGAACAAGAACTTTTCGCAAGTTCCTATAATTGATCCTAGAGAGTTGTTTATCAAGGGAACTTTAAAATGCGATTTCTAAACTTGAAAAAGTCTAAGAGTTTGCAAGATCCTATAGACGACTCGAAAACCCGAAACTTTGATTTAATAGGCTAAGCATCCACGAGTCTCATTCCTTGAGATTTTAAATTGTGGAGAACGAGAGATGATAGAGTCAATTATAAGTTTGGTATTCTTTCGCGAATTTATGTGAGTTAATTATAAGCCTATTCTCCCATCGCTTGTTAATAAATTTATCCGCAATAAATAAGGTTGTACGATTTGAAAAGTTACTTAGCTTCTAGCCCAAGATCGTTTAAAAGTTGCTCTGTATGGTTTAGAGTTCATAGCCAAGGCATAACTTATTGAAGCGGGATGCGAAGATTGGCGAGTCCAAAAAGGTCCTAACAAGGCATGAGGGCTAAATTTTGTTGCTAAAGATCCAAAAGTGATGTGAAGAATCATTTATCAAAAATGAATATGAAGGATCGAGACACACGACGAAAAGCAAGTGATCCCGTTAAGATCATGGAGAAGTCTATCCAAAAAGGCCCTAACAAGGTATGAGGATAAATAGATCCAAGTCCAAAAAGGAGGCGGATCGTTGTATATTAAAATCCCAAGTAAAGATTGGAGAAAAATGAAGAAGTCGTGGTCCAAATATGAAGAATCTCTCAAAACTTCAAGTGAAGAAATTCCTATTATGAAGAGAAGACCATTATTTCATGAACGTCTCTCAAGATTTGAAGTATGAAGTCGCTGCCAAATATCGGTCCGAGAAAGGTCTCAAATCGCGAAGCGAGTTATGCCAAGATATGAACTTTTTGAGGTCCCGAGAAGCAGTTTTAAAAGATTTTGTCCTTTAGCTAACTATTGATTAAATCATCCCACTTTATTTTCAGCCTGAATAACTATCGAAATAAGTCAAACAATGCATCCTTGTGATCATTCGAGACAATAATAAAATATAAGAGATACACCTATGAATAAGGGAGTCTAAGTGAATAATTGGCCCACATGAGTTCGTGTTAGTTTGCTAACTTATAATAACAATGATCTCGTTTTTAAGCTTGGTTTGAAGAAAGTGAAAACTTGAGGATGATGATCATTCATGACATTTTCAAAACCCTAAGGTATGTTTTTGATTTCTTTCTTACTTTGAATGTATATAATTTTCTATCTCTTTAATAAAGGCCAACGTGGATTGATTATAATGAAAAATGTAATCATGCTTTGTAACTAATGCATTGCATGAGGACATTACAATGGTCAAGTGTAGGGGATTTGATAGGTGTGTAAACACCCATCCTTTTTACCACTTAATTACAATAATATTCGAGCCAAAACATGTATTGTATGTCATTTATGTCGGAATTATGCGTGGTTTGTGATTTTGTTGTGATTTAGGACGAAAAGGTGAAAAGTGGAGAAAACACGGGCATTCACGGGCTTTTATCAAAGAAAAAGACGAAAGACGAAGTCAAGAAATCAAGAGTGCAAAAAGAACGGAAGTCCAAGACCAATTCTGAAGATTTATCGAAGAAAAAGTCAAAAGACGGAAGTTTACTAAAAGCCGAAGAACTCAAGTCTAATTTATTGAAGAATTACAAGACGAGTTTGAAGAAATCCCGAGACAAAGTCATTAAAGTCAAAAGATTAAGAAGATTAAGGACTTAATGACGCAATTAAAGAAAGAAGAAAGAGGGGAGGAAGCTTCCTAAGCACCTCCCTAATCTCCCCTATAAGTAGATGATTAGTGTTTTCATTTCAAGTTGTTTGGTGGATTGACAACCCACCTCTTCCACCATTTTCATACTTTGCACCTTAAATTCTTGCACTTTAATTTCTTGTATCGCACCTTTTAATGCCTTTTAATTCCAAGTAAGTTTTATTTAATTGTTGTTGAATCTTTACTTTTCTTGTTTAATCTCTCATCTACCTTTCTTATTTGTGTTTAATCTTTGTGTTTGTGTTCTTGAGTTTCATAGTTTTGATCAAGTGGGTTTTAATTATTTTGATTATGATTGTTAGTGTTATTGATTTGGTTTGATTGGTATTGATTAGTTGATCATTTGTGGTTAGTTTGATTTAATCTTTTGGTTGATTTTAATTAGTTTTATTTAAATTCGTGACCTATTGTTCTTCCCTGTTCTTCGCGTTTTAGTTCCCCAGCTTATTCCGAATCACCACTTTATTCCGCATGAGTAGATTAGTCCTTTTATTCCGTATCAATCTTTTGTTCTGAGTTAGTAAAATATTCTGAATCAGCATTTATGGTTTAACATTCCGAGTCAAGGTTTTATTCCGCATGAATGGATTGTTCCGAATGAAGGCTTTGTATTTAGTATTCCGAACCAAGCATTTTCCCTAATTTATTCCGGATCAGTTGTTCATTCGGAATGTATTCCGGATCAATGAAATGTTCCGAATGAAGCCTTTCTTTAAATGTTCCGAATGAATCTTTTTGTATTAATGTTCCGAGTCAGTGTTAAATATTCCGAATGAGCCTTTTAGCTTAATTATTCCGGATGAGTCCTACATTCCGAATGAGCTAGTATATTCCGGATGAACCAACATTCCGGATCAAGCAAAATATTCCGGATGAAGCATTTATTCCGAATGAGTGATTATTCCGGATGAAACCTCTATTCCGGATGAGCAATTATTTCGAATAAAGGGGGATATTCCGGATGAAGCAAATGTTCCGAATGAATGACTTATTCCGGATGAACTTGTTTTATTCCGAATGAGGGATTTATTCCGGATGAACTGGTTTATTCCGAATGAAGGACTTATTCCGAATGAGTGTTTTCAATTTCTTGTAATTTTATACATTTAGTTTTAAACTTTATTTTTCCCGCACTTTTACTTGTCTTCTTTTTAGTTTGAGTTTAAGTTTGTCTTATTTACTTTATTTCCCTTTTAATTTCTCGCCATTTATTTCCCATCAAGTTTTTATCTTTCAGTATTTCTTTTTACCGTCTTTATTTTATTTTTATATGTTTTAAGTCTTTATTTTTAATTAGTTTACGACACCCAACAATTCTCTTTTCCACCAAGAACAACTGAGTCACACTTTGAACCGTGATTAATTCGAGAAGATTCCGAGAAACGAACTTTCAACCTAGCAAAATCTCTTTATTAAAGCCCCACTAAAAATGACCGAACCAAGATAATCCCTAAATGATCACATTTATGGGGATTCGAGTCGAGCTTTTGACTCGGTTATAAGAAACAAGGTGCCTCGTGGGGGAGATCCCATGCTTATCCATGTACATATTATTGCTTTCTAATGTAGCTAATGTGAGGGGATTTGTGCCCTTCCAACCTTTGTTCCTTGGTTGTTTGTGAATTGTGGTTATTTAGAGCATCATCTTCACGAGTGGAGCCTCTCGTGTTCGTTTTACGTGAGCACTCGATTATTTGCTTGGAAGAATTTCTCGATATCCAAATGATATATCCTGGATTGTTCTAACCTTAGGTCTTTTAGCACACTTCATAAACGGCTATAGATTTAATGGTTCCACCCTTTCCATGCTAGATTAAGCATTCGACTTCGTCTCTAGTATGGGGGTATCTTACTGTGGGTTTGCTATTTTATATGATCCGGTGGTCTAGTAGGGTGGTATATGGTGGTGGCAGCCATGGATGAGTTAAAGAGAGGGTTGTGTGTGTAAAGAGAAAGGATAAATGTATCAAAATGAGAAAATGGGGAAAACAAAAAACAACAACCCCTCCTTGGAAGCCTTGGAGGGGTATATATAGTCACTCACGCCCTACACTATACATAGTTTCCTAGTCTAGTCCTTGCGTGAGTGACTATGATAACTAATGGGAATTCTTAAATGTCGTCACATAAAGTGAATTTCCAACAATCTTTCCCCATGGGATGACGTGTAGAATTCCTTACAATATTTTTCCTAACAAGTACATAATGATTAATAACAAGAGCTTTCATGAAGTGTCTAATGCTGATGATGTCTTCTGAGGCCTTTGACTTCAAGTCTTCACTTCAAAACGACTCATCTTTATAGTAAATTGTAGTAGAAATATTGTGACGGCACGAGCTAAGTAATCCATATACAATGTTGTGATCGCAATATGCAGTGATCACAATATGCAGTGATTGCAATATGGTGATCGAAATATAGTGATCGCAATGTAGAAACCCTTAGGTTATTGCGATGCTAATCGTAATGCAGAAATATTCCGAGACTTGAGAACACCAAAAAGTTGAGATTTTTCACCTTGTAATCCGTGTTTCTAACCAAACCAAAGTTCCCAAATCGCTACTACAACTATGTAGAAGATATATGGATCAAGTGGAACAACAAAAACACAAAAAAATTTTGAAACTTGGGTAAAATCAATCAAAAACACATAAACACACTTAAATAAGCATGAACAACACAAAACCTACCTTTATTTCATCCCATGGCTCTAATACCAATTGTAGAATTATGGTAATCTATGATTTATCAAGAGGGTTGTTGTTTCTAGAAAGAGAAAGTAGAGAGAAAATGTAAATGTGTTATTTGATAAATGAAACAACCAACACCCCTTTCCATGGTGGAAAGGGTTTATATACCCAAGTCCACTAGTGGACTTGGGCCTCCGGCCCATGAACATGTTCATGGGTCGGGCTAATATAAACTTTAATTAAACTATACTACGAGCCCTTAACTATATTGTTGGAGTGATCGAGACTTTCTAAATACAAAAAACGTATTTCTAACACTTACCTTTAGACTCGAAACATTGAGGATAATGTTTAACTTTAGTATGGGGGTGAATAGATACTTGCCTTGCCAAACCTTCACGCTTTCCAAAGTTTATCTTTTTGTTTATCATTTTATTGCAAAATAAGGCTAAAAATGGCCAAAATTTAAATTTTTTCTCATGTTTTCATAAGTGTTTAAGACACGAATGTAGATTTTCTGATGGCGAGAATAAGAGTAATTTTTGACTCGGCCGTGCGTGTTGAGCATTTAGCTTCGATTCCTTAACTTATTAGGCTAACTCTCTTAAATGAGGACGAGAAATGATAGAGTTAGTTATAAGTTACTGTGCTAAACGTAGAGTACTCGTATTCTTTCAAAAACTCGTGTGTTCTAATTGTTTGCTTATTCTCCCTTCGCTTGTACATAAATTTTGCTAATAAATATTGACTTAGCGGTTTAGTCTTAATTGTTGGTTTCTAGCTTTTTCTAGTAGCTTCCATGTAATTAAATTGGGAAGACATTTGAGAATCGCCAGCGTCACGGTTTCGAAGTATTAGCGCCCCGAATAATCGAAAGCTTCACCCAATAATAATTTTAAGTGCTCACACACCTAAATCAAGCAAAAATTCGAAGCTCACAAGGCTAAAAAATCTATGCAAAATTGAAAGTGAAAGCCTTAAACTTTGAAGCTTTAAAGATCCAAAATTACGTTTTACGGTGAGGATATACGTCTTTGGCCATAATAAACACCTCATGGCGAGGTTAAATAAAAGGCAAGGCAAGACCGAAGCCCTAAAAAGCGGAGGTAAACCTATGATAATAAGGCCCATCCGGTAGGGGGCGTATAAAAGTCTTGGTAATAAGTCTCATGTTAAAAACCGTTATAAAACCGTGTTTATCGAATCTTACTTGTTGACTTAATTTTTTGACATCGTTGTCTATTAGGGGAGGTTATTAATTCGATGGTTTTGGTTACACCGTTATGACTCTATTTTTGGACCTTAATCTCTATTATCGCATAAGTAAAAAATGTATCCTCGTGATCATTAAGACAAAAATAAAATATAAGAGATACACCTTAGGATTAAGGGAGTCTAAGTACGTGATTAGGGCATATGAGTAGTGTTAGAATTACTAACTTATAATGACAATGATCTCGTTACACTCTTAGCATGAAATTGGGTGAAAATCGAGGACGACGAATTTATCTCTATGAGGCACTCACATGTTCTTATTCTATGAATCTAAACGTCCCATTTTGCGATGAAAATAATACATTATGTCTAAAACACAAGTAGTAGTAGTGTAGTAAGTTTAAATTTCAATAAAGGTCGATAAAATTTAATTTTGGAGATGCTAAGATACTTTATTCTAGCATCGCGTGAGGTCATGGCAATGGTTTAGTATGAGGGAGTGATGAGAGTGCTTTTATACATGGTCTCATCGTCCAAAACGGGCTTAAAATAGTGAAAATATCATAAAAAGTACCATATATATGCTTGTGTTAGTTCAATGTGTATTTTAGGTACGGATAACGAGAAAATGACAAAAGCTCACAAAAATTATCAAAAACGAACACGGGAAACGAAGCCGGGCATAATGAACCGGACCCTATTGTTGATTTTCCAAGAAAAAGTCCTTGAAGAATTGAAGATGTACAAGAAAGGTCTTTCATCATTGAAGAAATGACACTTTATACCCTTGTATATTCATAATTACAAGTTTGGTCCCTAAAGTTTGTCAAAGTTACAAAAAGGAATCTCAACTTTGAAGAATTGGCAAGATTAGTCCCTACAAAATGAAGACTTATCACTATTAGTCCTTCACAAAGTTAAAGATACAAGAAAAGACCTTCAAAGTTGAAGATATGTCAAGTATAGCCCTTCAAGAATCAAGAAATGGAAAGAAATACCCTTGCTTAGATTTTGCAAAAGTTTTTGTGGCCAAATTGTAAAAACAAAACATTTCTTAACAAAGGATTTGAGTTTATACCTGCCAAAACTTGATATGAAGACTAGATGGAAAATGGGGGACTAAAGTTGGCTGATATACAAACTCCCTCACCCACTCACAACATGACACCTCATCTCATCAAACAATCATAAACCCCCATGTCAACCGTTCTACCACCTCACACCCCACTAACAGATTTAATAATCAGTTTTTAAACTGATTATTTAATCATAATCCTGGCGCCAAACACACAACTTACCCCTAAACTCGATCTAACCCTACCTGATAACTTGTTCATAACCTCATAAACCCTAATATCAAACTCAACTAAAACCAAGGGGGTTTTAGTTAATTGTCTCCAGATTGTTAATTACCCATCCCCTAAACAAAACCCCACCTTCAGAATGGCTGCCACATCAGCCATGTGGTCTCCCCAACCCTCCCCTGACCCACGAACCAGCTCCAAAACAAAACCATGCACAGTAAATCAACGACCCATGGCTTGGCTTCATTCCTACGCATTTTTAAACAGTTCAAGATCATTTATTCAAACTGGCACATCACTTTCATCACATGATGCACCAAGAATGGTCAACAATTCAAATTTTCAAGGGCAAACATGGAACTTCATTGAATTAGGGTTTTAGTTCCTTTTTAGTATTCTAGAACATGTATACCCTCTATATAAAGGGCATAGGGTTTTATATTTTCTCTCGTTCTTGGTTTTTCTAAGATTGGTCACAAACATTGTAAATCTGCTTTTTAATGAATGAAAAAGTGAGTGTTGTTTGATGACAAGAAATCCAAGTGCCAATTATTCTTTGTGTTTTGTTTAAGTTATTTGCTTTCAAATTCATTTTTACTTAAGCTTGTTCTAAAAAGTTTTTTAGTTTTCATTTTGGTTTTCTCAAGTTCTATTTTAATCTTTGCTGATGTTTTTAGTTGAAAGAAATGGTCCCTTTGCGTTGAAGTTGAGGCATATGTGTGACCATAGCACCAAGATTGAGAAAATCTGCGTGTAGTGGGTGCATAAGTTTGGCTTGTTAACTTGTGGGATTACTTAAAAATCATCAAAGCTAAGGCCATACCATTTGCACTAATTGCGGTTAATCCACAAGGTTGATAGTGTAACAATTACTTGTTTGTGTTTGTGGTTTTGTGTTCTAAACAGGTTCTCTCACTCCATTCTTGATCTTAGTGCATGGTTCTGCTGTACAACCACACCAAGAATCACCATCACATCATTCCATTCAAGACTCCTTGGTTTGATCCTAGTTGTTGGCCAAATCCAAGGACGCTTTGCTGGCCTAGCTTGGATGCAAAGCAAGGCAGGTTCACCCTTTTTCTCTCTTTTTAAATTCCTTGCCTGAAAAACTTTCTTGCTAAGTGAATTTAGTGAATTCTGATATATAACTTTATTTGGTGCTTGAAACCTGCTTCTTAGGTGTTAGTAGTTATAGATTGGTGCTTGTTTAAGTTTTTCTAGGTGGATTGAACACTTTGGCTTTGTTAAATCTGGATTTCTGTTTTAATAGGGTGTTTGGGATTGCTTTTTGCGTAAAGATTTGGTAGTAACTGAGTAGACCTAAGAGTCACTTTGTGTTTGGTTCTGTTATTAAGTGGTTAAGTGATATAAATTGCATAACTTGGGACTAAAACACTTAATCTGAATCTTTGTTTAAAACAAGTTTGTTTTAGCTCTGGGTGTAGTACACTTTGGTTAATAACTAGATAAGGGGTACGTCTAGGGTTGTGTAGCATTGATTTGGTGTTTGTGCAATCTGATAGCCCTATTTGGTCAATTGATTTTCACAGTGTCAAGTAGATCAGCAACTTGTGTATTTGTGCCTACCAATTGCATCAGTAAGTCACATAGGCCTGATACAAGTTCAATTCTTGTGATTAATGCATGAAACTTGTTCAAATGCCATGCTTAGGGTAGTAGAATGATTATGATGTCTGTTTTATGCTTTTGATAGAGCTTTCTTGGCTTAATCTTGCTTAAAACACTTGCATAGTCACCAGACCTAGCTTATCTTGCATATTTGAGCACTAATTGATTAAACTGTATCATTTGGCTATGTGATTTGTGTTTTTCTTGCTTGTTTTATGACTCCCTACAACTCACTGGTTGTAGGGGTGCCTTTATTCTCCAAAAACACTCACTGAATCAAGCTCAAATGAGCATTCTCATTTCAAGCAGTGGGAACTCCTTTCCCACTGTTGGTAGCCACTGATAGCTTTAATTTTTGGTCAGCTTATTTAAAATTCATTCTAGCTTATTCTATTGTGCAGCAACTTATTTTTGTGATTAATATTACTTATATAATCCCATAAGCTAGTCTGGGAGTTTGTAGCTTTTAGTTTTAAGGTTTTATTAGAAAACGAACTAGTTTGTCTTTTTCAAAAGTGCTTATCAACTCATTCAGCTTATTTGGCTTTTCTATGGGGAATTTTATGATTGATCTGTCTTAGTTAAGTCATTTAGAACCTTTTGCAAGAAAAATTCAAGTCCTGAAGTGGTCTATAACTAAAAAACGACTATTTTGTCTTTTAGTGAAAAGATACTTTGCTTATTTCTGGCTTATTGAGTGTGCTTTTTCAAAATTTCTTTCTACAAACATCTTTATAATCCCAAGAGAAGGTTGTGTGTCAATTTTCAGTTTATGGCTTAATGGGCTTAATGGCCCATTAAGAATAAGCTAGGTGTTTATTAAGCTGTGATAAGCTCACTTTCAGCTTTTGGGCCTTTAGAGATTTTTGTTTAAAATCAAATTTTAAGCTAGACTGGAGATTTTAGGCTTAATACTTTTTGCTTATTGGACCAAAAAGCCCATTTATTTGGACTGTTTTTAAATTTGGTCCATTTGAGGGCCCAATAGGGGTATTTAGGTCATTTCACTTTAATTTCTGATTTTATTAGGTTAAAATAAACTAGTTTGCAAGTTTTTAGAATTTTTTATAATTTTGAATTTTAATATTATTTTAGTATTTATTTTAAGTTTTTAATTATTTTAAATAGTTTTAATAGGTTTAAAATTTTACAAAAATAATTTTTAGCTTAACTTAAATATATTTGAGGTTTACAAAGTGAAAAATCTTTGTTTGGGCTTTTTGTTAATTTATTTAATTTTTAGGGCTTTAATTAGCATTTAAAGATTTAATATTAATTAATTTAAAAAGTTTCAAGAAGTTTTTTTCATTCTTAAACCTTAGTTATATTTTTAGGAGTTTTTTCGGATTTTTTGGGAATTTTTAGAGTAATTTTTGTTTTTACCTAGATTTGCGTAAATCCGCGTTTTTCATAGTTTAATTTTAATCGTAACCGTCATCATTTTTACTTTTCTTTCTTCTCATCAATATTAATCTCAAATATTAACAAGTTTAACACACACATTAATCCTTCGCGAGAATGAACTCACACAAAGGGTCATAAGTGTTTACGTTTTCCTAAACGTACGCTTAGTACTTACCGCTTTTAAGTTGTTTTTCCTAAAACACGTATTTTTACCGCAATCACGTGATCAGAATCTAAATAGGCCGTTAGAAAGAAACCGGTTTCCTTCGGATACCGAAGTCCCAAATGAATGGTATTCTTGAGGTACCGAAAGACTCGTTTAACCTCCTTGAGGTGCTTTTTAGTGGGCCTGGCTTGATATCGTGCACAATAGCATGTTGCATGTGCAATATTTGGTCTGCTTGTTGTCAAGTACATGAGGGACCCCGATCATGGAACGATACTTCGTTTGATCTATGGGCAATCCATCCAAGTCAACATATAGGGATGTGGTTGATAATGGTGTCCCAACGAGGTTACATGAGATCATACCATGCTTTTTTATTATATCTTGACAATACTTAGCTTGGTTAATAAAGATACAACTTGGGGATTGGTGAACTTGAATTCCTAGAAACAATTTTAGTTCGCCCATCATTGATATTTCAAATTTGTTGTGCATTAGTTTTTCAAACTATTTTGAAAGTTTTGGGTTTGTATACCCAAAAATAATGTCATGAACGTAAATCTGCACAAGCAGAATGTCATCCCCATATTTATATATGAACAAAGTTAGATAAATGGAACCTTTTGAGAAACCTTTGAATACCAGAAATTTTGAGAGCTCATCCTACCACGCCCTTGGAGCTTGCTTGAGTCCATAAAGTGCCTTGTGGAGACGATACACCTTATCAGGATAATGTGGATTAATGAATCCTTCCGGCTGTGTGACATAGACTTATTCTTTCAAAGGACCGTTAAGAAATGTCGTCTTCACGTCCATTTGATAAACGATGAATCCCTTATGTGCAACATAAGCAAGGAAAATCATGACCGCTTCCAAACGAGCCACTGGTGCAAATGACTCTTTAAAGTAAATTCCCTCTTTCTGGCCATACCCTTTAGCCACTAGTCTAGATTTGTTCTTGATGATCGTGTTTTCTTCATCCATTTTGTTTTTCCAGTTCCCAGACTTTAATTCTTTCAAATTGTTGAACTTCTTCTTGCATCGATTCAATCCAAGCATGATCATTCATGGCTTCTTTGTAGTTTTTCGGTTCTGCTCCACTAACAGCGAGTGCGAACATACAAACATCTCCATCGGTGTCTAATTGTCGTCTTGTACGAATGGGTTGTGAAGGGTTTCCAATTACTTAAACTTATGGGTGATCTCGGGTCCAATGATGTGTTGAAGGATGTTGTTGGTAGAACGTATGCATATTTGACGGATCTACATGGCGAGTAGAAGACTCTCCAATTTCGTGTACCGATGTACCAAATGGGTTGTGAAAATCGTCTTCGTCAGATAATGCATTGTCTGCTTGATTTATGTTCTACAGAGCAATGACAGTAGTTCTGAATGTTGTAGGATCGGTTGTTGATGTGATATTCTGAGGAGGTAAGTCTGCAGCAACCCGTGTTGAAGTGGATGAGGTTGTATCCTTTTGTTGATGATGATCGGTATCATCATTATTATCATGAGTGACAGCGGAAGACTTCGATACAACATGTTTTTCTTTGGTGAAATATTCATCAAACATTGCTTCATATAACATTTCCAACTCTTCAGTTGTCGTGTCCACTGTCATATCTGCTCTTGGGACATTTTCTTGAACCAACTTTGAACTTGATGGTTCATTGTTGTGTTCTTTAGTTCTGAGTTTCGTGCGGTTTTGCACAACAGTCTTTTATCGTTGTGGATCAGGACTTAAACTGCTTTATTCAAGTACCATTTCTTGCAATTCATCGAATCAGATATGAATAGTTTTAACTATCAATTTTGTTCTCTTGTTGTAAACTCTATACCCCTTAGACTGAGTTGCATATCCCACAAGAATGCATGCATCACCTTTTTCTTTCATCTTATCCAGATTTTCACCATCTCGTATTATGTAACACGTACATCCAAAAATGTGAAGGTGTTTGAGTGAAAGTTTTCGATCATGAATTATGTGATATGGTGTCTTTTCGAGTCTTGGAATAATTAAGGAATGGTTTTGTGTGTAGCATATGACTGAAACCGCTTCGGCCCAAAAGAATAGCAGGAGTTTTGAAGCGGATAACAATGTTCGAGAAGCCTCGACCAAAGTACGGTTTCGTCTTTCAACAACGCTGTTTTGTTCAGGTGTTTGAGCAATAGATGTTTCATGTTCAATCCCTTCGTCTTCAAAATATTTCTTTAGAGTTGAGTTCAAAAATTTCGTGCCTCTGTCAGTACGAACTACTCTTACTTGAGCTTGAAGACCACGTTGTATCTCCTTTAGGAAGTTGATGAGAACTTCAGGTGTTTCATCCTTGGACCTCAAGAAGTGAGTCCACGTGTACCTTGAGCAGTCATCGACAATTACCAAAATGTATTTCTTCCCATTGATACTTTGAATACGCATGGGACCACACAAATCCATATGAAGAAGATCTAACCGTCCTTTAGAGCTTGGTGTAGTCTTGGTCTTAAAGCTACCATGCTTAGCTTTACAAAGCTTACAAGAATAAAAAATATGATCTTTGATGAATTTTAAATTTGGAAAGCCTCTCACAATATCTTTCTTAGAAAGCAAGTTGATGGTATCAAAATTGAGATGAAAAAGACGTTGATGCCATAACCATGCTTACGTCAATGAAGCTTTAACCATGAAGCAAATTGGAGTTGTGGAAGTTGAGTCTTGAAGTGAAATTGTGTAAAGATTCGTACCCCGTGTACCGGTGAGTAAATCATCCCATCATAATCACGAACAAAACATATCTTCTTCCGAAAAGCAACCTCCAAATCCGCATCACAGAATTGACCAATCGAGAAAAGATTGTGATGGAGCCCTTCGACGTAGTATACCCTTTTTATCATGATATTCCCCTAAAACAAATCTCCATATCCTATGATCGGTGCAAATTGATCATTTCTGAATCAGACCGTAACCTAGAACTTCTCTACAAAGTTAATTAGAAGCTTAAGATTCCTCATTATGTGCTTGGTGCACCCGGAGTCCAGTATGAATAGAATTATCTCTATGACCTGCAGAAGATTTAAAACACAATGGAGCATTTGCAATATTGGATTCCATGTTAGTTGTGATGCGCGAATCATTAGTGTCCCTAGTTTCAACACTTAAAGGCACGTTAACGCTCGTAGTCACATTTTCTTTCCTAACCTTAGGCATCCATTTATATCCTGGGGGACATTGATTAGCAAACCACCATTTCCAAGACTTTTTAGGAGACTCATATAATTCCCTAACTCTGCTTCTAGAAGTCTGAGTAGTGGAATATGAGGCAACATTTTTCTTAGGGGGGTTGCAACAGAATGGTTCACTTTGCATTTGGGTTTACTAGCACTAATAGGCACCGCAATTTGCTTCTTAGTTCTAGTATTTTTACGCCTTTGACATTATTCGAAGCACACATAGCATGATCAACAATAACACATTTTCCACATTTCACACAAACGAACTTAACATTCAAAGCATTCAAAGAAGTCGAATCATTCAAATCGTCGTTACATGCGATTGCAAACGTTTTATGCTTAGAAACATTCAAATTCCTAGGGTGGTCTTCTACTTTCTTCATCTTCCCTTGATTCTTGTTTTAACAAACCTTATCATTCATTTGAGTGCTCTTAAGCTTAGGCCAGCTAACACTAGCAGTGGGGATTACTCCTGTCGTAAAAGACATACGTCTATTAGTGTTTCTAGAAGTCTGAGGCGATTGACTATCTTTGTTTTGTGTGGGTTTAGTGGCCAATCTATACATCCCTAGTTTAAACACATTTGTGTTCTTAATGCTTTGTGCTCGAATATCCGTTTTGGGACAAATTTGTGGTAGCCTATCCTTCTCATCCGTCTTGGGGGAAAACCCAGATTTTGCAAATGAAGAATTTGAGAAATCAGATGGTTTTCCCAAGACAGAGGGTTAGTCACATTGTACCATTGGGTTTTCTACTACGGGTTTCACAAATTT
The DNA here is from genome assembly GCA_025667525.1 of Glebionis coronaria. Lineage (NCBI taxonomy): Eukaryota > Viridiplantae > Streptophyta > Magnoliopsida > Asterales > Asteraceae > Glebionis > Glebionis coronaria. The sequence continues at coordinate 423,631,430 of CM046875.1, forward strand.
AGGTTCCACAATTTTCCCACCCATCTTAACAATGAGTTTCTTCAACTCAACTATCGCAATGTCTTTTTCTTGTAACTGAGCTTTCAAGTCTATAATTTCAAAACTCTTTTCATTCATTTCGCGAAACGATACACATAGTTTTACTTGGCAGTTATTATCATTTGGAAAACTGCGGATTTTGTTTTGCAAAGCAAGTTCAAGAGAATGACAATGTTTTTGAAGGAAATCACATCGGTGTTGAATTAACGTAACCTCTTTTTTATTAACGTTTTTCGAAAGCTCAGTTTCAAGACGTTCACACTCTTTGACCTTATCAAGATATTTTCATGCAACATCAGAATATTCATCTATATCGACACAAGATGTAACATAAACACACATAATATCTTTGGAGAGACATTCTTGTAAGAGTAGATCATATGCTTTTGAAAACTCGTCTCTTTCAGGTTGATGGTCGTCAATTTCTTTTTCAAGAGATTCCACATATTTCAAATTGTCAAACATTTCTTTCTGAATTAATGTTTCAAATTCCAAAGCATTTTTCTTCGTTTTTTCCACAAGCAGAATCAAAACAATTTTCACAAGCATAATTAAATCCTGTGGAATTTCCTTTTTGCCTCTATTTCGTTCACATCGTTCCCAATCCTCATCCACAGTTATTTTGAAATTTTCAATTATTTGTTGAAGAATACTAAACGCTTGCTTACTCTTGCTTATAGAAGTTTCATACGGCAAGTACCCAATATATGTTGAAACGTTAGTTTTCTTAGTGGCAAAAGCTTTTCTCCATTGTGTTCATCTTTGTTCACATTCGAAAAACAATTTCTCACGAGACTTCTGTGTTTGTGGTTTAAAATTTTCATAAAGACTGTTTTCATAAGCATAATTATATGGTTTCACAATGTCTTTATTTACTGGTGATCTACTCTCCTCTTCAAAAACTAGTGACTCAACACTATCGGGCCTAACAACAAGACAATCTAGATCGGTCCATTGGGACTCTTCAAGATATAGGTGCTGATTCTCAAATTGAGCTTGCTCGAGGTACTTAGGACTTGCAAAACTAGCTTTACCCTTGATAAACGAATAAGGTGCCAACATTCTCACGGTTTGAATAGATTGATTAGTTTAATATATAATTTTCTTATAAAAATCAATTTGAGTTTCAAGTTCCATGACTTTTTCAATGTCTTTAGCTTGGTTAGTTTTGAAATATTTTTGCAAGTTTGCACCCTCTTCCGTTTTCTCATCGACTAGTTTAGTTTTATCCTCTTGAAGAAAACCAATCTTTTGAGTTAGCTCATTCACTTTTGTGATATCAAGATACGTTTTGTGTCGTTCATTACTTAAAAATGTGTTATAATTACATTTCTCTTGTTCTAAAAGCTTAAGAGTCTCCTTGTATTTATTTTCAAAAAAACATCTTTTTCAGTATTAACGACATGCCATTTGTGCCCCTAAAGCTCCTTGTCTTTTGAAAAAGCTCAGTTTTGTAGCTTGCAAGAAGCTCACTAGATTTTAACTGCAACTTTGCTTTCTTCAAAGTTTTGAGTGAGTGTTGCATTTGCCTTCTTTAATTACTTTTGACTCTTTCTATTTTCTTAGACATCATTTTGTAAAGTGGCAATTAAATTAGCAAGCGCAACACACTCCTCATCATCATTTTGTAGAATCTTGAGTAATATGAAGCAATGGATTCCCCATCCAATGAAGTAAACTTGACAAAGTTCCAAAATAGACTTTTTTTTCACATACTGCTTGTTGAGTGATTCTCCTTGTTCCAAGCATTCAATAGCCGTCCACATTTCTTTTGCAGTAGAACATGCATCAACCGTTAAGTAAATATCATCCCCAATCCCACTTAAAATCATATAGATTGCTTCCTTTTCTTCATCAATCCAAGTACGATTCTCACTTGTAGTATTCTCATACGTGTCAGTACGAACGTGTTCTTCGATACGTGGCGTAGTGTCGGTTGTTGGTGTTGCAGGAATGGTAATTGAAGTGAGAGTATAAGAACCTTCATTGATGCAACGTCGTAGAACATCACCATTTGGTCTCGTATCAAGATAACAAAGGAAACGTGATTTCCATGTGCATATCGATCGGACACAAGTATTGGTGTTCTTTCTATCTTGTCCATCACCATGAGGATCGGGTTTAGTATTTGGTTTTGTTCGGATGTGAACGCAAACGAAGAGTCTATGACTCTCGGTGGCCTTTTTGTTCCACCAGCCGCAATCCATAAAGGGGCGATGGTGGTTTGTCTTTGGTATCCGCCACCCCAAACAACCCCACGGTGGGGACTGTGTTGATCCTAAACTTAGATCGATTAGCTTTGTATTATCGAGATAAATCAAGGGTAATACGTAGAGAAACTTTGTTGTTATGAACAATTCAAGTGTTTTGCGGAATTAACCCTTAGAATAAAGAACAAGCAAAGAGTTAAACCAAAATTTCACTTTAGATTAATAATCAAAATTGCTTACGATGAAAGTTGTGAAAACTGAATAATGTATATAAACTATAAACCCTACGACCTTCTTTTATAACATAAGGAGTCGTGTACAAAGGATTACCTATCAACTATTCTAGGTAAAGATAAATATAGAAATTACAATATTGAGCATATCTTTACTTCAAATATTAAACGTGTTGACTAAGTATTCCTATCAGTGGTTGGACTTCTTCTTGTCAACGCTTGGATACCTCTTGTCAGTGCTTGATGTGTCAGCGCTTCATTTCCTGTTGTCAGCGTCCAATTTCCTCTTGTTAGCGTCTGAGTGACTTAGCTTATTTTATTCCCAACAATCCTCTCCTAAACTTGATATCTACTCTATTAATCAACTTTCTGAATAAAAACTAAGTACAAGGAGGATTCTTACAAATACAAATTACTTGTTAATTCGAAAATAAACCAATCTAATTAAATCCTTGCTAACATCACTAGAATAATCCACCTCTAGCTGTGTATACACCATCTTCTTCAAAACATCCTTAGACATAGCATCAACCAGAAGATACTCTGAAAACTTTGTAGTGCTTAGATGGTAAACACCAACAGCTGAATATAGACGCCATTTTAATCCACTGATATCATCCAATTCCAACCATATTGGATCAGCTTCATCTGGTGTAATCATCCTCTTGAATGTTGTCCAGATCTTTGTTCCATTTGCTGAAGTATTCTCTTCAGCATCATACTTGGCCTTTATCAGATTCCATAGATCTACCAAGTTTTCTCTATCCATGCTTACAGACAATGAGATCAAGGAAGTAAAAGTATGTACCTTTTTACCATATCTGGTGATCATCCAGAAACCACTTGCATCTTCTTCATAACTGATAATTGGGTTTCTAAAATCCAAAGGCAATACCTCTGCAATATCTAAAGCTTCCAAAGGTGAAAGCCTTATACTCTTTCTGATCACTGCTTCACTAGGATTCAGTTTATCAAGAACTAAAAATTCAATGGGAATTCCCTTCTTCACTGGTCTTGGTAAAATAGACTCCCTCTTGATCTGTATATTCTCCTCAATTTCTTCTCTCCTTTCATCTGAGAGAAGCCTCATAGTGTTTGCCTCACAAACTCTTTCCCAAATTGGATAAGCATGATGTTCCAATTCTTCAAAGGATAGCCTCCTCAATCTATCATAGGTCCATCCACCTTGATGACACCTAAGCAACATATAGTACAGCTCTCTTCTACCCCTCTTAAGCTCAGAAAGCACCTTACTAGCCTTGTGCTTCAAGATTACCTTACAATCTTCCTGAACTCTTAGCAAAATCTCCAAATCCCAAATTTGCCCTGTGACTGAGATGTGTGGATTCGCTTGAACCGTAGATTCCCAAGCAAAATAAATTTCCACCACTTCAAGCATATTGAAATCTACTTTCATCTTCAACTCTCTCAGCCTTTCCCTGGCTATGTCATCCTCTCCATATTCCAATCTCTCTAGTTCCTCTAAAATCATAACACTGGAACTAGATCTCTCCTCACCATCACTACCATCCTTAGCCTTCTTGATGGTAGTTTCCATCCTATCCTTGTTCTTGCAATTGTGCAGCCAAACTAAATCAAAATGTACCTAGGCTGCATTCTTTGGTACCTGAACCTATTCCAAAATCCCTTTACCCTTGTCTTTTGCTTCAATAGCTGGTAAAGTCATCGTTGGCACCTGTGTAGTAACATCCCTAATGATAACTGGTGGTTGGTATACACCAATCATACCTGTAGGTCTGTCAGCGCTTGCTTTGCTCTTGTCAGCGCTCAAATTCTGAATGTCAGCGGCTGACTCAGAAACCTGCATCATCATCTCTACAAACGATAGCTTCTTTAGAGTGATTAAAGAAACATCAAGAACTGGTTTCTCCTTCAAACTGGTCAATGCTTCAGCTATCTCTACATGTCCAATAGAACCACCTTCTTCTTGTGAGCCCTTGTCACTCAAATTGAATGGCTCAGTAGGTGCATCCTCCTCCCCTTTGTTAGAATCCTCCCCAGATGAAAGGACTCTAGCCTACCTTCTCCTAGCATTGGCAGCTTCCAAAACTACGATCCTCTCCCTCAATGATTTGAGTTCGAGACCTTGACCTGTGACAACTTGTACAAGGTCTGCATTTTACTTTTGCAAGCTAATGCAAACTGCCGTCAATTCCAACAGTGAATAAGGTTCTAATCTGCCCTCCTCTATGATGGGAAATTGACCTCCCAAAAGAGATTCATCGGGAATGGATGGGGTCTTAAGGATGTTAGGACTGTCTTGACCTGCATCTAAGCCAGAGTCAATAGTCCCAGCCCCACCCAGTTCACCAGCCACACTTGTGGTGGTGGTTCTCTCTGCAATATGGCTAGGACCACTAGAGGAGAACACTCTAGTAGTCCTTTGGCGTTTCTCAAACCTATTGTCGGGTTGGTCAAAAGAGGAAGTGGAATGAGGGTCTGTTTGGGTGTGGGGGTGTGTCTGAGTGTGAGGAATACTCGTCTCAGCGTTTGGGTTGGCTGTGTCAGCGCCCACATTTTGAGTGTCAGCGCCTGATGGTTGAGGGTCGATGTCCATGTGTTGGGGTGATGGAGGTTGATCAAGGAGTGGGTCAGGTTGTGGGTCTGGTTGTGGGTGAGGTTGAGCTGCTGCCTCAATGACAGCTAGCATGGCTGGGGTGAGTGGTAGGTCTCTATAGGGTGGATTCATATTTCCAAAAATAGTTTTCTTTTGAACATGAACCTCATAAAAATGGTCATGGTCCATATTGCAGTATCCTTGCATATAAAAAACCATTTGTAAAAACCTAGGGTAAGAAAGAGTCATCTTGTTACCCTTGTTTTGACACATGCCGTCAAAAATCAATTTTGAAAAATTGTATCTTTGCCCAGTTGCAATACAAACAATGGCACTCCCGATTGAACGGTTGATTTCATTGAATGAGGAGCATTTGGGACTCAAACATTGTAGGATGACATGCATAAGGAACTTCCAAGATGGGGGAAATTATTGTTTGGTATATTTATTTAAATGGCCCACTGGGGGCAAAGCATAACCCAAACCTTGGAGTCCTAACTCTAGCTCTGTTAGGGGAAGGGTGGTTATACCAGCAACACCATCAAGATGCAAAGCTTGGCTAACCAAAGCTTTAGTAACCACCCATGGAGCCCCATGAACAGTAGCAGTCAATGTAATCACTCCATTAATTGTTCTAGAACTAACAGTGTTCCAAAACTGCTTAATGTGTGTGATAGGGACGAGTGTAGTATGTAAAAGTGCATACCTTAAAGGAGACGCATTCAAATACGCAATCATCTGAGTGTATTGGGGATGCAAAGTATTATCCGCTTCCAAGTAAGCCATCATGTTGTGTTGGCTTCTGAACCCCAATTCCACTTGAGCACGTTTAAACTTTGGTGCCATGAAGATTGATTGAGAAAACTGTGATATGAAAATAATGGAGATATGAAGATTTGAGAGATTTTAGCAGACAAGAAATAGCAGTTACCCTGTTTGAAAGAAAATATCCAAATTTATAAGAGAGGTGAAAACATATGATTGGTTGAAATATGAGGCAGCTATTTCAAAAAGTAATCATCAAAATCTTGAAAAATATATAACTTATATCATACATTAATTAAAAGTTACCAACTTCTAAAATTACGACCCATATTTTCATCAAAAATAACAAAAATGTTTTTCAACGGTCAAAAAGTAAACATCAGCGTCTAAAGGCTATATTCTTGTAAACGTTGAAATTTGGCCATGTCAGCGTCTAAATTGGTCTTATCCGCGTTTGGAAAGAAAACATGTCAGCGGCCAAAAATAAAAATAAAAATATTTAAAAAATAAAAAGACCTTAATAAAGAAGTTTACCCTAGTGAAGATAACTCTTAGACTGAAAATGACTATAGGGTGGCAAGCACTGTCCAATCATGCACACTTGCTTAAGCAAGATAGACATAATTGTCCTCAAGTGTCCCTTGCTAACCAAAGTTCTTAACAATGAAGTTACCTCATATAAACCCTTTGTAACTTCCCACGTAAGCCCATTAAAAACGTTCCCAAGTCTCCCAACCAACCAAACCCAAATCTAGGCCAAAAAGTCTTGGCAGCGTGCACAATATATTAACTTTGCATGCTACAGCGCCTCACAAAGTAGAAAACTAAATCATACTCACAAGTGGACACAATCTAGAATTGTGATAAGAGCATTCTAAGAATAACCAAAATCCTAAAGGTTTCCTAAACTTCCCCTTAAACTAAGACATACAAAGTTGCACAATAAAAAGTATGTGACAAAAATTTATGTCAAGATAGGAATGTAAACATTCCAACCATCATACATAAACCTTAACACATTCCATGTAAGCTCCAAAGATCCATAAGCAACTCTGTATCCATTTGTACACTACCCATAATGCCTGCATGATTAGATCAAAAACCACAAAACTAACATATTTTTGTCAGCGGCCATTTTAACACTTGTCAGTGTTCAAATAACCTTTTTCAGCGTTAGAAAAATAAAGTGGAAAACCTAATCTTGTACAAAGACCAACAACAGTACACATCCTGCACACACTATACAATGATTTCAAAAACACATTTAGGTGAAATTGATCATTCTAATACTTGTTACTAAGTACTGGAATCTCTCAACATCAAAAGGTTTAGTTAAAAGATCAGTCACATTTTCTTCTGTGTCTACCCTATCTGGATGAATTAAACCTTTTTCAAAACAATCTCCTATAAAATGATGCCTAATTTTGATGTGTTTTGTTTTAAAATGATGTACAGGATTCTTAATAATGCATAATGTACTGTTATTATCTACAAATATCTTGGTATACATAAAATTATACCCATAATCTAACAACTGGTTTTGTATCCATAGAACTTGTCCATAACAAGCAGCTGCCGCAACATATTCTGCTTCAGTTGTAGAGTTAGCCACCACTATTTGTTTCTTGCATTGACAAGATATCATTCTGCTCCCAAGAAATTGGCATCCACCAGTTGTGGATTTTCTATCAAACTTATCACCTCCATAGTCACTGTCTGAATAGTGAATAAGCTCAAATGGAGAATCTTTAGGATACCATAATCCCAAGGTGGGATAGCACCTAAGGTATCTAAAAATCCTTTTGACAGCATGAAGATGAAACTCTTTGGGAGTCACTTGATGGCGTGCACATGCACACACAACAAACATGATGTCAGGTCTAGAGGTTGTAAGATACATCAATGAACCAATCATTGATCTATAATGCCTAACATCCACATATTTTCCATCTCCAGTCTTTCCCCAAGGGTGTTCCCTATCCATGGGTGTGCTAGCCCGTTTTTCATGTGGAGAAAAACCAAACTTCTTCAAGATCTCAGCTACATACTTGTCTTGAGAGATAGAGATACCATCTTCTTTCTGTTGTACTTATAAACCTAGAAAGAAGTTCATCTCTCCCATTGCACTCATCTTGAATTTGTCTGTCATGAGCTTAGAAAATTCCTCACTCATCTTTGGATTTGATGAACCAAAGATAATATCATCCACATAGACCTAAACAAACAGAAAATCCTTACCAATCTTCTTGGTAAATAATGTCTAGTCTATGGTGCCCCTCTTAAACCCATTTTCCACCAGATAGGTGGAAAATGTACCATACCATGCTCTTGGGGCTTGATCAAGTCCATACATTGCTTTCTTGACTCTATACACCTTGTCTGGATGCTCTGAATCTTCAAAATCAGGAGGTTGCATCACATACACCTACTCCTCAATTGTGCCATATAAGAAAGCACTTTTCACATCCATATGATAAACTGTGAAACCCATGCAAGAAGCATAGGCTAGGAAAATACTTATTGCTTCTATCCTTACAACAGGTGCAAAAACCTCTTCATAGTCTATTCCCTCTTCTTGTGTATAGCCTTGAGCAACTAAGCGTGCCTTGTTTTGACCATAATTACTCTTTCATCCTTCTTGTTTCTTAGAACCCAACATGTCCCAATAGGTCTAACATACCTTGGACAATCCACTAGCTCCCATATTCCTGTTGTGACAGAAAACAAGCAAACAAACATGCCTGCACAAGAGGGGTATCTTCCTTCTTGTGTATATTGGCAATGAAACCACCTTGAGTCTGATGAGACCTCCTTGTTTGAACAGGAATCTCAACATCACCAATTATTTGGTAGGGAGGATGATATTTGGCCACCTTTGTAAGTACTCCTCCCCCAAATAGTGTATTATCTTCTATATCAGATTCCATGTTGCCAGTATCATCTTCATTGCCACTCCCATCCTCACCTGAATGAACCTCTGGATTAAGTATGGAAGGTTCACCATGATCAAAAGTGTGTCTGTTGGAAGATGAGAATAAATGGCCAAACAGATTGTCAGCGTCTGAACTGTCAGCGTCTGAATTTAACCTGTCAGCGTCTGAATTGGCTTTGTCAGCGCTTGAAGATGCATGCATGGTTTCATCAACTGGTTTTTTCTTGTGTCCCTTCTTCCTCCTTTTCAGCAGCAGCAGATGCTTGCACAAACCCATCAGTCCATATAGGAATGGTAACATACTCAAGTATGGGGTCTGACATGACTACATGTGATCCTTCTTCCTTAGCAACCTGTTTACCTGAAACTTCAACAATAGGTTCTTCCACAACATTTGAATCCCTCTTCACAATTTCTGGATTAGTAACAGGCATATAATTCAAGGTCCTAGATAATGGTTCTAAATCAAAGAACTAGTCTGGTCCACTCTCAGGATCACTAGGTTTACTTTCTAAAAACTTAACTTGCACTTTTTCAAGAATGCGTTTTTCTTTCTTGTTGTAAACCCTATACCCTCTGCTCTGCATAGAATAACCCATAAAGTATCCTTCATCACCTTTTGCATTAAACTTACCGAAGGCATCACTAGTATCCACAATCACTACATGCCATCCAGAGGGTATACTTTATGCAAAAGGTGATGAAGGATACTTTATGGGTTATTCTATGCAGAGCAGAGGGAATAGGGTTTACAACAAGAAAGAAAAACGCATTCTTGAAAAAGTGCAAGTTAAGTTTTTAGAAAGTAAACCTAGTGATCCTGAGAGTGGACCAGACTGGTTCTTTGATTTAGAATCATTATCTAGGACCTTGAATTATATGCCTGTTACTAATCCTGACATTGTGAAAAGGGATTCAAATGTTGTGGAAGAACCTATTGTTGAAGTTTCAGGTAAACAGGTTGCTAAGGAAGAAGGATCACATGTAGCTCATAAGGTGTCTTATTGTGGATCTTGTTGACCAAGGCTTTATTTTGAACATAGCAGGTTGTGTTTACAGCCTCAGCCCAAAAGGCAATGTGAAACTTAGCATCAGCCAACATTGTCCTAGCTACTTCTATGAGTGTTCTATTCTTTCTTTCACCCACACTATTCTGTTGTGGAGTTCTAGCTATGCTAAACTCCCTATTAATCCCTTTATCAACACAGAAGGTATCTAACAGTTTATTTCTAAACTCACCACCATTATCACTTCTAAGAATTTTAACCTCGTTACCCATTTTCTTCTCAATTTGGGTAACAAAGTTAATTAAAACTGTGGCAGTATCAGTTTTTAAGGCCAAAAAGAAAGTCCAAGTAAACCTAGAAAAACCATCAGTTATAACAAAACAGTAAGATTTACCATTAAGACTTTCTATATTAGTTAGGCCAAATAAGTCCATATGTAACAAGTGAAGTGGTTTAGAACTGGAATGCACAATCTTAAACTTAAAGGAGACTTTATGTTGTTTTACTTTAAGGCATGAAACACAAGAGTGATCATTGTGGAAAGCGTTTGAAGGCAAGCCATCAACTAGATCATGTCTCACAAGTCTATTAATATTCTTAAAATTTATGTGTCATAACCTTCTGTGCCATAAATTACTCTCATCTACTGAAGCTTTAGCATAAAGACATGACATATTTTTGTTCATTTTAATCCCATTGAGATTAACATTATAAATGTCCTTATGCCTAGGTGTTATATATTCAATAAACTTCTAATCAGGCATCTTAAAATCTTTACTCAACACCAAGCATTCAGTATCACTGAAAAGAACTTTATTTTTGTTACCACAAACTTGTGACACACTAAACAAGTTATAGTCAAGTTCTTTTACCAGAAAAGCGTTCTCAAAACGTAAATTGTTGGTGATAAGAGTGCCTTTGCCAGATATTGTACCATATCCTCCTCCAAAGTACACTTTGTCACCATCTTTAATGGGGATAAAATTTGAAAAATAATCTTCCTTCCCCGTCTTGTGCCTAGAGCATCCAATGTTCCAGTATCCATGACCATTGACCTGCTTTTGAATGCCCTGCACATAAAGAAAACAAATTAGTTTTCTTTGGGAACCCAAGCCTGAGTTGACTTGGATTCATGTGGTTGTTCAACAAGAACAGACTTAGTCCTTATAACAACCCCTGGTTCATCCCTTTGTGGCCTGAACACCTAGTTTACCCCAATTGGTTTAGTAATGACCTTTGAAAGATAATGAAATCTGTTGCAGGTCATAGAAATCCCATCAGAATTGGTCTTGTTTAGGTCTCCATGTCAAACTAAATGAAGCTTTAGACCCCTTTACTTTAGGTTGTAAATACCTATTATTACTTGGTCTAACACAAGATCTAACAGCATCTTGTTGTGGCATTTTCATACCAAACCTAGAGCTGTTAGCGTTGGAATTGTTCTTGTCAGCATTAAATTTGTTACTGTCAGCGCTAAATTCGTTCTTGTTAGCGCCCAAATTAGGGTTTGCTACAGGAACCCATTTTCTGTTAGACCAAGTGTTGGTCTTCTGAAAGGGCCTTTGTCCATGAGTATTTATCCCTTTAGTAAAGAAGGGAGCTGGTCTAGTGACTTGTGGGCTTGGTTGGAAAAAAGGTCTGGGTTTGACCATGGTTGACCTATTGTCAGTGTTGAACTTAGAGGCACTGACACATTTATAGGCCAAGTGAGAAAAACTCCCACATATGTAACAAGCCTTTCTAGACATAATCTTAGGTCTAGATTGAAAGAATCCTGTCCCATTAACACTAGCTTGGCTTTGGGGTAACCTAGGTTTTATATACATTTCAGCATATTTAACACTAGGCTTTCTTTTAACTGGTGAGCCAAGGTCAACGGGTTTTCCAGTGGTAGGGTTGGTCATAGTAATGGGTGTAGGCTCAAATGGACTCTCACTAAGCATTCCACCCTTAACAAAAAGAAAAGGGTTGGCTGCTTTCCATTACTCAAGATCAGTCACCTTTTGTTGATATTCCTTAACTGGGGTGAGCACTCTAGGTGGAGGAATAAATTCCTCTTCTTGGAGTTCTAGAGTACCAGTCCAAGAGAGATCCTTTCTCTGAACACCATAAAAGTTCCCAGCAGGTGGAGGAACAACAACATATTCATTCATCCCAATCCCAGATTTGTCCCTAGGGTCTCTTTGTTCACTGACACACTTTTCTAGGGTTTGACTAGCTTTATCAAGCTTTTCAATCTTAAGCCCTACCTTTGTTTTATCTTTAATGGCTTCATCTAACTTAAGTTTCACCTCTCCTCTGGATCTCATCAGAGTGTCCCTAAGTTCAACACTAACTTTAAGGTCATGAGACAAAACGTTAATTTGATCTTTTAGGTCAAATTCCATTTTCTTATATTCTTCTACAGTCTTTTTAGTTTGTGCAAGTGCCATTTTATAATTTGATAGCCTACATTCTACATCAAACACATCTGATTTTAACTTTAAATTTTCTTTGTTAAGCTTTTCAGTGTTTAATTGACAGCCTTTACTACAGAAAGCATCATCATATACCTCATTATCTGATGAAGACGAGGAGTTGGCCATGAGAGGAAAGTGAACATGCTCTTCTTCTTCCTTCTCATCAATCAAATCCTGATTCTCTTCCACATCCTTTGCCATAAAGCTCTAGTCTCATCCAACACCATCAATGTCTTGCATGGCAACCATAGCCTTTGGCTTAGCATTTTCAACCTTGATGATTTGGCTTGAAGTCTTTCCAGCATCAGACCTTCTTGGAGATCTGCATTCCCTCATAAAATGACCCATCCTATAGTGGTTGTAACACTCAACCTTGGATTTATCAAATCCAGCTATGTCTTTAGCATTGAAGGTCATTTTCCTTCAAAATATTATATTCCATCTGTTGCCCCTTATGCTTGCAAGTGCCATATTCCACTTAATATCCATCTCTTCCAAATTCTCATCACTGATTTGCTCAAGATCCTCATAAGTAATCAAGGAACCATTGGGCAATGCAGCAATGTATGCACATACTGTATCCTAATCAATACCAGCAGGTTTAAGCTTTAGTGAGTCAACATTGTATGTGTCAGCGTCAATGTGTGAGCCCCTGACAAAGGTTGATCCACAGCTTGTCTAGTTTTAGGGTTTCTGGTGTTTTTAGGATTTACTGTTCTTCTAGATCAAAGTTCCTCAACAAGCTCTGATACCACTTGTTGATCCCAAACTTAGATCGATTAGCTTTGTATTATCGAGATAAATCAAGAGTAATACGTAGAGAAACTTTGTTGTTATGAACAATTCAAGTGTTATGCGAAATTAACACTTAGAATAAAGTACAAGCAAACAGTTAAACCAAACTTTCACTTTAGATTAATAATCGAACTTGCTTACAATGAAAGTTATGAAAACTGAATAATGTATATAAACTATAAACCCTACACCTCCTTTTATAACATAAGGAGTCGTGTACAAAGGATTACCTATCAAATATTCTAGGTAAAGATAAATATAGAAAATACAATATTGAGCATATCTTTAATTCAAATATTAAACGTGTTGACTAAGTATTCCTATCAGTGGTTGGACTTCTTCTTGTCAGCGCTTGGATACCTCTTGTCAGTGCTTGATCTGTCAGGGCTTCATTTCCTCTTGTCAGCGTCCAATTTCCTCTTATCAGCGTCTGAGTAACTTAGCTTATTTTATTCCCAACAGACTGTTGGGCAAACAGTGGGAATCGAGAGCCATGGGGCTCTTGGTAGGAACATAATGCACGGTAGGGGGAACCCCGGCTGTAGCCGGGGGAGGTTTTGGGCAGCAGTGGCACCAGCTAACGGCCGGTGGATGCTGTGGTGGTCGGGAGCAAGCCACATCCTTGCGGGTGTGGTGTTGTTGTGTGTTCGAGGCAAAGCCAAGACCTCCAAGGGTCTCGATAGGTCCTTGTTGGGGCTCGGGTATAACCGAACACACCAAGAGGTGTGTTTGGTGTAACACCAGAGAATTTTCCTTACCATTAATAATAATAAACTATACTAGTTATTAATTGAAATTCATTTTTGAGCGCTACCAAACTTATTGGATTAAAAAACAGAACATATTTTGACAAGATCTGAAAATCGCGCAGTTTGCGTACCGGCACGATATAAATTAAATTAATATTTAATTTTCATGAGATATCTATTAAAAAGATTTATTAAATTAGTTTATACTTTTATTTCAATAACGTTTGTTAAAAACGCGAATAATCAAGTTGAAGTCCATTTTTCTTTAAAACTACGCTTGTCTGAGAAAAACATAAGATGACTTACACTTAAATGAATTTATGAGTGATTTATGAATTACTAGTCGTATGAATGATCCATTTTCATGGAAAAACGATTTTAAACGCAACGGTGAAAATTTTGAATTTTTAATCTTATTTTTATCAATCCCGACCGAGCCTCGAGTCACGTTTAAACAAAATAAAAGAAAGTTAATTAAACAATTTTCGTTTTTAACCCTCAACTCCCCTAACCTTACACATCACTTTAATATAAATAGAAAATCTTATTATTTTCTCTCATTCATCACCTTCACACACACACACACAAACCCTAAATACCATAACTCTCTCCCTCTCTATAAAATCCGGCCACCAGAAAACTTTCCGGCGCCGTCACCCTTTTCCGGCCAAAAATCCGGCGAGCACAAAAATACTCCCCGTCACCCGATGTACCCAATCCACCACACGATCCATTATATACATGTTTTCCGGTGCCTCTTTTTCGGTTAGTCGTCGTCCTCCACCGTCACCACCAGATCTATACTCTATGACCACCAACCACCGTGCAACACCTTGGTTACCAGCCAACCGTCGCCATTATTATAACCACTGCGGCCCAGCCGCTGTGCTACCACTAACATCACAACGAACCACCACTGTTGATGGTCCGCCGCAACATATTCCATCCGACGCCACCACCCTCAACCTCTCATTACCGACCACTCACTCCAGCCACTATCAACATCACCACTGACCACCATGGTTGTTCACCACCATCTTCATAGATCTAAACCACCACCCACTATCCTAACACCGTGTCCATATACTTCAGCCACCTCCACGAGCCACCACTGGTCCGCATAGATCTGTCTGAACCACCACTAACCACCAGCCACGAATTTATAACCATCGCTGTCGTGATTTGCTCATCAGTGGGGTGTTTGTTGTGCGTGATGCGTTTGTTTGCTTTGTTACACCGAAACCACCGTTAAAGTAGTGTTCGGGTGTGCGTCTCGTCACCACAGCCGCACCCAATTAGGGTGTCGGGCTCGTGGTTATTGTTATCATTTTAATTTGGTTCTTATAATTCCGTGAGATGTGTATAGCGATCCGAAAATGGCTATGTTAGTTTTTGTGAATTAACGACCGTTAGTGTCGTTTGGTTCGGTTTAACAACCGCTAAGAGCGTTAGTTGTGATGTTGGAATATGTTAATGGGGCGTTTGGTGTTGTGATTAATGAATGGTTGAAAGTGTCGATTATCGGGATTGTTTGGTTGAAAGTGTTATTATTGAAAGTGTTGGTTATTTACTTGGTTATCGGTAAATTCGTTTTAAATTAGAAAAAATTTCATGTTTGGTCCGTATCGTTTACACCAAACATCAAGTCTGGTCCCTATTTCAAATTAAGTCCGCAGATCATCCCTATCGTTTACATTTGGGATCAAGAATAGTCCCTATCTTAGATGGGCGTTAGTTTTCTCCGTTAAGTTCAATAAAGAGATGGGTATTTTGGACATTTCCATATTATACATTAATAAATTATATTTTTTCTTTTTTTCTTATATATCTCTCTCTCATCTCCCCCTCTCTCTCTCTCTCAAATCCATCAAAAACCCAGATCTCTCTCTTAAATCATAACCCATATCTGTTCCAAAATAACAACACCACTGAATCAAACATCATAACGACCGATTCATACTATTTCTGGAGGTAACAAACATGACACGACAGAATAATCTCATAATGAAGATGTGAACCAAAGTGTTGCTGAATCATCTGACTCTGAAACTAGTAATGTAAACAAGGACATGGCTAACCATCTTGATCCAGTAGTTTCAACCATTGTAGACAAGAAAAAGGCTTTGGGGAAATACACATTTGTGGATACGAGTTTGGTTGGCCTTGCTAAAGTGAGGAAGATGAAATGTTTGTATGATTATGAACCCACTGATAAGCAAGCATCATCTAGTGTTTCTGGGTTGTTGATTCATCTGAATGTGAAGCTAGTGTTGTAAACAACGCGAGTGGTAAAGTTGAATCAATGGAAGATCCACGTCCTAAGAAGAAGCGAAAAAGCATAGATATAGATTTGAACGTCCCTCTGTGTACACTTTCAGATGGTGATAACTCACCGGTTTCTACTAAACCGTCAGTTTCCCCTGCAACAAACGCAAACCATCAAGAGTTGTTGAGTCGTGGTACTAAGAATGGTCAAAGGCAGAGTACTTGTGATTGAGTTTTATAAGAGTCATGATTGATCTTTAATCAACCATCAGCCGGTTGGTTCATAAAACATCACAGCCCAACAATCATCACATCCTCTCATTTCGAACCCTTTCATTCCAAAACCACTAACGAAGATACTACACCTCTTTCTTCAAATAACAGTCGATTCGTCAATAGACCCGATTCGTTTTCGTGGCCACGAGAAAACGAATCCATCCTTTTAATGTTTTTTCGATTGTTCTTGATTCGAGTTCAACAGATTTGCGCGTCTTCCCTACCAATGTCCCATCAAGTTTAGCCAAACATATTTTTCATAAAACCTTACAAAAACACACATTTTAGACACACCCAGATGTTACCATAACAACATGAAGAAGCAACAACAGATCCGGTTTCAAACCCACCATAAGATGGGTTTTTCAGTTCATCAATGATAACCTCATGTATAGATCCAAAACCCATCGCCGGATATAAGACGAATCTGAATGTTTTTTGGAATGGAGATATGACTTCTTAATTTCTGAGAATAGGTGTGTGAGGTGAAGGTGAAAATGAAATGGAGATATGACTTTTTTTTGGAATAGAGATATGAAATGTTTGGAAGGTGAAAATGAAATAGGGGGGGGTGTCATCATCAGTTTCTGAAAATGAAATGGGGGGGATGTCATCATCAGTTTCTGCATATGGAAAGGACAAATCCTTTAAAAGTTGGGTGGTTTTGATTTTTTTTTTATGATTTGAGATAATAAAGAAAATTAGTAAAAAAAAGGTTGTGTGTTTTTTATCTTGTGGGATGAAAAGGGGTGAGTGTTTGTATTTAATGAAGCCAAACAAGGAAAGGACCATAATGCCCCTCCACTTACACGATTTAACTGACAAAACTAACGCCCATCCAAGATAGGGACTATTCTTGATCCAAAATGTAAACGATAGGGATGATCTGCGAACTTAATTTGAAATAGGGACCAGACTTGATGTTTGGTGTAAACGATAGGGACCAAACATGAAATTTTTCTTTAAATTATATCGCTTATGATTCGACAACAATTAATTTGATATAATGAAAATATGTGGATATTTGAAACATGGACTGATTTTGAAAGTGAAAATATTATGTTTTGTGATTATGGGAAACGTTGTACAAACGAATAGGTCATGCCAAATTTTTTATAAATTTAATAGTTATTAGTTTTCCTAAATGCTACTTAGAAACTAAAACGATTTATTAATTATTAAATTGACGATTAAAGAAATAATCATTTATAAAATATCATATTATAAAATCATAATTATTGTATATAGTATTGAAACTTCATTTAAGACCCTAAAACGTGTGTTTCCGTTTATTAAATGAACTGTATGTAATTTATGAGTGATTTTGAAAACATGTCGAATCATTTTGATTTTATTTATTTTTATGGTTTATATAATAGTTGCAAGGTCTTGTATACTCGGGCTATTTATTCTTTTGGTCGTCATCTTTCTTGAGTTAGTACATGTCGTGTGTCATGTACATTCTGAGTTATTCGTGTGTTGTCTGTTCTTGCTATATAATTCAAGCTATGAATTATATACATGTTCCGTTCTTTCGTGTGTAATACATACTAGGTGTATATATTACATACATGGTGGTATTTTCCGCTTCATCTTACTGAACCGATTACTAAACTGACTACTGAACCGATTGCTAAACCGATTGCTGAACCAATTACTGAACCGATCACTGAACTGATTTCTGAACCGATCACTAAACCGATTACTGAACCAGTTATTGAACCGATTATCGAACGATTTCGATATGGGATTTAAGCGGTTTATAAACCGATGGTATTGATGAAACTTTTCATCGGGGAAGCTTGGATGCATCGATTTGGGATGCTGGGAGATGATCGATAAGATAAACTGTGACTTCCGGTATCGAGCAGTTCCGGCCTACGCTACACTGCTCTTGTATTCACGTCTTTGCAAATTGTTCTGCTACATCGATGTGAGTTCATACCCCCTATTTTTATTTTCAAATCGCTTTATAAATGTTTTGAATCTCTTTTGGGGGAGATACATGCTTGTCGATGTCAAATGCGTGTTATGCATTTCAATGATTGTTTACGATATACATGTCTACACTTTCCATACGTTATTGTGATAAATACAAGTTGATATCTTTTTGAAGATTGCTTATATTGCGTACGTGCTTGTACTTTAGTGGATTGTTTACGTGACATGTGTGTTTATACATTTGGGATTATTGATGATTTATACTTGTGAATATGGGGGCTATCCCATAGCTCCTTTTAAAACTATTTTGTACGTTAAATACTGCGAAGTGAAACAATTGCTTGTACTTGCTTGTGGACGCAAAGATTGATTTCTGTGAACGCTCAGTGAACTTCGTTTATGATTAGCCTAAGTAGTTAGCCATAGTCCCCACTATCATGAATCGTTAATTACTCTGCTGAAGTAAGCTCTTATGTTATGGATAGATCTATTGAGGCTTGACAACCTCCACTCGGGCATTCTGACGTCGGACGAGTGTATATCATTTGTGTGAACTTGGGTAGTCTTGGCTAGACTCCCACTTGGGGCAACTTATATGTACATTGTGGTGTACGTACTGGATCATTAGCTTCGATATCATGAGCTTAGCGCTATCATAAACACTGAAACACCCGATTTATCCTACACTTGGGACTATATCTCTTATAGTTGCCTTGGGTACTTGAACTGAAATTTTGCGGTCCATCTTGCTATGAATCTTGAATGTGAATCTTGACCTTCATCTTGCTATGAATCTTGAATGTGAATCTTGACCTTGATCTTGCTATAAATCTTGGATGTGAATCTTGACCCTCATCTTTCTATGAATCTTGAATGTGAATCTTAACCTTCATCTTGCTATGAATCTTGAATGTGAATTTTGACTTTGATCTTGCTTTGAATATTTATGAATCTTGACTGCGATCATGTATTGATCTAATATGAATCTTAGCTGTGATATCGATACGAATCTTGACTATTGTAATGGAATGATCTTGACATGAATTTATTATGTGGTTCTAAAATGATACCTGCATGAGATATGATAGGATTATTGTACGTGGATTGATCTAATTCTTAGGTGTGGTATTGACGTGATTCATGCATGTGGTCTTTATATGACACTTATATGATGGTTTGAAATGATGATTACATACTAGGTTCACATGATGCTTATATGTTTGTTTGATATATGTTGGTTGGATATGATACTGAGATGCATGTTTGACATGATGCTTATATGCATTTTTTTTCTATGATTCTCATATGTGATCTTGATTACTGACATGAACCTAGAACATGACATTGTTATTTATATTGACTGTGACTATTGAAATGAACTTTGAGCATGACCTACAACTTGCGTATGAACTGAAGTTTTGTGCTAACTGTTATGCTATTTCTAAACTTTGATTTGTGACCGAGCTTTGTTGTAATGTCTCTTTATTGTGAAACTCTGGATTTCTAAACGTTTTTACGATACTACTTTTAGTAGTTGTCCTTGTAAACTTTTAAAGTGTCTTAAACATTTTAATAAAACTTATGAACTCGCCAACCTTTGTGTTGACACTTTTAAGCATGTATTCTCAGGTACATGACTGTATGATTATTTGGAGTCAACATTGTGATATTTGGCATAGAGGTCGTTCTCTCGGATCGAGACTCGGATAATCATGACGTAACAGGCCCCAAAACTCATGGGCTTCCGCTGGGCCAATTTGGGGGTGTTACATTTGGTTACACTTTTGCAATAAACTTTATGTTATATTAATTAATTTAATTAGTACATGGTCAATTAAATTAACTAATAACCAAGACTTATGTTACAATCTATTTAAATAAAAAGCATGATATAATTTATGTCCATTTTATTTAAATAAACTTTAGGATAAAATAATTATTAATATAATTATTCATGTACATTTAATTAAGAAAAGTTAGCTTAATTAATTTATATTCATTTTAACCAAGGTTTAATTAAATTAATAACATGATTTAATTTAATTATATAATCAATCATTTAAGGTAAAGTTTAATTATTAAAATTATGTAATATTATTAATTAATAATTACTTATGATATCATGTATTATTATTATTAATTAATAATCATATGTTAAGACTAAGTATTAAATATAACTGAACTTTACTATATATTAATCATGACATATAATATGCTTATTAAAACTATAGGTTATATCATTTTACTTATTTAATAAGCATATTATTAATTATAGAAACATGTTAAATATAGAAATATACTAAATATAGAAACATGCTATTTATGGAAACATACTAAATATGGAAACTTCCTATTTTGGAAACCTACTAATTATGGAAACTTTCTCTTTTTGGAAACTTACTATATATGGAAACCTGCTATTTTTGGAAAGTTACTATATATAGAAACCTGCTATTTTTAGAAAGTTACTTAGTATGTTAACAAGTACTATAACACATAAAACATGAAATACACTAATTAATAAACACATGAAACACTAAGAATCACATGATAAAACAAGAACAAGTATAACCAGTAAAGAACATGTTAAGTAAACTAATAATCAGTAAATATAAGTTAAAAAGACAACCCATTCATGTCCCTTTTATTATGTAGCTATCGTGAATTCGGAGTGATCTTCCACTTTCATTTTCATTCTCATTACTGGACATAAGGTACGGATATTCCGTCCTTCAGTAGGGACACTCTCTTCCTATATTAGGATTCCCCGTTTGCAGCCATCTTTTTTCCCCAGTAGTTTACTTAAACTAAACAATAACTATATGATTAATATTTTGGATTGCCTGAGCTATATACATGCATGCCAGTTCCACCAAGTTATGGAGGTACCATAGCCATAACACTAGAGGCACCGACGTTATGACTCTTCCGCGGTGAGAGTGGTTGCTCGCGGCGGCACTTTTAGTTATTTGGCCTATTTTATTATTATCATGTGGGGTGAATGGGTGCATCCTAGGACAAGTTTAGCAAGATTACATGGTAACTGTGGTGTGTGCCTTGCATCCGTTACATGGAGCTGATCCCTCCAACCCTGATTATTTTAATAAGAGGCAACCTCTCTAATTGCATGATGAGGTCACCTGCTAGCCTCAAAATATTGAGTCAAACAAGAATGTTCGGTCATAGGTTTCTATTGTAATATTTATTAGAACGTTGTAATAGGTAGTTAATTAGTCGTGGTTTACGGGCTTGGATTTAAACTAATTAAAGTCCAAAAGACAAGCCCGGTCCAATATATAGCCCATTAAAGCCCGCATGTGGGTGGACTATATATACTACCCTCCTAGCATGTTAGGAGGGTTGGAGGTTTACTTTATTCTTTTCCTAATCTAATATTCACTAAGTTAATCATCTCCCTCTCACTACTTTCTCTCTCTAGAATCCATCTTCTTCATCTATTTTCTTTCTTTAATTCGTACTATATCATCATAATATATGGGACAACATTCGGTATCAATCACCATGGGGTAGTTTTGTGATTCGTTGTTGATATTACTTGGTTCGTGTGATTTTCTCTTATAATCATCTCGAATTCAAGATTTTTTTTTGTGTTTTCCATGCTCTAAATCTTGATATAAATCTTCTACATAGTTGTGGTAGGGATTTGGTCGCATTTGGTTGGTTCAAATCACGGATTTCTTGTCGAAAATATCATCTTTTTACCTAAAAATCTCGAAACAGTACTATTATTCCGATCAGTGTCATCGGAAAAGGGCTTAGTGATTCCGATCAGTTGCATCGGAAAAGGGTTTAAACATTCCGACCAGTTTTCCGATCACATTCCGACCAGCTTTTTCGGTTGCATTCCGATTTGGTATTCCGACTGTATTCCGACAAAGGGATTCCGATTGTATTCCGACAAAGGGATTCCGATTGTATTCCGACAAAGGGATTCCGATTGCATTCCGATTAGGGCATTCCGATATCATTCCGACGAAGGGATTCCGATTGTATTCCGATGAAGGGGGACATTCCGATTTGGGTATTCCGATAAGGACATTCCGACAAGGTTATTCAGATTTGGACATTCCGATGGACATTCCGATGGACATTCTGATGCGTGTTTTTGCTAAATTTTGTTCGAGTATTTTTTAGACTTAGCCACCATCTAGACTAGTTTCGAAATATCGTCAAGTAAATTCAAATTTTTTCCATACTAGTTTTAGGACATTTCTAGCTCGATTTCAAAATTTGGCGATTACAAAAGTTTTTGGTCTACCGTTTTGTCGGACTGGTGAATTTATTGTCGGACTGGAGAAATATTGAAATTTTCGGAATTTAAACCACAACAACGATCACAACAAATCTACTTAAGATCCATATTCACTTCATTATTTCAGAGAATATTGAGATGGATTCTACTGCCGAATATCGTGTGACGAACAATGATGAGATGGCATTTATACATGATCTCATCGGTCTTTTCGGGCTTTAAATACATAAAAATGTCATAAAATACCATAATATTGTGCTTGTATTTGTTTACTTGTGTTTTAGGTATGGATATCGTGAAAAAGACAAAAGATCACAAGAAACAAGAAAAAACGGACACGAGAAACGAAGCAGTACAAAGAACCGGGCCCTAGTTCATGATTTATCCAACATTTACCCGTGAAGACTTGAAGATATGCAAGAATGATCCTCAATGAATGAAGAAATGACACTTAAAACCCTTGTGAATTCATAATTACAAGTTTGGTCCCTTAAGTTTGTCAAAATTACACAAAAGGTCCTTCAACTTTGAAGAAATGGCAAGATTAGTCGCTCATCAAACCTAATTTGTCAATTATGGTCCCTCATGAAGCCAAAGATACATTGAAGACCTTTGAAGATCAAGAATGTCCAAGATCAGTCCCTCAAATATCCAGAAATGGCAAAAACAACCCTTTGAAACCTTTTGGAAAGGTTTTGTACCAAATGTGTGAAGTTGGAAACTTCATTATCAAAGGAACACGTTTTTATATGGCTGAAATACTTTTTATAAATGTTTCTCCAAAGGCTGAGGACTAAAGTTGCCACAATGAAACATTCAAATCTATTTTGCGCCAAACACATCTCCAATCCACCAATTTCGGATCAAAATGTTTATTGTTTACCCACATGAACCCAGAACTTACCCCACTTAAAACAAAGGGTTAATTTAAATTACCTTGGCACACACTTAATTCACACGCCCAGAAAACCATCCCAACCTTAAAACCCTCAATCCCACTCACCAAAGGGTCCCACACCCAAAACCGTTTCACCCATCATGTGACAACTTATTCCCCAAGTACTGCCACGTGTCAAGATCAACAGCCCACACTCTTTGCTTCACTCCAAAGCTATTTTAAACGGTTTGGATCATTTTGGACAACATATACCAAGGATTCGTCTAGAAGACCTCAAGGACATATTTGGAATTTCACTTCTAGGGTTTGTGAACAGTGATTAGCTAGCATTTGCCTATAAAAAGACTCCTCAACATGTGAGAGAGCTGTTGTTCCAGTTTTAGGCTATCAATCTTTGTAATCCCTTTTTAAGTTAATAAAATTTGATTTTCAGAAATTTGTTAAATCTTGTTCTTGTTTATTAAAAGTTGGTGTTATAATAGCCTAATTCTGAGTTCCATTTTCATGTTTGAAGGTTTTTAAGGCAAGGTTTTAATTGATAAGGCTTGTGTTTCAAAAATCAGAAAGATCTTGTTTATTGTTCATCACTTTTGTTTGTTGTTCTTAGCAGGTACTTGGAAGCTGGTACTTGTTTTGCTAGTACCTCAGCTCAAACAATCCAGGGCCTAGATGTAGGTCTTGGAGGTTTTCATCTTCTCCCTTTTCATTTCCTCTTTAAATTTCTGAATATTTGTGATTTTTGCTTGATTGTTCTTGAATCTGCGTTTTTATGGTTGATTATTGTTCATCTGGTATTGCTTGATGTTATTGAGTGGTTATTAACTTGATTTGTGGGTTAAAACTGGATTATCCTTTGGAAATTTGTCAAAACAAGTTTTTATGGGGTGTTTGGGTTAACTGCATAAGCATGTTTTGAGGCTTGTTGAGTGGTTGTTTGTTGTTGCTATTTGTTGGTACTTGTTTATCTGGTGTACTTGGTCATTTGTATGCAGGTTTTGTGGTTTGAAACACCTAGATTCATAATAAGGCTATAAAATCTTTGTTACTTGATATTTTTTGCTGTGGTTTAAGGGACACCTAGATCTAATCATAGAATAGGGTTAACAAGGGATTAAACTAGGCTAATAACACCAGGGAAAGAGATTTGAGTGCCTGAAATTGGATTTAGTGTCAATTAGATCAGCAAAGTTTCTGCATATTCTACTTGTTCATATCAGTAACAATAATCTGCTTAGATCTTGTTCCTTATCTTGTTTCAGTGGTTGATTTAAGTTTTTTTGTGCTTATTCATAGTTTATATAGCTTGTGTATGCATCCTGTTGAATTTGGCTGGCTTATTCATGCTATATCTGCTTATTTGTGCATAACTGCTTATTTTCCATATATGTGCTATATCTGGTGACTGTTTGACTAATCTGGGCTTATTGTGTGAACCAAATTGTGATTTTCTTGTTGATATTGACTCCTTGTAATTCACTGATCACAAGGGTGCCTTTGTTTCCAAATGAATCCAACTAAATCTCTCTAAAAAGCTTGGTCAAATAGTCAAAGCAGTGGGAACTCCTTTCCCCTGCTGCTAGCCACTGCTAGTGTTAATTGGGTTTTAGCTTATCAATAAGCTATAATAGCTTATTTTAACCAGCAACAACTTGGATTTTGTAATAGGTGCTCATTATTTGACCCATTTGTTCATACTGGATCATTTGGTGTGTTGACTTTAGGGTTTGACTAGAAAACCAACTTATTTGACTTTTTCATAAGTGCTTATTGGTTCATTCTGGCTTATTGGTGTTGCTTTTTGGATTTTTATTGATTGATTTGGCTTATTGAGTTCATTTGTGACATTTTGCAAGTTGAATCAAGTCCTGAGGTGCCCTAATTCTCAAACCCGACTATTTTGTTTTTTAGTGAAATTGTACTTTGCTTATTTCTGGCTTATTGAGTGTGCTTTTTCAAAATTTATTTTTACAGATCTCTTAAGCATCCCAAAAGAAGGTTGTGTGTCAAATTAGAGCTTATGGCATTAGCTTATTGCTTAATGGGCTAAAAAGCCCAATAAGGATAAGCTGTTTGCTTAATAAGCTGTGATAAGCTCACTTTCAGCTTTTGGGCCTTTAGAGTTTTGTGTTTAGAATCAAATTTTAAGTCAGATAGGGCTTTTCCAAGTCAATTGGGCCAAGTTTGACTTTTTGGGCTAAAAAGCCCATTTGTGTTGACTGATTTTGGTTTTGGCCCATTTGAGGGACCAATAGGGGTATTCTGGTCATTTCACTTTCATTTTTTGTTTATTTAGGTTAAAATAAACTAGTTTGCAAGTTTTTAGAATTTTTTATAATTTTTGGATTTTTAATATTATTTTAATATTATTTTATTATTATTTTTCAAATTTCACATTTTTCAACTTTTTACATTTTTCTTAGCTTAAGTACATTAAAATAGGAATTTTGCAACTTTTAGAATAATTTTATCATCTTTAGATTAATTTTTATAATTATTTTAAGTTTTAATAGTTTTTAAATCATTTTAAATAGTTTTTCTTAGTTTAAAAATTTCTAAAAATAGTTTTTAATCTTTTTAGGTCATCTTAGAGGTTTACCAATTGAAAAATCTTTATTTGGTTTTTTGATAATTAATTTGATTTTTAGGGCTTTAATTAGCATTTAAAAATTGAATACTTAATTAATTAAAAGGTTTGAAAAAGTTTTGATCATTGGTAAACTCTTAGTTTATTTATTTTGATTTTTGGTGAATTTTTGGTGATTTTTAGAATTAATTTTTATTTTAGCTTATTTTACGGTTTTACATTTTGTCGCCGTAGTAATTAATTTCACGTCTTCGTCATTCTCTTTTCTCATCCCCTTCTAACCAATATTAATTTCAAACCAGTTACATCTTAGTCACACACATATACCTCCTTGGGAAACGAACTTCATTGGGTCATTAGTGCTTGATTTTCCTAAATCATCACTTAATACTTACCGCTTTTACGCTCCTTTTCCTAAAGGACGTAAATTTACCACAATCATTTTGGCGCCGCTGCCGGGGAGGTGTGTCGTGATTAATTTGTCTTGTTGTTTTTAATATTAACCATAAATAGTATTTGTATTAGTAGAACTCTACTAATACGTATTATCGGTTTTTTTTGGTTTTTCTTGTAAAATTATTATTACTATATTGTATTAAGTATCACAATCAATACAAAATATCTCCAAAAATGTGAAAACACAACCTTAATTGGGATTTGATCTCCTAATTATTGTATTCGAATCTCAAACAAAAAGAAAAAGGCAAAAATAGATAAATACTTTCGTGAAGCTCGATTTTGAAAAATACAAACTATAAGGTGGGTATAAGGCGGGTATTATAAAATATACCCTAAGGAAAAAGGCTCTTTAGTGCTTCGCGCCGCCTCGTTTCCCCACTTGCTTGTGAGTATTTTGAGATTGAAGGCTAATCGAGGGTTTTGCCGCCCAAAGTATTATTACGTATAATATATTTGCTTGGTTTTCTTTGTGATTAAACCCTCTTGAACAATTTGGTTTTCACCAAAGTTCTAAAGTCATTCGAAGGCGTTCACTCCACGTGATCGTTTTCATTCCTTTGAGGCTTCTTTAATCAAGAGTTTGATTCGAGGAGAGATTTGGTAGATTTTTGTCTACGAAGATACACCAAAATCCAAAAAAAAAATTAAAAACAATCAAAAACACAAAAAAAATGAAAATTCACAAAACACCCAAAAAGAATCTTCTTTGCTCACCTCCCATTCTTCGGGAAGTTTATGATCACTCGTAATCAAGCAAAACGAGCTCGTAAACATCTTCAAAAGCAAGCCAATCAAGAGACGTTGATTGAAGAACAACCTCCAATTGTTGAACCTATTGTACAACAAGAAGTCGTCATGGCTAATCGTACTATGATGGAGTTGCTACAAGCACCCACCGAGGGTTTTGGAGAGGCAATTGTGATTCCCGCCATCCTTGCGGAGAATTTCGAAATTAAGACGGGTTTAATGTCGATGTTGCAAGCTAATAAGTTTAGAGGTCATGAGAAAGACAACCTGCATTATCACATTAGGAATTTTAATCGTCTCACCGCTACTAGCAAGTTTAAGGATGTTCCACATGACTCCATTAAGATGATGTTGTTTCCATACTCGTTAGATGGACCCGCTAAAATTTGGCTTGAGAAAGAACCGCCAAATTCGATTTTGACATGGGGTGATGTCGTTTCTAAGTTTGTGAACAAAAATGTTTTCCACCATCTAAAGCAACACATTTGAAAAATGAGATTTCAAGATTTGTTCAAAGAAATAATGAAAGTTTTTCAATGGCATGGGAACGCTTTAAATAAATGTTACATGAATGTCCACACCATGATTTTTCGGAATTGCATCAAATTGATACTTTTTATAATGGGCTTAATGATCATGAACGAGATTACTTGAATGCCGCCGTGGGTGGTAATTTTTTGTGCAAAACGACCGATGAAGCTTTAATGATTATCGAGAATAGATCTAAGGTTTATAGCCCTCGTAACACACCGAGTGTTGCCAATTTGGGTTCGTCATCGTCGTCATCGTCTCGTAGCATTAATGCCTTACATGATGAAGCTAATGAGGAAAATCGGTTTTTCGATAGATTTGCTAATCTTATGTCTCATTGGAAAGCTCAAGAAGCTTCAAATTCCGCTTCGGTTAAAGCGGTTGCTAAGAGTTGTTTGTCTTGTGGTGGAGCTCATGATCTTTCTGAGTGCATTACCGCGGATGGTAACACTTCGATTGCTTATGTAGCAACGGGAAATTACAACCGAAATGGACATGGTTCCCGCCCAAATCAAGCTCCACCAAATCAAAATGCTAATAACTATCGAAACAACAACCAAGGTGGTAATTACCAAGGAAATTCACGTAACTACAACAAAGGGAATTATTAAAGTGGGAATGGACAAGTGACTAATCAAAACCAAAACCGTGATTTTCAAAACACTACACAAGGTTTTCAAAATTCTCACACTAAAAATCTTCAAGGAGAGTTTTTGGATTATGCTAAAGCAAATGATGCTAAATTTGATAACATGCAACGTGAGATGATTAGCTTAAAATGCGAGTTGAAAAACGAACTTAAAAACGAACTTGCTAATGAACTTAAAACTCATGCAAATAAAATGGAAGGAAATGTCCAATGTCTTCAACAAAATCAACAAAAGATGGAACAAGGACAACATGAGATTAAGCAAGAATTGTTAAAAGCAGATGCTAGGCAATCAAAATTTGAGGACCGTATGGCTAAAATGTTTGAAGCAATCATGTGTAAACCCTCTTCCTCGGGTGGTCTTCCTAGTGATGCCATTGCAAACCCGAAGGGAGAAATGAAGGTTATTACTACACGTAGTGGTAAAACTTTTAAGGAACCAATCTCTCGTCCAAGTACTTCTACGGAGAAGGAAATCGAGAAAGAGCCCGAGGTGGTGGTCGAAAAGGAGCACATTACAATCCCACGAAGTACCGCTCATACCACACCTACGGTTGAACCAATACCAATCATGGAACCCGAGATTCCAAGGCCGTTGCCTAATGTCCAACCCACACCACCCTTACCTTACCCTTCGAGACGAAACAAAGAGAAATTGCAAGAACGTAACAAACAACAAATCGAGCTTTTTATAAAAATGTTTCAACAAGTGTATTTTGATGTGAGTTTAGCCGACGTGTTGTTGTATATGCCTCGTTTCGCTTCCACTTTTAAAAGTATGATGAGCGATAAGGAAAAGCTTTCAAAGCTTGCTAATTGTTCTTCGCTTTATCTTAACCTCATACCGGAAAAAGTTGGTGATCCCATAAAGTTTCTCATTCCTTGTGACATACAAGATATGAAAGAATTCCTCGCCTTGGCCGATCTTGGTGCGAGCATTAATTTGATGCCATTTTCCATTTGGAAATCACTTTCGCTTCCGGCTCTTATTCCTTCGAACATGTCTATCGAGATGGCCGATCATTCTACGATTTTAGCATGTGGAGTAGCCGAAGATGTTTTCGTGAAAGTGGGGAAGTTCTACTATCCCGTTGATTTTATAGTAGTTGACATCCCCGCGGATCCTCAAGTTCCTCTAATTTTAGGTCGTTCATTTTTAGACACCTCGAGATCGCTTATCGACGTTCCTGCAAGAACTATCACTTTGAGATTCAACGAAGAGGAACTTGTTATAAACGCTACTCAAAACTCGAAACCTTCTCATGTATATGCAATCGCTACCATCAATCACATTGACTTAGTTGATGTGGTTTGCGATGAGTTTTCACAAGAAGTGTTAGGTTTTTCTGATAGCTCGTCAAGTGGCAATCCCACTATTTTGGATCCGATTCTTGCTAATTCTACACCAAATCTCACTCCATTCCAAGGAGGCGATCTCACTTCAAATTAAATCGACAATGAAGATGAGGTGTTGATTAGTGATAATACTTCTATTCAACCATTTCTTCCGCCGATGGAAGTTATGAGTGTTGAACCAAAATCTTCAATCGAGGAACCACCTATCCTCGAATTGAAAGATCTTCCTTCTCACCTTGAATACGCATTCTTGGAAGGTGATGACAAGTTGCCGGTTATTATTGCAAGAGGTCTTGCTAATGATGAAAAAACCGAGCTCTTGAAAGTTCTTAAAGCTCATAAAGGGGCAATTGCGTGGAAAATTTCCGACATTAAGGATATTGACCCAAAATTTTGTACTCACAAGATTTTAATGGAGGAGGACTACAAACCCGCAATTCAAAGTCAAAGAAGGGTGAATCCCAAAATTCCGATAGCCCATGGGTGAGCCCAATCCATTGTGTCCCTAAAAAGGGAGGAATGACCGGTGTGCCTAATGAAAACAACGAGTTGATTACCACTCGTGTTGTGACCGGGTGGAGGGTGTGTATTGACTACCGGAAGTTAAATGACGCCACTCGTAAAGACCACTTTCCTTTGCCCTTCATGGATCAAATGTTGGAGCGACTCGCGGGAAATGAATTCTATTGCTTTTTAGATGGTTTTTCCGGTTACTTTCAAATCCCTATCGACCCTCGTGATCAAGAGAAGACTACGTTTACGTGTCCTTATGGAACGTTTGCTTATCGTAGGATGCCTTTCAGACTTTGTAATGCACCGGGTACGTTTCAACGGTGTATGATGGCGATTTTTCACGATATGATCGAGAAGTCGATGGAAGTGTTTATGGATGACTTTTTGGTGTTTGGCAATTCGTTCACGTCGTGTTTATCTAATCTTGAGCAAATTTTAAAACGTTGTGAAGAAACCAATCTTGTGCTTAATTGGGAAAAATGTCATTTTATGTGTAAACAAGGAATTGTCTTAGGACATAAGGTCTCGAAAGCGGTGATTGAGGTCGATAAAGCTAAGGTAGACGCCATCGCCAAGTTACCTCATCCCAAAACCGTTAAGGGAGTTAGGAGTTTCCTAGGCCACATGGGCTTTTATCGTCGTTTCATCAAAGACTTTTCGAAAATCTCTCGACCTATGACACACCTTCTCGAGAAGGATGCTCCTTTTAACTTCAATGAGGATTGTGTTAGAGCTTTCGAAACTCTTAAAAGGAAACTTACCGAAGCTCCCATTCTTGTTGCTCCTAATTGGGAATTACCCTTTGAAATCATGTGCGATGCAAGTGATTATGCTATAGGGGCCGTCTTAGGGCAACGCTATGAAAAGCATTTCCGTCCTATCCATTATGCTAGTAAGACGATGACCGAGGCTCAATTAAAGTAGACCACAATGGAAAAGGAATTCCTTGCCGTGGTCTATGCTTTTGAGAAATTCCGACCTTATCTCGTCTTAACTAAAAGCATCGTGTATACCGACCATTCGGCTATCAAGTATCTCTTAGCTAAGCAAGATTCTAAGCCGAGATTGCTTCGTTGGATGCTCCTCCTCGAAGAATTTGATGTCACCGTACTTGACAAAAAAGGAGCCGAGAATCTAGCGGCCGATCATCTCTCTCGTCTAGAAGATCCTCACAAAGATGTTTTCGAGAACAAGGAAATCACCGAAACATTTCCTCTCGAGACTCTCGGTGTAGTGAATTCTAAAGACACCACCCCATGGTTTGCCGACATTGCAAATTACCATGCGGGAAATTTCATAATCAAGGGTATGACGACACAACAAAAGCGAACATTCTTTCGTGACGTCAAGTTCTATTTTTGGAACGACCCTTATCTCTTTCGGGTTTGTGCGGATCAACTCGTTCGACGTTGTGTTTTTGGTGCCGAAGCTTCTAACATCCTTAGAGCTTGTCACGAGGGACCCACGGGTGGTCACCACGGCGCTAATCTCACGGCTAAGAAAGTGTTCGATGCCGGCTTCTTTTGGCCTTCTATCTATCGTGATGCACACACACACTTGTGAAGTCGTGTGATTCGTGCCAACATCAAGGAAAATCGTCTCAACGTGATGAAATGCCGCAAAACATAATTCAAGTGTGTGAGATTTTCGACATATGGGGAATAGACTTTATGGGGCCGTTCCCATCGTCTCATGGTAACAAGTATATCCTCGTCGCGGTGGACTACCTTTTAAATGGGTGGAAGCTAAGGCTTTACCTACTAATGATGCTCGTGTGGTAGTGAAGTTTTTGAAACAACTATTCTCTCGGTTCGGAACCCCTCGTGCTATTATAAGCGATCGTGGAACCCATTTTTGTAATGACCAATTCGAGAAGGTCTTAAAGAAATATGGAGTTACTCATCGTCTTTCAACGGCTTATCACCCGCAAACAAGTGGGCAAGTCGAGGTTTCGAACCGAGCTTTGAAGAGGATTTTAGAAAGGTCGATTGGAGAAAACCGTGCTTCATGGTCCGACAAACTCGATGACGCTTTATGGGCCTTTAGGACCGCTTATAAGACACCTATCGGTTGCACTCCTTATAAGTTATTCTATGGGAAGAATTGTCATTTGCCCATTGAATTGGAGCACAAGGCATATTGGGCCCTTAAGCATGCAAACTTTAACTTGAAGACTGCGGGAGATCACCGGAAAATATAATTGAATGAATTAGATGAATTAAGAGACAATGCTTATGAAAATTCATTAATTTTCAAAGAAAAGACTAAAAAGTTTCATGATGCAAAGATTAAAAACCGGGTTTTTTAACGTTGGTGATCAAGTGTTACTTTTTAACTCTCGACTTAAGATATTTTCCGGGAAATTGAAATCTCGTTGGTCGGGTCCTTTCACCGTTACACAAGTGTTTCCTTATGGGACCATCGAGCTAGATCAAGATGATGGTCCTAATTTCAAGGTGGATGGACATAGGCTTAAGCACTACTTTGGCGGGGAAATTCCTTCAATGGTTGACCTCGACCAAGTCACCTTCCCCAATGATAATTAGCATTGAGGAGATCGAGTCGAGCTCATGACTCGGTAATCAAAAACAAGGTGCCTCGTGGGGGAGATCTCATGCTTATCCTTTTATGCTTACTAATCACTAGTAAGGGGACTTGTACCCTTCCAACTCGTTGTCTCGTGGTTGTTTGTGATTGTGTTATCCAAATCATCATCATCATCTACGATTGAAGACTCTCGTGTTCGTTTACGTGAGCCTCCATCGTTTGCTTGAAGAAGTTTTTCACGAATCCATTGACATATCCTTTATTGTTCTAACAATTATCTTTTAGCATACTTCATAAACGGCTTTAGATATATTGTTGATCACCCTTTCCATGCTAGATCCTAAGCATTCGATTCTTCGTTTCTAGTATGGGGGTGCTCCACCTTTAGACTCGAAACATCGAGGACAATGTTTACTTTTAGTATGGGGGGGGGGGTGAATAGGTAATTGCTTTGCTACGCCCTCACGCTTTCCAACTTTCAATGTTTTGTTTTGATTGCTAATAAGGCTAAAAATGGCCCAATTTTAAAATTTTTCTTAGTTTTCATAAGTGTTTTTAAGACACGAATGTATATTTTCCGTTGGGTAGAATAAGAGATAATTTTTGACTTGATGGGCATTTGGAGCCATTTACATTCCTTAACCCGCTCAATTCAAGTTTTGCTAGACTTTTATATAGGGATCTTTAAAACACAAAAGTCTTAGCTCATTCGGGTTAAGAACAAGAACTTTTCGCAAGTTCCTATAATTGATCCTAGAAAGTAACTTATCAAGGGAACTATAAAATGCATTCTCTAAACTTGAAAAAGTCCAAGAAAGTGCAAGATCCTATAGGTGGCTTGAAAACCCAAAACTTTGATTTGATATAGTCTTAATGAAAGCTAATCCAAATTTAGCTTAATTTTGACTTGCATGGCTAAGTATTCACGAGTCTCTTTAATTAGAGGTCTTTATATAGTGAAGAACGAGAGATGATAGAGTTAGACAAGTGATCATGCTAAACGTAGAACATGAAAATGTTCTTTCAAAAACTCATATGTTTTTAATTGTGGCTTTTTCATCCCATAAGATCAATGCATTAGGAATAAAAATAATTGCAATAAGTAAGGTCGTACGATTTGAAAGGTTACTTAGCCTCTAGCGCAAGATCGTTTAAAAGTTGCTCGTGGTCGAATAGAGTTCATAGCCAAGGCATAACTTATTGAAGCGGGACGCGAATATTGGTGATCATCCAAAAAGGCCCTAACAAGGCATGAGGAGCTCTATTTTTGCTAAAGATCCAAGATGATGTGAAGTATCATTATTTCTAAAATCAATATGAAGGATCGAGACACACGACGAAAAGAAATTACTCCCCTAAAGATCATGGAGAAAGTCTATCCAAAAAGACCCTTACAAGGTATGAGGATAAATATATCCAAGTCCGAAAAGGAGGCGGATCGTTGTATATCAAAGTCCAAAATAGAGATTGAAGAAAAATGATGAAGTCGTGGTCCAAATATGAAGAATCTCTCAAAAACGTCAAGTGAAGAAATTCCAAATATATGAAGAGAAGACCATAATTTCAAGAACGTCTTCCCAAGATTTGAAGTATGAAGTACATGCCAAATATCGGTCCGAGAAAGGTCTCAAATCGTGAAACGAGTTATGCCAAGATATGAACTTAAGGAGATACACGATAAGCCGTTTTAAAAGATTTTGTCCTTCGGCTAACTATCGATTAAATCGTGCTACTTTGCTTTCGGACTAATAACTACTCAAATAAGTCAATATGAATCACTTGTGATCCATGACAAATAGTTAAAAAATGCTAGTAACCCATTTCCTTTTATAATAACTAGGATTGCGGGGAGAAAAAGTATTACACAATTTGAACGTATGTGTAGTGTTAGCATTGTGACTTGTACCAACAATGATCTCGTTTTTGCACTTAGCATGGAATGTATGACAATCAAGGATGACGAAGTTTACTCTAAGGGACATTTACTTGTTTCTATTCTTTGACCCTAAAAGTCACATTCGTGATGAAAATCATACATTATGTCTTTACAAATCTTCGTAGTATTGTTGCAAGTCTTTTATTCTTCAATAAAGGTTAATAAAATTGAACTTTGGTGATGCTTAGATACTTTATTCTAGCATTGCGTGAGGGCACGACAATGGCTTAGTATGGGGGAGTGATGAGATGGCATTTATACATGATCTCATCGGTCTTTTCGGGCTTTAAATGCATAAAAATGTCATAAAATACCATAATATTGTGCTTGTATTTGTTTACTTGTGTTTTAGGTATGGATATCGTGAAAAAGACAAAAGATCACAAGAAACAAGGAAAAACGGACACGAGAAACGAAGCCGTACAAAGAACCGGGCCCTAGTTCATGATTTATCCAACATTTACCCTTGAAGACTTGAAGATATGCAAGAATGATCCTCAATGAATGAAGAAATGACACTTAAAACCCTTGTGAATTCATAATTACAAGTTTGGTCCCTTAAGTTTGTCAAAATTACACAAAAGGTCCTTCAACTTTGAAGAAATGGCAAGATTAGTCCCTCATCAAATCTAATTTGTCAATTATGGTCCCTCATGAAGCCAAAGATACATTGAAGACCTTGGAAGATCAAGAATGTCCAAGATCAGTACCTCAAATATCTAGAAATGGCAAAAACAACCCTTTGAAACCTTTTGGAAAAGTTTTGTGCCAAATGTGTGAAGTTGGAAACTTCAATATCAAAGGAACACGTTTTTATATGGCTGAAATACTTTTTATACATGTTTTTCCAAAGGCTAAGGACTAAATTTGCCACAATGAAACATTCAAATCTATTTTGCGCCAAACACATCTCCAATCCACCAATTTCAGATCAAAATGTTTACTGTTTACCCACATGAACCCAGAACTTACCCCACTTAAAACAAAGGGTTAATTTAAATTACCTTGGCACACACTTAATTCACACGCCCAGAAAACCATCCCAACCTTAAACCCCTCAATCCCACTCACCAAAGGGTCCCACACCCAAAACCGTTTCACCCATCATGTGAAAACTTATTCCCCAAGTACTGCCACGTGTCAAGATCAAAAGCCCACACTCTTTGCTTCACTCCAAAGCTATTTTAAACGGTTTGGATCATTTTGGACAGCATATACCAAGGATTCGTCTAGAAGACCTCAAGGACATATTTGGAATTTCACTTCTAGGGTTTGTGAACAGTGATTAGCTAGAATTTGCCTATAAAAAGACTCCTCAACATGTGAGAGAGCTGTTGTTCCAGTTTTAGACTATCAGTCTTTGTAATCCCTTTTTAATTTAATAAAATTTGTTTTTCAGAAATTTGTTAAATCGTGTTCTTGTTTATTAAAAGTTGGTGTTAGAATAGCCTAATTCTGAGTTCCATTTTCATGGTTGAAGGTTTTTGAGGCAAGGTTTTAATTGATAAGGCTTGTGTTTCAAAAATCAGAAAGATCTTGTTTATTGTTCATCACTTTTGTTTGTTGTTCTTAGCAGGTACTTGGAAGGTGGTACTTGTTTTGCTAGTACCTCAACTCAAACAATCCAGGGCCTGGATGTAGGTCTCGTAGGTTTGCATCTTCTCCCTTTTCATTTCCTCTTTAAATTTCTGAATATTTGTGATTTTTTCTTGATTGTTCTTGAATCTGTGTTTTTATGGTTGATTATTGTTCATCTGGTATTGCTTGATGTTATTGAGTGGTTATTAACTTGATTTGTGGGTTAAAACTGGATTATCCTTTGGAAATTTGTCAAAACAGGTTTTTAAGGG
The DNA here is from genome assembly GCA_025667525.1 of Glebionis coronaria. Taxonomy (NCBI): domain Eukaryota; kingdom Viridiplantae; phylum Streptophyta; class Magnoliopsida; order Asterales; family Asteraceae; genus Glebionis; species Glebionis coronaria. The sequence goes on from CM046875.1 coordinate 423,668,022, forward strand.
GTGTTTGGGTTAACTTCATAAGCAGGTTTTGAGGCTTGTTGAGTGGTTGTTTGTTGTTTCTATTTGTTGGTACTTGTTTATCTGGTGTACTTGGTCATTTGTATGCAGGTTTTGTGGTTTGAAACACCTAGATTCATAATAAGGCTATAAAATCTTTGTTACTTGATATTTTTGGCTGTGGTTTAAGGGACACCTAGATCTAATCATAGACTAGGGTTAACAAGTGATTAAACTAGGCTAATAACACCAGGGAAAGAGATTTGAGTGCCTGAAATTGGATTTAGTGTCAATTAGATCAGCAAAGTTTCTGCATATTCTACTTGTTCATATCAGTAACTATAATCTGCTTAGATCTTGTTCCTTATCTTGTTTCAGTGGTTGTTTTAAGTTTGTTTGTGCTTATTCATAGTTTATATAGCTTGTGTATGCATCCTGTTGAATTTGGCCGGCTTATTCATGCTATATCTGCTTATTTGTGCATAACTGCTTATTTTCCATATCTGTGCTATATCTGGTGACTGTTTGATTAATCTGGGCTTATTGTGTGAACCAAATTGTGATTTTCTTGTTGATATTGACTCCTTGTGATTCACTGATCACAAGGGTGCCTTTGTTTCCAAATGAATCCAACTAAATCTCTCTAAAAAGCTTGGTCAAATAGTCAAAGCAGTGGGAACTCCTTTCCCCTGCTGCTAGCCACTGCTAGTGTTAATTGGGTTTTAGCTTATCAATAAGCTATAATAGCTTATTTTAACCAGCAACAACTTGGATTTTGTAATAGGTGCTCATTATTTGACCCATTTGTTCATACTGGAGCATTTGGTGTGTTGACTTTAGGGTTTGACTAGAAAACCAACTTATTTGACTTTTTCATAAGTGCTTATTGGTTCATTCTGGCTTATTGGTGTTGCTTTTTGGATTTTTATTGATTGATTTGGCTTATTGAGTTCATTTGTGACATTTTGCAAGTTGAATCAAGTCCTGAGGTGCCCTAATTCTCAAACCCGACTATTTGTCTTTTAGTGAAATTGTACTTTGCTTATTTCTGGCTTATTGAGTGTGCTTTTTCAAAATTTCTTTTTACAGATCTCTTGAGCATCCCAAAAGAAGGTTGTGTGTCAAATTAGAGCTTATGGCATTAGCTTATTGCTTAATGGGCTAAAAAGCCCAATAAGGATAAGCTGTTTGCTTAATAAGCTGTGATAAGCTATCTTTCAGCTTTTGGGCCTTTAGAGTTTTGTGTTTAGAATCAAATTTTAAGTCAGATAGGGCTTTTCCAAGTCAATTGGGCCAAGTTTGACTTTTTTGGCTAAAAAGCCCATTTGTGTTGACTGATTTTGGTTTTGGCCCATTTGAGGGCCCAATAGGGGTCTTCTGGTCATTTCACTTTCATTTTCTGTTTATTTAGGTTAAAATAAACTAGTTTTCAAGTTTTTAGAATTTTTTATAATTTTTGGATTTTTAATATTATTTTAATATTATTTTAATATTATTTTATTATTATTTTTCAAATTTCACATTTTTCAACTTTTTATATTTTTCTTAGCTTAAATACATTAAAATAGGAATTTTGTAAGTTTTAGAATAATTTTATCATCTTTAGATTAATTTTTATAATTATTTTAAGTTTTAATAGTTTTTAAATCATTTTAAATAGTTTTTCTTAGTTTAAAAATTTCTAAAAATAGTTTTTAATCTTTTTAGGTCATCTTAGAGGTTTACCAATTGAAAAATCTTTATTTGGGCTTTTTGATAATTAATTTGATGTTTAGGGCTTTAATTAGCATTTAAAAATTGAATATTTAATTAATTAAAAGGTTTGAAAAAGTTTTGATCATTGGTAAACTCTTAGTTTATTTATTTTGATTTTTGGTGAATTTTTGGTGATTTTTAGAATTAATTTTTGTTTTAGCTTATTTTACGGTTTTACATTTTGTCGCCGTAGTAATTAATTTCACGTCTTCGTCATTCTCTTTTCTCATCCCCTTCTAACCAATATTAATCTCAAACCAATTACATCTTAGTCACACACATATACCTCCTTGGGAAACGAACTTCATTGGGTCATTAGTGCTTGATTTTCCTAAATCATCACTTAATACTTACCGCTTTTACGCTCCTTTTCCTAAAGGTAGTAAATTTACCACAATCAAACAACAACATAATAGTGGCGGGTAACACAGGGAGACCACCAATGCTTGTGTCTGGTCGGTATGCTCAATGGCAATCACGTTTCATACGATACCTTGATACAAGACCTAATGGTGATGCCTTGAGGAAATGTATTACTCATGGACCATATATATTCAAGAAGATCTCAATTCCTCCAAGACCAGCCACAGATACTACTGATCCAATACCCGCAAGTGAACGTGATGAAACAAGAGCCGATCTCACACCTGAAAATTGTACTTGGCATGATGCGGAGAAGGAAGCCATCTATATGGTTTTAAGTGGGATTGGAGATGATATTTACTCCACGGTTGATGCATGCCTGACAGCACATGAAATGTGGACTGCGATTGAGCGCTTGCAACAAGGAGATTAACTCAACAAACAAGATGTCAAAACAAACTTGTTTTGGAATTTTGGCAAGTTTACTTCAAGGGATGGAGAATCAATTGATTCATACTACTCCAGGTTCTATAAAATGATGAATGACATGACAAGAAATAATCTGCAAGTCTCCACCATGCAAGTCAATGTTCAATTTCTTCAACAACTTCAACCAGAGTGGACACGGTTCGTCACTTTAGTGAAACAACAAGAAAAGTTAGACGAGGTCTCATATCATCGACTCTTTGATATCTTGAAGCAATTTCAGAATGAAGTAAATGAGATTCGAGCTGAACGTGTTGCCAAGACGGCTAATCCACTTGCTTTAGTGACTACCACACAACATGTTCAAGATCATCACTCTCGTGCTCCTAAGCCATACTCCACTACATCATCTTCACCACGATCTTCCACATCATCTAAGTCTTCATCATCCATAAAATCTCGAGGTAAAGTGCCAAGAGCACCATCACCACCATCTGAGTCCTCATCTGAAGAAGATAGTGATGAAGATCAAGCTCAAAAGAACCGAGAGATGAAACAACAAATTGCTTTCATAATGAAGACTTACAAGAAAATCTATAAACCCACAACAAAAATCTTCGTACATCATCTAACACAAAGAACCGATATGTTGAGAGTTCTCCAAGGTATGACACACGTCGACGTGGTGAAAGTCCTTCTAGGTATGATCGACATAATCCAACACATGTTGAGGGTTCTGCAAGGTATGATCGATAAACTTCCAAGTATGATACTCAGAGGATTGCTGCTGCTACCGGGAATAGGGAAACTATTGGAAGTCAAGTGGTTCAGCAGAGTGGGATTCAATGTTTTAATTGCCAAGGTTATGGGTATATGGTAAAGGAATGCAGGAAGCCGAAAAGGGATAGAGACTCCAGCTATCCCAAGGAAAAGATGCTGCTATGCAAGAAAATGGAAGCAGGGGTTAAATTGTCAGCTGAGGAAGGAGCAATGCTTGATGATACTGATGATGAAGATTCTGATCAAGAGCTCGATGCACATTACTCGTACATGGCAAAGGTTGAAGAAGTTCTCAAAGTCACTGAAGATGACAATGGCCCTATCTTTGACACTGAACCAATCGAGAAGGTACACACTACTAATGAATATAATGTGTTTGGTGATATTCCTGAGCATAGTGATCTACCTAATGCCATTAATGACACGTGTATGATGGAAACGGTTGATAGCAATACCACACCCGATTCATCAGACATGTGCAATAATGAGTCTGAGGATGATCAACATCCAAATGAATATGATGAAGATGAACGTATTGCGCTTGCTAATTTAATTGCTACTTTACAAAAAGATGTCACTGAAAATAAAAAGAGTCAAAAGCAATTAAAGAAGGCAAACGCTACGCTCACTCAAAGTTTTGAAGAATGCAAAGCTGCTCTTATCAAATCTACTGAGATGACTGAAAGCTATAGAGATGAGCTCCTTCAGAAAACCAAAGAGCTTGAGGGGTACAAGGGAAGTGCGTTAAAAAGTCAAAAGGACTATTTTGAAAACAAATATAATATAACTCTTGAGTTATTAGCAAAAGAGAAGCGTCAACATAATGTTTTCTTAATGGATGAACGCCAAAAAACGTACCTTGCCAACACCAAAGTTAATGAACTTGAACAAAAGCTCTCTATGACCACTACTGATTCTACTAAAATTCTTGAGGATAAGAAACAACAGGTAGATGCGTTAAAACAAGACTTCAAAAGTAGATATGATAAAGAACCTAAAAAAGTAACAAAACTAGAAGCACAAGTCGAATTTTTGAAGAAAGTTGTTTATAAAACGCATGATTCTATTCAATCCGTAAGAATGCTGGCATCCCTTCCATGTTTAAGGGTCAAGCTAGCTTTGCAAGTCCTGAGTACCTTGCCAAAGCTCAAGCTGCGAACCCGTGTCTTTATCTTGATGAGACTGAAAGGACCAATCTTGATTGCATGCCTGTTAGTGCCGATTGTGAAGAGACTGCCCTTTGGGATGATGATAGTCAACCTCTTGTCAATAAGGAGTTTGTAAAACCATATAATTATGCTTATGAGAATAGTCTCTATGGTCTTTTCAACAAACAAACTCAGAAAACTCGTGAGGAAGTGTTTCTAGAATGCAAACAAAAGAGAATTCAATGGAAGAAAGCATTTGCCCCTAAGAAATCTAATGTTTACAAATACATAAACTACCTCCCTCTAGATGAATCTAAAAGCAAGAGTAGGAAAACATTAGGTATTCTTAAACATCACATAGAAATTGTTAAATCTATTGTTGAAAGAGACTGGGCAAAACGTGAAAATGCTGAGTGGACACGTCCGATTCCTCAAGATATTACCTTGCTTGTCAAAGAACTCTTAATTCCAAACACGGCGTTGATTAAAGAAACTGTTCTTCAACTTGAGGAGTTCATTCGGACTAAAATGTATGATGATTTAAAATATGTTGAATCTCTTGAGAAACACATTAATGATCTTCAAATGGAGAAGTCTGATTTCTCAGATGAATATGATTTACTCTTGCAAGAATGCGTTTCTAAAGATGTTATGTGTGCTTATTTTACATCTTGTGCTGATATTGATGAATATTCTGAAGTTGCATGCCAATATCTTGATAAGATCAAAGAATGTGAACGTCTTGAAATTGAGCTTTCGAAACGTAAAGAAAATGTTGACAAAAAGGCTTTTGAGTTACTTCAACACAAAACTGATTTCCTTCAAAAACATTGTCATTCACTTGAACTTTCTTTGCAAAAAGACGTTGGTAGTTTTTCACATTATAATAAATTGCAAGAAAAACTTTCCCAAACATTTCGAGAAATGAATGAACAGAATTTGGAAATTAAAGGGTTGAAAGCTCAATTACAAGACAGGGACAGAGCGATAGCAGAGTTGTAGAAACTCGTTGCTAAAATGGGTGGGAAAATCGTGGAACCTAGCATTAAGAAACCTGTTGTTAGACAACCCAATGCCTCTAAAGTAAATAGATCCTCTATCTTGGGAAAACCATCTGCTTTATCAAATTCCTCGTTTGCAAAACCTGTGTTTGCCCCCAAGATGGATGGAAAGGAAAGGTTACCACAGAATCAACCCATAAGGAATCCTATAGCACCAAGCGTTAAGCACAATAATGTGATTAAACCAGGGATGAATAGAATGTCCACTAAGCCCACAAACAAAGATACTCACTCGCCTCAGACTTCTAGAAACACTAATATTCGTGTGTCTTCTACTACAGGAATAGTCTCCACTACTAGTGTTAGCCGGCCTCAACTTAAGAGCACTCAAGTGAATGATAAGGTCTGGAAACACAAGAATCAAGGGAAGATGAAGCAAGTAGAAGAACACCCTAGGAACTTGAATGTTTTTAAGAATAAAAAGTCTGTTATCGCATGTAATGACGATTTGAATGTTGTGAATGATTTGAATGCTATGAATGTGAAATTTGTTTGTGTCAAATGTGGAAAGTGTGCTAATGCTAATCATTCCATGTGTGCTATGAATAAAGTCAAAGGCGTAGATACTAGAACTAAGAAGCAAGTTGCAATGCCTATTAGAGCTAGCAAACCTAAACGCAAAGTGAACCATTCTGGTGCAACCCCCACTAAGAAAAGTAATGCATCAGACTCTACCACTAAGAACCCTAGAAGCAAAATTAAGTAATTATATGAGTCTGCTAGCAAGTCTTGGAAATGGTGGTTTGCTAATCAATGTCCTCTAGGATATAAATAGATGCTGAAAGCTAGGACAGAAAATGTGAAAACGAGTGTTAATTTGCCTTTAAATGTTGATAAGGACACTAATGATTCTACTATCACAACTACTGTGGTATCCAATTTAGCAAATGCTCCATCGTGTTCTAACTCTTCTGCAGGTGATACAAATAATTCTATTCATACTGGACTCCGGATGCACGAAGCACATGACGAGGAATCTCAAGCTTCTAATTAACTTCGTGGAGAAGTTCATGGGTACGGTCCGATTCGGAAATGATCAATTTGCACCGATCCTAGGATATGGAGATTTGGTTCAGGGGAATATTACAATCAAAAGGGTATACTACGTCGAAGGGATCAATCACAATCTTTTCTCGGTTGGTCAATTCTGTGATGCGGATTTGGAGGTTGCTTTTAGAAAGAAGACATGTTTTGTTCGCGATTATGATGGGAATGACTTACTTACCGGTACACGGGGTACTGATCTTTACACAATTTCACTTCAAGACACAACTTCATCAACGCCAATTTGCTTCATGGCTAAAGCTTCAACGATTCAAGCATGGTTATGGCATCAACGTTTATCTCATCTTAATTTTGATACCATCAACTTGCTTTCCAAGAAAGATATTGTGAGAGGCCTTCCAAGTTTGAAATTCATCAAAGATCATCTTTGTTCTTCTTGTGAACTTTGTAAAGCTAAAAAAAGTAACTTCAAAACAAAGACCACTCCAAGCTCTAAAGGACGGTTAGATCTTCTTCACATGGATCTGTGTGGTCCCATGCGTGTTCAGAGTATCAATGGAAAGAAATATATTCTGGTAATTGTCGATGATTACTCAAGGTACACATGGACTCACTTCTTGAGGTCCAAGGATGAAACACCCGAAGTTCTCATCAGCTTTCTTAAACTGGTACAACGTGGTCTTCAAGCTCAAGTCAAAGTGGTTCGTACTGACAGAGGTACATAATTTTTGTATTCAAAACTGAGAAACTATTTTGAAGCCGAAGGAATTGAACATGAAACATCTATTGCTCGAACACCCGAACAAAACGGCGTTGTTGAAAGACGAAACCGTACTTTATTTGAGGCTGCTTGAACATTTATCCGTTTCAAAACTACCACTATACTTTTGGGCCGAAGCCGTGTCAACCGCATGCTACACACAAAACCGATCCTTAATTATCCCAAGACACGAAAAGACACCATATCACATAATTCATGATCGAAAACCTTCACTCAAACACCTTCATGTTTTTGGATGTTCGTGTTACATTATTCGAGATGGTGAAAATCTGGACAAGATGAAAGAGAAAGGTGATGCATGTATTCTTGTGGGATATGCAACTCAGTCTAAGGGATATAGAGTGTACAACAAGAGAACAAAATTGATTGTCGAGACCATTCACATTCGATTTGATGAATTACAAGAAATGGCACTTGAACAAAATAGTTTAAGTCCCGATCCACAAGACAAACGACTTCCGTTCACAACCGCACGGAACTTGGAACTCAAGACCATAGAAATGAACCGTCAAGTTCAACGCTGGTTCCAGAAAATGTTCCTAGAGCTGATATGACAGTAGACACGACAATTGAAGAGTTAGAAATGTTATATGGACCAATGTATGATGAATATTTCACGGGGGAGAAACAAGTTGTATCAAAATCTTCCGCTGTCACTCATGATAAGAATGATGATACCGATCATCGTCAACAACCGGATAAACTTCATCTACTTCAACACGGGTTGCTGCAGATTTACCTCCTCAGAATATCACTTCAACAATCGATCCTACAACATCCACAAATACTGTCATTGCTCAAGAGAACACAAATCAAGCAGACAATGCATTATCTGATGAAGACGAATTTATCAACCCATTCGGTACACCGGTACACGAAACTGGAGAGTCTTCTACTCGCCATGTTGATCCGTCAAATATGCATACGTTCTATCAACGACATCCTTCAACACATCATTGGACCCGAGATCATCCTTTGGTTCATGTAATTGGAAACCCTTCACAGCCCGTTCGTACAAGACGACAGCTCAACACCGATGGCGATGTTTGTATGTTCGCACTCGCCGTGAGTTAAGCTGAACCGAAAAACATCAAAGAAGCCATGGCTGATCATGCTTGGATTGAATCGATGACGGATGAACTTCAAAAATTTGAAAGGCTTGAAGTCTGGGAACTTGTTGACAGACCATACGATGTAATACCATTAAATCTTCGATGGATCTGGAAAAACAAGATGGATGAAGAAAACACGATCATCAAGAATAAATCTAGGCTAGTGGCTAAAGGGTATGGACAGAAAGAGGGTATTGATTTTGAAGAATCATTTGCACCAGTAGCTCGAATGGAAGCGGTCATGATTTTCCTTGCTTATGCTGCACATAAGGGATTCATCGTTTATCAAATAGACGTAAAGACGGCGTTTCCTAACGGTCCTTTAATGGAAGAAGTTTATGTCACGCAGCCGAAAGGATTCGTCAATCCTCATTATCCTGACAAGGTGTATCGTCTCCACAAAGCACTTTATGGACTCAATCAAGCTCCAAGGGCGTGGTACGACGAGCTCTCGAAATTTTTGGTCTCCAAAGGTTTCTCAAAAGGTTCCATTGATTTAACCTTGTTCACTTATAAATATGGGGATGACATTTTGCTTGTGCAAATTTATGTTGATGACATTATTTTTGGGTCTATAAACCCAAAACTTTCAAAATGGTTTGAAAAAGTAATGCATAGCAGATTTGAAATGTCTATGATGGGCGAACTAAAATTGTTTCTAGGAATTCAAGTTCACCAATCCCCAAATGGTATCGTCATTAACGAAGCTAAGTATTGTCAAGAGATAATCACAAAGCATGGTATGACATCATGTGACCCCGTTGGGACACTATTATCAACCACATCCCTAGATGCTGATTTGGAGGGATTACCCATAGATCAAACGAGATATCGTTCCATGATCGGGTCCCTCATGTACTTGACAACAAGAAGACTTGATATTCATCATGCTACATGCTATTGTACACGATATCAAGCACGACCCACTGAAAAGCACCTCAAGGAGGTTAAACGGATCTTTCGGTACCTTAAGAATACCATTCACATGGGACTCTGGTATCCGAGGGAAACCGGTTTCTTTGAAACGACCTATTCAGATTCTGATCATGCAGGGTGTCTTGATACACGAATAAGTACTTCTGGTGGTGCACAATTTCTAGGTCAAGATAAGCTTGTGGGATGGTCTTCCAAGAAGCAGGATTGCACGTCACTTTCATCAGCCGAAGCGGAGTATGTGTCTCTATCTGCGTGTTGTGCTCAAGTTCTTTGGATGAGAACACAACTCACGGATTATGGCTTCCACTTTGATAAAGTACCTATGTACTGTGACTCAAAGTCTGCCATAGCCATCTCCTGCAATCCGGTACAGCATTCCCGCACGAAGCACATTGATGTCCGATATCACTTCATTAAGGAACAAGTTGAAAGAGGTATTGTTGAATTATACTTTGTTGGAACTGATTACCAATTAGCTGACTTGTTTACAAAAGCTCTTTCGAAAGAGAGGTTTGCGTATCTAGTTAGGCAAATTGGTATGAGATGTTTGACTCCGTCAGAACTGGAGGTTCTGGCAAAGAAGCCTGCTTGATTCATCTATCAAACATCTACCTGTAAATATTAATGAAAAAGAAAAATACAAAATAAAAAAACTTTGATAATCCAAAAATATTCTTCTCGACATGTCTTTCAGTATCGATAATATGGACGTACCTAGAAATGTCGCTCAATAACGACACGGGTGTGTACATAAAGCTCGAATGAAAGTTGTAAATATTTTTCAAAACATGTCATTTCCTCTTTTAATAAAGGAAATTGTCTATTTTGGACAATATTTCCAAATAACGGTAGAGCAATCTATCTTGGGTTGAGCTTGTCACAAAACATTCAACGTTTTGAGCTCAACACAATGGCTTGTAATCACTTTCAGATTGCAACCCGGAACTATATTCACGGGGGAGTGTACGATTTCGTGCTCTTACCCTTAGCAAAAGAAATTAAATCTTCTTACACTTGAGTGGATTCGTCAAGACATTCAAAGTCTATGAACTCAAGTTTATGCTTTAGAAAAACCTTTTCGACAAAAAGAATTGATTTTTTAAAAAGCGTTGAACACAATTTTTTCAAGAATTTCTCAATGATATTCAAAATCTTTCAAAAATTGTGTGCTCAACAACTCCTATCCTCAAAAGTTTAATGTGGATCAAATCCTCGTAATGACAATTCCATTGGATCAATTTTTGAGGGGGAGCATTCCAAAATTCATGCTAAGTTTGACACATCTTTCTCCCGAAGATTTTCAAGACTATTTTTCAAAATATATTTTAATCAAATTTAGTATCTCTAATATCAAAAGATTTTATATATTAGAGATAGGGGAGAAAATGTGATTAAAATGTGATCTAAAGACTCAAGCACTCATGGTTTCGATCAAATACACACAACATCTTTAATTCACGACGTTATTGGTGTCAAAAGGGTCGTTAGGTTAAGTCCTATGATCCAACCAGAAACAGAGGGATCTTCCCAGGGACAATCCAATAGATTATTAGAAGTCCTTAGGAAAGATGGAGTAGAATGTGAACGTAGCTGAATGCCGACTAAGTACTGATGATAGCACTGAAACAATCACAACAAGGTGCTATTAATGATGTCTTGGTAAGCATTGAAGGGGTTGAAAAATGAAAAAGAAATGTAAGGATAAAGGGTCTAAAGAAAGAAGCCCTCCATACAACTTAGGCAGAAACCGGGTCAACACATCATGAAGACAACTCATCATGGACCCAGTGATGTGAAGCACAACCCTTTCCTAGCTACTTAGGCTTCTCTCAAAGAAGTTTGTTTTATTGTCCCGGAGATCAACATGACTTCTATTGACTTTCTCACTCCGAGATAGTTGATATTGAATAGGTGGCATCTGCTCCAGCCTCCGACCACTAAAAGTGCATAAATCGAGTCTAGAGCCAAGAGATCAATCAAATCTCGTTAGGACACACGGATGAAGATCAAGAGAGTCCTATGCTATATCCTTGTGATATTGCTAGAACACTCAGAGTGATACTACTTAGTGTTCACAATGATGAGTGGAAATCCTTCCAGTGTTAACTTCAAACAGCACTGCGATAGGTCATATGCAAGATTCTTTATGAATTGAACATGTGTAAAACTGAAAAGCAACAGTGGTTTGATTCTGAATTGACTCAAACTCGTTTCAGGTTTCTACGCAATATCTTTATGGACTTGCCAGACATTCATAGTGATATTCATTAATATTCACAGTGACGAATGGAAATCCTTCTAGCGTCAACATCAAACAGCGCTACGGTAGGTGACTTATGAGATTCTTATGAATCAAACCTGTGTCAATTGGAAAGCAACAATGGTAAGATTCTTAATGAATCAAACTTGTTCCAGGAATTTGAATTGACGACTTTAATCAAGCGGATATTTATCCAATTGATTCACTCTTTATGTTCGCAGTCTTGCTTTGAGACGGTCGAGTAAAGAGAACGGCTAGTACAGCCGCGAAACCCTGTCAAGGAGATTCTTAATTGAATATACCTAATCACAGGTACGATATTAAATATCGTATAACGGTCTTCACCGACCGGAGGTAAAACGCTACCGATTTAGGATGAATGTCAAAGCCATTCAGTCCGTGTCTATGTTTTGTCTCGAGAAGGTGGCGTCACGGTGTACTCAGCAAAGTCAAAGATTCAAAACCACATGTTCATGCCCAAAGACTTATTCAACAATTAATAGTGTGAGCATGTGGATAAAGACACAAGATCGCAAGATGGCAAAGACAAGTCAAGAATGATTTAAATATCTCAAGATAAATGACTAAGTCGAAAGACAATGACAAAGGCTCAAAGATCATAGCATGAAGGAACAAAACTACTGTTACACGTTCAAGACTCATTTATGATGAAATTCATAAATCTCCACTGAAATCCAAACATCGAAGAGGAATGACCTCACATTGGGGGAGATTGTTAGCCTCAAAATATTGAGTAAAACAAGAATTTTCGGTCATAGGTTTTTATTGTAATATTTATTAGAACGTTGTAATAGGTAGTTAATTAGTCGTGGTTTACGGGCTTGGATTTAAACTAATTAAAGTCCAAAAGACAAGCCTGGTCCAATATATAGCCCATTAAAGCCCGCATGTGGGTGGACTATATATACTACCCTCCTAGCATGTTAGGAGGGTTGGAGGTTCACTTTATTCTTTTCCTAATCTAATATTCACTAAGTTAATCATCTCCCTCTCTCTACTTTCTCTCACTACTTTCTCTCTCTAGAATCCATCTTCTTCATCTATTTTCTTTCTTTAATTCGTGTTATATCATCATAATATATGGGACAACATCACCCCTCTGAGTATTCATGCACGCTGATACTTCATGACCTATATGGGCTCCGGGCATATTTAAAATACAGTTTTTGGTATAAAATAAACATAAGTCTTTTCAGAATATAAACCAGTTTATAAACTTACACTAGGTTTTCCAGGACTTAAACTTATTCCGCTATACTTCATTTCATTCTTTGCTTATGTTTATGCTTTACATTTCATTGTCATATATCCGCACACTGAGCGTATTGCTCAGCCGTATTTTTCTTTCTATGTCCCAATACGACAGGTACCAAAGGGCAAAGCTAGGATTTTCAAGAGTACGTGCATTTGGATGGAGGCTCCATTGTCTTCACTTATTTTAATGCATTTACATACTTTTGCTTTTCTAGACATTGCTTAGTCCTTTCATACATTCTTTACTTATGCATTGTGTGTGGAGCTTATGTTTGAAACCGATGTTTGTTTCCGGTTTCCATTATGGTCATTTAATGTTTTAGACATATACCTTGCATGCTTTGATGCCACGCCATAATTACTACGTAACGGTCCACTTATCCAAGTGGGATGTTACAATATGGTATCAGAGCTAAGGTTTCGACCTGTAGGCTCTTAAAATTGACCTGTGACTAGTGGGTAGTCACCAGAGTCTTCTTAAACGGACAGTAAATTTTATTCATTTCATTTCATGCATCATTATTTTCTGTTAAGTTTTAACTATGTGATGGTTGGTACAGGACTGGCCATATTTAGTCGCATGTACTTTTCATTCAAATTTTGTTTTGTGAACCGACCCATAGGTGTTCACTGATGAGACTACAATTATACATGGCCTCACTGTTCTTTTTGGGCTTTAAATGCTAACAAATGTCGTAAAATATCGTAAAATATACTTGTGTTTGTTGTTTGTGTGTTTTAGGTATGGATATTGTTAAAAAGACAAAAGATCACAAGAAACAAGCAAAAACAAACACGAGAAACGAAGTCGTACAATGAACCGGGCCCAAGTTAAGAATTTCGAAAGAAAAGTCCTTGAAAAACTGAAGATGTACAAGAAAGGTCCTTCAACTTTAAAGAAATGATACTTTGTACCCTTGTAAAGCTCATAATTACAAGTTTGGTCTCTAAAGTATGTCAATTATACAAGAAAGACCCTTGAAAATCAAGAATATTACACATCTAGTCCTTATTCCATGATTAAAAGTACAAAAGGACTAAAAGTGTAATTAAGCCTAAGTTAAAAAAGCCCTAAATCCCTTTTGCAAAACTTTACGTGGCCAAAGTATCAAAAGTGCAACTTATTTAATAAAGGAATTCGAGTTTAAGGGCTGCAAAAACTTGTTATACATACTTCGCCAAAAACCAAGGACCAAAGGTGGACAATGAAACATTCAAACCAAAGAAACACGCCAAACAACTTCCCTTCCCCTAATTTCGTATCTAAGGGACCACTATTCATGTTCTTCAAAACCCAGAATTACTTTTACCAAAAGAAAGGGTTAATCCAAATTGCCCACACCCAAAACTAATTCACCATCACACGCTTACATCCCACACTTCAAATCACCAACCCCATCACCCATGGACCCCACCCAAGCCTCCCCTGCACCAATAAACACTCGACTTAGCCTCTAAGTAATCCTACGTGTCCAAATCAAGGGCTCACAACAACTACTTGCTCCCACTGTTCAAGATAAAGGGTCTAGATCATGTTTGGACAGCTCACACACCTCAAGCGTATCCAAGCATTTCAAGGGCAAAACGGGGATTTTCTAGCTAGGGTTTCTTGTATTTCATCTTCTAGAATGGTCATAGGACTAATATAAAAGGACCCCAACCTGTGGTGAGGTATTTGTTCCATTTTCTAGATTTTAAACTTTGTAATTCCTTTCAATGAAATAAAAGTTTGGTATTTTTCTTGTGCATATATAATTCCTTTTTATTTCATTGAAGTTGGTATAGTATTGCTAGAATCTGAGTTCCATAATCATTGTTAACTTGTTTTAAAGTTTGGTTGATAAACGTTTTGATTTGGTTAAGTTTCGAAGTTTTCAAAAAGGTTTCAAAGAGGTTTCAAAGAGGTTTATGTTTTGATTATTTTGGTGTACAAACCCTATTCCAAAAGCTATAAGATCCCATAAGCTTGTTCACAGCAAGCTTGTGGAGGTTTATCAACCTTTGGTTTTGTTGTTTGTTGATTGTGTTGAAGAAAACACACCCTTGGTTCAGCTGTTGAACAATTCATCAAGGGTTTATGTTCACTCCTTGGTTCAAGAACCTTGGTCTTGTTCTAGTTGTTGAACAATGTCCAAGGAGCACAACAGACTCTCCCTAGGAAGCAAAGGGAGAGAGGTGTGATGGTTTATTAATATCATAACAATTATATAAAACCCTAAATGAGATCAAAGCAAACAATATAGCGGAAGCGATTTAACAAGATCATAATAATAAGATAATTATAATTAATCGAATTAGGGTTACATACCTTTCTCCTAGCGAAGATCCACAAGATCACCAACGAATCACCAATTAGGGTTTATAACGAACAAGACCAAGATATAGTCTAAAGTAAGACTATATTACGTTCTTGTACACACGTAATACAACGAGCTAACCATGATTCTAGCACGTGTAAACCGAGCATCAACATCAAGTGGAAAATCTACCCAACAACCCTAGAGAGGGGCTAGGACTAGATTATTGCTAAACCAAAACCAAAGGATAAAAGGAACCCTAAAAAAGGTGTTTTTCCTTTGGTGTTGTTTGCAATAGATAAACCAAACAAATCACACAAACCAATTGAAACTCTAAGGTGCGATTGGTTTGTTGATCGCAGGAGAGGAGAGAAAGAGAATAATGGGGTGAAGAATTATGAAGGTGAGGTGTTGTTTATATAGGCATAGACTTGTATCCATAAACAAATAAAAGGAAAGTTTTCCCCTTCCTTTTTTTCTTTCCCATAACCAACGGCCCAAACACCCCATTGGGGTGTTCTAGAACCTTCCAAACTTCTTTCTATTTATTCCTCTTTCTATTTATTCCACAAAGCTCGTTAATACTTAACTGTTAGTTAATTAATGACCGTTAAAGTTATATCTCGGTTTAATTTAATAAATACATAAATATATATTTATTAAATAAATTAATAAATACAATAAATATATTTATTAAATAAATTAACTCTTTACGTATTCAGTGCAATCCCATAATCTCGAGTTCATTCCTATCACACGACTATTAAATATAAGTCCATAAACTTACAGCTCCCACTTGGACATATTTTGAATATCGTGATTACATTGACTAGCGTCTAGTTACACTAGCAATGTCTCTAGTACAACTCGAGTAAGGTCTCCTGGATAAAACCTTTTAATGATTCATCATCATTATTATTAGTTGATAGGTGTGAAAACACCCATCCTTTTACCACTTAAATCGGGCTAAAACGAGACCAAAACACGTATTTAATATCATTTGTTTGGAATTATGCGTGGTTTTTGTGTTTATTGTGTTTTCAGAGTCAACCGGATGAATAATGAAGAAAACATGGGATTGCACGGGTTTTATCAAGGAAAAAGACTCAAGACGAAGTCTATTGTCCAAGAGATGCAAAAGATTTGAAGTCATTATGCCTATTTGAAGATTTATCGAAGAATAGAGCCAAAGATGGAAGATTCATATATGTCGAAGAACTCGAGTCTATTAAATAAAAGATTATAAGACGAGTTGGAACTATTCACCGACACTTCTCAAATCCAAGTCGGAAACGTTTATTTAAAGACGCATGAAGACTAAAGAAGAAAGAAGAAAAAGGAGCCCAACCAAAGCCCAATCACAAAGCCCACCACCATACACACGCCTATATAAAGCCCTTACTTCACAAATTTTCACACACTTAGTCTTTTAGGTAGTTTCTAGTTTTAGAGAGAGAAAGTTTAGAACTTTCTCTCACTAGATTTCATCTTTTTCCATTCAAGATCAAAACTTTGTATTACCTTTTCATTAATCAAGATCAAATTTTTATCTTTTAATCTTTAATCTCATCCTTCCTTTCTTTTACTTTTTATTGATTTTGGTACAAATATCGTATGATCCGTGTTGTTCATCAATGATTTGTGCTTAAAAAGTTGATCTCTTTTTTATATTTCATCAAGTTATACAATAATAAGCTTTAAGATCCTTGTTCTTTTTGGCTTATTGGTTGATTTAGCTTTATTTGCTTTTTAAAGTTTTTATAAAAAGTTCATCTCTTTATCATTTGATTTATGCTTTTGCTTATTTGAAGTTTAGATGAGGTGTTCTTAGTACTTATTTGATCAGCTTATTATTGGATTCGAGTTAGTTTGGGTTTTAGCTTATCCTAATAGCTTATTTCCCTTGCTTTTGTCCCGAATTTGCACCATTTTCGGAAAGGGTAACTCCCTTTTCCGATAGTATTTTCCGACCAGGTCACACAACACTCTTTCCGATCGGTCGATCGGAAAAGGGTTTAATCTTTCCGATTGCTCCTTGTTTTCAGCACATTCCGATTGAGACCCATCAGCATATTCCGATTGAACTTGTTTTACATATTCCGATTGGTAAGTTTCTGAGTATTCCGACTGGGGTAATTTCCCTCTTTCCGATCGGGGATTCCGATTGGCATCATTCCAAGATATTCCGATCATTCGATCGGAATAATATTCCGATTGAGGGGATTTTTTTCCAATATTCCGATTTGAGATGTTTTGTTTCGTTCTTACTTTCTTTTAGTATTTTTCAATTAAGTTCATGTTTTTCACAAAGTTTTCCAAGTGTTAGTTTTTATTGAATGTTCATTTATTTTCCTAATATAATCTTTAAAGTTTTCAAAACATTTAATTCTAAACTCGTCTTTTCACTTAAATCGTTTAAAGCTTTAAGTTTACTCTTCGACACTTAATTTCTTGTTATTAGTTTAAAATAGATAAACAACCAAACTTCTTTTTATTAACCAAGAACAAATCATTCCACTTAAAGCCTAGATCAATTCGAGAGGATTCCGAGAGACAAATTGAACCCAATGAAAAATCATGTATTAAATGGCGCCGCTGCCGGCTCTTCTCGTTAAGATCAAAAGTTTTTTGTGAGAACTTGGATTTTGGGATCCGTTCCATGTGAACGTTACTTTTTCATAAAAATTTTCAAAAAATACT
This sequence comes from Glebionis coronaria, assembly GCA_025667525.1. Taxonomy (NCBI): domain Eukaryota; kingdom Viridiplantae; phylum Streptophyta; class Magnoliopsida; order Asterales; family Asteraceae; genus Glebionis; species Glebionis coronaria. The sequence goes on from CM046875.1 coordinate 423,685,918, forward strand.
AAAAAATATAAAATTTTCAAAAATACAAAAAAATTAAAAAAAAAACATAAAAACCAAAAATATTTTTGCTTTGCTTTTCTTTGTTCGTTCTTTTGCAGATGTATGCGCACTCGATCCAGGTCTTATCAAGAGCCCGAGCCTCTCGATCACTTAGACATGGCCGGTGTACCACCTCCAAACAATAATAACAACAACAACCCACCTTTCAACAACATGAACAATAACAACAACAATGAGCCCCTTCCGGATAATCGCCCGATGATTGAATTGCTGCAAGCTCATGTAGATGGCAACACTGATCCAATTGTTATACCACCAATTGCCGCAAACAATTTCGAGCTAAAATCAGGCTTTATCCAGATGGTCTCCGCTCAACCATTCTTGGGACGAACCATTGATGATCCACACGACCACATCAAGAGATTCTTGCAACTCACTAACACGGTCAAGTTCAATGGTGTTCCACAAGAGGTTATAAGGTTACAACTTTTTCCCTTTTCTTTAGAGGGACAAGCCCGGCATTGGCTTACAAAGGAACCGCCACAGAGTATTCTCTCGTGGACGGATTTGGAAACCAAGTTTATAAATTACTTTTTCCCACCCTCTCGTACTACCGCTTTGCGGAATGAAATCATAAATTTTGAACAAAAGTACGATGAGTCGTTCAGTGAATCTTGGGATCGCTTTAAAGATCTTTTAAGAAAATGCCCACAACATGGTTTTACCAAAGTACATCAAATTAATACTTTTTACAATGGTTTAAGCATGAGTGACCAAGATTCACTAAACAGTGCCTCGGGGGGTAATCTATTGGCTAAGACTTCCAATGCTGCTTGGGACATCATTGAGAATAAATCTCGTGTGCAAACCAAGAGTGTTCGGACCAATGTCGCTAGTGCTAGCACTAGTGACAGCGACAAGCGATTGGACAAAATCACTACGCTTCTTGAATCACTTGTCACCCACACCGTCAGCAACAACAACAGCAACAACGCTAAACACGCTCAAGTTAACGCTGTCAGCCAACCTTGTGAGATATGCGGTGGTCCTCACTCCTACACCAATTGTACTACCACCCAAGACTACCCTGCTGAGAATGTGAATGCGGCATATGGCACCTATACTCAACCTGCTTATCAAGCTAGACCTCAAGGTGACCGTAATTTGCTTAGCTACCGCTCCAACAATTTTCTTTCACCACCTGGTTTTCCCCAAAACAACCCAAACCAACAACAAAACCTTAATCGCCCTCCTCCACAACAACAACAACCTCGACAACCATACATCCCTCCTCACAAGCAGCAACAACCACCTCAACGTAACAACCAAGTCTACCAACAACCTGCTTACCAACCACCTGCATACATAGCTCCTCCCAACCAAACCACCACTGCATTACACCAAGAGGTTGCAACCTACATGAGGACCAATGATGTGATCGTGGAAAATCTCCAACAGGAAGTGCGCAACTTGAAAGCAGACTTGGTTAAACAAGGGAACGATTTGAGAGCCGACATGAGAAATACGTTGGATAGCCAAACTAATGATCTAAGGAACATGATGGCTGGTTTCTTCCAAGGTAATCAACCCTCTTCTTCGGGTACTCTTCCGAGTAACACCGTTGCGAATCCAAGAGGGGAGATGAAAGCAATCACCACTCGAAGTGGCAAAGGTACCAAGGAACCCGAGCTTCCTATACCTCCACCGGTGGTTGTGACTAAGGAGAACGAGTCACCTGCTCCTATTCCTCATCCTTCTCCTTCCCCAATTTCCCCACCTCCTACTTCTACCCCTCCTCCACCCAAGGATGTGAGTGATCCTATTCTTCTAAAGTCTTCCTCTTCTTCTAATATACCTTATCCATCTAGGTTGAGAAAAGACAAGCTCAAAAGCAAGGACGATATTCAGGTTTCGAACTTTCTTAAGATGTTCAAACAATTGAATTTTAACATCTCCTTCGCTGAGGCTCTCGCTCACATGCCTAAATATGCAAAAATGTTTAAAGATCTTCTGAGCGACAAGGAAAAGCTCCTCGACATGGCCAACACCCAACTTAATGAGAATTGCTCTGCAGTGCTCTTAAGGAAATTGCCAATCAAGCTTGGTGATCCGGGTCATTTTCTTATCCCTTGCAATTTCCCGGGAGTAGAGAGTTGCATGGCTCTAGCCGATCTAGGTGCCAGTATTAATCTTATGCCTCTAAGCGTTTGGAAGCAATTATCTCTCCCAGAGCTAGTCCCCACCAAAATGACTTTGGAATTGGCTAACCGTACGGTTGCTTATCCAGTGGGGATAGCCGAAGACGTCATTGTAGGAGTCGACAAATTCACCTTCCCTGCTGATTTCGTTGTCGTCGACTACGAGATGGACACCCGTGTGCCACTAATTGTTGGTCGTCCATTCTTGAGGACCGGTCGCACTCTCATCGATGTTGAAGCCGGCGAGCTTATCATGAGAGTGGGTGACGATAAAGTAGTCTTCAACATGGGAAAGTTGTCTAAACAGCCTTATTCATATGAGAGTGTTAATTGTATTGACGTTCTTGATGAGGCTTGTGAAGAACACTTTAATGATGCTTGCAAAAGTATTCCTACCTCTCTTCCCAATGTTGAGACCGTGTCCTCTATTGATTCATCATTGTCTCTATTTGGAGATAGTGATTTATTTTGGAACAATTTTGAAGATACCATGGGAGATGTGAATTTAGCTACTAATGATTCTCCCACCGATGGGGATGAAGACATGAATTTCTTTGACAATCTTCTCACCGAAGACAATCCTTCGCCTCCATCTCCCACGGTCATTGCTATTGATACTCCGACTTCGAATACGCCTCCCGTCGAAAATCCTCCGGATTTAGAACTTAAGGAGTTGCCGCCCCATCTCGAGTATGTCTTCCTTGAAGAAGAGAAGAAGTCGCCAGTCATCATTGCTAAGGACCTAAAGGAAGAAGAAAAAGCCCGACTTATCAACGTTTTGAAAGATCATAAGAAGGCTATTGCTTGGAAGATTTCTGATATTCGTGGAATTGATCCTCACTTCTGCACACACAAAATTCTCATGGAGGACGACTTTAAGCCCACAATTCAAAGCCAACGAAGGGTGAATCCAAAAATCCATGAAGTCATCAAAACTGAGGTTCTCAAACTTCTTGATGCGGGTATGATTTACCCTATTTCGGATTCCCCATGGGTTAGTCCAATCCATTGTGTGCCTAAGAAAGGCGGAATAACCGTTGTTCCCAATGAACACACCGAGTTGATTTCCACTCGTCTCGTTACTGGGTGGAGAGTTTGTATAGACTACCGCAAACTCAATGATGCCACGAGAAAGGATCATTTCCCTCTACCTTTTATGGACCAAATGCTTGAACGTTTAGCGGGTAATGAATATTACTGCTTTCTTGATGGTTTCTCGGGTTATTTCCAAATACCCATCGATCCCCAAGATCAAGAGAAGACTACATTCACTTGTCCCTATGGCACATTCGCGTACAAAAGAATGCCTTTTGGCTTATGCAATGCCCCCGGGACTTTCCAAAGGTGCATGTTAGCTATCTTCCATGACATGGTTGAACAAACCATGGAAGTCTTCATGGATGATTTCTCGGTCTTTGGGGATTCCTTCTCTTCTTGCCTTGCCAATTTAGAACGTATGCTAAAGCGGTGCGAAGACACTCGCCTTGTTCTGAATTGGGAAAAATGCCATTTTATGGTAAAAGAAGGCATCGTGCTGGGACATAAGATCTCGAAAGCCGGTCTTGAAGTAGACCGTGCTAAAGTCGATGTTATCGCTAAATTGCCTCCACCTTCAACCGTGAAGGGTGTGAGAAGCTTTTTGGGTCATGCGGGCTTCTACCGTCGATTCATCAAAGATTTTTCTCAAATCGCTCGCCCGATTACCCACTTCTTGGAAAAAGATACTCCTTTTATCTTTTCCAAAGAGTGTCTTGAAGCCTTCAACTCGCTTAAGGATAAGCTTACTAAGGCACCCGTCTTAGTTACCCCTAATTGGGAGCTGCCTTTTGAGTTGATGTGTGATGCTAGTGATTTTGCTATTGGAGCGGTTCTGGGACAAAGAGTGAACAAACACTTCCAACCGATCCATTACGCTAGCAAGACAATGACGGGGGCACAATTGCATTATACGACAACCGAAAAAGATATTTTAGCTGTTGTCTATGCCTTTTGAAAAATTACGCCCCTATCTTGTCCTTTCCACCACAATTGTGTATACCGATCATTCCGCGCTGAAGTACTTGTTGACAAAGCAAGACTCCAAACCAAGACTTCTTCGCTGGGTTTTGCTGCTCCAGGAATTTAAAATCGAAATTCGCGATAAAAAAGGAGCAGAAAACCTAGCCGCGGATCATCTCAGTAGACTTGAGGATCCTTACCAGGGGGATCATCCGAACAAAGAGATCAATGATTCTTTTCCCCTGGAGACCTTAATGTCTATAAACTCGACTGCTAACGAAACCCCGTGGTTTGCGGACTTTGCAAACTACTTGGCGGGTGGAATTCTCAAGGAAGGGTTGACGTCCCAACAAAAGAAGAAGTTCTTCACCGATATCAAGACTTACTTTTGGGACGACCCTTACCTATTCAAACAATGTGCCGACCTGATTATCCGCCGATGTGTTGATGGACCGGCAGCGTCGGAAATCCTTGATGCTTGCCACAAAGGACCCACCGGTGGTCACTTTGGTCCCAACTACACCGCCAAAAAAGTGTTTGATTCGGGGTTTTATTGGCCCTCCATATATCGTGACGCTCACGATATGGTTAAAAGATGTGATGTTTGCCAAAAACAAGGCACGATCACACATAAAGACGAGATGCCTCAGAATTTCATTCAAGAGTGTGAAATCTTTGATGTTTGGGGTATCGACTTTATGGGGCTATTCCTTTCTTCTAAAGGAAACAAATACATCCTTGTAGCCGTTGACTACGTCTCCAAATGGGTTGAAGCCAAAGCTTTACCCACTAATGACGCAAGGGTGGTTTGTAACTTTTTGAAAGCTCTATTCGCTAGATTCGGTGTGCCTCGTGCCATTATTAGTGATCGTGGGACTCATTTCTGCAATGACCAATTTGCTCGAGTCATGGCTAAGTACGATGTAAATCATCGTCTTTCCACAGCCTACCGCCCACAAACTAATGGCCAGGCTGAAATATCCAACCGAGGACTTAAGCGAATTTTTGAAAGAACCGTGGGAGAGCATCGTGCCTCATGGGCTGATAAACTTGATGATGCTTTGTGGGCTTTCCGTACTGCTTACAAGACCCCGATCGGCTGTACGCCTTATCGTCTTGTGTACGGGAAAGCATGCCACCTTCCCATCGAGCTAGAGCATAAGGCGCACTGGGCCTTAAAGTGGGCTAACTTCGACATCAACAAAGCCGGTGATCATCGTAAGATTCAACTCAACGAGCTCAATGAACTGAGGAATGAAGCTTATGAGAACTCGCTAATCTATAAAGAGAAGACGAAGATCCTCCATGACGCAAAAATCAAGAACCGAGAGTTCCACGTTGGTGATCAAGTCTTACTTTTCAACTCTCGGTTGAAGATCTTCTCTGGCAAGTTGAAGAGCCGCTGGTCTGGTCCATTCACCGTCACCAAAGTCTTTCCGTATGGGACCATTGAGCTTTCTCAGCCAAATGGACCCAATTTCAAGGTGAATGGCCAGCGTCTGAAGTTGTACTTTGGTAAGGACATCTCTCAGGAGATGATTCCATCCCTCACCACGTTCCCCATGAACTAATTTTGGGTCGAGTCAGGCTCGTGACTCGGTTATCAAAAACAAGCGCTCCTCGGGAGGCAACCCGAGTATCTATCCTTTTATGTTTTAACCTCCTAAGTGTAGGGGCACCTGTATAGGTGTTTGTTTTTGCGTGGTGATGTGATTACAGGGATGAATGCACTCTTGGAAACTTTGAAGAACCGTGCTCCCGTGCTATCTGAAATCCGGTTCTATCTCTCAACTATCGTGATTCAATTTTCTTCATTCTCACATTTGAAATTGATCACTTTAGTCGTCTCTTCCTTAACTCGAGTTAACCAACGTGCACAATGTCATAAGTGTAGGGGAAACTTTTCCCACATGCTTAAACATTGAGGACAATGTTTATCTTAAGTGTAGGGGGGACTTCTATCGAAGTTTTAAGTGGACTTTTCCATGAAAACGCCTTCATTTAACCAGAAAATCATCTTTTTCAACATTTTTCAAATTTTTAATTAACTTTGGCCATTTAGTCGTAATTTTTAATTTTTTATCGTTGCTTTCATATGTATATATTCCGTAATAAAGTCAAAAATATTAATAAAGTGGTGTAGCTAGTTTAGAAGTCTTTGACATATTAGGCCCGTTGCGATTATTTTGACTCAACCCGAATAGACTTATCTAAGTTTATTCTAGCTAGTATCCTTAACCATGTAGACCTTAATTGGTTTATTAGGCTAAGTATCCACGAATCTCATTACTTGAGATTTTAAATTGTGGAGAACGAGAAATGATAGAGTCAATTATAAGTCGGTATTCTTGCACAAGCTCACTTGATGTAATTATTTGCCTATTCTCCCATCACTTGCTAATAAAATTATCTGCAATAAGCAAGGTCGTACGATTTGAAAGGTTACTTAGCTTCTAGCCCAAGATCGTTTAAAAGTTGCTCGATAATGATAAGAGTTCATAGCCAAGGCATAACTTATGAAGCGGGGCGCGAAGATTGGCGAGTCCGAAAAGGCCCTAACAAGGCATGAGGATTCCATTTTATTGCTGAGGATCCAAAGTGATGTGAAAAGCATTATTCCCAAAATCAATATGAAGGATCAAGACTCACGACGAAAAGCAATCAACTCCCATAAAGATCATGGAGAAGTCTATCCGAAAAGACCCTAACAAGGTATGAGGATAAATAGATCCAAGTCCGAAAAGGAGGCGGATCGTTGTATCTCAAAATCCCAATTAGAGATTGAAGAATAATCATGAAGTCGTGGTCAACAAAGTTGGAGTACCCCTCAAAAGTCTCCAAGTGAAGAAACTCTATTACGATGAGAAGACCATTATCTCAAGAACGTCTCTCAAGATATGAAGTATGAAGTACATGCCAAATATCGGCCCGAGAAAGGTCTCAAATCGCGAACCAAGTTATGCCAAGATATGAACTTTTTGATATCCCGAGAAGCAGTTTTAAGAGATTTTGTCCTTTTGCTAACTATTGATCAAATCGTCCTACTTTGCTTTCAGCCTAAATTAACTATCGAAATAAGTCCAAAAATGCATCTTCATGATCATTCTAAGACAAAAATAAAATATAAGAGATACACCTAGGAATAAGGGAGTTTAAGCATTTAATTAAGCCATGTGTGTGGATGTTTGAATTGCTAACTTATAATAACAATGATCTCGTTTTTAAGCTTAGTTTAGGGAACGTGAAACTTGAGGGTGATAAATCTTCGCAGCACCAAAGCCCTAATGTAAGTCCTCGATCTCTTTGCAAGTTATTTCCACATAGCTATTTTCTATCTTTTTGTTTAAAGTTTTAATTTCTCTTAGTACTTTAATTTTTGTTTAGTAATATTTTAATAAGGCCAAGGTTGATTGATCATGAGAAAAGTGTAAATGTGCTTTGTCACTAAGCATTGCATGAGGGCATGGCAATGGTTAAGTGTAGGGGATTTGATAGGTGTGAAAACACCCATCCTTTTACCACTTAAATCGGGCTAAAACGAGACCAAAACACGTATTTAATATCATTTGTTTGGAATTATGCGTGGTTTTTGTGTTTATTGTGTTTTCAGAGTCAACCGGATGAATAATGAAGAAAACATGGGATTGCACGGGTTTTATCAAGGAAAAAGACTCAAGACGAAGTCTATTGTCCAAGAGATGCAAAAGATTTGAAGTCATTATGCCTATTTGAAGATTTATCGAAGAATAGAGCCAAAGATGGAAGATTCATATATGTCGAAGAACTCGAGTCTATTAAATAAAAGATTATAAGACGAGTTGGAACTATTCACTGACACTTCTCAAATCCAAGTCGGAAACGTTTATTTAAAGACGCATGAAGACTAAAGAAGAAAGAAGAAAAAGGAGCCCAACCAAAGCCCAATCACAAAGCCCACCACCATACATACGCCTATATAAAGCCCTTACTTCACAAATTTTCACACACTTAGTCTTTTAGGTAGTTTCTAGTTTTAGAGAGAGAAAGTTTAGAACTTTCTCTCACTAGATTTCATCTTTTTCCATTCAAGATCAAAACTTTGTATTACCTTTTCATTAATCAAGATCAAATTTTTATCTTTTAATCTTTAATCTCATCCTTCCTTTCTTTTACTTTTTATTGATTTTGGTACAAATATCGTATGATCCGTGTTGTTCATCAATGATTTGTGCTTAAAAATTTGATCTCTTTTTTATATTTCATCAAGTTATACAATAATAAGCTTTAAGATCCTTGTTCTTTTTGGCTTATTGGTTGATTTAGCTTTATTTGCTTTTTAAAGTTTTTATAAAAAGTTCATCTCTTTATCATTTGATTTATGCTTTTGCTTATTTGAAGTTTAGATGAGGTGTTCTTAGTACTTATTTGATCAGCTTATTATTGGATTCGAGTTAGTTTGGGTTTTAGCTTATCCTAATAGCTTATTTCCCTTGCTTTTGTACCGAATTTGCACCATTTTCGGAAAGGGTAACTCCCTTTTCCGATAGTATTTTCCGACCAGGTCACACAACACTCTTTCCGATCGGTCGATCGGAAAAGGGTTTAATCTTTCCGATTGCTCCTTGTTTTCAGCACATTCCGATTGAGACCCATCAGCATATTCCGATTGAACTTGTTTTACATATTCTGATTGGTAAGTTTCTGAGTATTCCGACTGGGGTAATTTCCCTCTTTCCGATCGGGGATTCCGATTGGCATCATTCCAAGATATTCCGATCATTCGATCGGAATAATATTCCGATTGAGGGGATTTTTTTCCAATATTCCGATTCGAGGTGTTTTGTTTCGTTCTTACTTTCTTTTAGTACTTTTCAATTAAGTTCATGTTTTTTACAAAGTTTTCCAAGTGTTAGTTTTTATTGAATGTTCATTTATTTTCCTAATATAATCTTTAAAGTTTTCAAAACATTTAATTCTAAACTCGTCTTTTCACTTAAATCGTTTAAAGCTTTAAGTTTACTCTTCGACACTTAATTTCTTGTTATTAGTTTAAAATAGATAAACAACCAAACTTCTTTTTATTAACCAAGAACAAATCATTCCACTTAAAGCCTAGATCAATTCGAGAGGATTCCGAGAGACAAATTGAACCCAATGAAAAATCATGTATTATTAGTATCCTTTCATTTCTAATACAACGTTAATAAGGATATGGATCTTAGTCATTCCTTTCATTAACCATTCTGTTTCTCGTTATCAGATTCAAGCAAGATTACCAAAACTTCTAAACATAGTTTAGAAAAACTTTGGGTACGGCCATACAAACATCTTACTATCCCATGAGGGGCCCAGCTATATTAAACTTCAAAATAAATTTGAAGGAAACAAATTCCATATTGACTACGGGCAAAACTTATGAATTTTGCAACACTTCTAAAAATAACCCTAATAGCTACCAGTTACGTTTAGTGTTAGGTTATTCCACACAAATGCACTAGATTCACAACAGTTTCCTGGTATATCAGGTCTGAGGATAACTATTTATGATATACTTAATGACAAAGATCCATAAAGTATAATCATATAGTTGGGATAAGTCCAATATTCAATTCTTCGAATATCATCCAAAATCGATCAATATACTTTCAAGTATACTTTATCGCAATACCAAATTGTCTTAATGTAATAATATTCCCATATTATTAATAGTAAACAGACATTTAACATAATAATTTATTCATGGATTAAAACATGTAAAATAGGATACACAATTAAATAACAAGAATAAACGAAACCCAATCTTTATTCCGTTAAATAATAATGTCTTAACATCCTTTATCCAAATACTAATTAGATTAATACATGAAAAATATGGTTGATGCATCATGCCTCTAGTAGTGACCTTCACACTAGTTTGGCAAAGCATAAAACAACCAATCTTGACCTATTGGAATTTTGAGAATACTTTCTTCAATAATTCAATTATTGAAGTTCTTGCACGTGTGCATTCAAATAGTTTGATATTGCCACATGGTACCAAAATTGCGAAACATCCTTGATCACCAATTTATTATACTAAACTTCTAAAACCACATTTGAAGTTCAAAGTATTCTAATTCTTTAATTTATAATGCAACTTTAATCAACATGTCATCTCCCAAGATCCCATGATTAATATTGAGTGTTACCTCAATTATATCTTTTCAAGTTTTAATAACTTGTCATTTAATGATATAAATACGTTACCAATAATATCTGTAATGTTTGATTCCAACCAAATCTCCAAGTTTGTTGGCTATGATAATTTGCACAACTATTGAAAAATTACTCATCTATAGAATATGGAAGCTGATCCAAGACAAGGATGTTATTCTATATCCAAACATATTCCTTCAGAATATTTATTACACAAGTTATTTAATAACTTCAAATAGATTAATATATTCAAATCATCTTGCATTTTAAGCATGATATAAATACAACGTGATACACATGAAAATTTCTCAAACCAGATTTAGATTTCTTCATGTTCTAAATATCCATATAAACTTACTATATGACATATTTTGTTGTATTTCTACCGCATAAACAAATAACTTTGTTTGTTCCAAGGTTATATCTTATTTTCTAAATTTCCAGAGCAAAATTTCATTTCAAATCTGAACCCATCAACATTTAATTTAAATGAAACTTACTTTCTTATATGTCTATTCACACATATAATTTAAGAAAATAATCATAATACTCCCACTAGCTTTTAGGAATACTTAGAAATCATTTTATTCAAATTTAAATCAAATCTTGATTTCAAATTAAACATAAGAATAATTTCCTAGATGCTTGCATTTATTCATTCATGAATAATTGCAATTTGTACTTTTCCAAAGATTTATTTGAATTAATAAACTCCTTTCGATTACTTAAGTCCGTGCTCAAGTAGTCATTCAAGAAAGATTTCATATATATTCAACTTGTCAATTAAAATATGACCACCAAAATCTTTATATATTTAATGCATTTAGGAAAGAATACTCAATCACAATTAATGATCTATCCATAATACATACATTAAATATGTGTTACAATCTTGTCCATATAATTTCGACACAAGGATTTAAACCACCACAATGGCTGTTTCTACCTTTCTTTGACGAAACTTATCTTTAATTTTTAGTCAAACTATTTATGATAAACCAAATCTCAATTGATTATCTTGTTTGGACAACATCTATAACATTCATAGTATGAGTAGTTTACCCAAGTCAGTATTTGGTAATACATCATAATAATTATTTGTAACTCATAATTCTCGGCATATTACTCGTATATCCGAGATATCCTTGCGGACCTATGACTTAAATTCCTTTATCTTGAGAGTTAGCATTTACACGCCTACCTCATGATATATACTAGTGTATTTAAGAAGATTATGTATTTTGTAATTTTATCTTTCAAGATCAAAACTTCTACTTGCTTTTAGTAAGTTAAAGTTAATCTTTAAATACATAGCAATTAGATCAACACTCCAATGTTATTTATTTTTGGGACTTTACATAATACAATGACAGTTCCTATCTTTTTATTTTCTAACAACCCACTTCATAAGTAGTTTAGCAAAATCCGAACTTCATTTAAGACACAATGTGATTCATCACACTTCCATATATAATGGTATCTTATTAATCTTCTTAGCTCAAGTCATACTCAACTTTCTAACCTTGATATCTTTTGAAAGAAAGGAAGATATAGTTATCTTGACTCAAACATCACCATTATATTGAGAGTTTGATTCTCTTAATGAACATACCATAACAATAATGTATTTCATTTAGGAAATATTGTAAGCCAATCTTAACAATATTAAAATAAATATATATCTTTCGGTTTATCTATATACCAACTAAATCATCTTAATGGTAAAATAGATTTTCTAACCATTTTGCATGCTTTATAATTCCATCATACGTTTTAAGTCATTTTAAAATGACTCCATGTATATGTCTTAACGAAAACAGACAATACATTAACGTCTTACTTTATATTATACGTCTTTCAAGAATTTATGTTTGTGACTTTATACAATAAATCATTAAAATGTATAACTAAAGTAAACATGAACACCACTAGGTTTCATTTAATCTTTTCAAGTTAATCCACTACTATTTCTATTTATGTCATTCCAAGAATACACAAATATTTTAGTTTAGTAGTTTAAGATTACTCTATGTATTTATGTCATTCTAAGAATTACCCATTTTAAGAAACCCCAAAATAGTCCACGCCCGATCTCACGACATGTGGATATTTAACCCTTGTGTTTATAATTTAGTCCAATCTCTCACTTGATTAAAACAAAACCACAAGTGTTTCTTAATGTGAATGATATATATAATTTTAATTAGTCTTTAATAATCATATTGACACATGATCTAACTTTCATCTAATTATTAATTAGATTGTTAGTCTCTTATATTGAAGTCAAGAGAATCATATTTTTATGAGTTGTTTCTTGCACACAATATTCATTTCTCCTACTTGTTCATGGAACAACCTCATATAATAGATAAACATCACGTCTAACGTTTGTCTATACAACATATGATTGTGTCAAATATATTAGATTTACAAGTAGATGACGAAACACTTAATCAACAAGAATCAGTACATATCTATCCTTGAATATATTAGTGTCAAAATTTCAAATGTAATTATCTTAGGACATACTAAAGATAATATGGGTTATTACCAAGATAACAAAGCTTGTAACTCACACTGAATTAAAGAATGTTTAAATAACCTCAAATTCAGTAATACAACACAATTCTCCCACTAAATTTGACAACATTGGATATGTTTCGTAATCGGTAAAAAATCATTGGTGTTGTGTTTACTTTCTTATACTTTTGAAAAACACATTCGTAACAATTTACTTGTAGTGTTTAAGAGTGTACTCTACTTCGTAAATGATGACTTATCCATCAATTGCTTTTAACTTGAAAAACTTGACATGCAATATCTTCCTTAAATAGATCTACCAATCTCACAATGGTATGTAGTGCCTATAAATAGTGAAAGCACAACTACTAGATAAAATATGCTAGTTTTCCTTTACACTAATTAGCAGTAACCATTCTTAAAATGTAATAACTCAAAATATGTACTTTCTTAACCATTAAAGTTTGCAATGAGTTATGTATTTAGAATAAGACATTTCTAAAATCCTTATGACTCCTTTTTCACTCATGGAAAAGAGTTTAGGTTTATCTTTTCATTTATAAAATTGACTCTATCTTCAACCATATGGTTTGTAGATCAATAAATGAATGACTAAACTACGTTTACGGTGTAACGTTGCATTAATACATTGTAAAAGAATTTACAAAATTCAATCTTAGTATTTTCGATAACAAAAATTCTTCTGAATGCCTTAAGTTTCTAGATCTCACTGAGTAACTTAATTAAGCCGTCTAATCTGAGTAACGTAAAACCACCATATGAATTCTCATTCTACAAATGGTTTTCTCTCTATCACAACATCACCCAAAAAACTAATTTGATGACGAAGTAATTTCAAGTGTTCGTAAATTAGGAGCATTCGACTTAAATTTTAAGGATATAAATTTTCTATGTCAAAATCAATGTATGGAGAAGCATGCATACAACTTCATAACATAAGTTTAATAAAACATTTAGTAAACTTTTTCACGAGATTAAACTTCTTCATAAATTATGTTGCGGTATTGGTTAAACCAATTAAAGAATTTACCCACAACTATTCACAACGTACTTTTGTTAGAACTCGGCTACGCACAAAGCAATACCGTTATTCATTGTGTTTCGGATGTGAATTTGTGGTAAATCAACCTTAAGGTATAATTCTATTAATAATGGTAGGTAATTTCAATTTGACGCACAGTGTCACACCCCACCATGGCGGAATATGGGGCGCGACATATGGATATCATCACAACAATAGCGTGTCTATAGAGTTAACTAAATGAAATAGAAATGTCATAAAAAGGTGACACAATGTCATGACATATCTCAAATAATGTAGGCGTCTAGGTAAGTAGGTAACATGCCTACCTCTTACCAAAGACAAACAAATAAACAAACATCAAACATATAGGTGTCTAAAATGTACCACTTATTCAAACATTAAATAAATACTAAGAGGAAAGGGATTCCTCCTAATGCAATCCTAGCAGCCTATAGACTCTAGCCACTTCTAACATCATCTTGCACAACTACCTCACCTGAAAATGACACTAAAATATGTCAACATAAAGTTGGTGAGAACATAGGTTTAAGTTATCTAGAACATCATAAGAAACCTTGACATCCGCTGTAAATAAGTTGAAGAAAAACAATTTATAGTAATGGACCATAATGTGATAATCATGTTACATGCATCCACAACAAAACTCAATCCAAGTACCAATCACATCTACAATTCACAAAGCACACTATAACAATCAAGAAGAATCCCGTCACACACAAAAGAACACACACACCACACTATCCGGATCTTTCCCACACCACCTGTGGAAGATGAACCATATCCCCGTCGAGATATCTTGCCTCCGAAGAGACGATGCACAAGTACTCAGGACGGATCGTGCCCCACGAACCAAGAACTCAGAACCAAGAACTCAGGACGGATCGTGCCCCATGCTCCACACACATCACAACTGGTCCTATAGACGCCCATACATCTATATACCAATCCCAATCATAACACAATCAAGATTCACATATCAGAACACATATCAAAGCACATATGAGAACACATAAGCACGCAAGTCACACAATATCACATTTATGTCCACCAATTTTAAAACATAGTACTAAATCATGTTAAAGAACATTGCAAGTATCATCTCCATCGCATACTGGAAAAACATTTAAAAACGTAGCAAAAATGGGACTATGAACTCACCTGATAGCACAGCAAGCTAGCACTCCTGCAAACCTATAAAATCATACACAACACACTTAGCTCAGGTCCTAACACCTAAGTTAAGTAACAACCACGGAGATGAATCTAATCCCCCAATTCTCACTATATAGTTCTCCCACTACAAGCTATTCTATACGTAAATATCCAGTTTTTCTCCGGTACGGTTTACTAGTCATTAAACGATCACATGAAGTGAACTTAACACCCCACTTGGCTCCTACCCTACTGGAGTTATGTTTTTATATGATGTTAGAACTCCAAAAACCATTTTTACTTTCTAATTACACGTTTAACCCTTTCGTTTAGTCTCTACGCCAAAAGTCGTTTTCACCAAAACTGATTTTCTGTACATGCTAAATGTTCGACACCAAAAGCCCGACCTAAACACCATAACTTTTATTGAAAACCTCCGGTACTTTTATATACATTATAAAGAGTTCCCAAATCAAAAATCTTTGGCTATCTCATCCGTTTGGTTAGGTTTTGACTCAAATTTCCGAAATCCAAATTTATTCCTGAACAGCGCAATGTTTTTGTAAAAATTGTTTGACAACCTTCCCTAACTCCATTTTCGACCAACCTTACATTTTTGAAAAGTAGACTCTTTGAAATTAATTTTTTAAAAAAAGAAACTCAACCAAAGATGCTATCTACTGCCTGGAACAGTCGAGACAAGAGAGCCCTAAGAATCAGACAGTTTTACGCCTTTATGCACTAACCCTCTAAACATCATTAATTACCCCTAAATTTATAACACAAACCCTAAAATCATTAATGGATCTTAATTAATATATTTTTCCAGAAAATTAATAAAACCCTAATCATCTCAATGATGGTTAATTAACAATACAATTATGATTAATTAATAAAAACATGAATTATATTAAGGTTTAATTGATCACTTACCTTGAAACAAGAAAAATTAATGAACCCTAATCATAATTTTGACTTATCTTTATATCCATGGAAGATTTAGACTGATTTTAGGTTTATTTAGGGTTATTAGTCGTTTTTAGGGGTCTAGGGGTGTTTATATAGGCCTTGGTAACTTTCTGGACAAGTTTAGGCCCAATTAGGACTTTTAAATGGTAATTATCCTATTTTTATTAATTTAATTATTAAAATTAAGGCTATGGGACCCACAAATTCGACTCCTCTCTGTGTTTATCATATTTAAACTCTCCCCCTCCTATTTTATGTTTACTTATACTCCTATACACTTTCGGGACCAAACCGGGCACTCTTTTGCTAATTTTTGACTTTTTACGCGATTTTTGAACTAGCCTTCATTTCTAAAAGTTTCTAAATATAGAAAGTAACTATAAAACTTATCCTAACCATATTATATATACTTAATACATACATACAACATACGACACGTAAACGAAACCTTATAAAAACGCTACCCGAACTTTTCTGTAGTTCATTTCTAAACTCATTTCATTTCATTCCATTTCATTTCATTTCTAGCTTATACCATGATTTACACATTCATGTGAACTCATGAGCATGAACCAACCCCATCACATCATCATCTAACGTACCATGTACTACGTAAACAATGTCTAACATCATGATAAAGTCTCAAATATGAACACATAACACATAAAGGCACACCAAGCACATGATAACATCAAACAGTCAAAAGTGACAAATCCAAAATCTAGGGTTGTCTCACACAGGCAAGCCGAGAATTTGTTCAGCGACTAATGCCATAACACCTCCTTCCTTAATCGGGTACATGACCAGCGGTGAGTTATACCCACTTTATAGTTTGTCAAAAGGAGTAGGCCGTTAGATTATTATTGCAATTCATCAATCAACGTAATCTTATGTAATTTAAATCTCTAACAAATCATTATTTTAATATGATTTACTCCATATTATTTCTTTTCATAAAAAACCCTTGTTTACAACAATTCAACAATTTTATATAAACAAGTAAAAAAACTAAATCATAAACACATAATAACAATTTATATGTGCAACAAATAAATCAAATAGCCACATGCATACGATTTATTCAATAATCATCAAATCTAGGTCTTTATATCTCTATATAAAAGTCTTTCCTAATTCTATATTTATTAAATCAAATAATCACGTAGCACATAAATCATATAAACATATAATTTTACGATCCATGAAAACATGCACGTAATCATGGATTCCCCATAAATCTTAACAATTAAATCTCTACTGATCGTAACCATACATGACATAAAAATTAAGCATGCAAGTTAATCTAAAATTATCCCACATATAATTTAGGGTTTCAAAACAATTCATTTTTTTATTAAAAAAAGAGTAAAAACCCTAATTTTTAAAAAACAAAACCCTAATTTTATGAAAACCTAAAAAACATGTAGTTTTAACTCAAAACAATTATTAGTTAAAAAACTTTTGATTTTCGATAATTATAACATGTTAAAACGGCTCTAATACCACTGATGGTTTACTAATATCATAACAATTATATAAAACCCTAAACGAGATCAAAGCACATATAGCGAAAGCGATTTAACAAGTTCATAATAATAACATAATTATAATTATTCGAATTAGGGCTACATACCTTTCTCCTAGCGAAGATCCACAATATCACCAACGAATCACCAATTAGGGTTTATAACGAACAATACCAAGATATAGTCTAAAGTAAGACTATATTACGTTCTTGTACACATGTAATACAACGAGCTAACCGTGATTCTAGCACGTGTAAACCGAGCATCAACATCAAGTGTAAAATCTACCCAACAACCCTAGAGAGGGGCTAGGAATAGATTATTGCTAAACCAAAACCAAAGGATAAAAGGAACCCTAAAAAAGGTGTTTTTCCTTTGGCGTTGTTTGCAATAGATAAACCAAACAAATAACATAAACCAATCAAAACCCTAAGGTGCGATTGGTCTGTTGATCGCGGGAGAGGAGAGAAAGAGAATAATGGGGTGAAGAATTATGGAGGTGAGGTGTTGTTTATATAGGCATAAACTTGTATCCATAAACAAATAAAAGGAAAGTTTTCCCCTTCTGTTTTTATTTCCTATAACCGACGGCCCAAACACCCCATTGGGGTGTTCCGGAACCTTCCAAACTTCTTTCTATTTATTCCTCTTTTTATTATTCCACAATGCTCGTTAATACTTAACTCTTAATTAATTAACGATCGTCAAAGTTATATCTCGGTTTAATTTAATAAATACATAAATATATATTTATTAAATAACTTAATAAATAAAATAAATATATTTATTAAATAAATTAACTCTTTACTTATTGTGTGCAATCTCGTAATCTCAAGTTCGATCCTATCACACGACTATTAAATATAAGTCCATAAACTTACAAGGTGCACTCCTTCTCACTTTCTCTTTTATAAATTTTGTCAAAAATCTATCATACACATGTGGCTATGTGATTTTGTGTTCTAGTGTTTGTGGTATTGTTTTTATTGTTTGCATCTGTTTATTGTCACCTAGTTGAAGTATTTGAAGCATAAAAATCATAGGTTGTGTTTAAAAACAAGAAGTTCATTTGAAAAATTACTAAAACAAGGCTGTTTGGGAAATTTGGGATCAAAAGGACTTGTGGCCTTGTGCCCTTGGTTCTTAGGGTTTAAAATCTCTTATCACTTGTATTTAAGTAAATTTTAATAGCTGGTTAAGTTTCACAAGTTATGGAAAAGTATTTTGCAAGTTTGCATAAAATCAGTTCTAAGTGTTCATCATTTGGTCAATCATATCAGCAAGCATAACTTTTTTTTTTGTTTGAATTGGAAGTTGAAACTTGGTGTGCTTATAGTCCTTGTTGGTGTGTATATGTGCATTCCTTGGTTGCTTAATGATGAAGTATAGTCCCTAGTCGGGCTGGATAGTCCGACTCACGGGTACTACCCGTATCCATCAGGGGTGGATTGATATTTATGAGATGTGTGCGCAGCCCAGGAGGCCCGGTAAGTCACTGTCGCACATGCGGTTCATTACTTAACCATGTCCTCGTCGCACTGCGACATGATCATACAAGAATATAATATATCTTATGATTATATTCGCCTAAGGAAAGAGGATATACACTTACCTCAGTTATGCGATAAGGATCAATCTATTTTGAGCCATTATCTCTTCCTTAGGCCGCAAGAATAGGGAGCCCAGCTAGGACTCTCTCGAGTAGAAAAGGAACCCCCACGGTTCCACAAAGGTACGATACACACAATACACTAAACCCTAACATACTCAAATCGATTACTTACTCTCACGATGTAGTCTAATCATGGGTCACAAACCCACGGTAAGCCTAACGGTGTCTGTTTTTAGTGTGCATGGTTCTCAAACAAGTTTCCCTTGGTGCAAGAGCCGGAGACCACAAGACCCCAAATTAAGCCTAATTCGGGCCAAGCTCGGTCCATCTAACTTTTTTATCAACAAGTTGGCGCCATACGTGGGACCCTACACTAAGCTCTAAGTAATGACGAAAAGCGACGCAAACCCGTCCCAACCTAAGGGTGGATCTAAGAAGCCAACAGGGCCATACTCAAGTTTCGAACCACTTAATAACCTAGGTCGTGGAGGAAACAGATTATAAGTATCTTTTTCCCCACTAGTCACCCCTTCCCCACAGACAGCTGGGGACGCATCGTCCTCTCGGGAAATCCCTGATGCAACCCACAACGACGCCCTGGATGTAAGGGTTGTGGTAGACCCGCAAGCCGAAACGGAAACCTCTCCTACAACGAAGCAGGACATGAGTGACTATGTCGCCAAAAACTACGAAGCTCTAATTCCACTCATGAGAGCGCATATGAGAGCAAATCCGACAAGAGATCTGCAGATCAGGCTAGACTTTGATAAGGAACTTAGGGCCATGGAAGGGTCGAAACCTAACAGGGAATCCATGAAGGAAAAAAGGAAACAGAAAAAAGAGAAAACAGTAGGGATCTCAGCATCTTCTTTTGATGCGCCCCTTATTGAGCACGCATCATCCTCAGACGGTTCTGAGGACCCAAAGGAATAAGACAACTTCATCACACCAGTCAATAACCATCGACGCACAAACGTGAAAGACAGATTAGGGCCCGACCCTTCTGGCAGACGAAGCGCCCTTAATAGACTGGACCCCTTGGAAAGAGATTCATCCCTGGATTTGCAAGGACAGGAAAGAAGCAGGAATATTAAAAAAAGATGAATAAGAGATTCCTCAAGCGAAAATTCCTCGGACTCTAATAACAGCGATCGCCATCCTCGCCGTAAAAGGGTCGCCCTTTCATCCACCGAGGATTCTAATTCCTCTGACTACAACAGAAAGCATCACATGGACACTCAAGAAACCAAGTATGCGCAGTGAAGAAGAGTGGACCCTCCCATGGCGTCGCGAGAAAGGAAGTGCGTTTTCAAAACGCATAACCACTTTCAAAGATAATAAAAACAGTCGAGATGATCACCTAAAAGTGTTCGAATCTCAAGCAGGAATAGAACAATGCCCGGAGGTCGTATGGTGCCACATGTTCAACTCAACGCTCATCGGGAACGCCCGGACTTGGTTCGGCCGCCTCCCGCTAAGGAGCATTAATGGATTCGAAGAGCTTAGGAGAGCATTCAGAAGAAATTATGTGCAACACAAGAAGTACGATAAAAGCCCCGTCTCACTTGCAAGAGTGAAGCAGAGGCACAACGAAAGTCTTGAAGACTTTATGGAGCGCTTCAAATCTGAATGCAACCAAATTAAAGATTTCCTGGAAATTCTTAAAATTTTGGGATTTCTCGCGGGCATCACTAACCCAGATCTAATAAAGAAGTTGAATGACAGAACCCCAGGAACGTTTGATGGGGTAATGGAGAAGGTCCGAGCATTTATTCAAGGCGAAACCGCAGCAACGGATAGCAGACAAATGACATCAAGCTACAAATACCAAGACCGACCCAAGAAGCAGTCATATGGGCAAAACATCAGCCGTACCTTGGACTTCTAAGGCACATCAAAACAAGGGCGCAATAACAACAACAATAAGTTTACCCCGATGTAAAAAAGCATCCAGGGAGATATTCTTATCTAAGGACGCAAGCTTTCCAAAACCTAGTCCGATGATGGGCCCAACAAACAAACGGGACAACACAAAGCATTGTGAATACCATGACGATAAAGGACACGCTACCGATGAGTGCATTCAACTGAAAAGACACATTGAAATCTAGGTCAAAGCAGGGAAGTTAAACCACCTGATAAGAGACTGGAGGAAGAGCACGGACATGAAGAAAAGTGAAACAAAGAAGTAGAAATATAAGCCCATAACCATTTACATGGTAGAAAGGGAAAAGTCTTTCATGCAAAGGAGAACGATCGCGGAATTTACGCGCGACAACGAGATAAGGTTCCCTATTCTTTCAAACAAGGACTACAGGGTTGTTGATCCCAAACTTAGATCGATTAGCTTTGTGTTAACGAGATTAAATCAAGGTAAACACTTAGAGAAACTTTGTTGTTGTATGAACAATCCAAGTGTTATGCGGAATTAACACTTGAATAAAGAACAAGTAAAGAAAGTAAGACAAACTTTCACTCTTGATTGATAAAACAAACTTGATTACAATGAAAGTCGAATACTGAATAATGTGTATATACTATAAACCCTACAACCTCCTTTTATAACATAAGGAGTCGTGTATAATTTATAACCTATCAACTATTTTAGGAAAAGATAAATATAGAAAATACAATATTTGAGTATATCTTTTCTTCAAATAACAAACACGTTGACTAAGTTTTTCTATCAGTGCTTGGGCTTCTTCTTGTCAGCGCTTGGATACTTCTTATCAATGCTTGATCTGTCAGCGCTTGATTTCTTCTTATCAGCGTCCAAATAGCTCTTGTCAGCGTCTAAGTGTCTTGGCTTATTTTATTCCCAACAATCCTCCCCTAAACTTGATATCTACTCTAGTAACCAAGTTTCTGAATAAAAACTAAGTACAAGGAAGATTCTTACAAATACAAATCAATAAACCTAATTAAATCTTTGCCAACATCACTAGTATAATCCATTTCCAGCTGTGTTGACACCATCTGCTTCAAAACTTCCTTGGACATAGGATATTCAACATCCACAAGAAGATATTCTAAAAACTTTGTAGTACTCAAATGATAAAAATCAGCTGCTGAATGTGGACGCCATTGAAGTCCACTGATATTATCCAAATCCAACCATATTGGATCTGCATCATCTGGTTCAATCATCCTTTTGAAGGATGTCCAGATCTTTATTCCATTTACTAAAGTAGGTGCTTCAGCCTCATACTTGGCCTTCATTAATCCCCAAAGATCTACCAAGTCTTCTCTATCCAGGCTTGCAAACAAAGAGATGAAAGAAGTAAAAGTATGTACCTTCTTTCCATATCTGGTGATCATCCAGAACCCAGTTACATCTTCTTCATAGTGAACTATAGGGTTTCTGTAATCTAAAGGTAATACCTCTACAGCATGTGAAGCTTCCAATGGTGAGAGCTTAATGCTCCTTCTAATAACTGCTTCACTAGGATTCACTCTATCCAAAGCTGGGAACTCAATAGGAAGTCCCTTCTTTACTGGCCTTGGTGCAATCGAAGCCTTTTGGATCTGCATTTCTTCTTCAATTTCTTCCTTTCTTTCATCAAAAAGGAGTCTGATAGTATTTTCCTCTTGAACACGTACCCAAATAGGATAGGCACGAAACTCCAATTCATCAAAGGATAACTTCTGCAATTTCTTGATATTCAAACCTCATTGATGACATTTGAGAAGCATATAATAGAGCTCCCTTCTATCCCTCTTAAGCTATGAAAGAACCTTGCTAGCCTTATACTTCAAGATTACCTTGCAATCTCGTTGAACTCTTGGCAGAATCTCCAAACCCCAAATTTGATCAGAAATCGTCATGTTTGGATTTTCTGTAACTTTATTCTCCAATGCAAAATACATTCTCACCACTTCAGGCATCTCAAAATCTACTTGCATTTTCAACTCCTCAAGTCTTTCCTTAGCCAAATCCTCTCCATATTCTAGCCTCTCTAGATCTTCAATAATCATAACACTAGAATCTGAGCTCTCATCATCACTACCATCTTTTTCTTTCTATGTAGTAGCCCAATCCTTTTCTTGCAGTTGTGCAACCAAAGCTTGATCAAACTTAATCTGGGCTTCATTCTTCTTTGGCTTCTCAACTTCAACTAAGACTGCTTTACCCATTTATTTTGCTCCAATGGTTGGTAAAGTAGTTGGTGGTACCTATGTTGAAACATCCATAATAATAACTGGTGGTTGGGATAGACCAATCATACCTGTGGGTCTGTCAACGCTTTCTTTACTCTTGTCAGCGCTCAAATTATGAACATCAGCGGCTGACTTGGTAACTTCTTCCAGCATCTCCACAAATGATAATTTCTTTTGAGTGAGCAAGGAGACATCAATAATTGGCTTCTCCTTTAAGCTTGTCAAAGCTTCAGAAACTTCCACCTTTTTGGTACCAAAAGAACCACCTTCTTCATCCTGTGATCCCTTGTCACTCAAGTTGAAAGGTTCTGTTGGTGCATCTTCCTCCCTTTTGTAAGAATCCTTTTATGATGAAAGGACTCTTGCTTGCCTTCTCCTAGCTTGGGCACTCTCCAAAACAACTAGTCTCTCCCTCAATTGCTTGAGTTCAAGACCCTGACATGTGACAATCTGTACAAGGTCTGTATTTTGCTTTTGCAAGCTAATGCAGACCGCCGTCAATTCCAAAATGGTATAAGGTTCCAATCTGCCCTCCTCTAGAATGGGGTTTTGACCTCCCAAAGTAGATTCACGGGGCATATGTTGGGAATTATTTGCTAAGTGTCAAGTACCGTCAGTATTATTGAAGTACTGTTAGTTATCTTTCAAGTACCGTTAGTGTTACGCGGTACATAGTAAGTACTGCTACTTATAAAGTAAGTACTGCTATATTGATTAGGACGAATATATCTTTGTATAGGATATGGTATAGTTATAGTTAGATTATATCTTATGTGATATACTTAAATAGTTAGAATATTGATAATATATCGTCTGTGATATAATTATCTTTATAGAATATTCTAAGGTTTCTAGGGTTCCTTACTCTATAAAAGGAACATAGGTACAATGTCATTCATGTACCTCATTCAAGTCGATTAATAAGAGAATCAAATAGTTAAAAGTAATTCTGTTCTTCTGTGCTATATAAGTTAGATTCTGCGTAACTTATTTAGCTTGAGTAAGAGTTCTCAAAGTGTTTTAGTTTGATTACAAACTACTATGCTAGTTCTTAACAGAATATAGATCCAATCAAAGGGAACAACAAGTGGTATCAGAGCTTGTTGAAATACATTGAAAAAGAAGAACACAACCCCATACACTTCACTCACACCAAAACTCAATGTCTCAACATGGTGATGACGCTCACTTGGATGATGTTTAAAATCCTGATCTAATACCACAGGGACAACCTCAAGTTGTGCATCTTGCACCAGCGCAAGGTGTTCAAGCCGTGAATGTTGTAGATACCTCTACAACTACAACACCTTCTCATACTCTTTCTGCTGCCAAACTCCCAGTGCTCAAAGGTGACAATTATGAGACATGGGCTATACAGATGGAACATTACTCGAATCACACAGATCACACTATGTGGCAAGTTATCAAGAATAGGAATACACCTAAGAAGCTACACTGATTGCCTGACGGTACATGCTATGCTCTACCTGCTGTGACTGCTGAGGAGGTACAAGCAGAGATCGGAGAGAGAAAGGCCAGAACTGCTTTGGCTATGGCTCTTTCAGTAGACATCTTACCTAGCTTTCATCATTATAAAGTTGCCAAAGCTATGTGGGATGCCATAAAAGTTAGATTTGGAGGTAATGACAAATCTAAGAAGATGAAGAAGATTGTTCTTAAGCAAGAATTTGATAACTTCTCAATTTACAGTATAGAAGGAATACATGGTGGCTATAGAAGATTCAGTAAGCTGCTTATTCAATTGGCAGTTTATGGACAAGTAATTCCTAATGAAGAAGCTAATCTAAAATTCTTAAGGAGTGTTCCACAAGAGTGGAAAGCAATGGCTATGCACTTCATCACAAGAGATGATCTGGAAACAATTCATTTTGATCATCTCTACAACAATCTTAGAGAATACGACATGGATGTAAAAGGCATTAAGGTGACCAAAGCAGCAACTACAACAAAGTCTAACTTGGATTTTGTGTCAGAAGGAAATAACGGTACTTATTTTCATAATACCGCTAGTGGATCAAGCAGCGGTATATACTTCACAAATATCGTTGGGGGAATTACAAGCGGTACTTACCCACAAAGTATTGAAGGCAGCCCCATAGTCTCTCAAAATCTACATAGAAGATCTTCACCATTGTTTACTGAAAATGATGCCTTCTCATTCTTTGCTGGACAAGATAACAGGCCAAGACTAACACTCAATGACTTGTTTCAAATGGATGATGCTGATGTTGAAGAGATGGATCTTAAATGGCAAGCTGATATGGTGTTAGTAAGATCTAACAGGTTCTTCAAGAAGACTGGAAGAAAGATGACTGTTGATCCTAATGAACCATTAGGATATAACAAGTCCAAAGTTGAATGCTATAACTGTGGAAGGAATGGATACTTTGCAAGAGAATGTACTAGAGACAAAGCTGAGAGTAGCAGTCAAAAGTCCAAGAACAACTATAGAACTAGTCCAAGAATAACTGAAAGTTTTCCAAAAGGAAACAGCAGGAGTCCTAAAGGAACCAAAGCATTGGTGACTGTAGATGGAGTGGTGAACTGGGCTGAAGATGAAGAAGAAGAAGAGCTTGGTTTATTGGCTCTCTCACATGAAGATACTGAGGTACATCCTTGTTCTAAAGATTTTGTTCTTAAATTTAATAGCTTAAAAGTAGAACTAGAGGAACAGTATCAAAAAGTCAACATATGCACTGTAGAAATAAATGATTTTAAACAGGGTGTTGCTAAGTTAGAAGAAAATATAGTCAAAAGGGTCAACAAAACTATGAAGAGAAAATAAGAATTTTAACTCTTCAAATGAGGGAAAAAGATGTGGAAATTAAAGCATTTGAAAGACAACTTTTGAAAGTGTCAGCGGAAAACGAATCTTTAAAAGCCAGTCTTTATAATGAAAGTGAAGTGATTAATCATTGGCAAAAGTCCTCTAAAGGATTGGGAAAACTGATTAATTCACAAATGGGGTATTATGATAAGTCAGGCCTAGGATATATTGAGGACCAACCTGGGATAACTTTAACTGACAAGGACTTATCAAAGGGGATTTTTGATAGTTCTAGTGTGTCAGATAGTATACCTGATAATAAGTGTGAAAACACTTATCCTTTTACCACTTATTTCCAATAATAACAAGACCAAAACGTGTGATTTATGTCGTAAAAGTCAGAATTATGCGTGGTTTGTGTTTTTATTGTGTTTTAGGACCGAAATATGAAAAAGGAAGAAAACACGGGTTCTCACGGGCTTTTATCGAAGAAAACGGGAAAAGACGAAGTCAAAAGATCAAGAGTGCAAAAAGAACGGAAGTCCAAGGCCTATTCTGAAGATTTATCGAAGAAAAAGTCAAAAGACGGAAGTTTAACAAAGTCAAAGAACTTAAGTCTAATAGAAGAAGGAAATTAAAAAGAAAAGTTCAAATCCCGAGACGACAAAGACAAAGAATTAAAGTCGAGTCGAGAAAACGTGATTGTGAACAAGAAAGAAGATGCAACACATGCACTCCTTCCACCTTCCCTATAAATACCCTCCTAATAGTCATTAGGAGGGGTGTTAGTTAATTAGCTAGTTGTTATTTTTCTTAGTTTTCTCTAGTTTTAGAGAGAGAAAGTCTTAAACTTTCTCTCACTAAATTTCATCTTTTCTTTTAATCTATCAAGATTAAACATCTTTGTATTGCTTATTTTTATTAATCAAGTTCATTTTAAGCTTTTTATCCTTAATCTCATTCTACTTTTCTTTGATTTAAGATTGATTTTGATGCGATTATCAATAGATCCGTGTTGTTCTTAATGATTTCGTGCTTAAAAAGTTAATCTTTTGATCATTTCATAAGTTTTCATTTGATTAAGCTTTAAGACTTTTGTGCTTATTGGCTTATTTTTATGATTAGCTTATTTACTTTATAAAAAGCTTCCTTAAAAAGTTTATGTTTTTATTGTTTGATCCAAAAAGTTGCTTATTTTGAGGTTAGATAAGTTGAGATTAGTGCTTATTTTATCCGATTAAGCCTTGATTCGTTTTAGTTTGGAGATAAGCTCAATCTAATAGCTTATTTTCTTGCTTGCTAACCGAATCCCTTAGATTTCGGAAAGGGTGATAAACCCCTTTCCGATTGATCTATTCCGACCGGCCCTCCCCTCTTTCCGATTGAGTCCAATCAGAAATGGGTTTTGCACATTCAGATTTTGCACCCTTGATATTCCGACGGGTGGTTGTTTAGCTTATATTCTGATTGCCCCTTTTCCATCTATTCCGATTGAGCAGCTTTGTGGTATTCCGATTTGGTACTTTGAGTTATATTCCGATTATAGTTTTCCCGATATTCCGATCGGAGCTTTTGTCCTACATTCCGATTGCCCTTTTCCCTGTTATTCCGATTGGGTTGACTTTGGATTTTCCGATTGGGACCTTCGATTGCCAACATTCCGACAACCTCTTTTCACATATTCCGATCTGGGTTTCTTTTGGCTTATTCCAATCGAGTTGTTTTGGTGTAGTCCGATCTTACTTTCTTTTAGTACTTTTCAACTAAGTTCTTATTTTTAGAGAGTTTTCCAAGTGTTAGTTTTATTTAGTGTGCTAATGTTTTCCCATTATTGCCTTTAAGTTTCCAAGCATTTATTTTTACTCGATATTTTAATATTAATCTTTCAACTTCCATTTTACTCAACGACACTTTAATTACTTGCTATTAGTTTAAAATAGATAATCAAAACCAAACCATTCTCTTGATTCACCAAAAGACGATTGAGTCGCACTTTTAACCAATAGTCAATTCGAAAAGGTCGGTTTAACGAACTTTCATACTAGGCTTAAAAACCAAGTATTAAATGGCGCCGCTGCCGGCTCTTTTCGTTACGATTAACGGTTTTTAGTGAGAGACGCATTGAATTTTGGGATCCGTTCTTTGAACGTTATTTTCCTTGCCTTAAAAATTTTCAAAAAATCCAAAAAAAATATAAAACCCTTAAAAAATACAAAAACATTGAAAAATCATTAAAAGCATTTCTTTTCCAAAGATTTTGCACCAAAAAGGTTATATAGATATTCTTTGTGTATATTTTTCTTCTGCAGGTGTATGCGTACTAGATCTTCGAACTATTCTGAGCCCGAGACTCGTGAAGATTTAGATATGGCTGGTGTTAATAACAACAATAATCACCCACCTCAACCCAATTTGAATAACAACAACAACAACAATGTCCACCTACCTGATTTACGGACAATGGAGGAATTGTGTCAACCCACCATGAACGGACGCGGAGGCCCGATTGCGCCAATGCACGTCACGGCTCAGGAGTTTTCGTTGAAGCATCACATGATCCAGCAAGTGCAAACTAACCCGTTTCGCGGAATTCCGGATGATGATGCCAACAAACACCTCGACAAATTCATTACCATAACCCAAAGCATGAAGTGCCCCGGTGTTTCTATGGATGACCTTCGCCTCCAACTTTTTCCACACTCGCTTTCTCACCATGCCGAAAAATGGTTTGACCGTCTTCCTAAAAATTCTATTCATACATGGAATGACATGACTCAACGCTTTTTATCCCTCTACTTTCCCCCATCCATGGTCACAAGCCTTCGTAACCAAATCAGTGGATTCATGCAAGAAAATGATGAATCACTTTTCGATGCTTGGGAACGATACAATGATTTGATCGACCGCTGTCCAAATCACAATATGCTCCCCGTCACTCTCATTGACACCTTCTACAATGGTCTCACTTTTCGTGATCGTGACACGATCAATGCCGCCGCCGGTGGTACCTTTATGAAAAGGAGACCGGAGGAGTGTCGAGAGTTGATCGAAAACATGACTACTCACCACAAGAATTGGGATTCATCCGCATCCTCAAGATCTAACTCGAGAGTCAATGTTTCTTCTACTACCTCCAATCCTGAAATGACTGAAATTTCTCGTCAACTCGCTGAGATGAAAAAGAATTTCATGGCCATGGCCACAAACCACTTTCAACAAGCTAAAGCCGTTGCTATTTCTTGTGACACATGTGGTGGCCCTCATTCTTACAATGATTGTCCTTCTACCCAAGGCAATTATTCTGAAAACGTTAACGCAGCTTACGGCACTTATCCCACGGGAGGCTATCAAGCCCGCCCTCAAGGAGATCGTGGCTTGCTAAGTTATCGTTCCAACAATTATCTTGCTCCTCCCGGTTTCCCTCCTGCAAACCAAAACCAACAACAAAGCTACAACCAATCCCAACCTCGTGCAAACAATCAATATCAATCCCTACGAAATCCATACCCAACTCAAGGAAATTCTCAAGCTTACCAAGCTCCACCTCTCAATCAACCGATGGCAGTTAATCCAGACGTCGAGACATTCATGAAGACTAATCGGGAGATGGTGACGAATCTTCAGAGTCAAGTCCGCAACTTGAAGGGCGAAATGGCGAAACAAGGGAACGATATTCGAGCCGAGCTAAGGAATGACATGGCAAAACACAGCAATGAAATTAATGCAAACATGCAAAACTCTTTTAATAATCAAGCGGTTCACCTTCGTGATATGATTGGTTCGCTCATCCAAAGTAATCAACCCTCTTCTTCGGGTACTCTTCCGAGTAATACCGTTGCGAATCCAAGAGGGGAGATGAAAGCAATCACCACTCGTAGTGGAAAAGGTTACATGGAACCGGAGCTTCCTACACCTCCACCCGTGATTGTGAACAAGGAAACGAGCAACTTTCCTCACCTCCTTCACCTTCTATCCCCGTTTCCCCACCACCCGTGGTTGTGAGTGATCCTACTCCCTTAAAGCCTTATTCTTCATCCAATATACCTTATCCTTCAAGGTTGAGGAAAGAGAAGCAAAAGAGCAAGGATGATATTCAGGTTTCAAACTTTCTAAAAATGTTTAAACAATTGAATTTTAACATCTCCTTTGCCGAGGCTCTCGCTCACATGCCCAAATACGCTAAGATGTTTAAAGATCTTCTAAGTGATAAGGAAAAGCTTCTTGACATCGCTCAGACCCAACTTAATGAGAACTGCTCCGCAGTGCTCTTAAGGAAATTGCCCACCAAACTTGGTGATCCGGGTCGCTTCTTGATTCCTTGCAACTTCCCGGGAGTAGAGAAATGCATGGCCCTAGCCGATCTAGGTGCCAGTATAAACTTAATGCCTTTAAGTGTTTGGAAGCAATTATCTCTCCCCGATCTAGTCCCCACCAAAATGACTTTGGAATTAGCCAACTGTACGGTTGCTTATCCAGTGGGGATAGCCGAAGATGTCTTTGTTGGCGTCGACAAATTCACCTTCCCGGCGGATTTTGTTGTCGTTGACTACGAGATGGATCCCCGTGTTCCATTAATCGTTGGACGTCCATTCCTGAGGACCGGTCTCACTCTCATTGATGTAGCCGCAGGCGAAATAATCATGAGAGTTGGTGACGATAAAATTGTCTTCAACATGGGTAAGATTTCTAAGCAACCTTATTCATATGAGAGTGTTAATGCTATTGATGTTCTCGATGAGGCTTGTGAAGAACATTTTCATGATGCTTGCAAAAGTACTCTTTCTTCTCTACCCAATGTTGAGACCGTTGCCTCAATTGCTCCGGCATTGACTCCTTTTGGAGAAAGTGACTTGGATGATTTCGAAGCTAGCTCGGGTCCTCTCGATATTAAGTATGATAATTTGTCCACCAATTGGGATGAAGACATTAGTACTATTGAGAGACTTCTCAATGAGGACCCGTTCTCTCCTCCTGCTCCTAAAGAGGTGACTAATGATGATCCATCGTTAGTTTCACCATCTATTGAGGATCCTCCTACTCTTGATCTTAAGGACCTACCCCCTCATCTTGAGTACGTTTTCCTAGAAGACGACGAGAAGCTACCGGTCATCATCGCAAAGGATCTGAAAAAAGACGAAAAAGCCCGACTTGTCGCTGTGTTGAAGAAGCATAAAAGAGCTATCGCTTGGAAAATCTTCGACATCCGTGGAATTGATCCTCACTTCTGCACACATAAAATTCTCATGGAGGACGACTTTAAGCCCACAATTCAAAGCCAACGAAGGATGAATCCTAAAATCCATGAAGTCGTCAAAAAACAGGTTATCAAACTTCGTGATGCGGGTATGATTTACCCTATTTCGGATTCACCATGGGTTAGTCCAGTCCATTGTGTGCCTAAGAAAGGCGGAATCACCGTTGTGCCCAATGCCAACAACGAGTTGATTCCTACCCGTCTCGTTACTGGGTGGAGAGTTTGTATAGACTACCGCAAACTCAATGATGCCACGAGAAAGGATCATTTCCTTCTACCTTTTATGGACCAAATGCTTGAACGTCTAGCGGGTAATGAATATTACTGCTTTCTTGATGGTTTCTCGGGTTATTTCCAAATACCCATCGATCCCCAAGATCAAGAGAATACAACATTCACTTGTCCCTATGGCACATTTGCTTATAAAAGAATGCGTTTTGGCTTATGTAATGCTCCCGGGACTTTCCAAAGGTGTATGTTGGCTATCTTCCATGACATGGTTGAGCAAACCATGGAAGTCTTCATGGATGATTTCTTGGTCTTTGGGGATTCCTTCTCTTCTTGCCTTGCCAATTTGGAACGTATGCTTAAGCGGTGCGAAGACACTCGCCTTGTTCTGAATTGGGAAAAATGCCATTTTATGGTAAAAGAAGGCATTGTGCTAGGATACAAAATCTCTAAAGCCGGTCTGAAAGTCGACCGTGCTAAAGTAGATGTCATAGCCAAATTACCTCCACCTTCAACCGTGAAGGGTGTGAGAAGTTTTCTGGGTCATGCAGGCTTCTATCGTCGATTCATTCAGGATTTCTCTAAAATCGCTCGCCCGATGACCCACCTCTTGGAAAAAGATACTCCTTTTATATTTTCTAAAGAGTGTCTCCAAGCCTTCAATCTTCTTAAGGATAAGCTAACTAAGGCACCGGTCTTGGTTACCCCTAATTGGGAGCTACCTTTTGAATTGATGTGCGATGCTAGCGACTTTGCTATTGGTGCGGTTTTGGGCCAACGAGTGAATAAACACTTCCAACCAATCCACTATGCTAGCAAAACTATGAAGGGGGCTCAATTGCATTATACGACAACCGAAAAGAGCTTTTAGCTGTTGTCTATGCTTTTGAGAAATTTCGCCCCTATTTTGTTTTATCCCCCACCATCGTATACACGGACCATTCCGCGTTGAAGTACTTGATGACAAAGCATGATTCTAAGCCAAGACTTCTTCGCTGGGTTTTGCTCCTTCAAGAATTCAACATTGAAATTCGTGACAAGAAGGGTGCTGAAAACCTGGCCGCGGATCATCTGAGTCGACTTGAGGATCCATATCAAGGGGATCATCCGAACAAAGAGATCAATGACTCTTTCCCCCTTGAGACCTTAATGTATATAAATCTCAATCTTGATGGCACCCCGTGGTTTGCGGACATTACAAACTACTTAGCGGGTGGTATTCTCATCAAAGGGTTAACATCCCAACAAAAGAAGAAGTTCTTGAATGATGTTAAGACTTACTTTTGGGATGACCCTTATCTATTCAAACAATGTGCTGATCTGATCATTCGTCGATGTGTTGACGGACCGGCAGCTTTTGACATCCTCCAAGCTTGCCACAAAGGACCCATCGGTGGTCACTTTGGTCCCAACTACACCGCTAAGAAAGTGTTTGATTCTGGATTCTACTGGCCCACCATTTATCGTGATGCTCACGAAATGGTTAAGCATTGTGATGCTTGCCAACGCCAAGGCAAGATCACACATAAGGATGAGATGCCTCAAAATTTCATACAGGAATGTGAAATCTTTGATGTATGGGGCATCGACTTTATGGGGCCATTTCCATCCTCCAAAGGGAACAAGTACATCCTCGTCGCCGTCGACTACGTTTCTAAATGGGTTGAAGCTAAGGCTCTTCCTACGAATGATGTGAGGGTGGTTGTGAACTTTTTGAAGCAGCTTTTCGCTCGATTTGGCGTTCCTCGTGCTATTATCAGTGACCGCGGGACTCATTTTTGCAACGATCAATTTGCAAGAGTCATGGCTAAGTATGGTGTTAATCATCGTCTTTCCACCGCCTATCATCCCCAAACCAATGGGCAAGCCGAGATATCCAACCGTGGCTTGAAGAGAATTTTGGAGCGTACTGTGGGAGAGCATCGCGCCGCGTGGGCCGATTAGTTAGATGATGCTCTGTGGGCTTTCCGTACTGCTTATAAGACCCCGATCGGTTGTACACCTTATCGTCTTGTGTATGGGAAAGCCTGCCACCTACCCATCGAGCTGGAACATAAGGCGCACTGGGCCCTGAAGTGGGCTAACTTCGACATCAACAAAGCCGGTGATCATCGCAAGGTTCAACTCAACGAGCTAAATGAATTGAGGAATGAAGCTTATGAGAACTCGCTGATCTACATGGAGAAGACCAAGATCATTCATGACGCAAAAATCAAGAACCGAGAGTTCCACGTTGGTGATCAAGTCTTACTTTTTAACTCTCGGTTGAAGATCTTCTCTGGCAAGTTGAAGAGCCGCTGGTCTAGTCCATTCACCGTCGCCAAAGTCTTTCCATATGGGACCATTGAGCTTTCTCAGCCGAATGGGCCCAATTTCAAGGTGAATGGCCAGCGTCTGAAGCTGTACTTTGGTAAGGACATCTCTCAAGAGATGATTCCATCCCTCACCACGTTCCCCATGAACTAAATTTGGGTCGAGTCAGGCTCGTGACTCGATGAACAAAAACAAGCGCTTCTCGGGAGGCAACCCGTGTTCTATCCATTACTGCTTTCATAATACGTATAGGGGAGCCCCGTATGTGTTTGTTGTCTTGTTTCTTGTGCTGTGTAGGGATTAAAGCTTCAAAGATCCACCTTGATGACTTTTGACGAACCATGATACTGTGTTTCCATCTTCCCGGTTCTATCCTAAACTCTTGTGATTCAATATTTCATATTCTATATGTTCACATTGAATTCACTTTAGTTGTCCTCTCCTTGGCAAGATTTAAACAAAGTGCACAATGTCATAAGTGTAGGGGAGTTTACTCCCACATGCTTAAACATTGAGGACAATGTTTATCTCAAGTGTAGGAGGGACTTCTATCGAAGTAAGTGGTCTTTTCCATGAATTTGCCCTCATTTTAACCGGAAAATTTGATTTTTAGACATTTTTCAAAATTTTTAATCTATTTTGGCCTAGTTGTATAGTTGTACTTTCCTTTATTATGGTTATCTTCTTTTCTTGCTTAAATAAAGTGGTTTTAGATTTTTCTTAGTCGTGAACATTTTGACTCAACCCGAGTTTACTTACCTAAGTTTACTCTAGCTAGTATCCTTAACGTGTTTAAGTCAAGTTTTGCTAGGCTTTTATATATGGAGCTATAAAACGCGAAAGTCTTAACTCTCACGGGTTAAGAACAAGAACTTTTCGCAAGTTCCTATAATTGATCCTAGAGAGTCGTTTATCAAGGGAACTTTAAAATGCGATTTCTAAACTTGAAAAAGTCTAAGAATTTGCAAGATCCTATAGGCGACTTGAAAACCCAAAACTTTGATTTAATAGGCTAAGCATCCACGAGTCTCATTCCTTATGATTTTAAACTGTGGAGAACGAGAGATGATAGAGTCAATTATAAGTTTGGTATTCTTTCGTGAATTTATGTGAGTTAATTATAAGCCTATTCTCCCTCCGCTTGTTAATAAATTTATCTGCAATAAATAAGGTTGTACGATTTAAAAGGTTACTTAGCTTCTAGCCCCAGATCGTTTAAAAGTTGCTCGGTACGGATTAGAGTTCATAGCCAAGGCATAACTTATTGAAGCGGGATGCGAAGATTGGCGAGTCCGAAAAGGCCCTAACAAGGCATGAGGGCTACATTTTGTTGCTAAAGATCCAAAAGTGATGTGAAGAATCATTTATCAAAAATCAATATGAAGGACCGAGACACACGACGAAAAGCAAGAACTCCCCACAAGTCATGGAGAAGTCTATCCGAAAAGACCCTAACAAGGTATGAGGATAAATAGATCCAAGTCCTAAAAGGAGGCGGATCGTTGTATATCAAAGTCCAAAATAAAGATTGGAGAAGAATGAAGAAGTCGTGGTCCAAAGATGAAGAATCTCTCAAAACTTCAAGTGAAGAAATTCCTATTATGAAGAGAAGACCATTATTTCAAGAACGTCTCTCAAAGATTCGAAGTATGAAGTCGCTGCCAAATATCGGTCTGAGAAAGGTCTCAAATCGTGAAGCGAGTTATGCCAAGATATGAACTTTATGAGGTCCCGAGAAGCAGTTTTAAAAGATTTGGTCCTTTAGCTAACTATTGATTAAATCGTTCACTTTATTTTCAGCCTAAATAACTATCGAAATAAGTCAAACAATGCATCCTCGTGATCATTCAAGACAAAAATAAAATATAAGAGATACACCTAGGAATAAGGGAGTCTAAGTGAGTAATTGGCCCACATTAGTTCGTGTTAGTTTGCTAACTTATAATAACAATGATCTCATTTTTAAGCTTGGTATGGGGAACGTGAAACTTGAGGATGATAAATGTTCATGGCGGCCAAAACCCAACGTAAGTTTTTAATTTCTTTACTTGTTCTGTCTTTTCATGTTTAGTGTTTAATAAAGGCCAAGGTGGGTTATTTATTTATGATGGAAAATGTAAACCGTGCTTTAAAATTAATGCATTGCATGAGGGCATTACAATGGTCAAGTGTAGGGGATTTAATAAGTGTGAAAACACTTATCCTTTTACCACTTATTTCCAATAATAACAAGACCAAAACGTGTGATTTATGTCGTAAAAGTCAGAATTATGTGTGGTTTGTGTTTTTATTGTGTTTTAGGACCGAAATATGAAAAAGGAAGAAAACACGGGTTCTCACGGGCTTTTATCGAAGAAAACGGGAAAAGACGAAGTCAAAAGATCAAGAGTGCAAAAAGAACGGAAGTCCAAGGCCTATTCTGAAGATTTATCGAAGAAAAAGTCAAAAGACGGAAGTTTAACGAAGTCAAAGAACTTAAGTCTAATAGAAGAAGAAAATTAAAAAGAAAAGTTCAAATCCCGAGACGACAAAGACAAAGAATTAAAGTCGAGTCGAGAAAACGTGACTGTGAACAAGAAAGAAGATGCAACACATGCACTCCTTCCACCTTCCCTATAAATACCCTCCTAATAGTCATTAGGAGGGGTGTTAGTTAATTAGCTAGTTTTTATTTTTCTTAGTTTTCTCTAGTTTTAGAGAGAGAAAGTCTTAAGCTTTCTCTCACTAAATTTCATCTTTTCTTTTAATCTTTCAAGATTAAGCATCTTTATATTGCTTATTTTTATTAATCAAGTTCATTTTAAGCTTTTTATCCTTAATCTCATTCTACTTTTCTTTGATTTAAGATTGATTTTGGTGCGATTATCAATAGATCCGTGTTGTTCTTAATGATTTCGTGCTTAAAAAGTTAATCTTTTGATCATTTCATAAGTTTTCATTTGATTAAGCTTTAAGACTTTTGTGCTTATTGGCTTATTTTTATGATTAGCTTATTTACTTTATAAAAAGCTTCCTTAAAAAGTTTATGTTTTTATTGTTTGATCCAAAAAGTTGCTTATTTTAAGGTTAGATAAGTTGAGATTAGTGCTTATTTTATCCGATTAAGCCTTGATTCGTTTTAGTTTGGAGATAAGCTCAATCTAATAGCTTATTTTCTTGCTTGCTAACCGAATCCCTTAGATTTTGGAAAGGGTGATAAACCCCTTTCCGATTGATCTATTCCGACCGGCCCTCCCCTCTTTCCGATTGAGTCCAATCGGAAAAAGGTTTTGCACATTCAGATTTTGCACCCTTGATATTCCGACGGGTGGTTGTTTAGCTTATATTCCGATTGCCCCTTTTTCATTTATTCCGATTGAGCAGCTTTGTGGTATTCTGATTTGGTACTTTGAGTTATATTCCGATTATAGTTTGCCCGATATTCCGATCGGAGCTTTTGTCCTACATTCCGATTGCCCTTTTCCCTGTTATTCCGATTGGGTTGACTTTGGATTTTCCGATTGGGACCTTCGATTGCCAACATTCCGACAACCTCTTTTCACATATTCCGATCACCAGATCGGAATACATTCCGATCTTGGTTTCTTTTGGCTTATTCCAATCGAGTTGTTTTGGTGTAGTCCGATCTTACTTTCTTTTAGTACTTTTCAACTAAGTTCTTATTTTTAGAGAGTTTTCCAAGTGTTAGTTTTATTTAGTGTGCTAATGTTTTCCCATTATTGCCTTTAAGTTTCCAAGCATTTATTTTTACTCGATATTTTAATATTAATCTTTCAACTTCCATTTTACTCAACGACACTTTAATTACTTGCTATTAGTTTAAAATAGATAATCAAAACCAAACCATTCTCTTGATTCACCAAAAGACGATTGAGTCGCACTTTTAACCAATAGTCAATTCGAAAAGGTCGGTTTAACGAACTTTCATACTAGGCCTAAAAACCAAGTATTACCTGATAATGAAAGATATGTTGAAGGAATGAAGGCAGTTCCTCCACCATTATCAGGAATTTTCATGCCCCCTAGTAATGATACAAGTATAGAGTTAGAAGAACCAAAGGTTAAAAATACCTCAAACTCTAGTACTTTGTCCCAAGATAAGACTGTTGTGACCAAGAACATTGTTTATCCACCTTTAATGAACAAGTTTGTTTATGAAGAATCTAAGACTAGTTCTGCTCCCAAGCAGGTAAAAACTCCTAGCAAGATATTGGATAATAATGTAAAACATAATAAAACCAAGAGGGGTGGGTTAGGTTTTGAGAAAGTTAAGTCAAAAAAACCTTTTGGGTCTTCTTTGAGAAGAAAAGGATGTTATGTATGTGGTAGTCTAAGTCATTTTATTAAAGACTGTACATTGCATGAAGATAAAATTGTGAAACAAAAGGCTACACAATAGGTCATGAAAAACAGTAATGGGAAGAATGCACAGGTTAATAGGAATCAGAAACTTAAGAATGACAAACCTAAGTTTGATCACTCAAAAGGAGTAGCTAAACAGGTTAAAAATAACTCTACCAGAAGTTTTGTTCCTAGAGCAGTACTTATGAAACAAGGTCTAGTACCTTTGAAGTGTGGTAAACCAAGTATCGGCAAGTCTAGAACTACAAGTACTGCTAGACCAAACTCAAGTACTGTTGGTTTAAAGTTTGTTAAACCAAAGTTCTCCAAGACTTCTAAGAATGTTGTTGAACAAGCCAAAACATATAGAAGTAAGTTTAATAACAAACCAGTGCAAATGTGGGTTCCTAAAAGAGAAAAACCATGTGTTAAAGCAGGTACTGCTAAATCAGTACTTAAGGCAAACAAGTATGAGCACATAGAGTCACCCTATGTCTTTGAATACATAACTGAAACCATGAAGTATAAGAGTATGAAAGTCCCTTAATATGACAATTGTTGATAAACTATAACTCTTGTAACCACGAAACATAATGAAATACTTTTCAAACGCGTAATGCTTTATTAAGTATTATAAACAAAGTATTACAAAGTGCTATGAATACACTCGTTGAATGACAACAAGATATGAACCCTAGAAACAAGTAAACTAGATTCGAGACTCAAGTTTACAAGGGAACCAATGAGACGCTGTTAGACAGCTGGGGGCTCAGCGGTTCCAAGGTGAGAAAGAACTTAGATAAATTATCCAAGCACAAGGGTTGATTTACTTCTCCTTTCTCACTCCTATTTATAGTGTACGAGGTTGCTTCCTTAGTGGGAGTAGTTGATACGTGTCACCTTCTGAATGGAAGAGTACAACGTATTAAATGCATGTCCAAATCGAGACATACCTTTAAACAACTTTAGGTGAACAGTTCTGCCAACTGTTCACCTTTTGTCCCACTAGGTCGTACTAGGCTTTATCTTGAATCTCTTGTTTTGTCCCGCTCAAAACACTTGGTAGATTCTCCCGCCTAAACTATAAAGGATTGGACAAGCTTTGCTTGTCCCAGACTTCTAGGGTTCTTAAGTGATCTCTGAGTGTTTTCAACTCAGAGATCCTTGAACACCAGTAAATTCCTTCAACATCCCAGCTATCCATAATCGCTGGTGAGTATGACTTCAGATTCTCTTCGACTTCTCTGACGTTGTCTTTGACTTGAATGTTCCTGGTGTGCCAGCTGAGGCTTTGCCTTCCACTGGTCTAGTCTCTGTCGTTGGTCCTCTCAGCGATCAGTAAACACTTAGTCTAATTAAACAAATCTAGACTGGGCCATAGTTAAAACTTTCATTGGCCCAACAATCTCCCCCTATTTGTTTATAAATTATACTAAGTCTAAAATTATTGTAAGTGAGTACACAACTTCTTCTTACACATAATTTAACAAACATACCTCAGAGTTTTATTAAACATAAAGAACCTAGTCTATTACAATAACACCCAGAGGTGTAAACATAAACAAAAAGTAAAAAGGTTCTTCAGCGATCGAGGCCTTGATCACAGATTCTCTGGGCTTCAACTTTGTCACTCCTAGAGTTGATGACTAGCTCAACTTCAAACTCAAAAACCTCAGCTGTTTTGCAATTCCTTAGGATGCCCTGTTTGAGTCTGATAAGATGGATGGTTGATGCCAGATGTAGTTCATTCATCCGCGGAAAGCAATACTCACAATTACCATTCATAAAGACCATATCTGTCTCTGGTTCTGAGTATACTTGGCCCCCTACTGGTTTAGTGATCTCTTTGGGTAGAACCAAGTTTCTGTGCATCCCATCAACAACAGTGTTTTTAGTGACCAACTTCTCCACCAGAGGCCCCATTTGGGTTTTTCTTTTCCTTTGTCCTTGAGAAGGTTGTTATTGTGAAAGTTGAGGAGGCAGAGGTACCTTCAGCTTCTTTGCCGCGTCTCTTACCCAATTCAGCTTTGCTTGAATGTTCTTCATCATTTGGGCAGCAACAGGCCCAGTCTTCTTTTGGGCAAGAGACAACATTTCTAAACATTCAGAGAGGCCCAGATCTCTGAGTTTAAAGTCACTGAAGACTTTGTAGTTGGTTAGTTGGTTCTCTCTGTAAAGGGTCATCACCACTCTTTTGTCTTTGTCAGTGTAACATGCATACTTGGTGATTTGACCAGGTTCAGCTCTTTGGTTTACAAGTCTTTCATATTCTTTTTGTAGGTTGCTCCTTTTAACCTCCAGTTCTTTGAGCTTAACCAGCTGAGCTTC
Organism: Glebionis coronaria; assembly: GCA_025667525.1. Lineage (NCBI taxonomy): Eukaryota > Viridiplantae > Streptophyta > Magnoliopsida > Asterales > Asteraceae > Glebionis > Glebionis coronaria. The sequence continues at coordinate 423,726,543 of CM046875.1, forward strand.
CTTTGCAGCAGGAGAGAGTTTGTTCAGAGCTTCTTTGCTCTTGAGTTCAGCTGTTCTGATGTTTGCAAGCCTTTGGTGTTCCAAGATTTAAGCCTTTGCCTGCTCTGGGGTGAGTGGTGGTTCATCAGCGCTCTTGAATTTGTTCAGGTCAGAGTGTTTGGAGAGCTTGGCTGTAGATCCGCCTTCTTCTTGGAGGGAGAGTAGGGTTATTTCAGGCTGTTCAATGGCAATTCCTTTACCCCTATCCTTTATTGCTTCAGTGCTGGGGTTGAAGGATCTGAGAGGTTTTGGTGTAGGAATCCCTGCTGAAGGTGTTGGTGGTTTAAGTGACTGCTCCCCCTTAGGTGAAGCAGTTTCTTCTTCTTCTTCAGAGGTGGAGGTTGCTGAATTCTCCCCCTCAGGCATAGAGCCGGTGGTAGTTGTGCCTGATACAGGCTTGAGGAACTTAACGAATTCTTGATGAACAAACAAGCAGATCTCTTTAAGTTCCTCTTGCAACAGCTCTTGAAGAAGTTTTCTTGAAGGCTCAGACGCCTTAGCAATAGCTGCAACATTTGCTTTGACAGCTGATGTGAGGACATATGGTATGTATTGCTGGAGGCTCTTGTCTAGAACAACTGGGAGGTGAACTTGCAAGGCATTTCCCAGTAGTTGCGGAAGTAAGGTAGTCATAGAGGACTCCACAGATGAAGTTAGTGAAGTCTCTAGTGTGGTGGCGAGTTCCTCAGCAGCATGGGTTAGTGTTTGTAATTCAGAAAGGATGACATCATTTGTGACTTTGGGCTTGGTTTTATAGATGTCACCCCTCTTAACCCAGAGAACCTCAGCAGCGAGTTCCTGAATATCTTTCATTCGAGGAACATGGACAGGCTTGAGTTGTTGTAAATGTTCTAAGTGTTGCTTGGCCCCGAGTTCCATGACATTTGGTAAGGTTGGGAAGGGAACTGGGGTTGGTGGACAGAACCTCTGGTCCAATAGCCGCTTAGCAGCCAGTTCTTGCACATTGGGCATTGATGGGAAGGGGATGGGTTTCAACTCTGATGTAACTTGATCATCATCAGCATCCATATCAGCATAATCTGAAATGGTTAAGTCTTCTTCAATAATGAAGACCTCATCCTCTGGCATGGAATCAATGTCTGACATGGCATCGAGATCTATATGGGGGGGCTTCAGTATTTTCATCACCAGCAATGGAATAGGCATCATCATTCTGTTGTTCTTCATGAAGATTATGAGCCTGTTATGATATTTGTTAGTAACCAATTGTGAAAAAATATGAAGTTATAGATCGCCATTCGCTGCCCCTAGGAAAGCTGGGTGTGATTATCCAGCCCCCCCCCCTAAGGATTTCTCCTTGGGACTCTTTTAAGTGTGAAATAGTTATGTTGAAGGGTCGCCATTCGCTGCCCCTAGGATAGTTGGGTGTGATTATCCCACTTCCCCATAAGGATTACTCATTGGGACTCTTTTGAGTTGTGAAAATTATGTGGTGAATGGTCGCCGTTCGCTGCCCCTAGGATAGCTGGGTGTGATTATCCAGCTCCCCCTGAAGGATTGCTCCTTGGGACTCTTTTAGTTGTGAATTCATGGAAGTTAAAGGTCGCCATTTATCGCTGCCCCTAGGAAGACTGAGGGTGATTATTCAGTCCCCACAAAAGAATAAATTCTTTGGGACTCTTTTAGTTGTGACATATTTGAAGGTAATGGTCGCCTTTTATCGCTGCCCTAAGGAAGACTGAGGGTGATTATTCAGTCCCCCCAAAAGAATAAATTCTTTGGGACTCTTTTCAAATGAGGGGACCCAGAGACTGCGTGAAGTGCAGAGACTATAGGACGGGACCTATATCATGCTCAAGTTGGTATGGACAAGAGCACAGTCCAGAGGGTGAAGGATCATCGGGGTGCGTTTTGAGCACAAATGAATCATATCCTTGTGTTAAGACAGAGTGTACAGATAATCCTAAGAGTTCTAGGTGCTGACACAGACACTCTATGGGTTGAGGCAAACCCTAAGACTTCATCACTCTCTCCTACAGAATGTTGAGATGATTGTTTGTGAACCTCCAAGAGAATAAAATGGCAAACTAATACCTGAGAGATATCAGCGTTGAGAAGGTTCTTAGTCGTCTCTGCTGACTGGGAGACGCTAGACTCAGGTTGTTTATCAGCGGTAGGCTCTTCAACCACATCCTCCAGAGAAGGGGATGGGTTCTTCTTAGTCTTCTTGGTCTTGGAAGGATTAACAGAAGGGGTTTAAGAGGAAAGGGGGATGTCTTTCCTCTTCTTCTTCTTTTCCTTGGGCACCTTGGGCTGAGAAGAAGACTGCACAGAGGTCTTTAACAGAGACTTGTCAGTTGCTCATTCAGCATTCACCTTATTGTGAGGGATCAAGGGCTCTCCATCAGCAAACAGTAGCCCAGCGACCTACATCATGTGCCTGCTGAGAGGCACTTCATCTTCCAAAGGAGTCTTTAGTGATGCGGCAATGATGTGATAAGGAGAGAAGGAGAGAAGTTCATCATTTGCGTAGCCTTCACCCAGCATATATGCTAAGAGAAGAGAGAGATATCTTGTGTAGCAGATGGTGGCTAGTCTGTTCTTCTTCCCTTTGTTTTCTAGCTTAGCAATTAGGTCAGAGTAAAGTATATGAGCGATCCCTATATCTTGCCCCCAAATTAAGCTGTAAGCAATTGCTTGTTGGGCTCCATTAAGTTGATCATGAGACCCCTGGTTTCCACCCAGACATTTCACAATGTATAACATCAACGTCCTCCAAATAGGTGAAAGTAGTTCACTTTGATCAGGGTTTGTTATGTAAACCTTGTGTGGTGAAGGGTTTATCATTGTCGTCATGAGGACGAAGGGTAGCCAGAGCCTTCTTTACCGTGGCGCTGGCAGGCACAGCGGACATGCCTTCATTGACTGGAAGTCCAATGACTTTGGCAAAGGTATGAAGATCAAAAGTGAGAGGTTGGGGATGTGTGGAAAGGTTGAAGGTGATGTGTGAAGAGGTTTGATCAACTTCGGCGCTATACCAGAACTCCTTCAAATATTGGTGGTAGCATGTGGAAGGTACTCTGGTTATGGCTTCAAAATGGTGGAGTTTTTGAGGAAGGAGAACAATGGTTGGTAAAGGGAATTGTTGTGTTCCAAGAGAGCTACACAATTGTTTAAGGCAATTTTGCCATCGTGTATCCCAAAATCAACGTTCGAGGCGGCCAGGATGGTGAAAGCGGTGTTTGTTGATGAAGACGCCATTGTTGAAGTGAGGAAGAAATGAAGGTTTTGGAGAAGATGAATAGTATGTGTGTGACAATCTGTCAAATTATGGTTTATGTTTTATTCTCAAATGTTATTTAAAAACATTATTTTAATGTTATATTATGAACTCATTTATTTTTAGGAAGAAATTTGGATTTACGTCTTGAAGTAGCATCGACTACGTTTAAACCGGAGGATTCTACGTTACGTGCTTACGTTTACATACACCGTCTTTGGTGGCAGTCCGACATTTCAGGAAATAAATTTATCCGTGAATATTATTTTTAGATTTTAAATTTGAGTTAGTTCATAAACTCACAAATTTAGGAGAAGAGATTAGGACTTACGATTATAATTTAACGTCCTTTACGACTAAACCGGAAACCTTAGGATTACATATTTACGTTTTTGAACTCCGTTTTTGATGAGACAATTTTTATTAGATTCGTTTTGTGCCGTTGATTCATAATTTAGAAAAACGTTTTTCGTAAAACGACCCGAGGGGACGTAAATCGAGGAAAATAGAATCGAGAAGTACCCGTAAATTAATGGGGATGGGACAAGTTTACACTTTCCCACCCCCATACATGTGGCATCTAAGTAAGCTACACAACCTACTCATGTGTCAAGCTTACAAGATAAGTAAGACACATGTCTTACTTACCTTCATAAACTAGCACCAACACACAAAACCACTAGCACTCAAACCATTTATCATTTTCATACATGCAAAAACCACCAAATCCTCTCCTCTCTCTCTAAATTTCGTCCAACAATCATCAACAACAACCCTCATTTGATCTATTTTAGCCATAAAATCATGTGTTATTCATACACATGATGATGCTCCTTTGAAGCCTTGAAGATTAGAGGTGATTCTAACATCTAAGGAGGTGATTTGGTGATGTCCAAGGGCTGATTTCTACAAGAAGTTTACAAGTATTGGTGGTCTTTAAAGTTGGTGTTGATCTATCACTAGTTTTGCCATCAAAATCCAAGCCTTGTTCATCAACCTCATCTTTTCATCACTATGGTGGTATAAGGATCATTTTTCCTATCCTTCTTGTTATTTTGATTATGTAATATTGTATTTTCTTTTACTTATGTATATGTATATGATTATGAATGATGATTAAAAATATTATGTGGGGATTTGGTGTTGATAGATTTGATAAATATGGTTAGAAAGATGGAAAACCACATGTTAAATGGTTAAAATCTTGCTAAAATATGATGCTGTATAAAACAGTAAAGAATCTTATGATAAACTGATAAAATGGCTTGAATAAATTAATATAAAGTAAGCTATGAGTCTTATACACATGTGAGAGTTGGCCATACAATGGAATCATTATAATGAGTGAGATATGATCAAAACAAGTTTAGAGTGCAAATCTGAGTACACTGTTTTGGACGAATTTTATAAAATACTTAGAGGTTGATTCATCAGTAGCTATAAAAGGAATAAAATGAAGCACATACCATGTAGTTTCTGTGATAAAAATTTGAGGTCCTATCTCCATGTAGAACTCTAGATATGAGCATTTTAGTAAACTAGATTTTTAGGACTGATTTTGTATAAATAATATATAATATAAGCACTCAAAATTTATATAAAATATATATAAATATAAATTCCACTAGTTGATAATAAGTATAATAAAAGAGTTATATAAATATTGATATTAAAATGGATTATGTTATATAAAGTGTAAATATAAATGTTTTTCCAAAATTATAAAAGTATATACCTAAATTTTACGTCTTTTCGGCTAAAACCGAAAGATTAACGTTTTTATCAAATAAAACTTAGACGGTCGGACCCGTCTAATGAAAACTTTTATAAACTCATATACTGATGTATAAGCTTATATAACAAGTGAAACCGATAAAAACCGAGCTTTATAACATATAGACATTAACGAGCCAAAATAGCATTATTGGGCAATAAACCCGACTAGTTTGGTGAAACACTATGGACTTACTCATTAGGCTTAACCCACTTGGGCCTAACATAAGAGTATGGGCCTGATGATAAAAGTAAAATTGGGCTAATGTAATATATTGGGCTTATGATGGGCCCATTGGGCCTCAAAATATAAATAAATTGAACTAGTATAACTAGTCTAGAAATGTACCAACACATGACATTTTAGTGTTGAACAAAGATATAAATCCCACTTGATCATCATCATACTTATAAATCATCATCATATATATATACCTATCCATTATTTTATAAAGTCATTGGACAAGAGTCTAAGACGAGTATTATTTGTCTAGGTTTCCGTGATTGAAGCACGTACCGTACGTCCGAATTGCCGATAACCCGCTTTCCCACATCAACGTGAGTTCATAGCCTCGCACTCTTTTAAATGTTTTTATGAAATGTTTTATAAACCCGCGAGGGAGATAACATGTTAGTTTTTATGAAATAGGACACTAGTTGTCCCAATTGTTTGTTTATTGATTTGGACCCGAATAATTGTATGACCCGATGAATGATTATATGACCCGATAGATGAAATGAAATGGATTATTAAAGTTAGGTTATGTCACTAAAGGTCCCATTAGCATGAATTATGAACTACCGGGATTTGGTAGACGCTTATGCATATAATAGTACTATTTGTGGACGATCACCCCAGTTCGCGCCTTGACGGTTGATCCCCGTCGTGCCACATTGATTGGTAAGTGAATTTATGTATGAGAAGATTTACACAAGCGTGATTATTGTGACGACACGCTAATTTAGATGGGCAAATTGAGTTTCGGGCTAGCTACCCGTTGTTTGTTGTAGTAAGGTAACAATGTCATGCGGCTTATAATAATCCAGATAACGAAATACTGCTATACGCACTAAATTACGATATATTGCCTGACTAGCAATAAGGGGTCTTACTATTGATATTATGTTCATGTTTTGGTTTTACATAACCATATTCATATAACGGTTTTTATTTAACTTTATACAACGTTATAAAACGTATTGTATGATGTTTTTACGACTTTGGTTCGCATAATGATTTTGAAGGCAAAAGCCTACATTATGATTTTGATAAGGATTTGTATAAAATGACTTTGGATATTTTATGGCTTACTACAAAGATTTGTACAAAATGATTTTCAGTAATAAATATATACCGATGATATATTAATGGATTTCATTAAATTCTATGAATTCACTCGGCGTTATCGCTGACCTTTTCTTTTAACATGTTTTATATCAGGTACTTGAAGGTAATTCTCGAGAAGACGACAAGAATTCATGGCCCGCACTTAAATAAAAATTTTCCATTCAAATGCTTTGTAAAACTTGTATGAAATATAATGACTTGGGACCTATGTAAATTTGATATTTATGAATGGAAATGCTTTATTAATAAACGACGCGATTTTTAAGCGTTGTCTATGATGTGAGTAATGTGCTATCCCGTAACACCAGCGAGTCTTCCGCTGTATTGAATTGTGTAAATTTGGGGGTGTTACAGTTTGGTACCAGAGCTCTCGTTATAGAGAACGAAAGATTTTTAAAACCAAGGTTTTGAATAAAACATTTCAAAATTTTTTAACTATAAACATTTTTCTAAAAATGTCTAAAAATCTTTTGACTATAACGGTGCCGAAGAATTCCGAGTTACCGACAAGGCCAGACTGAGAAGTGTTATTTTAATATATATATATATATATAACTTGGATTATATATATATGATGTAATTTTATTACATGATTGTTTGATGATTATTTTAATATTTATACGAGGTATTTATACGACGTAGATTGTCACAAGGAACCCTAACTCCCCTAGTAAATCAATCGAAGCTATTCCCGTAGGAATTCTAGCTATCCTAGATCTAAATCAAGTTGTGGATGTTTATGATCCCAACAAAATGGTAGATATTCGTAAGAATGTTGATATTAGTTGATTGTGATATTGAAGAAGAATTGGCGAGATTAAAACTGATATCGATGTCATGACGATCTTTCCTTATAGAGTGGAGTTTGACAAAACGTTACCACCTAGAAAGATGTCATCTGATTCGTTGTCACGCAATTCTTAAATTTGAGAATCGAAAGGGTGAATGTTGCACTTGAGGCTGTCAATGGAACCATTACCCAAAAGCCTCATGCCACTAGTACCTTTCCGAGAAGTCTAATTGAATGTGTTAGTCATTTCATACTAGTGACTCATTTGATAACTATTGTTGTAAGGGATATAGGATTGGAAATTAAGTATTGTTCATATCGAGCTTTTATTGCCCTTCCAAGGTCTAAGAATAAGATTGAAAGTATTGAAAAATGAGGTAGGATGTTACATTGAGTATAAGTTAGTTGAAACTTGAATAAAGTAAAATTTAACTTGTATGGAATAAGAAATTGTTAAGAGGAAGTCGTTAAGTTCTGTGATTGGATTATAAGGTTTTAATTGATTGTTGATTCGTGTTAAGTGTTGTTCTCAGGCCATTGTCCAATGACGAGGATGCCCAGTGTCCAATAAATAAATTGAAGAAATCTTCTTCTGAATTGGGACCGATGGATCTTTCAGGACATGTGGAACACCTAATGACTCTTGTAGATTAGTATTCATTGTGGTATCTTTTAAAAATCCCTAACTTAACTTAGACATCAGTTGGTAGGATGAGTTCTTGGAATTGTATGACATAGTGACACGTAATGTGTTACGGTATAATTTTGACTTGTTTGTGAATAATGAAAAGACTACCTTTGATTGCTAAATTCTACATGTATCGATGTTATCTATCTTTTCTTGCTTCATCCTAATGTTCGCATTAGTGATGCAACCATTGAACAAGTACTCATCTCGAATTGAGTTACGTTGTGGATTATTCTCTTTGTATTCCTGAGTGCCATCGAGGTCATGAACCTCATGATTATTTGGCTAAGCTCATTTCTTGATATATTATAGTTAATTCTTGGTGAACAACTTTCCTTCACTCTTTTGCAGATCACTCATTGTTTTTATAAGTTAAAACAGTATCCTTTGAGAAAATTTAATTTTCATCACTATGAGGATTATTCAAAATGAGATTTATAAGTAATCGTTATCGAAGTGAAGTTGTTTATGAAACACCTTGGAAAACTTAATTGTTTCCATAAAAAAGAACATGTCTGTAAAATTCATTTTGATTCTTATTTAAGAATTAAGCATGAAAATGTTTTTATTATAAACATAATGATAAAATTTTGACGAACTGAGTATTGCATCGTTAATCTTGAAATTGTATATAGTTGCGCGCCTACATACAATTTGGAATTGACCATGCAAGGCTGATTAGTAGTCACCATAAAACTGATTAATAAACACTACATTTTCTTTGAAGATTGTGAAAGGTTAAATTTTATGAGATCTGCAAGAAGTGAAAATAGGGACATATTGATAGGGACACCTACATATGTGCCCGTACCATTTATTCTTCTGAATCGAATTTACTCATCTGTGGAATTTGTCTTATTTGACAATTGATATTCCCTTATTATCCAATTCTCCCGTGGTGAGATTCTTTGAAAAAGTATCTGATTACCGAGTGTTGATACCCGACTGGATGTATCGACGTTCCTATCATTTCTTTTGATTAGATTTCATTTGAATGATCTGGGTAATGATCTGAGGAGCTTTCGAATGCGTACTCAAATTATGAAAACATGGGATATATTCATATTCATAAATGTTTTCGTCTGTATCTGATTTGAAATCTCTCGCATAGATTATGCGTTGACCTTACTCTTTTAAGGTTAGTTATGTATCTAGATATCCTTGAATTTGTGAAGGATTATGAGTTATTATTAGTCTTTTGACAAGTTCACATCTTATCAATGGCAATAAAACTGAAAAGTTGATAGTGCCAGTAGAATGAATTGATTGATTATGACATGACGACATTGTCTTAATTGATGGGAACTCGAGTAGAATTCCCCTAAAAGATAAGATGTTGATTATCAAAAGTGATCTAAATAATTCTTGATGGACGACCATATCCTGCATTTAGACTTGAAATTATATCGTGAATGGTTATGAACTAGTCATAGATCTTGTAATCTAAGAAGAACTTAAAGTAAATTTATTAAAAATTGTTTATGTTATTTGAAACTTCTGAGGTATTTGCTGTTGAATTACCTAGACTTTCGCCATTAAGGAAAGTTAAATTTGGTATTGATTATATTCCCGGTGTTGCACCTGTGGCGTGTGCACCCTATATCAGCACCATCCGAATTAAAAGAATTAACTGAACAACTAAGAGAGTTGTCGGAGAAAGCTTTTATTTTACCGAGCTCGTCATCATAAAGAGCTATGGTGCTATCATTCCTTATGTTTACTGATTACCGTGAACTAAGTAAATTGACGATCAAAATCGATATCCACTACCCAAGATGATAGATTGTTCGATCATTTATAAGGTTCTGGCGTATGTTTTAAAAATTTGATCCACGGCATGGTTATCATCAACTTTGCGTCCGCAAAGAAGATTATCTATTCCAATCACTACATCTAGAAATTGTAATGAACATTATAAGTTTCACGTGATGTCGTTTGGATTGACCAATGCACATGTAGCATCCATAAATTTGGTGAATCACGTGTGTAGGCTATAATTTGATAAATTCATGCTCGTGATCATTAAGGACCATTTGTTTGTTTATAAGAATAAGAATGAGTTAATAATTATTTATAGACTGCCCTGAATTGGCTGAATAGTGAAAACTTGTACCTTGAATATTTAACATGTGATGAAAGACTTAATCTTTTACATTATTTGACCGTGTGATTAATAGAAAATGGAATATATTGACTCTTTAAAAATTTGAAACCATTAAGGCTTTGGGTTTTACCAAAAAGAAAATGGAAATATGTTTTGACAAATGTTTTAACAAAGGATTTTTAAGGGATTATTCCCTTATACACAAATCATTTAACTAAACTCCTGTTTAGGGGTAAATGATTGTGTATACCTCAAGACAACCTAAAAGGGATTGAGGAAACCGTTAAACCATGACTTAAAATTTGAAACGACAATTTTTGCTTTTCAACTATGAAATTTTTTACCAAAGAATAAACGAAGGTTTTTCGAACATTTACGAATCTTATTAATTATTTTCGATAAATCAGCAAAAATCGTGTTAATTAAATTCAAATTTGTTTTGAACATTTTATTATAATTGGTCGAACTAAGAAATTTAAACCTTTAACGTTTATGTTTCATAAAAATTAATATTTATTGTTAATTTACATGTAATAAATATCGATGCTTTAAAACGTCGGATCAAGCAAAACTGATAAAAATAATAGTTGAGATAGAACTAAGACTTAGAAAATATGAAGGAATAATATCTGAATAAGTACGGTCATGATATTTATTTCATCGAGGAAGGTGAATATAATTACTGACACATTATGTAGAAAAGATAAAGAACCAATTAGGACATGTTCCTTAATAATGAAGGTGCAAAATAAACTACCGAACAATATAAAAATAAACAATGCTTATAAGAAGGATAATATAGATAATAAAAAAGGGTTCGCGGCTAATGTGAACCATTAGAATTGAGAAGCCGATGGCGTTGAATGTATAACAGGCCACTTGAGGTTGCCTAAAAATGGAGATTTTGAGATATAGTTATGTTGGAATCTTGTAAGTATAAGTGTTTTATTCATGACATTTATGATGTAATGTATCTTTGTCTAAAGAAGTTGTACTGATGGCAAATTATGAAGGCAGACACCGCTTCATACATTAGTAAACGTCTAGCTATTGCAAAGGTCATCATCTGAATTTGATTCGATTTGGGTCATCGTCGACAGATTAACCAAATCTGCTAATATCATTCCTGTTAATGATAGATTCTTGATGAAGAAATTAACTCTTTTGTATTTAAAGGAGTTGTGTAAACATGGTGTGCCTGTATCGATCATCTCTAACAAGATCCTCGCTTCGCATCGAATTTCTTGAGATTTGCTCAGAAGTCATTGAGAATGAATCTTGATGAGAGTACTACTTACCACCCCAATCGAAGGGACGAGGTAAAGTAACGATACAAAATACTATAAGTGTTGTTTTATGTTTGAATGATTGACCTTTGGTAATAAACTGTAAAATCGTTTTCCTTTGGAGAGATTATCCTTGATAATTATCGTATTAGGATCAAGATCGAATCTTGTGAGGATATATATTAGAGCATCTGTAAGCAGGAGTTGGGATGAAGACACCCGACATACACCCATTGTGAGTTGGACATGTCTTTTAGGTTTAAGGTTTCCTATGATGGTGAACCTAACCTTACAAAATACTCGACCCGCGAGACCTGAAATGATTGTTGAAATTAGGATCTGATTATTGACTACCGGTAGTGGGCAGGAGGTTATGTGAATATGAAATGTAGATCTTGAAGTGCCAGATGGGTAGCGAAGTTATGCCAAAAATTTTAACCATGGAAAAATGAATTGATGATCTGAAAGATCATGGGATATAAGTCCCCATTGTATGGGACCATTGAGAGGATGTAAAAGTTGGTTTGAAAGGCATATAAGCTGGATCTACCCTAGGACTTCAAGAGCTGCGTGAATTATGTTTCGTATATCGAACTTGATGAAATGTCTATCAAGTGAGAATCTGATTGTTTCTTAGTAAAGTTTAGATCGGCGAAAAGTTGCATTCATCATAAACCCGTGAACATCATGGATAGAGAAAGTAAGTCAACATTAAGTCTGATCTTATTCCCGTAGTTATGTTTGATGAAACTCGCATATTGTAATGGATTACACTTGTGAGAAAAGACCGAATGTGGAGGAAATACCCACATGTATTTAACTCTATAAGAAGCGAGTAGTAATATAAGATGATCTTTGAGGACAAAGATCCTGTTTAGGGGTAAATACTGTGACAATCCGTCAAATTATGGTTTATATTTTATTCTCAAATGTTAATTAAAAACATTATTTTAATGTTATATTATGAACTCACTTATTTTTGGGAAGAAATTTGGATTTACGTCTTGAAGTAGCATCGACTACGTTTAAACCGGAGGATTCTACGTTATGTGCTTACGTTTACATACACCGTCTTTGGTGACAGTCCGACATTTCAGGAAATAAATTTATCCGTGAATATTATTTTTGGATTTTAAATTTGAGTTAGTTCATAAACTCACAAATTTACGAGAAGAGATTAGGACTTACGATTATAATTTAACGTCCTTTACAACTAAACCGAAAACCTTAGGATTACGTATTTACGTTTTTGAACTCCGTTTTTGATGAGACAATTTTTATTAGATTCGTTTTGTGCCGTTGATTCATAATTTAGAAAAACGTTTTTCGTAAAACGACCTGAGGGCACGTAAATCGAGGAAACTAGAATCAAGGAGTACCCGTAAATTAATGGGGATGGGACAAGTTTACACTTGCCCACCCCCATACATGTGGCATCTAAGTAAGCTACACAACCTACTCATGTGTCAAGCTTACAAGATAAGTAAGACACATGTCTTACTTACCTTCATAAACTAGCACCAACAAATAAAACCACTAGCACTCAAACCATTTATCATTTTCATACATGCAAAAACCACCAAATCCTCTCCTCTCTCTCTAAATTTCGTCCAACAATCATCAACAACAACCCTCATTTGATCTATTTTAGCCATAAAATCATGTGTTATTCATACACATGATGATGCTCCTTTGAAGCCTTGAAGATTGGAGGTGATTCTAACATCCAAGGAGGTAATTTGGTGATGTCCAAGGGCTGATTTCTACAAGAATTTTACAAGTATTGGTGGTCTTCAAAGTTGGTGTTGATCTATCACAAGTTTTGCCATCAAAATCCAAGCCTTGTTCATCAACCTCATCTTTTCATCACTATGGTGGTATAAGGATCATTTTTCCTATCCTTCTTGTTATTTTGATTATGTAATATTGTATTTTCTTTTACTTATCTATATATATATATATGATGATGAATGATGATTAATAATATTATGTGGGGATTTGGTGTTGATAGATTTGATAAATATGGTTAGAAAGATGGAAAACCACATGTTAAATGGTTAAAATCTTGCTAAAATATGATGGCTGTATAAAACAGTAAAGAATCTTATGATAAACTGATAAAATGGCTTGAATAAATTAATATACAGTAAGCTATGAGTCTTGTACACATGTGAGAGTTGTCCATACAATGGAATCATTATAATGAGTGAGATATGATCAAAACAAGTTTAGAGTGCAAATCTGAGTACACTGTTTTGGACGAATTTTATAAAATACTTAGAGGTTGATTCATCAGTAGCTATAAATGTAATAAAATGAAGCACATATCATGTAGTTTTTGTGATAAAAATTTGAGGTCCAACTCTAGATATGACCATTTTAGTAAACTAGATTTTTAGGACTGATTTTGTATAAATAATATATAATATAAGCACTCAAAATTTATATAAAATATATATAAATATAAATTCCACTAGTTGATAATAAGTATAATAAAAGAGTTATATAAATATTGATATTAAAATGGATTATGTTATATAAAGTGTAAATATAAATGTTTTTCCAAAATTATAAAACTATATACCTAAATTTTACGTCTTTTCGGCTAAAACCGAAAGATTAACGTTTTTTATCAAATAAAACTTAGTCGGCCAGACCCGTCTAATGAAAACTTTTATAAACTCATATACTGATGTATAAGCTTATTTAACAAGTGAAAACCGATAAAAACCGATAAAAACCGAGCTTTATAACATATAGACATTAACGAGCCAAAATAGCATTATTGGGCAATAAACCCGACTAGTTTGGTGAAACACTATGGACTTACTCATTAGGCTTAACCCACTTGGGCCTAACATAAGAGTATGGGCCTGATGATAAAAGTAAAATTGGGCTAATGTAATATATTGGGCTTATGATGGGCCCATTGGGCCTCAAAATATAAATAAATTGAACTAGTATAACTAGTCTAGATATGTACCAACACATGACATTTTAGTGTTGAACAAAGATATAAATCCCACTTGATCATCATCATACTTATAAATCATCATCATATATATATATACCTAGCCATTGTTTTATAAAGTCATTGGACAAGAGTCTAAGACGAGTATTATTTGTCTAGGTTTCCGTGATTGAAGCACGTACCGTACGTCCGAATTGCGGATAACCCGCTTTCCCACATCAACGTGAGTTCATAGCCTCGCACTCTTTTAAATGTTTTTATGAAATGTTTTATAAACCCGCGAGGGAGATAACATGTTAGTTTTTATGAAATAGGACACTAGTTGTCCCAATTGTTTGTTTATTGATTTGGACCCAAATGATTGTATGACCCGATGAATGATTATATGACCCGATAGATGAAATGAAATGGATTATTAAAGTTATGTTATGTCACTAAAAGTCCCATTAGCATGAATTGTGAACTACCGGGATTTGGTAGACGCTTATGCATATAATAGTACTATTTGGGGACGATCACCCCAGTTCGCGCCTTGACGGTTGATCCCCGTCGTGCCACATTGATTGGTAAGCGAATTTATGTATGAGAAGATTTACACAAGCGTGATTATTGTGACGACACGCTAATTTAGATGGGCAAATTGAGTTTCGGGCTAGCTACTCGTTGTTTGTTGTAGTAAGGTAACAATGTCATGCGGCTTATAATAATCCAGATAACGAAATACTGCTATACGCACTAAATTACGATATATTGCCTGACTAGAAATACGGGGTCTTACTATTGATATTATGTTCGTGTTTTGCTTTTACATAACCATATTCATATAACGGTTTTTATTTAACTTTATACAACGTTATAAAACGTATTGTATAATGTTTTTACGACTTTGGTTCGTATAATGATTTTGAAGGCAAAAGCCTACATTATGATTTTGATAAGGATTTGTATAAAATGACTTTGGCTATTTTATGGCTTACTACAAAGATTTGTACAAAATGATTTTCGGTAATAAATATATACCGATGATATATTAATGGTTTTCATTAAACTCTATGAATTCACTCGGCGTTATCGCTGACCTTTTCTTTTAACATGTTTTATCTCAGGTACTTGAAGGTAATTCTCGGGAAGACGACAAGAATTCATGGCCTGCACTTAAATAAAAAATTTCCATTCAAATGCTTTGTAAAACCTGTATGAAATATAATGACTTGGGACCTATGTAAATTTGATATTTATGAATGGAAATGCTTTATTAATAAACGACGCGATTTTTAAGCGTTGTCTATGATGTGAGTAATGTGATATCCCGTAACACCAACGAGTCTTCCGTTGTATTGAATTGTGTAAATTTGGGGGTGTTACAATGTGTGTGTGAAAGTAATGAGTAATGTGAGTTTTGAAAAGTGAGTCAAGGGTTTTGATAAAAGGGTTAGCCGTTTTACAATTAAAGCATTTAATGCAAAAAATTACCTTTTAGGAAAAGTGGGACCCCATGACTCTTCATGTGATATTTCTGTCCCTTGGAAAGCGGGAAAGTTGTTGACAATAAAGGTTAATCATTTGAATTAAATATGGGAATATATTAAGTCCCATTGGAATGTAACTACCTCGTTACATTCAATTCCCTTTAATGCCCAGAGACAGAGATCATAGATCATTTATCAGATTTGTTTACCAATATTGAGCATACCTAGCTCAGCAACCAACCTAGTAAAACTTGGCTCAGCCAGAGGCTTGGTAAATATATCAGCGAGCTGGTATTCAGTGGGTATAAAATGAAGCTCAATATCACCTTTTAAAATATGGTCTCTAATAAAGTGATACCTGATGTCAATATGCTTAGTTCTGGAATGAAGTACCGGATTATTTGAGATGGATATAGCACTAGTGTTGTCACAGAATATGGGAACCTTTTCATAAATGATCCCATAATCAGCCAGCTGACTTTTCATTCAGAGAACTTGAGCACAACAACCAACGGTCGCTACGTATTCAGCTTCAGCTGATGACATGGCCACAGAGTTTTGTTTCTTGGCGCTCCAGCATACCAACTTTCCTCCAAGGATTTGACAACTCCCAGAGGTGCTCTTTCTATCAAGACAACACCCAGCATAGTCAGAGTTTGAGTAGGCTTTGAGGTCGAAGCCTGATCCATTAGGATACCAGAGACCCAATGTGGGAGATCCTTTTAAGTACCTGAAAATTCTTTTGACAGCTACAAGGTGGGATTCCTTGGGGTTAGCTTGGTACCTAGCACAGAGACATGTGGCAAACTGTATGTCTGGTCTGCTTGCTGTGAGGTACATCAGTGACCCAATCATGCCTCTATATAAGGTCTCATTAACAGAGACCCCTGAGTCATCAGCTCCCAAGTTGTTGGGAGGAAGCATGGGGCATTTCACTGATGCACAATCAGACAGATCATACTTCTTGAGCAAATCCTTAACGTATTTTTCTTGACAAATGGAAATTCCTTTTGAATTTTGTTTAATTTGAAAACCCAAGAAAAAAGTTAATTCCCCCATCATGCTCATTTCATATTTTTTGGTCATTAATTTGGAAAACTGTTTGCTCAATGTAATATTGGTTGAACCAAAAATTATATCATCCACATAAATCTGTACTAAAATGACATCACCCTTGGACCTATAAGTGAATAAGGTTTGATCAATGGTACCTCTGACAAATTTATTTTCAATTAAGAAATTTGATAGGGTTTCATACCAGGCTCTAGGCGCTTGTTTCAGCCCATAGAGTGCTTTGTGAAGTCTGCAGACGTGATCAGGATACTCACTGCTTTCAAACACTGGGGGTTGATAGACATATACTTCCTCTGCAAGCTTCCCATTGAGGAAAGCACTCTTCACATCCATCTGGTACACAGTAAACCCCATATAAGCTGCAAAGGCTAGGAAGATTTTGATAGCTTCCAATCTGGCTACTGGTGCAAACGTTTCATCAAAGTCAATCCCCTCAGATTGATTATATCCCAGCACCACAAGCCTAGCCTTGTTTTTAACAATCATGCCAGCTTCATCCCTCTTGTTTCTGTAGACCCATTTAGTTCCAACCACTTGCTTTCCAGCTGGAGCTTTTACCAGAGTCCACACCTTGTTCCTCTTGATCTGATTCAACTCATCTTGCATGGCAACAACCCACCCTTCATCTAGAAGCGCAGCAGCCACATTGTTAGGTTCATCCTCAGATAGAAAATCAGCGAAAAGGCATTCATTCGCTTAGGCGGTTTCCAGACAGGGACGGAGCTACGTTATCTTTTGGGTGGGCCAAAACCAACCCCAACTTTTCCCATTAATACTTGTAGTCTATGTGTTAGCAATATATTTTGTATATAAAAATTCAATTGGCCAACCCAAAATAAGATACTCAGCCCAATTGAATATATATTAAAAAAATCTTGTACTCTTAACAGATATTGATAACCATTTGGAATTTCTATTGTCAATGGTCAAACATGTTCATTGAAAATTGATAAAATCGTTTACCTGCAACTCGCCAATCAACACTTCAAATCTTTACTTTTATAGTATTGATTTTGTTTTCAAATGATAATGTATAGAACTCTTTTAATTATTTTTAACTGTTTTGATTTACTAGTCTTATATATATATATATATATTTGTTATGTATATTTGGTTAGTTTAACATTTTAGTGGTTAATTGAGTATTTATTTAGCAATTGAATAGGTTACGAAATATTATTAGCAATAATCTTTAACCATATACAGTTTAGCAATGTGTTATTCACAAATAATGTGTTTAATATATCTGACTTGTATGAATTTACTAGTAGATAATAGGCATCCATCGATAATGAAAAAACAGAAAAAGAGGATAATGAACCAACTAAGGGACGAGAATCCTTTACCGATTTCACTTGTCTAGAATGATTTTAATGCTAAGAAGCGCCGTGTGCGGTTGAAGTGGAAAGATTTTATTGTTCGCCTATTTTTATTTTTATTACTTTTTTTGCTGGTGTCCTTTTCAAGATTTTTTTTGGCCTACCTGACTCAACAATCCTAGCTCCGTCACTGTTTCTAGAGATCTCAATTTGCCTCTAGTGGTGACTCCCTCAGAGGGTTCACCAAGAATATTCACCAGAAGAATATCTTGGTTCCTACTCCATTTGGATTGAGGAGCAGGAGTCTCTGTGGGTTCAGGAGTCACAACAGGTTCAATGAATACTGAGGGATCTTCACATATTATTTCATCATCCATAATCTCTTCATCAAGAGGAGAGATTGGTTCGATGACATCAACATTCACAGTAGTAGGTGGAGTGATTTGTTCAGCATTTTCAACCTCTGGAGTGATGTCAGAGATTGAATGAGAATCAAATTCATGAACATAAGGGAAGTCCTTGTGAAAGCCCTTGGATGATTCATTGGGATATGAGAAATCATCCTCTGGATATGATTTAACTTCATTGAAGTCAACGTCACATTCTTTTGAGTTGGTGTTGTTGATGACAGCATCTGCTTCATTGAAGGTGACATGGATGGATTCTTCTAGTTCTTGTCTGCGGATGTTGAATACTCTATAAGCTCTGAAGGTGAGAGAGTAACCAACGAAGAATCCATCATCAGAATTTTCATCAAATTTTCTCAAGTGATCTATGTAGTTGTGAATGAAAATAGGGCAACCAAAGACATGGAAGTAGCTTACATCAGGGGCTCTCTTCCTATATACTTCATAAGAGGTCTTGCCATGTCTCTTCACAATAATGGATCTATTTTGTGTATGACAAGCTGTGTTCACAACTTCACCCCAAAATTGTTTAGGAAGTCTTGATTCACTGAGCATAGTTCTAGCAGCCTCTATGAGGGTTCTGTTTCTTCTTTCAGCGACACCATTTTTTTCAGGGGTGCCTGGGTTAGAAAAGTTTTGTGATATTCCCTTTTCATCACAAAAGGCTTCCATGGCATGATTCTTGAATTCAGTGCCATTATCACTTCTGATAGCCTTAACTCTGCAGTCATTGAGATTCTCTATTTCTCTGATGAAGGACATTATTCTTTCAGCAGCATCACTCTTTCTTTTGAGAAAGAATACCCATGTGAATTTGGAGAATTCATCAACAATGACTAGTGTATACTTGTTGTGATTAAGGGATTGAGGTTTTACTGGTCCAAATAAGTCCATGTGAAAAAGATGGAGGCACTTATTTATGGAGAATGATTGTTTAGTCTTGAATGAGGCTCTGTGGTGCTTCCCTTTCTCGCATGCTGAGCAGGGTCTGTCTTTGGTGAAGGTCAGAGAGGGAAGCCCAACTACAAATCATTCTTGGCCAGTTTGTTAATGTTTTTGAAGTTGAGATGGGAGAGTCTCTTATGCCATAGCCAATTTTCACTATCAGATGCTTTGGCATAGAGACAAGTGTTTGTCCCTTCTGGACAAGATGTCATGTCGTTGACATACACATCCCTTCTCCTAGGTGCAATTAGAACAACATCATCATTTTGATTGAAGATTGTTCGTTGGGTCTTGGTGAACAGAACTTTGAAGCCAGCATCGCAGAGTTGACTAATGCTGATTAGGTTGTGCTTCAGTCCATTGACATAAGTGACCTTTGTGAAGGTTATTCCATTACAATCCACTGAGCCATAACCCTCAGTAGCCCCTGAGGAATCATCTCCAAAGACTACTTTATGACTAGACTCCTTTTTATATCTATGCAGATATTGTTTAACCCCTGTCATGTGTCTGGAGCACCCGCTATCCAGATACCAAACAGATTTCTTCAGATATTCCTGCATAGATATAACAAAGCCAGATTAGTTTCTATGATGAACCCACTTTCCAGTGGGTCCATGTTGTCGTTGACCAGCGACATTGGTCCTTCTCTGGTTTCCTCCCCCTCTTTGGTTGCAGTCCCTGGGTTCATGACGCATGCTTCCACAAATGTTACATCCAGGATAATGCTCGCACTCATCAGAGCGATGGTCGAAGAAGCCACAGTACTTGCAATGGGGGGTTAGGTCTGTAACCCTGAGAGTTATCTCTGGGTTTAGGCTCAGCCTTTTTTGAGGGTGGATGAGGAGTTTTTGATCTCATTTGAGTTCTGGTTCTTGGGCAATGACCGCCTCATGCTCTCTAGATGAGTGTTCAGTGGACTCACACGTGATACATTTTGGTTTCTTAGTGCAATCCTCAGATAAGTGATTCTTGAAACCGTAATGCTTTCAAGGTCTGAACAAAGCTCTCCCATTGGAGCTACTAGAACCTTCACCAAGAGAGTTAACAGATGGACTATTAACTATGGGGTTGATTTGTTCTTTCAACCCTTTTACCTCTTCCATCAAGGTGAGGAGAAGTTGCTTGGTGGGATAAAGCTCTTCAGGAGAGGAGTGGGTTTGTTGGAGTCCTTAGCCACAAAAACCTTCTTATTCGCTTTATCAGCGACTTTGAGAATTGAATTCCCAGGGGTTTTAGTTGGAGGTTTTGGGCCAAGCAAGGAATCAGATGGGTTGGCACCAGCGAGTCTTGGTGGGGCTGGTACCTCTGATTCTTTGTCAGAGTTCTTCTCATCCACAGAGGTGGAAGAAGGAGAAGAAACATCTGAAGGGAAAAATTTGACATTGGGAACAGGGATATGTTTTTTGTATCTACCCTTTCCCCCAATAACCTGAACCACATCACCAGGTATGGATTCAGCGACTATTTCTTCCACTGTGGATTGAGCCAAATTCCATTTTTCAATGGTTTTTTGAAGTTCAGAATTTTCATCAGACAAAGACTCTTTTTCAATGGATAATTTTCTCACTTCATTTTGATGTTGATTAGCAAGATTCACAAATGGTTTAAGATTTGTTAATTCAGATTGGCAAAGATTTAACTCTGTTTTAAGACTATGAAATTTGTTTAACAGGTTTTTTCTTTGCTCTTCCACAAAGTGGAGGTCAACCAAGGTATAGTCACTAGCATGGTCTCTATCAGGACCTTCAGCCATAGATAACATTCTTTGTACCTTTTTCATGGTGATGTCCACCCATTGACCAGATCTTTCTTCACTTTTACCCACAGCGGGTTCTTCATCAGAGACAGCCATAAAGGCTCTGACGGTGGTGGTACCTTCATCCTCAGAAGTGAGGGGTTCATCATCCCAGTCGAATGAGGCAGCGATCAGACCTTTTTCAGTATTCTTAACATCTTTTTTCTTTGCTGCATCATCGGCTTTCTGGTTGAGTTTTAGTAGCTCAGCTTTCAAGGCTTTATATTTGAGTTTGTAGTCCTTCTTCCATTATGAGTCAGAGAGAGAGGTTTGCTTGAAAGGTGAGGTGGAAAACTTCTTCTTACTGTTGTTGTTGCTGGATGAAGGGAAGCTTGGAGAGGAGGTTTTGTTTGACCAGCAATCTTTCTGATAGTGACCGGTCGTTCAACATGTGTAGCATGACACCTTGGATTTATCAACCTTTGCAGCTCCAACTCTACCAGATCTCTTGTAGTACCTCTTTTGATCAGCTAAAAGAGCTCTGTCATGGAACTCAGCATGTAACTCATCAAGAAATTCTTGACTACTTCTGGTGTCCTCTTCAATGTCAGAGTCGCTGTCTTGAAAGGAATGGTTAGCAACAAGAGCTTTTGAGCCAGTGATATTGGTGGTAAACCTGTTAGTCTTTGATTTGTAAATGGAGTCAATTAGCCCTTCTTCATAGTTATATCTACCAAACAATTGGGCTAAAGTATCATTCTTTATAGCATTGTTAGCTCTTGTGGTCTGATTTAGGCTAAGCCATTTTCTAGGTAAACTATTGACAAAAGTAGCATTAACCTCAGCCTTAGGTAGAACAACTCCATTGTTTCCCAAATCATTCAACAAAATCTTAAGCCTAGTATAAGTTTGTGCAAGAATTTCTGTTTCCAAAGCTTTAAAAGCATTAAACTTAAGTCTAAGGGCTTGGATTTTGGTTTCTTTTGTTTCCTCTGGACCTTCATACCCTAGAACTAATTCAGTCCACATCTCCATAGCAGAGTTGCATTTAATAATGGACTTCATAATGTTCTTGGGTAGGCAAGAGACTATAATACTTTTGAGTCTCTTGTCCTGGTTAGCCAAATGTCTATCCGCTGGAGACCATTGCTGAACATGTTTCTTAATGGGTCTCTCAGGGGTAGAGGAAACGGCCAGTGGTACATAGGGACCATTTTCTAAGATTTCTATCAAGAAGGGTTCTAAGCCATCTAAATATATAAGAAATTCACTTTTCCAACTTGATAAATCCTCTTCATCGAATGCTGGTACATTGGACACATGTGACCCCCCTCGAACATCAAGTAGTTGGGGAAGGTCATCATCATTATTACCAGTGCTTACAACTGGTGTAGGCATGGTAGTAGATGTGGTGGCCGGTATGGTGGTCGAAGTGGTGCCTAAACTGGTTTGACCAAAAGGTGGAGGAGGTATAGTATCAGCCATATTAAGATCTTGAGTTTAAAAACAAGAACGGTTTATGAAAAGTTTTATAAATCAAACCGCTCTAATACCAATTGAAAGTCCCTTAATATGACAATTGTTTATAAACTATAACTCTTGTAACCATGAAATACAATGAAATACTTTTCAAACGCGTAATGCTTTATTAAGTATTATAAACAAAGTATTACAAAGTGCTATCAATACACTCGTTGAATGACAACAAGATATGAACCCTAGAAACAAGTAAACTAGATTTGAGACTCAAGTTTACAAGGGAACCAATGAGACGCTGGTAGACAGCTGGGGGCTCAGCGGTTCCAAGGTGAGAAAGAACTTAGATAAATTATCCAAGCACAAGGGTTTATTTACTTCTCCTTTCTCACTCCTATTTATAGTGTACGAGGTTGTTTCCTTAGTGGGAGTAGTTGATACGTGTCACCTTCTGAATGGAAGAGTACAACGTATTAAATTCATGTCCAAATCGAGACATACCTTTAAACAACTTTAGGTGAACAGTTCTGCCAACTGTTTACCTTTTGTCCCACTAGGTCGTACAAGGTTTTATCTTGAATCTCTTGTTTTGTCCCGCTCAAAACACTTGGTAGATTCTCCCGCCTAAACTATAAAGGATTGGAAAAGCTTTGCTTGTCCCAGACTTCCAGGGTTCTTAAGTGATCTCTGAGTTTTGTCAACTCAGAGATCCTTGAACACCAATACATTCCTTCAACATCCCAGCTATCCATAATCGCTGGTGAGTATGACTTCAGATTGTCTTCGACTTCTCTGACGTTGTCTTTGACTTGAATGTTCCTAGTGTGCCAGCTGAGGCTTTACCTTCCACTGGTCTAGTCTTTGTCGCTGGTCCTCTCAGCGATAAGTAAACACTTAGTCTAACTAAACAAATCTAGACTGGGCCATAGTTAAAACTTTCATTGGCCCAACAGAGTAAAAGCAGCATTACTGGGAATGGTTCTGAACAGACTCTTAAGTGTGTAGGTCCCACAAGATCTGAGCCAAATGTGGCTTGGGTCCCTGTTAAAAACTAATAAGTTTTGTTTATGTGCAGGGCATCTAATTGATGAATTGAAAGACAAAGGTATAGTGGATAGTGGATGCTCATGACACATGACAGGGAACAAAGATTTCCTTGCTGAATTTGAAGAATTCAGAGGAGGACCAGTAGCCTTTGGAGGTAGCAAAGTTAGAATTACTGGCAAAGGGAAAATTAATACAAGGACGTTGTAATTTGAAGATGTGTTCTTTGTGAAATAATTGAATGAGTTCAATCTCTTTTATGTATCCCAAATGTGTGATAAGAAGAACAAGGTGCTGTTCACAGACAAAGACTGCTTGGTGCTTTCTAAATACTTTGAGATGCCTAAAGAATCTCAAGTACTGCTTAAAGTACCCAGGCAAGAAAATATGTACACCTTTAATCTTCATACTATTAATCTAACAGGTGGTATTACATGTTTGCTAGCTAACGCTTCTTATGATGAGTCTAATTTATGGCATAGAAGGTTAGGTCATGTGAATTTCAAGAATCTTAGCAGGTTAGTGAATAGGAATTTGGTTAGAGGGTTACCTAACAAATCTTTTCAAAATGATTTCACATGTGCTGCTTGTCAAAAAGGTAAACAACATAGAGCCTTTTGTAAGACCAAGACTGTCAATACTGTGACAAAGCCTTTGCAACTCTTGCATATGGATTTATTTGGTCCAGTTTCAGTAAGAAGCATTAGTCATAAGACCTTCTGTCTAGTCATAACTGATGATTATAGTAGATTCAGTTGGGTTTTCTTTTTAGCTCTTAAGAGTGAAACCAATGAATTACTTAATGATTTTATCACTTTAGTTGAAAAGCAGTTCACTAAACAAGTTTTAATCATTAGGACAGATAATGGGAAAGAATTCAAGAATGCTGAATTTGATGAATTCTGTAGGTCTAAAGGCATTAAAGAGACAATATAGTAATCCTAGGACTCCACAACAAAACAGAGTAGATGAAAGGAAGAATAGGACACTAATTGAGGCTGCTAGAACTATGCTGGCTGATTCTCTTTTGCCAAATACCTTTTGGGTAGAAGTAATCAATACTGTATGTTATGTGTTAAATAGAGTCTTAGTGACCAAGCCTCAAAACAAAACACCTTATGAACTTTTGACTAGTTTTAAGCCATCCATAAGTCATTTAAGACCTTTTGGGTGTCATGTGTCCATACTAAATGCTCTTGATCATTTGGGAAAGTTTGATGGAAAGTCTGATCCAGGATATCTTGTAGGATATTCATTGCAAAGTCAAGCATATAGGGTTTATAATTTGGCATCTAAAAAGGTTGAAGAAAATGCGCATGTTAATTTATTATAAAATAAACCCAATGTCCCAGGAATAGGTTATTCTTGGATGTTTGCTTTAGATTATCTAACTAACTCCATGGATTACTATTATGTTCAAAAGGATTGTCAAACTAACAATACAGGTGAGGAGTCTAGTGCAACTAATGCGGGTACTCAAGAAGAAGTTTCTTCATCAGATGATGATGTTCATATCTATGTACCCAATGTGCCTACTGTTACTCCCATGTCTGCTACTCCCAAGAAGCAAACCATGCCATCAACAGATGATCAAGCCTCTCAAGAGCTTCAGAGGCTTCAAGATCAAGAAAAGAATGCTACATCTGATAATAAGCATTCAGGAGAAGAATCTTTTGAGTCACAACACTCAGTAGTACATACTACGCCTAGCGGTACTTCATCTGCAAGTACTGCTAAGTCAAAATCTGTTGATTCATTAGAAGATATTTTACAAGCTATGGACGATGAGAATGTGTATGCTAGTCCAGCTGGAGGAATCTTCTCCAAATCTTCCTATGATAAGCAGGGTGCAGTAACTGATTTCAACAATTTGGAAACAGAAATTCCAGTCAGTTCTATTCCCACTCATAGAGTCAACAAAAACCATCCTACTACACAGATCATTGGAAATCCCAAGTCTGTTGTACAAACCAGAAGATAACTTCAAACCAATACTGACCCTTGTGAGTTATGTCAAACAACAGCAGAGAACTAATCATAAGGATACTTACTATTGTTTGTTTGACTGTTTCTTATCAAAAGTAGAGCCCAAAAACATTTCTCAGGTTCTTGATGAAGAAAGTTGGGTAGATGCCATGCAAGAAGAATTAACACAATTTGAGCTACAAAAGGTTTGGATTCTTGTGGATCTTCCCTCAGGTAAGAGAGTAATTGGTACTAGATGGGTTTTTTTTCAAGAACAAGAAGGATGAGAGATGAGTTGTTGTGAGAAACAAAGAAATACTTGTTGCTCAAGGCTATAGACAGGAAGAAGGGATAGACTATGATGAGGTTTTTGCACTAGTGGCAAGGATAGAAGCCATTAGGTTATTTTTGGCCTTTGCATCATATATAGGTTTTATAGTCTATCAGATGGATGTGAAAAGTGCCTTTCTTTATGGTACTATTTCAGAGGAGGTATATGTCTCACAACCTCCAGGTTTTGTAGATCCTAAATTCCCCAACATAGTCTACAAGGTTATCAAAGCACTTAATGGTCTCCATCAAGCTCCAAGGGCCTGGTATGCAACTTTATCCAATTTTTTGTTAGAGCATAGATATAGAAGAAGGACCATTAACAAAACTCTGTTCATCAAGAAGAATGCTAAGGATATTATTCTAGTTCAAGTCTATGTTGATGACATCATTTTTTGTTCTATCAAGAAGTCATGGTGTGAAGGCTTTGAGGCTTTGATGAAAGGAATATTTCAGATGAGTTCTATGGGAGAACTAACTTTCTTTTTGGGACTGCAAGTCAAACAAAGGAAAGATGGAATATTTATCAGCCAAGATAAGTATGTAGCTGAAATCTTGAAGAAATTTTCATGTATGGATACAAGGAGTACAAGCACACCTTTTGAAGCTAAGAAGTCTTTATCAAACGATGAACATGGAGAAAGTGTTGATAATCATCTATACAGATCAATGATTGGTTCATTGATGTATCTTACTGCTTCAAGGCTAGATATTATGCGGAAAAACTGCATCCTTCTGCCTACGTCCTCAGGATCGAGAGCAGGCTGATGCTCCCAGAACAGACCAAGTATTTTTTGCTGTGTATGCCTGTTCAAGGTTCCAAGTCAATCCAAAGGTGTCACATCTACATGCTGTGAAGAATATTTTTAAGTATCTTAAAAGTCAACCCAATTTAGGATTATGGTATCCTATAGATTTCACCTTTTAATTGGAAGCTTACTCAGATAGTGATTATGCTGGAGCTAATCATGATAGGAAATCCAAAACAAGAGGTTGTCAATTCCTAGGTAGAAGACTCATATCATGGCAGTGTAAGAAGCAAACCATTGTTGCTACCTCTACAAGTGAAGCTGAATATGTAGCTGCTGCTCATTGCTGTGGACAAGTACTTTGGATTCAAAATCAATTGTTATATTATGGGTTTAACTTCATGAACACCAAGATTTACATTGATAATGAAAGTACTATATGCATTGTCAAGAATCCAGTATTTCACTCCAAGACCAAGCATATTGAAATAAGACATCACTTCATAAGAGATGCCTATGACAAGAAGCTTATTCAAGTCTTGAAGATTCATACAGACAACAATGTAGCCGATTTGTTGACCAAGGAATATGATTCAAAGAGATTTGAATTCTTGGTGACACATATTGGTATGCTCAACCAATAGATTGCTGCGTATGTTGAGGGGAGGTAACAGCTGTACAATTTTTATACTAATTTTTATTGTATAGTCTATGTTTTGTGTTTTGATGTGATTACAGGTTGATAGTAAAAGATAAAAGAGGTTATAATGATAGTGGAATGCATGAACTGGTCAAAATTGTGAGGTACCGTTATAACTCCAAGTATCGCTAGCACAAGTTCAAGTACCGAGTATGTTCTATGTACCGCTACATGTCCGTTGTACCGTTAAGGGTCTCTTTTGTAAATTTGGTGGTTTCTTGCGCTTGGGTTTGTTATTTACTTAAATACTTACTCCAATTACACAACTGATTCACCTAATATTTTATTCTTATCTCTTGATTCTATAACCTTCTCTCTAATTTTTCGTTCATCAAAAATACTAATGGTTGCTTTACAAGTGATCTCTAAACATAATTTGGTTGCAAATCTTGCTGTGAATGATGACTCTCTTGGATTCCATGAGATTCTTGGTTTCTTATCTCGAAGTCATGTTCGTTTTGCATTCACTGTAAGTCCCATTGTCTCTGTTTCCATTGTTGAACAATTTTGGAACACTGTCGTGTTAGGTACTCGGTTTGATCAACCTTGCTTTAGGGCTAGGGTAAATCATATAAATATATATGTAACTGAGGTACTACTAAGGGCAAGTTTGAGATTAAATGATGAAAATGGACTTAGTATGCTTAATAA
Organism: Glebionis coronaria; assembly: GCA_025667525.1. Classification (NCBI taxonomy): domain Eukaryota; kingdom Viridiplantae; phylum Streptophyta; class Magnoliopsida; order Asterales; family Asteraceae; genus Glebionis; species Glebionis coronaria. The sequence continues at coordinate 423,754,650 of CM046875.1, forward strand.
CACAGAGATACATGATGGCCTTGCAGCAATGGGCTATAAGGGTGGTAGGGAAAGTCTTACTTTCTTTAAAGATTTATTTTCACCTCAATGGAAATTGTTTTTTCATGCTATTATTCACTGTTTGAGCTCTAAAAGTACATCTTTTGATCAAATTCCTGCTGCATTGGCATCAGCTGGTATTTGTCTAGCAAATAACAGGGTTTTTAATTTTTCAAGATTGATTTTTGAAGGCATGACTAATAATTTGGAAGGAACTAAGAAGTTTTTTATGTATCCTAGATTCATTCAGACTTTATTTAGTGACCAAATCCCTAACCTACCAGAGTTAACTGATACATGAGATGTTCCTACATTCACAAAGAGAACTTTCTCTTTCTTGGCCAAACAAGGCAATGCCTTTACAGGAATAGTTACACCATTGTTTGCTCATATGTTGGCCCAACCTGCCAACCAAGAAGGTGAGGAATCTAGCAATGCTAGTGCTTCTCAGCAAACTCCTACTCACCAGAGTTCCCATTCCTTAGAAGATTCACAATCTTCTTCTCACAATATTGGTGCTCCATCAATTACTCATGAGATGATCCATACACCTGCTGCTTCTATTGCTGCTAGTGGTTCACCACCAGCACAAGCACCAGAAGTGGTGGATGTTTCAAATTTAACTGCTTTGTGTACTAGTTTGTCCCAACAGGTACATGTGTTGCAAAAAGAAAAACTTGTTCAAGACAAGAAAATTGCTAAACTGGAAGCTAGCCTAATCAAGTTGAGGAACAAAGTATCACCTTGGATGAGGCAACATAGATCTATTCAGAATGCTGCACTTAGAAAGCAAAGATTCAAAAATCACAAGAAAAGGCAACTGAATGCAACCAAACAGGGGAGGAATTATGAAGAACAACCACCTTCTTCTGATAATCAAACAAGGATCTCTGGAAATGACATCAATTTTGAGCTGGATGAAGATGTCACTGGGAATTATAAAGATGGAACTGGTTTTGAGAATGGTGTGGATGAACCTACAAACATGGAATTTCAATAGGAAGAACCACAACCTACTCATGAGGAGCCACAAGTTGAAGAAATGATTGTAACTCAGCCAACACCAACACCTCAATCACAACTTCAAGTGAATTGGAGTACTTTCTATGAGAAGTTGGAGGAAATAAATGTTCAATTTCCTGTATCGTCAACTCCACCACCACAAAGACAAATTTGGTTTCACAAGAAACAGTCTTTGCAAGTACTGTCTAGATCAAGAATGAGCATTGGATCAGACAAGACTAAAGAGGTGCAAGTTGAAAAGATAGCTTTAGTAGAAGAAAGAGTATCTGGAGATACACAGGTGATTAAAGAAACAAATGTGGCTAATACTTGTGAAGTCAACATTGTTGAAGATCCAAGTACTGCTAAGCCAACTAAGCCGACTGCAACTACTGCTGACATTGTTGAAGACCCAAGTACTGCTAAGCCAACTAAGCCGATTGCAAGTACCGCTGGTGATCATCTTTCACTAGAAAGTCAAACTCCTTTTGGAGAGGATGAGACTTTAGCCCAAATACTGCTTGACTTAAGAGAGAAGAATTCAGCTGAGAAAGCAAAACAAGCAGAGGCAGAGAAGAAGACACAACAAAGAAGTTCTTGCCAAAAAGGATCAAACTAAAGGTAAGAAAGTTCAAGCTTCACATCCTACTAAAGGTATAGTTATTCAACACCAAGCCGATGAGGAAAGACCTTCCAAGATGAAGAAAAAGCTACATAAGATTAATCCAAAGGATAAGGGGAAGAAGCAAATACTATCAGAATCTGAAAAAGAAAGTGATTCAGATGAAGATATAAGCAACGTTATGTATAGATTTAATCAATTAGACCATGATGAGGAATATGCTCTTAGGATGCAAGCTCAGATTCGTGAAGAAGACTTACAAGAAGAACTTGAAGCTAAGCAACATTTGCTAGAAGCTAAGAGAATACAGCAAGAATGGAACATACAAGAGCATGATAGGATTCAAGCTGCATTACATGCAAGTGAGCTTCTTGCAGACTCATTGATAGCTGAAGAGAGAGATGCTTATGAAGGAGATAATGCTCAAGATATTGCTCAGACTGAAAATGTACAAGCAGTACATACACAGTCAACAGTACATACTGAAGAAACGGTACATACAAACTTGGAAGAGGGTTCAACTGAATTTGAGAGAACCTCTAAGGGTGTCAAAAGGAAAAGATCAACTAAGAGAAAGCAGAAATCCAAGACGGCTAAGTCAACAGCAGAAGATAGTGATGATGATGATAGCTTGAAGAAGTACTTGAAGATAGTAAAATTTAAAGATCAATGTATTGATACATAGATTTTTGGAAAGAGATCATCTATTGCTAGATGGATATACTCTATGGATCAAGGACTAGAAGCTCATGGAATTCAAAGAACTGATGGCACAACAAGAATATTCAGACATTTGGAAGATATCCTTCACATTCTTGACAGACAAGATATTCAGGATCTTTTCAGGTTAGTTCAAGAAGCCAGTGCAGGTAAAACTGAAGTATCACTATTGTATAGGGAAATGCTCTTCATGTATGAACCACACAACTGTGATCAAGAAATGTTGAAGGAATTAGAGAATCATGTTCCTAGTTACTAGAGATATTATAGGTCATGTGGATTGCATATTTTGGATATAGATGATGTTACCTACTATATGCTACAAGATAAGAGTTATCCATTCAAAAGAAGATTGTTGGAAAGAATGTTGGAACAACAATTGGAACTTACAGAAGAATCGATTGATGCTTTGGAGTTGATCAGAATGGTTAAACAACAAATCAAGGATTTGAAAGATGAGGAAGAAGTTGAGAAAGATCCTTAAGTGTTTGACTTTCAGTCACACTTCACAAATGGTTCTCAGTTCACCATGTCTAACACACATAAGAACTGGCTAGTCCATAAGCAAACGGTTTGTGGTAAAGACTTCTCAAATCCATTGAAAGCTGGTAGTTTGCTAAAAACTATATGGTTCTGACTCACCTTGTTTTGAGACAAATAGTTGGCTAGTCCTAGACAAACGGTACTAGGTAAAGACTTCATCAAATCCGTTGATGGTTGACAATTTACAAAAAATTGTAGGGTTATCAATACACCTTATTCTTCATGAATAAAGTATTGGCTATTCCAGAGTGTACAACTAACTGGTAAAGAATATATCAAATCCGTTGATAGATGGTGATTTGCTAAAAATCATGAAGCCAATACAGATTGGTTTTTGTTGTTAACTATTTTATTTCAGGTATGAAGATTGCAAGCAAAGAAGTATTCAAGAAGAAAATACTTAGAAGGTTTTGTCTAATCAAATCAAGACTGAAGTTCATGATTCAGAGTTCATAGATTTAACTCAAGAAGACTATTACTGTTGCTACAAAGACAAATGAATGTTTACAAGACACAAGAAGATCATAGTTTGAAGACAAAGATGATGTTCATGCTGTTTGAAGATTATCTTATCAGAAGAAGATCTACATTGAAGTGTTTGTCTACATTCAGTTAGATACAAATATAAATTACCAAGTTCAATCCAAGGATGAAGGAAAGACTGAAGACATGTATTCTAAATACATCCAGTACAAGAGAAACAAGAAGACAACAAGTTATCATTCTTGTTTAGGGGTGGATTGTTGGGAATTATTTGTTAAGTGTCAAGTACCGTTAGTATTATTGAAGTACTGTTAGTTATCTTTCAAGTACCGTTAGTGTTAACGCGGTACAAAGTAAGTACTGTTACTTATAAACTAAGTACTGCTATATTTATTAGGACGAATATATCTTTGTATAGGATATGTCATAGTTATAGTTAGAGTATATCTTATGTGATATACTTAAATAGTTAGAATATTGATAATATATCGTCTGTGATATAGTTATCTTTATATAATATTCTAAGGTTTCTAGGGTTCCTTCCTCTATAAAAGGAACATAGGTACAATGTCATTCATGTACCTCATTCAAGTCGATTAATAAGAGAATCGAATAGTTAAAAGTAATTATGTTCTTCTGTGCTTTATAAGTTAGATTCCGCATAACTTATTTAGCTTGAGTAAGAGTTCTCAAAGTGTTTTAGTTTGATTACAAACTAATTAGTTCTTGACAGAATATAGATCCAATCAAAGGGATCAACAACATGGATGGGGTCTTAAGGATGTTAGGACTGTCTTGGTCTGCATCTAAGCTAGAACCAATAGTACCAGCCCCACCCATGTCACCAACCACACTTGTGGTGGTGGTTCTCTCTGCTACATGGCTAGGACCACCAGAGGAGAACACTCCAGTAGTCCTTTGGTGTTTTTCCAACCTATAGTCTTGGGGTGTAGAAGAGGAAGTGGATTGAGGGTCTATTTGGAGGTTAAGGGGTGCTAAGGTTTGTGGGAAAAAGATGTCAGCGTCTGGATTTTTAGTGTCAACGCCAACATTTGTAGTGTCAGTGTTGAATGGTTTTGGGTCAATTTTCATATGCTGGGGTGATGGAGGTTGTTCAGGCAATGGGTCTGGTTGAGGTTGTGGGTGAGGTTAATGGTTTGCAGCTGCCTTAATAATAGCAAGCATGACTTGGGTGAGGGGTAGGTGTCTATATGGTTCAGTGTTCATCTTCCCAAAATAGCTTTCTTTTGCACAGGGATCGTATAAAAATTGTCATGATCCCTATTTCAGTATCCTTGTAAGTCAAAAACCATTTGTAAAGGGGTAGGTCTCTATATGGTTCACTGTTCATCTTCCCAAAAATAGCTTTCTTTTACACAGGGATCATATAAAAATTGTCATGGTCCCTATTGCAGTATCCTTGTAAGTCAAAAACCATTTGTAAAAACCTAGGGTAAGCAAGAGTCATCTTGTTACCCTTATTATGACACATGCCATCAAAAATCATTCTTGAAAAGTTATACTTTTGTCCAGTTGCAAGACAAACAATGGCACTCCCGATTGATCGGTTGATTTCATTGTGTGAAGAGCATTTGGGACTCAAACATTGAAGAATGACATGTATAAGGTACTTCCAAGCCGGGGGAAATTGTTGTTTTGTATATTTGTTTAAATGGCCTTCTTCAGGCAAAGGATAACCCAAGGCTTGGAGTCCTTGCTCTAGATCTGCAATGGGTATGGTGGTTATACCATCTGCATCATTAAGATGCAAAGCTTGGCAAACCAAAGCTTTAGTAACCACCCATGAAACCCCATGGACAATAGCAGTCAATGTAGTCACTTCATTAACTGTTGAGGAACTGACAGTGTTCCAAAACTATTTAATGTGTGTGACAGGGATTAGAAGAGTATGTGAAAGTGCATACCTTAATGGGGACGCATTCAAATACTCAACCATCTGAGTATATTGGGGAAACAGAGTATTATCAGCTTGCAAATAAGCCACCATGTTGTGTTGACTCCTGAACCCCAATTCCAATTCTGTAGGTTTAAACTTAGGTGTCATTGATAATTGATGCAAGAAAACTGTGATAAAAGTTATGGAAGATGAAGGTTTGAGAAATTTTAGTTGGACAAGAAAAAGCAGTTACCTTGTTTAAAAGAAATGAGCCAAATATATAGGATTGGGGAAAATATGTGATTGGTCAAAACGTAAGACAGTTATATTCAAAAAGTAATAATGAAAATCTTAAAAATATATAACTTATCCCAAGCATTAATAAAAAGGTACCAACTCCTAAAATTACGGCCCATATTTTCGTCAAAATTAACAACTGGGTAGGACCCAATGTATGTCAACGGTCAAAAATAACGTATCAGCGTCCAACGGCTATATTCTTGTTAGCGTTGGAAATTGCCATGTCAGCGTTAATTGGTCATATCAGCGTTTGGAAAGAAAAATGTCAGCGTCCAAAGATAAAAATAATGTTAAAGAAAAAGGACCTTAACAAAGTAATTTATCCTAGTGAAGATAACTCATAGACTGAAAATCACTATAGGGTGGCAAGCACTGTCCAATCATGCACACTTGCTTAAGCAAGATAGACATAATTGCCCTCAAGTGTCCCTTGCTAACCAAAGTTCTTAACAATGAAGTTATCTCTTATAAATCCTTTGTAACTTCCCAGGTAAGCCCAATAAAAACGTTCCCAAGTCTCCCATCCGACCAAATCTAATTCTAGGCCAAAAAGTCTTGGCAGCGTGCACAGTATATCAACTTTGCATGCTACAGTGCCTCACGATTTAGAAAACTAACTCGTACTCACCAGTGGACAAAATCTAGAATTGTGATGAGAGTATTATAAGAATACCCAAAAATCCTAAAGGTTTCCTAAACCTCCCCTTAAACTATGATATACAAATTTGCCACAGATAAAATATGCAATAAAAATTTATGTCAAGATAGGAATGTATATCATTCCAACCATCATCCATAAACTTGAACATAATCTTAGTAAGCTCCAAAGATCCATAAGTAACTCTGTATCCATTTGTACAATGCTCATATTGCCCGCATGATCAGATCAAAAACCACAAAACTAACATATTGCTGTCAGCGTCCATTTTAACACTTATCAACGTTAAAATAACCTTTGTCAGCGTTAGAAAAATAAAGTGGAAAACCTAATCTTATACAAAGACTAATAACAGTACACATCCTGTACAGACTATACAATGACTTCAAAAACATATTTAGGTGAGATTGATCATTCTAATACTTGTTACCAAGTACTGGAACCTCCCAACATCAAAAGGTTTAGTTAAAAGATCATCCACATTTTCTTCTGTGTCTACCCTATCTAGATGTATTAAACATTTTTCAAAACAATCTCTTTTAAAATGATGTCTAATTTCTATGTGTTTTGTTTTAGAGTGATGTACATGATTATTAATAATGCATAATGTACTGTTATTATCTACAAATATCTTGGTATGCATAAAATTATACCCATAATCTAACAGTTGCTTCTGAATCCATAGAACTTGTCCACAACAAGCAGCTGCTGCAACATATTATGCTTCAGTTGTAGAGTTAGCCACAACTGTTTGTTTCTTGCATTGCCAAGATATCAATCCGCTCCCAAGAAATTGGCATCCACCAGTTGTGGATTTCCTATCAAACTTGTCACCTCTATAATCACTGTCTGAATAACCAATAAGCTCCAATGGAGAATCCTTTGGATACCATAATCCCAAGGTGGGATAACACCTAAGGTATCTAAAGATTCTTTTGATAGCATGAAGATAACACTCTTTGGGAGTCAACTGATGGCGTGCACATGCACACACAACAAACATGATGTCAGGTCTAGAGGCTGTAAGATACACCAATGATCCAATCATTGATCTATAATGCCTGACATCTACTTCTTTTCCATCTCCAGTCTTTCCCCAAGGGTGTTCCCTATCCATGGGTGTGCTAGCCCATTTTTCATGTGGAGAAAAGCCAAACTTCTTCAAGATTTCTGCTACATACTTGTCTTGAGAGATAAAGATACCATCTTCTTTCTGTTGGACTTGTAAACCTAGAAAGAAGTTTATATCTCCCATTGCACTCATCTTGAACTTGTCTATCATGAGCTTGGAAAAGTCTTCACTCATCTGTGGACTTGATGAACCAAAGATGATATCATCTACATAGACCTAAACAAGTAGAAAGGTCCTTACCAGTCTTATTGGTAAATAAAGTCTGGTCTATGGTGCCCCTCTTAAATCCATTTTCCACCAGATAGGTGGACAATGTTACATACCATGCCCTTGGGGTTTGATGAAGTCCATACATTGCTTTCTTCACCCTATACACTTTGTTTGGATGTTTTGAATCTTCAAAACCAGGAGGCTGCAACACATTAACCTCCTCTGAAATTGTACCATAAAGAAAGGCACTCTTCACATCCATTTGATAAACTGTGAAGCCGATGCAAGAAGCATAGGCTAGGAAAATCCTTATTGCTTCATCCTTGCAACAGGTGCAAAAACCTCTTCATAGTCTATTCCTTCTTCTTATGTATAGCCTTGAGCAAATAAATGTGCCTTGTTTCTGACCACAATTCCTCTTTCATCTTTCCTGTTTCTAAGAACCCAACGTGTCCTAATAGGTCTTACATATCTTGGAAAATCTATTAACTCCCAAACATCTTGAATAGCAAACTGGTGAAGCTCATCCTGCATTGCTTCCACCCAACTTGGTTCTTTGAGAGCATCAAAAATCTTCTTGGGTTCCTCTTGTGACAAAAAACAAGCAAACAAACATGCTTATACAAGAGGGGTATCAACCTTCTTGTGGATATTGGCAATGAAACCTCTTTGAGCCTGATAAGACCTTCTTGTTTGAACAAGAGACAAAACATCACCAATGATTAGAGAAGGAGGATGATTTTTGATAGTAGTTGTAAGTGTTCCTCCTTCAATGAGTGTGTTGTCTTCAATCTCAGTCTCCAGGTTTCCAATATCATCTTCATATCCTCCTCCATCATCACTAGAATGAACCTCTTCATGAAATATGGAAGGTTCACCTTGTTCAAAAGTATTGAAATAGAATAAATGGTCAAATGGGTTGTCAGCGTTTGAGCTGTCAACGCCTGAATTTGGCCTGTCAGCGTCGGAATTGCCTTTATCAACGCTTGAAGATTTATCCATGTTTTCATCAACTGGTTTTTCTTGTGGACCAACTTTCTCCTTATTAGCAGCAGCAGCTTGTGCAAATCCATCATTCCATATAGGAATGGTAACATACTCAAGTATGTGGTCTGATTTGACTGCATGTGATCCTTCTTCCTTGTCAACCTGTTTACCTGCAATTTCAACAATAGGTTCTTCTACAACATTTGAATCCTTTTTCACAATGTCTGGATTAGTAACAGGCATATAATTTAAGGTTCTAGATAAAGGCTCTAGATCAAAGAACCAATTAGGTCTACTCTTAGGATCACTAGGTTTACTCTCTAAAAACTTAACATGTATTTTTTCAAGTATACGTTTTTCTTTCTTATTGTAAACCCTATATCCTTTGCTATGCACTGAATAACCCATAAAGTAGCCTTCATCACCTTTAGCACTAAACTTTCCTAAGGCATCACTAGTATCTAGAATCACTACATGACATCCAAAGGGTTTAAGAAAATCTATATTAGGTTTCCTATTCCAAAATAGCTCATAAGGTGTCTTATTATGGATTTTGTTGACCAATGCTCTATTCTGAACTAACAGGCTGTATTCACAACCTCAGCCCAAAAAGCAATGGGAAAATGAGCATCAGCCAACTTTGTCCAAGCTGCTTCTATGAGTGTTCTATTCTTCCTTTCCGCCACCCCATTCTACTGTGGGGTTCTAGCTATGCTAAACTCCCTAGTAATCCCTAACACAGAAGGCATCTAACAATTGGTTTCTAAACTCACCACCATTATCACTTCTAAGTATTCTAACCTCATTCCCTGTCTTCTTTTCAATTTGCGTAATAAAGTTAATCAAAATTGTGGCAGTTTCACTTTTTAAGGCCAAGAAGAAAGTGCAAGTAAATCTAGAAAAATCATCAGTTATGACAAAACAGTAAGATTTACCATTCAAACTTTCTATATTATTTAGGCCAAATAAGTCCATATGTAGCAAGTGAAGTGGTTTAGAACTAGAGTGCACAAGTTTAGACTTAAATGAGACTTTGTGTTGTTTGCCTTTACGACATACAACATAAGAGTGATCATTGTGGAAAGCCTTTAAAGGCAAACCATCAACTAAATCATGTCTCACAAGTCTATTGATGTTCTTAAAATTTATGTGCCCTAACCTTCTGTGCCATAGATTACTTTCATCTACTGAAGCTTTAGCATATAGACATGACAAATTGTTGTTCATCCTAATTCCATTAAGATTAACATTATAGATGTCCTTATGCCTAGGTGTTCTATAGTCAATAAACTTCTCATCAGGCATCTTAAAGTCTTTGCTTAACACCAAGCATTCAGTATCAGTGAAAAGAACCTTATTCTTATTGTCACAAACTTGTGACACACTAAACAAATTATAATTAAGTTCTTTTACCAGAAATACGTTTTCAAAACGTAAATTATTGGTGATAAGAGTGCCCTTGCCAGAAATTGTACCATATCCTCCTCCAAAGTACACTTTGTCGCCATCTTTGATGGGGTAAAATTAGTCAAATGATATTCCTTCCCCGTCATGTGCCTTGAGCATCTACTGTCCCAATATCCATAATCATTTACCTGCTTTTGAATGCCCTGTACATAAAGAAAACAAATTAGTTTTCTTTGGGAACCCAAGCCTGAGCAGACTTAGATTCATTTGGTTGTTCAACAAGAACAGATTTAGTCCTTATAAGAACCCCTTGTTCATCCTTTTAAGGCTTGAACACCCAGTTTACCCCAATTGGTTTAGTTATGACCTTTGAAATATAATGAAATCTGTTACAGATCATAGAAATCCCAATAGAATTAGGGTTTTGGTCTTGTTTGGGTCTCCATGTCAAACTAGATGAAGCTTTAGACCCATTTCCCTTAGGCTGCAAGTACTTGTTATTACCTGGTCTAACAGCGTTGGAAACATTTCTGTCAGCGTTAAATATGTTCTTGTCAGCGCTAAATTTGTACTTATCAGCACCAAAGTTAGGGTTTGCTACAAGAACCCATTGTCTGTTAGACTATGTATTAGTCTTTTGAAATTGCCTTTGTCCATGAGTGTTTGTCCCTTTAGTAAAGAATGGAGCTGGTCTAGTAACTTGTGGACTTGGTTGGACATAAGGTCTGGGTTTGACCATGGTTGACTTATTGTCAGCGTTGACTTTTGAAGCACTGACACATTTATAAGCCAAATGAGAAAAAATCCCTCATATATAACAAGCTTTTCTAGACATAACCTTGGGTCTAGATTGAAAGAACCCTGTCCTATTAACACTAGCTTGGCTTTGTGGTGACCTAGGTTTTCTATACATTTATACATACTTAACACTAGGTTTTCTATTAACATGTGAGCCAAGGTCAACAGGTTTTCCAGTAGAAGGGTTGGTCACAGTTATGGGTGTAGACTCAAGTGGAATCTCACTAAGCATTCCACCTTTAACAAACAATGTAGGATTGGCTTTCTTCCATTTTTCTAAGTCAGTCACTTTTTTGCTTATACTCCTCTACTAGAGTAATAACTCTTGGTGGAGGTATGAATTCCTTTTCTTGGAGTTCTGGTATACCAGTCCAAGACAAATCCTTTCTCAGGACACCATGAAAGTTTCCAGCAGGTGGTGGAACAGCAACATACTCTTTTAGCCCAATCCCAGACATATCCCTAGAATCTCTTTGCTCACTTACACATTTTTATAGGGTTTGAGTGGCTTTATCAAAATTTTGAATTTTAAGCCTTACATTCTCTTAATCTTTAATGGCCTCATCTAACTTATGCTGTATTACTCCTTTGGATCTCATCAGTATGTCCCTAAGTTCAACACTAACTTTGAGGTCATGAGAAAAAACATTAATTTGATCTTTTAGGTTAAATTCCATTTTCTTATATTCTTCTACAGTCTTTTCAGTTTGAACAAGTGCCATTTGATAATTAGATAGCTTGCATTTTTCATCAAAAACATCTGATTTTAACTTTAAAATTTCTTTGTTAAGTTTTTAAGTGTTTAAATGATAGCCTTTACTACAGAAAGCATCATCATATACCTCATTATCTGATGAAGACGAAGAATGTGCCATGAGAGCAAAGTGAACGTGATCTTCTTCTTCCTTCTCTACAATCAAGGCCTTGTTCTCTTCCACATCCTTTGCCAAAAAGCTCAAGTCCCATCCAACACCATCAATGTCTTGCATGGCAACCATAGCCTTTGTGTCTTCAACCTTGATGATTTGGCTTGAAGGCTTTCCAGCATCAGATCTTCTTGGAGATCTGCATTCCCTCATAAAGTGACCCATCCTATGGTAGTTGTAACACTCAACCTTGGATTTATCAAACCCAGCAGTGTCTTTAGCATTGAAGGTCATCTTCTTTCTGAATCTCCTATTCCATCTGTTGGCCCTTATGCTTGCAAGTGCCATATTCCATTTAATATCCATCTCTTCTAAATTCTCCTCACTGATTTGCTCAAGGTCCTCATATGTAATGACTAAACATTGGGCAATTAGAAATGTATGCATACACTGTGTCTAGATCAATACCAGCATGTTTAATCATTGGTGAGTCAACATTGTATGTATCAGCATATGAATGTGAAGCGCTGACAAAGGTTGATCCAATGCTGACACAAGGTGATCCAGTAACAGGATGCACATATGATTCTCTCTTATCAACTTGAGCTTCACTATGTGAGATGAAAACCTATGTTTCCAGATTTGCTTCCATGATCCAACATGATTTCATTCTCTACAATCTTTAGCTTATTGTAGACGTCATCAAAAGTAGAACTCTTGTGTGCATTGGTAGCAATGATAGACCTAGATTCAATTTTCCATGCATCACCAAGACTTTTAAGGAAAGTAGTAATGATATCAGCATCATTATACTCTGTTCCCATAAAGGACAATTTGCTAGTGATGTCTAGAAGCCTTCTTCTTACCTCACTTAGCTTCTCATTGGGAAGAGCCTTGAACACAGCATACTCATGCAAAAGTTTCTTCTTCTTTTCTAGGGCAGTATCATCATTACCACCATAGTTGACTTGAAGAGCTTCCCAAATTTCTTTGGTAGACTCAAAACCTCTATACTTGTGTTGATTGTTTGGACCCACAGAGAGTTTAAGAATGCTTAAAGTTTTCATGTCATTCCTTCTCTTTGCAAAATCCTCGGTTGAGACAGCTCTCCCATCCGTAGGTCTTTCTTTTCGATCTTCAGCGGTTGAACCCTCAACTGATCTTAAAGCAATAGCAGCAACAATCCTAGCAGCTTTATCGAATGTGTTTCCATATCCAATAATTTCCTAGAGAGTGTGATCATGAATTTGAAGGTATTGTTCAAAATTAAACTTCCATAGCTCAAAGTTGTCTGGGTCTAGCATGGGGATTTTTAGGTTGTGACTTGATGAGGAGGAGGTCATTGAATCTGGAGTAGACATCTTGTCTGGTTTTAGGGTTGCGTGTTCTTTTAGATCAAAGTTCCTCAACAAGCTCTTATACCACTTGTTGATCCCCAACTTAGATCGATTAGCTTTGTGTTAGCGAGATTAAATCAAGTTAAACACTTAGAGAAACTTTGTTGTTGTATGAACAATCCAAGTGTTATGCGGAATTAACACTTGAATAAAGAACAAGTAAAGCAAGTAAGACAAACTTTCACTCTTGATTGATAAAACAAACTTGATTACAACTAAAGTCGAATACTGAATAATGTGTATATACTATAAACCCTACGACCTCCTTTTATAACATAAGGAGTCGTGTACAATGGATAACCTATCAACTATTTTAGGATAAAATAAATATAGAAAAATACAATATTTGAGTATATCTTTTCTTCAAATAACAAACGTGTTGACTAAGTTTTCCTATCAGTGCTTGGACTTCTTCTTGTCAGCGCTTGGATACTTCTTGTCAATGCTTGATCTGTCAGAGCTTGATTTCTTCTTATCAGCGTCCAAATAACTCTTGTCATAGCCCTCGGGGACCATGCTATAGAAAGCATGTGTGTTGATGGAAGGTCAGCAGCAAACATACTGAACGAACATTGCTTCGCACGACTACCATGGGAAATAAAGAGGGAGTTAAAGGACACCGCACAAGTCCTCATAGGTTTTAACGATGATAAAACCCGATCGCTGGTACACCTGTACACGCAGGTAACTATTGGAAGCGCAAATCACTCGACAACTGTGTGGATGAATTTCATGGTTGTATGATGCCAATCATCGTACAACGGGATAATAGGACACCTAGCGCTAAAAATACTGCGCGTTGTACCCTCTACAGTGCATGGTATGTTCAAATTCCCAGTAGAAGACGGGGTAGTCACCATCTGAAACATAGATACGCTCGAAGGGGGTAGCAGCACTTCTAGCCACGGCGCGAAACGGAAGGATGCAGAAAGGAGTGAACGCAACATGGAATCCAGCTCACGGATGAGGAAGATGAGGTGCGTCTAAGAAGATTCCTATGCTAAGAATATATTCATGCACGAAGGCTCACCAGCAAGGCTCCCATGGGTCCTCTTTTCGACAAGATTCACTGGAAAAGGAGGGCCAGATGTAGGTTTCATCCTCACAGATCAGGGTGACATAAAAATTACCTACACGCTGTTGTTTGATTATTCCACAACAAGTATGGAAACAAATTATGAAGCCCACATAGCAGGTTTAAGATTGGCACTTAGAATGGACATAAAGAGCCTAGTGTCCTACGCATACAACCCTTTGTTGGCAAGCATGGTCGCGGGGTCATGCGAGCCACGAGGACATACGCTAATCCAATACACGCAAAAGATGAGGGCCATAACCAGGTAGTTCGTAGAGTTTGCTATACGAAAAGTTTCTGAAGAAAATGGTGAAATCTCAGCCGACATGGATCATCTCTCAATTGTGGACATAGATAAACCTCCTAGTCACGTGCTAGTTGATTTCATCCTACACAAAAATATAAGCACGGATCCTGAGACACCAACATGGATGACACCCATTAGGGAGTTCCTGACACACAATACATTGCTAAGCAATAGGAGAAAATACATACAAGTGCAGACGAGAGCAAGGCACTTCAAAATCATTAAAGGAATGTTGTAAAAACAATCAAGTAACAGGCGAACACTACAATGTCTAGCGCCAGAGCGAGCACGGGTAGTCATGGAAGCCGTACATAAAAGGGCATGCCCACGTGGCCCGATAGCTATGGTTGATGAGATTACTCGCTCAGGGTACTTTTGGCCATTTATGCATAAAGAAATTCATAAAAGGATGGTGTGATGTCTCCAATGTCAGGCGGACCCATGTTATAGGAAAAATCCTAACATGATCATTGGGCCACCCTCAACAAAAAGCACAAAGGAAGATGGAATCCTCTCAAAGCTGGAATCCTTTCAAAGCTGGGGCATACTCTAGGTTCTCTGACCACGTTAATAAAAAACATGGCGCGAAGGGTAGTAGCAATACTCCCATCGCAAGGTGACCGCCAGCAAAGAAGCAAAGGAGCAATCGCACTTCCATCCAGAAGAATCACCCATACTATGCGACAAATGGATCAAGCAAACAGGCTATCAGCAGCACGAAGCACGCAACAGCGCCGAGGAGCAAATAAAGGACTTCCATGGACTAGGATGAACACGGACAGCTATGCGCAGTCGATATCTAGTCCCATGAGGAGTAACTCAAGAGATAACCAGGATTTCGGACAATATTCTCCCTAAGATGTCGCACCACCAACATGGATCATTTTCTTGGCTATAGACAGCCCCAATAAAGATCGATGTATTCTTTCTTTTTTCAAGTATTTTAGGATTTCCCCTTTTATGTTCTTTGTTTCAACATTGGCAAAAATATGAATAAAACACTACGGTTCCTAGCTAGTTCCGCAGTCCAATTATTTCTTTTTATGTATAAGCGTATTTTTCTTTTATGAAAATAAAATTTGGCCCTCCGGTGTACATGTACAATGATACGTTTCTAGGTGAAATAAGAGGAGCAAGTTTACCCTACTAATTAAACTTGTCACGTAAGAGGGATGCACCCCCAGTGGCGCCGGATCAGGTATCCTTTGTTAGGCAGCTTACTAGAAGACGTTGTAGTAAGTGTAGCATTCCTCATACTCTATGATGGATATGCACAAGACACAGTGTGCACCCCTAATAAACACGTAATTATCTATGACATCGCTTATGGTAGTAGTGGCAGGACCACACGTAATGAACTTTCAACTCACCCATAAGCTCAGAGTTACACTTCACTGAATGTACTCATAAACAGGAACTTACACTTACAATCTCAGGCGTGGGTGAAAAGACCTAGATATATATATATACATATAAAACAAAGTACACATGGTTCAGGGCGCTATGTGCATACAACCGCGCAGGTCGCTATAGACACTAAAAAGTTCTTACTTTACAAATAATGTTAGGAAAGGTACATGGTTACAACAAAAGCACATAGTGCGACAACTGCCTTCTATAGCAGATCGATAGCTGAAAGCGATCTCTTTAATATGTGATGTGATGGGTTCAGCGACACACGATGTTGTGCCCAAGCCTCCTTCATATATTTCAAAACGCGTATTTGATATACATCAATGGAAGGCAGACTAACAGGTACACCATCAGATCGATCAGGGTGCGCCAGACCTAAGCCAATGACATCATTTGCAGTAGAAGACTTATTATTCTTCGCCACACGTTTAGCATGATGCTTTAACTTTTCCTCAAGCGAAACCATCTTTGGTGCACCATCAGCATAGATAAGAACTTTTAATTGGTAGATATCTGACTCGGCCATGCCATGGGGATTTTACTCTAGATCTTCTTCACAATGACTCACCAGAGTGAGTCCTGTCATGATAACGATAATCTGTTGGTCTTGATCCTTTTTAATCACATATATAATGGGTAGCGGAAGATCTTTTAATCTACAGAACGCGGCGTCAAAGCCTTCTTGAGCATAACCAGAGTAAATGGCACTACCCTCCAAAGGTCCTGCCAGTAAGCCATCTTTGAAGGCGCGCTCCGTGGCAAGACTTTGCCCTAATAGTTCGGCAGAAGTGAAAATCTCTTTGATCGCTCTCTTTGGGTTAGGTAACTCCACGACACCTTTGGCAGCTAGCAGAAGACCATGCTTAATTAACCATTAATTCTCAGGGCGGACTGCTGTCAGGTGCGGATATAGCTCCTCATCGAAGTCCGTACTCATACACTTCAGAACTTCTGCCATCTGCCATATCTTGATGACAGTTGGAAACAAAGTTATTACAATTCAAAGTGAGGGCTCTCATACCCTCCTCAAGCTTGGACATGGCCCAGCGATTTTCCTCCTCTTGTCTCGCACGAAGGCGGCGCTCTCGACTTATCGATTCGGATAAAGATGCCTTCTCGTCCTCTACGTACTGAATGTATCCGACATTTATACTGGAAAAAGCGCGCAGACGTGCGAGTTCAACTTTGGCGCACACAAGCTCGTTGTCCTTTTGTTCTGTAACTTGGGTAATTTCCAAATTCAGTTGAGCCAGACACTCAGAAAGATACGTCATCTTCTTTTTCAAATGTAAGGCTAACGTTACCTCCTGTGACACGCCTGTGGCCAACTCTCTCATAATCATTTCATCGGACAGTTTGTTCAGAAGTTGGGCACGTCCGGGAGGGGTTAGATGTTGGTGGAAGTCCTCACATTCGGGTGCGCTATCCAGTGCGCATGAGCGTGTGCACTTCCAGGGAGGAAGGAATTTCCCAGAATTCGACGTGCTAACGTCAGCTTTGGTAACTGCAATACATGGGCTGCACATTTGATATCATGGAAGTTTTAGAAGGGAGATTTTTTATTAACCTTACCAGAAAGTTAAGAGCAGAATTACAATATACCTTGGCACAAGTGTGTTTTCGTGTGGCCCCGAAAGTAAGCCCCATTAAGTAATGTCAGCGCGCGGTCTGGTCAGCCGTGTCCTGCTCCTCTTAGGGAATTGATCTGTTGGGGAGCACGGTAATATTTTGTAGCCAGTGACAGGGATGATATATTCTGTAGGACCGGTGTGCGAGCTATCGTCAAGACCATAGTCTTTCTCACCCAATGGATCCACTTCTTCATATGAAGACTCCATTATGCATGGCATGCTTCGAATGGGAGTAGCATTTAGTGCGACCATCCTCTATGTGCCTCCGTTGGTTGTAGAAGAAGGAAACTCAAGTGATACGGTACGCTAACCAATGCGCCATCCATTAGATAGCTCGAACGGTGTAAAAGGTCGAGGACGCATGGTCACAGCGCACGGGTGCTCGCGCTTCACGAGTTGCGTATAATTTAGCTCTATCAGAATATAGAGGGAATATGAGAACATATGCATCAAATATTTGCATTTTACAGCTTTAGCGAATAAGGAAAGGGATTTTTTACCATGATCAAAGTTGTCAAAGTACTGTGGAAGGTAATTTGCAAGGAGAGTAGCATGATGACTCAGCCCTAATGCGTATAATAGCGCCTCTGGGTATTCCTGTATTGGTATACGGTCGGCATCTATTCTCTGCGCGTCTGCCTCATTATAAGTGCCAGGGATGGGGCGGTCATCTTTCATCATTGTCTCGGGAGTAATAAAATCCTAGTCGAACGGGAATACAACCTTGTCTACCCAGAAAAATTTGTCATTCCATTTTTTCAGAGAATCTATCTTCACCTTATAATATTGCAATTGGCCGGGGCATTTAGCGAAGGATATCCACCCGTTTATCCAGGATGGGCGATAGAAGGCACGGAACAAATTTATGGTTGGATCAATGTTCTTTAGTAAGCAATTTATTTCCAAATTGGAGATCTTCGTTGCACCGATGTAGTGCATCTCTGACAAATGTTTGTTGTAGTAGCTTAGCACGTCGATCAAGAACCTGCTTAGTGGTATGCGGTTGTTGGAAAACTCAAAAAACCTGGTATATACACCAATTTTCCCAGCAGGATAGCTTCTTATGTGTGCTTGCGGATCTGGCACAGTCGGATGGAGGTCTGTAGAAATGTAATATCTGGTGGCAAAAATGGAAAGTTCTTGTTTTGATATACGTGAAGTCACATCGAATAGCTGTGCCACCATTTTTTCCTTCTCCAGGTAATTCAATTAGGTGTTGATTTGAAGATGTTTTTTGCTATGGTGACTATTTCTTGCTTTTTTCAAAATAATTGAAGTTTTTTGAAATGATATGAAGAAGATTGAAGGTCAACAGAACTGCATTTATATCCACTTTGGACACATGGGATCATGCGACATGTGTCCAAGGGTTTAGTTCATCCTACGGTGTTTATTAGTTGGTCCCTCTGACGTGGTTGATGCCTTTCCCAGTTCCCAAAGAGGGTCGGTACTAGTGGTGTATGACGTGGATGCATGTTCGTGGGAACATTTAAAATCATTTCATTTGCTTTGACATTGCGCACGAATTTCTTTTACGCCTACTGGATGCCTACGAAGGGGCCTTAGAGATTAATAGTCTAGTAGCCGCGGTTGGTACCTGCGACCACTAGACTGGAGGGACATGATGACGTATAGTCCCTAGTCGGGGTGGATAGTCCGACTCACGGGTACTACCCGTATCCATCGGGGGTGGATTTATATTTATGTGATGTGCGCGCAGCCCAGGAGGCCCGGTAAGTCGCTGTCGCACATGCGGTTCATTAGTTAACCGTGTCCTCGTCACACTACGACAGGATCAGACAAGAATATAATCTATCTTATGATTATATTCGCCTAAGGAAAGAGGATATACACTTACCTCAGTTATGCGATAAGGATCAATCTATTTTGAGCCATTATCTCTTCATTAAGCCGCAAGAATAGGGAGCCAACCTAGGACTCTCTCGAGTATAAAAGGAACCCCCACGGTTCCACAAAGATACGATATACACAATACCCTAAACCCTAACATATTCAAATCGATTACTTACTCTCACGTTGGAGTCTAATCGTGGGTCACAAACCCACGGTAAGCCAAACGGTGTCTGTTTTTAGTGCGCATGGTTCTCAAATAAGTTTCACTTGGTGCAAGAGTCAGAGTCTACAAGACCCCGAATTAAGCCCAATTCGGGTCAAGCTCGGTCCATCCAACTTTTTATCAACACTTAATTTGGTAGTATATTGAGTGACTTATAGCTTATCAAAAGTCACTAAAGTGGTCATTAGCATCAGCAAAGTGACCACTTGGATTTTTACTTGCATTTGATTAACCAGTGTATGCCATGCTATTTTGTTGATTGATACTGCATATTTGGTTGCTTGTGTTGCTGTTTCAAGTGTTGTTTGCTTATTTGAAAGACTAATAAGCCAACTGGCATATTGGCCTTTTCTTACCAAAACTCAAGCTAAGTTAACCAATTGGTTAGCTTGGTTCACTGGTCTTAACCTTAAGACCTTCACGAAAAAGGCTTAAAACAGGCTTATAACCATCCATGGATCATTTGTGAACAATTTCATAAAGTTTTACTTTTGGTCAAATAAGCCAAATTTGGCTTATAATTCCGTTTAGCTTATTGGTGTGTGCAACAACTTGGATTTTGTAATAGGTGTCATTTTTCTCTCCTTAATATTAATACTAGAAGGTTTCAGCTTATTTGGTTAACCTTTTGCTAAAAAACTAGCTTATTCTTAGTTTTTAGCTAGCTTATTGGTTCCTACAGCTTATTTCACTGCACTTTTTGGGATTTTTCTTGTTGATTATTCTTAGTTAATATATTTGTGAGATTTTGTAGAAAGAAACAGCTTTTGAAACCCCCGAGAACTCAACCCCGACTATTTTGTCGTTTTGTGAAAAAGTTCTTTTCAAATTTTGAGCTTATTACTTGGTATTTTTCAAGATTTCTTTTTGCATATAAGCTTAAAAACTCATAAGAAGGTTGTGTGTTCAAGCAGAGCTTATGGCATTAGCTTATAGCTTAATGGCATTTGCTTATAGCTTAATGGCCTTATTGGCCCATTAAGAATTAGCTTATTGACTTATAAGTTGTGATAAGCTCACTTTCAGCTTTTGGGCCTTTAAATTTTTGTGCTTAAAATCAAACTTTGAGTTAGACTGGGCTTTTTTAGAGCTTTTTGTGGACTTTTCTTTTTGGGCTAAAAGGCCCATTAGTTTTGGACTGTTTTTTATTTTAGCCCATTCGGGGGCCCAATAGGGGTATTTTTGTAATTTCAAGTTCATTTCTGTTTTAGTTATATAAAAATACACTAGTTTGCATGTTTTTAGAATTTTTTATAAATTTTAGATTTTTAATATTATTTTAATATTTTATTTTAATTCAAAATTGTTTTTAATTAGTTTTAATAGGTTTAAAAATTTGGAAAAATACTTTTTAGCTTTATTAAAATACTTTTGAGGTTTACAAGTTGAAAAATCTTAGTTTGGACTTTTGTTAATTTATTTGATTTTTAGGGCTTTAATTAGCATTTAAAAATTAAATATTAATTAATTTAAAAAGTTTCAAGAAGTTTTGATCATTTGTAAACCTTAGTCATATTTTAAGAATTATTTGTGATTTTTTGGGAGTTTTTAGGATAAGTTTAAATTTTTGCCCCGTTTTACGTGAAAACGCGTTTTTCGTCTTAGTTTAATTTTATCGTAATCCGTCATCTTCTTTCCCCTTTTCTCTCATATTAATCAAGAACAACGAATTTATCACACACAATTAACCTCCTTGGGAAACAAACTTTACTTTTGGTCATTAGTGGTTGATTTTCTTAAATCGATCATTTAATACTTACTGCTTATACGTTTTTTTTCCTAAAAGACGTATTTATACCACAATCATTTTGGCGCCGCTGCCGAGGAGGTGTGTTGTGATTAAATTTGGAAATTTTTGTTTTTAATACATAACCAAAAATAGTATTTGTATGATTAGAACTCTAATCATACGTATTATTGTTTTTCGGTTTCTTTGTGAATATTGTTACTATATTGTATACGTATCATAATAAATACAATCTATCTCCAAATACGCGAGAAATCGCACCTCATTAGCAAGCGTTCCGGTTGTTAGTGAGTGTATCGAATTCAAACAACAAAAAGGGCAAAATAGATAAATACTTTTTAGAAGCTTAAACTCGATAAGCGCAAACTATAAGGTGGGTATAAGGTGGTTGTATTTCACGACCTAAAGGAAAAAGGCTCTTAAGTGCTTCGCGCCGCCTCGTTTCCTCCGCTTGCTTATGCGTACTTAGAAAGTGGGGGCTAATTAAGGGTTTGCCAACCAAAGTATTATCTACGTATCATATATATTTGCTTGGTTTTGAATTATTGAACCCTCTTAAACGTTTTGGTGTTCCACCAACGTTTTAAAGTCATCGAAAGCTTTGAGTTCACGTGATCGTTTTTCATTTCTTGAGGCTTCTCTAATCATAAGGTTTGATTTGAGGAGAGAGTTTTGTAGATTTTTATCTACGAATACACAAGAAAATCCAAAAAAAATTAAAAACAATCAAAAACACAAATTAATTGAAAATTCACAAAACCCCCAAAAAAGAATCTTCTTTGCTCATCCCACGTTTATGCTAACTCGTTCTTAAGCAAAACATGCACAAAAATGTCGAAACCAAAAGGAAGGAAACCAAGATCCTCCAATTGAAGAAGAAACTCCAATTATCGAACCCGTTGTAGAACCAATAGTCACCATGGCTAATCGTACTATGATGGAGTTGCTTCAAGCACACACCGAGGGTTTTGGAGAAGCGATTGTGATTCCCGCTATCCTTGTGGAGAATATTGAGATAAAGACGGGTTTAATGTCGATGCTACAAGCTAACAAGTTTCGCAGATATGAGAAAGACAACCCTCATTATCACATACGGAATTTTAACCGTCTCACCGCCACTAGCAAGTTTAAGGATGTTCCACACGACGCTATTAAGATAATGTTGTTTCCATACTCTTTAGATGGACCCGCCAAAATTTGGCTCGAGAAAGAACCACCAAATTCGATATTGACGTGGAACGATCTCGTGTCTAAATTTGTGAACCAATTTTTCCCGCCATCAAATACTACACATTTAAAAAACGAGATTTCAAGATTTACACAACGACCTAATGAAAGTTTTTCAATGGCATGGGAACGATTTAAGGAAATGTTGCATGAATTTCCACACCATGATTTTTCGGAACTGCATCAGATTGATACGTTTTATAATGGACTTACTGATCATGAGAGGGATTATCTCAATTCCTCCGCGGGTGGTAATTTTTTGTGCAAAACGACTAATGAGGCTTTAACAATCATCGAGAACCTATCTAAGGTTTATAACCCTCGTAACACACCAAGTGTTGCCACTATGGGTTCATCATCATTGTCTCGTGATATGCATGTTTTGCAAGATGAAACTAATGAGGAGAATAGATTTTTCGATAGATTTTCGTCTCTTATGAGTCATTGGAAAGCACAAGATGCTTTAGGCTCCGCTTCGGTTTAAGCGGTTGAGAAAAGTTGTATATCTTGTGGTGGAGCTCATGATTTTTCCGAGTGCATTACCGCCGGTGGTAAAACTTCGAGTGCTTATGTAGCAACGGGAACTTATAACCAAAACGGCCAAGGTTCCCGCCCAAATCAAGTTCCACAAAATCAAAATGCTAACAACTATGAAAACAACAATCAAAGTGGTAATTATAAAGGAAACCAACATAATTACAACAAAGGTAATTATGGGAACAATGGGCAAGTGCAAAACCAAAATCAAAACCATGATTTTCGAAACACAAATAAAGGTTTACAAAATACAAAAGATCTTCCAAGTGAATTTTTGAATTATGCAAAGGCAAATGATGATAGATTTGATAACATACAAAGGAAGATAATTAGCCTAAGATCCGAGTTGAAAAATGAGTTAAAAAACGAGCTTGCAAATGAACATATGACTCATGCTAATAAAATGGAAAGTAATGGGAAAAGGCTACAACAAAACCAACAAAAAAATGGAACAAGGCCAACATGAAATCAAGCAAGAGATGCTTAAAGCGGATAAAAGGCAATCAAAATTTGAAGATAAAATGGCTAGTATGTTTGAGGCTATAATGTGTGAACCCTCTTCTTTGGGTGGACTTCCTAGTGATACCATTGCAGACCCGAAAGGAGAAATGAAGGTCATTACTACACGAAGTGGTAAGATTTTCAAAGAGCCAATCTCTTGTCCAAGTAATTCTAAGGAGAAGGAAATCGAGAAAGAACCCGATGCGATGGTCGAAAAGGAGCATATCACAAGCCCACGAAGTACCACTCAAACCACACCTACGGTCGAACCTATACGAATCATGGAACCCGAGATTCCAAGGTCGTTGCCTACGCCCCAACCCACACCACCCTTACCTTTCCCATCGAGATGAAACAAGGAAAAATTGCATGATCGTAACAATTAACAAATCGAGCTTTTTATTAAAATGTTTCGTAAGGTTTATTTCGACATATGTTTAGCCGACGAGTTGTTGTATATGCCTAGTTTTGCCTCCACTTTTAAAAGTATGATGAGTGACAAGGAGAAGATTTTAAAGTTATCTAGTTGTTTTTCGGTTTTTCTTAACTGAATACCAGAAAAAGTTGGTGATCCCGGCAAGTTTCTCATTCCATGTGATATTCAAGAGATGGAAGGACGCCTCGCCTTGTCCGATCTTGGCGCGAGCATTAATTTGATGCCTTATTCCATGTGGAAATCGCTATCACTTCCGTATCTTACTCCTTCGAATATGTCTATCGAGATGGCCGCTAATTCTACGATTCTCGCATGTGGAGTGGCCGAAGACGTTTTTGTTAAAGTTGGGAAGTTATACAACCCCATTGATTTTATCGTGGTAGACATTCCCATGGATCCTCAAGTTCCTCTAATTTTAGGTCGTCCATTTTTAGATACCTCGAAATCGATCATTGATGTGCATGCTAGAAAAATTACTTTGCGACTCAACGAGGAGGAACTTGCTATAAACGCTACTCAAAACTCTACACCTTCTCATGTTCATGCAATCGCTACCATCAACCACATTGACTTAGTCGATGTAGTTTGCGATGAATTTTCACAAGAAGTGTTAGGTTTTTCCGATAGCTCGACTAGTGGCAATCCCACTATTATGGATCTAATGCTTGCTAATTCTACTCCAAATTTCACTCCATCCTAAGGAGGTGATTTGTTTTGAATAAAATAGACAATGAATATGAGGTGACTATTAGTGAGGAAATTGTCAATCGAATTCCACCATTTTTCCGCCGATGGAAATTATGAGTGTTGAGCAAAAATCTTCAATCGAGGATCCACCAATCCTTGAATTGAAAGATCTTCCACCTCACCTAGAGTACGCATTCTTGGAAGGTGATGACAAGTTGCCGGTTATTATTTCGAAAGATATTTCGAATGATGAAAAAACCGCACTTTTGACAATCCTAAAAGCTCACAAAGGGGCAATTGCGTGGAAAATTTCCGACATTAAGGGTATCGACCCAAAACTTTATACTCACAAGATTTTAATGGAGGAGGACTACAAACCCGCAATTCAATGTCAAAGAAGGGTAAACCCCAAAAATCACGATGTCATCAAATAGGAAATCTTAAAACTTCTTGACGCCGGAATGATTTACCCCATATCCGATAGCCCATGGGTGAGCCCAATCCATTGTGTCCCTAAAAAGGTAGGAATGATCGTTGTGCCTAATGATGACAATGAGTTAATTCCCACTCGTGTTGTGACCGGTTGGAGGGTGTGTATTGACTACCGAAAGTTAAATGACGCCACTCGTAAAGACTATTTTCCCTTGCCCTTCATGGATCTAATGTTGGATCGACTTGCGGGAAACGACTTCTATTGCTTTTTAGATGGTTTTTTCGGGTACTTTCAAATCCCTATCGACCGTCGTGATCAAGAGAAAACTACGTTTACGTGTCCATATGGAACATTTTCTTATCGTAGAATGCCGTTCGGACTTTGTAATGCATCGGGAACATTTCAAAAGTGCATGATGGCTATTTTTCATGATATGATCGAGAAGTCGATGGAAGTCTTCATGGATGACTTTTCGGTGTTTAGTGATTCATTCGCGCTGTGCTTAAACAACTTGGAAAATGTTAAAACGTTGTGAAGAAACCAACCTTGTGCTTAATTAGGAAAAATGTCATTTTATATGTAAACAAGGGATCGTCTTAGGGCACAAGGTCTCGAAAGCGGGGATTGAGGTAGATAAAGCTAAGATAGACGTCATCACCAAATTACCTCATCCCAAAACCGTTAAGGGAGTTAGGAGTTTCCTAGGCCACACTGGCTTTTATTGTCGATTCATCAAAGACTTTTCAAAAGTATCTCGACCTATGACACACCTTCTTAAGAAAGATGATCCTTTCATCTTCAATGAGGATTGTGTTCGAGCTTTATAAACTCTTAAGAGGAAACTTACCGAAGCTCCCATTCTTGTTGCTCCTATTAGGAATTACCCTTTTGAATCATGTGCTATGCAAGTGATTATGAAATTGAGGCCATTTTAGGGCAACGTCATGAAAAACACTTCCGACCTATCCACTATGCTCGTAAGACGATGACCTAAGCTCAAATTAAATATACCACAACGGAAAAAGAATTACTTTCCGTGGTGTATGCTTTTGAGAAATTCCGACCTTATCTCGTCTTAACAAAAAGCATTGTGTATACGGATCATTCGGCTATCAAGTACCTCTTTTCTAAGCTTGATGCAAAGCCGAGATTTCTCCGTTGGATTCTCCTCCTACAAGAATTTGATGTCAACATACTTGACAAAAAAGGAGCCGAGAATCTAGCTGCCGATCATCTCTCTCGTTTAGAAGATCCTCACAAGAATGAGTTCGAGAACAAGGAAATTACCAAAACATTTCCTCTCAAGACTCTTGGTGTGGTGAATTCTAAGGACGACACCCCATGGTTTGCCGACATTGCAAATTACCATGCGGGCAATTTCATAATCAATGGTATGACGACACAACAAAAACGAAAATTCTTTCGTGACGTCAAGTTCTATTTTTGGGACGACCTTTATCTCTTTTGGGTTTGTGCGGATCAACTCGTTCGACGTTGTGTATTTGGCACCGAAGCTACTAATATCCTTAGAGCTTCTCACGAGAGACCCACGGGTGTTCACCACGGTGCTAATCTCACGGCTAATAAAGTGTTCGATGCCGGATTCTTTTGGCCTACGATCTATCATGATGCACATGCACTTATTAAGTCGTGTGATTCTTTCCAACGTCAAGGAAAATCCTCTCAAAAAGATGAAATGCCACAAAACATAATTCAAGTTTGTGAGATTTTCGACGTTTGGGGGATTGACTTTATGGGGTCGTTCCCATCATCTCATGGAAACAAGTATATCCTCGTCGCCGTCGACTACCTATCTAAGTGGGTGGAAGCTAAAGCTTTACCTACTAATGATGCTCGTGTGGTAGTTAAGTTCTTGAAGCAATTATTCTCTCGGTTTGGAACCCCTCGTGCTATTATAAGCGATCGTGGAACCCATTTTTGTAATGACCAATTCGAAAAGGTTCTAAAGAATATAGGGTTACACATCGTCCTTATACGGCTTATCACCCACAAACGAGTGGGCAAGTCGAGGCTTCAAACCGAGCTTTGAAGAGGATTTTGCAGAGGTCTATTGGAGAAAATCGTGCATCGTGGTCCGACAAACTCGATGATGCTTTATGGGCCTTTCTCACCGCTTATAAGACCCCAATCGGGTGCACTCCTTATAAGTTGGTGTATGGGAAGAATTGCCATTTGCCAATTGAATTAGAACATAAGGCATATTGCCTAAAGCATGCAAACTTTGACTTAAAGACCACAGGAGGTAACCGGAAAATACAACCTAATGAATTGGATGACTTAAGAGATAATGGTTATGAAAATTCATAAGAACCTCGAAACTATGAATGTTGATTTTGATGATCTGACAACAATGGCTTATGAGCAAAGCAGCTCTGAACCCGCACTTCATGAAATGGGACCCAGTAACATTAGTTCTGGTCTTGTCCCAAACAACCCTACTTCATCATCATTTACACCACCTTCTAGGAATGAATAGGAGACGTTGTTTCAGTCGTTCTTTGATGAATTCTTTACTCCTCCAAGTATTATTGCTCCAGAACCTGAGGTAATAGCTCCGGTTACCTAAGTTGTCCCTCGAGCAACCGAAGCACAATCGGATACGTCTGCACCTACAATTGGTCAAGACATACCTTCAACGTGTAATTCTCAACCAACACATGTTTCAACTACCCATGTCACGCCTATTGATGATGAAGAGGATGATGATGATCACGACTTGGAATTCGCTCAAATGCGTGAACTTCCATTCTTTGGTGTACCAATTCCCGACTCTAATCAAGCCGGGTCGTCCACCTCAGAGGAAGCTCCTACTACGGTTTACTCCAATCCACGAATTCGTAAACATGACAGCAAGTGGACAAAGGATCATCCTATAGATTCTATTATTGTTGACCCTAATCTTCCGGTATCCACACGAAGTCAGTTACAAGAAAGTGCAATGTTTTGTCATTTTGATGCTTTTCTCAGTGAAGTTGAACCTAAGACATGGCAACAAGCTTTTACCCAATCCTGTTGGATAAAAGCTATGCAAGAAGAACTTAATGAAGTTATACGTCTTGATGTATGGGAACTTGTCCCATACTCGGATCAAGTGCAGTTACTCACTTTGAAATGGGTTTACAAGGTGAAACTCGACGAGTTAGGCGGAATATTAAAGAACAAAGCTCGACTAGTAGCTCGTGGATACAAGCAATTATTGGGCATCGATTTTATGGAATCCTTTGCACTCGTTGCCCGTCTGGAAGCAATTAGACTATTCCTCGCTTATGCAGCCCACATGAATATGATCGTCTATCATATGGATGTGAAGACGACATTTCTTAATGGTGAATTCAAGGAAGAGATCTATGTTCAACAGCCAGATGGTTTTGTGAATCCTAAATATCCTAATCATGTGTACAAGCTTAAGAAGGCTCTCTATGGGTTGAAGCAAGCTCCACGCGCATGGTATGATCTATTTTCACGATTCCTCATTACACAAGGCTTCGCTAAAAGCAAGGTGGATCCCACGATGTTCATTCAGAAACGAGGTAAAGACATGATTATGGTACAAGTTTAAGATGTCAATGATGGGAAAGGTATCATTCTTCTTAGGACTTCAGATATCTCAGAGTCCTAGAGGCATCTTTATTAATCAATCGAAGTATGCCCTTGAATCTCTTAAGAATTATAAGATGGAATCTTGCGACCCCGTGGATACTCCAATGGTGGAACGAACTAAGCTTGATGCAGATCCACATGAAGTTGCCGTTGATCTGACACTTTATCATGGCATGATCGGTAACCTTCTATATATCACAGCTAGTCGACCTGATCTTCAGTTTGCTATCTGTATGTGTGCTCGGTATCAAACTCGGCCTACTGAGTTACACTTAGCTACTGTTAAACGGATCTTTCGATATCTTAAAGGAACCATTAATCGGGGAATTTGGTATTCTAAGGATTCTTCGATTGCACTTATGGCATATGCAGATGCGGATCATGCGGGTTGTCAAGATACAAGGCGTAGCACGAGTGGAACTTTGCAACTACTAGGAGATCGACTAATCAGTTGGGCATCGAAAAGGCAGAAAAGTGCTACAATTTCAAGTACGGAAGCAGAATACACAGCTGTCCAGTTGTTGTGCTCAAATTCTTTGGATGAGATCGCAATTAACCGACTATGGTCTAGGTTTCAACAAAATTCCGATGTACTGTGACAACAAAAGTGCAATTGCCTTATGCTGCAACAATGTTCAGTTTCTCGGTCGAAGCATATTGACATTCGCTACCACTTTATCAAGGAGAAAGTGGAAAATAGAGTGATCGAGCTTTACTTTGTCCGATCTGAGTATCAATTGGCAGATATTTTCACGATGGCTTTAGATCGCGCTCGAATGGAATTTTTGGCCGACAAGCTAGGTTTGAGAACATTCTCGCCCGAGACTCTTAAGGAACTGGCATATGAAGCGAAAGAATAGTGGTGGTAAACTATTCTTTGTATCCTTAGTGATAATCTGTATATATTGTTTATATTTTTATCCACAAAAGCAAAATACAAAAATATAAAACCATATAAAAACCATAAAAATTGAAAAATTCATAAAAATCCAAAAATATTTTTACTTTATTTTTCAAAGGCATGTGTTTTGGTACGATAATATTTACGGCCTTAGAAATGTTGATTAATATTGACACGGCGCCATAAATAGAGTTCGTACAAAAGTTGTAAATATTTCATAAAACATGCCTATATGGCTTGTTGTTATTTCGGACCGCAACCCGTTTTTCGCATTAAAGTCAAGTATTTCTTATGAAAGCTTTGGCTCTCAACGGGAATTAATTTTCTCGGGCAAGATTTACTTTAAAACCTTGTAAGGGATCAAGTTTACTTTATAACTTGGTCTAACACAAATCTATGTACGCTTCAGTGCATTTATTTGTTAAAACAAGAGAAGTCTTGTTTTTATGAAGTTATCATCTCTACAACCATAGCTATCTACATTTGGTATCCACATACTCGACGATGCGACTACTCAAACGACGACTACAGCTCTTTCAATAGAACACTGGTTAACAATTGAGGGGGAGCAATTTTCAAGCATTCAGAATCTTCGATTTTGAAACTGCCAAGCTCACTAATTGGTGTCAAGACAACTATACCAATCGTACATGTGGTGTCAAGAGATGACTTCAGACGTGACGAGGCGACCAACATTTGCCGACAAGAACCATGTGAACTTATCATATGATGTTCTCATCAATCAGGTCCAACCTTGTCAATTTATTCTAATATGGTGAAATATGTGATCATGTTACAAATCGGTATCATTTCTCACAAGTTGGTCTCATGAAGATTAAAAGGACTTGCATTTTTCTTCCCAAAACCTTTGTTAAAACTTCATTAAATCAATAGATATTAAAAACATCGATTGGGTTAATATTTTTAATATGGGGGAGAAAATGTGATTTAATATGGGAAATTATCACAAATGGTTTGACTTAACGTGATGGCTCATCCCGACATGTGCGAAATGTTTTCGAATATCGTGGCATATGTTAAGGGGGATCAAAGTGGATATGCTATATCAAAATGGATTTCATGGTGACATATACTTACCCTAAACCTATTTATTTCACGACGATGAAGATTGTGGTGACAAAAGAATGGTAGGATAGGTTAACTCTAATGACTCTTCCAAAATCGGAGGAATCTTCCCAAGGAAATTCCATAGCTATAAATAGTAGTCCTTAGGAAAGATGGGGAAAGATTGTGAACGTAGCTGAATGCCGACCAAGTACTTAAGTTAGCACTGGAACAATCACAACAAGGTGCTAGTTATGACGTATTGGTAAGCATTGAAGGGGTTGAAGAATGAGAAAGAATTATAAAGATAAAGGGTCTAAAGAAAGAAGCCCTGCTTACAACCTTAGGCAGAAACCGGGTAAACACATATGCTATTGAGATCATTTTAATGATGCTCGATATTGAAGATAGACATCATGGACCCAGTGATGCATTGCACAACCCATCCCAGCTAACTCAGATATCTCTTAAAAGGTATTTATTTTATTCACACAGAGACAACACATTATCTATTGATTTATTCACTCTGAATAAATTGGTATTGAAATGGTGACACTCTTCTCCAGCCTCCGATCACTAAAATCCAAAATGCACGATCGAGTTTAGAGCCATTTTAGATCATCAAATATCTCATTAGGACACATTTCCATATTTCCTTGCTTCTTCACACTCTGTGAAAAGTCTAGAAAGATATTAAGAGTCCTACGCAAAATCTTCAAGATCTTTCCTGAACATCCGAGCAATACGAAAGTATTTACAATGAAGATGGAAATCCTTCTACAGCGAATATCAAAAAGCTCATGGTGGGTGACTTGTGCGATTCTTTACGAATCAAGCTTGTGATAACTTGAAAGCAACAGTTGTTTAATTATTAACTAAATTTAAACATGTTCCAGGCCTCTACGCAATATCTTAGTGATCTTGCCAGAACACTCAGAGTGACACTCTATAGTGTTCACAGTGGTGAGCGGAAATCCTTCTAGTGTTAACCTTAAACAGCACTTGGTAGGTAACTTGCAAGAATCAATATGAACCAAGCTCGTGACAACTGGAAAGCAACGACGGTGCGATTCTTTAATGAATCAAACTTGTTCCAGGAATCGGAATTGACGACTTCAATCATGGGTATAATTTTATCCAAATGATTCAGTCTTTACGTTCGCAGTCAGCTTTGGATGGTCGAGTAAAGAGAAAGGATTTACCCGCGAAATCTTGTCAAGGAGATTTTTAATTAAATCTACCTGCCACAAGTACGATATTTTATATCGTCCAACGGTCTTCACCGACCAGAGGTAAAATGCTACCGAATTAGAATGAAATGTTCAAAGCCATTTTGTTCGTGTCTACTCATGTTGCGGCATTTGAAGACGGTGGTGTTGCGGAATCTGAGAAGAAGTCCTCCTCGCATGCTTATACTTTATGCACTTAATACTTCATCTAATTCTAGAAAGCCTAAAAGTCAAGTCTTCCGCTGTATCGAACTCTGGAGCTTTCAAGAATTATGAAGGTATAAGTATGTGGGACATGTGGTCACGAGGAGGCCAAAATCACAAGTGATGGATGCACAAGATCAAGGCAAGAGATTAATGTTAAAGATTGATATCAAAGATCACATCAGCATGTTTACTAGAGAAGAAAAAGAAAAGAAAGATGAAGACTACGAGCTCAAGACAAGCATAGTATGCTAGGTTTATTTTATTATTGTAACTTAGGTAACGCCCTTCTTTGGAGTGACCTCCCTTAGGGGGAGATTGTTGGAAATGTGTTTTACGTATTACAAAGGATCGGTCACTCCAACAATAGTCTAAGTAATAGCTCGTAGTTTAGTTTTACTAATATTAAGCAAACAAGGCTAAGCCAAGCCTACAACTTGTGTAGGCCAGCCCAACTTGTAAGCCCAAGCCCATCTTATAGGTTTGGGTATATAAACCCTCTCCTTAGATGGAGAGGGTGTGGTTTCATTCATTTTTACACATAGTTATTCACTTTCTCTCTCTAGAAGTGTGTGTGAAATCATCTATCTTTCTATCTCTTTCTCTCTCTAAACATAAGCTATATTTACAATATCTTACATCATTGATTTCTAAGGAAAAGACTAAAAACTTTCATGATTCAAAGATTAAAAACCGGGTTTTTAACATTGGTGATCAAGTGTTACTTTTTAACTCTCGTTTAAAGATATTTTCCTAAAAATTGAAATCCCGTTGGGCGGGTCCATTCACCGTAACACAAGTTTTTCCTTATAGGACCATCGAGCTAGCTCAAAATGATGGACCTAATTTCAAGGTGAATGGACATAGGATTAAGCACTACTTTGGTGGGGAAATCTCTTCTTTAGACGACCTCGACCAAGTCACCTTCCCCAATGATAATTAGCATTGAGGGATCGAGTCGAGCTCATGACTCGGTAATAAAAAACGAGGTGCTTCGTGGGGGGAAATCCCATACTTATCCATGTACATATTATCGCTTTCTAATGTAGTTAATATGAGGGGCTTTGTGCCCTTCCAACTCGTTGTCTCGTGGTTGTTTGTGAATATGTTATCTAGTTAATCATCATCACCACGATTGAAGCCTCTCGTGTTCGTTTACGTGAGCCTCAAATCGTTTGCTTGAAGAAGTTTTCACGAGTCCACGACATATCCTTATTTGTTCTAACAATAATCTATTAGCATAATTCATAAACGGCTTTAGATTGATTGTTGATCACCTTTTCCATGCTAGATCCTAAGCATTCGACTCTTCGTCCTTAGTATGAGGGTGCTCCACCTTTAGACTCAAAACATTGAGGACAATGTTTACTTTTAGTATGGGGTGAATAGATACTTGCCTTGCTTACGCCCTCATGCTTTCCAAAGTTCATCGTTTTGTTTATGTTTTGTTGCAAATAAGGCTAAAAATGGCCAAATTTTAAATTTTTTCTTAGTTTTCATAAGTCTTTTCTAGACATGAATGTATATTTTCCGTTGGGTAGAATAAGAGTTAATTTTTGACTTGATAGGAAAACCGGAGCCCTTTACATTCCTTATCCCGCTTGAATCATTTTTTTCTAGACTTTTATATAGGGAACTTTAAAACACGAAAGTCTTAACTCGAAAGGGATTAAGAACAAGAACTTTTTGCAAGTGCCTATAATTGATCCTAGAAAGTCATCTGTCAAAGGAACTTTAATACGGAAATTCTAAACTTATCTAATTCTAAGAAATTGCAAAGCTAATCCAAATTTAGCCTAATTATGACTTACATGGCTAAGTATTCACGAGTCTCTTTAACTAGAGGTCTTTATATAGTGAATAACGAGAAGCGATATAGTTAGACAAGTGATCATGCTAAACGTAGAACATGAAAATGTTCTTTCAAAAACTCATGTGTTTAAATTGTGGCTTTTTCTCCCATAAGATCAATGCATTAGGACAAATAAATTGCAATAAATAAAGGACATACGGTTTATAAGGTATTTAGCTTCTAGAACAAGATCGTTTAAAAGTTAATTATGATTACATAAAGTACATTTTCAAAACATAACTTATCAAAACGGGATGTGAAGATTGATGAATCCAAAAAGGCCCTTACAAGGCATGAGGATTACCTTTTGTTGCTAAATCCAAAAAGATGTGAAGTTCACGAATCCAAAATCCAAAATGAAGGATGAAGACACACGACGAAAAGCAAAATACTCCAATGAGGTTGCGGAAAAGTCTATGAATCCAAAAAGGCCGTTATAAGGCATGAGGAAGAATTCATGAATCCAAGTCTGAAAAAGAGGCGGATCGTTGCATAATCTAAGTCCCAAAATGAGGAAGAAAGACAAGTGAATGAAGTCGTGGTCAAAGACGAAACATCTCTAAATCAAGAAGAAGATGTATGACATAAATGAAGAGAAGACCATAACTAAGATCATCTCTCAAGATGAAGTGCGGTACACATATCGGTCCGGGAAACGTCCCACGTCGTGATCAAAGTTATGTGGAGAAATGGACTTAATATAATTATAAGAAGCGTTTTAAAAGATCGTGTCCTCTAGCTACTTATTGAATAGACCGTGTCAACTTTATTTTTGGCTTAATAAATATTAAAATAAGTCAATATGAATCCTTGTGATCCATGACAAATAGTTAAAAAATCTAGATATCTCATAATAATTAGGATTGCGGGGAGAAAATGTATTACACAATTTGAATGCATGAGTAGTGTTGGTATTGTGACTTGTACCAACAATGATCTCGTTTTTGCACTTAGCATGGAATGTATGACAATCAAGGATGACTCTATAAAACATTAACTTGTTTTTATTCTTTGAACCTAAGAGTCACGTTCTTGTGATGAAAATCATACATAATGTCTCTAACACCTTAGTAGTAGTTTATTAAATTTACGTTTCAATAAAGGTTAATAAAAGTGAAATTTGGAGATGTTTATATACTTTATTCTAGCATTGCGTGAGAGCAAGGCAATGATTTAGTATGGGGGAGTGATGAGACTGTATTTATACATGGTCTCACCGTTCTTTTTGGGCATTAAATGCTAACAAATGTCGTAAAATACTGTAAAATATACTTGTGTTTGTTGTTTGTGTGTTTTAGGTACGGATATCGTGAAAAAGACAAAAGATCACAAGAAGCAAGCAAAAACGAACACGAGAAACGAAGCCACACAATGAACCGGGCCCAAGTTATAAATTTCCAAAAAAAGTCCTTGAAGAATTAAAGATGTACAAGAAAGGTCTTTCAACTTTAAAGAAATGACACTTTATACCCTTGTAAAACTCATAATTACAAGTTCGGTCCCTAAAGTATGTCAATTGTACAAGAAAGACCCTTGAAAATCAAGAATATTACACATCTAGTCCTTATTCCATGATTAAAAGTACAAAAGGACTAAAAGTGTAATTAAGCCTAAGTTAAAAAAAAAGCCCTAAATCCCTTTCGCAAAACTTTTCGTGGCCAGAGTATGAAAAGTACAACTTATTTAACAAAGGAATTCGAGTTTAAGGGCTGCAAAAACTTGTTATACATACTTCGCCAAAAACCAAGGACCAAAGATGGACAATGAAACATTCAAACCAAAAAACGCGTCAAACAACTTCCCTTCCCCTAATTTCAGGTCTAAGGGACCACTATTCATGTTCTTCACCGCCCGGAATTACTTTTACCAAAAGAAAGTGTTAATCCAAATTACCCACACCCAAAAATAATTCACCATCACACGCTTACATCCCACACTTCAAATCACCGACCCCATCACCCATGGACCTCACCCAAGCCTCCCCTGCACCAATAAATACTCGACTTAGCCTCCAAGTAGTCCAACGTGTCCAAATCAAGGGCTCACAACAACTACTTGCTTCCTACGTTCAAGATAAAGGGTCTAGATCATATTTGGACATCTCACACACCTCAAATGCATCCAAGCACTTCAAAGGCAAAACTGGGATTTTCTAGCTAGGGTTTCTTGTATTTCATCTTTTGTAATTGTCATAGGACTAGTGTAATTCCATTCAATGAAATAAAAGTTTCGTATTTTGCTTGTGCATCTATAATTCCTTTGTATTTCATTGAAGTTGGTATAGTATTGCTAGAATCTGAGTTCCACAATCATTGTTAACTTGTTTTCAAAGTTTGGTTGATAAACGTTATGATTTGGTTAAGTTTTGAAGTTTTCAAAAAGGTTTCAAAGAGGTTTCTGTTTTGATTATTTTTATGTACTAACCTTATTCCAAAGGCTATAAGCTCTCATAAGCTTGTTCACAGCAAGCTTGTGGAGGTTTATCAACCTTTGGTTTAGTTGTGTGTTGCTTGTGTTGAAGAAAACACACCCTTGGTTCAACTGTTGAACCATTCATCAAGGGTTTGTGTTCACTCCTTGGTTCAAGAACCTTGGTCTTGTTCTAGTTGTTGAAAAAGGTCCAAGGAGCATAGCAGACTCTCCCTAGGAAGCAAAGGGAGAGAGGTGCACTCCTTCTCACTTTCTCTTTTATAAATTTTGTCAAAAATATGTCATATGCATGTGGCTATGTGCTTTTGTGTTCTAGTGTTTGTGGTATTGTTTTTATTGTTTGCATCTATTTATTGTCACCTAGTAGAAGTATTTGAAGCATAAAAACCATAGGTTGTATTTAAAAATAACAATTCAATTGAAAAAGTACTAAAACAAGGTTGTTTGGGAAATTTGGGATCAAAAGGCCTTGTGGCCTTGTGCCCTTGGTTCTTAGGGTTTAAAATCTCTTGTCACTTGTATTTAAGTAAGTTTTAATAGCTGGTTAAGTTTCACAAGGTGTAGAAAAGTAGTTTGCAAGTTTACATAAAATCAGTTCTAAGTGTTCATCATTTGGTCAATCATATCAGCAGGCATAACTTTTTTGTTTGTTTGAATTGGAAGCTGAAACTTGGTGTGCTTATAGTCCTTGTTGGTGTTTATATGTGCATTCCTTGGTTGCTTAATTTGGTAGCTTATTGAGTGACTTATAGCTTATCAAAAGTTACTAAAGTGGTCATTTGCATCAGCAAAGTGACCACTTGGATATTTACTTGCATTTAGGGATGAGCACGGTACCGGTCCCGTCCCGAACCCGTCCCGAATTAGTGGTACCGATTATTTCCCGAGCATAAAATTATGGTACCGGTACCGTACCGAACGGGATTCGGGTATCGGTACCGGTACGGGAATCGGTACCGGTACCGGGAAATCGGGATTTTCCCGTTCTTTTTCGGGAATTTCCCGATTTGGTACCGG
Organism: Glebionis coronaria; assembly: GCA_025667525.1. Taxonomy (NCBI): domain Eukaryota; kingdom Viridiplantae; phylum Streptophyta; class Magnoliopsida; order Asterales; family Asteraceae; genus Glebionis; species Glebionis coronaria. The sequence goes on from CM046875.1 coordinate 423,792,101, forward strand.
TCCCGTCCCGAATTAGTGGTCCCGAATTTTTTTTCACCTTATTTCGTAGTCCCGGTACCGTACCGAACGGGATTCGGGTATCGGGAATCGGTACGGTTCCGGGAACGGTTCGGGTCCAATTCGGGATTCGGGTCCAAATGCTCATCCCTACTTGCATTTGATTAACCAGTGTATGACATGCTATTTTGTTGATTGATATTGCATATTTGGCTGCTTAAGTTGCTGTTTTAAAATTTTGTTTGCTTATTTGACAGACTGATAAGCCAACTGGCTTATTGACCTTTTCTTGCCAAAACTAAAGCTAAGTTAACCAACTGGTTAGCTTGGTTCACTGGTCTTAACCTTAAGACCTTCACCAAAAAGGCTTAAAACAAGCTTATAACCATCCCTGGATCATTTGTGAACAATTTCATAAAGTTTGACTTTTGTTCAAATAATCCAAATTTGGCTTATAATTCTGTTTAGCTTATTGGTGTGTGCAACAACTTGAATTTTGTAGTAGGTGTCATTTTTCTCAGCTTAATATTAATACTGGAAGGTTTTCGCTCATTTGGTTAAGCTTTTGCTAGAAAACTAGCTTATTCTTATTTTTCAACTAGCTTATTGGTTCCTACAGCTTACTTCACCAGACTTTTTGGGACTTCCTTTGTTGATTATTCTTGGTTAAGCTATTTGTGAGATTTTTCAAAAAGAATCAGCTTTTGAAACCCCCTAGAACACAAACCCGACTATTTTGTCATTTTGTGAAAAAGTTCTTTTCAAAGTTTGAGCTTATTACTTGGTCTTTTCCAATATTTCTTTTTGAAGATAAGCTTAAAAACTCATAAGAAGGTTGTGTGTTTAAGCAGAGCTTATGGCATTAGCTTATAGCTTAATATGCTTATTGGCCCATTAAGAATTAGCTTATTGACTTATAAGTTGTGATAAGCTCACTTTCAGCTTTTGGGCCTTTAGACTTTTGTGCTTAAAATAAAATTTGAGTTAGACTATGCTTTTTCAGAGCTTTTTGTGGACTTTTGTTTTTGGGCTAAAAAGCCCATTAATTTTGGACTGTTTTTTATTTTAGCCCATTTTATGGGCCTAATAGGGGTATTTTGGTAATTTCAAGTTCATTTCTGTTTTAGTTATATAAAAATACACTAGTTTGCAAGTTTTTATAACTTTTTATAAATTTTTGATTTTTAATATTATTTTAATTTAAAAAAATTAATTAGTATAATAGGTTTAAAATTTAGGAAAATAGTTTTTAGCTTTATTAAAATATTTATGAGGTTTACAAGTTGAAAAATCTTAGTTTGGGGTTTTTGTTAATTTATTTGATTTTTAGGGCTTTAATTAGCATTTAAAATTAAATATTAATTAATTTAAAAAGTTTCAAGAAGTTTTGATCATTTTTAAACCTTAGTTATATTTTTAGGAATTATTTATGTTTTTTTGAGAACTTTTAAGATAAGTTTAATTTTTTGCCCCATTTTGCGTGAAAACGCGTTTTCGTCTTAGTTTAATTTTACTGTAATCCATCATCTTCTTTCCCATTTTCTCTCATATTAATCAAGAATAACGAATTTATCACACACAATTAACCTCCTTGGGAAACGAACTTTTACTTTGGGTCATTAGTGGTTCATTTTCCTAAATAGATCATTTAATACTTACTGCTTATGCGTTCTTTTTCCTAAAAGACGTATTTATATCACAATCATTCACCCTTGCTCATGAAAATTTTGTTTTATGGACCGACCCATAGGCGTCCACCATTGCCAATGGTTGTTTTCATTGGCTATGCCTTCATAAACTATTTCATGCATCTTTTACGTTTATCCTATGTTCTAATCAGATTAATCGTTTTATTTTCCTCTTTGAAACTGTCAGATGGTCAACACACGAAATGATCAAGAATTGGCTGTAGTTGTCCGAGCAGCTCTGCAGACCATGATCCCTCATATCCGAGCAGAAGTTCAGGCTGAATTATAAGTCGGACCGAGTCATCAGAACAATCCTCCTCCTCCTCCTCCACCTGTTACTCTACACACCTGGCTGGAGAGATTCAACAAGCAGAAGCCTCGGGCATTTAGGAAAGCTGAGGTCCCATCTGATGCTGAAAACTAGGTCTCACACATGGAGAGAATCTTCGATGCCATGGGTATGATGGAGTGTACAAGGCACGTTTGGCTTGATACAAGTTCGAAGGCGATGCACTAGCTTAGTGGAGAGCATACAAGCTGACAAATAGAGGTGATGTATGGTTGGCTACTTTGACCTGGGTGCAATTCAAGGAACTATTCTATAATCAGTTCTTCCCAAGGGCTGAGCAGGAACAGCTAAAGAGGGACTACCATGCTATTCGTCAGAGAATTTGTGACAACAGCACGGAGTTTATGCAGAGATTCCTCAGGTTAGCTGGATTTCTGGGCGATGTTGCAGTTACAGCAGAAGAGAAAGCGAAGCACTTTCGCTGGGCTCTTCACTCCTCAACTGCTGATCGGCTACTTAGTGACACTTTCACCAATGTGTCACAGGTGGCAGACGCAGCACGTAGCTTGGAGATGCTCCATGAGAGACGACTATGAGGAGCCAGCTCGTCCAGAGAAGAGGTATAAATTTCAGCCATCAAGCGTTGCCATCTTATTCAAATCTGTACTTTCATTTTATATCTTGTCCTATCCAATTGTATCTTTCAGGCAGAAGGGCGGAGACCGGTCCCAACCCGCCACTCAGTAGACGAACAACAAGGGCACGGTCAAACTAATGACCGATATGGATCAGACACGCGTAACGGTAATGACAATTACCGTAACAATGCCAGCTATTCCAACAACAACAGGTCCCTAAATTCATAAACTCTTCTATGTTAAGTTTTTGTATGTCATAAATTCTAACATCTCATCATCACAACAGGAACTCTCCGAGTGGGCGTGACCAGAATGCTAAAGGTCAGTAGCCTAACAATTCGTCTTCATCTGGTATATATCTTAAACTTTTAGTGTAGTCATGTTTATGCCAATAATCATGTCTCACGCATATCTTCTTAAACAGGCTCTCTGGTAGCGAGGGTACCTCCTAGAGGTTATACCCATCCTATCTGCACTACTTGTGGTCGTAGACATCCTGGACCATGTCGTCAGGCTGCCGACGTTTGTTTTAAATGTGGACAACCAGGTCGTATGTTGAAGGCCTGCAAGAAGGAATAGACTACTAGTACTTCTGGTTCTGCTCTTCATAAACCACCAGCTTCAAATCATGTCTACACTACCACAAGAGATCAGGCAAACAAGTCGATAGGTACCATTACTTTCATCCTCTTTATGTATGAACATGCATGCCTATGTTTTATTCGATACGGGTGCTACTCACTCAGTTATATCCACTAGTTATGCTCCTTGTATTAATAAGACACCTAAAACACTAGAGAACATATTAAGCATATACACGCCAATGAGAGACTATGTGCGCATTACCCATGTGTACAGAGATCTTCCCTTAGAGTTTGATGATAAGATTCTCCCAGTTGATGCACTTCCTCTAGATATGAGCGATTTTGATTTAATATTAGGCATGAAGTGGTTAGCTAAACACCATGTCACTATCGACTGTCATACCTATCGGGTTATCTTCGGTGATGTTCAATCACCATAGTACATTCACAATGGTTTTATACCAGGAAAGTCTGTACAAATCATCTCTGCCTTACAAGCCCGTGCTTTACTAGCTCATGGCTGCGAAGGCTTCTTGGCTACGATTCAGAATATTACTACCGAAGCTCCGCCGATCCAAGATCAACCAGTTGTTTCTGAATTCCCCGATGTATTTCTAGAACAACTTCCGGGTATACCACCTATCCGCGAAGTAGAGTTTGGCATTGAGCTCATCCTAGGAGCTCAACCAATCTCCAAAGGTCCTTATCGCATGGCTCCCATAGAGCTCAAGGAGTTAAAAGACCAGTTGCAGGAGTTACTAGAGCGAGGTTTCATCCGTCTGGGTGTATCACCATAGGGTGCACCGGTACTTTTCATCAAGAAGAAGGACGACAGCATGTGTTTATGCATTGACTATCGTAAACTGAACAAGATAACGATTATGAACCGTTATCCATTGCCGCGTATCGATGATCTTTTCGACCAACTACAAAGTGCCAAGACCTCTCCAAGATTGATCTACGATCCGGTTATTATCAGCTGCGAGTGAAAGAGCAGGATATTCTCAAGGCTGCTTTTCGCACAAGATATGGTCACTATGAGTTCGTAGTCATGCCTTTCGGACTTACTAATTGTAACACCCCATTTTGATAAATGGAATATCATAGGATAATTATGACGTGTCATCAAAGCATGCAATGTAAATGTCCAAAAACAATAAATGACCATAAAAGGAAATACCGGAAACAAACATCGGTAGTCCAACATAAGCTCACACACATGAATATAAGTACTGAAATGGATAAGGACTAAAAATGTCCAAAAGGAATGAAGTAATGTAATGTACGGAAAATGCATAAACTAATGAAGTCTAGATAGCTTCCATCTGTTTGCACGTATTCTCAAATCCTACGAGCGTCCCTGAGTACCTGCCATTTGGGAACATGAAAGGAAAACGGCTGATCAAAACGCCCAGTGAACGAATATACAAGCATGGCATGAAATGACATAAGCATAATAAGACTAATAGCAGCGGAAATGTATAAGTCCTAGATAACCTAGAACATGTTTATAAAACTGGTTTTATAGTTTGAAAAGACTTATGTTTTTATATGAAATCTGTATTAAGTAGCCAATAGCCTATATAGGTCATGAGGTTCCACCATGCATGAATACTTGGAGGGGTGACCTCATCATGCAATTAGAGGGGATGCCTCTAATTAATTAGTCTGGGTAGGAGGGATCAACTCCTTGTGAAGGATGCAAGGCACACACCACATTCAACATGAAAGTCCTGTAAAACATGTAACTAGGACGCACCCATACGCACCAGATGATAATATAAATATATGGCCAAAACTGTAAAGGGACGCCACGAGCAATCACTCCGCCGTGGGGAAGTTATAACACTGGTGCCTCCAGTGTTATGGTTATGGTACCTTCATAACTAGGTAACATGGCATGCATGTATATGACTTAGGCATTTAAAACTAAACATAAGCAATCAAAACATATAAAACAATTACTTGGGGAAAACAGTTGGCTGCAAACGGGGAATCCTATTAAGGAAAAGAATGTCCATACTGAAGGACGAAATATCCGCACCTTATATCCAGTGAACGAGGAAAGATGAAAGGATGTAAGTCCTACTCCGACCTCACTAATGCTACATAAATAAGGGACATGTCTGAGTTATCTGATTACTGAGTATGTTACTGGTTCTAGCATGTTCTTAACTTGTTTTATATATTCTTGTCTTATTTTATTGTTTTAAATGATATATTGTATTATTCATGTATTTCATGTCTTCTGATTATGTATTATCTTGTATCCTTGTATTATTATACTTGTAGTGTAATAATAAGTAACTTTATAAAAATAGCAGGTTTCCAAAAATAGAAAGTTTCCAAAAACAGAAAGTTTCCAAAAATAGAAAGTTTCCAAAAATAGAAAGTTTCCAAAAATAGAAAGTTTCCAAAAGTATATCAGTTTCTAAAAATAGAAAGTTTCTAAAAATAGTAAGTTTCCTGAAATAAAAGGTTTCCATAATTAGAAATAAGCTGGATTAATAAGCTAATAATATAAGCTAGTGTTTACTGGTTAAAAGTTATAAGTCATGCAATTAATAGCATAGTTTATTAATTAAATACTATAGGTTATGTCTGATTAGTAATTAATAATGATAGTACATGTTTTGTTAATTAATAACATATTATGGTTAATTAAAAAACTATAGGTTATACAAATTTAATTAAGTCATGGTTTAATTAAATTAAGTCTAGTATAATACTTAGGTTAACATGTATTATTAGTTTTAATTAATAAACCTAAGTCATGCACTATTAATTAATTATAAGTTCATGCATAAAAAATTAATTAATAAAACTATAGTCTAAAAGTAAATGACAAAATATACTTAGGCTAAAACATGTATTAATCATTTAATAAATTAAACAAAGTCATTTTTTAATTAAATTAATTATTTAATCATGAAAATTAATTTAATTAATCTTGTAAAAATAATTAGCAAACAATCCCGAGCCCGAAACCTGAGACAAAATCAAAACCCAAACACCAACCACCACCCACAGGCGCGGCTGTGGTGGCGGTCAATGGTTGCGCAGCCAACGGCGGCAGCCATGGCTGCTGCTGCGCCGTGGCTGGCCCCTGTCGAGACCAAGGTTCCCACCGGCATACAGCCGGTGGTTCCCCCTGCTTGCCTCGCGTTCCCCCTGTTCGAGCAACATAGCCACCGGCATGAACCGGTGGTTCCCACTACGTGACACAAACACCCTCCGAGACCCATGATGGGTCTCGGCTGTGGACAAAATAGGACACCGAGAGTCGTAAGACTCTCGGTTGGGGGCTGCCGAACCACAAACAAACCAAACCAACCCTTTTCCTTGTTTTATTAATTTCCAAACAGGATTTACCACTGGTTTTTAATAATTAAATCATAAGAATCATAATTGAATAAAATAATTTGAAAATATGAAGGTTTAAACTTTTACCGAATGCCTGAATGAAAGGATCTAGAACACGAACACAAAATAACCCAAAGATCAAAATCAACTTTCTCCTTTGTTCTTGACTCCCAAAACCGGCGTCACCTTGTGTTTGCTAGGGTTTTATGTTTTTGTTTTCTAAAAAAATATGAAGTGATTTCCTATGGTTTTTGTTTTACATTAGTTTAATTTAAAATGGTCGGGCCCTCTTGTCTCTCCTTGGTCACAGGTACAACAAGCCTAAACAACAAATGCATACGATTTTAATGTTAAGTATTATTTCGTGTATGCTCGTGTTTTAATACTCGTGTTAAATACACTTCGTGTATGTCGTGGTTTAATGTTCATGTTATAATTATTATTCGTAATAATTATCGTGTTTATAAATGTTATACGTAGTTCAAATTATCGTGATCAAATGTTCAAGATTATAATTATTATACTTAATAATTATCGTGTATTATTATACCTAGTTTTCTAATTTAATGTTCGTGACACATGTACATTATATAAATGGAAAGTTTTAATTGGTTCGTATGTTTACGTAGTGTACTGTTCATGGTATTTATATGTGGGTCTTACAAATCTTCCCCCATAAAAAGAATAATTTGTCCCCGAATTATAGATAACGTTAGCTGAAAGAGAAACATACCCGAATCAAAACTTGAAATGAGGGTTAGAAGTCCGGATAGACTCCTCCGTCTACCAAGTGGCTTCCTGCTCGGAATGGTCCCTCCAAAGGATTTTGACGAATGGAATCGTCTTCTTCCTCATGACTCGCTCTTGACGATCAAGAACTCGTTCGGGCTCCTCAATGAAAGTAAGATCCTCATGAATATGTTCGAGTAGATACTGGACCATGTGAAGGGGATGATAGTTGTACCTTCTGAGTAAGGACACATGAAAGACGTTGTGAACGTTAGAAAGCTGCGGAGGTAACGCTAAACGATACGATACTTCACCGACTCGTTCGTGGATGTCAAACAGTCTGATGAATCGACGACTGAGTTTTCCTTTGATTCCAAAACGCCTAACTCCACGCGCCGGTAATACCTTGAGAAAGACATGATCTCCCACATTGAAATGCAAATCCCTATGATGCTTGTCGTCATAACTCTTTTGAGGTGCACGAGCTTCTTGTAGTTTCGCCTTAGCTAAAGCGACTTTCTCGTTAGTCATCTCTATCATTTCTGGACTTTCAAGAATTCGCTCACCAACCTGATCCCAGTAGACTGGGGCGCGACATTTTCTGCCATACAACATCTCAAACGGTGCACACTTGATGTTGGCATGCCAACTGTTGTTGTACGCAAATTCTACCAAGCAGATATAGTCATCCCAACTTCCTGTCCATTCTAAAGCACAAGCTCGCAGCATGTCCTCTAGTGTCCGAATGGTACGCTCTGACTGTCCGTCTGTCTGAGGATGCAAAATCATGCTAAGCTTAAGTCTGGTGCCCCAAGCTTTCTGTAGACTCTTCCAAAATCGCGAAGTAAAATGAGGATCTCTGTTCGAGATGATACTGGATGGAGTACCATGAAGTCTCATGATCTCCTTCTGATAAAGATCAGCCAATTTGCTAACTGTGTCATCCTTGCGGATTGGTAAGAAATGAGCTGATGTGGTAAGTCGGTCGAAGATCACCCAAATGGCATCATGCTTCCTCTTGGTCTGTGGAAATCCGATGACAAAGTCCATGGAGATTGTAACACCCCACTTTGATAAGTGGACCGTTACGCGTAATTATGACCTGTCATCAAAGCATGCAAGATAATATATAGTAAAACATACATGACCATAGGGAAAACCGGAATCAAACATCGGTTCCCAAACATAAGCCCAAAACATAAATAAAGTAAATGAAATGAATGAAAAACTAAACAAGCATAAGTATATGAAGGCAAAAGGAGAAGAAGTATATGGCAGCTTCCATCCTATGCACGTCCTCCAAATGCTCGAGTCTGTCTTTAGGTACCTGCCGTTTTGGGACATGGAAAGGAAATTAACGGCTGAGCATAACGCTCAGTGCACGAATATATGACATAATATGAATGATTGAACATAATAAAGACTTAATAGCAGCGAAAATGTATAAGTCCTAGAAAACGTGGTATAACTTAGTAAACTGGTTTTATAGTTTGAAAGCCTTATGTTTATCTTATGAAAACTGTTTAACATATTTACCATTAGCCAATATAGGTCATGAAATATCAACGTGCATGAATACTTGGAGGGGTGACCTCGTCATGCAATTAGAAGGGCTTCCTCTAATTAATATAAGTTTGGGTAGGAGGGATCAACTCCTTGTGAAGGATGCAAGGCACACACCACATTCACCTGAATAATCTGTAAAAACATGTAACCTAGGATGCACCCATACGCCCCACATGATAACATAATAATATGGCCAAAAGCTGAAAGGGACGCCACGAGCTATCACTCCACCATGGTGAAGTCATAACACTGGTGCCTCTAGTGTTATGGTTATGGTACCTCCATAACTAGGTGAAACTGGTCATGCATGTATATGGCTTAGGCATTTAATTAAACAAAAGTAAATCAAAACATATAAAACATACACTAGGAAAACCGTTGGCTGCATACAGGGAATCCTAACAAGGAAGGAATGTTCATACTGAAAGGACGGAGAATCTGTACCTTAAGTCCAGTAAACGAAGAAGACGAACGGAAGAGAGTCCTACTTCGATCTCACTAATGCTACATAAATAATATACGTGTATAAGTATTCTGATTACTGAGTACGTAACTGATTTTATATCGTGTCTTAGCTTGTTTTATATATTCATGTCTTGTTTTACTGATTTTAATGTATTCTTGTGTTTATCATGTATTCTGGATATTCTGATTAAGTATTACTTGTATTTCTTGTATTATTATACTTGTTATGTAATAATAAGTAACTTTCTAAAAATAGCAGGTTTCCTAAAATTGAAAGTTTCCAAAAATAGAAAGTTTCTAAAAATAGATTAACTGCTTAATATAGATAAGTTTCTAAAATAGAAAGTTTCCAAAAATAGTAAGTTTCCTGAAATAGAAAGTTTCCATATTTTGAATTAAGCTGGATTAATAAGCTAAATAATATAAGCTTTGTTTTACTTATTAATTATACTAAGTCAGGTGACTAATAGTATAGTTTATTAATTAATACATGTAAATTAAATGAACTATAAGTTATACGATTTAATTAAATATAAGCATGATTTAATTAAATTAAAGTGTATAAATACTTGGGTTAAAACATGTATTAATGTTCATTAATAATAACCTAAGTCATGATTATTAACTAATTATAAATCATGTCTTAATAATTAATTAATACTATAGTCCAAAGTAAATAATTAAATACTTAGGTTAAAACATGTATTATTTCTTAAATAATAATTAACCTAAGTCCATGATTAATTAACTTTATTTACATGTCAAAAATAAAACTATAGCCTAAAACTAAATAATAAAATACTCAGGCTAAAAGCATGTATTATTTATCAAAAATAAATATAGCCTAAGTCTTGTTTAAATTAAATTAATTTTAAGTCATGTTTAATTTAATTTAAGATTAATCTTGAAAAAATATGCTTGTAATATATTCTTGTAGAAAATGTTTGGCTTGTAAAAATAAAACCCTTGCCCGTGTTGTGTTTTACTTATAAGCCGAACCAAACAGCCCCCTTTTGTTCTTAAACCCGACAGCCAAACACCCTGACCAAAACCAGTAGCCAAACACCCCCTTTCCCTATTGGTGTTGCTGCTGGTTGCCACTGTCAGACCGGATTTTCCCACCGGTAGTGGCCAGTTCTCCCTGCTCGCATCAACTTCCCACCGAGAGCATAAAGCTCTCGGTTCCCACTGCCTGCCAAACGCAGCCCCTACTGCCACTGGTAAGCCAAACGCACCCCTGCTGGTTGCAGGGTTTGTGGATGATGGATCAAAAGCCCACCGAGAGTCTGGGACTCTCGTTTTGTGTGCAATCCGAAGCCGAAACCAACCACAACGAATCCCACCCCTTAATTATACTCGTCTTAACATATTTTAATTGTTGGATTCGGATTTCCTTGATCAATTAAATAGAAGAAAAGAAAATAACAACAAAACGATTTAGTGTTACCTTGTTTTCATTTAGGGTTTAGTAATAGAAATCACGAATCACAACTCTTGTTCTTGGTCAATCCACGACTGCTCTCCTTGGTTTCTTGGTGATGAAAACGACGGCTGAGAAACAAAAGAAGAGAAAAAAACCCACGGCTTGTTATATGTTTTAGGGTTTTTTGGGATTTGTTGTCTAAAAGAAAAATAACCCCCCCCCCCACCCGGTCTGTTTTCTATTTACACGGCCTAGGGCACCTTTTTGGGCCTAGAGCCCATGTTTCTTCTTATCTTCTTTGTCTAAACGGCCCAACCAAAATACCTATACCTTTTTATTTAATTCGCGTCTTGTTAAATGATACACATAATAGTGTTTTAAAGTGTTGTGAATTTCCCCATGGTTATTCTTATACGTGTGAAACATAAATATTACTTATGTAATAATAGTCGTGCTAAATCTCCGTGTCACGTGATTTTAAATGACGTGATTATTTTCTTGCAGTTTACTTATTATACGTAATTTCATGTCGTATATTAATAATAAACAAACATACGTAATTTATTACCGTACGTAATTAATATATGTAATTACTCGTCATGTCTACGTAATAAACGCGATAATCATGTTAGATGTTCGTGATTATATATTCGTGATTTATTCATTATAGTTAATAATTATCATGTATTAACGCGTACGTAATAATTATCATGTAATAACACGTACATAACTCTTGTAATTAATATTCGTGACACGTGTTCATGTTATATAAGGAAAGTTTTAATCTTGCACGTACGGTTTTTAGTGTACTGTTCATGGTAAAAGCATGCGGGTTTTACAACTCTTCCCCCCTAAAAAGAATAATTTGTCCCCGAATTATAGATAAAGTAAACTGAAAGTGAAACATACCCGAATCAAACTGAGAGGGTATGTAAGATAAAAGGACATGAAGGTGACATGGTAGAAAGGAACGTGGAACGTAACCTGGCTAAAAGGACATGGAACGTGACATGACTAAAAGAGTCTTACTGAATTACGGAAGAATGAGAGGATAAAATCCAGATGGACTCGTCTGTTTCCATGTGGCTTCCCTCTCGGAACGATTCCTCCACAAGATCTTGACACCACTGATAATTCTTGGTCAGGTTATCCTGACCTTGATTTGAAAATACGTAAAAGTTTCTGGTTGTCAACGTAAGAGAGATTTGCATGAATCAGATCGAGTGGATTAGAATTAACATGCAAGAGGAACTGAAACATTACGATACAAAATAATCTAACCTAAATGATAATTAGCAACGATGCGCGAGACATATCGAAATGTAGTACGTGAAAATTTTTGAACGTGATACGTGAAAATTTTTGAACGTGATACGTGGAGGTATGGTGAGTGTAGTATGAGCAAACATATCGTGTAACATATCGTGAATGTGAATGAGGAACGTGGAATGAACATGACATGTGAAACATATCGTGAACATGGTATACAATTGCGGTAACGCCAAACGCTACAAGGTGAGACGTGGAATGTGACGTGAACGTCTATCTGAGGATAGGGAGTTATACTAAACTTGAGTCTGGTCTCTCAAGTTCTTGCAAAACTTCTCAGAACGAAGATGAACGTAAAATCGTAAGCCAAGATACGATCATGAACGTGAATAGTGTCATGAACGTGAGTGTGAAAGCAAGTCGTGACATTAGAACAAGGACGTGAACGTAAATAAGTAGCACACTGCGAACCTTTGTCTGGCCCGATAGCTGAGGGATTACCAAGTGATCGGATGCGCCTTGGCTGGAATATGTTCGATCTATCTGTTGGTTCTTGAAATCCTTACGGATGTAAGGATTATGTAGACTTGATCAAACTGTTTGCAATAACCTAGATAGCATCTTGTTTCTTCAGAGTTTGTGTTAATCTGGTGACCAAAATCCATAGAGATCTTGTCCCATTCCTGTTCACAATTTCTGCTGGTGGAGAAACATCTTTGTCGGTTGGTGTTCTATCTTAACCTGCTGGTATGACAGGCACTTAGATATGAACGTAAATGTATCTTGCTTCATAGAAATTTGATACATAGGAGTTTGCGAAACTCTGAGTCTCCGAAATTAGACTTTTCTTAGCGTAGGATTTTCTTGGAACACCTAATGTAGTGTAGGGTTCTTACCTTTATGCATAAGCTGAGTCATGGTAAGATTAACCATAAGAATCCATGTGATTTAGCGTGTCCCTTTAATCAACCAGAAATTATACTGGAAAAATTCGGGGTGAAATTTCTCCTGCCGTAGAATTAGCAACATAGTGCAAATATGGTCTTCCTACTCTTTTCTAGACTTAGAGAAGATCAGGTTGTCCTCGATGAAAACACTGATGAGTTTATTTATGAGTTCATGGAAACTCAATTTATTAAGTCTATAATGTTGCTGGAGCATTTATGAGACTAAAACAAAATCATGAGTCTAACATGACCGAGTCGTGTACGAATAGCAGTCATGGACATGTCCTGCTCTTTCACTCGTCACTGTTGGCAGCATGATCATGAGTCTGATCTTGGAAAAGTGATTAACATACTAAAGTCGATTGGACATGTTGTCAATACGTGGAGGAGAATAACGGCCATGAATGGTGATTTGTTTAAATCGACAATAGTCGACACATAATCTCATGTTACCATCCTCCTTCTTAAAGGTTCTTCTGGAATTTATATCGGAAGATTTTAAAATAATCAGCTGGTCATAAACGTAAAAGGAACTTTAAAAGTCGTGTCATCAATAGTAGCTGGAATATTCGCAGCCATGGAATAACAAACACGTGCTTGTAAAGCATAATTATTGTCCAGATTTCCCTGATGGAAAATCATGTTGAATATATCCAGTAGCCTGGACATTACTGTACAAAATCATGAATCGTAGCAGGGTGTGTTGTTCATAGTCCATAATTAGGATTAAATTCAACTCGCATCTGTCCGAGGTAAGTGCGTTATCGGATTGGATTTTATCCTTAGGCTGAAGGAGAACTTTCGTATACATGGGTGATACGAATGTCGTCCTTTATGGTCATGAATATATGAAATATGGTTGCAAGAAAAAGTGTCCTCGAGCAATCGTGACAGATCTCACTGATATGCAAGTGATGGTACTGAAATTCTTGTGGCCTGATTAATACATGGCACCACAAAATGGATATACCCCTTGGAGGGTACCCTGAGTTTCTTAGGGATGATCCAGAATTAGACGTGAGTCATGTGTCTTAACTCGTGTCTTTGGAAATATAAGCATGGCATGTGTCTTGACTAGTGTCTTGACATGTGTCTTCAGAAAGTACACGTGAGACATGTGTCTTGAATGATGTCTTGACATGTGTCTCAAGATGTGAAACAAATAGATTTACATATATTAGGTTATTAGGCCAGAATTGGCGGATCGGTTTGACTACTGATCCTTTGTATTTCTGATCACGTCTACGGCCGGAGCTTCGGTTGCGATTGCTAGGATAGTTGATGTCATAGTAGTGGTTACTATCGTCTTGTCTGTCAATTCCATGACGGTCATTCTCATGACTATGATTCATGTATCTTTCAACTGAGTGGCCGGCTAGTAACGGTTCACACTCATATGACTGAAACGACAACTGTATGACGTGTGGCAAGTAACTAAGAATTTGGGACAATATTGATGGCATTGGTGGTGAAGCATTGATAGGTATGAAAACACCCATCCTTTTTACCACTTAATTACAATAATAACCGAGCCAAAACGTGTATTTTATGTCATTTATGTCGGAATTATGTGTGGTTTGTGTTTTTGTTGTGATTTAGGACGAAAAGGTGAAAAGTGGAGAAAACACGGCATTCACGGGCTTTTATCGAAGAAAAAGACGAAAGATGAAGTCGAAAGATCAAGAGTGGAAAAAGAACGGAAGTCCAAGACCAATTCTGAAGATTTATCGAAGAAAAAAGTCAAAAGACGGAAGTTTACTAAAAGCCGAAGAACTCGAGTCTTATTTATGAAGAAAATTCAAGACTAGTTCAAAGAAATCCCGAGACAAAGTCATTAAGTCCAAGATTAACAAACAGTTAAGAAGAAAAGGACTTAAGTGTGCAAATAAGGAAAAGAGGAAAGAGGGAGGAAGCTTCCTAAGCTCCTCCCTAATCACCCCTATATATAGATTAGGCTTAGTTCATTTTCAAGTTGTTGGTGGCTTGACAAGCCACACTTCCACCATTTTCATTTCTTGTCATTTAATTTCTTGCAATTTAATTTCATGTTATGCACTTTTAATTTCTTCAATTCAAGTAAGTCTTTTTATTTTGGAATCTTTTCTTTTAATCAAGTTCTTATCTTTAATCATTTTCTTCTCCCTTTCTTACTTTGCTTCTCTTTGATTCATGTTCATCCTTGATTTGTTTTCATCTTAATGCTTATTTGATCTAAAGTTTTCTTAAAAAGCTCATCTTTTTAAAAGTTTGATTTGAAAGTTTGCTTATTTTTAAGTTTGATAAGTTGTTATTCATGCTTATTAAGTCAATTTCGATTTAGATTCGTGCAAGTTTTAGTTTGAGCTTATTAACCATAGCTTCTTGCTTTTGCTTAATTTTCGGATCAAAAAGTTAGATCGGAAAGGGTAAACCCATTTCCAATCACGTATTCCAATCACCTTGATTGGAAAAGGGTTTTACATTCCAATCAGCATTCCAATCAACATTCCAATCAGCATTCCAATCAACATTCCAATCAGCATTCCTTTCGCATTCTTATTAGCATTCCAATCAGCATTCCAATCAGCATTCCAATCAACATTCCAATCAACATTCCAATCAACATTCCAATTAGCATTCCTATTAGCATTCCAATCAACATTCCAATCAGCATTCCAATCAGCATTCCAATCAACATTCCAATCAACATTCCAATCAGCATTCCAATCAACATTCCAATCAGCATTCCAATCAACATTCCAATCAGCATTCCAATCAACATTCCAATCAGCATTCCAATCAACATTCCAATTAGCATTCCTATTAGCATTCCAATCAGCATTCCTATCAGCATTCTTATCAGCATTCCTTTTACATTCCTTTTAGCATTCCGATTGGGACCCTTTGTTTAATATTCCGACCGGATGGAGTTTGTCTACATTCTGATCTGGAATCTTTTAACATTCCGATCAAGCATCATTCCGATGGGTACATTCCGATCAGATTCTGTTGGGATTCCGATCGGGTGTTTTTGTTTTGTTTTGTTTTAGTTAAAGTGGCAATTTCTCTCGTTTTATTTTTAGTTCATTTTTAATTCGTTTTGCATTTTTATTTAATTGTCAATTTACTTTTCGTTAAGTTTTAATTTTACGTCATTTAATTTCACGTCATTTACTTTTAACGTTTTAAATATTGCACCGTTTACGTTTCAACTAGTTTTAGTTTTAATTTCCCGTCCTTTATTATTAAGTCTTGCACATTTATTTTACCAAATCCAAAAATATTTGTTTCACCAAGAAAAACTAATCTCACACAATTAACCAGAAATCAATTCGATTAGACACCGAGAAAACAAACTTTTTCAACGAGCAAAATCTCTACATTAAAATGGCGCCGCTGCCGGCTCTTTTCGTGAGGATCTACGGTTTTTTGTGAGAGACGCGTTGGCTTTTGGGATCCGTTCACTTGTGAACGTTATTTTTTGTGTCCAAAATTTTCAAAAAATCCAAAAACATTTGAAAAATCATTAAAAGCATTTCTTTTTCAATGTTTTGCACCAAAAATATTCTTCTTGCTTACCTATCTTTCTTTATGGATTTTTATGTCCATTGCGTAAGGTGTGGGAAACAATTATCTGGAAACAACTCTTGTCAATGGTGTACATGTGAGCGGTGCGGAAACGATATCGACAACACACAATTCGGATTTTGTCCCTTGTGCAACTCGACTAATTCATTCTTTTTGAACCCACCTCCTGTTCCCCCGTGCATCTATTGTGGAAGCGATTCTCATTGGCATGTTTCGTGCCCAGTTCGGTACCCGTATGGTCACGGGCAAGAACCGGGGTACAATTATGACAATGATAATAGCTATCCACAAGACGCACCTGATTTTTCTCCATACCCGGTTTGCAACAACTGTGGGGGTCCTCACGATACCTATTACTGTCAACCAATGAATTATTATGAGCAAAATCCGTGTCCTCAATTTTCTTCACCGATGGATTATTATGAACCAAACCCGTGTTCTAATTCTTCCCAACCGATGAACTACTATGAGCCACAACCATGCTATAATTCAGGTTTTCAACACTTTGAGCCCCCACATCACACCCTCAATCATCAATCCTCTCAACAAATTAATCTTGACCCACAACGCACTACCTTGAATGAAGAAACACACTCCATTGTTTTGCAACTTCAAGAAGCCGTTGTTTTGCTTAAAGAACTTAGGGACGAGGAGAAGCGACAGCAACAAGAGCAAGTTTCTAATCTTTGTGATTCTACCCCTCCTCTTGTGCGTCAATACTATTTTGATGATGATGACGATGAGCCTACTATTTCTTGGAATGATCTTACTGCTCAATGTCCTAGTGCAATTGTCATCCCTTCTCTTAATATCCGAAATGAGTCTAAGGATTGTGATACGTTGAATGAGCTTAGTGATGTTGGTCTCGACAAATTATTGGATGATGAGGTTTGTGATTCACCTGCTATGGAGCTTCAGGACGACGTTACTATCCCGCAAGCGGTCGATCCTAGTGATGACGTTATTTCTCCGCACTATGAGAATTTCACTTTTGAAATTTCTCAATCTCCACCGGGAGATGCGGGTAATGACGATTTATTCTCTCCGGTTTACGAGAAGTTCTCCGATAAACATGATCTTGTGGATGAGGTGGAAGACGTGCTTCTTCGTGATAGATTACGGCAAGTGCACCTTCTTATTGCTCAAATCGAAGCGTTGACTTCTCCTTCTCTTTCCAAGTCTTTACCTCCATCTATTCCTCCCGTTGAAGATAATGACCCATTGCTGGTAGAAATCGATATCCACTCCATCCCTCCAGGTATTGATGATTATGACACGGAGGGGGACATTATTTTTGATAATTTGCTGCAGGAAGATATTGTCCCAAGTCCCCCTCCCGAGCACTTTTCATCCTCCCCTTTGGCCACTATTACGGAGGATGAGTGCTTTGACCCGGGAGGTGACATTAATTATGCTATGATTGATACCATTACGGCTTTGCCGTTTGCTCAGCATCCATTGTCTTTGGGGGAGGACAATGTGCTTACTATACCCAACCCACCTCCCGTGGATCTTGATTTCACATACTTTTCGTATGTTGAAAGGGTTTTTCTCCCATTCAAGACTTATCCCCCCGCCTCTCCTTTGTTGATCTCAACCGGGAACGAGGACAAGGTCTTTGATCCCGGTATCACATTCGTGGCTTCCCCATGGACCATTTAATTCGGGGACGAGTCAGGCTCGTGACTCACTTAATATAAACAAGCGCTTTTTGGGAGGCAACCCAATTATCTATCTATCTTTCCTGTTTTCACCATAAGTGTAGGGGGAGCCCCGTTGGTGTTTCTTGTTCTCTTTCTTATCATGTGCAGAGATTAGAGCTTCAAAGACACACTCTTGATGACTTTTGACGAACCGTGATTTCGTGTTCCCTTCTTCCCGGTTCTATCCTAAACTCTTTTCGATTCACTATTTTATATTTATCAATATTAAAATAGGAATCTCTTTTGTTGTCTTTTCTTTAACGAGATTTAAACAAAGTGCACAATGTCCTAAGTGTAGGGGAGTTTACTCCCACATGCTTAAACATTGAGGACAATGTTTATATTAAGTGTAGGGGGACTTCTATCGAAGTTAAGTGGCCTTTTCCTTGTATTTGTCCTCATTTTAACCGGAAAATCGATTTTTCGACATTTTTCCAAAATTTTAATCTATTTTGGCCTAGTTGTAGTTCCCTTTATTTTTGCTATTTTTCTCTTATTTTAATAAAATGGTTTTAACAAGTTTAGTTATCTTAGATATATTAGGCCCGTTGTGAATTTTTTGACTCAACCCGAGTTTACTTATCCAAGTTCACTCTAGCTAGTATCCTTAACCGTGTAGACCTTAATTGGTTTATTGGGCTAAGCATCCACGAGTCTCATTCCTTGAGATTTTAAATTGTGGAGAACGAGAAATGATAGAGTTGGTTACAAGTTTGGTATTCTTTCATTAACTTATGTGAGTTAATTATGATCTTTTTCTCCCCTCGCTTGTAAATAAATAAATGCAATAAGTAAGGTCGTACGATTTGAAAAGTTACTTAGCTTCTAGCCCAAGATCGTTTAAAAGTTGCTCGGTAATGATAAGAGTTCATAGCCAAGGCATAACTTATGAAGCGGGGCGCGAAGATTGGCGAGTTCGAAAAGGCCCTAACAAGGCATGAGGATTCCATTTTATTGCTGAAGATCCAAAGTGATGTGAAAAGCATTATTCCCAAAATCAATATGAAGGATCAAGACTCACGACAAAAAGCAATCAACTCCCATAAATATCATGGAGAAGTCTATCCGTAAAGAGCCTAACAAGGTATGAGGATAAATAGATCCAAGTCCGAAAAGGAGGCGGATCGTTGTATCTCAAAATCCCAATTAGAGATTGAAGAATAATCATGAAGTCGTGGTCAACAAAGTTGTAGTACCCCTCAAAAGTCTCCAAGTGAAGAAACTCTATTAACGATGAGAACCATTATCTCAAGAACGTCTCTGAAGATATGAAGTATGAAGTACATGCCAAATATCGGCCCGAGAAAGGTCTCAAATCGTGAACCAAGTTATGCCAAGATATGAACTTTTTGATATCCCGAGAAGCAGTTTTAAGAGATTTTGTCCTTTAGCTAACTATTGATCAAATCGTCCTACTTTGCTTTCAGCCTAAATAAATTATCGAAATAAGTCAACAATGCATCCTCGTGATCATTCAAGACATCAATAAAATATAAGAGATACTCGTAGGAATAAGGGAGTTTAAGTGATTAATTGAACCACATGAGTAAATGTTTGTTATGCTAACTTGTACTAACAATGATCTTGTTTTTAAGCTTGGCATGGGGAACGTAAAACTTGAGGGTGATGAACATTCATGACACACAAGCCCTAATGTAAGTCTTAGATTTCTTTACAAGTTTCTTCCTTGTTGCATCTTGTTATTTTCTATCTTTTTGATTTTCCTTAGTTGTTTAATAAAGGCCACGGTAGGTTGATTATGATGGAAAATGTGAAACGTGCTTTGTAACTAATGCATTGCATGAGGACATTGCAATGGTTAAGTGTAGGGGATTTGATAGGTGTGAAAACACCCATACTTTTTACCACTTAATTACAATAATAACCGAGCCAAAACGTGTATTTTATGTCATTTATGTCGGAATTATGCGTGGTTTGTGTTTTTGTTGTGATTTAGGATGAAAAGGTGAAAAGTGGAGAAAACACGGCATTCATGGGCTTTTATCAAAGAAAAAGACGAAAGATGAAGTCGAAAGATCAAGAGTGGAAAAAGAACGGAAGTCCAAGACCAATTCTGAAGATTTATCGAAGAAAAAAGTCAAAAGACGGAAGTTTACTAAAAGCCGAAGAACTCGAGTCTTATTTATGAAGAAAATTCAAGACGAGTTCAAAGAAATCCCGAGACAAAGTCATTAATTCCAAGATTAACAAAAAATTAAGAAGAAAAGGACTTAAGTGTGCAAATAAGGAAAAGAGGAAAGAGGGAGGAAGCTTCCTAAGCTCCTCCCTAATCACCCCTATATATAGATTAGGCTTAGTTCATTTTCAAGTTGTTGGTGGCTTGACAAGCCACACTTCCACCATTTTCATTTCTTATCATTTAATTTCTTGCAATTTAATTTCATGTTATGCACTTTTAATTTCTTCAATTCAAGTAAGTCTTTTTATTTTGGAATCTTTTCTTTTAATCAAGTTCTTATCTTTAATCATCTTCTTCTCCCTTTCTTACTTTGCTTCTCTTTGATTCATGTTCATCCTTGATTTGTTTTCATCTTAATGCTTATTTGATCTAAAGTTTTCTTAAAAAGTTCATCTTTTTAAAAGTTTGATTTGAAAGTTTGCTTATTTTTAAGTTTGATAAGTTGTTATTCATGCTTATTAAGTCAATTTCGATTTAGATTCGTGCAAGTTTTAGTTTGAGCTTATTAACCATAGCTTATTGATTTTGCTTAATTTTCGGATCAAGAAGTTAGATCGGAAATGGTAAACCCCTTTCCAATCACGTATTCCAATCACCTTGATTGGAAAAGGGTTTTACATTCCAATCAGCATTCCAATCAACATTCCAATCAGCATTCCAATTAACATTCCAATCAGCATTCCAATCAACATTCCAATCAGCATTCCTTTCGCATTCCTATTAGCATTCCAATCAGCATTCCAATCAGCATTCCAATCAGCATTCCAATCAACATTCCAATCAACATTCCAATTAGCATTCCTATTAGCATTCCAATCAACATTCCAATCAGCATTCCAATCAGCATTCCAATCAACATTCCAATCAACATTCCAATCAGCATTCCAATCAACATTCCAATCAGCATTCCAATCAACATTCCAATCAGCATTCCAATCAACATTCCAATCAGCATTCCAATCAACATTCCAATTAGCATTCCTATTAGCATTCCAATCAGCATTCCTATCAGCATTCTTATCAGCATTCCTTTTACATTCCTTTTAGCATTCCGATTGGGACCCTTTGTTTAATATTCCGACAGGATGGAGTTTGTCTACATTCCGATCTGGAATCTTTTAACATTCTGATCATGCATCATTCCGATGGGTACATTCCGATCGGATTTCGTTGGGATTCCGATCGGATGTTTTTGTTTTGTTTTGTTTTAGTTAAAGTGGCAATTTCTCTCGTTTTATTTTTAGTTCATTTTTAATTCGTTTTGCATTTTTATTTAATTGTCAATTTACTTTTCGTTAAGTTTTAATTTTACGTCATTTAATTTCACGTCATTTACTTTTAACGTTTTAAATATTGCACCGTTTACGTTTCAACTAGTTTTAGTTTTAATTTCCCGTCCTTTATTATTAAGTCTTGCACATTTATTTTACCAAATCCAAAAATATTTGTTTCACCAAGAACAACTAATCTCACACAATTAACCGGAAATCAATTCGATTAGACACCGAGAAAACGAACTTTTTCAACGAGCAAAATCTCTACATTAAGCATCTTCTCGTCCGATCGCTTTGATCTAACGCCTTTATCTTCGTCTTGTAAGATCTCCAGGTTGTGAACAACATCAGCATTTCGTAGCGTCTCTAAAATAATCAGCAGCATCAACTTTCGTAACATCGCCAAATTATGAGCGGCATCAGCAACTTGTAGAGTATCAGCAAGTGGAATACGCACATGGGGTACGGTACATGGAGTACACATGGAATGCACATGAAATGATCGGTATGGGGTCGATCATCTGACATGATTTTAAAAGAAAATAATTGGTTAAACGGTTATAAAGACCATCATGATAACCTGGCAATGCCAGTATATACCTCATTCTGGTTGCATAGAGAAACGCTAACGTGTGGTTAAACGAATTTCAACGATGATTTTCCTGAGAGCATGATTAATGAAACCAACCATGACTATTATGAAAGCAGGATTTAAATGAATTCCAACAGTGTCTAGCATGGAAGCATAAACAACAAAAGATACATAAGACGTAATCGACATGAAGACGAAATCAACATGAAGACGAAATCATCATGAAGAAGAAACATGAAACAACTTAACATGAAGGAGTATATAACATAATCAGCATGAAAATGAAGTTAACCATGATAGTATGAAAACATGCTTGACATAAAGACATAGTAACTTATGAGGGGACATGGAAAAAATTTATGCCAATAAATCATGAGAAAAAAGAATTATGCATGTAAGCAGTGCGTGAATGTAATACTCGGTTTTACCCTAAGTATAAAATCTTATCGTCCGAATCTCTTCGAATTGATTACCGATCTAGAGTGCGACTCAATTGTATTTTGGTGAACAACAGAATGGTTTGGTTGATTATCTATTTTAAACTAATAGCAAATAATTAAGTGTCATTGAGTAAAGTAGAAGTTTTAAAGATTAAAACTAAATATAACAAGTTAAAAATAAGTGCTTGAAAATTTAAAGGCAATATAAGTAAAATACTTGAACACTAAATAAAACTACACTTGGGACTTTTGTAAAAATAAGAAACTAAAACCATCGGAAAGCAAGATGTAACTCTGATCGGAATATTTGGTCGGAAAGTGAGGCAATCGGAATGTCCAAAAAGTGTGACAATCCGTCAATTTATGGTCGATATTTTATTCTCGAATATTATTTAAAAACATTATTTTAATGTTACAATATGAACTCACATATTTTTGGGAAGAAATTTGGATTTACGTCTTGGAGTAGCATCGACTACGTCTAAACCGGAGGATTCAACGTTACGTGCTTACGTTTACATACACCGTCTTTGGTGACAGTCCGACATTTCAAAAAAATAAATTTGTCCGTAAATATTATTTTGGAGTTTTAAATTTGTGTTGGTTCATAAACTCACAAATTTACGAGAAGAGATTAGGACTTACGATTTTATTTTAACGTCTTTTACGACTAAACCGGAAACCTTAGGATTACGTATTTACGTTTTCGAACTCCGTTTTTGATGAGACAATTTTTATTGGATTCGTTTTGTGACGTCGATTCATAATTTATAAAAACGTTTTTCGTAAAACGACCCGATGGCACGCAAATCGAGGAAACTAGAATCGAGGAGTACCCGTAAATAAGTGGGATGAGACAAGTGGGACACTTGTCCCACCCCACTCAAAACCGGCCTAAATAAGCCACACAACACCACACTTGCTAGCTAAGTTAACACTTGTCTTAAGCTTAAAGTGTAAGCTTTCTCCCATCAAAAACAACTAGCTACAAACCACCATTCTCATTTCTCACCATGCAAACCACTTCAAACACACACAATCCTCTCTCTAACTCCATTCTTGCCGTCCCAATTCAGCCCCTAAACACCATCATTGATCAAAAATTTAACCATAAACATATGTTATAATTAACATATGTTAATCCCCATTCAAAAAGATGAAGATTGGTGCCACTTATAACATCCATGGAGGAGTTTTCATGGAGTCATGAGGCTGATTTTCCACAAGGAGTTGATGAAGATTGGAGTTCTTGAAGATGGTGTTGGCTAAGCACAAGTTTCTCCATCAAAAACCATGCCAAACTCATAACCTACATCAAGTTGGTGGTATAAAGATTGTCCTCCTCAACTTCTTGTTATTTTGATTATGTAAACATGTATTTTATTTCCTATTGTATATATTTATGATGATTATATGATGATAAAAATGTTATGTGGGGATTTGTTGTTGATAATCATGGATAAAAAGGTGAAAAACCATAAGAAACAAGGTTAAAATCTTGGTTAAATTTAATGGCTGTATAAAACAGTAAAGAAGCAAGTTATAAACTGATAAAATGATGAAGTGGAATAGATTTACAGTAAGCTATGGGTCTTGTACACATGTGAGAGTTGGCCATGCAATGGAATCAAAATAATGAGTGAGATATGATCAAAACAAGTTTAGGGTATAAATCTGAAGTTACTGTTTTGGACGATTTTTAGAAAATACTTAAAAGATGATTCAACAGTAGCTATAGAAGAGTTAAATGTAGAAAATATCATGTAGTTTATGTGATAAAAATTTGAGCTTCTATCTCCATATAGAACTCAAGATATGGCAGTTTTGGTGAAGATGAAGTTAAAAATCAGATTTTTGGAAATTAAAGAATAATACTATTATATAAGCACTCAAATTATAATGTATAAAATGTAAAAGTAAAACCCACTAACTTATGGATTTTATTTATATAAGTATGTAAAAGGCTAAATAAGTGGACATTTTATAAAAATGGTAACTTGTTAAGTTTTATAAGTTATAAAACTATAAACTTGATTTTTACGACTTTTTCGGCTATCGCCGTAAAATTAACGTTTTTTTTAAATAAAACTTAGATGGTTGGACCCGTCTAATTTAAACTTTATAAAACTTATATACTGATATATAGACATATATAACAAGTAAAACCGATAAAACCCGAACTATAGGGCATACGGACATTAACGGGCTAAGTAAACATATTGGACTAATACTTGGACTAATAATTGGACTAAATAAGATATAAACTTGTAAAAAGAAATTATTGGGCTTAACCCATTTAGGCACAACTTGGAAAGTATACATACTGATAATATAGGTACAAAATGAATTAAAATAAGTTAAATAACTTATAATAAGCTTATTGGACTTAAGACACGTAAACGGGTAAAACTAGTAAACTAGTATAAAAGTTATCGACATATAACACTAAAATGAGTAAACGAGAATATGTAAACCCACTTGATCATCATATATATATAATCATCATATGTATACATAATTGTTATTTTTATAAAGTCATTGGACATGAGTCTAAGACGAAGTATTATTTGTCTAGGTTTCCGTGATTGAAGCACGTACCATACATCCGAATTACCGATAACCCGCCTTCCCACATCAACGTGAGTTCATAGCCTCGCACTCTTTTAAATGTTTTATAAATGCTTTATAAACCCGCGAGGGAGATAACATGTTAGTTTTTATAAAAGTTTGGACACCATTTGTCCCGATTGTTTGTTTATTGATTTTGGACCCGAATGATTAAATGACCCGATTGTATGACCCGATAAATGATTAATGGACCCGATAGATGAAATCAAATGGATTATTAAAGTTAGGTTATGTCACTAAAAGTCCCATTAGCATGAATTGTGAACTACCGGGATTTGGTAGACGCTTATGCATTTAATAGTACTATTTGGGGACGATCACCCCAGTTCGCGCCTTGACGGTTGATCCCCGTCGTGCCACATTGATTGGTAAGCGAATTTATGTATGAGAAGATTTCCAATAGCGTGACCTTTGTGACGACACGCTACTTTAGATGGGCAAAATTGGTATCGGGTTAGCTACCCGTTGTTGGTTTAGTAAGGTAACAATGTCATGCGGCTTATAATAATCCGAATTAACGAAATACTAATAGACGCTCCGAATTACGATGTATTGCCTGACTAGCAATACAGGGTCATACTATTGATATTATGTTTGTATTTTTGGTTTTCATAACCATACTCATATAACGGTTTTATTTTCATACAACGTCGTAAGACGTATTGTATGATGATTTTACGACATTGGCTCGTATTTATAATTTTTAAGGCAAATGCCTATATTATGATTTTTGATAAGGATTTGTATAAAATGATTTTGGCTATTTTACGGCCTATTACAATAAATAGTACGAATTGATTTTTGGTACTAATTTTATACCAAAATTTTATTGATGGAATTTATTAAACTCTATGAATTCACTCGGCGTTATCGCTGACCTTTTCTTTTAACATGTTTTATCTCAGGTACTTGAAGGTAATTCTCGGGAAGACAACAAGAATTCATGGCCCGCACTTAAACAATATTTTCCATTCAAAATACTTGTAAAACTTTGTACGAAATGTAATGACTTGGGACCGATGTAACATTAATATTTATGAATGGAAATGCTTTATTAATAAACGACGCGATTTTTATGCGTTGTCTATGATGTGAGTAATGTGCTATCCCGTAACACCAACTAGTCTTCCGCTGTACTGAGTTGTTTAAATTTGGGGGTGTTACAGTTTGGTATCAGAGCTCTCGTTATAGAGAACGAAAGATTTTTAAAACCAAGGTTTTGAATAAAACATTTCAAAATCTTTTAACTATAAACATTTTTCTAAAAATGTCTAAAAATCTTTTGACTATAACGGTGCCGAAGAATTCCCGAGTTACCGACAAGGCCAAGACTGAGAAGTGTTATTTTAATATATATATAACTTGGATTATATATATATATGATGTAATTTTATTACATGATTGTTTAATGATTACTTTGATTTTTATACGAGGTATTTATACGACGTCGATTGTCACAAGTAACCCTAAAATCCCCTAGTAAATTAATCGAAGCTATTCTCGTAGGAATTCTAGCTATCCTAGATCTAAACAAAGTTGTGGATATTTATGATCCCAACAAATGGTTGATATTCGTAGAAATGTAGATATTAGTTGATTGTGATATTGAAAAAGAATTGGCGAGATTAAATCTGATATCGATGTCATGACGATCTTTTCTTATAGAGTGGAGTTTGACAAAACGTTATCACCTGGAAAGATGTCATCTGATTCGTTGTCATCCAATTCTTAAATTGAAATCGGAAGGGTGAATGTTGCACTTGAGGCTGTCATTGGAACCAGTACCCAAAAGCCTCATGCCACTAATACCTTTCTGAGAAGTCTAATTGACTGATCAAGTCATTTCATATTAATGACTCATTTGATAATTGTTGTTGTGAGAGCTAATAGGATTGGAAATTAAGTGTTGATTTATATTGAGATTGTATTGCCTTTACAAGGCCGAAGAATAAGATTGAAAGTATTGAAGATTGAGGTAGGATATCGAATTGAGTATAAAATTGGTTGAAACTTGAATAAATAAAAGTAAAACTTAACCTATATGGAATATGAGATTGTTAAGAGGAAGTCGTTAAGTTTTGTGAATGAATTATAAGGTTTTAATTGATTGTAGGTTTGTGTTAAGTGTTGTTCCTAGACCATTGTCCACTAATAAGGATGCCCAGTGTCCAATAAATAAATTGAAGAAATCTTCTTCTGAATTGAGACCGATGGATCTTTTGGGACATGTGGAACACCTGATGACTCTTGTATGTTAGTATTCATTGTGGTATCTTTTCAAAATCCCTAACTTAACTGAGATATCAGTTGGTAGGATGAGTTTATGAAATTGTATAACATAGTGACACGCAATGTGTTACGGTACAATTTGACTTGTTTGTGATTAAAGAAAAGACTACCTTTGATTGCTAAATCCTACATGTATCGATGTTATTTATCTTTTATTTCTTCATCCTAATGTTCGCATTAGTAATGCAACCATTGAACGAGTACTCATCTTGAATTGAGTTACGTTGTGAATTATTCTTCGTGAGTGCCATCGAGATCATGAACCTCATGATTATTTGGCTAAGCTCATTTCCTACCATATTGTAGTTAATTCTTGGTAAACAAGCTTTCATCACTCTTTTGCAGATCATTCATTGTTTTATAAAGTTAAAACGGTATCCTTTGAGGAAATTAAATTTTCATCACAATAAGGATTATTCAAAGTGAGATTTATAATTGATTGATATCAAAATGAAGTTGTTTATGAAAAGCTTTGGAAACTTAATTGTTTTCATAACAAGGAAAATCTTTGTAAATTTATTTTGATTCTTATTTAAGAATTAAGCATAAAAATGTTTTTATTATAAACATGATGATAAAAATTTTGACGAACTGAGTATTGCATCGTTAATCTTGAAATTGTATATAGTTGCGCGCCTACATACAATTTGGAATGGACTATGCAAGACTGATTAGTAGTCACCATAAAACTGATTAATAAGCACTACAATTTCTTTGAAGATTGTGAAAGATTAAAATTTATGAGATCTGCAAGAAGTGTAAAATAAGGACATAATGTTAGGGACACCTACATATGTGCCTGTAACACTTATTCTTCTGAGTCGAATTTACTCATCTGTGGAAATTGTCTTATTTGACAATTGACAATTCTTTCTTGTCCAATTCTCCCGTAGTGAGATTCTTAGGAAAAGTATCTGATTACCGAGTGTTGATACCCGACTGGATGTATTGACGTTCTTATCATTTCTTATGATTTGATTTCATTTGAATGACCTGGGTAACGATCCGAGGAGCTTTCGAGTGCGTACTCAAATTATGAAACATGGGATATATTCATATTCGTTAAATGTTTTCGCCTGTATCTGATTTGAAATTCTCTCGCGTAAATTATGCGTTGACCTTACTCTTTTAAGGTTAGTTATGTCTCCAGATATCCTTGAATTGTGAAGGATTATGAGTTATTATAAGTCTTTTGAGAAGTTCACATCTTATCGACGGCAATAAAACTGGAAGGTTGATAGTGCCAGTAAAATGGATTGATTGAGTATGACATGACGACATTGTCTTAATTGATGGGAACTCGAGTAGAATTCCCCTAAATGATAAGATGTTGATTATCAAAAGTGATCTAAATAATTCTTGATGGATGACCATATCCTGTATTAAGACTTGAAATTATACCATGAATGGTTGTGAATTAGTCATAGATATTGTAATCTAGAAGAACCTAATATGAACTTATTAAAAGATGTTTATGTTATCTAAAACCTTAGGAGGTATTTGTTGATGAATTACCTAGACTTTTGCCATTAAGGCAAGTTGAAATTAGTACTGATTATATTCCCGGTGCTGCACTTGTGGCGTGTGCACTGTACGTCAGCACCATCTGAAATTAAGGAATTACCGTACAACTGAGAAAGTTGTCGGAGAAAGATTTTATTATACCAAGCCTGTCATCCTGAAGAGCTATGGTGTTATCTTTCCTTACATGTATAGATTACTGTGACTGAGTAAATTGACAATCGAAAACGATATCCATAACTCGAAATGGAAGATTTGTTCGATCATTTACAAGGTTCTACTGTATGTTTTAAAGATTTGATCCACGGCATGGTTATCATCAACTTCGCATCTGCGAAGAAGATTATGTATTCCAATCACTACATCTAGAACTTGTAATGAACATTATAAGTTTCATGAGATGACGTTTGGATTGACTAATACACATGTAGCATTCATAATATGATGAATCACATGTGTAGGCTGTAATTTGATAAATTCATGCTCGTGATCATTAAGGACTATTTGTTTATATATAAGAATAAGGATGAGTTAATAATTATTAATAAGAATGCCCTTAATTGGCTAAACAATGAAAACCTGAACCTTGAATAACTAACACGTGATTAAAGACTTGAATCTTTACATAATTTAAACATGTGATTAATAGATAATGGAATATAAATTGACTCTTCAAAAATTAAGAGCCCTTTAAGACTTTGGATTTTACTAAAAAGAAAGTGCAAATATATTTTGACAAATATTTTAACAAAGGATTTTAAGGGATTATTCCCTTATACACAAACCATTTAACTAAACTTCTGTTTAGGGGTAAATGTTTGTGTATACTTTTTGACAACTTAAGAGGAATTAAGAAAACTATATAAAACATGACTTGAAATTTGAAACGATAATTTACGCTTTTCAAACTAAGGAAATTTTGACCAAAGTATAAACATGGGTTTTTCGAACATTTACGGATCTTGCTAAATATTTTCGATAAATCAACAAAAATCTTGTTAATTAAATTCAAATTTATTTTGAACATTTTATATAATTGGTCGAACTAAGAAATTTAAAACTTTTACGTTTACGCTTCATAAAAATTAACTAATAATTATTTAATTAGTTGTAATAACTATCAACACTTTAAAACATCAGATTGAGTAAAACAGATAAAAATGATAGTTGAGAAGAAACTAAAACATAGAAGATATGAAGAAAGAATTTTGAATAAATACGGTTGTGATATTTATTTCATCAGGAAGGTGAACGTAATTACTGACGTATAATATAGAAGGAATATCTGAGTGAATTATGGACATGATAATTACATCATCATGAGAAGTGAATATAGATACCGACGCATTATGTAGAAAAGATAAAGAACCAGTTAGGACATGTTCCTTAATAATGAAGGTGCAAAATAAATTGCCAAACGATATAAAAATAAACAGTTTGTAATAAGGATGATATAGATAATAAAAGTGGTTCGCGGCTAATGTGGACCATTAAAATTGAGAAGCCGATAGCGCTGAATGTTTTAAAGGCCACTTGTGGTTACCTAAATATGGAGATTGTGAGATATAGTTTTGTTGGAATTTGTAAGTATAAGTATTCTATTTATGTCATTTATGACTAAAAGTATCTTTGTCTAAAGAAGTTGTACTGATGGCAAATTATGAAGGCAGATATCGCCTCATACATTAGTAAACGTCTAGCTATTACAAAGGTCATCATCTGAATTTGATTCGATTTGGGTCGTCGTCGACAGACTGACCGAATCTGCTAATATCATTCCCGTTAATGATAAATGCAAAAGAATTATGTAAACATAGTGTGCTTGTATCGATCATCTATATCAAGATCCTCGCTTCGCATCGAATTTCTTGAGATTTGCTCAGAAGTCATTGTGAACGAATCTTGATGAGAATACTATGTACCACCCCAAATCGAAGGGACGAGGTAAAGTAACGATACAAAATACTATAAGTGTAGTTTTATGTTTGAATGATTGACCTTTGGTAATGGACCGTATAATCGTTTTTCCTTTGGAAGGATTATCATTGATAATCATCGTATTAGGATTGAAATTGAATCTTGTTAGGGTCTATATTAGAGCATCTATAAGCAGGAGTTGAGACGAAGACATCCGACATACATCCGTTGTGAGTTGGACATGTCTTTTAGGTTTAAGGTTTCCTATTACGGCGAACCTAACCTTGCAAAATACCCGACCCGCGAGATCTGAAATGATTGTTGAAATTAGGATTTGATTATTAACTGCCGATAGTGGGCAAGAGATTATATGAATGTGAAATGTAGACCTTGAAGTGCCAAACGGGTAGCGAAGTTATGCCACAATTTTTAAACTTGGAAAAAAATGAATTCATGATCTGACAAATCATGGGATATAAGTCCCCGTTGTATGGGACCATTGAAATAATGTAATGTTGGGATTGAAAGGCATATAAGCTGGATCTACCCTAGGACTTCAAGAACCGCGTAAATTATGTTTCGTAAATCGAACTTGATGGAATATCTATCAAGTTAAAATCTGAATTCTTCTTAGTAATGTTTAGATCGGCGAAAAGTTGCATTCATCAAAAACCCGTGAACATCATGGATAGAGAAAGTAAGTCAACATTTAGCCTGATCTTATTCCCGTAGTTGTGTTTGATGAAACTCGCGTATTATAATGGATTACACTTGTGAGAAAAGACCGAATGTGGAGGAAATACCCACATGGCTTTAACTCTATAAGAAGCGAGTAGTAAGATGATCTTTGAGGACAAAGATCCTGTTTAGGGGTAAATACTGTGACAATCCGTCAATTTATGGTCGATATTTTATTCTCGAATATTATTTAAAAACATTATTTTAATGTTACAATATGAACTCACATATTTTTGGGAAGAAATTTGGATTTACGTCTTGGAGTAGCATCGACTACGTCTAAACCGGAGGATTCAACGTTACGTGCTTACGTTTACATACACCGTCTTTGGTGACAGTCCGACATTTCAAAAAAATAAATTTGTCCGTAAATATTATTTTGGAGTTTTAAATTTGTGTTGGTTCATAAACTCACAAATTTACGAGAAGAGATTAGGACTTACGATTTTATTTTAACGTCTTTTACGACTAAACCGGAAACCTTAGGATTACGTATTTACGTTTTCGAACTCCGTTTTTGATGAGACAATTTTTATTGGATTCGTTTTGTGACGTCGATTCATAATTTATAAAAACGTTTTTCGTAAAACGACCCGATGGCACGCAAATCGAGGAAACTAGAATCGAGGAGTACCCGTAAATAAGTGGGATGAGACAAGTGGGACACTTGTCCCACCCCACTCAAAACCGGCCTAAATAAGCCACACAACACCACACTTGCTAGCTAAGTTAACACTTGTCTTAAGCTTAAAGTGTAAGCTTTCTCCCATCAAAAACAACTAGCTACAAACCACCATTCTCATTTCTCACCATGCAAACCACTTCAAACACACACAATCCTCTCTCTAACTCCATTCTTGCCGTCCCAATTCAGCCCCTAAACACCATCATTGATAAAAAATTTAACCATAAACATATGTTATAATTAACATATGTTAATCCCCATTCAAAAAGATGAAGATTGGTGCCACTTATAACATCCATGGAGGAGTTTTCATGGAGTCATGAGGCTGATTTTCCACAAGGAGTTGATGAAGATTGGAGTTCTTGAAGATGGTGTTGGCTAAGCACAAGTTTCTCCATCAAAAACCATGCCAAACTCATAACCTACATCAAGTTGGTGGTATAAAGATTGTCCTCCTCAACTTCTTGTTATTTTGATTATGTAAACATGTATTTTATTTCCTATTGTATATATTTATGATGATTATATGATGATAAAAATGTTATGTGGGGATTTGTTGTTGATAATCATGGATAAAAAGGTGAAAAACCATAAGAAACAAGGTTAAAATCTTGGTTAAATTTAATGGCTGTATAAAACAGTAAAGAAGCAAGTCATAAACTGATAAAATGATGAATTGGAATAGATTTACAGTAAGCTATGGGTCTTGTACACATGTGAGAGTTGGCCATGCAATGGAATCAAAATAATGAGTGAGATATGATCAAAACAAGTTTAGGGTATAAATCTGAAGTTACTGTTTGGACGATTTTTAGAAAATACTTAAAGGATGATTCAACAGTAGCTATAGGAGAGTTAAATGTAGCAAATATCATGTAGTTTATGTGATAAAAATTTGAGCTTCTATCTCTATATAGAACTCAAGATATGGCAGTTTTGGTGAAGATGAAGTTAAAAATCAGATTTTTGGAAATTAAAGAATAATACTATTATATAAGCCCTCAAATTATAATGTATAAAATGTAAAAGTAAAACCCACTAACTTATGGATTTTATTTATATAAGTATGTAAAAGGCTAAATAAGTGGACATTTTATAAAAATGGTAACTTGTTAAGTTTTATAAGTTATAAAACTATAAACTTGATTTTTACGACTTTTTCGGCTATCGCCGTAAAATTAACGTTTTTGTTAAATAAAACTTAGATGGTTGGACCCGTCTAATGTAAACTTTATAAAACTTATATACTGATATATAGACATATATAACAAGTAAAAACCGATAAAACCCGAACTATAGGGCATACGGACATTAACGGGCTAAGTAAACATATTGGACTAATACTTGGACTAATAATTGGACTAAATAAGATATAAACTTGTAAAAAGAAATTATTGGGCTTAACCCATTTAGGCACAACTTGGAAAGTATACATACTGATAATATAGGTACAAAATGAATTAAAATAAGTTAAATAACTTATAATAAGCTTATTGGACTTAAGACACGTAAACGGGTAAAACTAGTAAACTAGTATAAAAGTTATCGACATATAACACTAAAATGAGTAAACGAGAATATGTAAACCCACTTGATCATCATATATATATAATCATCATATGTATACATAATTGTTATTTTTATAAAGTCATTGGACATGAGTCTAAGACGAAGTATTATTTGTCTAGGTTTCCGTGATTGAAGCACGTACCATACATCCGAATTGCCGATAACCCGCCTTCCCACATCAACGTGAGTTCATAGCCTCGCACTCTTTTAAATGTTTTATAAATGCTTTATAAACCCGCGAGGGAGATAACATGTTAGTTTTTATAAAAGTTTGGACACCATTTGTCCCGATTGTTTGTTTATTGATTTTGGACCCGAATGATTAAATGACCCGATTGTATGACCCGATAAATGATTAATGGACCCGATAGATGAAATCAAATGGATTATTAAAGTTAGGTTATGTCATTAAAAGTCCCATTAGCATGAATTGTGAACTACCGGGAGTTGGTAGACGCTTATGCATTTAATAGTACTATTTGGGGACGATCACCCCAGTTCGCGCCTTGACGGTTGATCCCCGTCGTGCCACATTGATTGGTAAGCGAATTTATGTATGAGAAGATTTCCAATAGCGTGACCTTTGTGACGACACGCTACTTTAGATGGGCAAAATTGGTATCAGGTTAGCTACCCGTTGTTGGTTTAGTAAGGTAACAATGTCATGCGGCTTATAATAATCCGAATTAACGAAATACTAATAGACGCTCCGAATTACGATGTATTGCCTGACTAGCAATACAGGGTCATACTATTGATATTATGTTTGTATTTTTGGTTTTCATAACCATACTCATATAACGGTTTTATTTTCATACAACGTCGTAAGACGTATTGTATGATGATTTTACGACATTGGCTCGTATTATAATTTTTAAGGCAAATGCCTATATTATGATTTTCGATAAGGATTTGTATAAAATTATTTTGGCTATTTTACGGCCTATTACAATAAATAGTACGAATTGGTTTTTGGTACTAATTTTATACCAAAATTTTATTGATGGAATTTATTAAACTCTATGAATTCACTCGGCGTTATCGCTGACCTTTTCTTTTAACATGTTTTATCTCAGGTACTTGAAGGTAATTCTCGGGAAGACAACAAGAATTCATGGCCCGCACTTAAACAATATTTTCCATTCAAAATACTTGTAAAACTTTGTACGAAATGTAATGACTTGGGACCGATGTAACATTAATATTTATGAATGGAAATGCTTTATTAATAAACGACGCGATTTTTATGCGTTGTCTATGATGTGAGTAATGTGCTATCCCGTAACACCAACTAGTCTTCCGCTGTACTGAGTTGTTTAAATTTGGGGGTGTTACAAAAAAGTGTCCAGATAGGAATATATTCCGATCTGTGTATCGGAATGTGGGTCTGAGTTTCAATCGGAATGTTGGAAATGAACAAATCGGAATGTTATTAAACCCCTCGTCGGAATGTTAAAGAAGGTAACCAATCGGAATAATGAGATGTCCTCGTCGGAATGTCTGAAAAAGGATGCAATCGGAATGATGACAAAAACCATATAATCGGAATATAGAGATGGGTCAAATCGGAATAACATGCAAAATTCCCAATCGGAAAATCCACAAAGACCACAGTCGGAATGTATAAACCCTAATCCGATCACCACGATCGGAATAAGGGGATGCAATCGGAAAAATCAGAAACCCTTTTCCGATTTGCCAATCGGAAAGAGGGGGATGTGTTGCTGGTCGGAATAAGCAGATCGGAAAGGGATTTAAACCCTTTCCGATATAAATGGGATTCGGTAAAAAGCTAGTAATAAGCTAGATTGAATAAGCTCACACCAAACTCGAACGAATCAAAATTGAACCGGATCAAATAAGCACTAATATCAACTTATCTAAACTTAAAATAAACAAACTTTTAAATCAAACAATAAAAATATGAACTTTTTAAGAAAACTTTTTATAAGTAAATAAGCTAAACATGTAAATAAGCCAATAAGCACAAGAATCTTAAAGCTTAATCAAATGAAAGCTTATGTAGGAACAAAAAGATTAACTTTTTAAGCACAAAACCATTAAGATCAACATGGATTTAATGTGATTCGCAACAAAATCAATCTAAAAATCAAAGAAAGGTAGAATGAGATTAAGAATTAAAAGCTTAACTAGAACTTGATTAATGAAATAAGCAATACACAAATGTTTAATCTTGAAAGATTAAAAGAAAGAAAGATGAAAACTTAGTGAGAGAAAGTTTAGAACTTTCTCTCTCTAAAACTAGAAAGAAAAGTGAAAAATGAAAAACTTAAAACTAAAAGCTAACTACTCTCCTAATGTGTATTAGGAGGGTATTTATAGGAAAAGTAGGAAGGAGTACATGTGTTGCTTCTTCTTTCTTTACGTCTTCTCGACTCGATTTAATTCTTTGTCTTTTCTTGACGTCGTGTCGGGATTTGAACTTGTCTTTTCTTCTTTAATTTAGACTTGAGTTCTTCGACTTCATTAAACTTCCGTCTTTAGACTTTTTCTTCGATAAATCTTCAGAATAGGCCTTGGACTTCCGTTCTTTTTCCACTCTTGATCTTTTGACTTCGTCTTTTCCCGTTTTCTTCGATACAAGCCCGTGAAAGCCCGTGTTTTCTTCCTTTTTCATATTTTGGTCCTAAAACACAATAAAAACACAAACCACGCATAATTCCGACTTTTACGACATAAATTACACGTTTTGGTCTTGTTATTATTGGAAATAAGTGGTAAAAGGATAAGTGTTTTCACACTTATTAAATCCCCTACACTTGACCATTGCAATGCCCTCATGCAATGCATTAATTTTAAAGCACGGTTTACATTTTCCATCATAAATAACCCACCTTGGCCTTTATTAAATACTAAACATAGAAAGATAAAAAGATAAAAATAAGTAATGAAATCAAAAACTTACATTGGGTTTTGGCTGCCATGAACGTTTATCATCCTCAAGTTTCACGTTCCCCATACCAAGCTTAAAAACGAGATCATTGTTATTATAAGTTAGCAAACTAACACGAACTCATGTGGGCCAATTATTCACTTAGAATCCCTTATTCCTAGGTGTATCTCTTATATTTCATTTTTGTCTTGAATGATCACGAGGATGCATTGTTTGACTTATTTCGATAGTTATTTAGGCCGAAAATAAAGTGAACGATTTAATCAATAGTTAGCTAAAGGACAAAATCTTTTAAAACTGCTTCTCGGGACCTCATAAAGTTCATATCTTGGCATAACTCGCTTCGCGATTTGAGACCTTTCTCGGACCGATATTTGGCAGCGACTTCATACTTCGAATCTTGAGAGACGTTCATGAAATAATGGTCTTCTCTTCATAATAGGAATTTATTCACTTGAAGTTTTGAGAGATTCTTCATATTTGGACCACGACTTCTTTATTTTTCTCCAATCTTTATTTTGGACTTTGATATACAACGATCCGCCTCCTTTTAGGACTTGGATCTATTTATCCTCATACCTTGTTAGGGCCTTTTTGGATAGACTTCTCCATGATCGTTTTGGGAGTTTTTGCTTTTCGTCGTGTGTCTCGATCCTTCATAATGATTTTCGACAAATGATTTTTCACATCACTTTTGGATCTTTAGCAACAAAATGTAGCCCTCATGCCTTGTTAGGGCCTTTTCGGACTCGCCAATCTTCGCATCCCGCTTCAATAAGTTATGCCTTGGCTATGAACTCTAATCCGTACCGAGCAACTTTTAAACGATCTTGGGCTAGAAGCTAAGTAACCTTTTAAATCGTACAACCTTATTTATTGCAGATAATTTATTAACAAGCGAAGGGAGAATAGGCTTATAATTAACTCACATAAATTCACGAAAGAATACCAAACTTATAATTGACTCTAACATCTCTCGTCCTCCACAGTTTAAAATCTCAAGGGATGAGACTCGTGGATGCTTAGACTATTAAATCAAAGTTTTGGGTTTTCGAGTCGCCTATAGGATCTTGCAAATTCTTAGACATTTTCAAGTTCAGAAATCGCATTTTAAAGTTCCCTTGATAAACAACTCTCTAGGATCAATTATAGGAACTTGCGAAAAGTTTTGGTCTTAACCCGTGAGAGTTAAGACTTTCGCGTTTTATAGCTCCCTATATAAAAGCCTAGCAAAACTTGACTTAAACACGTTAAGGATACTAGCTAGAGTAAACTTAGATAAGTAAACTCGGGTTGAGTCAAAATGTTCATGACTAAGAAAAATTTAAAACCACTTTATTGAAAATTTATTCTAGCAAGGAAAGAAAATAACCATAACAAAGGAGAATACAACTATACAACTAGGCCAAAATAGATTAAAAATTTTGAAAAATGTCGAAAAATCAAATTTTTCCGGTTAAAATGAGGGCAAATTCATGGAAAAGACCACTTACTTCGATAGAAGTCCCCCCTACACTTGATATAAACATTGTCCTCAATGTTTAAGCATGTGGGAGTAAACTCCTCTACACTTAGGACATTGTGCACTTTGTTTAAATCTTGCTAAGGAAAGGACAACTAAAGTGATTTCAATGTGAACATATAAAATATGAAATATTGAATCACAAGAGTTTAGGATAGAACCGGGAAGATGGAAACACGGTATCACGGTTCGTCAAAAGTCATCAAGGTAGATCTATGAAGCTTTAATCCCTGCACAAGATAAGAAACAAGACAACAAACACATACGGGGTTCCCCCTACACTTATTATGAAAGCAGTAAAGGATAGATCACGGGTTGCCTCCCGAGAAGCGCTTGTTGTTGTTCACCGAGTCACGAGCCTGACTCGACCCAAGTTAGTTCATGGGGAACGTGGTGAGGGATGGAATCATCTCATGAGAGATGTCCTCACCCAAGTACAGCTTCAAACGCTGGCCATTTACCTTGAAATTGGGCCCATTTGGCTGAGAAAGCTCAATGGTCCCATATGGAAAGACTTTGGCGACGGCGAATGGACCAGACCAGCGGCTCTTCAACTTGCCAGAGAAGATCTTCAACCGAGAGTTAAAAAGTAAGACTTGATCACCAACGTGGAACTCTCGGTTCTTAATCCTTGCGTCATGAATGATCTTGGTCTTCTCCTTGTAGATCAGCGAATTCTCATAAGCTTCATTCCTCAGTTCGTTGAGCTCGTTGAGTTGATTCTTGCGATGATCACCGGCTTTGTTGATGTCGAAGTTAGCCCACTTCAAGGCCCAGTGCGCCTTAAGTTCCAGCTCGATGGGGAGGTGGCAGGCTTTCCCGTACACAAGATGATAAGGTGTACAACCGATCGGGGTCTTATAAGCAGTACAGAAAGCCCACAGAGCATCATCTAACTTATCGGCCCACGCGGCGCGATGCTCTCCCATAGTACGCTCCTAAATTCGCTTCAATCCACGGTTGGATATCTCGGCTTGCCCATTGGTTTGGGGATGATAGGCGGTGGAAAGACGATGATTGACACCATACTTAGCCATGACTCTTGCAAATTGATCATTGCAAAAATGAGTCCTGCGGTCACTGATAATAGCACGAGGAACGCCGAATCGAGCGAAAAGCTGCTTCAAAAAGTTCACAACCACCCTCGCATCGTTCGTAGGGAGAGCCTTGGCTTCAACCCATTTAGAAACGTAGTCAACGGCTACGAGGATGTACTTGTTCCCTTTGGAGGATGGAAATGGCCCCATAAAGTCGATGCCCCATACGTCAAAGATTTCACATTCTGGTATGAAATTTTGAGGCATCTCATCTTTATGTGTGATCTTTCCTTGGCGTTGGCAAGCATCACAATGCTTAACCATTTCGTGAG
Source organism: Glebionis coronaria (assembly GCA_025667525.1). NCBI lineage: Eukaryota > Viridiplantae > Streptophyta > Magnoliopsida > Asterales > Asteraceae > Glebionis > Glebionis coronaria. The sequence continues at coordinate 423,831,987 of CM046875.1, forward strand.
CGTCACGATAAATGGTGGGCCAATAGAATCCAGAATCAAACACTTTCTTAGCGGTGTAGTTGGGACCAAAGTGACCACCGGTGGGTCCTTTGTGGCAAGCCTGGAGAATGTCAAAAGCTGCCGGTCCGTCAACACATCGACAAATGATCAGATCAGCACATTGTTTGAATAGAAAAGGGTCATCCCAAAAGTAAGTCTTAACATCATTTAAGAACTTCTTCTTTTGCTGGGATGTTAACCCTTTGATGAGAATGCCACCCGCTAAGTAGTTTTCAATGTCGGCAAACCACGGGGTGTCATCAAGATTGAGATTTATAGACATTAAGGTCTCAAGGGGGAAAGAGTCATTGATCTCTTTGTTCGGATGATCCCCTTGATATGGATCCTCAAGTCTGCTCAGATGATCCGCGGCTAGGTTTTCAGCACCCTTCTTGTCACGAATTTCAATGTTGAATTCTTGAAGGAGTAAAACCCAGTGAAGAAGTCTTGGCTTAGAGTCGTGCTTAGTCATCAAGTACTTCAACGCGGAATGGTCCGTGTATACGATGGTGGTGGATAAAACAAGATAGGGGCAAAATTTTTCAAAAGCATAGACAACAGCTAAAAGCTCTTTTTCGGTTGTCGTATAATGCAATTGAGCCCCCGTCATTGTTTTGCTAGCATAGTGGATTGGTTGGAAGTGTTTATTCACTCTTTGACCCAAAACCGTACCAATAGCAAAGTCGCTAGCATCGCACATCAATTCAAAAGGCAGCTCCCAATTAGGGGTAACCAAGACTGGTGCCTTAGTTAGCTTATCCTTAAGAAGATTGAAGGCTTCGATACACTCTTTAGAAAAGATAAAAGGAGTATCTTTTTCCAAGAGGTGGGTAATCGGGCGAGCGATTTTAGAGAAATCCTGAATGAATCGACGATAGAAGCCCGCATGACCCAGAAAACTTCTCACACCCTTCACGGTTGAAGGTGGAGGTAATTTGGCTATGACATCTACTTTAGCACGGTCGACTTCAAGACCGGCTTTAGAGATTTTGTGTCCTAGCACAATGCCTTCTTTTACCATAAAACGGCATTTTTCCCAATTCAGAACAAGGCGAGTGTCTTCGCACCGCTTAAGCATACGTTCCAAATTGGCAAGGCAAGAAGAGAAGGAATCCCCAAAGACCTAGAATTCATCCATGAAGACTTCCATGGTTTGCTCAACCATGTCATGGAAGATAGCCAACATGCACCTTTGGAAAGTCCCGGGGGCATTGCATAAGCCAAAAGGCATTCTTTTGTAGGCAAATGTGCCATAGGGACAAGTGAATGTTGTCTTTTCTTGATCTTGGGGATCGATGGGTATTTGGAAATAACCCGAGAAACCATCAAGAAAGCAGTAATATTCATTACCCGCTAAACGTTCAAGCATTTGGTCCATAAAAGGAAGAGGGAAATGATCCTTTCTCGTGGCATCATTGAGTTTGCGGTAGTCTATACAAACTCTCCACCCAGTAACGAGACGGGTAGGAATCAACTCGTTGTTTTGATTGGGTACAACGGTGATTCCGCCTTTCTTAGGCACACAATGGACTGGACTAACCCATGGTGAATCCGAAATAGGGTAAATCATACCCGCATCAAGAAGTTTGATAACCTCTTTTTTTATGACTTCATGGATTTTAGGATTCACCCTTCGTTGGCTTTGAATTGTGGGCTTAAAGTCGTCCTCCATGAGAATTTTATGTGTGCAAAAGTGAGGATCAATTCCGCGAATATCGGAGATTTTCCAAGCGATAGCTCTTTTATGCTTCTTCAACACGGCGATAAGTCGGGCTTTTTCTTCTTCTTTCAGATCCTTCGTGATGATGACCGGTAACTTCTCGTTGTCTTCAAGGAAAACGTACTCTAGATGATGAGGTAGGTACTTAAGCTCGAGAGTAGGAGGATCCTCAATAGATGGTGAAACTAACGATGGATCATCATTAGTCACCTCTTTAGGAGAAGGAGGAGAAAACGGGTCTTCATTGAGAAGTCTCTCAGTAGTACGAATGTCTTCATCCCAATCAGTGGAAGAATCATCATACTTAATATCAAGAGGACCCAAACTAGCTTCGAAATCATCCAAGTCACTTTCTCCAAAAGGAGTCAATGTCGGAGCAATTGAGGCAACGGTCTCAACATTGGGTAGAGAAGAAAGAGTACTTTTGCAAGCATCAAGAAAATGTTCTTCACAAGCCTCATCGAGAACATCAATAGCATTAACACTCTCATATGAATAAGGTTGCTTAGAAATCTTACCCATGTTGAAGACAATTTTATCATCACCAACTCTCATGATTAGTTCGCCCGCGGCTACATTAATGAGAGTGCGACCGGTTCTCAGGAATGAACGTCCAACGATTAATGGAACACGAGGATCCATCTCGTAGTCAACGACAACAAAATCCGCCGGGAAGGTGAATTTGTCAACGCCAACAAAGACATCTTCGGCTATCCCCACTGGATAAGCAACCGTACGGTTAGCTAATTCCAAAGTCATTTTGGTGGGGACGAGCTCGGGGAGAGATAATAGCTTCCAAACACTTAAAGGCATTAAGTTTATACTGGCACCTAGATCGGCTAAGGCCATGCAATTCTCTACTCCCGGGAAGTTGCAAGGAATCAAGAAGCGACCCGGATCACCAAGTTTGGTGGGCAATTTCCTTAAGAGAACGGCAGAGAAGTTCTCATTAAGTTAGGTCTGAGAAATGTCAAGAAGCTTCTCCTTGTCACTTAGAAGATCTTTAAACATCTTCGCGTATTTGGGCATGTGAGCGAGAGCCTCGGCAAAGGAGATGTTAAAATTCAATTGTTTAAACATTTTAAGAAAGTTTGAAACTTGAATATCATCCTTGCTCTTTTGCTTCTCTTTCCTCAACCTTGAAGGATAAGGTATATTGGATGAAGAAGAAGGCTTTAGGGGAGTAGGATCACTCACAACCACGGGTGGTGGGGAAATAGGGATAGAAGGTGCAGGAGGTGAGGAAAGTTGCTCTTTTTCCTTGTTCACAATCACGGGTGGAGGTGTAGGAAGCTCGGGTTCCGTATAACCTTTTCCACTACGAGTGGTGATTGCTTTCATCTCCCCTCTTGGATTCGCAACGGTGTTACTCGGAAGAGTACCCAAAGAAGAGGGTTAATTACCTTGGATGAGCGAACCAATCATATCACGAATGTTAAGCGCTTGAGTGCTGAAAGAGTCTCTAATGTATGCGCGAATTTCATTGCTTTGTTTTGCCATGTCATTCCTTAGCTCGGCTCGAATATCGTTCCCTTGTTTCGCCATTTCTCCCTTCAAGTTGATGACTTGACTCTGAAGATTCGTCACCATCTCTCGATTAGTCTTCATGAACGTCTCGACGTCTTGATTCAATACCATCGGTTGATTGAGAGGTGGAGCTTGGTAAGCTTGAGAATTTCCTTGAGTTGGGTATGGGTTTCTTTGGGATTGATATTGATTGGTAGCACGAGTTTGGGATTGGTTGTTTCGGTTATAGCTTTGTTGTTGGTTTTGGTTTGGAGGAGGGAAACCGGGTGGAGCAAGATAGTTGTTGGAACGATAACTAGCAAGCTACGGTCTCCTTGAGGACGAGCTTGATAGCCTCCCGTGGGATAAGTACCGTAAGCCGCGTTAACGTTTTCAGAAAAATTGCCTTGAGTGGAAGGACAATCATTGTAGGAATGAGGACCACCACATGTGTCACAAGAAATAGAAACGGCTTTAGCTTGTTGAAAGTGGTTTGTGGCCATGGTCATGAAATTCTTGTTCATCTCAGCGAGTTGTCGAGAAATTTCAGTCATCTAGGGATTAGAAGTAGTAGAAGAAACATTGACTCTCGGGGTAGATCTTGAGGATGCGGATGAATCCCAATTCTTGTGGTGAGTAGTCATGTTTTCAATCAATTCTCGACACTCCTCCGGTCTCCTTTTCATAAAAGTACCACCGGCGGCGGCATTGATCGTGTCACGATCACGAAAAGTGAGACCATTGTAGAAGGTATCAATGAGAGTGACGGGGAGCATATTGTGATTTGGACAGCGGTCGATCAAATCATTGTATCGTTCCCAAGCATCGAAGCGTGATTCATCATTGTCTTGCATGAATCCACTAATTTGGTTACGAAGGCTGGTGACCATGGATGGTGGGAAGTAGCGTGACAAAAAGCGTTGAGTCATGTCATTCCAAGTATGAATAGAATTCTTTGGGACGGTCAAACCATTTTTAGGCATGGTGAGAAAGCGAGTGGGGAAAAAGTTGAAGGCGAAGGTCATCCATAGAAACACCGGGGGACTTCATGCTTTGGGTGATGGTAATGAATTTGTCGAGGTGTTTGTTGGCATCATCATCCGGAATTCCGCGAAATGGGTTAGTTTGCACTTGTTGGATCATGTGATGCTTCAACGAAAACTCTTGAGCCGTGACGTGCATCGGCGCAATCGGTCCTCCGCGTCCGTTCATGGTGGGTTGACACAATTCCTCCATTGTTCGTAAATCAGGTAGGGGGACATTGTTGTTGTTGTTGTTGTTGTTCAAATTGGGTAGAGGTGGGTTATTATTGTTGTTATTAACACCAGCCATATCTAAATCTTCACGAGTCTCGGGCTCAGAATAGTTCGAAGATCTAGTACGCATACACCTGCAAAAGAAAAATACACAGAGAGAATATCTATATAATCTTTTTGGTGCAAAACCTTTGGAAAAGAATTGCTTTTTCTGATGTTTTTGTATTTTTGAAGAATTTTATATTTTTTATGGATTTTTAAAATTTTTAAAGCAAGGAAAATAACGTTCAACGAACGGATCCCAAAATTCAATGCGTCTCTCACTAGAAACCGTTAATCTTAACGAAAAGAGCCGGCAGCGGCGCCATTTAATACTCGGTTTTACCCTAAGTATAAAATCTTATCGTCCGAATCTCTTCGAATTGATTACCGATCTAGAGTGAGACTCAATTGTCTTTTGGTGAACAAGAGAATGGTTTGGTTGATTATCTATTTTAAACTAATAGCAAATAATAAAGTATCGTTGAGTAAAGTAGAAGTTTTAAAGATTAAAACTAAATATAACAAGTTAAAAATAGTTGCTTGAAGATTTAAAGGCAATATAAGTAAATACTTGAACACTAAATAAAACTACACTTGGGACTTTTGTAAAAATAAGAAACTAAAACCATCGGAAAGCAAGATGTAACTCTGATCGGAATATTTGGTCGGAAAGTGAGGCAATCAGAATGTCCAAAAAGTGTCTAGATCGGAATATATTCCGATCTGTTGATCGGAATGTGGGTCTGAGTTTCAATCGGAATGTTGGAAATGAACAAATCGGAATGTTATTAAACCCCTCGTCGGAATATTAAAGAAGGCAACCAATCGGAATAATGAGATGTCCTCGTCGGAATGTCTGAAAAAGGATGCAATCGGAATGATGACAAAAACCATATAATCGGAATATAGAGATGGGTCAAATCGGAATAACATGCAAAATTCCCAATCGGAAAATCCACAAAAACCACAGTCGGAATGTATAAACCCTAATCCGATCACCACGATCGGAATAAGGGGATGCAATCGGAAAAATCAGAAACCCTTTTCCGATTTGCCAATCGGAAAGAGGGGGATGTGTTGTTGGTCGGAATAAGCAGATCGGAAAGGGGTTTAAACCCTTTCCGATATAAATGGGATTCGGTAAAAAGCTAGTAATAAGCTATATTGAATAAGCTCACACCAAACTCGATCGAATCAAAATTGAACCGGATCAAATAAGCACTAATATCAACTTATCTAAACTTAAAATAAACAAACTTTTAAATCAAACCATAAAAATATGAACCTTTTAAGAAAACTTTTTATAAGTAAATAAGCTAAACATGTAAATAAGCCAATAAGCACAAGAATCTTAAAGCTTAATCAAATGAAAGCTTATGTAGGAACAAAAAGATTAACTTTTTAAGCACAAAACCATTAAGATCAACACGGATTTAATGTGATTCGCACCAAAATCAATCTAAAAATCAAAGAAAGGTAAAATGAGATTAAGAATTAAAAGCTTAACTAGAACTTGATTAATGAAATAAGCAATACACAAATGTTTAATCTTGAAAGATTAAAAGAAAGAAAGATGAAAACTTAGTGAGAGAAAGTTTAGAACTTTCTCTCTCTAAAACTAGAAAGAAAAGTGAAAAAATGAAAAACTTAAAACTAAAAGCTAACTACTCTCCTAATGTGTATTAGGAAGGTATTTATAGGAAAAGTGGGAAGGAGTGCATGTGTTGCTTCTTCTTTCTTTACGTCTTCTCGACTCGATTTAATTCTTTGTCTTTTCTCGACGTCGTGTCGGGATTTGAGCTTGTCTTTTCTTCTTTAATTTAGACTTGAGTTCTTCGACTTCATTAAACTTCCGTCTTTAGACTTGTTCTTCGATAAATCTTCAGAATAGGCCTTGGACTTCCGTTCTTTTTGCACTCTTGATCTTTTGACTTCGTCTTTTCCCGTTTTCTTCGATAAAAGCCCGTGAAAGCCCGTGTTTTCTTCCTTTTTCATATTTTGGTCCTAAAACACAATAAAAACACAAACCACGCATAATTCCGACTTTTACGACATAAATTACACGTTTTGGTCTTGTTATTATTGGAAATAAGTGGTAAAAGGATAAGTGTTTTCACACTTATTTGAATGCATGAAGCAGTTTATGAAAACCTTTATATGCACGAGGGTAAACGCCTATGGTCAGTCCCAAAGTTAAAAGTTTCGATAAAAGCACATGCGACTAAATAGGGCCAGTCATGTACCAACCATTACTTAGTCATAATTCCTGTGACAATGATACATGGAATAAATAAATGAAACTCAGTTGTCAAAACTTAACAGAAAAAAATTTTATGTGGCCAATTATGAACTACTGGGTTCAGTTCATATTAGCCACAGTTCACAAGGAACATCGTGCATGAAACTATGACACGTAACTAAGTATGGATGACGGTTGTTCATTCCATATTAGTAAAAGCAATACTGATGAAAACATCATGGTTAAAACAACAAGGTGTTGAAAACATCATGGTTAAAACAACAAGGTGCTGAAAACATTAATACATGGAATAACAAGCGTTGGCTTAGGAAGCTCCTAATGACTACCCACAAGTCACAAGTCAAGTTTTAGAGCCTACAGGTCAAAGCCTTGTCTCTGATACCATATTGTAACACCCCACTTTGATAAGCGGACTGTTACGCGTAATTATGGCGTGTCATCAAAGCATGCAAGGTAATATGTAGTAAAACATACATGACCATAGGGAAAACCGGAATCAAACACCGGTTCCCAAACATAAGCCCAAAACATAAATAAAGTAAATGAAATGAATGAAAGACTAAACAAGCATAAGTATATCAAGGCAAAAGGAGAAGAAGTCTATTGCAGCTTCCATCCTATGCACGTCTACCAAATGCTCAAGTCTGCCCTTAGGTACCTGCCGTTTTGGGACATGGAAAGGAAAGTAATGGCTGAGCATAACGCTCAGTGCACGGATATATGACATAATATGAATGACTGAAAATAATAAAGACTTAATAGCAGCGGAAATGTATAAGTCCTGGAAAACCTGGTATAACTTAGTAAACTGGTTTTATAGTTTCAAAGCCTTATGTTTATCTTATGAAAACTGTTTAACATGTTTACCATTAGCCAATATAGGTCATGAAATATCAACGTGCATGAATACTTGGAGGGGTGACCTCATCATGCAATTAGCGGGGTTTCCTCTAATTAATATAAGTTTGGGTTGGAGGGATCAGCTCCTAGTGAAGGATGCAAGGCACACACCACATTCACCTAAATAATTTGTAAAAACATGTAACCTAGGATGCACCCATACGCCCCACATGATAACATAATAATATGGCCAAAAGCTAGATGGGACGTCACGAGCTATCACTCCGCCGTGGTGAAGTCATAACACTGGTGCCTCTAGTGTTATGGTTATGGTAGCTCCATAACTAGGTGAAACTGGTCATGCATGTATATAGCTTAGGCATTTAATTAAACATAAGCAAATCAAAACATAAAAACATATACTAGGAAAACAGTTGGCTGCATACGGGGAATCCTAACAAGGAAGGAATGTCCATACTGAAAGGACGGAGAATCCATACCTTAAGTTTAGTGAACGAAGAAGATGAACGGAAGAGAGACCTACTTCGATCTCACTAATGCTACATAAATAGTATACGTGTATATGTATTCTGATTACTGAGTACGTAACTGATTTTATATCGTGTCTTAGCTTGTTTTATATATTCATGTCTTGTTTTACTAATTTTAACGTTATGTTGTGTTTATCATGTATTCTGGATATTCTGATTAAGTATTACTTGTATTTCTTGTATTATTATACTTGTTGTGTAATAATAAGTAACTTTCTAAAAATAGCAGGTTTCCTAAAATAGAAAGTTTCCAAAAATAGAAAGTTTCCAAAAATAAATTAACTGCTTAAAATAGATAAGTGTCAAAAAATAGAAAGTTTCCAAAAATAGTAAGTTTCCTAAACTAGAAAGTTTCCATATTTAGAATTAAGCTGGATTAATAAGCTAAATAATATAAGCTTTGTTTTACTTATTAATTATACTAAGTCAGGTGACTAATAGTATAGTTTATTAATTAATACATGTAAATTAAATAAACTATAAGTTATACGATTTAATTAAATATAAGCATGATTTAATTAAATTAAAGTGTATAAATACTTGGGTTAAAACATGTATTAATGTTCATTAACAATAACCTAAGTCATGATTATTAATTAATTATATTTCATGTCTTAATAATTAATTAATACTATAGTGCAAAATAAATAATTAAATACTTAGGTTAAAACATGTATTATTCCCTAAATAATAATTAACCTAAGTCCATGATTAATTAACTTAATTTACATGTCAAAAATAAAACTATAGCCTAAAACTAAATAATAAAATACTCAGGCTAAAAGCATGTATCATTTATCAAAAATAAATATAGCCTAAGTCTTGTTTAAATTAAATTAACTTTAAGTCATGTTTAATTTAATTTAATTAATCTTGAAAAAATATGCTTGTAAAATATTCTTGTAGAAAATATTTGGCTTGTAAAAATAAAATCCGTGCCCGTGTTGCCGAACCAAACAGCCCCCTTTTGTTCTTAAACCCGACAGCCAAACACCCTGACCAAAACCAGCAGCCAAACACCCCCTTTCCCTGTTAGTGTTGCTGTTGGTTGCCACTGTCAGACCGGGTTTTCCCACTGGTAGTGGTCAGTTCTCCCCGCTCGCATCAACTTCCCACCGAGAGCATAAAGCTCTTGATTCCCACTGCCTGCCAAACGCAGTCCCTTCTGCTTCTACTGGTAAGCCAAACGCACCCCTGCTGGCTGCAGGGTTTGCGGCTGATGGAGCAAAAGCCCATCGAGAGTCTAGGACTCTCGGTTTGTGTGCAATCCAAACCCGAAACCAACCACAACGAATCCCACCCCTTAATTATACTCGTCTTAACATATTTTAATTGTTGGATTCGGATTTCCTTGATCAATTAGATAGAAGAAAAGAAAAGAACAACAAAAACGATTTAGTGTTACCTTGTTTTCGTTTAGGGTTTATTAATATAAATCACGAATCACAACTCTTGTTCTTGGTTACCCACGACTGCTCTCCTTGGTTTCTTGGTGATGAGAACGACGGTAGAGAAACAAAAGAAGAGAAAAAAAACACGGCTTGTTATATGTTTTAGGGTTTTTTTGGGGATTTGTTGTCTAAAAGAAAAATAAACCCCCTCCCCCGTCTATTTTCTATTTACACGGCCTAGGGCACCTTTTTGGGCCTAGAGCCCATGTTTCTTCTTGTCTTCTTAGTCTAAACGGCCCCAACCAAAATACCTATACCTTTTTATTTAATTCGCGTCTTGTTAAATGATACACGTAATAGTGTTTTAAAGTGTCGTGAATTTCCCCATGGTTATTCTTATACGTGTGAAATGTAAATATTATTTATGTAATAATAGTCGTGTTAAATCTTCGTGTCACGTTATTTTAAATGACCTGATTATTATCTTGTGGTTTGCTTATTATACGTAATTTCATGTCGTGTATTAATAATAATAAAACATACGTAATTTCTTACCGTACATAATTAATATACGTAATTACTCGTCACGTCTACGTAATAAACGCGATAATCATGTTAGATGTTCGTGATTATATATTCGTGATTTATTCATTATAGTTAATAATTATCATGCATTAACGCGTACGTAATAATTATCGTGTAATAACACGTACGTAATTCTTGTAATTAATATTCGTGACACGTGTTCATGTTATATAAGGAAAGTTTTAATCTTGCACGTACGGTTTTTAGTGTACTGTTCATGGTAAAAGCATGTGGGTTTTACAACTCTTCTCCCATAAAAAGAATAATTCGTCCCCGAATTATAGATAAAGTAAACTGAAATAGAAACATACCCCAATCAAACTGAGAGGGTATGTAAGATAAAAGGACATGAAGGTGACATGGTAGAAAGGAACGTGGAACGTAACCTGGCTAAAAGGACATGGAACGTGACGTGATTAAAAGAGTCTTACTGAATTACGGAAGAATGAGAGGATAAAATCCAGATGGACTCATCTGTTTCCAAGTGGCTTCCCTCTCGGAACGTTTCCTCCACAAGATCTTGACACCACTGATAATTCTTGGTCAGGTCATCCTGACCTTGATTTGAAAATACGTAAAAGTTTCTGGTTGTCAATGTAAGAGAGATTTGCATGAATCTGATCGAGTGGATTAGAATTAACATGCAAGGGGAACTGAAACATTACGATACAAAATAATCTAACCTAATTGATAATTAGCAACGATGCGCGAGACATATCGAAACGTAGTACGTGAAAATTTTTGAACGTGATACGTGAAATTTTTTGAACGTGATACGTGGAGGTATGGTGAGTGTAGTATGAGCAAACATATCGTGATCAATGGTACGTGTAACATATCGTGAACGTGATATGAGGAACGTGGAACGAACATGACATGTGAAACATATCGTGAACATGGTATACAATTGCGGTAACGCCAAACGCTACAAGGTGAGACGTGGAATGTGACGTGAACGTCTATCTGAGGATAGGGAGTTATACTAAACTTGAGTCTGGTCTCTCAAGTTCTTGCGAATCTTCTCAGAACGAAGATGAACGTAAAATCGTAAGCCAAGATACGATCATTAACGTGAATAGTGTCATGAACGTGAGTGTGAAAGCAAGTCGTGAAATTAGAACAAGGACGTGCACGTAAATAAGGTGCACACTACGAACCTTTGTCTGGCCCGATAGCTGAGGGATTACCAAGTAATCGGATGCGCCTTGGCTGGAATATGTCTGATCTATCTGTTGGTTCTTGAAATCCTTACGGATGTAAGGATTATGCAGACTTGATCAAACTGTTTGCAATAACCTAGATAGCATCTTGCTTCTTCTGAGTTTGTGTTAATCTGGTGACCAAAATCCATGGAGATCTTGTCCCATTCCTGTTCACAATTTCTGTTGGTAGAGAAACATCTTTGTCGGTTGGTGTTCTATCTTAACCTGCTGGTATGACAGACACTTAGATATGAACGTAAATGTATCTTGCTTCGTAGAAATTTGATACATAGGAGTTTGCGAAACTCTGAGTCTCCGAAATTAGACTTTTCTTAGCGTAGGATTTTCTTGGAACACCTAATGTAGTGTAGGGTTCTCACCTTTATGCATAAGCTGAGTCATGGTAAGATTAACCATAAGAATCCATGTGATTTAGCGTGTCACTGTAATCAACCAGAAATTATATTGGAAAAATTCGGGGTAAAATTTCTCATGTCGTAGAATTTGAAACATAGTGCAAATATGGTCTTCCTGCTCTTTTCTAGACTTAGAGAAGATCAGGTTGTTCTCGATGAAAACACTGATGAGTTTATTTATGAGTTCATGGAAACTCTATTTATTAAGTCTATAATGCTGTTGGAGCATTTATGAGACTAAAACAAAATCATGAGTCTAACATGACCGAGTCGTGTACGAATAGCAGTCATGGACATGTCCTGCTCTTTCACTCGTCACCGTTGGCAGCATGATCATGAGTCTGATCTTGGAAAAGTGATTAACATACTAAAGTCGATTGGACATGTTGTCAATACGTGGAGGAGAATAACGGTCATGAATGGTGATTTGTTTAAATACACGGTAGTCGACACATAATCTCATGTTACCGTCCTCCTTCTTAAAGGTTCTTCTGGAATTTATATCGGAAGATTTTAAAATAATCAGGTGGTCATAAACGTAAAAGGAACTTTAAAATTCGTGTCATCAATAGTTGCTTGAATATTCGCAGCCATGGAATAACAAACACGTGCTTGTAAAGCATAATTATTGTCCATATTTCCTTGAAGGAAAATCATGTTGAATGTATCCAGTAGCCTGGACATTACTGTACAAAATCATGAATCGTAGCAGCGTATGTTGTTCATAGTCCATAACTAGGATTAAATTCAACTCGCATCTGTCCGAGGTAAGTGCGTTATCGGATTGGATTTTATCCTTAGGCTGAAGGAGAACTTTCGTATACATGGGTGATACGAATGGCGTCCTTTATGGTCATGAATATATGAAATATGGGTGCAAGAAAAAGTGTCCTCGAGCAATCGTGACAGATCTCACTGATATGCAGGTGATGGTACTGAAATTCTTGTGGCCTGATTAATACATGGCACCACAAAATGGATATACCCCTTGGAGGGTACCCCGAATTTCTTAGGGATGATCCAGAATTGGACGTGAGTCATGTGTCTTGACTCGTGTCTTGGGAAATATAAGCATGGCATGTGTCTTGACTAGTGTCTTGACATGTGTCTTCAGAAAGTATACGTGAGACATGTGTCTTGACTGATGTCTTGACATGTGTCTCAAGATGTGAAACAAATAGATTTACAAATATTAGGTTATTATGCCAGAATTGGCGGATCGGTTGGACTACTGATCCTTTGTATTTTTTATCACGTCCACGGCCGGAGCCTCGGTTGCGATTTCTAGGATAGTTGATGTCATAGTAGTGGTTACTATCGTCTTGTCTGTCAGTTCCATGACGGTCATTCTCATGACTATGATTCATGTATCTATTCAGCTGAGTGGCCAGTTGGTACTGGTTCACACTCATATGACTGAAACGATAAATGTATGACGTGTGACAAGTAACTAAGAATTTGGGACAATGATAGAACTTGGGACAATGATTGATGGCATTGGTGGTGAAGCATATTCTAGTCCGATCGCTTTGATCTAACGCCTGTGTCTTCGTCTTGTAAGATCTCCAGGTTGTGAACAACATCAACATTTCGTAGCGTCTCTAAAATAATAGGCAGCATCAACTTTCGTAACATCTCCAAGTTATGAGCGGCATCAGCAACTTGTAGAGTATCAGCAAGTGGAATACGCACATGGGGTACGGTACGTGGAGTACACATGGAATGCACATGAAATGATCGGTATGGGGTCGATCATCTGACATGATTTTAAAGGAAAATAATTGGTTAAACGGTTATAAAGACCATCATGATAACCTGGCAATGCCAGTATATACCTCATTCTGGTTGCATAGAGAAACGCTAACGTGTGGTTAAACGAATTTCAACGATGATTTTCCTGAAAGCATGATTAATGAAACCAACCATGACTATTATGAAAGCAGGATTTAAATAAATTCCAACAGTGTCTTGCATGGAAGCATACACAACAAAAGAGACGTAAGACGTAATCAACATGAAGACGAAATCAACATGAAGACGAAATCATCATGAAGAAGAAACATGAAACAACTTAACATGATGTAGTATATAACATAATCAGCATGAAAATGAAGTTAACCATGATAGTATGAAAACATGCTTGACATAAAGACATAGTAACTTATGAGGGGACATGAAAAAAATTTATGCCAATAAATCATTAGAAAAAAAATATGCATGTAAGCAGTGCGTGAATGCATGATGTAGTTTATGAAAACCTTTATATGCGCGAGGGTAAACGATTATGGTCAGTTTACCCAAAACAAAAGACATGGTGAGGGGACGCATATGGGTCGGTCCCAAAGTTAAAAGTTTCGATAAAAGCACATGCGACTAAATAGGGCCAGTCCTGTACCAACCATTACTTATTCATAATTCCGGCGACAATGATACATGGAATAAATAAATGAAACTCAACTGTCAAAACTTAACAGAAAAAATTTTTATGTGGCCAATTATGAACTACTGGGTTCAGTTCACATTAGCCACAGTTCACAAGGAACATCGTGCATGAAACTATGACACGTAACTAAGTATGGATGACGGTTGTTCATTCCATATTAGTAAAAGCAATACTGATGAAAACATCATGGTTAAAACAACAAGGTGCTGAAAACATCATGGTTAAAACAACAAGGTGCTGAAAACATTAATACATGAAATAACAAGCGTCGGCTTAGGAAGCTCCTGATGACTACCCACTAGTCACAAGTCAAGTTTTAGAGCCTACTGGTCGAAGCCTTGTCTCTGATACCATAATTGTAACACCCTACTTTGATAAGTGGACCGTTACGCGTAATTATGGCGTATCATCAAAGCATGCAAGGTAATATGTAGTAAAACATACATGACCATAGGGAAAACCAGAATCAAACATCGGTTCCCAAACATAAGCCCAAAACATAAATAAAGTAAATGAAATGAATGAAAGACTAAACAAGCATAAGTATATCAAGGCAAAAGGAGAAGAAGTTTATTGCAGCTTCCATCCTATGCACGTCCTCCAAATGCTCAAGTCTGTCCTTAGGTACCTGCCGTTTTGGGACATGGAAAGGAAAGTAATGGCTGAGCATAACGCTCAGCGCACGGATATATGACATAATATGAATGACTGAACATAATAAAGACTTAATAGCAGAGGAAATGTATAAGTCCTAGATAACCTGGTATAACTTAGTAAACTGAATTTATAGTTTGAAAGCCTTATGTTTATCTTATGAAAACTGTTTAACATGTTTACCATTAGCCAATATAGGTCATGAAATATCAACGTGCATGAATACTTGGAGGGGTGACCTCATCATGCAATTAGAGGGGCTGCCTCTAATTAATATAAGGCACACACCACATTCACCTGAATAATCTGTAAAAACATGTAACCTAGGATGCACCCATACGCCCCACATGATAACATAATAATATGGCCAAAAGCTGAAAGGGACGCCACGAGCTATCACTCCGCCGTGGTGAAGTCATAACACTGGTGCCTCCAGTGTTATGGTTATGGTACCTCAATAACTAGGTGAAACTGGTCATGCATGTATATGGCTTAGGCATTTAATTAAACATAAGCAAATCAAAACATAAAAACATATACTAGGAAAACAGTTGGATGCATACGGGGAATCCTAACAAGGAAGGAATGTCCATACTGAAAGGACGGAGAATCCATACCTTAAGTCCAATGAACGAAGAAGACGAACGGAAGAGAGTCCTACTTCGATCTCACTAATGCTACATAAATAGTATACGTGTATAAGTATTCTGATTACTGAGTACGTAACTGATTTTATATCGTGTCTTAGCTTGTTTTATATATTCATGTCTTGTTTTACTGATTTTAACGTTATGTTGTGTTTATCATGTATTCTGGATATTCTGATTAAGTATTACTTGTATTTCTTGTATTATTATACTTGTTGTGTAATAATAAGTAACTTTCTAAAAATAGCAGGTTTCCTAAAATAGAAAGTTTTCAAAAATAGAAAGTTTCCAAAAATAAATTAACTGCTTAAAATAGATAAGTTTCTAAAAATAGAAAGTTTCCAAAAATAGTAAGTTTCATGAAATAGAAAGTTTCCATATTTAGAATTAAGCTGGATTAATAAGCTAAATAATATAAGCTTTGTTTTACTTATTAATTATACTAAGTCAGGTGACTAATAGTATAGTTTATTAATTAATACATGTAAATTAAATAAACTATAAGTTATACGATTTAATTAAATATAAGCATGATTTAATTAAATTAAAGTGTATAAATACTTGGGTTAAAACATGTATTAATGTTCATTAACAATAACCTAAGTCATGATTATTAATTAATTATATATCATGTCTTAATAATTAATTAATACTATAGTGCGAAATAAATAATTAAATACTTAGGTTAAAACATGTATTATTTCCTAAATAATAATTAACCTAAGTCCATGATTAATTAACTTAATTTACATATCAAAAATAAAATTATAGCCTAAAACTAAATAATAAAATACTCAGGCTAAAAGCATGTATCATTTATCAAAAATAAATATAGCCTAAGTCTTGTTTAAATTAAATTAATTTTAAGTCATGTTTAATTTAATTTAATTAATCTTGAAAAAATATGCTTGTTAAATATTCTTGTAGAAAATGTTTGGCTTGTAAAAATAAAATCCGTGCCCGTGTTGTGTTTTACTTATAAGCCGAACCAAACAACCCCCTTTTGTTCTTAAACCCGACAGCCAAACACCCTGACCAAAACCAGCAGCCAAACACCCCCTTTCCATGTTGGTGTTGCTGCTGGTTGCCACTGTCAGACTGGGTTTTCCCACCAGTAGTGGCCAGTTCTCCCTGCTCGCATCAACTTCCCACCGAGAGCATAAAGCTCTCGGTTCCCACTGCCTGCCAAACGCAGCCCCTGCTGCTTCCACTGGTAAGCCAAACGCACCCCTGCTGGCTGCAGGGTTTGCGGCTGATGGAGCAAAAGCCCACCGAGAGTCTGGGACTCTCGGTTTGTGTGCAATCCGAACCCGAAACCAACCACAACGAATCCCACCCCTTAATTATACTCGTCTTAACATATTTTAATTGTTGGATTTGGATTTCCTTGATCAATTAAATAGAAGAAAAGAAAAGAACAACAAAAACGATTTAGTGTTACCTTGTTTTCGTTTAGGGTTTAGTAATAGAAATCACGAATCACAACTCTTGTTCTTGGTCACCCACGACTTCTCTCCTTGGTTTCTTGGTGATGAGAACGATGGTAGAGAAACAAAAGAAGAGAAAAAAAACCACGGCTTGTTATATGTTTTAGGGTTTTTTTTTGGATTTGTTGTCTAAAAGAAAAATAAAACCACCCCCCCCCCCCCCCCCGTCTGTTTTCTATTTACACGGCCTAGGGCACCTTTTTGGGTCTAGAGCCCATGTTTCTTCTTGTCTTCTTTGTGTAAACGGCCCAACCAAAATACCTATACCTTTTTATTTAATTCGCGTCTTGTTAAATGATACACGTAATAGTGTTTTAAAGTGTCGTGAATTTCCCCATAGTTATTCTTATACGTGTGAAACGTAAATATTATTTATGTAATAATAGTCGTGTTAAATCTTCGTGTCACGTGATTTTAAATGACGTGATTATTATCTTGTGGTTTACTTATTATACGTAATTTCATGTCGTGTATTAATAATAATCAAACATACGTAATTTCTTACCGTACGTAATTAATATACGTAATTACTCGTCACGTCAACGTAATAAACGCGATAATCATGTTAGATGTTCATGATTATATATTCGTGATTTATTCATTATAGTTAATAATTATCATGTATTAACGCGTACGTAATAATTATCGTGTAATAACACGTACGTAATTCTTGTAATTAATATTCGTGACATGTGTTCATGTTATATAAGGAAAGTTTTAATCTTGCACGTACGATTTCTAGTGTACTGTTCATGGTAAAAGCATGCGGGTGTTACAGAGATCTTGTCCCACTTCCACTCTATAATGTCTAATGGTTGTAGTAGACCACTAGATCGTTGATGCTCGATCTTAACCTGCTGGCAGGTAAGACATTTGGAGACATAGGTAGCAACGTCCTGCTTCATACCACTCCACCAGAAATGTTGTTTGATGTCATGGTACATCTTGGTGGAACCAGGATGAATAGAGAATGGGGAGCTATGAGCTTCAGCCAATAACGCCTCCCTGAGTGTAAGATCATGAGGAACACAAATTCTAGTGCCCTGCCATAAGATATCGTCGTCATCTACCCGAAACTCCTTCTGCTGATCTAGGTTCTGAATAATTGCCCAGATTTCACCATCATCCTTCTGAGCTTCCTTGATCCTAGTAAGTAAGTCAGACTCAACTCTAAGATTCACCCAGTAGCCATGTTGTCCACGTACCATAAACTCAATATCCAGTCATTCCAAATCTCGTATGATTTCCTCGTCTATCTTGATGTCGTTGATCATACCCGACTTCTTACTAAGTGCGTCTACCACTACATTCGCCTTGCCGGGATGATACTACAAATTAATGTCATAATCCTTCAACAGCTCTAACCACCTTCTTTGCCTCATATTCAGTTTACGCTGAGTGAAGATATATTTCAGGCTCTTGTGATCTGTGAAGATATCACATGATTCGCCATACAAGTAATGCCTCCAAATTTACAGTGCAAACACAACTGCTGCAAGTTCTAAGTCATGTGTAGGATAGTTCTCCTCATAAGGCTTAAGCTGCCGTGATGCGTATGCAATCACTTTCCTATGTTGCATGAGAACACAGCCAAGGCCCTTCCCTGAATCATCACTATAGATCTAAAATCCACCTGTACCAGATGGGAGAGTAAGAATAGGTGCAGATACCAACCTCTGCTTCAGTTCTTCAAAGCTCTTCTCTCTTTCTTCAGTGTTGACGAATTTCTCCCCTTTCCGCATCTGTTTGGTCAATGGCAGTGCTAATCGGGAAAAATTCTCTACGAACCTACGGTAGTAACCAGCTAAGCCTAGAAAGTTGCGAACTTCAGTTGTTGATGTCGGTCTTGGCCACTTGGTAATAGCCTCAACCTTTGCAAGATCCATGGTTATTCCCTCTGCGGATATGATGTGGCCTAGAAATGGCACTTTACTCAACCAGAATTTGCATTTGGAGAATTTAGCATACAGCTGCTTCTGGCGAAGTATCTGTAATACTGTAAGAAGATGGTCTTCATGTTCTTCCTTTGATTTAAAGAAAATCAGAATGTCATCAATGAAGACTATAACAAACTTGTCCAGAAACTCATGGAAGATACGGTTCATCAAGTCCATGAAAACTACTGGAGCATTAGTAAGGCCAAATAGCATGACTACGAATTGGTAGTGTCCATAACGTGTACAGAAAGCAGTCTTGGCGATATCCTCCTCTTTCACCCGTAGCTGATGGTAGCCAGACCTCAGATCGATCTTAGAGAAATGTTTGGCACCTTGCAGTTGGTCAAACAGGTCATCAATGCGTGGCAAAGGATATCAATTTCTGATGGTGATCTTATTAAGCTCACGATAATCAATGCAGAGTCGCACACTGTCGTCCTTCTTTTTCACGAATAAAACCGGTGCACCCCATGGAGATGCACTAGGGCGGGTGAAACCTCGTTCCAAAAGTTCCTGTAGCTGTTCCTTTAACTCCTTAAGCTCGATGAGAGCCATGCAGTAAGGAGCCTTGGAAATTGGCTCAGCTCCTGGGATGAGCTCAATATTAAACTCTACCTCACGAGCAGGAGGTATGCCCGGGAGTTCTTCAGGAAACACGTCGAGAAATTCTGACACGATAGGCTGATTCTGGATGGATGGAGATTCAGCCTCCATATCATGCACAGTAGCTAAGAAGCCCTCTCAACCATGTGACAGTAATGCACGTGCTTGTAAGGTTGAAATTATTTGTACAGACCTTCCTGGTATAAAACCGTTGTGAATGTACTCTGACGCGTTTACATCACCGAAAATGACCCGATATGAATGGAAATCTATGGTGGCGTGGTGTTTGGATAACCAGTCCATGCCTAATATCATGTCGAAATCACACATGTCCAATGGAAGTGCGTCAACTGAACGAATTATGTCATCAAACTCAAGAGGAAGATCTATGTACCCATGTGTGATACGTACAGAGTCTCTTAAGGGCGTGGAAATGTTTATGACATTTTCTAGTGGCATAGGGGATATCCTAACACGATTGGCATAAGCAGTGGATATGATCGAATGAGTCGTACCCATGTCAAATAACACGTATGCAGCTTGACCATACATATACAAGATTCCAGTGATGGTACCTGATGATTTGTTGGCTTGGTCACGCGAGGTAGTGTACACCCGTCCAGTAGTCGGAGGTGGCTTAGAGTCAGCATGCCCAGAAGTGCCCTCAATCTCACCCTTACGGCAATCCTTCATGTGATGGCATGGCTGGCCACACTTGAAACAAGCATCGCTAGCACGGCGACACGGCCCTGGGTATCTACGGCTGCACGTGATGCAAATTGGGTGAGTATACCCTCCAACAGGTGCTCTAGCTGGTTGGGACCCTATTCCAGAAAGTATACGTGAGACATGTTTATCAGGTACAAACAAGACAATGCAGAAAATTTAAGATGTAAGACCAGATGTAGCTGCACGGTTGGGCTGTGAACCTCTGCGGTCCTGCTCCCGTCCGTTGCCAGTATTCCTGGTAGTAGATGCTGAAGTGTCAGAATTATGAATTATAAAGCACATAACATAGAAATGAGTAAATTTAGGGACCTGCAGCCGTTGGAGTTGTTGGCGTTGTTACGGTAATTGTCATTACCGCCACACCTATCCGAAGCAGAACGGTCCTGAGTCTGACCGTTACCCTTTTGCTGGTTTTGTTGGTTCTGCTGATGAGTGGCCGGTTGGGACCGGTCCCCAGTCTTCTGCCTGAAAGATGCAATTGTATAGAGAAAGAAAAATATAGAATAGTGTTGAATTAAATGAAACGATCACCGCTAATGACGAAGTTATACCTCTTGTCAGGTCTTTCTACCTCTCCAAACTCATCCCTCTCTTGTAGCATCTCCAACTTTCAGGCTGCATCTGCCACCTGTGCTACAGTATTAAATGTAGCACACACAAAATTATTGGCGACAGATGTACGAAGAGCCCAGCGAAAGTGACAAGTCTGCTCCACTGCAGTCCATGATGCTGCGCCAAGGAATCCAACCAGTCGAAGGAACCTCTGTATAAACTCATTGCTATTTTCCCTAGCTCTCTGCCTAATACCATGATACTCCCTCTTGAGCTTATCCTACTCAGCTTTTGGGATGAAATGCCCCCATAACCAACTCCTTGAACTGTGCCTAAGTCAACTGATGTGTCGTTGATAGTATATGTGATAATTAGATACGTTATAGGATAAATTAGAAATTTACCTTTAGGAAAAATTAATAGTCTAAAATTACCAAAGACGGATTCAATTAAACACGTGGGTGAACCAAGTTCGTTGTACACGAAGATCTTATGAACTTGAGACGTTTTGTATCGATTTGGACAATTGATTCAAATTGGTTTTGGTTTTTAAACTAATATTAATCCTACAAATTTTAAAACCTAAGTGCATGAATCGTAAACCCAAATTAATTTAATCTAAAACAATTACTTAAAAAATTAAACTATTTAAATAAAATCAAATAAAACTTATCTATTAAAATAAAATTTACTCTTACGTCTAATCAAAACTATTTTACTTCTAAAAATTAATCAATTTTAATTTATTTAAAAACTAACTTTATTAAAATCTAATTATTTAAAAACTAATTTAATTTCTAAAAATAAAACATTTTTTTTATTTTGATTTATTTAATATCTAAAAACTTTGTAAAAGAAAAAATTATAAAATGATTACAAATGTAAATAAAAGTAAATAAGAGTAGATAATAAAAAACTAACAGCTATAAAACGAGTTACTATATTAATTAACTTGACAGAAGATAAAATCAAAAGAGCCAGTTAGCTCAGTGGTAAACGTGTGAGGCTGTGAACCGAGAGGTCTCGAGTTCGAGTCCTAGGAAGGACATTTTTGGATAATTATTATTTTTGACAAATGATAATTAAACTAGATCACAGGAATGATCTTTTCACAAATTCTATGAAAGACTGATAATAATAACAGCTTATGAGCTAATCAGATTAATGGAATCTGATAGCATATGAAACTCAGCAAAATCAAATACAATAAGCCCAAAAATCAGCAGTCAAATAAGCTCAAAATCAGTAAGTGCAAAAATACAAATCAGCAAAATACACACTAGCAACAAAGTAAACTAAACATGACTTAAAAGACTAATATCAGCAAGATAAGACAAATATCAGAAAATAAAAAGCAAATGAACTTGGTAACAAGTTAATCAGCAGACAAAGTTATGAATCAAAATTACTCCATTTGCAGACTCAAATCAACACAGATCTAATATCAGAAAAATAAAACGATATAAATCAGCCAGCAAAATTTATATTCTAAAGACACTTGCACAAAAATACCAAATCAGCTTTATATAAACCACAACTTGCATAGAAAACTCAGTAAAACAGATTAAATTAAAACAACCATATGATTCTATAAACCTAACAATCACTTCTAAAAATAAAACATCTTAACATAAACATGTTATAAAAGCAGATTCAACTAACAGATATTCTCTCTTATTAGACTTCATACAAATCAGACTCAACTAAAACAAATCATTAGCAGATTCATTATATTTAAAATAAGCAGATACATAATCATTAAAGTAAAAACAGTCATATGTGTTCTAAACCATATTAACTAATTAGATTTAAACAAATCTCCTATAAAACACAGATTAATAAACTACTTAAGCTGAAACAGATTAACTCATAACATAAAATTAAACTATCACAAATTCAGCAATACTTAATCAAATATCAAAACATGTAAAATAAACAGGAAATTAAAAGAAATTGAAACCTATTGATGAAATCCTTTGGGACGAAGTGCAGCGCTGAGCTGACTTAGTATCTGAATCAACGCCACCATTCGTCTAACATCTTTGAACCACCATCACCATACGAGCCAATTTATACAAACTTTCCAGTAGGGAAAGTTTTCCCCAATTTTTACTTTTATAATATTTAATTAAAGCTACTATTTAAGCTCAATTAAATATAATGAGCATTATTATATCAAAACAGTGGAAGAATAAAATTGTAGTGTTTAATTAAAACAAAAAAGTAGACACGAATTTGCTAAAAATAAATCAACTTTTATTAATAATCATAAAAGAATACAATACTAGATGAAAGAAAAATACAAGATTATCCTAGAACTAATTTAACATAATAACTTTAAGAGTAAAAAAATGGGATGAATTACATGAAGAAAAAGAGGGGTATTTATACTTGGAGGAGAGGTGAGGGTTGTTGTTGAAGACCGATTTTAAACCGTTGATTAGGCATCTTGCACTCTCTTTCTTTCTTGTTACGATCCTACGGTGGATAAGAGCCCATAGTCACACGGATTGCCAACGTGGCAATCCGTTGTGCTTCTTGTGTTTCTTGAATGCTGAGGTGTCCTATCTTGATTGGAGGATTAGGAATGATGTGCTGTTTCAGCCAATAAAAACCTGCCACGAGATAGATTTCCTCCATCCTATCTTCCTTAAAACTTGGGGATTTATTCTCCTTTTATGTGAATCAAACGTGTGAACAAAAAGCCCCATTTAATTTGATGTTTTAATGAACTAGGGTTTTTAGGGAACAGTGGTCAAATGCCTGGTTATTTTTTTTATTTGGAGAAGAAGTAAAGAAAGATGAGATGTGTGGCATAAAGAATATCGAAAAGTTTTAATGGGTGTGGTGAGATGAAAAACGTGTGAGTTGTAAGGCAATGGTTGACTGATTGTGAGTTTAAAAACTCAATCAATCGTTTGTTTAAATGTACCAATCCCTAAAGCCCATAATACTACATGTTTTCAATTTGTTCTTGGGCCATCATTGGACTTTCATCCAAATAACTCCCATCCGTCTCAAATTGTTTTTCCAATTGGGCCTTTATTTGGGTCTTATGATTCAAGTGAATACATCATCCTTTTAAATGGTCTTTTAGGCCCATTACACAATTGTGGGACCCACTTGGCCCAAAATCCTCCATAAATATCAAATCCGCTAAAATCGAGCTCGTTATTGGCTTCTTTGAACTTTTTCTTCAAACTCGTGTCGTTTTCGGCCGGTTTTCGTGAACTTGGTACCTACACACATCAAACAACAAAACAAGCAAATAGAAGGCAATATTTGAACATTTATTCATTTTAAGCTCGTTTTAAGATACAAATGATATGAGTAATTAAGCTCATATCAAACTCCCTCTTGCTAAAAAATTGCCGTGTCCTCACGCAATGATAAAATAAAACACTAACTACACCATTATTTAACTCTTGACATTTTAGTTTGCAAAGACATAATGTATTGCTTTCATTATTTGAAAAATAACTTTTAGGATCACAAAACTCAAATAGATTCATCGTCCTCGACTTTTCACCTTTCATGCCAAGTGCAAAAACAAGATCATTGTCAATCATAAGCCCCAAAATTAAATCAACTCATACAAGTAATTTGTGTTAAACTCAATCTCCTATTATTCCTAATTGTATCTCTAGATTTTATTTCTCATTCACCCAAAGGCTCATATGACTTTATTTGATATTTATTAGTCCAAAAATGAAGGCAAGAACGGTGTAAACTCACCACTCAAAACCTAACCTCGACTTCAAAAACCGTTGTCACTAAAGAAAGCCCACATCAAGGATAACTTAACACGATTTGAGGGATAAATCCCCGGACCCGAAATTTGGCTAATAGGACTACTTAAAAGCAAAAATAAAAACCTCCAAAGTTAATTATGACCTTATTAATGGAGTTAGCAACAACTACATCATAACACCTTGCGGCTCTTTAAGATGTAATTGTGCTCCTTATTTAAAATCCACACCTGAAGGCTCCTTGGACAAAAATAAGGGAATTGACATCACCATCCCACCTTACGGCTCATGATAATGAAGCAATTTTTATTAAACACGTCCCCATACCATACACCCTAAGGCTCTAATGACAAGGTTAGTGCTACATGACTCCCACCCGAAGGCTCCTAGAGAATATGTTTTTATTTATTCTTCTTATTAATATGATATTTATAGTAAGCCAAATTTCCACAATCCCATGATCAAAAGTCCATGACGTTAACACCCTTAATGTGTTCTCACTTTAATTACATGGGAAGAAAAAGAAGGAGTTACGAGTTAAGATATCAAGCCTAAACCGCTAAAAACTTCATTTATTAAGCAATTATTATTCAAGCGTGGAAAGTAAATACGAGGAGATTAAATCAAACACAAAAATACTTACACAAAGAAGAGTTAATTTTAGAAACTTATGATTGAACTCTATCATCTCTTGTTCTCCATATTGTAAAATTCCAAAAATGTGAAATCAATGGATAATTAGCCTATTAAATCAAAGTTTTGGGTTTTCAAGTCATCTATAGGATCTTGCATCTTCTTATACTTTTTCAAGTTTTAGAATTTGCGTTTTAATGTTCCTTTGATAAACGAATTTCTAGGATCAATTATAGGAACTTACGAAAAGTTCTTATTCTTAACCCGTATGAGTTAAGACTTTCGCGTTTTAAAGCTCCCAATATAAAAGCCTAGCAAAACTTAATTCAAATACGTTAAGGAAAAGCTAAGGTAAAAACCAAGTCGAGTCAAAAACTATTTTTATTTTCACCAACGAAAAGCCTACATTCGTGTCAAAAGCACTTATTTTCCTTTATTAAAACTTAAAATAACACTAAAATTTTAAATTATTGAAAAATGAGAAAAACGATTACATTTAGACATGACAAAAGCAATTGCAAGCGATTATATCGATTGACTCCCCCATGCTAAAACCAAACATTGTCCTCAATGTTTCTTAGCTCAAGAGTAACACCCCCTTGCTAAGACACGAAGAGTCTAATGTAAATTCCTAGCATGGAAAGAGCACGCAAATCTATAAGCCGTTTATTAATTATGCCTCAATATAAAATGTTAGTCGATAAAAATCAAAGGATAAAGAGTGTGCCCCTTTTTGGCATTCAAAGAATTGAAGATCAAGTGGGCTGGCAAAAACCGAACACGAGAGTCTTCAAATATTAGGGTCATACCTAAGATTCACAACACAACAAAACACGAGCACGAGCTTGAAAGATCAAGCTTTATTAGTTGCAAGAAAATAGAAAGAAGATAGGATGTATGGGACTCCCCCACGAGGCACCTCGTTTTTGTTCACCGAGTCATGAGCTCGACTCGATCCCCGCATTCATTTGTCCTTAGGGAAAGTTTGAAGATCCGGGACAACCTCCGTAGGTATGTCTCCTCTAAAGTAGTGTTTCACACGATGACCATTCACCTTAAAGTTAGGCCCATCTTTTTGATCTAGCTCAATGGTGCCATAAGGGAAAGCTTGTGCAATGGTGAATGGTCCGGACCAATGGGATTTAAGCTTGCCCGAGAAAATCTTAAGTCTAGAGTTGAATAAGAGGACTTGATCACCAACATTGAAAATGCGGTTATTGATCTTAGAGTCATGAATCCACTTAGTCTTATCTTTATAGATCAAAGAATTTTCATAATCTTGATCCCTTAATTCACTTAGTTCATTCAATTGAACCTTGCGATGAGTGACACCATATTTCTTTAGAACTTTTTCAAATTGTTCATTACAAAAATGGGTCCCACGATCACTTATTATAGCCCGTGGAGTTCCAAACCTAGCGAAAAGTTGTTTCAAAAATTTCACCACAACTCGAGCATCATTCGTGGGCAAAGCCTTAGCTTCGACCCATTTAGACAAATAGTCCACGGCTACAAGAATATACTTATTTCCTTTCGAAGATGGAATGGCCCCATAAAATCGATCCCCTACATGTCAAAGATTTTGCAAACTTGGATAATGTTTTGAGGCATTTCATCCCTTTGTGAGTTCTTTCCTTGACGTTGACAAGTATCACAAGTCTTGATCAAGACTTGGGCATCACGATATAGAGCCGGCATCAAAGACTTTCTTCGCGGTGGCGTTAGCACCATGATGTCCCCCGGTGGGTCCTTCATGACAAGATTTAAGGATATCTTGAGCTTCTTTGCCAAAAACGCACCTACGAATCACTTGATCCGCGTACACACGAAACAAATAGGGGTCGTCCCAAAAGTAATAGGATATATCCTTGAAAAACTTTCATTTTTGTTGGGACGACATACCCTTGATCACAAACTTCCCCGCATGGTAATTTGCGATGTCCGCAAACCATGGGGTATTATCATCACCACGAAAAGCAATCATACCAAGCGTCTCGAGAGGAAATGTTTCATTGATTTCCTTGTTCTCTCGATTACTTTGGTGAGGATTCTCAAGTCGAGAAAGATGATCGGCCGCGAGATTCCTGGCTCCTTTTTTGTCAAGAATTTTGACATTAAATTCTTGAAGGAGGAGAATCCACCGGAGCAACCTCGGCTTAGCATCTTGTTTATTAAGAAGATATTTGATAGCCGAGTGGTCCGTATACAATATGGTTTGAGACAAGACGAGATATGGTCTAAACTTTTCAAAAGCATACACAACGGCAAGAAACTCATTTTCCGTTGTAGTATACTTTGTTTGAGCATCCGTCATAGTCTTACTTGCATAATGTATAGGCAAGAAATGCTTTGACTTACGTTACCCCAAAACCGCACCTACCGCGTAATCACTAGCATCACACATAATTTCAAAAGGTAGGTCCCAATCCGGAGCAACTAAAATCGGAGATTTGGTTAATTTCTTTTTAAGCATCTCAAAGGCTTGAATACACTCATCCAAAAAGATGAAAGGAGTCTCTTTTTCCAAAAGATGGGTCATAGGCCGAGCTATCTTAGAGAAGTCTTGTATAAAACGTCTATAGAAGCCGGCATGGTCGAGAAAACTCCTAACTCCCTTAACGGTGGTGGGTGGAGGTAATTTGGCAATCACGTCGATTTTAGCCCTATCAACCTCAATACCGGCCTTAGAGATCTTATGTCCTAACACAATTCCCTCTTTGCACATGAAGTGACATTTTTCATAATTAAGCACAAGATTCGTTTCCTCACAACGTTGCAACATTGTTTCAAGGTTAGAGAGACATGAAGTAAAAGAATCCCCGAAAACCGAAAAGTCATCCATGAAAACTTCCATGGTTTTCTCGATCATATCATGGAAAATGGCCATCATACACCTCTGGAATGTCCCCGGAGCATTGCATAATCCAAAAGGCACTCGACGATAGGCAAATGTTCCATAAGGACAAGTGAATGTGGTCTTTTCTTGATCACAAGGGTCAATGGGGATTTGGAAATAGCCGGAAATTCCATCCAAAAATCAATAGAATTCATTTCCCGCTAGTCTCTCTAACATTTGATCCATAAAAGGTAATGGAAAATGATCCTTCCTAGTGGCATCATTAAGCTTCTTATAGTCAATACAAACACGCCAACCGGTCACAAGTCTAGTAGGAATCAATTCATTATCCTCATTAGTAACAACCGTCATTCCTCCTTTCTTTGGAACACAATGCACGGAGCTAACCCATGGACTATCCGAGATAGGGTAGATCATTCCGGCGTCTAGAAGTTTAGTGACTTCCTTTTTGATCACCTCATGAATCTTTGGATTGACCCTTCTTTGATTTTGGATAGCGGGTTTATAATCATCCTCCATTAGAATTTTATGAGTACAAAATTTTGGATCTATACCCTTAATGTTGGAGATTTTCCATGCAATGGCCCGTTTATGTTTCTTAAGCACTTTAATAAGTTCATCCTTTTCATTTTCCTTTAATCCCTTAGCAATTATCACCGGTAACTTATCCGTTCCCTCAAGAAAAGCATACTCCAAATGAGTGGGAAGTTCCTTAAGTTCTAGGTCAGGTGCTTCCTCAACAGATGTTTTCACTTTAGTCTCAATTTCATTCACAACTTTTAATTCCATAGGTGGTGATTCAAAAGGATCCATATTCAACAACTTTTCAATCAACGCAATATCTCTCTCGGGATCAAAATTCTCACTATCAAACTCACTAGGATCGAATGGTTTGCTAAGGTAATCATCAATTTCCTTATCGATTTTTGAATGACCATTATCCTTGAGCTCTTCTAGAACGAAGTCCCCTCCCTCAAATGGAGTGAGTGGAGGTTTAGCCAAAGAGATAATAGGATTCGATGAAGTGGGATTGCCACTTTTGGAAGTATCTGGAAAAACCAAGCATATCTTGCGAAACTTCTTCACTAGCAACATCAATAACATCGATTTGATTGATTAATTCCTCGTCGTCTTCGGAAGAAGGCTTCGAGATATTACCAACATAAAGAGTGATACTTTCATCATCAAAACGTAAAGTCAATTTCCCTTCTTGCATGTCAACTAAAGAAACAGCCGTATTTAAAAACGGTCTTCCCAAAATAAGAGGCACACGAGAATTTTCCGGATAATCACAAATTACAAAATCCACTGGGAAGATGAGCTTTCCTACTTTGACTAACACGTCCTTGGCTATACCTTTTGGAAGGGCGGTCGATCTATCCGCTAGCTCGATAGTCATCTTAGTAGGTGTAAGCTCGGGAAGTGATAACCTTTTCCACACGGAAAGAGGCATCAAATTAATGCTAGCGCCCAGAGCGGCTAATGCTAAGCATTCTTTCATATTAGGGAAATCACATGGTATCAAAAATTGACCGGGGTCTCCAAGTTTTTTAGGAAACTTTTTAGAGAGAACCGCGGAACAACTTTCATTTAAGGATGTCGATACTTCAACCAATTTCTCCTTATCGTTCATCAACTTTTTTATTGTTGAAGCAAACTTAGGCATGCTAAGCAATGCATCCGCGAAACTAAGATTAATATACATTTTCTTAAACACCTCAAGAAACATAGACACTTGAGCATTGGTCTTTTCGCGAAGCTTCTCTTTGTTAAGTCTAGAAGGGTAGGGTAGTGTGGGTTTAGTCTTCTGAAGCTCGGGTTCCGGAATAGGCAATTGGTCTACCTTTGGTAGAATAGGAATTTCCTTTTCTTTAACCACCTTGGGTTCTTGCTCCACTTCCCTCACCGGAGAGGTACTCACATGTGGAAGCAAAGGTCCATCTAAATCCTTCTCACTACGTGTGGTTATAGCTTTCATCTCACCCTTCGGGTTTGGAATGGTGTTGCTAGGTAAGTCACCCGAAGAAGAGGAAGGTTTGCTCATAAAAGACTCAAACATCAAAAGCAATTTGTTTTGACCTTGTTCCATACTTTGGTGCATACGATTTTGACTTTGCTCTAATATTTTCTCAAATCTTTGTTCAATTCTTTGTTGGTTAAGCTCAAACTTGTTATTTTGTCGCTTGATCGTATTTTGAAACTCATTTTTCAAAGTTGCCATTTGTCCTTGAATATTATTTTGAAAAGCCTTCAAATTTTTCTCATTGGTTTTAACGTAGCTTGACAAATCATTTTGGTTATTGTAAAAACCTTGATTGTTTTGATTAGAATTAAACCCATTTCCTTGATTATAATTCCCTTGGTTACCACGGTT
Organism: Glebionis coronaria; assembly: GCA_025667525.1. NCBI lineage: Eukaryota > Viridiplantae > Streptophyta > Magnoliopsida > Asterales > Asteraceae > Glebionis > Glebionis coronaria. Next base: position 423,862,460 of record CM046875.1, read on the forward strand.
AAAATTATTCCCATTGTTTCCATTTTTGTACCTATTTTGAATCGGTGGAAAACCCGGTGGAGCAACATGATTTTGACGAGGAACTTGACCGTTGGAGCCATAAGTTCCCGTCGCGACAAAAGCACTAGCTTGATCAAACCTCGTGGTTGAACAAGCATAATTAGGATGTGCTCCACCACATGATACAAAAAAACTCTCAACCATATTAATCGATCCATGGGGATTCTTCCTAAGCTCATTCAAAAGCGTGTCAATCTAAGAGTCCAATCTAGCAATCTCGGTATTAGATGAATTCACATTGGAAACAACCGGTGTGTTTCGTGAATATTACACTGTAGATTTATTCTCAATTATACCCCACGCGTCTCTCAGAGTTTTTCTTAAAAGATTACCACCCGCGGCGGCATTTAAAGAATCTTGTTCAATCATATTAAGTCCATTATAAAAAGTATTGATTTGATGCAATTCCGAGAAACCGTGGTGTGGACATTGTCTTAACAAATCTTTAAACCTTTCCCAAGAGACCCCAAACGATTCATGTACTTTTTGTTCAAATCTAGTGATCTCGTTCTTAAAGTGTGTTGTCTTAGATGGTGGAAAGAAATAATCCATAAACTTAGTCACTAAATCATCCCATGTCAAGATCAAACCCGGTGGTTCTTTCTCATACCAAATCTTAGCATTACCCTCGAGGGAGTACGGAAAAAGCATGAGCTTAATCGCGTCATTCGGCACATCTCTAAACTTGAGAGTCAAGGTAATACGATGAAAATTTCGAATGTGAGAGTGCGGGCTATCGGTCTCATTGCCACGAAATTGGTCGGCACGAATGAGCGATAAAAGACCCGACTTAATCTCATAATGATCCGCCAAAATAGCCGGCACAACGATTGCTTCCCCATACCCATCGGTGGGTGCACGGAGCAATTCCTCCATTGTTCGGTTATCGGCCATCTCTACAACAATAGGTGGAAGCTCGGGTTCCACTATTCGTTGTTGACGATTTCTATTTCTACGAGGAATATTTTCAAGCCTATTAAAATCAATCGAAAGTCTAGAAGAACGTAATTGCATGCACTACAATGACGAGAATTTTAGAGGATTGAAGAAAAGAATTTAGACAAGAAGAAGATTATTTTTGGTATTTTTATTTGGTATTGCTCAATCAAAAATGATCAATAAAAAACAAGGAATAAGGATAACTACTATGGAAGTAAATTATCCTCGGTCGAATTTGAAACGATATGTGAAAACCTAAACGTCTCGAGGTTCAATAAGTAAACTACAAAAATAAGATTTAATACTACTTGAGTCGGCAAACTAATAATAGGTCGTCCCTCTCAATATACGCACAAGCAAGCGGGGAAACGAGGTGGCACAAAGCACTTAAAAACCTTTTTCCTTAGACGGCTTTTTATAGCACGTCGCCTTATACCCACCTTATAGTTTGTATAAATCGAGTTCAAACTTCTTATTAGTATTTATCTATTTTGCCTTTTATTTTTTTGTTTTCGATGCGAATACAATATCTAGGTGATGAAATCTCAACTAAGGTCTTATTTGAAAAGTATGTAACTTTATTGTTCTACATAATATAATATAGTAATCACAAAAACGAGAAAAACGATACATACTATATAATAGAAAAATAACAAAACTTTCCGAGGACGGAAAGGGTCTTCAAATCAATGATCAACAAATCTTCACGAAAACGAATCGTACACAAGATCCCCGGCAGCGGCGCCAAAATTTTTGATGTGTCGTTGATAGTATATGTGATAATTAGATACGTTATAAGGTAAATTAGAAAATTACCTTTAGGAAAAAGTAATAGTCTAAAATTACCAAAGACGGATTCAATTAAACATGTGGGTGAACCAAGTTCGTTGTACACGAAGATCTTATGAATTTGAGACGTTTTGTATCGATTTGGACAATTGATTCGAATTGGTTTCGGTTTTTAAACTAATATTAATCCTACAAAATTTAAAACCTAAGTGCATGAATCGTAAACCCGAATTAATTTAATCAAAAACAATTACTTAAAAATTTAAACTATTTTAAAAATTAAACTATTTAAATAAAATCAAATAAAACTTATCTATTAAAATAAAATTTACTCTTACGTCTAATCAAAACTATTTTGCTTCTAAAAATTAATCAATTTTAATTTATTTAAAAACTAACTTTATTAAAATCTAATTATTTAAAAACTAATTTAATTTCTAAAAATAAAACATTTTTTTTATTTTGATTTATTTAATATCTAAAAACTTTATAAAAGAAGAAATTATAAAATGATTACAAATGTAAATAAAAGTAAATAAGAGTAGATAATAAAAAACTGACAGCTATAAAACGAGTTACTATATTAATTAACTTGACAGAAGATAAAATCAAAAGAGCCAGTAAGCTCAGTGGTAAACGTGCGAGGCTGTGAACCGAGAGGTCTCGAGTTCGAGTCCTAGGAAGGACATTTTTGGATAATTATTATTTTTGACAAATGATAATTAAACTAGATCACAGGAATGATCTTTTCACAAATTCTATGAAAGACTGATAAGAATATCAGCTTATGAGCTAATCAGATTAATGGAATCTGATAGCATATGAAACTCAGCAAAATCAAATACAATAAGCCCAAAAATCAGCAGCTAAATAAGCTCAAAATCAGTAAGTGCAAAAATACAAATCAGCAAAATACACACTAACAGCAAAGTAAACTAAACATGACTTAAAAGATTAATATCAGCAAGATAAGACACAATATCAGAAAATAAAAAGCAAACGAACTTGGTAACAAGTTAATCAGCAGACAAAGTTATGAATCAAAATTACTCCATTTGCAGACTCAAATCAACACAGATCTAATATCAGAAAAATAAAACGATATAAATCAGCCAACAAAATTTATATTCTAAAGACACTTGCACAAAAATACCAAATCAGCTTTATATAAACCACAACTTGCATACAAAACTCACTAAAACAGATTAAATTAAAACAACCATATGATTCTATAAACCTAACAATCACTTCTAAAAATAAAACATCTTAACATAAACATGTTATAAAAGCAGATTCAGCTAACAGATATTCTCTCTTATCAGACTTCATACAAATCAGACTCAACTAAAACAAATCATTAGCAGATTCATTATATTTAAAATAAGCAGATTCATAATCATTAAAGTAAAAACAGTCATATGTGTTCTAAACCATATTAGATAATTAGATTTAAACAAATCTCCTATAAAACACAGATTAATAAACTACTTAAGCTGAAACAGATTAACTCATAACATAAAATTAAACTATCACAAATTCAGCAATACTTAATCAAATATCAAAACATGTAAAATAAACAGGAAATTAAAAGAAATTGAAACCTATTGATGAAATCCTTTGGGACGAAGTGCAGCGCTGAGCTGACTTAGTATCCGAATCAACGCCACCATTCGTCTAACATCCTTGAACCACCATCACCATCACCATACGAGCCAATTTATACAAACTTTCCAGTGGGGAAAGTTTTCCCCAATTTTTACTTTTATAATATTTAATTAAAACTACTATTTAAGCTCAATTAAATATAATGAACATTATTATATCAAAACAGTGGAAGAATAAAATTGTAGTATTTAATTAAAACAGAAAAGTAGACACGAATTTGCTAAAAATAAATAAACTTTTATTAATAATCATAAAAGATTACAATACTAGATGAAAGAAAAATACAAGATTATCCTAGAACTAATTTAACATAATAACTTTAAGAGTAAAAAATGGGATGAATTACATGAAGAAAAAGAGGGGTATTTATACTTGGAGGAGAGGTGAGGGTTGTTGTTGAAGATCGATTTTAAACCGCTGATTAGGCATCTTGCACTCTCTTTCTTTCTTGTTACGATCCTACGGTGGATAAGAGCCCATAGTCACACGGATTGCCAACGTGGCAATCCGTTGTGCTTCTTGTGTTTCTTGAATGCTGAGGTGTCCTATCTTGATTTGAGGATTAGGAATGATGTGCTGTTTCAGCCAATAAAAACCTGCCATGAGATAGATTCCCTCCATCCTCTCTTCCTTAAAACTTGGGGATTTATTCTCCTTTTATGTGAGTCACACGTGTGAACAAAAAGCCCCATTTAATTTGATGTTTTAATGAACTAGGGTTTTTAGGGAACAGTGGTCAAATGCCTGGTTATTTTCTTTATTTGGGGAAGAAGGAAAGAAAGATGAGATGTGTGGCATAGAGAATATCGAAAAGTTTTAAAGAGTGTGGTGAGATGAAAAACGTGTGAGTTGTAAGGCAATGGTTGACTGATTGTGAGTTTAAAAACTCAATCAATCGTTTGTTTAAATGTACCAATCCCTAAAGCCCATAATACTACACGTTTTCAATTTGTTCTTGGGCCATCATTGGACTTTCATCCAAATAACTCCCATCCGTCTCAAATTGTTTTTCTAATTGGGCCTTTATTTGGGTCTTATGATTCAAGTGAATACATCATCCTTTTAAATGGGCTTTTAAGCCCATTACACAATTGTGAGACCCACTTGGCCCAAAATCCTCCATAAATATCAAATCCGCTAAAATCGAGCTCGTTATTGGCTTCTTTGAACTTTTTCTTCAAACTCGTGTCGTTTTCGCCGGTTTTCGTGAACTTGGTACCTACACACATCAAACAACAAAACAAGCAAATACAAGGCAATATTTGAACATTTATGTATTTTAAGCTCGTGAACTTTGGAAGGACCATTCCGAGCGGGAAGCCACTTGGGAAACGGAGGAGTCTATCCGGACTTCTTACCCTCATTTTCAGCTATGATTCGGGTATGTCATTTTCAGCTTATCGTATCTCTAATTCGAGGATGAATTATTTTTTTAGAGGGGAAGAGTTGTAAAACCCGCTTTAAAATACCTTAGAACATTAAATGCATGAAAATACGGTTAAATTAAAACTTTACAGTTAATTAATATATGACGCGAATCATGAACATTTAATACGAATATTAAGTATATTAATTAATTACTACAAGTATTACGTATATTAATATTATTATTAATACATGATAAGTAATGTATGATTTTGCATGGGGTTCAATTTAGTTCTCTCGGTATCTTCTCGAATTGATTCCCGGTTAATTGTGCGAGATTAGTTGTTCTTAGTGGAACAAAAAGGGAATGGTCGTTGTCTAAAACTAATGAAAAAATAAAGACTTGAAACAAATAAAATAAAGACGGTAAAAAGAAATACTGAAAGATAAAAACTTAACAAAAAGTAAATGACGAGAAATTAAAAGGGAAATAAAGTAAATGACGCAAACTAAAACTTGACAAAACGTAAATTTAAAAACTTGAAAATAAAACACTTTAAGAATTAAGCTAAGAAACGACAAATTAAAATAAAGCTTAAGAAAAATAAGACGAAACAATTAAAATAAAGCTAAGTAAAAATGGCGGGAAAAATAAGTTTAAAAATAAAATCGGACAAAAATGACATAATTTCGCAATTAATAAAAAAAATGAATTAATTTCGCAATAATTGCAAAATCATGCAACAATGTCGCAATGCACAATGTCGCAATAATTGCAAAATCGAATCCGATGAAGATTTCGCAATAGAAAAAGGAACAATTTCGCAACTTATGGAGAATTCAATTTCGCAACTTTATGAAAAGTTCCAAAATCGAATCAGACAAAAGTACAATTTCGCAACTTATGAAAAGTTCAATTTCGTAACTTTATGAAAAGTTCCCAAATCGAATCAGACAAAAGTACAATTTCGCAACTTATGAAAAGTTCAATTTCGCAACTTTATGAAAAGTTCCAAAATCGAATCAGACAAAAGTACAATTTCGCAACTTATGAAAAGTTCAATTTCGCAACTTTATGAAAAGTTCCAAAATCGAATCAGACAAAAGTACAATTTCGCAACTTATGAAAAGTTCAATTTCGCAACTTTATGAAAAGTTCTAAAATCAAATCAGACGTTCCTAAAAAATAGGAACCAGATGTAGGACGAAAATAAGCAACTTTTTAGCACCTTTTCAAGGGCAATAAGCTAAGAAAAACTCCAATAAGCTACCAATAAGCTAGGGAGAAGATCAAAACTCATAAAAACATCAAAAGAAACACAAGATTAAGCGTAAAAGTAAAGATTCAATTAAAAACAAGAAAGGAAGATGAAAGATTAAAGTTCTAGTGAGAGAACCTGTCACTTTCTCTCTCTAAAACTAAACTACTCCTACTCCTAAAACTAAAACTAACCAACCCTCCTAAATGAGTTTAGGAGGGTATTTATAGGAAATGGGGAGGTGCATGTGTTGCCTCCTCTTTCTTTCTTTCTTCACGTCTTCTCGTCTTTTAAGTTCTTCGACTTTATCGACTTTGTCTCGGGATTAATTAAACTCGTCTTATAATTTATTTATTTATTAGACTCGAGTTCTTCGGCTTTATTAAACTTCCGTCTTTTAGACTTGTTCTTCGATAAATCTTCAGAATAGGCCTTGGACTTCCGTTCTTTTTGCATTCTTGATCTCTTGACTTCGTCTTTTTGTAGTTTTCTTCGATAAAAGCCCGTGAAAGCCCGTGTTTTCTTCCCTTTTCACATTTTGGTCCTAAATCACAACAAAAACACAAACCACGCATAATTCCGACATTTACGACATAAAATACACGTTTTGGCTTGGTTATTATTGTAATTAAGTGGTAAAAGGATGGGTGTTTTCACACCTATCAATAAGTATTTATGTATAATACTTAAAACGTAACAAGAATAAAACACGACATATAAAACACGAACACACGTGAGTAATATCTCAGCATGAAAAATAAAAGAAATTGTATGTGTGTGTGTGTGTGGCGTCCAAAGAAAGAACGGGAAGGGCTTTTGGCCCAACGCATTAAGCTATGCTAGTTGTTAAACTAAACAACCTCAAGAGGATTCATTATTCACTTTCACAGAACACATTAAAAACCCTAAAACCCCTTTTGCTCTCTTTTTTGGCCGTGGCACCCTACACACACAAGAAGCAGTTTTTGGTTTTGGTCTAATTAATTTACGGGTATAGTGTTCGTGGTTCTAAACCTTTAATCATTCACGCATTCGGTATCCTCTAATCTTTAATCTTTTTAATTATTTTCTATGTTCAAGAATCATTAAAAACCATTGTTAAAAACGTTTATAAAAAGATTGAACATGGGGATCGGGTTTAGTTTTTGGCTTGGTTCGGCTGTGCACGCAAACCGAGAGTCTATGACTCTCGGGGGCCTTTTTGTTCCACCAGCCGCAACCCATAAGGGGCGGTGGTGGTTCGTATTTGGCAGCCGCAACCCCAAACAGCCCCACGGTGGGGACTGTTAGGCTAACAGTGGGAACCGAGAGCCATGGGGCTCTCAGTGGGAACATAATGCACAGCAGGGGGAACCCTGGCTGTAGGCGGCGGAGGTATTGGGCAGCAGTGGCACCGACTAACAGTCGGTGGCTAATGTGGTGGTCGGCAGCAAGCCACAGCCTTGCGACAGTGTTGTTGTTGTGTGTTCGAGGCAAACCAAGACCTCCAAGGGTCGCAGTGGGTCCTTGTTGGGGCTCGGGTATAACCGAACACACCAAGGGGTGTGTTTGGTTAGACTTTTTGCAATAAACTTTATGTTATATTAATTAATTTAATTAATATATGGTCAATTAAATTAACTAATAACCAAGACTTATGTTATAATTTATCTCTACTACTTATAAAGGAAAAACCCCAAAACCTTGAATGTTGAAAAATGACTTAATTATGGAATTGTTGAAAAATTTAATGCATAGAAGTTGGATATTAATTATGAAATTGTTAAAAAATTAAATGCACATAAGTTAGATAAAACAAGAAATGTTGAAAAATTAAACCATAAACAATTGCATAAGTTATCGGGTCACGGGTTCCACCACCGGATTAATTCGGTCGAGTAACTTGGTCACGGGTTCCACCAACGGGTCAACCCTGTCGAGTCATCAGGTCACGGATCGACCATTAGACCAAGCCGACTAAGTCACCTGGTAACGGGTTCGGCCATCGAGCCAATCTTTTCGAGTCACAAGTTCGACCATCGGGTTAACCCGATCGAGTCACCGGGTCACGGGTTCGACAACCGGGTCAATCCCGTAGAGCCACCGGGTCACCGGTTTCGACCACCGGGTCAATCCTATCGAGTCACTGGGTCACGGGTTCAACCACCGGGACACGGGTTCGACCACCGAGTCAACCCGATCGAGTCTATGGGAACAGGCTCGCCTACTGGTTCAACCCGGACGAGTAACCGGGTTACCGATTCGACCATCGGGTTAATTAATAAATCATTAACTATCTATCGCTATGAAATTATTGAGTCACGCGTTCGACCATCGAATCAATTAGCATATCATTAATTACATGTCTTTAGGTACTTCCGCTGCTATGCGCGGGTAATCGTCTAGTTTAAATAAAAACCATGATATAATTTATGTCCATTTTATTTAAATAAACTTTAGGATAAAATAATTATTAATATAATTATTCATGTACATTTAATTAATTAAGAAAAGTTTGCTTAATTAATTTATATTTATTTTAAGCAAGGTTTAATTAAATTAATAATATGATTTAATTTAATTATATAATAAATTATTTATGGTAAAGTTTAATTTTTAAAATCATGTAATATTATTAATAAATAATTACTTATGATATCATGTATTATTATTATTAATTAATAATCATATGTTAAGACTAAGTATTAAATATAACTAAACATTACTATATATTAATCATGACATATAATATGCTTATTAAAACTATATCTTATATCATTTTACTTATTTAATAAGCTTATTATTAGTTATGGAAACATGTTAAATATGGAAATGTACTAAATATAGAAACTTCTTTATTTGAAAACTTACTAATTATGGAAACTTTATATTTTTGGAAACTTACTATATATGGAAACCTGCTATTTTTGGAAAGTTACTATATATAGAAACCTGTTATTTTTAGAAAGTTACTTAGTATGTTATAACAAGTACTATAAAACATAAAACATGAAATACACTAATCAATAAACACATGAAACACTAAGAATCACATGATAAAACAAAAACAAGTATAACCAGTAAAGAACATGTCAAGTAAACTAATAATCAGTATATATAAGTTAAACAGATTCATGTCCCTTTTATTATGTAGCTATCGTGAAGTCGGAGTGATCTTCCACTTTCGTTTTCATTCTCATTACTGGACATAAGGTACGGATATTCTGTCCTTCAGTAAGGACACTCTCTTCCTATATTAAGATTCCCCGTTTGCAGCCATCTGTTTTCCCTAGTAGTTTACTTAAACTAAACAGTAATAATATGATTAATATTTTAGATTGCCTGAGCTATATACATGCATTCCAATTCCACCTAGTTATGGAGGTACCATAACCATAACACTAGAGGCGCCGGTGTTATGACTCTTCCGCGGTGAGAGTGATTGCTCGCGGCGTCCCTTTCAGTTATTTGGCCTATTTTATAATTATCATGTGGGGCGATGTAAGTTTATGGACTTATATTTAATAGTCGTGTGATATGATCAAACTCGAGATTACGGGATTGCACACAATACGTCAAGAGTTAATTTAATTAATAAATATAAGTATCGTATATATTAATTTATTTAATAAATATATTTATGTATTTATTAATTTAACCGAGCAAGTAACTATATAACTTTAACGGTCGTTAATTAATTAATAGTTAAGTATTAACAAATGTTAAATAAAAATATAGTATGTAAACTAAAGGGAAAGAAGTTTGGAAGATTCCGGAACACCCCTAAGGGGTGTTTTGGTCGGTCGGTTATGAGCTCCAAAGGGGGGGGGGCAAAAGTTGTTTTTTATTTATCTTGGGATATAAGATGTTTAGGCCTATAAATACACCTCCCTATCCGTCATAATTCAAAACAACTATAATCTCTTCCCCTCTTCTCTCTTTTGGTCGATCGCCGCCCCCACCAACAAAGGGTTTCGGTTGGTTTTCTTGGTTGATCGATTGTGTACGTAATATAGTCCTAGCCCCTCTCTAGGGTTGTTGGGTTGATTATTTACAAGCGTTGTAGCTCGGTTTTCACGTGCTAGAATCATGGTTAGCTCGTTGTATTACGTGTGTACAAGAAGGTAATATAGTCTTACTTTAGACTATTTCTTGGTGTATACGGTATTAGCCCGAATTGGTGATTCGTTCTTCGTCTTGTGGAATTGCTTTAGCGTAAAGGTATGTAACCCTAATTCGATTAATTATAATTGTGTTATTATTATGATCGTGTTAAATCGCTTCCGCTATATGTGCTTTGATCTCGTTTAGGGTTTTATATAATTGTTATGATAGCAATAAACCTTCAGTGGTATCAGAGTCATTTTAACATGTTCTAATTGTCGAAAATCTAAATTTTTTTAACTATAAATTGTTTTGAGTTAAAACTACATGTTTTTTAGGTTTTTCATAAAATTAAGGTTTTGTTTTTTAAAAATTAAGGTTTTTTACTCTATTTTTAATAAAAAAAAAAAAGGAATTGTTTTGAAACCCTAAATTACATGTGGGATAATATTAGATTAAATTGCATGATTAATTATTATGTCATGTATGGTTACGATCCATAGAGATTTAATTGTTAAGATTTGTGGGGAATCCATGATTACGTGCATGTTTTCATGGATCTTAAAACTATATGTTTATATGATTTTATGTGCTACATGATTATTTGATTCAATAAATCTCGAATTAGGGAAGACTTTTATATGAATATAAAGACCTAGATTTTGTGATTATTGAATAAATCGTTTGCATGTGGCTATTTGATTTATTTGTTGCACATATAAATTGTTATTATGTGTTTATGATTTAGTTTTTTTACTTGTTTATATATAAAATTGTTGAATTGTTGTATACAAGGGTTTTTTATGAAAAGAAATAATATGGACTAAATCATATGAAAATAATGATTTGTTAGAGATTTAAATTACATAAGATTAAGTTGATTGGTGAATTGCAATAATAATCTAACGGCCTACTCCTTTTGACAAACTATAAAGTGGGTATAACGCACCGCTGGTCATGTCCCGGTTAAGGAAGGAGGTGTTATGCCATTAGTCGCTGACTGAATTGCCGGCTCACCTGTGCGTCAAATTAAAATTACCTACGATTATTAATTGAATTATACCTTAAGGGTGATTTATCACAAATTCACATCTGAAACACAATGAATAAGGGTATTTCTTTGTGCGTAGCCGTGTTCTAGCAAAAGTACGTTGTGAATAGTTGTGGATAAATTCTTTAATTGGTTTTAACCAATACCTCAACATAATTTATGTAGAACTTTAGTCTCGTGAAAAAGTTTACTAAATGTTTTATTAAACTTATGCTATGGAGTTGTAAGCATGCTTCTCCATACATTAATTTTGACATCAAATTTATACCCTTAAAATTTAAGTCGAATGCTCCTAATTGACGAACACTTGAAATTACTTCGTCATCAAATGAGATCTTTGGGTGATGTTGTGATGGAGAAAACCATTTGTAGAATGAGAATTCGTATGATGGTTTTACGTTACTCAGATTAGATGACTTAATTAAGTTACTCAGTGAGATCTGGAAACTTAATGCATTCAGAAGGGATGAAACATGTTTACAATGCAAAACATTATTTGGCAATGTAAATCCCTTAAATCTCTAGAAATTGAAAATTGTGTGTCAATTGAATTGTTCGACAAGTCGCTATGTTGAGTACATTCATTACTAGCAGATCAACTGATGTAATGGATTTATGTCAATATAGTTCTATAATTCAAGGAAAATAATATGGTTTTATACCAGGGTGATTTTATTTTCTTGAAAGTATTTTGTTATCGAAAATACTAATATTTGAACTTATTTCTGTAGAAATGGCTCAACCCGAAAACAATATGACTGTAAGTTTTGCGTTTAAAGCTTTCTTTGATCGTCCTGAACTTACTGGCCCAAACTTCAATGATTGGTATCGCTCACTAAGAATTGTCTTGAGAGTAGCAGGTACTATCGATATTTTGACTACTCCTTATCCGGAGGATCTTGCTGAAGGAGCATCTAATGCGCAAAGGCTTGAACACGCTGCTAATGTTAAGAAGCACTCTGAGGTGGCTGCCTTAATGTTAGGGAAAATGGCTCCTCCACTTCAACAGAAGTATGAGCTATTTTCACCTAAGCGAATGCTTGATGAGCTCAAGGCTATGTTCGAAAAGCCGCAAGCTATGGAGATCTACGATTTGGTAGATGTTTTGCATAGTTGCAAGCAAGCTCTTGGAAAGTCTGTAAGTGCCCATTATATGGAGATGAGGGTTATATGGAACAGCTCATTGCACTAGGACAACCTTATGTTCATAATATAGCTATCAACTTGATCAATAGGTCCCTTAACAAGGACTTCAATGATTCGTTCAAAACTATAATATGCATTGCACGGGGAAGACAGTTAATGATTTGCATGCAAGGCTCATTGACTATGAAAAGGGGTTAAAAGACAAGGCATCTACCGCTACGCCTTCTATACTAACCATACAAAAGGGTAGAGTGAGTAAGCCAAAAGTGCAAGCGAATAAGAAGAAAGACAAAGGCAAGGGTGATAAGAACAAACAAGTTGCGACTTATTCAAAACCTAAGCAGAACTTTGTCAAGAGGAATAAATCTCAGAAAGATGAGACTTGTCACCATTTCAAGTCAAGTTGTCACTGGAAGAGGAATTGCCCTCTTTACAGAATTGCGAGAAATAAAGAAGAAGTCTGAGCAGAGTGTTGTAGCTTCATGTACTTTATTTATGATTGAATTGTTCAATTTAACATACAAATTAAATTCCTGGGTATATGATACGGGATGCGGTATTAACATTTGTAATACGCTGCAGGGGTTTAATCTGGAAAGGAAGCTATCCTATAGGGAACAATTTCTGTAAGTGGGCTGATAGGTGTGTAAACACCCATCCTTTTACCACTTAATTCTGGCTAAAACAAGACCAAAACACGTATTTAATATCATTTGTTTGGAATTATGCGTGGTTTTTGTGTTTATTGTGTTTTCAGAGCTAACCGGATAAATATTAAAGAAAACATGGGATTGCACGGGTTTTACTGAAGAAAAGGACTCAAGATAAAGTCTACTGTCCAAGAGATGCAAAAGATTTGAAGTCACTGGGCCGATTCGAAGAATTATCGAAGAAAAGGACCAAAGACGGAAGATTTACATAAGTCGAAGAAACTCGAGTCTATTTAACGAGGAAATTAAAAGACGAGTTGAATTTAATCGACGACAAATCCCGAATCAGAATCGAAAACGTCAACTTTTCTGAAAAGACGAGAAGACAAGAAGAAAGGGAGAAAGCCCACTCACCAACCAACCACTAGGAGTATAAATAGATTCTCCCTTCACATTTTAGTTAGTTAGCTTCATTTTTCTTTTTCCCCAGTTCTTTGTTCGTAGCATCACAAACACCATTAGGGTGTTTGGTGATTTTTCATCTTTTTCTTTTTCAATCTTGTAACTCTTAATCATTACTCTTGTTACTTTTCCATTAATCTATCAATTCCATCTTTTCATTCATCTTGTTCATCTCCATTTTTATTGCAAGTTCTTAAGTTTTTATTTGATTCGAGTTTGATCCTAAAAAGTTGTTGATTTAGTGTTTTTATTGGTGGGATTTATTACTTATGGTATTTAAATGATGTGTGTTTGATTTGGTAAAACCTTTTTGAGTATTTTGGTGTTTAGATTGAAAATCGTTTCTCTGTTACTGCTACTGTTCTTCAACCCAGGATTTTCCGAATAGACAAATTTGTGCTTCCCTTATTCGGAATATTAGTTATTCCGAATAGGACTGTTTCCATTTCCTTTACTCGGAATAATTTTCCGCATAGCCAAGTTTATTTTTTCCTTATTCGGAATATCTTGTATATTCCGAATAGCCCAGTTTTCCGAATAGCATCATCTTTCCGCATAAGCCAGTTTTTCCGAATAGCATGTTTTTCCGCATAAGTCATACTTTCCGCATAGAGATTTATATTCCGCATAGGGCCACTTTTTCCGAGTAAGGTATTTTTCCGCATAGGCCATATTTTATTCCGCATAGTAAAACATTCAGCATAGAGCACATTATTCCGAATAGTTCAATTTTTCCGCATAGGCTTGTTTGATTTTCCGAATAGCACTTTATTCCGTTTAGACTTACATTCCGCATAGGTCATTTTTAGTAAGGGTATTTTTCTGCTTTATCATTTAATTGTTTTTGATCTACTGTTTCTGGCTTTAATCTTTATTTACTTCATTTATTTAGAATAGAAAACCAAATCCACTTTTTGTCACCAAGAACAAATCATTCCACTTTTAACTGAGATCAATTCGAGAGGATTCCGAGAAAACGAACTTTTTCACCATACTAAAAAGCTTGTATCAAATGGCGCCGCTGCCGGCTCTTCTCGTTAAGATCAAAAGTTTTTTGTGAGAACTTGGATTTTGGGATCCGTTCCCCGTGAACGTTACTTTTTCACAAAAATTTTCAAAAAATCCTAAAAAATATAAAATTTTCAAAAATACAAAAAAATTAAAAAACATAAAAACCAAAAATATTTTTGCTTTGCTTTTCTTTGTTCGTTCTTTTGCAGGTGTATGCGCACTCGATCCACATCATATCAAGAGCCCGAGCCTCTCGATCACTTAGACATGGCCGGTGTACCACCTCCAAACAATAATAACAACAACAACCCACCTTTCAACAACATGAACAATAACAACAACAATGAGCCCCTTCCGGATAATCGCCCGATGATTGAATTGCTGCAAGCTCATGTCGATGGCAACACGGATCCAATTGTTATACCACCAATTGCCGCCAACAATTTCGAGCTAAAATCGGGCTTTATCCAGATGGTCTCCGCTCAGCCATTCTTGGGACGAACCATTGATGATCCACACGACCATATCAAGAGATTTCTACAACTCACCAACACGGTCAAATTCAATGGGGTTCCACAAGAAGTTATAAGGTTACAACTTTTTCCCTTTTCTTTAGAGGGACAAGCCCAGCATTGGCTTGCTAAGGAACCGCCACAGAGTATTCTCTCGTGGACGGATTTGGAAACAAAGTTTATCAATTACTTTTTTCCACCCTCTCGTACTACCGCATTACGGAATAAGATCATAAATTTTGAACAAAAGTACGATGAGTCATTCAGTGAATCTTGGGATCGTTTCAAAGATCTTTTAAGAAAATGCCCACAACATGGTTTTACCAAAGTACATCAAATTAATACTTTTTACAATGGTTTAAGCATGAGTGACCAAGATTCACTGAACAGTGCCTCGGGGGGGTAATCTATTGGCTAAGACTTCCAATGCTGCTTGGGACATCATTGAGAATAAATCTCGTGTGCAAACCAAGAGTGTTCGGACCAATGTTGCTAGTGCTAGCACTAATGACAGCGACAAGCGATTAGACAAAATCACTACTCTTCTTGAATCGCTTGTCACCCACACCGTCAGCAACAACAACAGCAACAACGCCAAAAACGCTCAAGTGAACGCTGTCAGCCAACCTTGTGAGATATGCGGTGGTCCTCATTCTTACACAACTTGTACCGCCACCCAAGATTACCCTGCTGAGAATGTGAATGCGGCATATGGCACCTATCCTCAACCTGCTTATCAAGCTAGACCTCAAGGTGACCGTAACTTGCTTAGCTACCGCAGCAACAACTATCTTTCACCACCTGGTTTTCCTCCTACCAACCCAAACCCACAACAAAACCTTAACCGTCCTCCTCAACAACAACAGCAACCTCGACAACCATACATCCCACCTCACAAGCAGCAACAACCACCTCAACGAAACAACCAAGTCTACCAACAACCTGCTTACCAACCACCTGCATACAATGCTCCTCCCAACCAACCCACCGCTCTTCACCAAGAAGTGGAAACTTATATGAGGACTAACGATGCGATAGTGGGAAATCTTCAGAGAGAGGTGCTCAACCTGAAAGCCGACTTGGTCAAGCAAGGAAATGATTTGAGAGCAGATATGAGAAATACGTTGGATAGCCAAACTAATGATCTGCGGAACATGATGGCTAGTTTCTTCCAAAGTAGTCAACCCTCTTCTTCGGGTACTCTTCCGAATAACACCGTTGCGAACCCAAGAGGGGAGATGAAAGCAATCACCACTCGAAGTGGCAAAGGTACCAAGAAACCCAAGCTTCCTATACCTCCACCGGTGGTTGTGACTAAGGAGAACGAGTCACCTGCTCCTATTCCTCCTCCTTCTCCTTCCCCAATTTCTCCACCTCTCCCTTCTACCCCTCCTCCACCCGTGGTTGTGAGTAATCCTATTCCCCTAAAGCCTTCCTCTTCTTCCAATATACCTTATCCTTCAAGGTTGAGGAAAGAGAAGCAAAAGAGCAAGGATGATATTCAGGTTTCGAATTTCCTTAAAATGTTCAAACAACTGAATTTCAATATCTCCTTTGCTGAGGCTCTCGCTCACATGCCCAAGTACGCGAAAATGTTTAAAGATCTTTTGAGCGACAAGGAAAAGCTCCTCGATATTGCCAACACCCAACTTAATGAGAATTGCTCTGCAGTGCTCTTAAGGAAATTGCCAACTAAGCTTGGTGATCCGGGTCGTTTTCTTATCCCTTGCAATTTCCCGGGAGTAGAGAATTGCATGGCCCTAGCCGATCTAGGTGCCAGTATTAATCTTATGCCTCTAAGTGTTTGGAAGCAATTATCTCTCCCAGAGCTAGTCCCCACCAAAATGACTTTGGAATTAGCCAACCGTACGGTTGCTTATCCAGTGGGGATAGCCGAAGACGTCATTGTAGGAGTCGACAAATTCACCTTTCCTGCTGATTTTGTTGTCGTCGACTACGAGATGGACCCCCGTGTGCCACTCATTGTTGGTCGTCCATTCTTGAGGACCGGTCGCACTCTCATCGATGTTGAAGCCGGTGAGCTTATCATGAGAGTGGGTGACGATAAAGTAGTCTTCAACATGGGAAAGTTGTCCAAACAACCTTATTCATATGAGAGTGTTAATTGTATTGACGTTCTCGATGAGGCTTGTGAAGAACACTTTAATGATGCTTGTAAAAGTATTCCTACCTCTCTTCCCAATGTTGAGACCGTGTCCTCTATTGATTCGTCGTTGTCTCTATTTGGAGATAGTGATTTATTCTGGAACAATCTTGAAGATACCATGGGAGATGCGAATTTAGCTACTAATGATTCTCCCACCGAGGGGGATGAAGACATGAATTTCTTTGACAATCTTCTCACTGAAGACAATCCTTCGCCTCCATCTCCCACGGTCATTGCTATCGATGCCACGACTTTGAAAACACCTCCCGTCGAAAATCCTCCGGATTTGGAACTTAAGGAGTTGCCACCACATCTCGAGTACGTGTTCCTTGACGACAACAAGAAGTCGCCCGTCATTATTGCGAAGGATTTGAAAGATGAAGAGAAGACTCGCCTCGTTACCGTGCTGAAAGCTCACAAGAAGGCTATTGCGTGGAAAATCTCGGATATTCGTGGAATTGATCCTCACTTCTGCACACACAAAATTCTCATGGAGGACGACTTTAAGCCCACGATTCAAAGCCAACGAAGGGTGAATCCAAAAATACATGAAGTCATCAAAACAGAGGTTCTCAAACTTCTTGATGCGGGTATGATTTACCCTATTTCGGATTCACCATGGGTTAGTCCAATCCATTGTGTGCCCAAGAAGGGCGGAATAACCGTTGTTCCCAATGAACACAACGAGTTGATTCCCACTCGTCTCGTTACTGGGTGGAGAGTTTGTATAGACTACCGCAAACTCAATGATGCCACGAGAAAGGATCATTTCCCTCTACCTTTTATGGACCAAATGCTTGAACGCTTAGCGGGTAATGAATATTACTGCTTTCTTGATGGTTTATCGGGTTATTTTCAAATACCCATCGATCCCCAAGATCAAGAGAAGACTACATTCACTTGTCCCTATGGCACTTTTGCTTACAAAAGAATGCCTTTTGGCTTATGTAATGCGCCCGGGACTTTCCAAAGGTGTATGTTAGCCATCTTCCATGACATGGTTGAACAAACTATGGAAGTCTTCATGGATGATTTATCGGTCTTTGGGGATTCTTTCTCTTCTTGCCTTGCCAATTTGGAACGTATGCTAAAGAGGTGCGAAGACACTCGCCTGGTTCTAAATTGGGAAAAATGCCATTTTATGGTAAAAGAAGGCGTCGTGCTTGGGCATAAGATCTGGAAAGCCGGTCTTGAAGTAGACCGTGCTAAAGTCGATGTTATCGCAAAGTTGCCTCCACCTTCAACCGTGAAGGGTGTGAGAAGTTTCCTGGGTCATGCGGGCTTCTACCGTCGATTCATAAAAGATTTTTCTCAAATCGCTCGCCCGATGACCCACCTCTTGGAAAAAGATACTCCTTTTATCTTTTCCAAAGAGTGTCTCGAAGCCTTTGACTCACTTAAGGATAAGCTTACTAAGGCACCCGTCTTAGTTACCCCTAATTGGGAGCTTCCCTTTGAGTTGATGTGCGATGCTAGTGATTTTGCTATTGGAGCGGTTCTTGGACAAAGAGTGAACAAACACTTCCAATCGATCCATTACGCTAGCAAGACAATGACGGGGGCACAATTGCATTATACGACAACCGAAAAAGAGCTTTTAGCTGTTGTCTATGCTTTTGAAAAATTCCGCCCCTATCTTGTCCTTTCTACCACCATTGTGTATACCGATCATTCCGCGTTGAAGTACTTGTTGACAAAGCAAGATTCCAAACCAAGACTTCTTCGCTGGGTTTTGCTGCTCCAGGAATTTAAAATCGAAATTCGCGATAAAAAAGGAGCAGAAAACCTAGCCGCGGATCATCTTAGCAGACTTGAGGATCCTTACCAAGGGGATCATCTGAACAAAGAAATCAATGATTCTTTTCCCTTGGAGACCTTAATGTCTATAAACTCGAAGCCGAATGAAACCCCGTGGTTTGCGGACTTTGCAAACTACTTGGCGGGTGGAATTCTCAAGGAAGGGTTGACGTCCCAACAAAAGAAGAAGTTCTTCACCGACATCAAGACTTACTTTTGGGACGACCCTTACCTATTCAAACAATGTGCTGACCTGATTATTCGCCGATGTGTTGATGGACCGGCAGCGTCTGAAATCCTTAATGCTTGCCACAAAGGACCCACCGGTGGTCTTTTTGGTCCCAACTACACCGCTAAAAAAGTGTTTGATTCCGGATTTTATTGGCCCTCCATATACCGTGACGCTCACGATATGGTCAAACGATGTGATGTTTGCCAAAAGCAAGGCAAAATCACACATAAAGACGAGATGCCTCAGAATTTCATACAGGAATGTGAAATTTTTGACGTGTGGGGTATCGACTTTATGGGGCCATTCCCTTCATCTAAAGGAAACAAATACATCCTTGTAGCCGTTGACTACGTTTCTAAGTGGGTTGAAGCCAAAGCTTTGCCTACTAATGACGCAAGGGTGGTTTGTAACTTTTTGAAAGCTCTTTTCGCTAGATTCGGTGTGCCTCGCGCCATTATTAGTGATCGTGGGACTCATTTCTGCAATGACCAATTTGCTCGAGTCATGGCTAAGTACGGTGTAAATCATCGTCTTTCCACAGCCTACCACCCACAAACTAATGGTCAGGCTGAAATATCCAACCGAGGACTTAAGCGAATTCTTGAAAGGACCGTGGGAGAGCATCGTGCCGCATGGGCTGATAAACTTGATGATGCTTTGTGGGCTTTTCATACCGCTTACAAGACCCCGATCGGCTGTACGCCTTATCGTCTTGTGTACGGGAAAGCGTGCCACCTCCCCATTGAGTTGGAGCACAAGGCTTATTGGGCCTTGAAGTGGGCTAATTTTGATATAAACAAAGCCGGTGACCTACGCAAGCTCCAACTCAATGAGCTGAATGAACTCCGTAATGAGGCTTATGAAAATTCTTTGATCTATAAGGAACGAACTAAGCTCATTCACGACTCCAAGATCAAAAACCGAGAGTTCCATGTTGGAGACAAAGTCTTACTTTTTAACTCTCGGTTGAAAATCTTTTCGGGCAAGCTCAAATCTCGTTGGTCCATCCCATTCACCATTGCCCAAATTTTTCCATATGGTACTCTCGAGCTCGCTCAACCTAATGGACCTAATTTTAAGGTGAATGGCCAACGAGTGAAGTTGTACTTTGGTGAGGACACCTCTCAGGAGGTGATTCCATCCCTCACCACGTTCCCCATGAACTAATTTTGGGTCGAGTCAGGCTCGTGACTCGGTTATAAAAAACAAGCGCTCCTCGGGAGGCAACCCGAGTATCTATCCCTTTAACCCCCTAAGTGTAGGGGAGGACCTATTTTGGTCATTTGTGTTTGTGTTGTGATGTGATTACAGGGATAACTGCAATCTTGTAATCTTTGAAAGAACCGTGCTCCCGTGCAATCCGAAATCCGGTTCTATCTCTCAACTATTGTGATTCAATTTTCTTCATACTCACATTTGAAATTGATCACTTTAGTCGTCTCTTCCTTAACTCGAGTTAACCAACGTGCACAATGTCATAAGTGTAGGGGAGACTTTTCCCACATGCTTAAACATTGAGGACAATGTTTATCTTAAGTGTAGGGGGACTTCTATCGAAGTTTTAAGTGGACTTTTCCATGAAAATGCCTTCATTTAACCGGAAAATCCTATTTTTCAACATTTTTCAAATTTTTTATTAACTTTGGCCATTTAGTCGTAAATTTTAAATTTTTATCGTTGCTTTCATATGTATATATCCCGCAATAAAGTCAAAAATATTAATAAAGTGGTGTAGCTAGTTTAGAAGTCTTTGATATATTAGGCCCGTTGCGTTTATTTTGACTCAACCCGAATAAGACTTATCCAAGTTTATTCTAGCTAGTATCCTTAACCATGTAGACCTTAATTGGTTTATTAGGCTAAGTGTCCAAGAGTCTCATTATTTGAGATTTTAAATTGTGGAGGACGAGAAATGATAGAGTCAATTATAAGTCGGTATTCTTGCGCAAGCTCACTTGGTGTAATTATTTGCCTATTCTCCCATCACTTGCTAATAATTTATCTGCAATAAGTAAGGTCGTACGATTTGAAAAGTTACTTAGCTTCTAGCCCAAGATCGTTTAAAAGTTGCTCGGTAATGATAAGAGTTCATAGCCAAGGCATAACTTATGAAGCGGGGCGCGAAGATTGGCGAGTCCGAAAAGGCCCTAACAAGGCATGAGGATTCAATTCTATTGCTGAAGATCCAAAGTGATGTGAAAAGCATTATTCCTAAAGTCTATATGAAGGATCAAGACTCACGACGAAAAGCAATCAACTCCCATAAAGATCATGGAGAAGTCTATCCGAAAAGACCCTAACAAGGTATGAGGATAAATAGATCCAAGTCCGAAAAGGAGGCGGATCGTTGTATCTCAAAATCCCAATTAGAGATTGAAGAAATAATCATGAAGTCGTGGTCAACAAAGTTGGAGTACCCCTCAAAAGTCTCCAAGTGAAGAAACTCTATTATGATGAGAAGACCATTATCTCAAGAACGTCTCTCGAAGATATGAAGTATGAAGTACATGCCAAATATCGGCCCGAGAAAGGTCTCAAATCGTGAACCAAGTTATGCCAAGATATGAACTTTTTGATATCCCGAGAAGCAGTTTTAAGAGATTTTGTCCTTTAGCTAACTATTGATCAAATCGTCCTACTTTGCTTTCAGCCTTAATAAACTATCGAAATAAGTCCAAAAATGCATCTTCATGATCATTCTAAGACAAAAATAAAATATAAGAGATACAACTAGGAATAAGGGAGTTTAAGCATTTAATTAAGCCATGTGTGTAAGTGTTTGATTTACTAACTTATAATAACAATGATCTCGTTTTTAAGCTTAGTTTGGGGAACGTGAAACTTGAGGGTGATAAATCTTCGCAACACCAAAGCCCTAATGTAAGTCCTTGATTTCTTTACAAGTTATTTTCATCCTTTTGTTTATTTTAAAGTTTTAATTTCTCTTAGCATTTTAATTTTTGTTTAGTAGAATTTAAATAAGGCCAAGGTTGATTAATTATGAGAAAAATGTAAATTTGCTTTATCACTAAGCATTGCATGAGGGCATGGCAATGGTTAAGTGTAGGGGATTTGATAGGTGTGTAAACACCCATCCTTTTACCACTTAATTCTGGCTAAAACAAGACCAAAACACGTATTTAATATCATTTGTTTGGAATTATGCGTGGTTTTTGTGTTTATTGTGTGTTTAGAGCTAACCGGATAAATATTAAAGAAAACATGGGATTGCACGGGTTTTACTGAAGAAAAGGACTCAAGATAAAGTCTACTGTCCAAGAGATGCAAAAGATTTGAAGTCACTGGGCCGATTCGAAGATTTATCGAAGAAAAGGACCAAAGACGGAAGATTTACATAAGTCGAAGAAACTCGAGTCTATTTAACGAGGAAATTAAAAGACGAGTTGAATTTAATCGACGACAAATCCCGAATCAGCATCGAAAACGTCAACTTTTCTGAAAAGACGAGAAGAAAAGAAGAAAGGGAGAAAGCCCACTCACCAACCAACCACTAGGAGTATAAATAGATTCTCCCTTCACATTTTAGTTAGTTAGCTTCATTTTTCTTTTTCCCCAGTTCTTTGTTCGTAGCATCACAAACACCATTAGGGTGTTTGGTGATTTTTCATCTTTTTCTTTTTCAATCTTGTAACTCTTAATCATTACTCTTGTTACTTTTCCATTAATCTATCAATTCCATCTTTTCATTCATCTTGTTCATCTCCATTTTTATTGCAAGTTCTTAAGTTTTTATTTGATTCGAGTTTGATCCTAAAAAGTTGTTGATTTAGTGTTTTTATTGGTGGGATTTATTACTTATGGTATTTAAATGATGTGTGTTTGATTTGGTAAAACCTTTTTGAGTATTTTGGTGTTTAGATTGAAAATCGTTTCTCTGTTACTGCTACTGTTCTTCAACCCAGGATTTTCCGAATAGACAAATTTGTGCTTCCCTTATTCGGAATATTAGTTATTCCGAATAGGACTGTTTCCATTTCCTTTACTCGGAATAATTTTCCGCATAGCCAAGTTTATTTTTTCCTTATTCGGAATATCTCGTATATTCCGAATAGCCCAGTTTTCCGAATAGCATCATCTTTCCGCATAAGCCAGTTTTTCCGAATAGCATGTTTTTCCGCATAAGTCATACTTTCCGCATAGAGATTTATATTCCGCATAGGGCCACTTTTTCCGAGTAAGGTATTTTTCCGCATAGGCCATATTTTATTCCGCATAGTAAAACATTCAGCATAGAGCACATTATTCCGAATAGTTCAATTTTTCCGCATAGGCTTGTTTGATTTTCCGAATAGCACTTTATTCCGTTTAGACTTACATTCCGCATAGGTCATTTTCAGTAAGGGTATTTTTCTGCTTTATCATTTAATTGTTTTTGATCTACTGTTTCTAGCTTTAATCTTTATTTACTTCATTTATTTAGAATAGAAAACCAAAACCACTTTTTGTCACCAAGAACAAATCATTCCACTTTTAACTGAGATCAATTCGAGAGGATTCCGAGAAAACGAACTTTTTCACCACACTAAAAAGCTTGTATCATGGGCAATGGTGCACAAGCAGCAATTGAAGCTATAGGAACATTTAATCTAGTTTTACCTTCGGGTTTAGTACTGAGCTTAAATGATTGTCATTATGCACCTACAATTGTTAGGGGTGTTATTTCCTTTTCTTGTTTGTTAAATGATGGATTTGTTCATACAATCGATAATACTGGAATTTCTGTTTAGAAAAATGGTATTTTCTATTTTAATACAATTTCTGTGAATGGTGTGTTTGAATTAGACATGCATAATAATGAATCCAAGAACAATAAATATGTGTTTAGCATGAGTAAAAAGAGAAAGTTTGACAAGAACTCTTCTTATCTTTGGCATTGTAGACTTGCCCATATTGGGAAGACTTGTATACAAAAGCTTCAACGTGAAGGTCTTTTGGAAAATAGCAATGATGAATCATTTGATAAATGTGAGTCTTGTATCTCTGGAAAGATGACCAAGAAACCTTTTAATAGCAATATTGAAAGAGCTACTGATCTACTTGGACTCATGCATACTGATGTGTGTGGACCACTTAGATATATGTCAAGGAAAGGTGCTAGCTGCTTCTTAACATTTACGGATGATTGTAGCCGTTATGGTTATGTTTATTTACTTAAACATAAACATGAGGTATTTGAAACATTCAAAGTGTTTAAAGCAGAAGTAGAACTGCAATTAGGGAAGAAGATTAAAGCTCTTCGTTCTGATAGAGGTGGTGAATATTTAAGTCAAGAGTTTATAGATTATCTAAGTGAGAATGGAATTGTTTAGCATCTTACTTCTCCCTATACTCCACAACAAAATGGTGTATCTGAAAGGATAAATCGTATATTATTGGATATGGTGCGATCTATGTTTAATATTACAACTTTATCTTTATCATTTAGGGATTATGATCTAGAATCTGTTGTTCGCATTTTAAATATGGTTCCCACAAAGAAGGTTGATAAGACACCATATGGACTATGGCATGGAAAAAAGCCATATTTGTCTTATTTAGAGGTTTGGGGTTGCGAGGCGTACGTGAAACGTGACTCGGGTGACAAACTCCAACAACGATCTATGAGATGTATCTTTGTAGGATACCCTAAGGAAACTATGGGTTACTACTTTTATTATCCACCTGAGAACAAAGTGATTGTTGCTAGGTATGGAGACTTTCTTGAATCTGATCTTGTAAATCAAGAATTCAGTGGGAGAATTTATGATCTAGAAGAGATTCATATAGATACATTACCTTCTGAAAACACTAGCGATGTAATTTCTGTAGAACCAGAAAGTCTGGCGGTTCAACGAAATTAGTTCCTCTACGTAGATCCGTGTTGGGAATCTAAACTTGTTAGATTCCATGATCATAGATTTAAACATAATTAGGCTGTTAGATAGTCCCTTGCCTGTGCCTAGGAGGCAGGCAAGTTTCGCAAGACTCACAGAGATCCAAGTCTCTATGAGCAACCTCAGAGGAGTCCATGTCAGAGACATTGTCAAGGAAGTCAAAGATTACTTGAAGACATACTCATTGGCTGTGATGGATAACAGCCAAGATGTATCAGGGACTCTGAGGGGTTGAGGGTTAACAGGGGTGGCAATACCCTGTTAATACTCAGCACACTTTGGCCATGCCATTTGTGTGTTCGAGACTATGAAGAAAAAGGAAACTATTTTGACAACTGTTTCCTTAAAGTATAATGGAAGACTACCAAGAATAGAAGGACATCATGTGACTGATGTGGGAACTTGTAAAAGCTTGTGTAGTCACCATCAAGTACTATTTAGGTCAATCTCGTAACACTATAAATAGGATGTGTATCCATGCATTAATGTTCAACACTTTGAGATATTCATAACATTATTGCATATAACTTAGTGAATCAAACAGCTACGACTATATTCATAAGTTAGGGTTTATAGTTGTTCAAAGTGTGCACAACACATTGTCATCAAACTGTGTTATCCATAACACTTGTAATTCTTTATTATACAATAATAAGATTACGTTTGAAAAGTAATGCCTTGTGTTGATTAAGTTTAGATTAGGGTTTCTTGCATTGATTAGGGACTTTCAGTTGGTATCAGAGCGGTGTTTGATATTAAAACCTTCAAGAAACATCGTTCTCAGTTTTATAATCAAGATCCACCATGCCAGAAACTTCTAACCCACCACAATCACCTTCCACAAACCCTTCTTCACCAAGACTCAACCCTCCTGCCAATGATGATGATCTACCCCAACTTCTTGACTCAAGAGGTGGATCACACGTCACAAGTGTACCAGTCTTTGATGAAGAAGATTTTGCCAGTTGGAAGAGTCAATTTCTTGTATATCTTGATGGGCTTGAACCTTTTCTTCTAGAAATTTTAGAAAATGGTCCTTATATTCCCATGGCGCTTACATCCACTGAAGAAAACCCTCTTCCCAAACCTCTCAAACAATGGACTCCAGCTGATAGGAAATTGGCAAACCAAGATAAACGTCTCAAAAGCATCATAATATCCTGTCTTCCGAAGCATATCATGAAGTCTGTCATTCAGTGTCCCACGGCTAAACAAATGTGGACAGACCTCATCCTTGGCCATGAAGGACCCTCTGAAACAAGAGAGACAAAGATTCAGGCACTCAGACTTCAGTTCAATGCCTTCAAATCACTTGAAGGTGAAAAGGTTCAGCAAACCTATACTAGGCTGAAGATTCTTCTCAATGACCTAGCAATGAATGATGTCACTATTGGTCAAGCTGAGATCAATGCCACTTTTGTCAACAGCCTTCCAAGAAAGTGGCTGAGCATGAATCAGACTCAGAGAGCTAACAACTCAATAAAAAATGATACCCTTGCTCAGCTCTATGGAAAGTACAATTATGAAGAAGGGCTGATTGATACTATTTACAAGTCAGAGACTGGAAGATTTGTAGTCCAAGGAGCATCTTCCAAAGCATTGATATCTGCAACACATCCTCATGACTGTGATTCTCATGTTGAAGAAGATACCCGTAGCAGCTAAGAGTTCTTGACAGACCTTAATACAGAGTTCCATGAAAGAGCCTTGCTAGCCAATCAAAGAAGATACTTCAAAAGATCAGGAAGAGTAGGATCAGCTAGTAAACCAACTGATAGGTCAAAAGAAACTTGCTTTGCCTGTGGAAAGCTTGGACATTTTCAAAAAGACTGTCCTTCCACCAAGACATCCTCACCCTCTTATCCATCATCTTCATCCAAACCTTACAAGTTCAAACAACACAATAACTCATCTCATCAATCCAATTCATCAAACACTGAGAAGAAGGATTACAAAAATAAGTACAAGGCACTTAAAGCTGAGTTAGAAGAAATGAACTTGAAGATTGAAGCTCTGTCCAAGAAGAAGGGTAGTGAGAAAAAGACAGAGAAAGGGTTGGTTGCTGAAACGTATGATTGGAATGATGAACCACTGACTTCAGATGAAGAAGATACCACCAGAGTCAGGGCTTTCATGGCGATAGCTGAGGATGAACCAGCTTTTGGAAAAGGTGATGCAAGATCAGAACAATGGGTTGACATCACAATGAAAAAGGTACACAGGCTTTTATCCATGTCTGATAGTGATGAACGTAAGCATGTCCTTGATTACACCATTGTTGATTTACACTTTGTTGAGGAACAAAGAAAGAACCTACTTGATAAGTTTCACTCTGTTAAATCTGAAATGCTAAATGCTAAAGCTGAATGTGAAACTCTCAGGCGGGTTAATTTAGAGAAAATCTCCCTGCAAAATGAAGTAGCTAGGTTAACCTTGAAAAACATTGCTTTAAATGATCAAGTCTCTGAATTAAACAAGGTTATTGAAAAATGGCTGTGTGCTAGGTTTACTATAGATCAATTGCTTAGGGATGAAGTGCCTGTTGACTTAAATAGGGATATATCTGCTAAGAAAAATAAGCTGAGAATTCTCACCAAACCCAAAGACATTGTCTTTAAATCTACAGAGACTATTCATATGTCAGATACCACTTTGACTAATGACCCTGTCTCTGAAGATGTGGCTGAGCTACCCTCCTTGCCCAAACTCTCTGGAGTTGAACCCAGTAGTTCTTCTAGATCTGCTAAGGGTGAACTTAGGACAGATATTGAGAATCCACCAGCTAAAGTTTTTCATGTGCCTGCTAAACAAACTGGTAAACAAGTAGCTTTTAAGCCTGTTACTACTAAAGCTGTGAATAAGGTTGACCCTGCCACTGAAGATCGCCTGTTGTCTCTTATGAAAGAAGTAGGACTCTTGAAACAACACATTAAGCCTTCCGCTGAATGCTCTACTTCTCATGAACCTAAGTCAGTCCTAGGTGAACCCAAAGGGGAAAGTTTAATCAAACCTTATTGCAATGTATGTAAAAACTCTCACCATACGACTTTAGATCATGACAGACACATGGCAGCTAAAAGAGCTCAGACACCCTCTAGGGACAGACCACAGAGTTCCAAAAGATAACAGGGAAATTTCAAACCTTATCCTCCCTATAAATTATGTGGGTTCACAGACCATCACTCAGACGAGTGTGGTGACTTCCCTCGGTGTGATATCTGTGGAAGTTATAACCATGAAACAATGAACTGTCCCTCCCAACGCCAAAAGTTCTTCAGAAACACAAGAATTGATAATAAGCAATTCAGGGAACCCACTGGAAAGTGGGTTCACCATAGGAACTAATCTGTTTCTATGTATCTGTGAAGAAATATCTCAAGGAATCGGTATGGTATCTAGATAGTGGCTGTTCTAGACACATGACAGGGATTCAACAATACCTGCACAGATACTCAAAGGAGCCAGGTCCTAAAGTGGTGTTTGGAGATAACTCTTCAGGTGACACAGAAGGATATGGCTCAGTGAACTACAATGGGATTACATTTACCAGGGTTGCATATGTGAATGGTCTTAAACACAATCTTATTAGCATCATCCAATTGTGTGATGCTGACTATAAGGTTTTGTTTACTAAGACTCAGGGAACCATATTCAACAAAAACAATGATGTTGTGCTGATTGCACCTAGAAGGAGAGATGTTTATGTCATCAACATGGTTGTGTGCTCTGAAGACAGCTCAAATTGTTTTCTTGCTAAAGCCTCTGAAAGTGTCAATTGGCTGTGGCACAAACGACTGTCTCATCTCAACTTCAAGAACATCAACAAGATAGCCACTCAAAACTTGGTTGCTGGTCTACCTTCAGTAATGTTTTCCAAAGACAAGACTTGTTCTGACTGTGTCAAAGGAAAGCATCACAGGTCTTCATTCAAGACTAGGCAATCATTCTCTATTGACAAGTGCTTACATCTCCTTCACATGGATTTGTTTGGGCCTTTCAAACCTCAGACCATTAATCACAACAAATACACCTTGGTCATAGTTGATGAATTTTCAAGATACACATGGGTGTTCTTCCTCAGAAGGAAAAGTGATGCAGCTGAAACCATCATGTCCTTCATTAGACAGGTTGAAAATATGAATGATGTTAGAGTCAAAGCTCTAAGAAGTGATAATGGTACTGAATTCAAGAATCATCAACTTGAATCTTTTTGTGATGAAAAAGGGGATTTCACAGAATTTCTCCTCAGCTGGCACCCCTGAACAAAATGGTGTGGCTGAAAGAAGAAACAGGACTTTGATTGAAGCAGCAAGAAATATGTTAAATGGTGCAGCCTTACCAAAGCAATTTTAGGGAGAAGCTGTTCACACTGCCTGCTACACACAAAACAGATCAATCATTGTCAAAAGACATGGTAAAACTTCCTATGAAGTTTTCAGAAAAAGATCTCCAGATGTCAGCTATTTTCATGTGTTTGGATGCCTTGTGTTTATTTATAACTACAGGGATAAACTTGGAAAGTTTGATGAAAAAGCTGATGATGGTTTCTTCTTGGGATACTCTCCAACAGCCAAAGCCTTCAGAGTATTCAACATCAGAAGACAAGAAGTAGAAGAAACTTTCCATGTTAGATTCAATGAAGATGATGAAGTCATACAGAGAACAGGAACAGAGGGTGATGAAATTGATTTTAATGAAAATGTATCTTTCCCAAGTGATGAGTTCACAGAACCCATACCTACCAGTCATCATCACTCCAACACTCTCACTCCTTATGTCCCTGCCTTTGACCCTCTGTCTAGTCACAACATAGAAGTTCCTACCTCTCAGAAACTTGATGAAGAAGAACCTCAAACCTCTGGTGGTCCTTCTCCTTCTAATGCTGCTGATGACTCACCAATTCTTCAAATCCCTGAAGACTCTCCTGCTGATAATGAAATAGCACCCCTTGATATGGCTGAAGAAGACTCTGACACTGAAGTAGTCTTTGAAGAAAGCCCTCCTAGTCAGCAGGATGAAACTCAAATTGTACCAGCTGTGCCCACAAGTGTACATGTCCTTGAGTCCCTAGTTCCTCAAAATAAGTGGTCAAGAGATCAACACATTCTTCTTGTCAACATTATTGGAGAACCTAATGCAGGGGTCACTACTAGACAGCGAATCCAAGACTCAGAGTCAGCCTCAGCCAATGAATGTCTCTTTGCTGAATTTCTCTCACAAATTGAACCTAAAAGAGTAGTTGAAGCTCTGGTAGAAGAAGGATGGGTAGCTGCTATGCAAGAAGAGATCAATCAGTTCAAAAGGAACAAAGTATGGACACTAGTGCCAGCTCCACCTAGAAAGAATATCACAGGCACTAGATGGATCTATAGAAATAAGATGGATGAAATTAGGAACATCATCAGGAACAAGGCCAGACTGGTGGCACAGGGGTTCTCTCAAACTGAAGGAATTGATTATGATGAAACTTTTGCTCCAGTTGCTAGACTTGAAGCCATCAGAATCTTCCTTGCTTATGTTGCCTATATGAACATCACTGTATATCAGATGGATGTAAAGAGTGCATTCCTCAATGGTGATTTGGCTGAGGAAGTGTATGTTGCACAACCTGAAGGATTTGAGAACAACGAGTTTCCCAACCATGTTTACAGACTTCACAAGGCAATGTATGGGCTGAAACAAGCTCCAAGAGCATGGTATGAAACTCTTTCCAATTTCTTAACTGAAAATAAATTTGTCAGGGGTTTTATTGATAAAACACTCTTTACCTTAAAGGATAAGAGTGATTTCATCATTGTGCAGATTTATGTGGATGACATCATCTTTGGGTCAACAAATGTCAATCTTAGTAAACGTTTTGCTAAATTAATGACCAAGAAATATGAGATGAGTATGATGGGTGAATTAACTTACTTTTTGGGCTTTCAAATTAAACAATGTCCTAAGGGAATTTCAATTTGTCAAGAAAAGTATGTTAAGGATTTACTTAAAAAATATGACTTAGCTGATTGTGCATCAGTGAAATGCCCCATGCTTCCACCCAACAACTTGGGCCCTGATGAGTCAGGGGTCTCTGTTAATGAGACTTTATATAGAGGCATGATTGGGTCACTCATGTATCTAACAGCTAGTCGTCCAGATATCTAATTCTCCACATGTCTCTGTGCAAGGTACCAAGCTAACCCAAAAGAATCCCATCTAGTGGCTGTTAAAAGAATTTTCAGGTATCTCAAAGGAACACCATCCCTAGGCCTATGGTATCCAAAGGAATTAGGCTTTGATCTCAAGGCCTATTCAGATTTAGATTATGCTGGATGCTGTATTGACAGGAAAAGCACTTCAGGCAGCTGTCAAATCCTAGGAGGTAAATTGGTTGGATGGAGTGCTAAGAAGCAAAACTCTGTGGCTATGTCTTCAGCTGAAGCAGAATATGTCGCTGCAGTCAGCTGTTGTGCTCAGGTTCTCTGGATGAAAAGTCAATTGGCTGACTATGAAATTTTGTATGAGAAAGTGCCAATCTTTTGTGACAACACCAGCGCCATTGCCATATCCAACAACCCTGTTCTTCACTCTCGTACCAAACACATTGATATCATGTATCATTTTATCAGGGATCATATAATGAAGGGAGATATTGAGCTGCATTTTGTTCCGACTGAGCTGCAACTAGCTGATATCTTTACAAAGCCTTTGGCTGAACCTTCGTTCAACAGGCTAGTTGATGAGCTAGGGATGCTCAATATCTCAAAGCCTGTGGCTTGATATTAAATGTGTTCATTAAATGATTGATTCTATATTAAATGTTTTTCACATGAAACTAGGTAGTTACTTTCTAAGTAAATGCAAAAAACATTCTCAAATATTTAATCATTTATTTTTCGAATAACGAGGAGACAAATAAGTTTTGAAAGGTCAAGGGACCCACTTGAACAGTCATTTTCTCACTTTGCATTTAATGCGGTTGAATAACTGTTTACGTAATTTGAATATATATATTGTCTCTTCTCTCTTCTCACCCACCACCATTCTCATTTCTCAAATCATTTCTCTCTCTAAGTTCTTCTCTCTCTTAACCTATCCGCCATTTTCTTTCACCTTCAACCTCGAATCCATGGCGTTTTCAGATCCTAAAGCAGCAAATGTTAACTTCGAGATCAACGAAAGCATCCTCGCCTCCAACAACGCCATTGGATGGATTAAGGCACCCAATAGCACCTATTCAGATCTGGTCAGTTTCATGGAGAATTGTGACCTAAGTGAAGCATTCACCAAATCCCCATCCACCTTTTACCAAGAATACCTTAGGGAATTCTGGTATCTGCTGAGGTGGTTGATGACACCATAACATTTAGCCTTTCATGCAATGAACACCCTTTCGCCTTCTCCCTTAAAGACTTCTCAAGTGTGGCTAGATTGAAGCATGGAGATGAATGCCTGAAGGTAGTTGATAAAAAGGCTGTCAAAGAAGCCCTGGCTAAACTCAAACCATGCCATGATGTAAACCCTGCCCTTACACCAGCTGAGGTCCTCTCCAAATCTCCCCTGAAGATTAAGTACTTCACTCCCATGTGGCGTGTCCTCTTCACCCACATTGTTAAATCCCTGGGAGGTATGCAGGGATCCCAAGATTAGATGTCTTTCAACCATCAGGCTATTGCATATGGATTAATCTTGGGAGCTGATGTTGATGTTGGAAGCATTCTCTTCTCCAACCTTGTAGAACAGCTGAATGGAAGGAATCAAGTCAGGGAAAAAAATATCTGTTATGTGCGCTTCCTGTCTCTGATCTTCGAAAGTCTGCTGGGAGACAACTACCACAACAATGCTTTGATTGCTCTTATGCCCTACCGCATCACAGGTGCCATCTATAAAGAAATAGGAGCTGAAGATGTCCCTGTCACCGCTCATATGATGAATGTGGCCAACCAACTACCAACAGCTGAGAAGCCCTTGCTCCCTTCTTCTGAGAAGGTGAATACTTCTAGTGTGTCTGGCAAGTCTAAGTCTTTGACCTCTGGGCAGCACACTACCAAGTCCAAGGCCTCTTCTGGCCAACAACCTAAGAAGAAGAAAATCCCCTTATCTTCCCACACCAAAGTTGTGTCTAAGGCCAAGGGAAAGAAGACTGACACATCCTCTGGTCCAGATACTCATGTGGATTCAGATACATCTGCTGACAAACAACAGGAGTCTAGTGTCTCAAAGTCAGCTGAGACGACAGGAAACCAGCCTGATCCAGCTGATATCTCACAGGTAATCAGTGTACATTTTTAGAGGTTCACAAGCAGCCACTCTCATTTGTCTGTAGGAGAGAGTGGTGAAGTTAGGGTAATCCTCGACCCATAGAAGTCTGTCAATGCACTTAGAATCCTTTAAGACTTCTGTACACCCTGTCTTTGCACCAGGGAATGATTCATTTGTGTTTATAAAGCACCCCGATAACCCTGCACCCTCTAGACAGTATTCAGGCTAACAACAACCTGAATACACTTATGTCTCAACCTTGATCAGTTGTACTTCACACAGCCTCTTGGCTCCCTCCTTAAAAGAGTCCCAAAGGATTTATCCTTTCAGGGGGAGCTGAATCATCACCCTCAGCTTTCCTAGGGGCAGCGTAACAGGCGACCTTTAACCACATATGTTTCACTCTTAAAAGAGTCCCAAAGGTTCTTAACCTTTTGGGGGGGCTGAATAATCACACTCAGCTTTCCTAAGGGCAGCGAATGGTGATCCATAACCAACATATGTCTCACAATCAAAAGAGTCCCAAAGGTTTTAACCTTTTGGGGGGCTGAATAATCACACTCAGCTTTCCTAGGGGCAGCGAATGGCGATCATTAACCATATTTTTTTCACACTTAAAAGAATCCTAAGGATTTATCCTTTGGAGTGGCTGAGTAATCACCCTCAGCCTCTCTGGGACAGCGAAATGGTGACCATTCACCTTATCTTTTTCCCTGTTACTAATTGAAACAATTTGCAGGCTGAAATTGTACAGCCAGTCATCGAATCTCAGGTACAACAAGAAAAGGAGGCTGATACAATGACTCAAGACAAACCCAATGATGAAGAGCCTCTGTTAAATGTTGATGAAGATATGCTAACATTGGAGGATGATGTCTCTGACCTAGAGTCGATGCCTGAGGATGAAATCCCTGAAGGGATGTTTGATGAGGAGGATGAAGAAGATGAGGAAGACCAGCTGTCAGTCTCTCCTCCCAAAGAAATAGCTGTGTCCACACCAGCTGGCGATAAGACTCCTCCTCCCAAGGACGCTGTTGTTACACCAAACTCTGCTACATCAACAACAACAGTATTCCAACGCCCAGCATATGATCCAACAGCGGAGTTTCTCTTGTTTGATCATCCTGCCCAGACTAACTTTGATCTCTTACCAAGGGGGGATGATTATGCACAGCAAAGTCTCAATATCAAGAATCTTCAGCCTGTTCATCATCAGTCAGACATTGAACGTTTATCAAGGAAGCTGGATGTAATCAAGTCTGAGATGCACAACTTCACTGTTACATTCCCTGGAATAATACAAAAGGCTGTGGCTGAGGCGGTTACTGAGCCAATCAAGGATTGTGCCATGAAAGGTGTTGCCCAAGGACTAAGTCACCTTTCTACTAGAGTGAAGGATGTCATTGACACAGAAGTCCCTGCCATGTTTCATGAACATGAGCTAACCATGCACAGGCAATTTGATGCGGTTCGCAACAGGCAATATCGTCATGCTAATTTTATTGTCAGTCGTGTTCAGGCAAATACTAATGCAAATGGCAACCTCCTGTTGAAGATTGCCAGGGCTTCAAGGAAAAGGCAACGTGTTATGGCTGCCTCTGTTGAACAGATTGCAAGGCATTTTCAAGCACGTTCATCCAAACATCTGCGAATCCAGGATGAACGTGAGGGGAGAAAGATACAACACTCAGCCTTGCATCTGTTAAACAAGGCTCATCATCAGCTAACCCCACCATTACACCTGTTCGTCTCCAAGTCATCACACCTGTTATAATACCTGATGATGAGGATAATACTCAGGGGGAGCAACAAACTCAAGATGGAGCTGACTCATCAAAGTCTCTGGTTTTGGTTAACACCAGCAAGCCTGGGGATGATGATGAACCAGCTGCCAAGAAGTTAAAATTCACTGTTAGCTCCCTCCCCAAAGCAATTCAAGCTCAGGCTCAGACAGCATTCATCACAAGAGCTGAGGTTTTGAAAAACATAAGTGTGGAGTCCTCTGTCTCGAAGAAAGGAAAGGAGATAGTTTTGTCTGACACAGACACTAAACTCAAGAAGATAGCTGTGATGCTAGAGACAGGAGGATCCACCACAGACCTTTCCCAATTCTCAACCTTTACACCTTCCAATGAGATTCCTTTAACCCCTGAAGAAATAGAGAAACATGCTGAGGAATTCAAGAGATTAAATGAACTCAAGACAGCCAAAGAATTGAATGAAGCTACTCTGAGGAAGATGACACCACCTGAAAGAGAAAAGCAAAAACAAAGGTTGAGGGAAATGGAAGCAAAACGCGCTGAGGCACTAAGGAAAGTCAAAGCTGACTATGATGCCTGCGTTAACAACAGATATGCCCCTGGCAAGATAACCAAGTTCAAATACACCATTCATAAATCCACAAACACCCCAAGGATGATCTTATGGAGGGATAATCAACCAGGAAATATGAATGTGTTTCACAACTTCAGGCTAAAGACACTTGGGTTATCAGAATGGTTCGAACTTGAAGCCTTAGGTGCCAAAAGAAATGGACAGGCAAATTTTCTTCTGCTGAAGACTATTAAGGCCAAGTTTACCTGGATCAAGGAAACAGCTGCTAAACTTAAGATTGATCCCCCACCACAGCTTTTTGAACAAGAACCTCCAAAGACTGGCAACAAAAGAAGAAGAATTTCTCAAATTGTTAATGAAACTTTTGTTACTGAAGATGTTCAAGTGGATGGCATGCACAGGGATTTGATCCTTCCCAATGGTATTGTTGGCCCAGTTGATGGTCAGACATACACAGAGCCTGAGAGAGGAATGGCATTCATGAACAGGGCTTGCCAGTATGCTTTTCAAAGGGAAGATGAGTTGTGCTTAGCTTCAACTATTCAGCTACTTTGTCACAAGAAGTCACTGAAGATCAACATAGAGTATTCCAAGAAGTTTGCAGACTTTGCAGGATGAACTAGATAACATATTAGACTTGGCTGAAGCTGAAGAAAGGATTAAAAATGATGACTATTGAAGAGGTTCACAGCCCTTTTTACCTTCATCTTTTATTTTACTTATGTAATGTACTTGTAATTTTTCTTTAAGTATTAATAAAATCATGAGGTATGTTTGTTTAGATCTGTTATGAGTAAGAAGAAGCTGTTAACTCACTTACCTTAACTTAGTTAGATCTAGCATTATTTATGTTTAAATAGGGGGAGATTGTTGGGAATCTAAACTTGTTAGATTCCCTGATCATAGATTTAAACATAATTAGGCTGTTAGATAGTCCATTGCCTGTGCCTAGGAGGCAGGCAAGTTTCGCAAGACTCACAGAGATCCAAGTCTCTATGAGCAACCTCAGAGGAGTCCATGTCAGAGACATTGTCAAGGAAGTCAAAGATTACTTGAAGACATACTCATTGGTTGTGATGGATAACAGCCAAGATGTATCAGGGACTCTGAGGGGTTGAGGGTTAACAAGGGTGGCAATACCCTGTTAACACTCAGCACACTTTGGACATGCCATTTGTGTGTTCGAGACTATGAAGAAAAAGGAAACTGTTTTGACAACTGTTTCCTTAAAGCATAATGGAAGACTACCAAGAATAGAAGGACATCATGTGACTGATGTGGGAACTTGTAAAAGCTTGTGTAGTCACCATCAAGTACTATTTAGGTCAATCTCGTAACACTATAAATAGGATGTGTATCCATGCATTAAGGTTCAACACTTTGAGATATTCATAACATTATTGCATATAACTTAGTGAATCAAACAGCTACGACTGTATTCATAAGTTAGGGTTTATAGTTGTTCAAAGTGTGCACAACACATTGTCATCAAACTGTGGTATCCATAACACTTGTAATTCTTTATTATACAATAATAAGATTACGTTTGAAAAGTAATACCTTGTGTTGATTAAGTTTAGATTAGGGTTTCTTGCATTGATTAGGGACTTTCAATCCGTAAGGATTAAAAACGCAAATAGCAATATATGTCTTAACATAGAGGATGATGATGAGTTAGGGGATCTTGTTGAACCCGCTAATTATAAATCCGCCATACTTGATCCTGAAAAGGACAAGTGGATGGTTGCTATGGATGAGGAAATGAAATCCATGAAAGTAAAAGATGTTTGGATTCTTGTAGAACCACCACCGAATGCTAAAGTAGTGAGAAGTAAGTGGATATAGAAGAAGAAAACTGACATAGACGGAAAAGTACAATCCTATAAAGCTCGTTTAGTAGCTAAAGGTTTTACTCAAACTTTTGGCGTAGACTACGAGGAGACATTTTCTCTTGTAGCAGACTTAAGAGCTATTAGGATTCTCATAACTATAACAGCATACTATGACTATGAGATATGGCAAATGGAGGATAAAACTACTAATGTATGAATTTTGTGTATCAATTTATGTTCGTTTTCCTCGACTCGACTCGAATTGATTTCCAATGTAAACGTAAGACTAATTGTTCTTGGTAAAATTACTCTTTTTGGTATTTTTAAAACTAAAAACTATTTAATTAACTAATTAAACTATTTTTAGAATTAAATCTAATTTAATTAACTAAAACCTTTCTATTTAAATTTTAAAACTAATTTAGACTATATTTAAAAACTATTTTTAATTTAAATAAAATCTACTTAAAACTATTTTTAACTAAGACTAAATGAAAACAAATTTTAAAAACTAAATTTTATAAAACGTACTAAAATATAAAAAGAACTAAATAAAAAGAAAACAATCTAAATTATAAAAGTAATTAAAAAATATTTTTTTATCTTTTTATTTTTTATTTAAACTTAATAAAAGAAAATTTATATAAAACTATAGAAACTAGAAGGGGGGAGTTGAATAGTTTCTTATAATTTACTTGTTAAAAGGTGGTTTTCAAAAATCCTTTTTCAAAAACTTAGACTTGAGGAAATGTGTGAAATCTTCTTATGTACAATATGAACAATGATAGTGTAACTAAGCTAATACTAACAAATATATATGCACAAAGAATAAAGAATGTAAAGAGTTAAGGGTAAAGAAAGATCAAACCGAACACCAAGGATTTATAGTGGTTCGGCAACAAAGCTCACTCCTCGTTCCTACTCCACTCCTCGAGTACTCCTTACTCGAGAGTTCACTACACAACAAGCTCCTTATGGTGGAGAAAACCGTACACGTCGCTTAACCAATTTCCGACTCTAAGCTAAAAGTCGAGCCCTAATGGTAGCTAGGACCAATCTACACAACTATACTTAGTACATACACAACTTCCAAATAGACACAACTACTTGGATCTTCTCAACTAAGACACAACAACAAATGTATAAAAGTAGATCTTCAATGGATCTTTGGTGGTGGACTCAACACTTCACAAGGATAGTGTTCTTTTCTTTGCACTTGAAGAGGAAGGGATGGAAGAACAAGATTCACTTCTTAAACAAGTAGTAATCAAACAAATGATCAAAGATTTGAGTGATTAAAGAAGAGAGTTTGAATCTGGAAATAGATGTGCAAAAGAGGTGATTTGAAAAGCTGAGAATGGTCCACTATTTATAGGACAAAGGCCCAACGGATATATCTGGCCGCGGTTCCTTAGCTCAGCCGGCGGTTCCTTATCGATAAGGAACCGCCTAGGCACTAGAGAACCGCTGCCTAGACTCCGCTCCATTTTTTGTCCTTTAGTGGTGGAGGTCTTATCTGGATATAAAAAATATCCTGAAAGGATATTCTTAACCAAATAAGAATATGCCATTTTCAAATTTCAAATAATTAATTTAATAAAACATTTTCTTAAAAAGAAAGTTTAATAAAAACTTGTCACACTTAATAAAAAGTGAGTTTTAAGAAAGTTTAAATCACTTCATCACTTGATTAAGGTTAGTACTTGCTTATTCATACCTTAAGTGAAAATGGGTAAAATGAAAAAATACTTGAACTCAAGAATCCGTTTTTCGTTGTTTTCGTAAATGCTTGTTTTTACATATTGTCGTAATCAAAACAAAGAGAGACCGAAAAATGCAAGTAACGTTTTAGGCATTATTGCATTAACAGTCTCCCCCTTTTTGATTCCGACAATACATAAACTCAATCACACAAAAAACAAGATTTTCGAAGACGAGTTTATTCATTTCTCCCCCTTTGTCGAAGCAAAAAGGTTGCACAAGTCGGTGTTGAACAAAAACAGACTTAGCAAAGACTACCCCTTGGTGCTTACTCCCCCTAGCTTGGGGCACCGAGGAATCGAGATATGGTGACAAGCTACATAGAAGGGTTAGTTGAACAAAAGAAACAACCAACAATATATAGCAATAGGTCACAAAAAATAAAAGAGAAGAAAACACAAAGACAAAGATCCAAGATAGGCTACTAAAAGAACATCATACAAAGAAGTATGGAAAAAGAAACAAGCCAAAAGCATAAATCTAATCCTAGTTATTCTAGAATTCTAAGATTTGCTTGAATTTGGTGTCTTGTGGATAAGCAACCAATGCTTATATGAAAGACAAGGTAATGGCGGAGGGTGGTGGTGGTGGCTTGTTGGAGGTCTCATAATCATAGTGAAGAGGAGGCTTGATTAAGAGACTCTTGATGTAGCTCAACTCCTCATAGATGTGTGCCATAGCAAGATGTTGATATTGACAACAATGACAATATGTTCCATGGTGCATGACATTATCATGAGAAGAAGGAAGAACACTAATGGGTGGTGGTGGAAGCAAAGAAGTTCCACAATCAACATTCTTGGTAGGAGAAATGTGATTAAGAGTGTTCTTGGGTGAATTTGGGTTGAAAGCAATTGGAGAAAATGGAGGAGATTCAAGGCTTTTATTGGGAGAATAAGACATTTTGGGATGTGAAGTATGGCAAAATGCTTAAGGTTTAAATAGGGAAGGTTTAAGGTATTTTGGGGTGGTCAAAGGGTTTGAAACAAAGATTCTCAAAAGATGTTGGAGCAAATCTGGAGTTTCAGAGAAAAACCCGAAAAAGGAAGGCACTGTATGCGGTTCCTTATCATGCCCGGCGGTTCCTTATCACTAAGGAACCGCGGTTCACTTATGGAACCGCCTACAAGGGCTGTGTTTGGTGTTTGATGAAAGATTTTTCAATTCAGCAAATCTTATTTTTCTAGTCTAACTTATCATATGGATATGCTTAAAAGCAAAGATAGACAAAGAAAACATATACAAACTTACCAAATAGAGATTTGACCAAATTACATGGATTAAAAAAAATCGATGTAGGAGGTGTGTAAGACAAGACCTTAAGTCATGACATAATGATCCTCCATGATTTTATCTTGTTCTTGCTATGTTTGAGAGAATCATACATATGAATTATGTAAGCTCTATATTAATAGCGAGAATCTATGAAAAACCGTTTTTAGATTGAATTAACAATGTCAAAAGCATTTCTCAACCATTTTCGAAAGAGAGGGTTTATCAAAAAGAGTTTGGAAGACTCAATGACTCAAAGTGGTAAAATGAGACACACAAAGAGAAGAATGTAATTAAGGAAGATGTTCCATTAATCCTAGACCTAGACGCAAGTAATTAAAAGGTTCCCTCTTAAGTGGCATAGTGAAGATGTCGGCTAAGTTGTCCTTGGAGGGTACCTTCTCAATTGAAATGTTCCCCTTTTGAACATTATCCCTAAGGAAATGGTGTCGAATTTCTATG
This sequence comes from Glebionis coronaria, assembly GCA_025667525.1. Taxonomy (NCBI): domain Eukaryota; kingdom Viridiplantae; phylum Streptophyta; class Magnoliopsida; order Asterales; family Asteraceae; genus Glebionis; species Glebionis coronaria. Next base: position 423,903,447 of record CM046875.1, read on the forward strand.
TGTTTGGTTTGCGAATGTTGCACGGGATTCTTGCTAAGGTCTATAGCGCCTTTATTATCGCACATGATGGGAACATCATCAAGAGAAATCCCGTAATCAACAAGCGCTTGCTTCATCTATAGAGCTTGTTGGCATGCTTTTTCGGCACTCACATACTCGGCTTCCGTGGTGGATATTGCAAGAGTGGTTTGTTTCTTGGAGAACCAAGAAGTTAAACAACAACCCATGAAGGTACAAACTCCACTAGTGATTTTCCGGTCCACATAGTCTCCCGCATGATCCGAGTCCGCGGAGACAATGGTTTCTACGCCGGTCCCTTTAGGATACCATAATCCTAAATGTATAGTGCCTTTAATGTATCGGAAGATACGCTTAACCGCTTCAAGGTGAGAGGTTTTGGGAGCCTCTTGGAAGCGAGCACAAAGGCAAATACTAAACATGATATCCGGTCGACTTGTCGTTAGGTACAACAAACTACCAATCATACCTTTATATTTGGTGTTGTCTACCGACTCACAATCATCATCTACAGTGAGTTTAGTATCTGAGGACATTGGGGTCTTCATTGGTCTAGATTCTTCTAATCCAAATTTCTTTAGCATTTCTTTAGCATACTTAGATTGACTAAAGAAAATACCATCATCCATTTGTTTAATTTGGAGTCCTAAAAAGAAGTTAAGTTCTCCCATCATACACATTTCAAACTCATCATGCATGATTTTGGCAAAGTCATCACACAATTCTTGACAAGTTGATCCAAATATATTGTCATCAACATATATTTGTACGATTATTAGGTGAGAACCTTTCTTCTTTGTAAAGAGCATGTTGTCTACCATCCCCATGGTATACTCATGTTTAACAAGAAACGCTTTAAGTCTATCATACCAAGCTTTGGGTGCTTGTTTGAGTCCATAAAGTGCTTTATTAAGCTTGTAAACATGATCCAGTTTCTAAAAATCAATGAAGCCGGGAGGTTGAGCCACATATACCTCCTCATTGATCAAACCGTTAAGAAATGCACTCTTTACATCCATTTGTTGAAGCTTAAAATCTAAGGCACAAGAGTAGGCTAAGAGGATTCTAATGGATTCTAATCTAGCTATCGGTGCATATGTCTCGTCATAATCAATCCCTTCTTGTTGATTATAGCCTTGAGCTACAAGTCTAGCCTTGTTACGAGACACTACGACATTCTCATCTAACTTATTCCTAAATACCCATTAGGTTCCTATAATGGTAGAACTTCTAGGTGGAGGAACAAGTTCCCAAACATCATTGGCAACGAATTGATTCAATTCTTCTTGCATCGCAATGACCCAACTCTCTTCCGTCAAAGCTTCTTTAACATTCTTTGGTTTAATCAAGGAGACAAAACAAAAGAAGTTTCTTTGGTTTTGGACTTGAGATCTTAGGGTCCTTTGATTTAAGTCACCAAAGACATTATTAAGAGTATGATCCCTAGATTCCTTAATGTTTACTTCCTTTTCAACACTAAGGTCTTCAACTCCTATTTTTCTAACCTCTTTGGCTTTAACTACTTCTAATTCATCCAAGTCATCATCAACCAATGGTGGTGTCTTGGGTGAAGGAGGGGTTTCATCAAAGGTTACGTTGAGTGATTCTTCAATAACCCCCGAGGTTCTATTTAGGACTATGTAGGCTTTGCTAGTTTGGGAATAACCTAAAAGAATACCTTCGTAAGACTTTGGGTCAAACTTGGTAAGGTAGTCTTTGGTGTTGAGGATAAAGCACTTGCTTCCAAACACCCTAAAGTATTCCAATGAGGGTTTCTTACCTTTAAGAATCTCATAAGGGGTCTTTCCTAGGAAAGGTCGAATAAGAATTCGGTTGAGAATATAAGTCGATGTGTCCACGGCATTGCACCAAAACTTTTGACGCAAAGATTGCTCGTTTAACATCGTCCTACTCATCTCTTGGAGAGTCCTATTCTTCCTTTCAACTACCCCATTTGATTGTGGAGTGCGAGGAGCCGAGAAGTTATGGGTAATACCATGAGCTTCACAAAAGGCACCAAATTTCACTTCATTAACAAATTCCCTACCATGATCCGTCCTAATAGAGACAATTGAACATCCTAGTTGATTTTGAATTCTTCGACTAAAGATTTCGAAGTGATCGAAAGCTTCATTCTTAGATGCCAAAAATCTAGTCCAAGTGAATCTAGAATAGTCATCAACTATAACTAGGGTATAAAGGTTACCTCCATAACTCCGTATGGCGGAAGGTCCAAAAAGATCCATATGTAGGAGCTCTAAGCACCGAGTGGTCAAAACCAAATTCTTGGCTTTGTGACTTGAGTGAACTTGCTTTCCAACTTTGCAAGCATCATAAAAGTGACTATCAAACTTAATCTTGGGGAGGTGTCTTACCAACTCCTTAGAGACTAAAGATTGAATTAAACGCATATTAGCGTGACCTAATCTCCTATGCCAAAGAGTAGAACTATCATCTATAGTCGCAAGACATATGTTGTCTTTTGACTTCTTATTGACCTTCATAACATAAAGCCCATGCTTTCCAATACCTTTTCCAATGACCTTTCCATCTTTTACGATTTCAGTGTCATGTTCCAAAAAGATGACCTTACACTTATTATCACAAATTTGACCTATACTTAAAAGGTTAAACCCTAAGTTATCTACGTGCTCAACATTTTCAATGGTCATGGAGTCAAGAGAAACCGTACCTTTGCCAATGATATTACCACGTAGACTACTAGCGAATGTGATGTTACCTCCATCATATGCTTTGTAATGCGAGAACAAACTTCGATTACCCGTCATGTGTTTAGAACATCCACTATCCTTAATCCACTCATCGGGCTCCAAATCAATTCCCAAGCATATCTAGGTAACAACACACAAGATCAAACATTTGGTCCCCAATATCGCATGGGTCTAAAATTGTTAGTTCCAAACATCCCTTGCATTTGGTTGGGATGCATGAATGAAGGAGGGGTTCCCCATGGAGAACAAAATGGAGGAGGGTAGTAATTCATGTAACCATTTTGTTGTTCATTATTTCTCCTAGGTGTATTTGATCTAGGTTTAGAGTTATGATTATTCCTTCTAGGTGTTGGAGTTTTACTTCTAGGTCGCGAATTGTTTTGATTATCCTTTCTAGGAGTTGTTGTTCTACTTCTAGGCTTAGACACATTTCGTACTCTAGGTGGAGTAGAAGATGTTCTTGATAAACTTCTATTTCCCATGAGAGGTTTACTTAATGGCTTGTAGAACTTATCAACGGTATCGTTGTCAAGTATGGGTAATTTTACTTTATTAACAGTAAGATGCTTTGGTTTTTCAACTAACTTAGACTTTTCAGAAAGTTTAGGATTTTCACCAAAATCACCCTCTAGCCGCGGTACCTTATCTATGGCGACGGTTCCATAGTGATAAGGAACCGCCCCATACAATTTGGGACCGCGTACAGCAGACGTTTTTTGTGAAAACCTGACTTGTTTTGGTTCACTAGTTGAGGCTTCATTTGAGTTAAAACCTACACTAAGTCTTTCCTTTGAATGAACTTGTTTGTTTAACATGTCATCAAGAGCACTAGTACTTTTCATGAATTTTTCCAATTTAATGGAGGTGTTCTTGAGGTCTTCATTTTCTAATCTAAGTTTCTCACAACTTAAGCAACTTAAATCAACCTCTTTATTTTTCTCAAGTTTAGCCAATTTCTCCCTAAGTTCATTGATCTCATTTTCGAGCTTAGTTTTGGTTGATTTTAAGGTTTTGTTCTTTTCTATGAATTTGAGACTATGTTTGTGTAAACTATCATATTTGCCTTCAAATTCAATATCATCAAAGGTGGAGCTATCATAACTATAATATTCGGTTTCAGAATGTACCTCTTTAGAAGTGTGAGCCATAATACATTTCTCCTCTTTGGGGTTGTCATCATCATCTTCACCGCTATCGCTCCAAGCGCCACTAACGAACGCCGTGTGGTTCTTATCGCGAGCGGGCTTTGGACAATCACCAACGAAGTGATTTGGATCACCACATCTAAATCAATTCCTATCACCTTTTTCGTTCTTGGCAAACCGATTCTTTGAGAATGGTTTCTTGTCATTGTTGGGTTGCCTAACGTGTTGACCTCGTCTCTTGAAGAACTTCTTGAAATCTCTCACCGCCAATGCATACTCCTCGTCATCGCTTTCCGAGGAACTATCATGGTCACTTTGTGCCTTCTTGGCTTTAAGTGCAAGAGATTTCCTTTCACTCTTGGTTTTCACTAATTTCGAGTCCTTAAAAATATCATCTCATGAACCTTCAAGTTGCCTATGTAAAGCCCTTAGAAACTTCCTAACATTGTTCTTGCTAGAAAAACCTTCATCAAGTGCTTTTAGACTAGTAATAATGGTGTTAAACCTAGCAAATGCACTATCAATAGTTTCATCTTCTAAGATGACAAATTGTTCATATTGTTGGACAAGAAGATCGATTTTGCTTTCTTTGACTTGGCTATTACCTTGGTGGGTTACTAAGAGAGTGTTCTAAATATCTTTAGCGGTTTCACACATAAAAATCCTTTCATACTCTTTCTTAGGTAAAGCATTATAAATCACCATTTTAGCCTCATTATTTTTTGAAAGTTTCTTCTTAGTATCGTCATTAGCTTTGTCAAAAGTGACCAATTCTTTTGTTTTAGAAACTTCATTAAATTGATAAGGTAAAAAATCACCATTAGTAATAACATGCCAAAGATCTAAATCTTTTGATTTCACATAAGTTTCAAATTTATTTTTCCAATAGATAAAACTATCGGTTTCAAAAAGTGGTGGTCTTTGCATGGATTGCCCTTCTAGGTATTTGTTGGAATCCATAGATCGATTCAAGTTTTAAAATACAATATACTTTAAAAATTCTTGAGCAACCACGCTCTGATACCAATTGTAGAAACTAGAAGGGGGGGTTGAATAGTTTCTTATAATTTACTTGTTAAAAGGTGGTTTTCAAAAATCCTTTTTCAAAAACTTAGACTTGAGGAAATGTGTGAAATCTTCTTATGCACAATATGAACAATGATAGTGTAACTAAGCTAATACTAACAAATATATATGCACAAAGAATAAAGAATGTAAAGAGTTAAGGGTAAAGAAAGATCAAACCGAACACCAAGGATTTATAGTGGTTCGGCAACGAAGCTCACTCCTCGTTCCTACTCCACTCCTCGAGTACTCCTTACTCGAGAGTTCACTACACAACAATCTCCTTATGGTGGAGAAGACCGTACACGTCGCTTAACCAATTTCCGACTCTAAGCTAAAAGTCGAGCCCTAATGGTAGCTAGGACCAATCTACACAACTATACTTAGTACATACACAACTTCCAAATAGACACAACTTGTAGAATATTGATAACCTATGAATCTATGAAGTGGGTTGATGTTTTCTAGTGAGAGAAACTAGAGAGAGAAAGTGAGAGAAAATGTGTCTTTATTAATATGAAAACATGAACAACAACCAACCCATTTCCATGGTGGAAAGGGGTATTTATACTCCAAGCAAACATTGGGCTTGGGCCGGTCCATGACAAGCCCATGGACCGATTCTTACTTAACTTAATAAGTAACTAATAACTATTTGCTAACTACGAGCTATTACAACATAAATCATATTGTGGAGTGACCGATACTTCTAATATACGTTAAAACGTATTTCTAACAATCTCCCCCTAAGGGAGGTCACTCCACGTTACAAAGTTCTAAACCTAGCATACTATACTAAGTCTTCGTTCTTTAGCTCGTAGTCTTTTCTTCTTTTCTTTCTTTTGTTGTGAATATGTTGGTTTGATCTTTTTGGCTTTGGCTTGAGAGCATTGTTCTTTTGGCCTTTCACGTGCGATCTTTTGCTTTCTTGTGAATTTTGCCTCCTCGTGACTCCATGTTCCACACACTTATGTCTTTTTGTTGAATTCTCGAAAGTTTCAGAGTTTGGTACAGCGGAAGACTTTATCTTGTACTTTCTTGAATTTTTGCTAAACTTTGATGCAGAAAAACATAAGCATGTGGGAACGACTTCTACAGGTACACCGCAACACCACCGTCTTCACTGGTACACAGCAACGCCACCGTCTTCAACAGGTACACAGCAACGCCACCGTCTTTAACAGGTACACAGCAACGACACGAATAAAATGGCTTCGAACATTTTATTCTAATTCGGTAGCATTTTACCTCCGGTCGGTGAAGACCGTTGGACGATATTAGATATCGTACCCGTGACGGATAGTTTCAATTAAGTAACTTCCTGACAGGATTTCGCGGGTAAACCCGTTCTCTTTATTCGACCGTCCAAAGCTGACTGCGAACATAAAGAGTGAATCACTTGGATAAATTATCCTTGTGATTTGAAGCCGTCAATTCATGAAACCTGAAACAAGTGAATTTCAATTAAGATTTTCACCATCGTTGCTTTCCAGTTGTCACGAGCTCAATTCATAAAGAATCTTGCACGTCACCTACCAAGTGCTGTTTGATGTTAACACTAGAAGGATTTCCACTCGTCACTGTGATCAATAAAGAGTCACTCTGAGTGTTCTGGCAAGATCATATGATAATGCGAAGAGGCCTGGAACGAGTTTAAGTTCAATTAAGAATTAAACCACTGTTTCTTTCCAGTTTTTCACAAGATTGGTTCTAAAAGAACCACACGTGTAACCTACCATGAGCTTGTTTGATGTTGGCTCAAGCAGGATTCCCATCTTCATTGTAATACTTGCGTATTACTCGGATGTTCTGGCAATATTACAGGAATACTGCGTAGGACTCATGAAAATCTCTTACTTTTCACAGTGTGTGAGAAAGCAAGGAATAAATGGAAAGTGTCCTAATGAGACTTTTGATGATCTCTTGGCTCTAGACTCGATTGTGCGTTTTGATTTAGTGAGCGATGGCTGGAGAGGAGTGCCACCTTTTCAATACCAGTCTATTCGGAGTGAATAAACCAATAGATAACGTGTTGATCTCCGTGTGATTAAAACAAATACCTTTTGAGAGATATTTGAGTTAGCTGGGAAGGGTTGTGCATTGCATCACTGGGTCCATGATGTCTTTCTTCAATACCGAGAATCATTAGCAAAAATGACCTCAATAGCATATGTATTGACCCGGTTTCTGCCTAAAGTTGTAAGGAGGGCTTCTTTCTTTACACCCTTTATCTTTACAATTCTTTTTCATTCTTCAACCCCTTCAATGCTTACCAATACATCATCACTAGCACCTTGTTGTGATTGTTCCAGTGCTAGCTTAAGTACTTAGTCGGCATTCAGCTACGTTCACATTCTTTCTCCATCTTTCCTAGGACTTCTAATTCTATCTAGGGAATTGTCCTTGGGAAGATTCCATCGGCTCTGATGAATCATTGGACTAAACCTATTCCTACCACCCTTTTGTCACCACATTCGTCGTGAATTAAGTGTGTTTTGGGAAGGAATTGCCACCATGAAAAATCATTGAAAATCACTTAAGGTACTTGTGATATTAAAATCAAAAATTTTGTACCTTAGGTGTTTTGTTCATCAAAAAACGCTCCCCCTTAATACGTGCTTTACACATATTAAGTTGGATAATCGTTAAGTCTTTTTCATCTTTTAGCCAAGTATCATTTAAATCTCCTTAATCCCATTTTCTCCCCTTATCCAAAATGTTAACCATTAATATTTGGGATATTGAATGGATTAACCGGTCTTTGGGTAAAAATGAAATCGATGTTTGGCCATAGAACATGTTCATGCTCCCCCTTAAGTTAATAAGGGATAGTTGTAGTGCTTTAGTATGATATATTTTGAAAGATTTAGAATCTCGTGAGAAATTCTTGAAAAATTATCATACCTTAACACTACATCAAGCCATTAAAGCACAATATTCACAAATATACATATTCACAAATGAAAACCAATATAAAGTGGACCTGAGATGTACGACCCATTAGATGGATCGTTGCAGTAGCTTGTGGTGCACTAGATATGGTCTACCACCAACGAATCTTTCCAAACTCCTCATCAATCTACGTTCACGGAGCTTTTGATCAATCTTCTTGATCACATAATTCGCCATCTGCCGATAACCCTTATGCCAATCCTCCGTCATCTCTGGCAAAGTCCCACCCGAGTTCAGATGCTCCAACTTTCCTCTGACTTGTAGAAGAGTCCCATCACTGTACTTATAAAGCTCACCCACCCTCATAAACTTCATTAAACCTCGACTGTTCAAGTAGAAGATGCCACAATTCGGAACAGAAATGCCGGTATAAGGACATCTATCTACATGTTGAGGTAGAACTTGATTCACTGGACGGGTTAAGTTGAGCTTCCTTTGATAGCTTTCGACTCCCAACTGAAGATCTTCAACTCGTTTCTTGATAACAACGCTTCGTGTGAACATACGAAGTGCTGTATTCAAGGCAATGAGGTCTTCACGAGGAATATGTGTGAGTTGATCTCGGGTCATCAGAAGCAACATATCTTCGATATCCTCAAGGCGAATGATAGAAAAATCTCCCTGTTGGATTTTGTATTCTCTGTCATCCTCCCTTTTCAAACGAATCTCCGTCACATGATAATAGCCATTCTTGGCTTCAGTTTTCAACCCTAAGATGTTGGAGATGCGGATATCGGATCTAACGTTGCTTCCTGAATTGACTAAGCAGCAACCCCTGTACGCCCTTCGAACTCGTTCGTCCCAGTGTGATGCACCTATGACAGCATACATATCATAATTACGATTTACCTTTGGGACCCAGAGTCGATTTACCTTTTCCTCAATGAAGGGTATTGTCCCCCAGTTGGCAGCTTTCAGCAAGGTCAGGGAAGTTGCGTACTTTGATGACCCCTTCAGAAGATACACAAGATCATTGGTGACGAAGAAGTCGAGAGCAATCTGATTATCTTGAGTAGGATCAAGTGGAGGTGGAGCTCTTTCGGATTCATGAAGACCTGGCCGTTGAACGGTGTTCAGAGCTTTCAGGATCTCATTGGCATAATACTCGAACTCCATTTGGGTTAACCGGGTTTTGGCGCGAAGTCTCTTATCCTTCAGCGCTTTCTTCACCAAAGATGGAGTAACCGAAGTCTTATACTCATGAGCAAGAAATGCACATAAGTCAATCGAACTGCGGATACGAAGATACAAAACATCTTTGTCAGCGTCTGTGATCGGATCATATTGCGTTGCTGCCGTGATCCAAGCCTGTGGCGGTGCAGTCTCGTCAATCTCCAACGTGTCTGCCCAGTCCCTTGTGCTTGGAACAGTAGATTGTGGGTCTTGTTGTAGAGGAGTGGAGACGTGAACATCTGCTTGTTCTGATTCAGGCATCTCGGCAGTGTCATGAGCGGGTGAGTGTTGTGCAGCTTCAGGTTCAGTTACCGATTCTGCAATCACAGGAGCAACAACAACAGGACTAATAGGGTTAGTGGTAATAGGTAAAGATACAGCCATAGATGTACCAGGAATCGATGACGCCGTGGTGGCATTCACATCGTGGCGCCACTTAGATCGTCTTGATTCCGTTGATGTTGATTTGTCCTTCTGTGCTGGATCTTTCTTGGATTTGGTTCCAGACTTAGCAGGTTTCTTGGAGCTGGTAACCTTATCTCCCTCTTTAGGCTGTTTACCCCCATTATCATCCTCATCATCATCCCCGTTGCTCCCCCTAACACTCTCCTCATTACCATCACCACCATCATCGCCATCATCATCATCGTCATCATCATCCTCATCATCATCATCATCCTTATCATTATCATCCTCATCATCATCATCATCCTTATCTTCTTCTTCTTCTTCTTCTTCTTCTTCCTCTTCTTCTCCACCAGTACCCTCTTCTTCTTCACTCTCTTCCCTTTCTTCCTCAGGGAGAATGTGGTAGGGTACCACACTTCCAAACGTCTTGAACAACCTATCATCCTCCATGATAGCGTCATTCAGGGATTTGAAGAGAGCCCGTTGAATCCTAGATTTATCAAACGATCCAAGTTCCCTCATACGAGCCTTGAGGATCTTCTTTAATTCAAAATCCGTCAAGTCATAAGCAATCTTGTAGGCGGCTTCTGAAGGATTGGATGATTTGATCATCAAGTTATCAGCAGCGAGTGTCTTCAACTCATCACGCAGTTTAGGCATTAGGGATTCAACGGAGTCTTTCACTCTCTGCTCAATAGAAGCTTCAAGAGCTTCTTTCTGCTCTTTAAAGTCATCCTTAATAGCTTTAAGTCTCGTAATTCGTGCTTGATGCCTATCAGCTTCAGCCTTTTTGACCCGAGCAAGTTCTTCTGCATGAGCTTTACGTGTAAATTCCATATCTGCAGCGAACTTAGCAATCAACTCTTCTTGAGCTTTCCTAGATGCTTCTTCACTTTGAACTCGTCTATGTAGCTCTTGGCGAAGTTCATCCATCTCTCTTTTGTGATTATCCGTATGTTTATCCAATATTTCGGCCATTACCAATGCAGCCATTGTAGACGTTGCAGAGCTGCTCTGGGTTGATGGAATAGGCTCGGTTGTTACTACGGTACTAAGGATGGGAGTTATTGGTGGTGGAAGAAATGGTGTTGAAACCGGTCTGGTTGGTACGGGTTGTTTTGGTGGAAGTTGAGTTGCTAAAGGTTGAGTAGACTCTTTTTCAACACTTGCTGAAACAGGGGGGGTGGATGTCTCCTTCGAAGTAGAATACTTTTCAGGTGATCCAAACTCAAACACATCATCTGGTTCCACGTACTCTTCTTCAATATTTACCCGTGCACCCGAACCACTACCTCCCGTGTCTTTCCTACTCCTTTCCATAGCTATCTTCATCGCTTTTCTCTCAGCCTTGTTAAGAGCAGGATCATCAATATCTTCTTCATCGTGGAGAACTAATTCATCATCCGTACCCTTTCCCTTCTTAACTGCAGTCTTCTTCTTTTTGGCTTTGGGTTCAGGTAAATCTGTTTGCTTCCGTTTACCTTTGCTCTTAACCGTGGTAGATGAGTCTTCACCTGCTAGAATGCTTGCTCGTTGATTCTCAATTTCTTGTAGCAAGTTCTTGTAATCATCAGATGCGATAATCTCATCGGTCAGAAGATGACTGGGAATGGACCAGGAATAACCGTATTCGAATGAGTCTCCTGCCTTAAGTCTACCAAATCATCATCATCCATCGTGTGGTGACGACTACCTGCACGCTTATTAATGGATGCATCGTTTTCCATAAAGTAATGTATGATCAGCTTAATGAACCTAGGGTACTGGTAACTTTTAACCTTACCCTTCGTATTTGTGAAGAGTTGAAAAGTAAACTCCTCCCACAGCAATGATGCATAATCAATACCCATACCTTTAAACATACCATAAAACATCTTGATGATTGGTGGACGAACAACATCAAACCCAGTTGTTTTGGGTGTTAAACAACGGCTTAGAATCCCAAAAATAGCTTTCCATGGTTGACCAACTTTGGCAGTAGTAAACTCAGACGCGGTTCACATGTCAAGACAACCAATGGCAGTGAACATTTCCATGATCTGGTCCTTAGTCGGGTTGGCTGAGTATGATAGGCCTTTGAGTGTCGGCCGAAATCCAAAGATCTTCCTGAAGTCTGACACAGTAAGCGTCTGCTGCTTGTTGTCCAAGGAAAATGTGATTTTGTTCGACGTCTTCTCTTTGGTAGCCCAGAACTCGTAAAGGTAGTCATAGGGCACTGAAGCACTTCTCCTTAGCGCATGCTTTATGAAGGTCTACGAAATCTAAGGATTTGATAAATGAAGGATTAGATCTATTGATTTGGTGGAGGAGATGGGGAAGATGAAGATGGGGGTAGAGAGAGAAAGGAGAGAATAGATAAGTAGAGAGAGAAAGTGAAATTAGATTAAATGAAAATGTTGTAAATGAATGAACCACCCCTCCTAACATGCTAGGAGGGTTATATATAGCCCACCCTACATGTGGGCTATATGGACTATATTTGGATCACGAGCCTAATACAATAATATATCGTTGGAGCGACCGATCCTTCATAAATACGTAAAAACGTATTTCCAACAATCTCCCCCTAAGGGAGGTCGCTCCAAGTTACAAAGTTCTAAATATTCTATAGCTCGTGATCTATGCTAATAATGATGTGACCGAGACTTTCTTTGGGAAAACACATTTCCAACAATCTCCCCCTAAGGGAGGTCACACCATTTTACAAAATCTTAAACCTAGCATACTATGCTTGAGTCTTCGATCTTGTTTTTGTGAATATGCTTGATGTGATCTTTGACTTTAGTCTTGAGCATGTTTCCTTGCCTTGACCTTGTGCATTCATCACTTGTGAAATTTGCCTCTTCGTGACTTCATGTTCCACATACTTATACCTTTAAATTCTTGAAAGCTTCAGAGTTTGATGCAGCGGAAGACTTGACCTTCAGACTTTCTTGAATTTGTTGAAGTACTAAGTGTATGTAGTATAAGCATGTGGTGACGACTTCTTCTGGATTATACACCGCAATGCCACCTTTTTGTTACGCTGCATAAGACAGTTAGCAACAAACCATATACACGGATGAAATGGCCTTGAACATTTCATTCTAATTCGGTAGCATTTTACCTCCGGTCGGTGAAGACCGTTGGAAGATATTAAATATCGTACTTGTGACAGGTAGTTTCAATAAAGAACCTCCTTGACAAGATTTCGCGGGTAAACCCGTTCTCTTTACTCGACCGTCCAAAGCTGACTGCGAACGTAAAGAGTGAATCATTTGGATAATCTTATCCGCATGATTTGAAGCCGTCAATTCATGTTCCTGGAACAAGTGAAGTTCAATTAAGAACCGCACCGTCGTTGCTTTCCAGTTGTCACTAGCTTGATTCATATAGAATCTTGCAAGTTACCTACCAAGTGCTGTTTGATGTTAACACTAGAAGGATTTCCATTCATCACTGTAAATACTTAATAGTATTACTCTGAATGTTCTGGCAAGATCACTAAGATATTGCGTAGAGGCCTGGAACGTGTTTAAATTCATTTAAGAATTAAACCACTGTTGCTTTCCAGTTATCACAAGTTTGATTCATAAAGAATCGCACAAGTCACCTACCATGAGCTTTTTGATATTCGCTCAAGAAGGATTTCCATCTTCATTGTAAATACTTTCGTATTACTCGGATGTTCAGGCAAGATAATGAAGATTTTGCGTAGGACTCTTAATATCTTTCTTACTTTTCACATTGTGTGAACAAGCAAGGAATAATGAAAGTGTGTCCTAATGAGATATTTGATGATCTCAAATGGCTCTAGACTCGATCGTGCATTTTGGATTTTTAGTGATCGGAGGCTGGAGAGGAGTGCCACCTTTTCAATACCAATTTATTCGGAGTGAATAAATCAATAGATAATGTGTTGTCTCCGTGTGATTAAAACAAATATCTTTTAAGAGATATCTGAGTTAGCTGGGATGGGTTGTGCCTTGCATCACTGGGTCCATGATGTCTATCTTCAATATCAAGAATCATTAAAATGATCTCAATAGCATATGAATTGACCCGGTTTCTGCCTAAGTTGTAAGGAGGGCTTCTTTCTTTACACCCTTTATCTTTACAATTCTTTTTCATTCTTCAACCCCTTCAATGCTTACCAATACGTCATCACTAGCACCTTGTTGTGATTGTTCCAGTGCTAACTTAAGTACTTGGTCGGCATTCAGCTACGTTCACAATCTTTCTCCATCTTTCCTAAGGACTACTATTTCTAGCTATGGAATGTCCTTGGGAAGATTCCTCCGGTTCTAGAGAAATCATTGGACTTTAACCTATCCTACCATCCTTATGTCACCACAATCTTCATCGTCGTGAAATAAATGGGTTGCGGGTAAGTATAAATCACCATGAAATCCATTTTGAAGTGCAAATCCATTTTGCTCCCCCTTAACATATGCTACGATATTCGAAAACATTTCGCACATGTCGGGATGAGCTAACACGTTAAGTCAAACCATTTATGATTGATCATATCCCATATTAAATCACATTTTCTCCCCCATATTAAAAATATTAACCCAATCGATGTTTTTAATATCAATTGATTTAATAGCCTTTTAAGAAAATTTGGGAAGAGAAATGCAAATCCAATTATCTTCATGAATTACACAAGCTCCCCCTCAAATTAATGAGGGTGTACTTGAAACGTAAATTAAATACCTTTTAAACACAAGTGTAAGGTATTTATCACGTGCAAAGATCATATATGATAATGAATTCACAATATTAGCAATTTACGAGGTTGGACCTGAATGATGGAGAACATCATATGAAAGAAGCACATGGTTCTTGTTCACGAATGTTGGTCTTCCTCGTAACTTCTGAAGTTATCTCTTGACTCCATGTATATGATTGATATCTTTGTCTTAACACCAATATGTGAACTTGGCACTCTCGGCATCAAGGATTCTGAATGCTGGACAATTGCTCCCCCTCAATTGTTGACTCGTGTTCTATTGAAAGAGCTGTAGTCACCGTTTGAGTAGTCGCATCGTCGAGTATGTAGATATCAATTGCAACGAACTTTGGATTGTGGAGTTGATAACTTCGGATTTTGAAATTTTGAAAGATTTAGAAAAACCTTTTGAGAAATTCTCGAAAAATTGTGTTCAAAGTTTTGAAAACCAATTACTTGAGCTTAAGATGTTGAATATCTTATAAAACGAGCTCAAGTCCGAGAAGTTGTAAACTTCCCGTTGTTAAGGATAAGTTTATCATCGGCGATAAACTTTCCTTTTATCTGAAGAACGAGTCCTAAGCTGACATTTACTTAGAAGTCGTTTTCATGAGCTTGAAAACTTTGACTGTTTTAACGGAAAGCTCATGACCGAGAAAGGTTAATTTCTCGTTATGAGGAAAAGTTCTCTTATTTAAAAGATACACTTTCCTTTCTGAGCTTAAAACTTCGAATGTTTTAAAACAAGCTCATGACCGAGAAAGGTGAATTTCTCGTTAAGAGGATAAGTTATCATAAACGATAAACTTTCCTTTATTTTAAGTCCGAGTTACAGTCTGACATTTAACTGTAAGTCATTGTGCATGAGCTTAAAAACTTTGAATGTTTTCAAAATAAGCTCATGCCCGAGAAAAATTAATTTCTCGTTGTAAGGATAAGTTTATCATCGGCGATAAACTTTCCTGCCTTTGAAGAACGGGTTATAGACTGTCATTTATCTATAAGCCTTAATGCATGAGCTTAAAAACTTGGAATGTTTTTGATATAAGCTCATGCCTGAGAAAAATGAATTTCTCGTTTTTAGGATAAGTTTATCATCGGCGATAAACTTTCCTTTCTTTGATGAGCGAGTTATAGTCTGTGATGTGACTATAAGTCCTTTTACACGAGCTTAAAACCTTTGAATAGTTTTAACGGAAGCTCGTGTCCGAGAAAGATTAATTTCTCGTTTTGAGGATAAGTCATCACCGGGATGAACTTTCCTGTCTTTTGAGAGCGAGTTACAGTCTGTTATGTGACTGTAAGTCCTTGTGCAGCTTAACCATGAATCCCCTGAGACATTTGTTTCTCTGATATCTGCTTCTTCAGCAACCAAACTCTAAGAGTGTCCTTAGTTGAACGGTACACAACGATTGGACCGCTTCGTTCTTTTGGAACATCAACTTTGGTACCTGCAATCTCATTAGGAATTTGCATGCTTTGACGTGGGTTAGCGATATCAATTATAGAAGCACATGGGGGTTCACAGTTGGCTTTACTTGTTTCAGAGGCGACCTGAGTAGATGATTCACTAGTCTTGGCTGGCAAACGTTTCCTTTTATAGAAAACCTTAAGTTTAGGCATAAGTGAAGTATCATCTTTATCAGTTTCCTCCCTAGTAGACTTAGTAGAATCGGAGACTATCCTAGTTAAAGGGCACTCGTTTCCTACAAGAGTGAAAGTTCTACCAGTGGGGTGCCACATTTTGCCAACGGGTTTGATTTTAGCAATCCACTGGGATTTAAGTCTAGCACGGGAGTTCACCTCATTAAGCAATTTTTTGATACAGGAATCATGATTTGCCGTAAAGACACATTTTCTACATGTTTTACAAGTAGCATATTTAATGTCCGAGTAAGATCTAGAATCCCTAGATGATTGATTGATGCTCCTAGGATTGGACATGCTACGGTTAGCAGTGTTGGGTAAACTAGAAGGCATCTGACTAGGTTTGAAATTCCTATCTCTTACATGTGTCTTTTGCTTAGCTTCCCTAAGATCAGATTCATGGCAAACGTCATTTGAACTAGTTCTAGACGTAGTCTTGGTATTTTTAGGGAAACTAGAGGCAATCATATGATTTGGTCTTGCTAAAGCTGGAGTGATCACATTGGGCCTAGTTGCTGGAGTGACTGGTCTAAAAAAATGAACCAAATCAACTTGGGAGGCAAACCGCGGTCTCAAGGATTGTGGTCGCTCGGATCTAAATGCAGTAGGTTGTCTGACAATCGGTTGTCTGACGAACTGATTTGTAGGCGGTTTCCCCAAGATTGATGGTTTTTCAAGCTTAGTGTCCACACTAGGTCCTCTATTTTTCCTCAACTCGTTTTTCAACGCAGCTATAGCAAACACCTTTTCCTGAACTTGAGCTTTTAAGGTCTCATTCTCTTTGAGCAATTCATCTTGGGATGCCAACTTAGATTCAAGCAACTTAATTTGTTTCAAAAGATTATCCTTTTCAGCTTTAGAATCTAAAACTATTTGATCTAATTTTCGTTCAAGAACAACGTTTGACTTTTCAAGTTTTTCAAAATATGTTTCATATTTCTCCGTTTTCTTTGAAAATTCAATTTTGGCAACCTCAAGCTCTTTGGATTGCTGAGCTAAAATGGTTTCAAGCTCTTCAGTCCTAGACACAGAATTGGTTAATGAAGCAGTCGTAAAACTATTAGCAGGATTGTTAATTAGCGCATTCATTTCAGACAACATATGAAGAATATTATCTGTACCTGACATGCTACTTGGTTCCCGTTTTCCTCCTGATTCTTTTCTCTTGTGGCTGCTTCTTGTATCGTCTTGCAATATATGCAATTTTCCCTCTTAAAAACAGCCTATTCGGAAAAAAACAGTCTATTCGAAAAAAACAGCTTATTCGGAAAAAAAAAACAGCCTATTCGGAAAAGACAGCCTATTCGGAAAAAACAGCCTATTCGGAAAAAAAACAGCCTATTCGGAAAAAACAGCCTATTCGGAAAAACAGCCTATTCGGAAAAAACAACCTATTCGGAAAAAACAGCCTATTCGGAAAAAACAGCCTATTCGGAAAAAACAGCCTATTCGGAAAAACAGCCTATTCGGAAAAACAGCCTATTCGGAAAAAACAGCCTATTCGGAAAAACAGCCTTAAATCCGATTTTTTGATCAAAAACCACAAAAAGTTTTATGATTTTTACCAAAATAAGCCAAACCCAATCCTTATCAATCAATCCCAATAACAAAAACACCAAAAAACAACAAGATTCAAGATTGATTTTTTCTAAAGATCACTAATTGATTCAAAAACTAAAAAAAAAAAAAAAAAAAAAAAAAAAAAAAAAAAACAACACAATCCAAAAATAACTTTATAAAATTGAAAAAACTTTATAAAATTGATAAACTTGATAAATAACTTTATAAAATGGATGGATAAAAAGATGATAAAAAAAATAGATAGACAATAAGAAAAGAAAAGATTTTTACCACCAAATCAAAAGATAAAAAGATATGCAAATCCTAAGATTTAACCATGGCTCTTGATACCAATTGAAGGTCTACGAAATCTAAGGATTTGATAAATGAAGGATTAGATCTATTGATTTGGTGGAGGAGATGGGGAAGATGAAGATGGGGGTAGAGAGAGAAAGGAGAGAATAGATAAGTAGAGAGAGAAAGTGAAATTAGATTAAATGAAAATGTTGTAAATGAATGAACCACCCCTCCTAACATGCTAGGAGGGTTATATATAGCCCACCCTACATGTGGGCTATATGGACTATATTTGGATCACGAGCCTAATACAATAATATATCGTTGGAGCGACCGATCCTTCATAAATACGTAAAAACGTATTTCCAACACTTTAGATGAGATTTATCAAGCATGGCTGTACCTACCTTAAATCCATTATGAGTAGAATGAGATACCTCCTTCAAACGGAAGTTGTTTGGAAGAAACTTTAGGGTCTTGGCTTCGGCAATGGCGGTGGCTCTGGTGTCTTGAATTTATTGTATTGTAGGGTTAGTCATCGTCTCTGCTTAAGATAAAACACAAAGGTTGATACATACAAATATGAATATCATTATGACTTTAAACCTAAGCATTGAACATATGACCTAATCCCTTAAGCTTGTAAACCATTCAAACATCTTTTATACGGAATAATCATTCAATTCGGAATAATTGGTCTATGCGGAATAAACAATCTATGCTGAATAAAAATCCTATGCGGAATAATAATTCTATTCGGAACATTAGGCCTATGCGGAATAAAATCCCTATTCTGAATAAAAAGTCTATTCAGAATATTTGGCCTATGCGGAATAAAATCCCTATTCGGAACATTTGGCCTATGCGGAATAAAATCCCTATTCAGAACATTGGGCCTATGCGGAATAAAATCCCTATTCGGAACATTGGGCCTATGCGGAATAAATAAAGAATTCCTATTCGAAAAGAATTTTCTATGCGGAATAAAAAATTCTATTCGAAAAAATTTTGTCTATGCGGAAAAACCTTTCTATTCGGAAAATAGCTTCTATGCGGAAAGATTTCTCCATGCGGAAAGTTCTTTCTATTCTGAATAATTCCCTTATTCGGAAAGTCATTCTTACTCGGAAAGTTTTCAACACTTATGTATTTTCTAATTAAGCATGAAATTGTTTGATTCAAGTGTTCTAAAGGCCATGGCAGTTCAATTTGTTCTATTCCGAATAGATCCCAAGCAAAACCCCCAATTTTAATTAAACCCTAATTAACGCAGTAACTGAATTCGATTGTTTTCAATTAAAAAGAGTTAATTAAATTGTTTTGCATGAATGATTAAGCCGATTGTATAGCTTTTGAAGATCTTGAACAAGAAGATGAATGATTTGATTCGTGTTTGATTTCGTGATTTTTTGTGTGTTAATGGCGGCAAGGGAGTAAAACGAGTAAACAGTGAAAGAAGAGAGGAGACGGGGGTGGGTGAATTTGACTAGGTCAAATTTTTCAGAAGTTTGACATATTGTCAACTTTACCCCCTCAGTTTTTCTTCTTTCAACAAACAAAATTCTTTTGTTTTTCCAAGTTCTAATTCTTGTCATTTTGACCCTATCTTATGTTAACTACCCGAGCCTTAGTGATTAACCTATCTTAACACAAGCACAAAACTATTCATGACAAACTTATAAGCAACAACAAGACAAATGCCAAAGCAATCCAACCATTAACCGTTAAGCTTTTTGAGTTTCCTTGAAAACTTTTGAAGATCTTTTTGATGTGAAAGATGATGTAACATTTTCTCCCCCTTAAACGATGACCCGTTTTCTATTTAAAGAGCTGTAGTCATTGTTTAATGATTCACGGCTTTTGCCCGTATAAAAATTAAGTTCGATAAAGTATGTCTCTTCGAATTGAAAAACTTTATGTTTTATGTGTGACTCAGTTGAACTTTGGTGAAACAAAGATGTGTCGTTGTAGTTTTGAAAATAAAAGGTGCAGAACAATTTAAGTAAAGGTGCGATTAAAGTAAATCTAAGTCTAATTAAAATAATATGCAAGTATTTAAAAGCAAGACTAAAATTAAAGGGCAATAAAGTAAATAACGCAAACTTAAATCTAACTAAGGCAAACTTAAAACGCAACTAAAACTAAATCTTAAACTAAGGCAAATAAACTTAAAGTGCGATTAAGGAAAAAGGCGGGAAAAATAAAGCTTAAACTAAAAAGGCAGAAAACTAAAAACTAAGATTTCCCTATCCGGAATGAATCCCCTATTCGGAATATTAGGCCTATTCGGAATAACTGTCACTTATTCGGAAAGATTACCCTATTCGGAAAGTTGATCTATTCGGAATGTCCAGCCCTATTCGGAAAGATTTCCTATTCGGAATAAAGTGCCTACTCGGAATAATGGGTCCTATTCGGAATACTGTCACTATTCGGAATGTTCTCCTATTCGGAATATATACTCTATTCGGAAAACCAGTCCTATTCGGAAAACCAGTCCTATTCGGAAAACTGTGCCCGTTCGGAAAAACCAGTCCTATGCGGAAAGATCTTCCTATGCGGAATGCAGGATATTCCGAATAGCAATTTTACAAAAACCCCTATGCGGAATAATTGAGTATTCCGAATAAGTGATTTCTACAAAAGTGTTACGCGTAATAAAACCTCTATGCGGAATATTTAATATTCCGTATAGAACACAAGATTCCACTCCTATTCGGAATGTTAGCTGGGGACGAACTCCAGGGAAAGAACAGTAATAGATCCTAAGAACAAGGAAAGCTAAAAAGGGACGGATCAAATAAAAACAAAGCGAAATCAAACACAAGATTAGATCAAACAAACAAATAAACAACTATTAAGCATAAACAATCAATCCAAATCAATCAAACTCACAAAACTTAATCAAAATAATCAAAACCCACTTAAATAAATCAACAAAAATAAAGATCATGAACATAAACAAATCAACACAAAGATAAAGAAAGGAAGAATGAGATTAACAAGATGAAGATAAAGCTTGACAAGAATTAAAAAGAAAAACTTACTTGAATTAAAATGGTAATTAAGTGCAAGACAAGGTAATTAAATGTGCAAGTATTTAAATTGACAAGGTAATTAAAGGTGGAAGGACTAATTGTCACTATTAGCCAACAAAAACAAATGCTTAACAATCCTAACTATATATAGGGGAGGATTAGGAAGCTTCCTCCCCTCCTTCATTTCTTGTTAATTGCAAGATTAAGTCCTTCCTTCATTTAATCTTCATTAATTGCGTCATTAGTCCCTTTCTTCTAATCTTTCTTTTAAGTTTGGACTTTAAGGACTTGTGGCTCGGGATATCTTTTGAACTCGTCTTTAATTTCTTCAATAAAATAGACTTGAGTTTCTCGACTTTTGATAAACTTCCGTCTTTTGACTTTTTCTTCGATAAATCTTCAGAATTGGTCTTGGACTTCCGTTCTTTTTCCACTCTTGATTTCTCGACTTCGTCTTTCATCTTTTTCTTCAATAAAAGCCGTGAATGCCCGTGAATTCTCGTGTTTTCCCCACTTTTCACAATTTCGTCCTAAATTACAACAAAAACACAAACCACGCATAATTCCGACATAAAAGACATAAAATACACGTTTAGGTCCGGTTATTATTGTAATTAAGTGGTAGAAAAGATGGGTGTTTACACACCTATCATTTAACGAGGCACATGATGATGAAAAACATTTTCCCATTGATATCTTGAAAAGTTTGATTCGTGGTGGCAATAAGATTTCTCTTATTTTGACAAATTAATGCACTGAGACGTACATTAATTCGTGTTAGACCAAGTTGTAAAGTAAACTTGATCCCTTTGCATGATTTGGCTTGTAAATCATGCCCGAGAAAATTAATTCCCGTTGTGAGCCAACGTTTTCCAAGGAAATACGTGACTTTAATATGAAAACCGGGTTGCAGTCAGAAATAACTACAAGCCATAATGGGCATGTTTTAAAAATGTACAACTTTTATACGGACTCTATTTATGGCACCGTGTCAATATTAATCGACATTTCTAAGGCCGTAAATATTACCGTACTAAAAGACATGCCCGTTTTAAAGACGAAAAAATATTTTTGGTTTTTCTTGATTTTATAATTTTTATGGTTTTTCTAGGTTTTATATTTTTTATGGTTTTTGTTGGTTTTAAATTTTTGTATTTTCTTTTTGTGGTTTATATATTTACGATAATATACATGATCACGAACAAAGGATACTCTGAATAGTTTACCACGACTATTCAGCTGATTCTTCTGCCAACTCTTTGAGATTCGCTGGTGTGAATGATTTCATGCCAAGCTTGTCGATCAAAAACTCGATTCATCCTCGATCTAAGGCTTTGGTGAACATATCCGCCAGCTGGTACTCAGTAGTGACAAAATACAGCTCGATCACTCCGTTCTCCACCTGCTCCTTAATGAAATGGTAGCGAATGTCTATGTGCTTGGCCCGGGAGTGTTGAACATAGTTGCAGCAAAGGGCAATGGCGCTCTTGTTGTCACAATACATCGGGATTTTGTTGAATCCCAAACCCTAGTCAGTTAATTGTGATCTCATCCAAAGGACTTGAGCACAACAACCGGACATGGCGATGTATTCAGCCTCCGTGCTTGATATTGCAGCGCTTTTCTGCCTTTTTGAAGACCAACTGATCAATCTATCTCCAAGGAGTTGCACAGATCCAGAAGTGCTACGCCTCGTGTCTTGACATCCAGCATGATCGGCATCTGCGTATGATATTAAAGCAATAGAGGAATCTTTCGGATACCATAGACCATGATGAAGTGTTCCTTTTAGATACCGAAAGATCCTTTTCACAACATGTAGGTGCTTTTCGGTAGGCCGAGCCTGATACCGGGCACACATGCATACAGCAAATTGCAAATCAGGCCTGCTAGCAGTCAGATACAGAAGGGTGCCGATCATCCCACGGTAAAGTTTTGGATCGACAATAGTCCCATTCCTATCTTCATCTAACTTGGATTTCTCCACCATTGGAGTGTCCACGGGGTCACAATTTTCAAAGTTATATTTCTTAAGAGATTCTAGAGCATATTTGGATTGATTAATAAAGATGCCTCTGGGATTTTGAGAAATCTGTAATCCTAAGAAAAATGAAATTTTTCCCATCATCGACATCTGAAAGCGTGTGGACATTATCTTCTCAAAGCGATTTGACAATTCTATGTTAGTGGCAGCAAATATTATATCATCAACATAAATTTGTACCAGAATCATGTCGTTGCCTTCCTTGAGAGTGAATAGAGTGGGGTCCACCTTGCCTTTGGAGAAGCCTTCCGAAATGAGATATGTTGACAGGAGATCATACCACGCGCGTGGAGCTTGTTTCAACCCATAGAGAGCCTTCTTAAGCTTGTACACATGATTAGGAAACTCCGTACTGACGAACCCATCCGGCTGACTAACATAGACTTCTTCCCTTAGTTCACCGTTCAAAAATGCCGTCTTCACATCCATTTGGTAGACGATCATGTTCATATGAGCAGCATACGCAAGGAATAGTCTAATAGCCTCCAATCTAGCCACAGGAGCAAAAGATTCTTCAAAGTCTATACCCAAGGCTTGTTTATATCCTCTAGCGACCAATCTAGCCTTATTCTTCAATATCGCACCCATCTCATCAAGTTTAACCTTATAAACCCATAACAAAGTAAGGATGTTAACCTTGTCAGGGAGAGGAACCAATTCCCATACTTCAAGTCGTTGGAATTCATTTAGTTCCTCCTGCATAGCTTCAATCCAAGATGATTGGGTCATAGCCTGCTGCCAATTTTTAGGTTCAACTTCAGAGAGAAATGCATCAAAGTAGCAATAAAGTGCACTCTCTTGTAATTGATGGCGTGTAGAGACTGGTCGATCTAGATTTCCAATGACATTCCTAATTGGGTGATCTTTTGTCCATTTAGTGCTATGGTTTTCAATCCTAGGTGGTCTGGAGTGAACAATAGAAGGAGCTTCTTCTGAGGTAGACGCGGCTGAAGGGTTTTCAGGTATCGCTACACCAAAGAAAGGAAGCTCTTGCAGGTGAGCATATTCCAAGTCGTGATCAATAGAATCTTCTTCCACATCATTAGGCACAAGTAGGGGTGACGATTCAGGTGTAGTTTGAGAATCACTTGGTGAAGGTGCATCCGGTTCAATGTGAATTGTAGATGCATTAGATAAAGGTTCATTAGCTTGAGCAACCACTTCAGGTATTGGAGCAATTACTACAGGTGCTGGAACTTCATCAGTCGGGGGATCGAAGAATTCATCAAACAACGGTTGAAACAGTTTATCCCACTCGGGCCTTGTTGGTGGTAAAAATGATGTAGAAGTAGGATTATTGGGAACTAATCCGGAACTAATAGCACCGGTTCCCATCTCATGAAGCGCGGGTTCAGAGCTGTGTTGCTCAGAAGCCATCGCTGTCAGCTCGTCGAAATCTGCGTCCATAGTTTCTACAATCTTGCCAAGACGACGGTTATAGATTTGGTATGCTTTCTTGGACGGTGAGTAACCAATGAAAATACCTATATCAGCTTTCGGTTGAAGCTTACCCAAGTTCTCACTATTAATGTTTGGATAACAAAGAGCACCAAACACATGGAAAAATGAAACATCGGGTTTACGGTCATGTAGAAGCTCATAAGGTGTTTTTCCATGGCGTTTCCGAATGATAGAACGGTTTTGGGTGAAACATGCAGTAGATATAGCCTCTGCCCACAAGAACAATGGAGCGTTCGCATAAATAAGCATAGTCCTAGCAGCTTCCATAAGCGTACGATTTCGTCTTTCAACGACACCGTTTTGTTGTGGAGTGCGTGCAGCGGATGTTTCATGTGAGATACCAACTCCTTCATAGTAATCACGATAAGTCTGGTTGACGAACTCTGTTCCATTGTCTGTACGAATACGGCGGACAGTAGTATTCAAACGTACCTGAATGAATTTCAGAAAAGTGATGATAGCCTTCGGTGCTTCATCCTTTGTACGTAGAAATCTAACCCATGTAAACCTGGAGAAATCATCCACAATAACCAGAATGAATTTCTTACCGCTCACACTTTCAGTTCTCATTGGTCCACAAAGATCCATATGCAAAAGATGAAGTTTTTCTTGATTGGTGTCTTCAGCTTTGGGCCTGTATGATTTCTTGGTACTTTTCCCCCTTGAACACGCGGAACATAAATGGTCCTTGTGAAATTTAAGCTTTGGAAGACCACGAACTAATTCGTTTTTAGCCAGATGATTAATAGCATCAAAGTTAAGATGAGATAATCTGCGATGCCATAACCATGACTTGGTCTTAGATGCTTTAGAGAGAAGACATACTGGAGAGGCGGCCATCATGTCTTGTAAGGACAAGGTATAAAGATTTGCACCACGAGATCCCTTCAACAAATCTTTTCCTTCCAAGTTGCGGATGAAACAAGTGTGTTGTCGAAAAGCAACCTCAAGGTTGGAATCACAAAACTGTCCTACTGAGAATAAATTATGACCAAGACCTTCTACATAGTATACCCTTGAAATCGTCACGTTTCCAATCTGATATTCACCATACCCCATTATCTTTGCTATATGATCATTCCCGAATTTAACCGTACCAAGAAACTTGCTGACGAAATTTCGGAGCATCGAGCGATTTCTGGTCATATGTTTTGAACAACCGGAGTCCAAATACCACAGGATGATTTGGACCACCTGAAAATATCACCACACGAAGACAATGTAGAGGTATCGGAATCTGAGTGTTCCTTGTTATTAGCAGGTACAGATTTAATAATCTTAAATTTGCTAACTCTAGGTTTCTTAGATTTCCTAGCCTTCTTCTTCCTAATTGGTGGTGTAGATTCTAGTTGGCTTAAATCCTGAGGTATTTCTTCACTGATAGGCACTATAGTGGGAGCTGACCTAGTTAAAGGGCGCTGTTTCCATACTTGAGTGCGAGTGTTCCTAACTAAAGGACGCTCAGACCTAACCTCAACGGATGCATTCCAAGTTAAAGGGCACATTTTTCCATCTAATGTAAAGGTCCTACCAGTGGGACGCCATTGCCAGCCAACTTGGGCACGAGTTCTACCCGTTGGCTTCCATTCAAGACCATTCTTAATGGCATTCATTTCATTTACATGATCAATAAGACACAAATCATGACGTTGGGAAAACATACATTCATTACAATTCCAACAATTCAAATTAGAATTCACGAATGGTTTTGGCCTCTGCACAGGCGCAGAGCTTTTAGTCTTAACATGATTCTTTTTATTTAAAACTGAACTAACATTCCTATTGTGAGCTTCTATTTCCTTCTTTTTGGCACTACTAGTGGAGGGCTTGATCTTATCTTTCTTGAGTGGCGATCCTTTAGCCTTAGTAGTCTCTTTTAATCCTGTAGAAGGCAAAGTGGGAACATTAGCAACAGCTTTTAAAGGTGCCTTACTTGATTGTGCCAATGACGGTTTCGCTCCTGGAGTCTTATTAAATGGAGTGACAGCAATGGGCCTATTAGTGAGTAGTGCAGAGCCTGGTGTACCTATGTATTGCAAATATGCTAAGCAATATTGAACTCGCTTAATATATTCATGAGCCGAATAATAGTAGCTACTTGAGGGATCTAAGGCATAAAGATCGTCTAAAATATCCCTAACAAGATCTACATGTTTAATGGCATTCCTCATATAATCATCGTAGGTAACCGGGTTTCTCTTATGAAGCGGGTTCTTATAAAGCACTACTGACTTGGTTGTTGGAGCACTAGTGGACGGTGCAGAGTCGGTAGCTAAGTTATCAACAACTTCTTGTCGGGTGAGAAGAAGTGTCTCCTTTAACTCGGCCAAAACCATATTTTTGTCAATGAGCAGGATGTTCAAGTCAGAGATTTCCTCGCACTTTTGGTTCAGTTGTTCAACATAAGATTGTTGTTGTGCCGCATTAAAAGCGAAGCGTTCTTCTAGTGAACCATAAAGAGCGGATAGTCCCTGTCTTGTCCGATCCATCTCCCCAAGAACAGACGAAAGTCTAATTTCTAAGACCTGGTTTTTAGACTCTGCAGCCTCTAGTTCCAATTTGAGTGTTTCATTTGATGACACATCTCTCTTCAATCTCATTATCTCTTCCTCTAATGTCTTAACAATTGCAATCATCTTGTCACTCGTCTCAACACCGTTTTCACAACCATTTGATATCAAAAGATTCTCATTTTGAGTTTGTTGTTTTAATTCTAAAGATATACAATGTTGTTCTAGTTGATTAAAGCGTTTTGAAAGTAAATTGTAAGAATCTTGTAGCTTTAAAAACTCAGCGTTAGATTCGTGACAAGAATGATTATCTACCTCATTTACAGTATCAGCAACATTTACAGAAAGATCACAAACATCATCACAAATATCATCACAAATATTCACAGCATCACAATTAATCATAGCGGATGTAAGCTCATTCGAATAATTAACATTTACAGTAGTAAGCACATCACACGAGATTACTGCAGACAAGAATCGGTCATATTCGGTTAAAATCTTTTCTTTTTCAATTAGTTGTAGTTCGTAAGCGGTGTCCATTTCATAAAACACTTTTTGAACTTCACCAATTTCAAACACAAGATTTTCCTTAAGAGATGCAAAACTTCCTTTTAGACTTTCGACAAACGGATTGATCTCAGTTTTAAACACCTCGTTCATGTGTTCGAAAGCCCATTCTCCGGCGTTTAGGCCATTTGAAGTCGTACATTCCAAAATGACCTTGTCAAAATTAGTAAAGTATTGATTAATCTCTTGCAAGTTTAACCATACAGTGCTAACCGGTGGAAGATCCTTTGGAATTTCCTTAGGACCTTCCATGTTGACAAGTGTAGGAAATGTACTAGGGTTTTCTTCATTCAACATGTAGGTTGGTGCTGTAATGAGATCTTTGTCCATATGGAAACGAATTCTAAAATCCGTTTTTGCAAGCTCCTTATTTATTTTAAAATAATCACACTCGGGATATTTTGCAGAATTATATGACCGATCCTCATCAACTAGATCCTTACTTGTTCGATCATCGGGAAAAACAATCGGGTCTAAGTCCAATCCTAATTGAGTTGCATTATAAAGTCTAGGACTATGTCTTAAAGCTTGTTTTGCATACCGTGGATTAGGGGGAAGGCCTTTTTGACGTGATAAGTTAAATTCTCTAAATGAAGCATCAAATAAGTGCACTAGTTGAGAAGCAGCGTATTGTCTTAAAAGCAAATAATCTAGACTTCTAATCTTATTAGCAGCATTAATCTCCATTTCATTCTTCTTAGACTCGAGTGACTCAAAATCTGTTTGAAGTTTTTGAAAATTAGTGACCACTAACTCCTTTTCGCTAAGTTCTTTAGAAAGATTTGCTCTTAAGGTTTCGATTTCTTGCAAGTGACCCATTTGTTTGTTTCTAAAATGATCATATTCGAGATTAGTTAGAACACTAGACGAGGGCACTAATTCCAAGGTTTGAACTTTCTCGTTGCTTAAGGTAAGCTCATCAGACAAATTCTTATTCTTAGCTAAGGTTTCTAAGAGTGCAGCATTCATTTGGCTAAGTAATGTAGCAGGAACCATGACCAAATCTTGTTGAGCAGGAGTAGGCGTATGCGAAATGGATCCCGGTTGTGATTCACTCAAAGTCTGGGGACTCACATTGATATTGCTATCATTGTTTGTCTCCTCATTTGAAAGACTCACCACCGAAGATTCATTCGAATCAGCACTCCCTTGCACAACTTGATGTGGTTGAATACTAGCATCAGTGGTATTATTGGTGGTATTAATAAGTACCTCAGATCTCTTTTCTGGCCCTAAGCTGGAGATAGTTGCCATGAGAGCAGCCTTTGCAGATTGAAAGTCATCACAGTCTGAGTCATACGCATCGAGATCATCGGCTTGGTATGCTGCATTATGTGTGGTGACAACGTCTTGTTCAGCAATCCCTGGATCAGCAAGAAATGCAAGCTCCTCTTCATCAAGTTCCCTTCCTTGTGCCTGAGCATTAACCAGATAGATCTTCTCTGCAAACCATTGTCCATCCCTTCTCCTCTTGGGTTTCTTACAATCCCTGGACATGTGACCCTCTTCCTTGCAATTGTAACATGTAATCATTCTCAACTTGCCTGTGGAATTAGCCCGTGGAGCAGGATTGACCATTGGTGCCTGATTGACCGTGCGAGCATTGGTAGTTGATTTGGTAGGTCTCCCCTGATATGGTTGAATAGGCTGAACCATTACCCTGCCATTCTCAATAGTAGCTTGTTGACGAGAATTGGATGAATTCCTCAACTGATTGTTGGTTGGAGCTGATCCTCTGTATCCTCGTTTGCTTAAAGTCCTTGTGAGATAAGCAGACATAGTGGTTAGCACTTCAACTGGGTCAGCTCCTTGTTGGAATACAAGAATGGGGACTTCCTCATCATCACAATACATTGCTTGGTCTTGATGAGCTGCATAATCACTAGAAGGAATACTCATTTGATCAGGGTAGCTTGTTGGATATGCTGCATTCTCTTGATAAGAAGAATATGAAGGCTGAGCATAAGGTGCAATATTTGCTGGATGAAGTTGTGAAGCATACTGTGGTGAAGGTGCATTGAACCGATATTGTTGCTGATGTGAGGTGGGTGGTTGCGGTAGAATCGAGTATTGGGGGAAGGTTGGTGTCATGTAAGGTGATGGATGATAGGCTTGATGTCCCAAGATATAAGGTGTGTTGTTGTGTGACAAGCTCGGTTGATTCGCCATCAAAGCTAAGGAATCAGGGTACATACCTCGAGGAGAACGGTGCATAATCACATGTTTCTCATGCTGCTGAAGAAAAGCATAGATTTGATCTAAATTGCACTTATGCAAATCCCGGGTTAACTTCACATCGGTAACATACTCACCCCATTCAGCTTGAGGTAAAGTATTCAAGAACTTGGTGTTAACCTGGAATGGAGCAATCACGAGATTGTATACATTCAGATCATTCATTAGAGTAGTGAATCTGAAGTAATAGTCGTGTAGTGTTTCCCCTGGGCTGTACGTGAATCTATCAAACAGATCATACAACTGACATTCCCTTTCCTGTTTGGTAAGAGACGTACCTTGTAGCAACACCTTTAGACGTTCCCATAAATCTTTGGCAACCGTATATTGACTAACCATGCGATAAATATCATGCGGAAGAGCTTGGAGAAGAGTCTGTAGAGCCTTTTCATCAGCATCAGCAATGAGTTGTTGTGCCGGTGTGAGTTCTTCATATTCTCTTGGTCGAGACACGTTATTTGCCACAATGGTACCATAGTCGAGTGGACCATTCAAAATCGATTTGACCATAAGCCTTCCGTATGTTGGTTTGCCCTTCAAGTATTGCATCATACGGCCCTGCCATGCCTCAAACACCTCTTTAATAAGCATCGGTGGGCGACTATCAGTTCCCGTGATGATTGAGATATCCGTAAGAGATGTCATTTGAGGCATTAATGAACTCGGATTCATTGTGATCACTTAAGAGACTCAAAGATTATCGGTTGATCGAGCAGTGAAGAAAGGTTGAGAATTTGTGTTGTGTTGGTTGAAATCAAGATTAAATCCACTAAAGATCGTCGAAAAAACTCAAATACCCCTTAAACTTGCTTATACGGAATAACCCTAACTCAGAATAAATCCTATTCGGAATCAATCCTATTCGGAATAACCCTATGCTGAAAAACCCTTATACTGAATAACCCTATGCGGAATAACCCTATTCTGAAAATGCCCTATTCGGAAAAACCCCTATGCTGAATAACCCTTATGCGGAAAAACCCTTATGCGGAATAATTCTTCAATTTGGAATATTTGGCTATTGGCTATTCGGAAAACTTGCTATTCGGAATGATGGGCTATTCGGAAAGCTATTCGGAAAGTTTGGCTATTCGGAAAAATTTTGGCTATTCGGAAAAATATTGGCTATTCGGAAAGATATTGGCTATTCGGAAAGTTTTTGGCTATTCGGAAAAAAATTGGCTATGCGGAAAGAATTTCTATTCGGAAAAATACTGCTATTCGGAAAAACTCTTCTATCCGGAAAGTCTATTCGGAAAAATCCTGCTATTCTGAATATTTCTCCTATTCGGAATGTCTATTCGGAATGTTCTGGAAATATAGTTCGAGACTTTGTAAACAGCTTTAAATCCGATTTTTTGATCAAAAACCACAAAAAGTTTTATGATTTTTACCAAAATAAGCTAAACCCAATCCTTATCAATCAATCCCAATAACAAAAACACCAAAAACAACAAGATTCAAGATTGATTTTTTCTAAAGATCACTAATTGATTCAAAAAACTAAAAAAGCAACACAATCCTTACCTTAAATCACCCCATAGCTCTTGATACCAAATGTAGAATATTGATAACCTATGAATCTATGAAGTGGGTTGATGTTTTCTAGTGAGAGAAACTAGAGAGAGAAAATGTGTCTTTATTAATATGAAAACATGAACAACAACCAACCCCTTTCTATGGTGGAAAGGGGTATTTATACTCCAAGCAAACATTGGGCTTGGGCCGGTCCATGACAAGCCCATGGACCGGTTCTTACTTAACTTAATAAGTAACTAATAACTATTTGCTAACTACGAGCTATTACAACATAAATCATATTGTGGAGTGACCGATACTTCTAATATACGTTAAAACGTATTTCTAACACAACTACTTGGATCTTCTCAACTAAGACACAACAACAAATGTATAAAAGTAGATCTTCAATGGATCTTTGGTGGTGGACTCAACACTTCACAAGGATAGTGTTCTTCTCTTTGCACTTGGAGAGGAAGGGATGGAAGAACAAGATTCACTTCTTAAACAAGTAGTAATCAAACAAATGATCAAAGATTTGAGTGATTAAAGAAGAGAGTTTGAATCTGGAAATAGATGTGCAAAAGAGGTGATTTGAAAAGCTGAGAATGGTCCACTATATATAGGACAAAGGCCCAACGGATATATCTGGCCGCGGTTCCTTAGCTCAGCCGGCGGTTCCTTATCGATAAGGAACCGCCTAGGCACTAGAGAACCGCTGCCTAGACTCCGCTCTATTTTTTGTCCTTTAGTGGTGGAGGTCTTATCTGGATATAAAAAATATCCTGAAAGGATATTCTTAACCAAATAAGAATATGTCATTTCCAAATTTCAAATAAATAATTTAATAAAACATTTTCTTAAAGAGAAAGTTTAACAAAAACTTGTCACACTTAATAAAAAGTGAGTTTTAAGAAAGTTTAAATCACTTGATCACTTGATTAAGGTTAGTACTTTTTTATTCATACCTTAAGTGAAAATGGGTAAAATGAAAAAATACTTGAACTCAAGAATTCGTTTTTCGTTGTTTTCGTAAATGCTTGTTTTTACATATTGTCGTAATCAAAACAAAGACCGAAAAATGCAAGTAACGTTTTTAGGCATTATTGCATTAACAAAAACTTTTAATTAAATTTAATAAAACTAAAACTTGTATTAAATCTTTTTAATTAACTGCAGCTAGATTAACAGACCTATATTAATCTAATAACGTGTAATTAAACTCAAAAAGAGGTCTAGCTAAGATGGTAAGGCTATGGGCTGCTGAACAGAAGGTCTAGGGTTCGAGACCCAGTGGAGACAAATTTTTGGAATATTATGTTTTTGGACTTTTGAATACTCAGACTAATAGGGTCTGAGTTTTAAGCAGCAATATAACAGCAACACTAAAAAAGACAAATAATTAGATAACAGCTTAACAGATAAGCAAATGATAAGTAGATGATGCTTAATACTATAAAAACCAAATGATCCTTAGCAAAATAAATCTAACATAAGCAGATGAGAATAAGCAAATAGATGAAAACAAAACTAGACTTAAACAAAACCTAAACTACAAGCAATATAAGCAGAACTAAACATAAACAAAACCCAAACTCAACAATATAAGCAGGTTATCAGCAACTCAAAAGTAATAAGCAGATATAAGCAAACCTAAACAAATCAGAAATCAGAATCTTAACAGGCTCAATTCAAACAGTAAAAAAAACTTAAACAAAATTTACGCATATAAAACAAAAAGCAGTTTCAACCAAACGATCCAAATAAACTAAAATATATCTAAAACATATTAATAAGCACTATAAACCGAAATTAAAACTTAACCAAAAATATTAAAAAGAGAGCAAGAACCTTGTGTCGAATCCTTTGGGAAGTAGGAAGGCGCTGAACCCCCTATTAGAACCGAATCAACACCTCCTTAAAACATCAATCTAACTCGAACCACCATTGAAGACAACTCGAACCATATTTTAGATCTTCCTAGTGGGGGAAGATTAATAACCAAAATTTATTTTAAATTATTTAAATCAAACTATTGATTAATTTGATTAAATAATATTTATAATTATTATGACTAAAACAGCTTCAATAAAATTGTACTAATCAGAACTTCAATAAAAATAAAGAGACACGAATTAATTAAAATTAAATTGACTTTTCATTAATATTAAAATTGATGATTACAGTACTGAAAAAAGAAAATACAATTATTCTAAACTTTTCTTTTTGCATAATAAAAATTAAAAATAAAAATGGCACGAACAAATTACACAATGAAGGGGGTTTTTATAGAGAAACCCTAAAAACTTCTTGGTGAAGCTTCTTGAGTAAGGAAATCAATCCTGGCCGCTCTTTTCTTCACTTCTCTTCTCTTTCTTCAATCAACGGTTGAGATAACACTCAGGGGTCACATGGATCGCCACGATGGCGTGTTTGTGCTAGTTGTGTTTGTTGAAAGATGATGTGGACTCAAATGATTGGAGGATTGGGGGTGGAGAGTTGTATGAACCAATCAAATGAAGGGATTTAGCCACGTGAGATGAGGACCACCAGTGTGTTGCTTCCGATAAACTTGGGGATTTAATCCCCAAGTGTGTGAATCACATTTTTTAAGTAAAACCCCCAATTTTTTTTTGATGTAATTTAGTGATAAGGGTAAATTAGGGTTTGAGATTGGGTAAATGGGGTGTCTGCGTTTTTTAGAGAGAAAGAAGGAAATGGAAGTGGTGAATGGTTTTTCCTTGTTTGTATCAAATGACAAAATGGGTGTGGGTGGGTAAATTATTTAATAAACGTGTGGGGTGAGCTGGTGAAGTTTAAAACGTGTGTGTGAGTTGACAAAGTGAAATCTTATTCACTTTCATCTTTTAACCGTCCAAAGTTTGTGTAACCAATTGGGCTTGGCCCAAAATGATAACTCCCTCCATCTCTAGTTATTTGCATTATGGGCTTTTAATGGGCCTTCTTAACCCATTATTAAGTTATAAGTGTTCTTCAAATGGGCTTTTTAGCCCATTAATCCAATGCGGGACCCACAAACTCAAATATCTTCAAAAATATTAAATCCGCTAAAATCGAGCTTGATTTCGGCTTCCTTGATATTTTCTTTAAACTCGTGTCGAATTTGCTGGTTTTCGTGATCTTTGGCAGACTTTTGGTCTTTGACTTTGTCTTTGTCTCTTTCTTGGACTTTTCTTCAACAAATGACCGTGAAATCCCGTGTTTTCTTTCCTTTTGATCTTTTGTACCAATTTTAAACAAAAACACAAAACCACGCGTAATTCCGACTTTTATGATATTAAACACATGATTAGGTCTTGTTTTTCCTTGATTAGTGGCAAAAGGATAAGTGTTTACACACTTATTAACTACCTTCTTGAACCGTCGCTTAGATGAAGACATTTATATGCAGTAACCAGAAGTGTATGTTGATCCTGAGAATCCAGGACATGTGTGCAAACTTAAAAGGTCCATTTATGGTTTGAAGCAAGCATCATGTCAATGGAATAAACGGTTTGACGAAGAAATCAAAAAGTTTGGATTTATTCATAGTCGTGATGAGCCATGTGTATATCGTAAAGCTAGTGGGAGTGATGTAGTATTCCTAGTCCTATATGTTGATGACATATTAATCATGGGAAGTAACATTCCAAGACTTAAAGTTGTTAAGGATTATCTTGGTAAATGTTTTTCAATGAAGGATTTAAGATAAGCTGCATACATTCTAGGAATTAAGATCTATCGAGATCGGAAAAGACGGTTAATTGGTCTAAGTCAAGATGCTTATATAGATAAGATTTTGAAGAAGTATAATATGCATAATTCCAAGAAAGGTTTTTAACCTATGGAAGTTAGGCATAATATGAGTCCTGAGAAGGATGCATCAACTCCTGAAGAGGAGGCATACATGAAGAAGGATCCTTATGCTTCGGCTGTAGGATCTATAATGTATGTTGTTAGATGCACAAGGCCTGATGTGGCGTTTGCTCAGAACTTGGTCAGTAGATACCAACAAAATCTAGGAAAGCTCCAGTGGACTCCTGTCAAACATATTCTAAAGTATTTGAGGAGTACGAAAGATATGTTTTTGGTATTTGGAGGGAAACCAGACACATAACTGAATGTTACAAGTTTCTGTGATGCGTCCTGGCAATGTGATAAAGACGATACGAAGTCTCAGACGGGTTACGTTTTTCTTATCAATGGAGGAGCAGTTGACTGGAAGAGCAAGAAACAGACAACGATTGCAATGCATGCTACTCAATCTGAGTACATGGCTGCTTCAGGATCTGCAATGGAAGCTGTTTGGATTAGGAAGTTTATTGAAGATCTTGGAGTGATGCCTTTAATTAAAGAACCTATAGATATGTATTGTGAAAAGTCTGCCGCAACAATATTTGCCAATTACCCTGGAGTCATGAAAGGCGCCAGACACTTTATGCATAGACATCACTATGTCCGAGAACAAGTTGAAGCTCGAGCAATCAAATTGATAAAAGTTCACACAAATGATAACGTAGCAGATCCTTTGACTAAGGCTTTGCCTAGACCAAAGGTAGTTAAGCATGTCAAAGCGATTGGGCTGCAACTAGCTAGAGAATTCATGCAATAAATGTGTGTTTAATATTTGGATAAAGGATGTTATGACATTATTATATAATGAAATAAATATTGAGTTTCGTTTATTTTATTATTTAATAAGTGTATCATATTTTACATGTTTTAATCCATGAATAAAAGTTATGTTAAATGTCCGTTGTCAATTAATAATATGGGAATATTATTAAATTAAGACAAATCAAAATAGCGATAGAGTATACTTGAAAGTATATTGATCGATTTTGGATGATATTCGATGAATCAAATATAGGATTTATCCTAACTATATGTTTTTTACTTTATGGATCTTTGTCATCAAGTAAAACATAAATAGTTATTCTTAGACTTGAGATACCAGGAAACTGTTGTGAATCTAGTGCATCTCTGTGGAATAATCTAACGCTAAACGTAACTGGTAGCTATAAGGATTATTTTCGAAAGTGTTGCAAAATTTATAAGTTTTGCTCGTAGTCAATATGGAATTTATTTCCTCCAATTTGTTTTGGAGTTTAATACAGCTGGGCCCCTCGTGGGATTAGTAAGATTTTTGTGTGGCCACATCCAAATTTTTTTTGGTAATCTTGTTGAATCTGTGAACGAGAAACAGAATGGTTAATGAAAGGAATGACTAAGATCTATATCCTTATTAACGTTGTATTAGAAATAACAGGATAATAATAACGGTGCAGAATCGTTAAAAGGTTTTGTCCAGGAAACCTTACTAGAGTTGTACTAGAGGCATTGCTAGTGTAACTAGACGCTAGTCAATGTAATCACGATATTCGAATATGTTCAAGTGGGAGCTGTAAGTTTATGGACTTATATTTAATAGTCGTGTGATAGGATCGAACTCGAGATTACGGGATTGCACACAATACGTAAAGAGTTAATTTAATTAATAAATATATTTATCGTATTTATTAATTTATTTAATAAATATATTTATGTATTTATTAATTTAACCGAGCAAGTAACTATATAACTTTAACGGTCGTTAATTAATTAATAGTTAAATATTAACGAATTTTAAATAAATATATAGTATGTTAAACTAAAGGAAAGAAGTTTGGAAGATTCTGGAACACCCGTAAGGGGTGTTTTGGTCGGTCGGTTATGAGCTCCAAGGGGGGGGGGGGGGGCAAAAGTTGTTTTTTATTTATCTTGGGGTATAAGATGTTTAGGCCTATAAATACACCTCCCTATCCCTCATAATTCAAAACAACTATAATCTTTTCCCCTCTTCTCTCTTTTGGTCGATCGCCGCCCCCCACCAACAAAGGGTTTCGGTTGGTTTTCTTGGTTGATCGATTGTGTACGTAATCTAGTCCTAGCCCCTCTCTAGGGTTGTTGGGTAGATTATTTACAAGCGTTTGTAGCTCGGTTTTCACGTGCTAGAATCACGGTTAGCTCGTTGTATGACGTGTGTACAAGAACGTAATATAGTCTTACTTTAGACTATTTCTTGGTGTATACAGTATTAGCCCGAATTGGTGATTCATTCTTCGTCTTGTGGAATTGCTTTAGCGTAAAGGTATGTAACCCTAATTCGATTAATTATAATTGTGTTATTATTATGATCTTGTTAAATCGCGTCCGCTATATGTGCTTTGATCTCGTTTAGGGTTTTATATAATTGTTATGATAGTAATAAACCTTCAGGCGAATGGGTGCATCCTAGGACAAGTTTAGCAAGATTACATGGTAACTGTGGTGTGTGTCTTGCATCCGTTACATGGAGCTGATCCCTCTAACCCAAACTATTTTAATTAGAGGCAAGCCCTCTAATTGCATGATGAGGTCACCCCTCTAAGTATTCATGCACGTTGATACTTCATGACCTATATGGGCTCCAGGCATATTTAAAATTCAGTTTTCAGTATAAAATAAATATAAGTCTTTTCAGAATATAAACAAGTTTTTAAACTTACACCAGATTTTTCAGGACTTACACTTATTCCACTGTACTTCATTTCATTCTTTGCTTATGTTTATGCTTTACATTTCATTGTCATATATTCTCACACTGAGCGTATTGCTCAGCCGTATTTTTCTTTCCATGTCCCAATACGGCAGGTACTAAAGGGCAAAGCTAGGATTGTCAAGAGTACGTGCATTTGGATGGAGGCTCCCTTGTCTTCACTTCTTTTAATGCATTTACATACTTTTTTTTTGTTGGACATTGTTTAGTCCTTTCATACATTCTTTACTTATGCATTGTGTGTGGAGCTTATGTTTGGAACCAATGTTTGTTTTTGGTTTCCTTTATGGTCATTTAATGTTTTAGACATTTACCTTACATGCTTTGATGACACGCCATAATTACTACGTAACGGTCCACTTATCCAAGTAGGGTGTTACATCAAACAACAACAAAATTGTCTAACTTCTCACATGACCAATTTCCATATCTTAACTTCACCGCTCTTCTTAATACATCAAATCTAAATCCTTCGTCATTCTCTACCCCCTCGACGCCATCGTCGCAAAACTCTATTTTCCCCAAATGATATCCGATCAAATTTTCCAACAACAACAACTCACATTTCAAAAGCATAATTCAACAACCAATTCCAAAATGTCCAAAGTCAACAATTGGCGAAAACACAATTTAAAGTACTAGAATCACAACTACCACCAAAAGATTACTGTCGAAAAAAAAATCAAGTCATTGATTTATCTGCAGACGATGACGAAGATGACGTACAATTTATGAAAGCTCCGACTCAGATTGTTATACATTGGGCACGTGATGAAGAGATACTATTGTGCAAGTGTTGGATTGGAGTGTCGAAGAACGCCGACATTGAAAATTATCAAAACCATGATTGTTTTGGAGGCAGATTCTTGCAGATTTCAATGAGGCTACAACTCACATGCCTCGTACCAAGAATATGATTACGGAAAAATGGAGTCAGTTGAAACTTGAGTCTCAATTAACATGATTTACAGAGGAGTAAATCGTAAAAGTGGTATGAATGACGAGGATATTTTGGAAGCTGCAAAGGACGAATATAACTCTTTGTATATGGGTAAAAATTTCTCTTACGAACACGCGTGAAAAATCCTCAAACAACACCCATAATGGGACGGGGCGGAAAGCGTTGATGTTGATGATCACACGAAATTTTTTGGTCCCGATGCTCTTCCTTGACTCGCCGGAAAAGCTCGACCCGCCAAAAAAACCAAATCGAAAACAACTGATAGCATTGATGGAAGTGGCTCGGGGTCTA
The DNA here is from genome assembly GCA_025667525.1 of Glebionis coronaria. NCBI lineage: Eukaryota > Viridiplantae > Streptophyta > Magnoliopsida > Asterales > Asteraceae > Glebionis > Glebionis coronaria. The sequence goes on from CM046875.1 coordinate 423,942,360, forward strand.
TGAAGAACAAGTTAAATGATACATTGCGTCAAAAATGGGTAGCCGATAAATTCGCGTACGAGGCAAAAAGGGCAAAGGAATTGAAGATGATGGAGATATCCAAGTTCCAGTTTCTCACGGTTGATCTCGAGTCAATTCCCGAACCAAAGAGGTCGTCTGGCAAAATATTCGGTGCAAAACTAATTTGACGTTGTTTTTTCATTTGTTATGTGTTTTTAATTTTTGTATTTTTTAGGTTTCGTATTATATTTTTAATTTTGTTTTGTATTTTTATTTATGTATATGTAAATTTTGTTTTAATGAAATGAATTTTAATATGTGTGAAATTAAAAAAGAAAAATAGTGGATGAAGCCAAATTGAAAAAAAAGAGAAAAATATCATTAGTAAAGATGTATTTCTATTAGTTGTTTTAATGTGATATATCGTTAATGTTAATGTGACAACTGTGACGACAAAATAAAAAAAGTTTCATCTCGAATACACTTTTGCCCCTAACCATGCCATTCGAAGAACAAAAAACAAAATTATAAACATGACATAAGTATACTAGTAAACAGAATTTATGATAAGATAATGCGGTGAAGTGTTTCTAAATCATTATAAAAAAAATAAAAATTATAGCATGACTCGTACGTAAAGCGACAGCGACTTGACCAAGAATATATTAAGACAAGTGTTAGGTATGGGATAATAATACAGAAATATAAGGCAAAGGCTGAAACTTGCATTAAATTTAGATCTAGTTTGCTCGATAGACTTGAATTTATCAATACTACTAGCTTAAAAACCCGTGAAATCACGGGGTATTTTAAAAATTTTTTTGTAAAAAGTTTTGTGTATGAACAAAATAAGAAAAACAATGTATTTAAGTATCATTAATATTGAAAAGAGATAATAAGTAATAAGCAAAAGATTCGATAAACATCGAGTTTTTAAAGATAAAATAATAAATGTGCATCTGACGTTTTCTTCAATTGGTAGATATTATTGGAGAGAAAACTATATAATCAATGTCAAACACTTAAGTAGTCCATGTTAATTTGTATGAACACCTAAATATGTAGAAAAAATTAAAAAAAAAAGTTGTTGATAAGTTATATAAAATGTTTAAAAGGATATACAAAAGATATCATTTATATATATATGTACATACCGACTCAACATTCATCATATGCCTTGAAATACTTATTTGTATACAACTCTTGTGGTATGATTTGAGACATAGTTGTCTTGACCACAAATTATCACATCGAAAACTCTTTTGGTTTTTATCTTGAAACAACAACGTATAGTTGATGATGTGTAAAAATTTGACATGAAAAATACACTCCATCTTTGAAATTAATTGTAACCGACTTTTTCTTTATTGTCATAGCAAATGAAAAAGAGACAGGATATTGTTTCGTTGTGATCTTTAGGAGTAATATTGAAAGACCAATAGAATCACAGGCAGCTTAAAAAATAATTTTAATACTTTATGTGCATGAATCATGTAAGAAGCAACAACAAACATATGAAGATATTGTCATTTCATTTATAGAATAATAAGTCCCCCCCCCCCCCCCCCCCCCAACCATCCCAAGTTGCCCAGATTTTAGCTATGTTTTTATTGAGAACTTATGAGCCTGTTATCAAAAAGCTTAGAAAAGAGACATTGTTTTCTGACGAAGAAGAAGACTCAAAAATTATACAGGATATTGTATATGCATATATGAGTGACGTGTTGAATTTGTGGCCTTATATATACTCCATTTAGATTTTAGATATACAGTTTCATTTTAGACCTTAAACATTGAATACTTGACGAAGTTAACCTTAGTTTTACATATATTGTTTAAAATCTTTGGGTGGAGATAAAACAAAATGCCTTTCGACTCCATTATATATTTCGTAACTAATAATTCCGGTCCCCCCAAAATAATGTGCATGTACTCTCTTTTTCCACATGTAGATAGTCTTTTAACAAAAATATGCAATCAACGTCAAGTATTTGTGTAGTCCATGCTCATTCCATAAACACATAATCGTTACAGAAAAATAAAACTAAGTGAAAAAAAAGAAAAAAAAAGTTAATGATAAGAGTATATTTAAATTTAAGAAATCATGCGAAACATATAAATTATATTGATGTACATATACCTACTATGTTTGTTCAAATTATTTGTTCAACTATATAAATGACAAGTTTTGTTTACTACTTTTAAATTTTTTAATTTATGCGGTTTTTAAAATGAATACAATAAGTTGCTAGAGTATGCTAAATGAAACCACATTTAGTCATTTACCTCTATCTGTAACACAAATTTTCTTTAAACAACTGCACTGCAAAGTTTATAAGTGGTCTTCAAGTTTTAATTTCACGTGGAAGTCTACAAATAATTAAAAATCTTTTTTATTGCCACAAAAATGACTACCTTAACCATATCTAATCACTTTGTTATGAAAATTGTGCTTATTTTTATAATGATAATTTGGTACTCGAATTTTTGTGTATATATATCTTTAAAAATAATGATGAACTTATTGAAGCGAACCAAACTAAACCATATACTTAATACAAATATGTAGAAGTCAATGAGCAAAAAATAATGTTCTTAAAGTCTTCAGGGTCAAACCATTCGATAACTTGTTCAAACAAAACTTTTGTTCAATAGAATTATAGTCATGTCACCCCAACCCTCTTCAATTTGTTATTGAACCCGTCCGATCTGCCCAACTTGTGCTTCATCAATATAATCATATCACCTTAAGAAGGATAAGAGGTGAGGCAGGAAACCAAAGGAGATTGCTTGTGATGACCTTCTTGGGTATCCATGCAAAAGCCAAACCTTTTTAGTAGAATCTTGTTGGTATAAACGATCCATCGGCATTTATATACAGGAAAAGGATATCTATAGCTCTAAGAAAAAGATGAAAACTCCCAACAAAAAACGTTAACCATAAAGTGTTCTTGGGGCACTGGTGCAACATGAGCTGCTATTTGTTCTGCAACATTTATTGTCACTTTAGGAGACCTATTGGTCCTCCCGTCATCTCAAATTTAAACAAAGAACTTGACTGGAAATTTGCAAACAAAGGAGCCAAAGGAACCAAGCTTTACACCAATTGAGGTTGAGAAAATGAGCTATCGGTATAGTAGGAACAAAGGGTTCATTTCCAGGATCCTTTGTTGGCTCGTATTTTGCGGTAGTGCATGTGGTTTTTAACTTGTTCAAAAGCCAAGTACATCATACGTTGAAGTTCAAAAGTGAAGAATTATAGTAAAAGTAGGATTATTAAAATTTGTTGAGATGAAGAGAAACCTTGATGTCAGCAGGTATCTTCCACTTTAATTGTTAAGTAACCTTACTTGCAAGGACATCATGCAGTAGTTAACAAAGAATATAGTATTGTAAACGTGTTGCTCCTTACGTCTCTAAATAAGTTATCACCCTACTTTGCTTAGAGCTATAAGTAATTTTGATGTACATTTCTACACTGGCTTCCCCTTTCTACTTTTAATGTAGATATACTCATAATCAATTAATCGTTTTATTTTAAAATATCATATTAACATCCTTTTTTATAATCAGGTTTACAAATTCATTAAATACTTAAAAGGTAAAAATAGCGGTTGATTTGGCCAGCTCAATTAAGTTTGTTTCGGCCAACTCAAAAGAGTAAGTCCCAACGTGGACCAGTGTTAATATTATACAAATACCACACACAAAAGACTTGTTATGCATATTGATAATCAAACCTGACCTATCTTTATTAACATGATGTCTCATTAAGTACCATAAACGTAATCAAAAGGCGCCTCAAGTGACTGAATATAGTCATTCTTAACTAACTGAGCAAGTTGCAGCAATGGCATTTTTGAAACTTACTCCAATCATGTTTCTAACCCAATTTTACCACTATTAAGAACGCGCACAGCCACTTAAAAACTATTAAATATACACATCTAGTATACTTTTACCACAAGTTGGGGACTATTGCATTGCTTTACTGTTTTATTAGTAACCAAAATATGTGTGAAACAAAAATATGAGCCTTTCAATGATCTCCTTTCTAAAGAGTAAAGATACATGAAAAATGAATGTTACTGTAGTTACTGATCACATAAAACATGGAATTGAGTATAAACTTAATCGAAATGAATATTAACTGGTACAAAAAAGGAGAGTATTAAAAGAAATGACAAACAAAATCATAAAGGCCAATGAAAATGATATACTTCAAGATTATTTAAGGTACTATATGGAGTATAATACATTTTCTACCTATGAGAACACGACCTCTTATATATTTTTATAGTTTCTTTCATATATAATATTCTTTCAAAGTTTTCTTTTCATCTGACCCAAAGAGTTAATCATCACCTAAATTACACAGTGATATGACACATATTAAAGTCCATAAGGTCAGTGGCGAATCCAGCCAAGAATCCAAGGTGGTTCCTTATTATAGTTAAGAAAAAAATCAGAGAGCCAAGTACCTTTTGTGTCGGGTCGAGTCGCAGGGGCGGATCTACTCTTTGGGTAGGGTTGGTAGAGCCCCCATAACTAGCCAAAAAAGACGAGATTTTAGTCTAATTTTGATCTTTTTTCGAAAGTGCCCGCGCTCAAAACTCAAAGTGTCCCCACATCTTATTTTTCTGGTTCCGTCACTGTCGAATCGGGTCCGTTACCCGAAACATCATATATAACAAATACAGTAGTTAACAGTTAAAGAGAAAACGTTTGCGAAAGGGCCTTCTTATCGTTCATAACTTAAAGATTTTTGCAAATCACAATAGTTCATCGTTTTCAATATACTAATACGTACTAGTAATTAAGAATCACTAGTACTACTTTTGGTGTTTGAAATAGATAAATAGACCTTAGTAATATTTTTTTCTAACATCTGATACATCTTAAATTTATTTGTACAGCAAACTATTGAGCTTTATAAAAAAAATACTGTAACACATGTTTCTTGTAGTAAATATTTGTTGAGTTTTATGAAAACGAACACAAAGCCCAACAACTTCTCACAAGGCCCTAAGTTTATAACTGGACAAAGTGTATCACGTGGAGGGGTCAAAATAAGAATTTTACACAAACACAAGGTTCTAATAATAAATTATAATATGCAAGTCTAGATCATCTTCTTCACAGAAAAAAACGCCGTTTAAACCTCCATTAAAACAAAAAGTTGATGTTTGCTTTCTTATATAGTTTCTCTGTTGGTTTTCTTTCTTTTCTTCTTCTTTCTCAAACACAAGGTGGTTCCCTATCATTTTCTAAGGTAGGTCCTGATTCTTTTTATGCATAACTTTTAAAGAATACCCATTTCTAAGGTGGTTCCTGTGATCCACCTTCTTCCTACCTAGGTCCGCCTCTGCATAAGGTTGTATACATTAAGCATGATATTTGAAACATAAATGAATCAAAAGGATAAAAAAAAAACTAAATTATAACAACAAAGAAGTCGTAGCATAAAAATTTGAAATTGAGAACAATGATTAGAAAGATGAGTGACTAACCATAGAATAATTGTTAAATCTGAATGTGTGAACTCAATTCAATTTTCCAATGCCTGCAACAAAATAACACAAAAACTAATAACAAAAAAAAAAATTAAATAAAAAATAAACATTTCATCAAACACTTGATGTGTAACTTAAAATTAACACTTGAAGTTTGATTTAATCACCTTAAATTTGACAACTTGTTGACTGAATTTTCATTTGTCATCACCTATAACAATGCTAAAAAAAACATGAATATAAATCATGATCACAAAATAAGATATATAAACTAAAAAATTTAAGGAATATAGATATCAATGGCATAGTTATAGCAAGAAAGTGATAATTACCAATTTTAAGGTTTAGATAACAAAAACCCCGTTGTCATAGTCGACTAATTAAAGATTCCGACTCTTAAAATAACATTGTCCTGCACCGGAGATAAATCATTAATAAAACCTGCAATAAAGTTAGCCATTTGTCCTTCAATTATAGCACCGCAACCACCACCACAATACAAACCCCTTTGGCTCACTTGTTATTCAAACATAAAGCTAACAAAAAAAATCCCTAACAAATCAAAACACCCAAAAAGCAAACCACCCACATAAGCTAAAACGTCACCTACCAACAACCATTGCCACACACTTTAAATGGCGGCAATGAATAGATCGGTGGCATCGACGAAAACGGTCAGCGGTAGGCAATGAATTGGTTTTCGTGTGTTTTGTGTTTTTAGGTCATCGCAACAAACCTACGAAAACCGAAATTTTCACACAAAGAATGCTTTGTGAGGCGATAGGAAGATATTTATTTCAATTCGAGATTCTCCTCTCTTATGTAAGAGAAAAAATAATCTTACTGGTCATTAAAAACACTTTTATGAGTTTATATAAATAACGAATTTTACCAAATACTATAACTTATCTCAATTAATTTTGTCAAAATTTTAAAAAGTATTACGTTTACTATTATAACTTTCCATATTTATTTAGTTTTTATCAAATTGTGTTTAATTTTATGAAACTGATTTTTGACTTGACAAAAATAAAAAGAGCATCATAAAAAGTAATTTAATGAAAAGTTTAATGCTACAGCTAAGCAATGCGAGTAAAAAACAATGTGTGTAATTTAGGAAATGTTTTAAATGACTCATTTAAATTTTGTGCTTTATGAACTTGTATAAAATAGATGGATTGTTTAAATAATTTGTTTTTTAATAAATTAACTCAACTTTTTTTCGCTTTATATAATGACTTTTTAAATAATTTATTTTTTATTTTAAAATCGTTTTTTATTTGTTTAAACATTTTTAGATATTATAACTTAAATTCAATTCTTTAAGTAACATTTAAACATTTAAAAATAACATGTTTCTAAAAACAGTGCTTTGTTTACAATTAACATGTTTATAAAAATAATGTTTTTAATTTAGGAAACCTTTAAAAATATGTTTATAAAGTTTTGTTTAAAAATAACATGTTTATAAAATAATATGTTTATAAAATAATTTTATTTTCAACAATAAGTTTCTAAACGTTGCAACAATAAGTTTTTAAAAAATAAATTTCTTTGAAGTTTACTAAAAATTAAAGTTATCAAAGCGTTTTTTTAGATTAATGAAATGTTTTCTTCAAAAAATATTTTTTTTTTCAAGTTTACCAAAACAACTTGTACATCACACGAAAACATTTCTTTAAAAATTCAAATTTTCACAGTTTTTTAGGGATGTATATATGGAAATGAATTGAATTGTTTGTAGCATTAGGGTGTTGTACATTAATCTATATATGGTATTGTTTTTAATTCATTCATTTAATGTTGTGCTTTAAAGGACTTGTAAAATCTTTTGTTTTATTATATAAAATAGATACTTCTTCCGTCCCATATTAAATGTCCACTATGATTTTTTTTAGTCTTTGTTTATCAACGTTGACTTAAAATATTTTTGTATGTGTTATATAATGCCCTATATAAAGTATATGAATAGATTACATTTTGAATGTATTTTTCATTGATATACATTTCATAAATTATTAAGAAACACAATAAAAGTTATTTACGGTCAAAGTTTAAAAAGAAAGACCGCAAAAATCAAATATGGACATTTAATATGGGAGGAGATAGTACTACGTATGTGTCAAACGCAGTCCTAAAAAACAACGTGTGTGATTGTGTGTCATAGCATCGAGCTACAAAACACAAGTACTAGTAAACATCATACTGTATTCTATAAGATTCACATCTTAGTTATTTAAATATATGGTGCAAGCATCAGTTGCTTCGATTGTCTTGAGTTTTTTTTGAAAAATATGAAATTCAAACGATTTAACACCAACATTTTTACGGTGTGTTTAGTGGAGAGAATTAAAAATACAGAAATAGAAATGATTTTATTTCTATTATTTGGTTGATAGATAAATAAAAAATGTGGAGAGTTGAATTCTTAGGGAATTATATCCTTTGTAATTTGTGTGAAAATCGTTTCTACTATTTTTGTGTGGAAACCATTTCTTATATATTTAATAATAATAATAATAATAATAATAATAAAGTGATGTTTATAAAAAATAAAAAATAAAAATAAAAATAATAATAATAATAATAATAAAGACATTGGAGCACGCGCTACGGTACATATTTTTCATAGAATATGTTTTGCTATTGCTAAAGGGGTGGGAGTGAAGATAGTATCTCGACTTCCATCCAATTTGTTGTAAATCCCTTTTTGATTCTAATAAAGTGATGGTTAATAATAAAATAAATAAAAAATAAAAAAAATAAAAAAATAATAATAATAATAATAATAATAATAATAATAATAATAATAATTATTATTATTATTATTATTATTATTATTATTATTTATTTTTATTTTTTTAATTATAAACCATCACTTTATTAGAAACAAAAAGGGATTTACACCAAATTGGATGGGAGTCGAGATACTATCTGCGCTCCCACCCCTTTAGCAATAACAAAACCTATTCTATGAAAAATATGTACAGCAGCACGCGCTCCAATGTCTTGAGCCTTAGAAAATCTCTGGATCCGCTTCAGCAACGCAACTGCATCTTCCTGTAACTCACCTAGAGAAGAAAAAGAGAAAGGAAGAAACACATATCCGAGAGCGGCACACTTAGCCAAATACTAGCATCGTTTACGTTGTGCAGCATCAATCACAGCTCGGCCAGGAACAAAGTCGTTCATCCCCGTACGAGTCAAAGGAGAAGAACCAGTCAGATCAACGCACACATCTTTACCTCCATCCCAAGAATAAAACAAAATATCTGCCGGACGTAAGGCATTATCAGGTCTTCCATCTAATCCAATATTAACTTCCTTTCCGACAGATATCCCTGAACGGTAACATATATCAGCAAGAGTATCACGTACCAAATTTTGACGATGCTTAATCCCAACGATGCCAGCACACGATACCGCATGATCCCCAAAATATCCCCATCAAATACTCTCGAACAAGTTGAACAGGGCTTCGAAACAGAGAACAAGGGAATACCTAAGCGATAACACAAAACACATCGATAAGACCTCCCATTCATAGTCTGACCTAATCCGGGGATAGGAACCGTCCTAAGCCAGTCAGACGTATAATCCTCCCTCTGAGATGCCCATAAAGCCAACTGACGAGCAGATAAAGCGAAAGTGGATTCTGCATTCTTAATAACCCGAGCAAAATATATATCTGCCATTTTTTTCATGAGTTTGGGGGCAGCGACCTCACTCGGATTACTTAAAAAATCAATCTTCATAACCGAGTTAAACACACGTAAGGCATCATCAACTGGAGTCCATAAGATCTAATATCAGTGTGCTGAAGTAACTTTTATTTTAAGTAATAATTTTAAATAATAATTTTATTATTATTATTATTATAACATCATTTTATTATTTTATTATTCTATTATTTTTTGTTTTATTATTATTATTTATTATTTATTTATTTTTTATTGTTATTTATTAATATTAATAATATATTAATATTATTATTTTATTATAATTTTTATTTTTTAAAATATTATTATTATTATTTATTTATTATATATTATATTATATTATTATTATTATTATTATTAACTTTTTTATTTATTTATTAATATTTATAGTTATTATTTTAATATTATTATTTATATTTTTAAAGTTTATTATTATTATTTATTATTTATATATTATATATTTATATTATTTTTTATTATTTATTATAATAATAATAATCTTTTATTATTATTGTTTATTAATTATTTTTATCTAATAGTTTTTAAAGAAAAAAAAAGGATTGCATGAGTATTTTTTTACAAATATTTGACGCCACCAAACAAAAGAATATAATAAATTATTTCTTTGGATTTTATTTTCAAGAATACAACTCTTTACTTTATTTATAATCTCTCCAATTCTCTGTATCAAACGTGCCCTAAGAGTGCTGGGAGCGGTTGGCACCAGAATCTAGTGTCAAAGCCGCCACGTAGGATTTTGGGACTTTGACATCAAAATTTGGTTGACAACACATTTCAGGGGTAACAGTTGATAAGAGAAAATCTGGTGCCAACAAAATTAATTATTTTTTATTTTATTTTTTTTAAACACAAAATAAGTCAAATAAAAACTTCAGTCAGTTTAAAAAACCATTAGAATAAAAAACATCACAATAAAAAATCATAACAATAAAAAAATACGTAACATAAAAATAAAGAAAATATATAACATAAAGAAATAAACTAGTTCTCGGGAGGGGCATACGATGCACGAAGAGAATCTTTTTGAAATTAGATGATAGCCCGATCCGATGCACTCATCTTGCTTGTGTCGATTTGAGGAATTGCGAATTCATGAGCAACCTTGTGCGTGTTGAAATAATTGATTTTTGCATTTGACTCACGCTCCATGATACCCAACTTATCTTTTGTCTCACGCTCGTATTGTTCTTTCTATCATTTGTTGGTAAGCTTTCGGGTTTGAATTGTAACTAGCCGTTGAGTTGGAAGATCGGTGGTTTTGAGCAACATGTTACGCCCTTGGGACAGCGTCGGGACCGAAGAACTCGGGATATTAAACTTCTTCACATCACGATTTAACGGGGTCTATTTTCCTGTTATTCTTGGTGCGTTTCGAGAATTTTTTTGATTTCGCCACCGCGTTGTATGACTCTTCTACCCGAAACCAAAAAGTATCTTTTTTTTACTCACACCAACATTAGGATCCTATGAAATTTCTATGTAACATTGGGACAAAAGCAACTACTCGTCATCGGTTCACAAATGCCGAGCCGAACCGTCTTCTTCTTCGTCGTCCGCCACGTGAACCACCTCTTTAGCCTTAGAATTACTAGTCTTAGCCTTACTAGTCTTACGACGAACTTTCTTTGGCGTTGGTGTCGGGACTTGTTATTCATCTTCTTCGAGTAGGTGATGAGATTGTTGGTCGGATTGTGGTGTAGGTTGTGGTTGTGAAGCCATTTGAGATTGTTGAAATTGTTGAAATTTCGCCCATTGATCTTGTTGGTATTTCATGTATGCTTCATTTTGTTGTGGGGGGAAAATGGGGTATAGTTGAATTGTGGTTGAGAAGAAGCACTCGGATTCGAAGATGAACGGGATTATAGTTTTGGAATTGGTTGGAGAGATCATTAAGCATGTTGTTAGTCCAATTGGGATTCATTTTTTTGAGAAAAATTGAAAGAATATGAAGAAAAATGAGATAAAAGTGTAAGAGTTGATTGTAAAAAATTGGATGACAAGAGGTTTAATATATAAAGTGATTTGGGGTTTTTTTTTGAAAAAAAATAAAGCCCAACAGCTAGTTTTTTAGCTTTCAGCGGCTATTTTTAAAAATATTTGACTTTTTTTTTTTGCATAAAACACCGCTCCAATGGCTATAAATTTGAATAAAAAAAAGGTAAAACTTCTTCACGCGAGCTGGTGGTTTTGGCGCGACAACCGATAGCGCAAGGATGAAAGTGGTGCGGCAACATCAGCCTGATGCCAAAGGCTACCAGCTGGACTAGGAGCCATCCGCTACCCCACTCTTATCAAAAAAGTTATTTCGAAAATCCTTCCTTTGAGAAAAATGATATACACTTTTCTGAAGGCGAAAATAATAACACGATCATCCTTACCGGTCCATGTTGCCACGAGAAACTAGGGCATTGAGGATATCGGGTCGTCACATCAATGTCGTTGCTTTTTGGTACTTGTCGCTAAAGCTTGTACAAATCTGAGTATAGCCAACATGTAAAAATGAATCGTAACATGATACTTTCAGAAATGAAATTGATTTCAAGTTTTTTTAAAAAAATTTAGCTAATAATTTAAAAATACATTTAAGTTGTTACTTTTTACCGTTCTATGTAATTATTCTTTTCCTATATTATCATTAAATTTTTTAGTTTCATACATTATCTGTACCTGGTGATCTCTGCTTAAGTGGTTAACAGGTTACCTTAACAACGTTTTAATTTTTTATTACATCATTAGTCTTTTATATTAACGGCCGTTAATATAAACAATTAAATTTTATTTTTTTATAAATAAAATGTATAACTTTGAAAAAAAATATGTAACTTCAAATAAAAAAATTCTTTTAAATTTTTGGTTTTTTTTTTCTAAACCTGTGTATTTATACAGTTTTTAAGAATATTTTTTACAAAATTTTAAATTTTATTTTTCAGAAATCTAACTTTTCTATAGAGTCTTAAATTTAAAAAAATAAAAAATCGTACTTTAAAAAAATTTCTAAAGAAATTGTTGGTCTTAGTAAAAATATTTAAAAATTCAAAAGTAAAATTATTCTCATTAAAAAAAAGAAGTGAAATGTTTTTAAAATAATAAAAAACATTTTACTTTTTTAAACAATAAAATTCTTTTTTAAATTAAATCTTTAAAAAATATTATTGTTTTAAAACTTTTTTTTACCTCTTAGAATTAAAATAAATATGTTTTATACATAATTTTTCGTACATCGAAACTTTTTCTTTTTAAAAAATTTGTTTCTACAGAAAATCGTACTTTTTTACAAATCTTTAAAGTTTTCAAAATTAAAAATATTTACATTTTTTAAAAGTAAAATGCAAAAAAATCGTAAATATTTTTACTTAAAAAAATGTAAATATATTTAATTTTAAAAACTTTAAAAATTTGTAAAAAAGGTACATTTTTTTGTAGAAATAAATTTCCTAAAAAAGAGTATGATTATCTGTATAAAAATTTAAAATTTTTAAAAAAAGTTATAAAATTTTAAAAAAGTACGATTTTTGTAAAAAAATTCCAAAATATTTTTGTATAAAAAAGTTCGTAATATTTTTACTTTAAAAAAAGTATAAATATTTTTAATTTTGAAAAGTTTAAAGATTTGTAAAAAAAAGTACAATTTCTCTTTTGGACGTTTAAAATTTTCAAAGTTTAAAATTTTCTAAAAAGAGTATGATTATCTAAATAAAAATTTTAAAGTTTTTAAAAAAAAGTTGTAAACAATTTTGTAAAATTATAAAATAGTACGATTTTTACTTCCGAAAATATAAGTTTCTGTAATAGAAAGTACGATTGTAAAGAAATTCTAAAATATTTTTGTGCAAAAAACTTCGTACAAACATTTTTTAAGTTATACATTTTATAAAAAGACTCTTACAGAAAATTGTGCAAAAAAATAATTTTTTATGAAGTTATACGTTTTCTGAAAAATATTATTTTTTTCGAAAATCAAAGTTCAAGTGTTTATATGAGCAGCCGTTAATATAAGAAATAACATTGTAATGAAGAATTAAACTGTCGTTAAATTAGTTTGCTAAAGCAAGTCAAACAAGCCACCCGTACACACAATGTATAAAATCATAAAATTTAATAATAATATAAAAAGAAAAAAAAGATTATATAAAACGATAAAAAGTAATAAATGAAATTGATTTTTAGGTTATTAGCCCAATCCTTTTTAGTGGATCCTTGAAACAGTTCAAATCATTAAGAAATTAGTAGTCCAATTTTGAACATATTTGGCTTTTGTGTTAATAAAATGACGACAATTATAAAAGACGGCAAAAGTTATTTTACAAATTTGTTTTTTTTTTAAGAAAATAAAGGACCCATTTTAACCCTCTATTCACCATTCATATAATTAGGATTAATCTAAGATTTAATTAAGAAAACCTTATTATATGTTTTTTTTATGAACGACAAAGAAAATTTATTTTATTTTTTCGAGCGGAAAAAATTAAATAATTTTTTCGAGCGGCAAAAAAAGAAAAGAAAAATACACAGTTACCACCGATATTTTATCTGATCATAATTATTATATTGACCCTTATATCTGGATATACTTTATATATATCCATATACACTTTATATATCTAGATATACTTTTTATATATTCAGTTATACTTTGTATAAATCTAGATATATGCTTTATATATATCTGATCATAATTATTAAATTAACCCTTATATCTGGATATAAAAATGACATTTAAAAAGTTAAAAAGGTTATATCTAGATATACTTTATATATATCTAGATATATTTTTTATATATCAAGATATTTGTATATATCTAGATATATATATATGATCATAATTATTAAATTGATACTTATATCTGGATATAAAGTGACATTAAAAAAGTTAAAAAGATATATCAAAATATACTTAGGGGCCGTTTGGTTGGAGTATATTTGAGGATATTATGGGATATTCAAAACGCTTACATTTTAATTTCCGTCAAATATTGTGTTTGGTATTGTCAAACAAGGAATTTAAAGTTTCCCAATTCCCAAAATGAAAGATATTAGAATTACTTAAAAAAGTGAAGAATTTACTTGAAATTTATTTTTTATAAACTTTTTTTAGTCGTTATTATTCGGGGTTTTATGTTTATATTAAGAATTATAAAATTTAAAATTTTTATATAAATTTTAAATAAAAAATTTATATCATTTTTTATAAAATTTATAGAATTAGTTATAAAGTATATATATATTGTTTATAAATTTATTCAAATTTTTTATAAATTTTATATAAATTTTTATTACTTTAAATGAATTTTTTAAATAAAATTTAATGATTTTTTTACTAAATTTTAATGATTTTTTTTATAAAATTAATATAAATTTTTTATAAGATTTATATAAATATTTTTATAAAAGTTATATAAATTTTTTATAAATTTTTTATAAAGTTTATATAAACTGTTTATAAAATTTAATGAATTTTTATTAGGTTTATATAAATATTTTATAAAATTTAATGCTTTTTTTATAAAAAATTTCATAAGATTTAAATAAATATTCTCATAAAATTTATATAAATTTTTTATAAAATTTATGTAAAAAGTGAAAATTTTATTTTTACTCTTTTAAGTAAAAAAAATTTATTCGCTAATTGGTTTAATTCAAAATCAAAATTTTAAAATATTATAAATTTTTATCAACCAAATAGCCTTAGACATTTTAAATTTTTGGGAATTTTAATTTACTAGATATTATAATTCTAGAATTTTAAAATCTTGAACCAAACGACCCTTTAATATATATCTAGATATACTTTATATATATCTAGATATAAATAAGAAAATATATTATTTGCAGTTTAATCCTTGAATAGTGGTTATTTGCAACTCAGTCCTTTCGCTTTTTTTTTTCTTAAGATCTGGTCTCAACTAATAAATGGTTAGAATTAGTCCCTTAATTTCTATAAAAATACTAGTTTATATAATAAACCAACTAATAAAAGAGATCTTATAATCTCGTCTTATCAACTTATCAAGTGGCTTTTTGACTTATGGGAAATTCTACACTTGCTATTCATCTCATCACTTGTCGGTGTCAACTGTCAAGTGAATGATTGGTCTTCTCCCAAGAAATAGACGTTTACAATCAGATTTTTCATACTTTATCATCTCGCCTCAGGCAAGACCTCCAACGTTTACATCGACATCCAATTATAGTTGCAACGTTTTTATTACGTATTTCGTGTAGATTTTATGTATACAACATAAAACTATCAAAAATAACGTTTATCAAAATACGCACATAGAAACTTAACATATAATGAAGAAGTTGTTGGAATTTATAAAAATCTTTAATTATATTAACACATTAATAATCATGAGTACGTAACGGAATATAGGATCACGTATAGACAAGTAATTAACATAAACGATAAATAATTGCGTATCTTTTAGCAATGGATAAATCACATTTATCGAATCACCAATATAAACGAAAACCAAAAAATCAAATAATTATCTCTCTAAAAATACACACACAATACGTTATATCAAACAATTAAGTATGCTAGTAACAAGATGTGATAAGCTAACGAATACTTGTTAAAACAAATTAACACAAAACCAACGATTAGTTTTGTAGTAGATCGCACATAAAACAAATCGCTATTTGTTTTAATCATACGATTAGCTTTACAATAATGATATTCCATTATATATATGCCTACACCTTTTATTATAGTCGGTTAACCCTAACAATTAGGAAACCTTATTTATATCAAAACAAAAGATACTATTCTAAATTTATCTGTTAGTTAGAGGTGACAAATCTTGCACATTTTGATATATATGGGCACTTTTTACCTATTTTTAAAAAGGGATGAGGCACTTTTTACCCATTCTTATAATGAATGGGCTAAACGGGCACATATGTAAGAAACTAAATGGGCTTAACAGGCGCACTTGTAAAATACAAATTTGTATACTCGACGAATATTTTTTATTAATTTTTTTATCCCGGCTTTCAAACAAGTATTTTTATTTTTTATTTATATGTTTTTATATGTTTTTTCCCTTTTTTAGCTTGCGCCCGTTTAGCCCGTCCGTTTCGCCCGTGTCCGTTTAGTCCGCGCCCGTTTAGCCCGCCACCCGTTTAGCCCGTTTCCCGTTTAGCCCGCCGCCCGTGCCCGCCCGCCCATTTTGCCACCTCTACTTTTAGTATTTGTTTTACATATAAGTCCTTATAGTTAACATTTAACAAGCGTTTATAAAATCCCGTTAACTAACAAATTAATTAACGTTTGTGATAGCTTATCACTAACTAATATATTACGCATAATATATTAATGTATAATTGTTTTACGTATTAACGCGTGCGTCTCCTTAGGCTCGGGATGACTTCCGGACATATATTATTTACGTGTACATATTCCTTCAACTCCCACTTGGACATGTACAATAATAAAATATAATAACATTAGTTAGCGTCTAGCAACACGTCAATGCTCCCGGAACCTCTCGAGTGTAGTTTTTCATAAAATACAATTAAATGACTTAAACATTTACAATCCTTTTATTTCTCAAATGCCATGTTAATAATGGATATGGATCAAAGTCATTCCATTTAACTATTATGTTTCTCGCATTATATAATTAATATAGATTACTAATCTAATCGAGACAAATCTAGATTACCATTGGGTATGGCCATACAAACATCTAATTAATTAACGAGTGGCCCAGTAGCATTATTCTTCAATCCTAGTTGAATGAACAAATTCTATCTTCACTACACGTGCCTCTTACATGCTTCAAGATACAAATGATTATAGTCTTTATTACTACCGTATTTAGGATAGCGTTAGAACTATAGCAAAAAGTATCATCCACATATATAAGACCTGCTTGCATCTCAAGTCAAAGAATTTAGTAATGTAAATCATTTACAAGTTTCACTTAAAGACGTTGATCCATAAAGTGATTGACTTGTTAGTAGGAGATGCCCAATATACAACTTTTGTATATTGTATGAGTTGGTGAACCGTTCTTACATATTCTACGAATATTACCATATCTCATATATGTCTTAATTCAATTATATTCCCATATAACCAATCGACATAGACAATTTAGAATAACATATTATTCAAGGATTTAAACATGCAAAAATAGGACCAATAAATATTAAATAAAACGAACATATCCAATGCTTCAATTCACAAAATAAAGACTGTTTAACAATATCCTTTATCCAAATACTAAAAGATCAATGCATGATAACCT
This sequence comes from Glebionis coronaria, assembly GCA_025667525.1. NCBI lineage: Eukaryota > Viridiplantae > Streptophyta > Magnoliopsida > Asterales > Asteraceae > Glebionis > Glebionis coronaria. The sequence continues at coordinate 423,959,868 of CM046875.1, forward strand.
TAGTTGAAAAATCATGCCTCAAGATATGACGATCATACTTGTTGTCAAGTCTTTTTGTACTTATACAAGTTTACAATTTTCCATACACACAATATGATTTACATGATGAATCTCTTAAGTTTTCATCTTATGTCAACTCTCATCAAATGAGATATATTCATTGAGACTTTCTAAATGATATTTCATGTTGTGATGGATTTCATTAACAAAAAATGTTTATTACAATAAACATACATATCAAGGTCATACGTTTAATTTCTAAACCCTTTCATATGAAACCTTATTCCAAGCTAAGGTTTAACATTTAGCTTACATGGAATATTGCTTTCCATATGCTATACATCATATGTGATTTAAGAAATAAACTTAATACTCCCACTAGCTTTTAGATGTACTCACAAGTTATCTTAGATCTAATTAAAAATCAAAACATGAATTTAATAATTAGACTTGATATATTTTCCTTAGATTCATGCATTAATCCATACATGGATTTTTGCATTATGTACACTACATAAAGATTATAGTAATTTATAAACACTTTGATCACAACCGTCCTCGCTAATGTAATTGTACAAAAGAGTTTAAATATTACCTTGCCATATTTATCATTATAAAACTATCATGACAAAATCATCTTTATTAATGCATGTAAAACTTTTCTATCACATATTGTGCATTAATCATGTGTACAATATTGTCCATTTGAGTCTTTCACTAAAGAAACTTATATTCACCTCACGGTCTAACCGATCGGTTAAAGATTAATCAAGTTTCCAAAATTTTATTATCTTGTATGGACTTGCATCTACTCATTCATAGTTTTATTCAATAATGACATTCAAGATTCAATAATTCATCTATATGGTTAGTAGGGTCACCATGATCCTATAACATACATTCCTTAGTATTGACATATCAATATATCATTTAAAATACTAAAGACATCCTTGCGGATCTATGAATGTGAGTTCTATCATCACAATGTTCAACACTTGATGTTCACCATCATTATGACATTCGCTAGTATATTTAGAAGGTTTTATATTTTGTTATTTATCTCTTAAAGATCTACGAGTCCTTCCACTTGCTTTTAGTAATCATAGACTATTCTTCAAATACTTAGCATGTAGGGCAACAACAAATTATTATCTTTTGAGACACGTTCACAAAATACCTTGATAGTTCTTGACAAATTCAGAACTTCAATTTTAAAGACTCAATGTGATTCATCACATTCCATAGCTTGATGGTGTCTTAATTTCCTTCTAGTTCGGAGTAATATTTAAGTATATACTTTGTATACTCAATTTACAAACCTTGACAACTTTTGGAGGTAAAGTATTTCAAGTTATCAACATCAAACAATTCTAAAGAATTTGATTTATCACTCAAGACATTGTATGAGTATTTGAGATTGTGAAACTATATCACAATTCCTAAATAACTTAAGACTCTTTAGGTTAAATACTTATCAATTGTGTCAAAACAAAATTGAAATTATATAATATATAAAAGCTAGTGCATGCTCTATTGTATACATCTTTAAATAGTTCAGTAACTCTATATATATTATTTATCCTTTGAATAATTCAAAGACTTCATGTTCATTAACAAGAAGACATAACAAGTAAACTATTTACTTTATGTTATAAGTCTTTTAACAATTAAAGACTATATGCTTATGCTTTACAAGAGACACAAACATTCATAAAGTAACTATTAACAACTTCAATAGTTATTTCAAGTTAATTGCTTACTTCATTTATATTATTGTGCATTCCAAGAAACATTTCAATAAATATAAACAAATTAGTTGAAGTAGCTTGTTATTCATATCTTGACATCTTCTAAACAAGAAATCATACATTGACAATTAAATGTATTAGCCTTAATAGAATATTAGATTCTTATCTCGCGGTCAAGAAACCATTACTCATATTGATATTAGATTCTTATCTCGCAGTCAAGAAACCATTTGTCATATTGTTATGTGTTGTACCTTGCACACAATGATGATTTCTCCCACTTGTGCACGACACAACATCACGGACGAATATAAACAACCATGAAACGCAGTAGTTTATGTGAACAATATGATAATTTCAAGTATATTTGAATAACTAGTAGAATGTCAACCATATAGCTTATAAGAAATTCTATATAATTATAATATTACTTCAAAAGTGATAATCATATAAAATATAATGCATTTATCCTTAAAACTATGAAACTTCATATTCTGAAAGTAAGTTATTATTTTAAGTCAAACTAGAAATAATATGGATTACTACGAAGGTAAACAAGCTTGTAGCTCCCACTTAATTAGACAACATTACATTAATGTATTTTTAGTAGTAAAATGCAATGCTCCTACTGAATTTGACAACATTACAGATGTTACTTCATCAGCGAAAAGCATAATAGCAATTTATGTACTTTCCTACTCACTTTAATGCCCATAAGTAACAATTACTTATGTATTGTAGAGAGTGTATGAATTTCTACCATGTAAATGAGAGACTATCTATCATGTTTTCATTAACTTGAAAACTGGCATGCAATTTCCTCCATATTAGGCCTACCATTCAATAAGGGTATTTAGTGTCTACGTTGGGTTAAAACATAATAACTAGGATAAATAAAGCTAGTTATTATAATCATAATAAACAAACAAAACACTTTTTTTGTTCTATCGATTATAGCCTTAAGGGGATCGACATGTAAAGAACAAAAGAAGTATTCCTTGCCTAGAGATTGTTAAGAGACTTACTAGTTTGAAAGATGCTCAAAAACTCAAAAAGATTAACGAGATCTACTTGAAACAATAAGTTGTGCAAATCTACTTAACTATTCAAGTTCACTTAAAGATTGATAATTACAAGAATCCAATCACACCTATTAATAGCTTTTCCTTGCACCGAAAAAGGATAGGTATATGTATCTTTCTTTCTTACAAGAAAACGAGACTTTGTTTGTCAAACAAGCATTAGTTTATGGAACTTTGTTGCAATAATACTTTTAAAAGAATAATAAAATTCAATTTTAGTATTTTCGATAATATTACCTTTATAGAAAATTAAATACCCATGTTTATAAATAGACAATTAATTTTCTAAAAGCTAGAATCCACCAAGCGATACCGCCACCGCATCAGTTGATCTGCTAGTGATGATGATATTCAAGGGGTAATTGACGTTCAATAATTGCATCCAATACAACTTCTAAAATTATGGGACTCAACTTTATATACATCACTTGTGACAATTCAAAAGTGAAAAAGCGAACATGTTTATCCCATCTATTGCCACGAGTTAAGGTCTCACCTATCTTAACTTGCATAAGTCGTCCAACCAAAAACCGTGATTATATAGCACCGATGTCTCACAATCGAGTGTATTATATCACCTTGGGTTACAAAATCACCACAGTCTAACGTATGGTGAAAGAGTAAACGCAAGTGCTTTTACACATTGGATGGCAAATAAACTTATTTCAAAGGGTATAAATTTTGATAATTTCAAAACATGTACAAAGAAGCATGCAACATCTTTGTATCATGATAATTTAACAAATTTACTCAATTCGTAAATTATAGACGTCACTTATTTAAGTCACAATTCAATTGTATAAATAGTGATGTCATAAAAGTTGACGATATGTATTCTATATAAAGAAGTCTAATTTTATCACGGGAAAAGATTAAAGAATGATTAAAATCATTCAAACCCTAAACCATTCGCGGCTTCCTCAATAGTATACAAGATAAGGAGACTACAAGTAGTCAGGTAGCATAGGGCAATGGTATCTACAAGACCGAAGTCATGATGAGTCTTCCTGAACCTTAGCCTTGCAACTAGATAGTACTTTTGCAAATTACGTCATTAATAGAATTTTACAACTTTAAAATAAAAAACAAATATAAACTTGATTCTTACTAATCACGGCGTGAGTTAGATTTAAAACCACGTAAGGACGACTTATTTGTTGCCACATATGATCGTGCAAGAACAAGGTTATAATAAATCAAATTCCATATAGTTTTAGTCCCGGTTTATTTTTATTTTTTCCGAAAAACCCTTTGCTTGAACCATGATACATAACAATTATAATCAAAAGCAAAACAAATAAACATTAGCCTAAAACATATACCCAATTAACAATTAATCACATACTTCATGCATACCACATCTATCATGACTTCAATTAAATCAATTAATTAAGAACACATGATCCATGGTAAACTTGCATGATTCCCATGGATCGAACCATAGTTTAACAATTAACAACGTGATAAATAACGACTAAATAACAAGTAACAACATATTTATCAACAAAAATTGCATACAACTTAGGGTTTGTCTAATTAATTTTATTAACCCTAATTAGGGTTTATGAAAACCTAATCATCAAATAAAATAATTCAAACGCCATCATAGTAAGTTTACACAATTTTATCTCTTTCGTTTTTTTAATGTAATTAAAAATTATACGAACGGCTCGTGATGCCACTGTTGTAATTTATAAAAACCTTTAACCATATTAACACATTAATAATCACAAGTACGCAGCGGAATATAGGATCACATATACACAAGTAATTAACATAAACGATAAAGAATTGGTACCTTTTAACAATAGATAAATCACCTTTATCGAACCACCAATATAAACGAAAACCAAAAGATCAAATAATGATCTCTCTAAGAATACGCACACAATACATTATATCAAACAATTAAGTATGCTAATATCAAGATATGATAAGTTAACGAATACTTGTTAAAACAAATTAACACAAAACCAACAATTAGTTTTGTAGTAGATCACACATAAAACAAATCGCTATTTGTTTTAATCATAGGATAACTTTACATTAATGATATTCCATTATATACATGCCTACACCTTTTATTATAGTCGGTTAGTCCTAACAATTAGGAAACCTTATTTATATCAAAACAAAAGATACTAATTCTAAATTTATCTTTTAGTATTTGTTTTACATATAAGTGACTAGTCTCAAGGCCCGCTCCTTGAGCGGGTTGTTTCACAGGGTAATGAATGAGAAATTATGAAATCTAAGACATACGAAAATGATTGTGAAAAGAAATGTAATAATAAGCAATGACAAATCTTTCAAATAGAATATTTTTTAAAAAAAGTAAACTTGAGAAAAAAATTAATACACAAGTGTTTTGATAAATTTATTAATATAAAAAATAACGATCATAATCTCTACAAAACAAACTGCAAACCGACATTTCAATATATAAATACACCAAGCCATGTACAATTGAGTGATTCCTTACTTTTTTTCTCTCATGTTATGTCAATTGTAATCTTTACAAAGAATAATGCAAACCGATATTTCAAATATATAATCTTACAGTAATACTTTATTAGCTAATTGATTGGCTGTTTAAAGACTCCTATGCAATGAACATGGAACAAATATTTTCTAAAAATTAGAACGCCAAAAATTACATCGTCATCTTTATCCTGTGGATAATCACGATTTTCAAAATATGAAGAGTTGAATTGATTGAATAAAAAAGGGGTTTAAAGCTTGTATGAAATCAACAGACCAACAGGCACATAAACAAACTACTGAATTAATACACAATAAATTAAGCAGCACGAAATTCATTATCTTTCACTGTTATTGGAATAAACTTGTTTCGTTCGTCAATTTGAATACAAATAGAAGAAAATTAAGAGTTATGGTAATAACATACTCGTAGCTATTGAATGATCCACAAGTACTCACTTTATCAAAAGGACACATGGTATTCATTAGTAAAAAGGCGAAAGAATAGTTCTCTTTGTGCTCATTTCATGGCTGCGTGCCATTTTCATTTTGCATCTCGGCTCTTCACCCTCAAATCTCATTTTGAATCTCATAACAACAGAGAGCTTATGATTTCTAGCTTCAAGGTACTTGTTAAGGCTATGAATATCCTCTGATAGACTGGTTATCTTCACAAATGATGTCAAATTCAGTAAGTCAAGCAAATTGAAAAGGTAAATAACCAAAATCAAGAGTTTGTGTAGGCGAAATAACCAAGTTTTGGAATTTTTGATATTTTATATTCAATTATACAGGGCCACACACTTCTTTGATGAGTTTGTGTAGGCAAAATAATCACTTTCAGGCTTTAATCAATAGCTTAAACAGGACTTCAGTTGACCAGAAAAACACAAATAACTACGGGTGACCGCTGTATAGGGATCAAGATTATCAAATACAGGTCGACCAAAATACCACTTATATTATCCTAGCACGATACAATTCAAGTCAAATCACACCCACTATGTTGTATGATACTTCCACCATAACATAAGTTAGAGCTGTTTACATGGGCTGGTTGAGTAATGACAAAAATGGATCCAGGTAAAGTTTCGTAGTGGCTCGGGTAGTGTAACACACTTTAGATCCGACTTAATTTAATAAATCTATAAATGTGTGTTTTAAAGGGGCTATTAAAAGTTAAAACTATATTATTCCAATAATATAAGGAGAAAAATAGTTTAGGATGCAAGAGAAAAAGTACACTTTGGGTGACTTTCGACCGAATTGACCCGTGTCATTTTAATTGTTAGAGATACTTTGATTAAACCTATTTGACCCATTCAAAATAAAAATTATTCGGATTGAATTATGGTAATGAATATACGTAATACTTTATCAGTGGGAAAAGGAGAGGGTTGTTCCAGACCTGGTTGCATCCATTTCATAAGCTCGACAAGTATGGATGTACATTTAGACTGTCAATTTTCTGTATCACCAACTCTGTTCTTCCACTTACAGGAATCTTTCCTCTTCCACGCTTGTGAGGAACTATCCGCTCATGAAGGCAGTTTACAAAATATAAAAAAAAGACAATGCCTCAAAAGAGAAACAAAATAAAAGGTGAGACATGACATTCAGCTCAAAAGACATGTTATCAACATCCAAACTCATACCTCGTTTATCACTTTATACATGTTTTCCACGTCGAGCATTCAGTTTTGATACAATAACCTAATTCAAATACCAAGAAATCATTAATGTCATATCACAACTTAAATACACAAACGTACACAACATTTCCGTAAATTAACCATATCATGACCTTAATACATCACATAAATCACAACACATAAGAAAGACATGCATTACTCAATAATCACCTGATGAATTTTCTCTTGTAATACGACATCTAAACTTCAAACCTCTATTGGGTTGCCAAGCGGATGTGACTTCCAGATGCTGATGCATTTGGCTAATCTACCTACTTATTATCCAACATTGGATCAATATCACATAATCTGGTCATATTTTCTTCCATTTTTTTTGCTACGAAGAGAAACAAAACACTTCATGTTTGATATATAAAAAACTTCAGACGGATGCAATTCCTAAATAAAAAAAATGAACAACTTAATAGATAATATTACCTGTTTGTGTATTGAGGAAAACAGAGATATAGATATAGGTGAGTTCTTATGTGTTTGTCACATTCTTACTTATAATGATTGGATTAGGTTAAAGTGTTCATTTAAATTTCAAAAATCTAATGTATAACTAAGGAGCAGTTTCAGCATTCATAGTGATTGCCCACAAAATCAGGAATGATAATTTTCTGTTATGTTATTTGAATGGTAAAAATTCTTCAACATTCCAAAATCACCAGTTTTTTTTTTAAAAATATTGATATTTTATACCATCAAATCATTCGTAACAACCGATATCTAATGTCTAATACCAACAATATTAATTCACAAATAAATAATCTACCCCCTATAATCTAAAAAGTAAATCTTAAAAAAAGTGATAACCATAATAGAAAAACGTGTAAACTTGAATCTGAGATTAACCATTTGTCTGTATCATCTACTACGTATCATATTTTAGTGCATGGACGTTGTTGTTCCATTTTATTGCACTACATAGTAAAAAAACAGTCATACAACTACCAATAATATTAACAATGCATAACATCAAAATATTAAAAATTAAAAACAGAGAATATATTAACAGGGATTCTTCTTCCTGTGAAGACGTACCTATTTAGGGATTAGTGTGCTTATTGGTTATAGAATGAAGACATATATAGGGATAGTAAGGGTAGGATCGTATGTTTTCAAATGGTTGAATCATAGGTTAGACTAGTAAAGAAAGGATTTGATGAGTTTCAAATTGTAGCTACAATCAAAGGATTCAATCAATCATATTAAAAACCAATTCTTATCTGTTAATTTAACTGTAGTTTTTTTACCAATTTTTGAATTCCTAATATTTTCTAAAAATAACAGATTATCAAGTTTGACCAAATACATTCCAATTCGCCAAACCAGGGATCAAAAAATATAAAATTCGTATTAAAAAAATTTAAAACATGATAATATAGACATGAAATATGTACAAATTAATCAAACACACAAAATAAAAAAGGGATCAAATCTACAGTTATAAATATCAATGTGTTAAAATTAATTTTAACAAACCTAAAACAAACTGATCAGTTGATACAATTATACAAATTGAAAAATGATTAATTAAAATATGGGTAACGCTATAATTAACAAAAATAATATATTGGAAACGAAATATATACAAATTAGTTAACAATGAATAATAATAATAATGATCAAATATACCTTTAACTTATTGCGATTGATTAAGATCCTGTAAAACTGAACTTGAATGATGTTTATTGTCTTCTTTGGTATCTCATAAAAAAATAACACATCTTTGATTAATGTAGATGCATGATGTTTTTTTATTAAAAGGTATAACATTGATTAGATTAAAGTAGATGAATAAGGATGTGTTCTTATTATGTATCTTTATTACTAGCTTAAAGACCCGTAAAATTACGGGATGTTTTAAAGAAATATCAACATTGTGAATAAAGTAAAAAAAGCAATGAATGCAAACATGTTTTGTTGATACATGAAATAAGTTAAAGAAATAGACATTCGTATCAAGTATGATGAATTGCATTACGAAGAACACTTGATTATAACTATTGATAACCTATGTCGTCCAAGAAGTATACTGTACTTTTGCATTGTGACATGCAAATATCTTCTACAGGCTTTTCATTGTTGGTCCAACATCAAGTGCAAGACCTCCTTTCTTAGACATGTCATAGCATAACAAATATAACGATAAGATAACCTAAAAGTATAAAAATAAGACATAAAAAAAGGATGGTTAGTAACATGTTACACTGGGTCATCATTTGATATAGGGTGTATGATAGCAAAGCCAACAAAAAAAAAGATAATTCAGTTGCTAAACACTTAGCCTATGTAAAAGTGTCATGGTTCAAAGGACTTTGATGCACATGGTACTTGAACATCTCAACCCAATCACTTTGGAATGATTGTCTCATAATGAAGATTGCATAAAAAATCACATGAATGTGTAAAATCAATAGATATCATACACTTTCATAATATTAAGTTAAGCATAATATATCTACAATTGATATAACCAGAAATCCATGTTATACATTCGAAATAAATAGTACATAATATCAAAGAACT